>OY997274.1:484592885-485901456 GCA_963921465.1 Triticum timopheevii
TGCAAAGCTGTTGATCCCACTTTGCACCGTAGCATTGTGGGAAGTTTGAGGTATTTGACCCATACCCGTCCAGATATTACATATGCCGTGGGGATTGCAAGCAGGTACATGGAGAAGCCTGCATCTGATCACCTAGGGGCAGCGAAGCAAATTCTGCGGTACGTGAAGGGAACACTGAGTTTTGGTTGTTTCTATAAAAGAGAAGAAGAAACTTCCATGTCGCTGTGTGGTTACAGCGACAGTGATTTGGGGGGTGATGTTGATGACAGAAAGAGCACTACTGGAATCATTTTTTACCTTGGAGCAAGCCCAGTAACTTGGCTCTCGAAGAAGCAGAAGGTAGTATTGCAATCATCATGCGAAGCTGAGTATGTTGCAGCTGCAGTAGCTGCTTGTCAGGGTGTGTGGTTGAGCAGAATGCTCACTAGCCTGAGGGCTTGAGGGCGAGCAAGTGGTTCTGAAGATTGACAACCAGTCAGCCATTGCATTGAGTAAAAACCCGGTGCATCATGAGAGAAGCAAGCATATTGACATCAAGTACCATTATATTCGTGAGTGCATCGAAGATGGGAGCATTGCAATGGAGCATGTGCGCACAGGAGATCAGTTGGCCGATCTGCTGACGAAGCCACTAGGACGACCGAAGTTCCTTGAGCTCATGGAGAGAATTGGCATGCGCACGCTGGAGCAGATACCTTAAGATTAAGGAGGTGACTGTTGGATGTAATCTCAATGTATCTGCCCCGTTTCCCTTAGCTTATTTTTGTCTTTCTGTCACATAATAAGCACGACTGAATTTGCCCACCAGAAACATGTGGCTGCGTTCTTCAGAGAAAGAAATTCAGAGAGAGAGAGAGAGAGAGAGAGAGTCGATCACTGCTAGAAATCCAACATCGGACTCTAAGAGACCGCGTTTAAAAAAACAATGGGAGAAGAAGGAAGATCATCTCCCGCCCAAATGGAAGAGAACTAGCCACGGTAACAAAAGGGCAAACAAATAAGTGCTGTTAAAAGTCACCGCAATGCAATATGGTGCACGCTCACTTCTTAGTGCACATTCAAATAATTATCGCTAGCTGCCAGGAAGGAGATTACGGAGCGAGTAACTTTTGATGCTACCACGGCACATGTGAGAAAGATCGTCCTAATGCAAGGGGCTGCTATTCCAAATAAAAATTGGTGGTTGAAATGTCATGTTTGAGTAACCCGAAATTCAGTTACTGTCTCCTAACGGAACATAATGATACTTACTTAAGACCAAGTATTTCTCGATTTGCATCTGCATTGTACGAGTACGATTTCGCACAATTGCAGCCAGTCGCGTAACAAGATTCCACTAGTTTAAGATCAACAACGGGACGGAAGGTGCTTAAATCTTTGGTGGCCACCAGATGGTTAATGCTATCCTGATACTCCAAGCTCAAGAGAAGAATAAAAATGCCCAACTAAGTGTAGGAAATCTGGGCAGGTGGTTAAATCTTCTTTCTTGCTCCAGTTTGATCTTCCGTATGCTTTCGTGACCGAAGGACAGCTTTTGACATCGAACATTCAAATTCTGCTTAAATTCGTGCATTTCCTTCATACGTTCTCTAGCAATATGACTCGGTGCCTGTTCCGGAGGTATTCCGCTTCACTTATGCTTCTTGATCTCACTTTCAAATATGGGCCGGCTAATCGGCATCTCGGTCAATTAATCGCTACTTGGTGGGTCACGGAATAGCAGATTAACTGAATTATCAGCCGATTAAGTAGAAAATTCGCCTATTTATCCCTAACCAACACCTGACCGATACGGTACCACTTACCGATATCATGAACATTGATCCTGTAATTGTAAAACTATGTGGAGGGGGTCTTCCCCACTCTTTTTCTTAATACTCCCTCCGTCTCAAAATAGGTGACTCAACTTTATACTAAAGTTAGTAGTATATGATATGCACACTCAGTGCGTATCCGAGAAGACAAAAAGCATCGATCCTTTTCTAGCATGTTACATTTCGCATACAACAAGTTTAGATGGGAAAGGAGGCACCTTTGTCTCGTTTGTTTTTCTTGATGCTTCCTCGTAACTGAGTTGAAGAGAGACAGATATAATGGTTTCCTGGAAATATGTCAGACGATGCATAAGCTGTACTACCTCTGTCCCGGTTTCTAGGTCCCCTCGACCGGAACGCATGGACCAAGGCAGCTTCGAACATGGAGATACTGCTTGGATTAGAGCCAGTAGTTAAGCGCGTATTTAATGCCGATAAACCAGGCCATCAGGCTCACAACAACTAGGCCTTTCCCTCCATGCGCACGGTAAGGCTGGTCACAATGAGCAAGAACATAAGCTAGTAACTTACACACTTTCCTATACTATGTTACTACCTCCATAGTGGGTAGGAACATCTATGTAGTGTCATGTAACGATGTATTTATTAGGTTATAGACTCATTGTTTCTTGGAATGTGTGATGTTCCGGTAACTTAGCTAGTTACCACAAGCACCTCTCTCTTCATTAAATATGTGCCACATAAATAAAGTTGTATTGGAGTATGTGATGTTACTCCTAAGTTCCTCCCCATTGTGACCAGCCTAACCGTCGCTGCATGGCCTAAATATGCATGCACTGGCTGCTTTTGATAATGCCCCACGCATTAAATCTGCATGTGATGATTGATTCGGACAGAAAATCTAGGCGCTTTTCTTGCAAGGGCCTTGTAAAATTGTTACACGGGTATGATGCTGACGGGGCCAATAAACAAGACGGACGTAGTACTACCTCCGTCCGGGTTTATATGTCCTCATTGTATTTTGTGTCAAATTTTGACTATAGATTAAACTAACAAAATGTTCACGCATGTCACCAAACATTATATTTTTGAAAACTATGTTCAAATACGAATTCAATGAGATAATTTTTTTTGACATGCATTAACATTTTGTTAGTTAAATCTTTAGTCAAAATTTGACACAAACTACAAAGGAGACCTATAAACCAGGACGGAGGTTTTTATGAAAAGATGTTGTTGATCATGATCCTTTTGCGGCTCTGACCTGGAGTGCAGTTGTTGCCTTGTCTTCGCATGGTGGTAGTAGTAGAACTATTATGAACGCACGCCTTGTAATTCTTTTGTCTTTTTTCTTTCATTCCAGTTGATGGTCAATGAATGCACATCCCAAAATAAGTGACTCAACTGTAACTGTAGAACCATATGGAGGGAGGTCTTCCTTAATTTTTTCTTTCATACTTCCTCCGTCCCAAAATAAGTGACTCAACTTTGTACCAAAGTTAGTAGTATATGAGTGTGTATCTGAGAAGACAAAAATGATCGATTGTTTTCTAGCATGTTAAATTTGGCATATAGCAAGTTTAGATTGGAACGTTTGTTTTTCTTGGATGCTTTCTTGCAACTGAGTTAAAGACAGACAAATATAGTGGTTTCCTGGAAGTATGCGAGACGACGCATAAGTTGTACTACCTTCGTCCGAGTTCTTAGGTCGCCTCGACCGAAACGCATGGACCAAGGCAGTTTCGATGGAGATACTGCTTGGATTAGAGCCAACAGTTAAGCGTGTATTTAATGCCGATAAACTAGGCCACCAGGCTCGCAATAACTACTCCTGCGCCTTTCCCTGCATGCGCGCGGTAACCGTGGCTGCATCGCCAGTCGGGTGATTAAAGATGCATGCACTAGCTCCTTTTACTAACGCCACACACATTGAATCTAGATGTGATGATTATTTCGAAGAGAAAATCTATGCGCTTTCCTTGCAGGGGCCTTGTAGAATTGTTACACGGGTATTGTGTTGACGGGACTAATAAACAGGAAGGATGGAGTACTTTGTATGAAAAGAGGGGACACACCACACGCGCCCCTCTTGACGTTGTTGATCATGTACGAGACTTGCCTGCGCCCCGCGCGTGCGCCCATCGGTGCTCCCGCATACGTGGCTTGATTTAATTGGAACAAAATAAGGCTTGGGCCCACCCGTTAAAATTAGGGGGGATGATTAGATTAGGAAGAAAAAGGAAAAAAACAGTCGTACGATAAAGTGGGAGCACGGATGAGAGCAGGGGGAGGGAGGAGCCGGATCCGTTGATCATGATCCTTTTGCGGCTCTGACCTGGAGCACAGTTGTTGCCTTGCCTCGAGTCTTCGCATGGTGGTAGTAGTAGAAGTATTATGAACGAACGCCTTGTAATTTTTTGTCTTTTTTCTTTCATTCCAGTTGATGGTCATGCCTTGATGATTGCACATCCCAAAATAAGTGACTCAATTGTAACTGTATAACTATGTGGAGGGAGGTCTTCCTCACTTTTTTCTTTAATACTTCTTCCGTTCCAAAATAAGTGACTCAACTTTGTACCAAAGTGATACGTCTCTAATGTATTTATAATTTTTTATTGTTCCATGCTATTATATTACCCCTTTGGTGTTTATGGGCTTTATTTTACACATTTATATCATTTTTGGGACTAACCTACTAACCGGAGGCCCAGCCCGTATTGCTGTTTTTTTGCCTATTTCGGTATTTCGTAGAAAAGGAATATCAAACGGAGTCCAAACGGAATGAAACCTTCGGAAGCGTGATTTTTGGAACGAACGTGATCTAGAGGACTTGGAATGCAAGTCAAGAAGCAGTCGAGGCGGCCACGAGAGGGTAGGGCGCGCCCCATCCTACAAGGCGTGCCCCCCTGTCTCGTGGGCCCCTCGGGCGGCCACCGACGTACTTCTTCCTCCTATATAAGCCTACGTACCCCGAAAACATCCAGAGAGCCAACGAAACACAATTTCCACCGCTGTAACCTTCTGTATCTGCGAGATCCCATCTTGGAGCCTTCGTCGGCGCTCCGTCGGGAGGGGGGGGGGGGGGGGGAGGGGTTGGGGATCGACCACGGAGGACTTCTACATCAACACCATAGCCCATCGATTGAGTTGTGAGTAGTTTACCACAGACCTTCGGGTCCATAGTTATTAGCTAGATGACTTCTTCTCTCTTTTTGGATCTCAATACAATGTTCTCCCCCTCTCTTGTGGAGATCTATTCGATGTAAACTCTGTTTGCGGTGTGTTTGTCGAGATCCGATTAATTGTGGGTTTATGATCAAGTTTATCTATGAGAAATATTTGAATCTCCTCTGAATACTTTTATGTATTATTGAGTTATCTTTGCAAGTCTCTTCGAATTATCAGTTTAGTTTGGCCTACTAGATTGATCTTTCTTGCCATGGAAGAAGTGCTTAGCTTTGGGTTCAATCTTGCGGTGTCCTTACCCAGTGATAGAAAGGGTTGCAAGGCACGTATTGTATTGTTGCCATCGAGGATAAAAAGATGGGGTTTATATCTTACTGCATGAGTTTATCCCTCTACATCATGTCATCTTGCTTAAGGCGTTACTCTGGTCTTATGAACTTAATACTCTAGATGCAGGCAGGAGTCGGTCGATGTGTGGAGTAATAGTAGTAGATGCAGGCAGGAGTCGGCCTACGTGTTGCGGACGTGATGCCTATATACATGATCATGCCTAGATAATCTCATAATTATTCGCTTTTCTATCAATTGCTCGACAGTAATTTGTTCACCCACCGTAATACTTATGCTATCTTGAGAGAAGCACTAGTGAAACCTATGGCCCCCGGGTCTATCTCTTATCATATTCGCTTCCAATCTATTTTATTTGCATCTTTACTTTTTGCATCTATATTATAAAATATCAAAAATATATTTATCTTATCATACTGTCTCTATCAGATCTCACTTTCGCAAGTGGCCGTGACGCGATTGACAACCCCTTTATTGTGTTGGTTGCGAGTTCTTTGTTTGTTTGTGTAGGTGCATGTGACTTTTGAGGAGCCTCCTACTGGATTGATACCTTGGTTCTTAAAAACTGAGGGAAATACTTACGCTACTAATGCAGCATCACCCTTTCCTCTTCAAGGAAAATCAACACAAGCTCAAGACGTAGCACAAAGTTAGTAGTATATGAGTGCGTATCTGAGAAGACAAAAAGCATCGATCATTTTTTAGCATGTTACATTTCGCATACAGCAAGTTTAGATTGGAACGGAGACACCGTTGTCCCGTTTGTTTTTCTTGGATGCTTTCTTGCAACTGAGTTGAAGACAGACAAATATAGTGGTTTCCTGGAAGGATGCGAGACGACGCATAAGTAGTACTACCTCTGTCCGGCTTTTTAGGTCGCCTCGACCGAAACGCATGGACCAAGGCAGCTTCGATGGAGATACTGCTTGGATTAGAGTCAATAGTTAAGCGCATATTTAGTGCCGATAAACCAGGCCACCAGGCTCGCAATAACTACGCCTGCACCCTTCCTTGCATGCGCGCGGTAACCGTGGCTGCATCGCCAGTCGGGGTGATTAAAGATGTATGCACTAGCTGCTTTTAGTAACACCCCACGCATTAAATCTGCATGTGATGATTATTTCGAAGAGAAAATCTAGGCGCTTTCCTTGCAGGGGCCTTGTAGAATTGTTACACGGGTATGGTGTTGACGGGACTAATAAAGCAGGACGGGTGTAGTACTTTGTATGAAAAGAGGGACAAACCACACGCGCCCCTCTTGACGTTGTTGATCATGGACGAGGTTTGCCTGCGCCCCGCGCGTGTGTCCATCGGTGCTCCTGCGTACGTGGCTTGATTTGATTGGAACAAAATAAGGCCCGGGCCCACCCATTAAAATCAGGGGATGATTAGATTAGGAAGGAAAAAGAAAAAAAACAGTTGTACGATAAAGTGGGAGCACGGATGGGAGCAGGGGAGGGAGCAGGCAAGCCGGATCCGTTGATCATGATCTTTTTGCAGCTCTAACCTAGAGCACAGTTGTTGCCTTGCCTCGAGTCTTCGCATGGTGATAGTAGTAGAAGTATTGTGAACACACGCCTTGTAATTTTTTGTCTTTTTTCTTCCATTCCAGTTGATGGTCATGCCTCGATGAATGCACATCCCAAAATAAGTGACTCAACTGTAAGTGAAAAACTATGTGGAGGAAGGTTTTCCTCACTTTTTTTCTTTAATACTCCCTTCGTCCCAAAATAAGTGACTCGAATTTGTACCAAAGTTAGTAGTATATGAGTGCGTCTATGAGAAGACAAAAAGCATCGATCATTTTCTAGCATGTTACATTTCGCATACAACAAGTTTAGGTTGGAAAGGAGACACCTTTGTCTCGTTTGTTTTTTTGGATGCTTTCTTGCAACTGAGTTGAAGACAGACAAATATAGTGGTTTTCTGAAAGTATGCGAGACGACGCATAAGTTGTACTATCTCCGTCCGGGTTTTTAGGTCGCCTCGACCGAAACGCATGGACCAAGGCAGCTTCGACGGAGATACTGCTTGGATTAGAGTCAATAGTTAAACGCGTATTTAATGCCGATAAACCAGGCCACCAGGCTCGCAATAACTACGCCTGCGCCTTTCCCTGTATGCACGCGGTAACTAAGGCCCAGGGCCACCCGTTAAAATCAGGGGATGATTAGATTAGGAAGAAAAATGGAAAAAAAAAACAGCCGTACGATGAAGTGGAGCACGGATGGAAGCAGGGGGAGGTAGCAGGCAAGCCGGATCCGTTGATCATGATCCTTTTGCGGCTCTGACCTGAAGCACAGTTGTTGCCTTGCCTCTGAGTCTTCGCATGGTGGTAGTAGTAGAAGTAGTATGAACGCATGCCTTGTAATTTTTTGTCTTTTTTCTTTCACTAGGTATGTGCCCGTAGCAACAGAAGCCAAATCTTGTAATGCAATAAGAGCATATACGGGAATAAATACTCTTGTTTTCGAAAATGGTTTCTACATTAAAAATCGACGAGGAGGCTTGTTGTTTCCAGAAAATTACTGCCAAATTCTTCAGTTGGTAGGAATATGGAATGCTACATCAACAGAACTAAATTGTATTAGAGGTGGAATAAATAATGACCTAATACACATTCTCATTCTAATGAGGTGCATACTGATTATGCACAATTGGATTGTAAAAAAAAATAGCACACTCCAACATCAACTGAGAGGAACTGCTATGCTAAAATCCGTGCCGCATTGTACATCCACTACACGGATGTGACTTGCAATACCATTGTGTTTAGCTCCAATGGACAATCCCTGATGCAAATGAATTATAAAGATTAACTTCCCTCTTCGATTAAACAGGGCTCAATTCCGTCATCTCTTCCGATTGTGCAGATGGTAAGGGCATCTCCAGCCGCGCCCCCAAGAAGGCCTGGGGCGCCGGCGCCAAAAAAACGTCCCAGTCGCGCCCCCAGGACGCCGAAAATCGCTGGTTCGGGCCTTTTTTCCGCCCGGCGGTCACAGGCCGAACCCGGCGCGCTGGGGAGCCGTTGGGGGCTCCGGCGCTAGCGAAAAGCATGCCTGGCCCACGCCGACAGGGGAAAAGTCAAGTTTTCCTTCCCCGACTCGCCTCGCACCCCCCGCGCCCTCGGCCACCACTAGATGTATCCCGGCGACGGTCGCCGGCCTACTCCGCCTAGATAGCCATTCCCCGCCTGAAAATAGCAGCGCTTCGCCGCGGCAACCCCTCCCCGCAACACTAGGCGGTGCCGGCCGCCGTTTCCGGCCGCGGAGGCGCGGTTTAACGGTGGGTACACGCCCACGAGCGCAAGGTGTTCGGCATTTTGACTGACTCGGCGATGGACTCCGATGAGGAGGAAGAGCTCGCCGCGCTGCTGGAGGAGGAAGCCGCGGCCGACGTCCAGGAAGAAGAGCATCTGATGGTGCTCGCCGCCCTCGCCCAGCTGCTGGCGAGCAATGAAAAGCCGCGTCAAGGTGGCTCGGCGCCGGGGCGGGTGAAAGCAAAGAACCGGCATCGTCTGCAAGGCTACTGCATGCTCTACTCCGACTACTTCACCGATGCTCCACTTCATGGCGAGAGAACATTTCGGCGCCGTTATCGGATGAGCCGAAAGCTCTTCCTCAGGATTGTGAATTCCATCCGGAAGTTCGACAACTACTTCAAGTGCAAGATGGATTACACTGGCGCTCTTGGATTCACCTCCATCCAGAAGTGCACGACAGCGATGAGGATGCTTGCATATGGAGCTCCCAGTGATTCACTCGACGACTATGGGCGCATGGCCGAGTCCACCAGCATAGAGTGTTTCTACAAGTTCTGTCGGGCAGTGGTGGCAGTGTTTGGGCCACAATACTTGAGAGCACCCAATGCGGAAGACACTGCTCGGATCCTAGCCCAGAATGCAGCAAGAGGATTTCCTGGGATGCTTGGAAGCATCGACTGCATGCATTGGAAATGGAAGAACTGCCCATTTGGTTGGCAGGGGATGTACAAAGGCGCCAAAGGCGGTTGCAGTGTGGTGCTTGAGGCGGTAGCCACACAGGACCTCTGGATTTGGCACTCCTTCTTTGGTATGCCAGGAACTCACAATGACATCAACGTGTTGCAGTGCTCTCCTGTTTTTGCCAAGCTCGTTGAGGGCCATTCTCCTCCGGTGAACTTCGAGATCAATGGGCACCAATACAACAAGGGGTACTATCTAGCTGACGGCATCTATCCGCGATGGTCGACATTTGTGAAGACGATCTCAAACCCTGTGCCAGGAGGCAAGAACGCCTGGTTTGCGAAGGTTCAGGAGGCTTGCAGGAAGGATGTCGAGCGGGCATTTGGTGTGCTTCAATCTCGATTCGCTGTTGTTCGGTACCCCGCTCAGACCTGGTCGAAAGATCAAATGTGGGAGATCATGACTTGCTGTGTCATCTTGCACAACATGATCATCGAGAGCGAGCAAGAAGACCCAATGTTTGACACTGAACCACACTACAGGCAGGGTCCTCTAGCCGAAGTTGATCACCAGCTGCCGGCAACTTGGACTGCCTATCTCAGTATGCGTCAAGAGATCCGAGACCCACAGGTGCATCATCAACTGCAGAAAGATCTGATTGAGCACCTATGGAGGCTCAAGGGGGACGCCGCGTGATGAAATATGAGTTTTTATTTGTTGAACTATATAATTTGTTGAACTATTTGTTGTTGTACTATTTTGTTGAAGTATTTGATTTTTCTGTGATGAAATATGTGATAAGGAATAATTATGTTGATAAATGAACGCCGAGAAAGTTCGCCACGCCGAATATGGGCCTATTCTCGCCCATATGGGCCGTTTATTCGCCGAAATTGGGCAGCCAAGTGGGCCAATTTCGGCGCCTGGGGGCGAGCTGGGGGCGGCGACTGGGCGAAAAACCGCCCCCAGCGCTGAGTGTCTCGCCGGCTCGCCCCCAGGGGGCGATTTTTGTGCGTCCTGGGGGGGCCAACGGCTGGAGATGCCCTAAGTTCTGCCATGCCATAGCGTGTGATGTGGTGATTTTTCTTTAAGGCGAACTTAGTGGACGATAATGCTTTGACAGTAGACAAGATGCAAGAGGGTCTGCATGTATAACTGATTAGAATTTTTGGAGAGAGAAAACAGATTAGAATTGGCTAACATTTTTTTTGAAGGGAGAATTGGCTAAGTTGGTGCAACTAAATAGCAATTCACATGTCAATGCCCACTGGGCAATGGCTACCACATTGTAGTACGTACTACCCTGAAGAGTGTCATCAGTTGGTACATCTGCTGCTTAGCGAAGCTAGAACCTGTCCATCCTTCATGTTCTTGGTCTTGGCGCAAAGGACACTGGAGATGTGGCTGAACAGATGGACTGCATGGATACTGCGGAGAATGAGCAACGACCTCATGCAGACCAAGGCTAGCCAGCAGCATGTTGAGGATGACCCAGTCTGAAAGCAAAGATTGAGCGGATGTATTTATGTCATGGCATGCATACACGCAAAGAGATGATCTAACGACCTACATGAAGTAGCGGTGAAAAATCCGATCAAATGAAGGAAACCAACACTCGCTAGAGGTAGAGATTCGCCATGCCGTTCAGGCGTGCGGTCGAGGCGCATGGCGACAACAACGGCTACATTGGTGGCGGCATCCAGTCCGTGCCATTCCGACGCGTAAGGCAGCAACATCCATGCACGAAGATAGCCGCAGTTTAGGCTTTGTTGTCGTGGCATAGGAGGTAGCGGATAAGTGAGATTGATGGCGACGGTTTGCGACGTGATTTTCGGGCAGTTGAGTTCGGACGCGATTTTATGAGAAGGTGTGACACCCATTGGGGCATGTAATTATGGGGATTGCGATTTTTTAAGGGAAAATGTGACGTCTGGGCATGTAATTATGATGATGACGATTTTTAAAGGTCATGTAATTATGGTGATTGAATTGAATTTTCACTTGTCAATCGGGAAAAATAAGATAGGACGGATGGACCAAGGTAGGCATATGGCGGTCCGTCGGCAGGAAAAGGAACTTTAGATTCTGGTTAGATAATAGAGATTCTATTTGATGGTCATGCCTCGATGAATGCACATGCTAGTTAATTTTGTCATTTTGTCGTGGGGAAGGTGCTACGTAAGTGCCTCGTTGAGCTACGACATTTCTGGTGCGGATTAGTACTATTTAAACGTATAAATACCCATACTACAAGCGGCTAATTTAGAGGCAGTCATCATAGATCTAGACTTCCTTCTGAGCTTTGACAGAAGCACTGATCAACCAACTGTCCTGTAGGTAGCTGGTGAGAAATGGCACTTGCTCCGCGCTCGGCTCTGTGTCTGCGCTCTCTGGTGTGGCTCATGTCGCACAGCAAGCCATATCTGATCTCTTTCTCCTACTCGTCCTCCTCCGACGATGCCATTCTGCTGGCAGCTCGAGGAACTGCCACTCCAGTTGCTCGTGCCGTTCAGCCTCCAACCGCTCCAGGTAGCTAGCTTGCTGCTGACTAACTCAATTAGTTAGCATGTATTTTCTGCACACACGCATGAAATTTGTGTTGTCATTTGATATCTGCTAATTGTTACAACTACTCTCTTTCAGGTTCGAGTTGTGGCCGGTCCGTTACCCCGGAGCAAAAAGTTCTTCACCCACTTCCATCTAGCACACCCAAATTTCCAATCCACAAGCCTTCTCGTCCCCCCCTCGAATATCCTGAACAGCCATGCAACATACTTCAGCCTCTGAAAGACAAGCCTTTGCCGGCAAAACATGGTGATCACAAAGTTCCCCAAAGCCCCAAGTTTAGCCACTTCCCTAACCAGTCGATTGCTGAGCCTGTTGGCAAGTCTTTGACGCCCCTGGAAGATCCTAGACACTCGGTCCCTGGTGATTCATGTAGCACACTTCAACCTGTAATTCACAAGTATTCACCGAAAGCACATCCTAATCACAAAGTTTGTGAAGATCCTGATATTCGAGATCGCCGAATTCCCAAGGACAGTTCACTCCAGGAGCCGCCGCACCAAACTCCTGACCATTTCATCAAGGAGCATGCTTACAAGTCTTCGCCGAAACCACATCCTGATCACAAAGTTTGTGAAAATCCTGATATTCGAGTTTGCCCAATTCCCAAGGATGGCGCTTTCCCCGAGCCGCCGCACCCAACTCCTGACCCTTTTGTCGACGAGCACACTTGCAAGTCTTCGCCGAAAGCACATCCTGATCACAAAGTTTGCGAAAATCCTGGTATTTCATTCCACAAGCCGCCGCACCCAACTCCAGACCCTATCAGGCCCCGGCCCCCCCGCAACGAAGTTTGAACACCCCATCGATGAGTCTTGGAGGAGAATTGCGAGTTGTTCAGGCACTACGAGCAAAGGCTTGCTGTGGTGAGCTAGGATAAAAATCTCGGCGGTTACTGTCATGTTACCGCCGCAACGATCATGTAATCTCAATGTTGTCATATTTTTTTTTTCAAAAAAGAGAAATACCCCCGGCCTCTGCATCAATGTAACATCAATGCTGTCATATGGAGTGATATTTTGTAATGTTCCAATCAACTTTATCAAATAAAGGTGTACGTTAGATTTTCGTTATGAAAAGGAAGGTGTGTGTCCTTTATCTTTGATGTTTTATATTGTAGGTTAGTTGTTTATTACACATATCAAGCAATTGAGTCCCTGGGGTATATATACTTGATTTATTATTTATGTTCTCTTGAAATTGGTACCAGCGACGATGGGAGAAGAAAAAAGATCATTTCCCATCCAAAAAAATAACTTATTCGCAAAAATAATAATGAAAAATAAAAAGTAACAAGACAGGAAATATATAAGTGTTGTTGAAAGTCAACGCAACATTTTTTTCGGGGTAAAAGGGAATTTTTATTTCAGAATAACAGGATTATAATCTGCTAATCCCTTCTACAATATCACTAAGCTCCCTAGGGCAGCCCCGCTCTGCCTATCCCTGAGCTGGCAGAGCGCAGGGCAGCTACCTGTAACCTCGACCAGGTACCCCGTCTGTCCCAGCCACCCCCGTTACATGCTCGTTTTCCGCTCTTGAGTCAGCTCCGTTAGGTCACCTCGCAAAGGTGGCGGCCGATTCGGCCATCGTGTTCCATGGTGAAATCGGACCCCCACTAGTCCAGATTGAGGCGATCCACGCCCGCGAGATTCTGGACGGGCGCCTTGCCGAAACTCGTGTTCGCCTCCAGTCTCCCTCCGTCTCCATGACCGAGGCTCCTGGGGGCTCCGGGCCTTGCTCGGTGGTTGACCCGGCTGAGATCCGGGGCCGCACCCGCTCCCGCACCACTGCCCTCCGGGCCCAGAGCGCATCCCGAGTCTTGGGGTCAAGCAGCCCCCCGATGATCTCGTGATGCAGACCCTTTTCTAGAACATCCGCGGCTTCGGTCAAGACGGCCGGCGCCGCCAACTGATCGAGTACATGAGGAACGAGCGTATAGACATTGTGGCCATTCAAGAAACGATGCACACTGAATTTTCTCTCTCGGAACTCGAGCATTTGAGTTCTGACCTTTTTGCTTGGCATTGGCTCCCTTCTAGTGGGGGCGCAGGCCACTGGGGTGGTATCCTTCTACGAGTCAAGGATGCCACCTTTGAGGTAGAAGCATGGACCGGGGCGACTTCTTCGTCAGCATGGAGATCTTTGAGCGGACACTCGACTTCAAATGGGAGATCATTCCCGTCTACGGACCGGCAGATCATAGCCGCTCTGAGGCCTTCCTGGCTGAGATCCGCACGAAAGTCTTGGCCACCCAGCTACCGGTCGTGGTGGGTGGTGACTTTAACCTCATCCGGTCTGAGGAGGATAAGAGCAATAAGTTGGTCAACTTCCCCCGGATGCAAATGTTTAACGACTACATCGTGGACATGGGGCTCCGCGAGCTAGATAGGGTTGGTGCCAGGTTCACCTGGACTAACCGTCAGGCGGACCCGACCCGGTCGGTCCTTGACCGGTTCTTCGCTTCTCCAGAGTGGGACTTGCGTTGCCCCCTCGCGTCGCTTCGCGCGATTACTCGGATCGGTTCCGATCACATCCCTCTCCTTCTCTCCTATGAGAACAAGCGACCCCCCAACTAAAGGAAATATACCCTAGAGGCAATAATAAAGTTATTATTTATTTTCTTAATTCATGATAAATGTTTATTATTCATGCTAGAATGGTATTAACCAGAAATTTAGTACATGTGTGAATACATAGACAAAACTTATAGTCCCTAGTATGCCTCTACTTGACTAGCTCGTTAATCAGACATGGTTATGTTTCCTAACCATAGACATGTGTCGTCATTTGATAAATGGGGTCACATCATTAGGAGAATGATGTGATGGACATGACCCATCCGTTAGCTTAGCATTATGATCGTGTCAGTTTCATTGTTAATTCTTTCTTCATGACTAATACAAGTTCCTCATACTATGAGATTATGCAACTCCCGAATACCGGAGGAACACTTTGTGTGCTACCAAACGTCACAACGTAAAAGGGTGATTATAAAGGTGCTCTACAGGTGTCTCCGAAGGTGTTTGTTGGGTTGGCATATATTGATATTAGGATTTGTCACTCCGTGTTTCGGAGAGGTATCTCTTGGCCCTCTCTGAAATATTCATCACTATAAGCCTTGCAAGCATTGTAACTAATGAGTTAGTTGCGGGACGAAGTATTGTAAACGAGAAAGAGACTTGCCGGTAACGAGATTGAACTATTGGTTATTGGTTATTGAGCATCCAGGTTCCGCTATTGGTTCTTGACCGGAGATGTGTCTCGGTCATGTTTACATAGTTCTCAAACCCGTAGGGTCCGCATGCTTAACGTTCGATGACGATTGGTATTATGAGTTTATGTGATATGATGTACCGAAGTTTGTTCGAAGTCCCGGATGAGATCACTAACGTGACGAGGAGTCTCGAAATGATTGAGATATAATGATTCATATATTGGAAGGTTACATTTGGACACCTATAGCGACCAGACCTCAAATCGTCTGATCTCTGTGCTCAGTGTCATCCCTGGATCAGTAATGCTGACACCACACAGTACTTGGAGGATTTATAACAGAGTAGCAATCACTCACTTATTACATCGAATGTCTCAAGAGAGAACTTATTGAAATAAATATGGCTTAAGGCCATCAAAAATCGATAACAGCGGAAGACTTGGAAGATAAGCGAGTCCATCAACTCCAACGGCATCTCTGAGTATAGAACCACGACCTAAAAGCATCTTACTCGTCGTCTGAAAAGTTTGCAACATGAAGCGTTGCAGCCCGAAAACGGGTCAGCACATGGAATATGCTGGCATGTAACACATAGAGAATAACAATGGAATAAGCTATACTACATGCATATTTGGCTGGTGGAAAGCTCTATGGTTATAGTTTTGCATAAAGCCAATTTTTCCCTACCGCAAAGGAATAAATTTATTTAACTATCATGGTGGTTGTTAAACATTGAGGATGGTTGACAGCATTCTCAATCCCAATTAAAAGTACTCATTAAACCCAACAACATTAAATTAGAGTAACATGATGAGATTCACATGATATCCAAGTACTAGATACTCAAAACGTCCATAACCGGGGACACGGCTAACCATGATTAGTTTATACACTCTACAGAGGTTTGCGCACTTTTCCCCACAAGACTCGATCGCCTCCGTTTGATTTCTCGCACTACATGATGTTTGAGAAACGGATGACCGAGACATAGTCTTTCGGAAGCACTAGCACCTTACATGTGGGTAGACCGGTAAACCTACTTTCCCCTACATCTGCTAGTCTACACGTAAGAGTTCGCACGACTTAATCAACTATGCCGGAGCCCATAATGGCTTGTGGCTGCACACGTAAGTTTCTAGTTTGAATAATCTCATGATCCCTTTGAGCCTGGGTGGCGGTCCGAAGAAATACAGGCAAGTCCTGATAGAAACCAGGTGCCTCAATCCACCCAGATGTGTGTTCAAGTTGCCACCTTAAATAAACCATTAATTAACAATCCCACATATGTCATGGAAAATTCACTCACCCAATCCACGTCTACTAGCATAGCATGGCATAATAAGCAAACGTAGAAGTAACTCCCAAAGGTTTGATAATAAAACAGGTAATAGGTTCTATCTCATCTACTTCCCATAACCCACAATTTAATTAGATCCTAATCACGCAATGTTTGAGGATAGATCTAATGCATAAAATCTGGGTATGAGAAAAGGTATGATCAAAGTGTTACTTGCCTTGCTGATGATCCGCGAAACCTAGAGACTCGAAGTAACAGGCGGCGCACTCCGAGTATTCTATCGCAGACAAACAAACAAACAAACATACAATAAGTACTCATCTAATGCACAGGTAAAATTCGAATAAAAGATCTAACCTGAAAGTTCAACTTAAGAACTCCGGTTTGCAAAAAGAATCAAATCAAACAAAGCAACGAAAGTCAAACGGTGAAAGAAAACAGCTTCGTTTTACTAATCTGGATCTAAGTCAAATTTTACAGAAGCAAAAACTTGTTTAAGTTGATTATTCGGAAAGAGGGTTTCGAGATGAAACTCCAGGCGCTTGAATCGCCTGATTCCGAGAAATGAGCAAAAAGTAATACTAAAACGAAAATCGAATCAGGAATCGCAATCAGAAAAATCGCGGATTAAATCCGAGAAAAAGAAAAACGACGAACGGGTTAACGAATGAACGTTCGTTAACTAAACTAATCTGACGAACACGTTCGTTAAAACGAATGAACGAGCGAACGCTCGTTAATTAAACTAAACCGAAATAAAAACCGATCTAATAAAAAAACCGAAACTAAAAAAACGAAAATAAACCGACAGAAAACCTATCGGCTTTCTAAAAAACCGGCACGGAAGTCGAGGCGGCGGCGAACCTTGGCGAGTGTGCGGGCGGCGGGGTCGGCGGGGTCCGGCGAGGTCGGCGGCGGGGTCCGGCGGCGGCTCGGCGGCGGGGCGGCGGGCGGGGCGGCTGGCGGCGGCGGCGGCTGGCGGCGGCGGCGGCGCGGGGCTGGGGCGGCTAGGGTTTGGGGGGGCGGCGGCTGGGCCTCGGGCTAGCTCCCCCCGGCTTATAAAGCCCTGCGGGCCGGGAGTCCTAGACGGACACGGCCCGTAGGTCGGTTGCGTTTTTTTTAAATAATTCCGCGCAGAAAAAAAATAAAAATAAATACTAAACGGACTCCAAAAATCCCGAAATAAATTTTCCCCGGCTTCTAAAATCAAGCCGGACAAGAAGAACATTTATTTGGGGCCTAAATGCAATTTTGAAAAACGCGCATTTTTCCTAAATCCAAATAAAAGGCGAAAAACTCCAAAATAAATCTTATTCAATTTTTTATTAAATCTTCATTATTTCTTTATTTTGGGAAAGTCATTTTATTCCCTCTCTGAAATTTTGGTAGTAGAAATAATGGAAGATAAAATAAATAAAATCAAATGATCCTATTTTCAAAATTTGAGAAAAACTCAAATAACAAAATAACAAAATCCCCAACTCTCTCCGTGGGTCCTTGAGTTGCGTAGAATTTCTAGGATCGAGCCAACAATGCAACAAAAATATGATATGCAATGATGATCTATGTATAACATTCCAAATTGAAAAATTTGGGATGTTACATACCTACCCCCCTTAAGATGAATCTCGCCCTCGAGATTCGGGTTGGCTAGCAAATAGGTGAGGGTGGGCCTTGAGCAGATCTTCCTCTCGCTCCCAGGTGGCTTCCTCCTCGGTGTGGTGGCTCCACTGTACTTTGCAAAACTTGATAACCTTACTGCGGGTAACTCGGCTGGCATATTCCAGAATCTTAACTGGTTTCTCTTCATAAGTCAAATCATCTTTCAACTGAATCGCTTCCAGAGGCACTGTATCTCTCAGTGGTATATCAGCCATCTCTGCGTGACACTTCTTCAACTGCGAAACATGGAACACATCGTGAACTCCTGACAATCCCTCAGGTAATTCCAACTTGTACGCTACTTCTCCCATGCGTTCCAAAACCTTGTATGGCCCCGCAAAACGTGGCGCTAACTTTCCTTTAACTCCAAAACGCTTAACTCCTCGAAGCAAAGATACTCGAAGATAAACTCTGTCTCCGACTTCGTATTCTGTCTCCTTGCGTTTTGAATCTGCATAGCTCTTCTGCCTTGACTGGGCTACCTTGAGCTTGTCGCGGATCAACTTTACCTTCTGTTCAGACTCCTTAATCAAATCCGGTCCAAACAACTGGCGGTCTCCAACTTCATCCCACAACAACGGGGTTCTGCACCTCCTTCCATACAAGGCTTCGAAAGGGGCCATCTTCAAACTAGATTAATAACTGTTGTTGTAAGAAAACTCCGCATATGGCAAGTTGTCATCCCAACTTGATCCATAATCCAACACACAAGCTCTAAGCATATCCTCCAAAATCTGATTGACTCTCTCGGTCTGTCCACCTGTCTGTGGGTGGAAAGCTGTGCTAAACTCCAGCCTGGTTCCCAATGTTTCATGCAACTGTTTCCAGAACTTTTAGGTGAATTGGGTTCCTCTATCTGATACGATACTCCTCGGAACTCCATGTAAACAAACAATCCTTGTCATGTATATCTTAGCCAATTTGGCACTGCTGTAGGTAGTCTTTACTGGGATGAAATGAGCTACCTTTGTCAAACGATCGACTACAACCCAAATTGAGTCATAGCCTGAATGAGTCCTGGGCAATCCTGTGATGAAATCCATGCCTAGTTTGTCCCACTTCCATTCGGGTATAGGCAATGGCTGTAACAATCCAGCTGGCTTCTGATGTTCTGCTTTCACCCTCTGACATACATCACAAACTGCTACATACTCTACAATATCCTTCTTCATTCCGGTCCACCAGAAAGTTTCCTTCAAATCCAAATACATCTTGGTATTTTCGGGGTGAATCGAATATGGTGAATCATGTGCCTCTTGCAGAATCAACTTCCTGATCTCCGGGTCACTGGGCACATAAACACGGTCCTCAAATCGTAGGGTATCGTACTCATCCTCACGAAATCCCTTAGCCTTCCCTTCGCTCATTCTCTCCTATATAGAGGCAACTTCCTTATCTGTCTTTTGAGCCTCTCTGATTCTATCCATCAATGTAGACTGAATCTCCATTGCTGCTACATAGCCTCTCAGAACTATTTCCAAACATAGCTCATGAAGATCCTCGGCTAACTCCTTGGGTATTTCTCCCGTAATTAGTGTATTGACATGGCTCTTACGGCTCAACGCGTCTGCTACAACGTTAGCCTTCCCGGGATGATAATGCAATCTCATACCATAATCCTTAATAAGCTCCAACCATCTCTTCTGCCTGAGATTTAATCCTTCTGCGTGAAGACGTACTTCAAACTCTTGTGATCCGTGTACACCTCACAATGATTTCCAATGAGAAAATGTCTCCACGTTTTCAGTGCGTGCACTACGGTTGCTAACTCCAAATCATGAGTAGCATAATTCAACTCATGAGGCTTAAGCTATCGTGAAGCATACGAAACAACTCTTCCCTCCTGCATAAGCACTTCTCCAAGTCCTCGACGTGAAGCGTCGCAATACACTTCATAATCCTTGGTCTGATCTGGCAGAATTAATACTGGTGAGGTAACCAAACGTTTCTTCAACTCTTGGAAACTAGCCTCACACTCCTCAGTCTGAATAAACTTAGTATCCTTCTTCAACAATTCTGTCATAGGTTTCGCAATCTTCGAGAAATTTTCAATAAATCTCCGGTAGTATCCTGCGAGTCCAAGGAAACTTTTGATCTCTCCAACTGTTGTTTGTGCTTCCCAGTTTGTCACAGTGGCAACTTTAGCGGGGTCTACTGCTATACCTTCTCCGGATATAACATGTCCGAGAAATCCAACTTCCTTCAACCAAAACTCACACTTGTTGAACTTGGCGTATAGCTGATGTTCTCTGAGCTTCTCGAGTACCAAACGCAAGTGCTCCTTATGTTCCTCATCATTCTTCGAGTAAACCAAAATATCATCAATGAACACCACGACGAAATTATCCAAAAACTCCATAAACACCTTGTTCATCATGTTCATAAAATAGGCTGGGGCGTTAGTCAGACCAAATGACATAACGGTATACTCATACAGCCCGTACCTGGTGATAAAAGCCGTCTTCGGTATATCCTGCTCCCGAATCTTCAACTGATGGTACCCTGATCGCAAATCGATCTTGGAAAACACCTTAGCTCCTTGCAACTGATCAAACAGATCATTGATCATTGGTAGTGGGCACTTGTTCTTGATTGTTACTTCATTCAATCCGCGATAATCAACAACCATTCTTAACGATCCATCCTTCTTCTCCACCAGAAGTACTAGCTGTAACACCCACGATGCGGCTATATCTCCCACGTGTCGAAGCACGACTTAGAGGCATAACCGCATGGTGGTTTAGTCGCAAGAAGGGTCATCTTCACATGATCCCATGTAATGAAAAAGAATGGGATAAAGAGTTGGCTTACAATCGCCACTTCACACAATGAACATATAATTCATACATCATTCAAAGCACACACATAGTCTGACTACGGACGAAGCCAAAAGAAAAGAAGATAACCCAACTGCTAGATCCCCGATCGTCCCAACTGGGCTCCACTACTGATCAACATGAAACGAAACATAGAAATGACCAAGATCTTCGTTGAGCTCCCATCTGAGCTCGGTTGCATCACCTGCACTGGTATCATCGGCACCTGCAACTGTTGTTGTAGTAATCTGTGAGCCACGAGGACTCAGCAATCCCATTACCATGGGTATCAAGACTAGCAAAGCTTAATGGGAAAGGAAGGGGTAAAGTGGTGAGGTTGCAGCAGCGACTAAGCATGATATGGTGGCTAACATACACAAATGAGAGCGAGAAGGGGAGCAAAGGAACGGTCGTCAACTAGAAATGATCAAGAGGTGATCCTGAACTCCTACTTACGTCAAACATAACCCAAAACCGTGTTCACTTCCCGGACTCCGCCGAGAAGAGACCATCATGGCTACACACGCGGTTGATGCGTTTTAATTCGGATCTGGTGTCAAGTTATCTACAACCGGACATTAACAAATTCCCATCTGCCACATAACCGCGGGCACGGCTCTCGAAAGTTTATAACCTGCAGGGGTGTCCCAACTTAGCCCATCACAAGCTCTCACGGTCAACGAAGGATATTCCTTCTCCCAGGAAGACCCGATCAGTCTCGGAATCCCGGTTTACAAGACATTTCGACAATGGTAAAACAAGACCAGCAAAGCCGCCCGAATGTGCCGACAAATCCTGATAGGAGCTGCACATATCTCGTTCTCAGGGCACACCTGATTGTCCAAACTTCCGGTAGGCCATCCCAGAGTTGCCCCTGGTGACCACCGGTGGCTGACATGTTGGACCAACACTCACGACGAGCACTGGCCCGAGGGGGTAAATAAAGATGACCCTTGAGTCTGCAGAACCCAAGGGAAAAAGGCTTAGGGAGGCAAATGGTAAAACCAAGGTTGGGCCTTGCTGGAGGAGTTTTATTCAAAGCGAACTGTCAAGGGGGTCCCATAAATCACCCGACCGCGTAAGGAACGCAAAATCCGGGAACATAACACCGGTATGACGAAAACTAGGGCAGCAAGAGTGGAACAAAACACCAGGCATAAGGCCGAGCCTTCCACCCTTTACCAAGTATATAGATGCATTAATTAAATAAGAGATATTGTGATATCCCAACATAATCCCGTCCATCATGGAGAATCTTCAACTTCACCTGCAACTAACAATGCTATAAGAGGGGCTGAGCAAAGCGGTAACATAGCCAATCAATGGTTTGCTAGGAAGGGTGAAAATGTTAGAGGCTGACATGGCAATATGGGAGGCATGGTAAACAAGTGATAGGTAGCGCAGCATAGCGATAGAACGAAGCAACTAGCAAGCAAAGATAGAAGTGATATCGAGGGTAATGGTCATCTTGCCTGAGATCCCGCAAGGAAGAAGAATGAGTCCATGAAGAAGACAAACGAACGTAGTCGAATGAATCCTCACAACTCCGGAACAAAACCGAAGCTAACGAGAGAAGCAAACCAGAAAGAAGCAAACAACATGGTAAACACACAAGCATAATCATGGCATGATGCACAATCAAGTATGATGCATGTCCGGTTTAACGAAGCATGGCATGGCAATATGCACAAACAACACTACAAGTTAAGTAGAGCTCAATATGCAACGAGTTGCATATTGACGAAACACCACATCAATATTTAGTTCTCTCTCGTTATAAGCTACTCAACAATATTAAATGTTGTTAACATGGCAAGAGGTGAAGCATAATTAAACTACCTATTTAGGCAAGTTTAAATGAGGCCGGAAACAACAAACAAAAATTTCGGAAAATCCTCATGTGCATTTAGCAAATTAATGGAAACAACAAATATAAACATTTTAAATTGTTGTTATCATGATGCAGATGACATATTCAAGTTTTATGCAGTTTTTATGAAAATGTTGACATGAGCATGTTATGAAGCATTTGTCACTGTGGTGGACAGAAAGGGTGCCACGGCAACATATCGATGATCCGATAACTCATTGAGATACCGGTGCAAAAGAGCAAGCGTGCGGATGTGCAGAACATGCAAAAGATGGTGGGGTGATCCCGGATACCGGGTTCCCACGGGTCGAAGGCATGGGAAACGAGGAGGAACGTGCAAGGATCAATTCGGGACACGGTGCAACATGGGCATCTCATACAACACACATTCATTCGTTCGCGAGCGTCGCCTCGGGGTTATACCTTCGAAGCGTGCATTTTCGTGGCGGATCGAGTTCGACAAAGGAAGTAGTGGTACACGAGCTGTAGTGGAAGTAGTCGTTCACGGGTCGTCGTGGGAAGTAGTTGTTCACGTGGCGACGATAGTGGAAGTAGTCGTTCTCGTGACGGTAGTGGAAGTAGTTGTACACGTTCATTTCGGAGAGGTACTTGACGAATCCAATGTCTTCGGGGTGACGGTAGTGGTACACATTGTCTTGTGGAACTTCACGGTTCATTGTGTAGTCGTACACGGGTCCTTGCCGAAGATGGTCGCACACGCTCGTAGATGAACCATTCATCGACCTCCTGGTACTTGGCGAAAATCTCGAAGATGGCCTTGGCGTTTCTGGTTTGGTGGTTGTGGAGGCAGTGCGGAGCCCCAGAGGAGGCAGAGCAGTGGCGCGAAGGGGCTAGTGGCCGCCAAGGCGCTGGCAGTGGCGTCCGCGAGCAGATGCGGGTGGCGGAGGCCATGGAAGGCGCTCGAGCGCGAGGAACGTAGGGGCCGCGGGCGAGCTCGCTCGGGGAGCTCCTCGGGCGCATCTGGTCGGAGTAGAAGCCAACGAGGCGAGGGCGACACGGCGGGAGGACTTGACGCAGGGGGGAAGGATGGCGCGGAGCGGGGTCGCGGGAAACCCAGGCGAGGCAGGGCGACGTGGGGGGAAGCAGGGGCGACACTTGGGGCTCGGGGTGGCGCTCGACAAAAGGAGCAGCTCCGGCGATGGAGCAGAGGCGTCCATGGCCAGTGACCCAAGGTGTCGAAGATGGCCGGATCCGGGCCAGCTCGGGTTGGGGAGGCGAGGTAGCTGGCCGGTGGCGGGGCTTGGCGCAGGGGAGGTCGATGCAGAGGAGGGTCGGAGACGCCGGAAGCGGACGACGGAGGGGCGGCGCTAGTCGAGGCGGAGGTGGCTCTCGGGGAGGCGCGGGGCGACGAGGAGGAGGCCGCAGGTGAGGGAGGAGGTAGCGAGCAAGAGGAGGGAGGAGCGTGGGGATCTCCTCTCCCTGGTGCGATGCGTGTGATGCGTGGTGGCGGCGCGAGGGAATGAGGAGGAGGAATCAAGGGAGAGATGCTGAGGGGATCGGGCAGGGGGGTTCGGGCTAGGGTTAGGAGGGATTGGTGGGGGCGGCTGGGCCTTGGCCTTGGGCCGGCGCGGGAGGTTGGGAGGCCCAGGCTGCTGGGCTCCTGCTCTCTCTCTTTTCAAAACAGAAAATAAAGAGAAATAAAAAGGGAAGAAAAGAAAGGTTAGAGAAAGAGTTGGGCACGGGGATAATTTCCACGGACTCGTAAAAAATGTGCACGGTCCATGAAAAATAGGAGTGGCAAGATTGCAGGAATTAAATTCAAAGCCATTTGAATTTAATTCAAAAGGTTTGAGCAAGGACTAGGAATTAGAGGTTTCCAAAAATGTTGGGATTTCGGTGGGGCTCCGGAAAATGACGAAATAATTTGTTGGACAAAGTTTGAGGTCAAGAAGTGAGATAACAAAGGCATGGGGAATTATTTTGCAAGTGTGTTACGGTTAATTCCAAATAAACGGAATAATTTTATTATAGCTCCCTAATAATAGTAGGAGACTTTGAATATGTTTTAAAGAGAAATCACCATGTGAATATCCCTCTATTTAAATAGATCAAAATTACGCCAATCTGTTGAGATATGGTATGCGACAAGTGAATATTTGAAACAAGAAATGAATTCAAATTTTCGGATAACGGATCCTTCTAATCCAGTCTATCTAATGTCTTTTTCAGGAGCCAGAGGAAATGCATCTCAAGTACACCAATTAGTACTATGCAATTTATTTAGGTGTGTTTTAAAAAGGGGTTGCATGATGACATGATGTAATGCACATGATGCAAGGATGAATGCAACGAACAAAACAAATCACACAACGAATCTCGGAATACAAGGAAGGCATCTGGAGCGTCGGTCTCGGGGCATTACAACACTCCACCACTACAAGAGGATCTCGTCCCGAGATCTAGAATGGCACCAGAGAGAAACGGAAGAGGAATAGAAGAGGTAAAACTAAGTTGCTTCTTTGACAAACGAGTGAAACCACGAACCTTGAGAGGTTGAGCAATTTAAAAGAAAGAGTACAATAGAGATGAACGAGATTGCAAACAATCCATTAGAAAAGAGGAACAAGGAACATTACGAGGACTTGAAGGTTGCAAAGACATGAATCAAGAGTTTAATGGACAAGATATAATTCGTAACCACTCCGGTTAAAACAAGATGAGAGAGGAAAAATTCGGGCAGCACTCGGGTTGAACATGGAAGGAATAGAGCATGAACTTGAGAAGATGGGATGATACTTGATGAAATCAACAACACACTGCCTCCGGAACTATTGAAAGAATGGCACAATGGGTAAGAAGGATTTCAGACAGCACTAAGGTTGAAAAGAGAGGCAAAACTTGATAAGATGAAAGAACTTGAAGAGATGACACAACACTTCGGTTAAATGGATAAGCACGAAAAGAACACGATCCTCACAATCGAGATGATGAGTGAAAAGAGCAACATCACAATGTCTCCGGAAGAAAGAATAGAAGATAGCTCATTGGAATAAAGGGACGGAGAAGAAAATGACAACTTCTACCACAATTGAATTTGGAAGGCATCCTTGCAAGAAGGTTAGAATAGAGTTATTGGAAGACTAACAACGAAAAGAATAAGTTTGTAGTGGGCTTATGGAAACATCTCAACATTATGAGGTGACAACCGGCCACTAACGGAAACAATTGCTTGCTTGAGATTAATGAAGAGATGAAAGCTTGTTCCATCAAGATGGAAAAGGGATAACTTGGGTCATTAATAAGCACCAAAATAGCAACATTCCTTAGGGAAGGCTTTAGGTGAAATCTATACCAAGATAACTCCAATGAAGAGATTGACGGTTGAAAAGATCTCTTGAACAAAGAGAAAATGATGGATTTAAGTATGTCACTCTTGAAAACTTGTGAATCATGAAACACGAAGGGAAATTATCAAGAATGACCTAACACCACCTCAGAAGATAAGGTAGAAAGAATCGCACTTTGGAATGCAAGATGAAGAATACTTGAATGCCTCAAAACAAAACATGTGTTGAGCACCATGTTTAATTTTTGAGTATAGCTTGGCTGATCTTAACTTCAAGAGAAATCTTGAAGAACCATTGAAGAATGAAAAGAATCCTTGATGAACCACCACTCCGGTAATAAACGGATGATAAAAAGAAAGAGAAGTTGAAAACACAAGGTGAAGCCTTGCGATGATTTAGATGGAGCTTCGCAACGAGATAATGCGGAAAACTTAGAACTCCGGAAGAAATATGAACAACAACAAGCCAAGAATTTATTCCTCCTGAAAAAACTCCAAAGGAAAGGATTAATCACTTGGATGAAACAAGAATAAGAATTATGTTATGCGTATCCTTCACCAATTTAAATTGATGACAAGCAACGGATTTGGCATACTACTTATTCCCATTGAAAAAGGATTAAGAGAGATATAGCGTAAACTTGAGAAGGTCTTCATGAACCACCGGTAGGATTGAAAAGAACGAATGAATTAATATGATAATCAAAGAAAAAGAATATTGAAAGAACCACCGTAAGAATTGAAAATGAGAGTAGCAAAGGCACAATTCACTAGAAAGAATTTGAAAACGATTGAAGATACTTGAAGGGATTTAGATACATGAGAACGAAGAGAACATGAACTGATTAGAGGATATTTGAACGATTCACCGGTAAGATTTGGAGAACGATAGCTAAACGCTGAGAATGAAGAATCATGACATGATGGCCTTCGGAGGAAAGAAATAGAAATAACTCATGAAATGCTTCGGATGGTAAGAAAAGAATTGTCCCAATCAAACAATTATGAGCATGGCATCAAGCTTGAACCACGAATCTCTGGAAGAACGGGTAAGGATTTAAGAGGAACTCTTCTTCGGTATTCAAAATTCAAGAATGGCGATGAGAAGCACCACCATGAATTGTTGAGCCACTCCAGAAGGACTAAAAGAAAAAAAAGGTTGAGCCAAAGATGAAAAGAATTTGAAAACGACCTTGGAGAAGGCATGTGACTGATGAAAATTCATTCTTACGTCAAACTTGGAAATGAATTTGGGAATGGCTCCGAGAAAATTAGAAGAGTCAGGTAAGGTCCTGGGAAAAGACCTGTGGGTTAGGGCCCACTAAAAAGATGCACCGTTGAAATGATTGCTTGAAAGGGGGGATTGCACCGGTTGAATTAAATGACTTGAATGAGATAATAATCTCCAAATAGCTTGAACATATTAAGAATGGAAAACACAAATCTTCTGAGATATCTTGAGCACTCCGGATATGAATTGAGGCAAGGTGAATAAATAAGAGAGCCTTGGATAAGAAATTCACATGGGAAGATATGTGAAACAAAAGGAAGAGATATAATCAACACCAAAGCTTGAAATTAATCCACCGAAGAAGAATACGAGAATGAAGAATAATAAACTTGAAGCTCCGTTAGTATCTTCCTGAGAATCACCGGATAAGAACATTGACGGAAAAGAATGTAGAGACTTCGAATCAATAAAAGGATACTTGATTAAGAAATCTGAGTCCTTGAAGAAAAGGGTGGGAGGGAGGGAAAACAAAGGCAACTTGGGGAAGATGGAACAAACACCGTTGAGAAAAACTTAGAATTGATCTCGCAAATGTTGAAACAATCGGATCCACTTGAAGAGAAGCACGCCGGTTGAAAGAGAATTAACATGACGATCTCGATGATCAAGAAGGATTAGTATTCACATAGCAATATGAGAACACCATTTAGGTAAGGTATGGATTCAACATTTGACTTCGAAGCAACTCGAATACCACAAATAAAACAAAACAAAGGATTTGGCTTGCAGAATAAGCCGGAACAAACATATGATAGAGATTTCGTCCGAAGTTTTCATGGTGGGGCCCACACGGGCTCGATCGTACAGCACCATCATGTACAAGGCAGTGCACATGACATACGAAGTGTCCCCGAACCAGCATAGCCAAGGGTTCTTTAAGACACAACGAGGCCACTGTAAAAAACGACCGTGGATAGGCTGACCACTAGACGTCGAACCCCAATCTCATATCATGCATCTATCGGAAAGATATTCTAGGAGCTACTTGAATTCCCACCTATAAAACTCCCGAAACTTTCTGGTTATGCAATCTGGTGTTGGGGATACAGGGGAAGCAATATATATATCTCACCCAAAACTAACAATCCCTACATCCAAGCGGTATCCATCCGTCAACACATAACCAAGAAACCTTCGGAAATCGTGTACCTCAACCTTCGAAAAGCATCCGTTATACGAGCTATGGCAATACTCCCGAACTCCCCAGTACTGGGTGGCGTCGAGGTTATCTCACCAACAACTGCATAAAAGAGATTTTCGATGTCGGCAAAACTCAGGTATTCCAGAACTGCAACGATAAAATTATGACGACAACACCTCGGAGCTCAACTCCCCGGGACACTTCCACAACCCCTAAATGTCAGGAGGCACCAAGAACAATGTTCTCGTCATAAGAATATCGGAACGATCCTAAAATACCCGCGTGATCCTAAAAAAAATTTAGTGAAATTTGAGGAGAGGAAAGTCAAAACATCTACGTCAGGAGACCTCACCAGAGCGACGAAGGGACCGAGGAGTAAAAAGAATCCTACTCTCCGATATATATAATCCTAAGACTCAAAACATTTTTGTTCTAGACTCAACAACGCCAACGATTCGATCAAGCAGTGGGCTCCTAAGTCGGGGATGGCTCTGATTACCAACTTGTAACACCCACGATGCGGCTATATCTCCCACGTGTCGAAGCACGACTTAGAGGCATAACCGCATGGTGGTTTAATCGCAAGAAGGGTCATCTTCACACGATCCCATGTAATGAACAAGAATGGGATAAAGAGTTGGCTTACAATCGCCACTTCACACAATGAACATATAATTCATACATCATTCAAAGCACACACATAGTCCGACTACGGACGAAGCCAAAAGAAAAGAAGATAACCCAACTGCTAGATCCCCGATCGTCCCAACTGGGCTCCACTACTGATCAACATGAAACGAAACATAGCAATGACCAAGATCTTCATTGAGCTCCCATCTGAGCTCGGTTGCATCACCTGCACTGGTATCATCGGCACCTTCAACTGTTGTTGTACTAATCTGTGAGCCACGAGGACTCAGCAATCCCATTACCATGGGTATCAAGACTAGCAAAGCTTAATGGGAAAGGAAGGGGTAAAGTGGTGAGGTTGCAGCAGCGACTAAGCATGATATGGTGGCTAACATACGCAAATGAGAGCGAGAAGGGGAGCAAAGGAACGGTCGTCAACTAGAAATGATCAAGAGGTGATCCTGAACTCCTACTTACGTCAAACATAACCCAAAACCGTGTTCACTTCCCGGACTCCGCCGAGAAGAGACCATCACGGCTACACACGCGGTTGATGCGTTTTAATTCGGATCTAGCGTCAAGTTATCTACAACCGGACATTAACAAATTCCCATCTGCCACATAACCGCGGGCACGGCTCTCGAAAGTTTATAACCTGCAGGGGTGTCCCAACTTAGCCCATCACAAGCTCTCACGGTCAACGAAGGATATTCCTTCTCCCAGGAAGACCCGATTAGTCTCGGAATCCCGGTTTACAAGACGTTTCGACAATGGTAAAACAAGACCAGCAAAGCTGCCCGAATGTGCCGACAAATCCTGATAGGAGCTGCACATATCTCGTTCTCAGGGCACAGCGGATTGTCCAAACTTCCGGTAGGCCATCCCAGAGTTGCCCCTGGTGACCACCGGCGGCTGACAGGTTGGACCAACACTCACGACGAGCACTGGCCCGAGGGGGTAAATAAAGATGACCCTTGAGTCTGCAAAACCCAAGGGAAAAAGGCTTAGGTAGGCAAATGGTAAAACCAAGGTTGGGCCTTGATGGAGGAGTTTTATTCAAAGCGAACTGTCAAGGGGGTCCCATAAATCACCCGACCGCGTAAGGAACGCAAAATCCGGGAACATAACACCGGTATGACGGAAACTAGGGCGGCAAGAGTGGAACAAAACACCAGGCATAAGGCCGAGCCTTCCACCCTTTACCAAGTATATAGATGCATTAATTAAATAAGAGATATTGTGATATCCCAACATAATCCTGTCCATCATGGAGCAATCTTCAACTTCACCTGCAACTAACAATGCTATAAGAGGGGCTGAGCAAAGCGGTAACATAGCCAATCAATGGTTTGCTAGGAAGGGTGAAAATGTTAGAGGCTGACATGGCAATATGGGAGGCATGGTAAACAAGTGATAGGTAGCGCAGCATAGCGATAGAACGAAGCAACTAGCAAGCAAAGATAGAAGTGATATCGAGGGTAATGGTCATCTTGCCTGAGATCCCGCAAGGAAGAAGAATGAGTCCATGAAGAAGACAAACGAACGTAGTCGAACGAATCCTCACAACTCCGGAACAAAACCGAAGCTAACGAGAGAAGCAAACCGGAAAGAAGCAAACAACATGGTAAACACACAAGCATAATCATGGCATGATGCACAATCAAGTATGATGCATGTCCGGTTTAACGAAGCATGGCATGGCAATATGCACAAACAACACTACAAGTTAAGTAGAGCTCAATATGCAACAAGTTGCATATTGACGAAACACCACATCAATATTTAGTTCTCTCTCGTTATAAGCTACTCAACAATATTAAATGTTGTTAACATGGCAAGAGGTGAAGCATAATTAAACTACCTATTTAGGCAAGTTTAAATGAGGCCGGAAACAACAAACAACAATTCCGGAAAATCCTCATGTGCATTTAGCAAATTAATGGAAACAACAAATATAAACATTTTAAATTGTTGTTATCATGATGCAGACAACATATTCAAGTTTTATGCAGTTTTTATGAAAATGTTGACATGAGCATGTTATGAAGCATTTTTCACCATGGTGGAAATAAAGGGTGCCACGGCAACATATCGATGATCCGATAACTCATTGAGATACCGGTGCGAAAGAGCAAGCGTGCGGATGTGCAGAACATGCAAAAGATGGTGGGGTGATCCTGGATACCGGGTTCCCACGGGTCGACGGCATGGCAAACGAGGAGGAACGTGCAAGGATCAATTCGGGACACGGTGCAACACGGGCATCTCATACAACACACATTCATTCGTTCGCGAGCGTCGCCTCGGGGTTATACCTTCGAAGCGTGCATTTTCGTGGCGGATCGAGTTCGACAAAGGAAGTAGTGGTACACGGGCCGTAGTGGAAGTAGTCGTTCACGGGTCGTCGTGGGAAGTAGTTGTTCACGTGGCGACGGTAGTGGAAGTAGTCGTTCTCATGACGGTAGTGGAAGTAGTTGTACACGTTCATTTCGGAGAGGTACTTGACGAATCCAACGTCTTCGGGGCGACGGTAGTGGTACACGTTGTCTTGTGGAACTTCACGATTCGTTGTGTAGTCGTACACGGGTCCTTGCCGAAGATGGTCGCACACGCACGTAGATGAACCATTCATCGACCTCCTGGTACTTGGCGAAAATCTCGAAGATGGCCTTGGCGTTTCTGGTTCGGTGGTTGTGGAGGTAGTGCGGAGCCCCGGAGGAGGCGGAGCAGTGGCGCGAAGGGGCTAGTGGCTGCCAAGGCGCTGACAGTGGCGTCCGCGAGCAGATGCGGGTGGCGGAGGCCAGGGAAGGCGCTCGAGCGCGAGGAACGCAGGGGCCGCGGGCGAGCTCGCTCGGGGAGCTCCTCGGGCGCATCTGGTCGGAGTAGAAGCCGACGAGGCGAGGGCGACACGGCGGGCGGACTTGATGCAGGGGGGAAGGATGGCGCGGAGCGGGGTCGCGGGAAACCGAGGCGAGGCAGGGCGACGTGGGAGGAAGCAGGGGCGACGCTTGGGGCTCGGGGTGGCGCTCGACAAAAGGAGCAGCTCCGGCGATGGAGCAGAGGCGTCCATGGCCAGTGACCCAAGGTGTCGAAGATGGCCGGATCCGGGCCAGCTCGGGTTGGGGAGGCGAGGTAGCAGGCCGGTGGCGGGGCTTGGCGCAGGGGAGGTCGATGCAGAGGAGGGTCGGAGACGCCGGAAGCGGACGACAGAGGGGCGGCGCTAGTCGAGGCGGAGGTGGCTCTCGAGGAGGCGCGGGGCGACGACGAGGAGGCCGCAGGTGAGGGACGAGGTAGCGAGCAAGAGGAGGGAGGAGCGTGGGGATCTCCTCTCCCTGGTGCGATGCGTGTGATGCGTGGTGGCGGCGCGAGGGAATGAGGAGGAGGGACCGAGGGAGAGATGCTGAGGGGATCGGGCAGGGGGGTTTGGGCTAGGGTTAGGAGGGATTGGTGGGGCGGCTGGGCCTTGGCCTTGGGCCGGCGCGGGTGGTTGGGAGGCCCAGGCTGCTGGGCTCCTTCTCTCTCTCTTTTCAAAACAGAAAATAAGGAGAAAGAAAAAGGGAAGAAAAGAAAGGTTAGAGAAAGAGTTGGGCACGGGGATAATTTCCACGGACTCGTAAAAAATGTGCACGGTCCATGAAAAATAGGAGTGGCAAGATTGCAGGAATTAAATTCAAAGCCATTTGAATTTAATTCAAAAGGTTTGAGCAAGGACTAGGAATTAGAGGTTTCCAAAAATGTTGGGATTTCGGTGGGGCTCCGGAAAATGACGAAATAATTTGTTGGACAAAGTTTGAGGTCGAGAAGTGAGATAACAAAGGCATGGGGAATTATTTTGCAAGTGTGTTAAGGTTAATTCCAAATAAACGGAATAATTTTATTATAGCTCCCTAATAATAGTAGGAGACTTTGAATATGTTTTAAAGAGAAATCACCATGTGAATATCCCTCGATTTAAATAGATCAATGATCTATGCAATTTATTTAGGTGAGTTTTAAAAAGGGGTTGCATGATGACATGATGCAATGCACATGATGCAAGGATGAATGCAACGAACAAAATAAATCACACAACGAATCTCGGAATACAAGGAAGGCATCTAGAGCGTTGGTCTCGGGGCGTTACACTAGCGATCCCCAAGGCGAAGAACTTGGGCGAATAAAACCTTTGTCCAGCAACTCCTTAATCTGCTTCTTAATTTCCTCCAAATCTTGGGCTGGCATCCTGTACGGTCTCTTGGATATCGGCCCAGTGCTTGGCAGTAGTTCAATTAAGAACTCGATGTCTCTATCCAGTGGCATGCCTGGCAACTCTTCTGGAAATACATCGGGGAAATCCCTTACCGCTGGTACTTCCTCCTGCACAACTCCTGATAAGGAATTTACATGTGCTCTTCTTGGCTCATACCGTGATACATACTTGATTCTTATTCCTTCTAGTGTTGTAAGCAAAATTGTCTTACTGGCGCAATCAATGTTTCCTCCATACATCGACAGCCAATCCATACCAAGAATTACATCCAAACCTTGGGATTCCAATATAATTAAATCCGTTGGGAAAACATGCCTTCCTATACTTAATGGCACCTGAAAGCATCCTTGACTGACCATAAACTCAGCTCCCGGTGAACTTACTAGCATGGGTGTCTTAAGAGTCTTAATGGGCAGGTTTTACTTATCCACAAATCCCCTTGATATGTATGAATGCGATGCACCAGTATCAAAAAGAACAACTGCAGTAAATGCCTTAACCAAAAACTTATCTATTACTGCGTCTGGCTGAGCTTCAACCTCCTCCACGGTAACGTGGTTCACTTGCCCCCTGTTGAAAGGGTTCTGCTTCTTTCCTGAGCTTCCATTGCCATTTCCATTTTGGGCTTCTGGGCAATCATTTGCATAATGCCCAGTCTTACGACACTTATAGCAAGTGATATGAATCAGGTCTACCTTGGATGGTGTTGACGGGTTGGTGCGGCTTTGTCCATTGCTTCCTCCATTCCCGTTTCCATTCTTTGTGCCATTATGATTGTGCGAGCTGCCTCCTCCATGAGTATGCTGAAAATGTCCTCCTGACTTCGGGGTAAAGCATAGCTTCTGCTGAGCTCCAGAATTGTACTTCCCCTGTCCATACTTCCTCTTACAATTATCAATCTGCTGCTGCTTTCCCTCAATCATAAGAGCACGATCTACTAACTCCTGGTAGTTATTGAAAGTGGCTCCCATCAACTGCATGCTCAGCTCATCATTCAGTCTTTTTAGAAACTTCTCCTGCTTAGATGCATCCGTAGCAACGTCATCTGGGGCATTACGTGCTAGCTTACTGAAATCATCCACATACTGGCCAACTGTCCGTCCTCCTTGGCGTAAGTTGCGAAACTCACGCTTCTTCATGGCCATAGCTCCGGTTGAAACATGGGTAGTTCGAAAAGCTTGCTGAAACTGATTCCATGTGACAGTGTCTACAGGGTAAGTGGCTGTAAAATTCTCCCACCATGCCGCTGCGGGTCCGTCAAGCTGATGTGCGGCAAACTTCACCTTTTCTCCATCTGTGCATCCTGTTGTGGTCAACTCCCTCCCTATCTTACGGAGCCAATCATCTTCTACTATCGGCTCGGTGCTACTGGAAAACACCGGCGGATTTAGCCTTAAGAAACGTGCCAGATGGTCAACAGGTGGTGTTGGTGGTGGGTTGTTGTTGTTGTTGTTGCCTTGGTTCTGTACCAATGTTTGAATCAGGGTATTCTGCTGCTGAATCAACTAAGTGATCTCTGGTGGAAAAACAAACTCGAGGTCGCGTCTCGGAGGCATCTGAGGTTTAGAGAGGAGAGGAGAGTTAAGAATAGAATGAGGTCTAGTGAGATAACACTACCCATATGCACATGAGACAAAAGCACACAATATCATTTCAATCAATTCAAACAAGGGCATACAACGGTCTAACTATCGTTACAAAAGTGCTTGGACTAAAACTAATTAAATGGTGGAAAACTCTACTACTGTTATGGTGGTCAACTAGAAAAACTGCTCCGATGAAGATTCCATGATATCTGCTCAAGCTTCATCAACATAGTCATCATCGCTGTCGTCGGCATCCGAATCGGTGTCGTCGATGATGATATAATTATCTGGACAAGTAGGTTCATCCTCTTCTCCTCTGGGTGCTGATCCTCCCATGAATACTCCAATCTTCTCCTTAAGGTCAACGTTCTGTCTTACTAGAGCGACGATTTCTTCCATGTAGTCTTTACGTGTAGCCTTGAGTTCTTCTTCTAGCTCCTTGATCTTGGTCATAGCCTTCTGTAGCTCCTCCATATCTGCGCACATCTGATTTTCCTGGCGTCGGATGTGTTGGTTTAACTCCTGAATATAAGCTGCGATTGATCTGTCCTTCCTGGTGGTGATCATCTCCCAATGCTCATCTCGGCGCCCACAAATCTGGTAGATAGTATTCTTGAGATCGTTGTGGTAAACTTCTCCAATTCGTCCCATGGCGATGTGAGCTGCCATGCTCTTTCCTAGGCTCCATGTTGGTGCATCAAAGGTAAACTCTATTGGCTCAGTGGCTGGTGCAAATGTCCTTCCTGGAATGTAGACTTAAATCCTCCAGCGCTCCTCTTCGGGCAAAGTGGCGTTGAAAGTCCCGGTGAAACTTGGTACTCCTATGTTCAGGTATCTAGTGGCTTCCTTCAAGTGATATCCAAAAGGTGAGTTTTCATCTGGTTGTGTGAACTTGATCCTTGCATCCGCCATCCTAAAGAATAGAAAAGATGAGGAGTCAGAAATGAGAAGAAAGAGTAGTGATCTAGGGCTTAAGCTTAGTGGTCGTCTCCTACAGTCAGTGTGTGCTCTGATACCACCTTGTAGCGACCAGACCTCAAACAGTCTGATCTCTGTGCTCAGTGTCATCCCTGGATCAGTAATGCTGACACCACACAGTACTTGGAGGATTTATAACAGAGTAGCAATCACACACTTATTACATCGAATGTCTCAAGAGAGAACTTATTGAAATAAATATGGCTTAAGGCCATCAAAAATCGATAACAGCGGAAGACTTGGAAGATAAGCGAGTCCATCAACTCCAACGGCATCACTGAGTATAGAACCACGACCTAAAAGCATCTTACTCGTCATCTGAAAAGTCTGCAACATGAAACGTTGCAGCCCGAAAACGGGTCAGCACATGGAATATGTTGGCATGTAACACATAGAGAATAACAATGGAATAAGCTATACTACATGCATATTTGGCTGGTGGAAAGCTCTATGGTTATAGTTTTGCATAAAGCCAATTTTTTCCTACTGCAAAGGAATAAATTTGTTTAACTATCATGGTGGTTGTTAAACATTGAGAATGGTTGACAGCATTCTCAATCCCAATTAAAAGTACTCATTAAACCCAACAACATTAAACTAGAGTAACATGATGAGATTCTCATGATATCCAAGTACTAGATACTCAAAACATCCATAACCGGGGACACGACTAACCATGATTAGTTTATACACTCTACAGAGGTTTGCGCACTTTTCCCCACAAGACTCGATCGCCTTAATTTGATTTCTCGCACTACATGATGTTTGAGAAACGGATGACCGAGACATAGTCTTTCGGAAGCACTAGCACCTTACATGTGGGTAGACCGGTACACCTACTTTCCCCTACATCTGCTAGTCTACCCGTAAGAGTTCGCACGACTTAATCAACTATGCCAGAGCCCATATTGGCTTGTGGCTGCACACGTAAGTTTCTAGTTTGAATAATCTCATGATCGCTTTGAGCCTGGGTGGCGGTCCGAAGAAATACAGGCAAGTCCTGATAGAAACCAGGTGCCTCAGTCCACCCAGATGTGTGTTCAAGTTGCCACCTTAAATAAACCATTAATTAACAATCTCACATCTGTCATGGAAAATTCACTCACCCAATCCACGTCTACTAGCATAGCATGGCATAATAAGCAAACGTAGAAGTAACTCCCAAAGGTTTGATAATAAAATAGGTAATAGGTTCTACCTCATCTACTTCCCATAACCCACAATTTAACTAGATCCTAATCATGCAATGTTTGAGGATAGATCTAATGCATAAAATCTGGGTATGAGAAAAGGTATGATCAAAGTGTTACTTGCCTTGCTGATGATCCGCGAAACCTAGAGACTCGAAGTAACAGGCGGCGCACTCCGGGTATTCAATCGCAGACAAACAAACAAACAAACATACAATAAGTACTCATCTAATGCACAGGTAAAATTTGAATAAAAGATCTAACCTGAAAGTTCAACTTAAGAACTCAGATTTGCAAAAAGAATCAAATCAAACAAAGCAACGAAAGTCAAATGGCGAAAGAAAACAGCTTCATTTTACTAATCTGGATCTAAGTCAAATTTTACAGAAGCAAAAACTTGTTTTAAGTTGATTATTCGGAAAGAGGGTTTCGAGACGAAACTCCAGGCGCTTGAATCGCCTGATTCCAAGAAACGAGCGAAAAGTAATACTAAAACGAAAATTGGATCAGGAATCGCGATCAGAAAAATCGCGGATTAAATCCGAGAAAAAGAAAAACGACGAACGGGTTAATGAACGAACGTTCGTTAACTAAACTAATCTGACGAACACATTCGTTAAAACGAACGAACGAGCGAACGCTCGCTAATTAAACTAAACCGAAATAAAAACCGATCTAATAAAAAAACCGAAACTAAAAAACCCGAAAATAAACCGATGGAAAACCAATCGGTTTTCAAAAAAACCGGCACGGAAGTCGAGGCGGCGGTGAACCTCGGCGAGCGTGCGGGCGGCGGGGTCGGCAGGGTCTGGCGAGGTCCGGCGAGGTCGGCGGCGGGGTCCGGCGGCGGCTCGGCGGCGGGGCGGCGGGCGGGGCGGCTGGCGGCGGCGGCGGCGTGGGTCGGCGGCGCGGCGCGGGCGGCGGTTGGCGGCGGCGGCGGCGCGGGGCTGGGGCGGCTAGGGTTTGGGGGGGCGGCGGCTGGGCCTCGGGCTAGCTCCCCCCGGCTTATAAAGCCCTGCGGGCCGGGAGTCCTAGACGGACACGGCCCGTAGGTCGGTTGCGTTTTTTTTAAATAATTCCGCGCAGAAAAAAAATAAAAATAAATACTAAACGGACTCCAAAAATCCCGAAATAAATTTTCCCCGGCTTCTAAAATCAAGCCGGACAAGAAGAACATTTATTTGGGGCCTAAATGCAATTTTGAAAAATGCGCATTTTTCCTAAATCCAAATAAAAGGCGAAAAACTCCAAAATAAATCTTATTCGATTTTTTATTAAATCTTCATTATTTCTTTATTTTGGGAAAGTCATTTTATTCCCTCTCTGAAATTTTGGTAGTAGAAATAATTGAAGATAAAATAAATAAAATCAAATGATCCTATTTTCAAAATTTGAGAAAAACTCAAATAAGAAAATAACGAAATCCCCAACTCTCTCTGTGGGTCCTTGAGTTGCGTAGAATTTCTAGGATCAAGCCAACAATTCAACAAAAATATGATATGCAATGATGATCTATGTATAACATTCCAAATTGAAAATTTGGGATGTTATAACACCGGACTGGTTCCGAGTGGTTCGGGCATTTTTTCGGAGTACTGGGAGGTTACCGGAACCCCCCGTTAGAAGTTATGGGCCTTACAGGCCATAAGAGGGAAGCACACCAGCCCACAAGGGGCTGGTGCGCCCCCCTTTGGGTAGGAGTCCTAATTGGGCTTGGGAAGGGGGCGCCACCCCCCTTTCCTTCTCCTACTCCCTCTCCTCCCCCTTTTCCCCCTCCGGTAGAAGGAAAATAAGGGTGGGGCCGAATCCTACTAGGACTGGAGTCCTAGTAGGACTCCCCTCTCCCTGGCGCGCCCCTTGTTGGTCGGCCTCCTCCTCCCCTCCTTTATATATGGGGCAGTGGGCACCCCAAAGGCACAACAGACATTCTCTTAGCCGTGTGCGGTGCCCCCCTCCACAGTTTTACACCTTGGTCATATCGCCGTAGTGCTTAGGTGAAGTCCTGCGCCGGTAACATCTTCATCACCGCCACCACGCCATCGTGTTGACGGAACTCTCCCTCGGCCTCAGCTGGATCTAGAGTTCGAGGGACGTCACCGAGCTGAACGTGTGCAGATCGCGGAGGTGCCGTGCATTCGGTACTTGATCGGTCGGATCGTGAAGACGTACGACTACATCAACCACGTTGTCATAACGCTTCCGCTTTCAGTCTACGAGGGTACGTGGACACACTCTCCCCTCTCGTTGCTATGCATCACCTAGATAGATCTTGCGTGATCGTAGGAACTTTTTTGAAATTACTGCTTTCCCCAACAGTGGCATCCGAGCCAGGTCTATGCGTAGATGTTATATGCATGAGTAGAACACAAAGAGTTGTGGGCGATAATAGTCATACTGCTTACCAGCATGTCATACTTTGATTCGTCGGTATTGTTCGATGAAGCGACTCAGACCGACATTACGCGTACGCTTACGCGAGACTAGTTCTACCGACGTGCTTGACACACACGTGGCTAGTGAGTGTCTATTTCTCCAACTTTAGTTGAATCGAGTGTGGCTACACATGGTCCTTGTTGAAGGTTAAAACAGCACACTTGACGAAAAATCGTTTAGGTTTTGATGCATAGGTAAGAACGGTTTTTGCTAGAAGCCCGTAGCAGCCACGTAAAACTTGCAACAACAAAGTAGAGGACGTCTAACTTGTTTTTGCAGGGCTTGCTGTGATGTGATATGGTCAAGGCATGATGGGATATAAATTTTTGTATGAGATGACCATGTTTTATAACAAAGTTATCGGCAACTGGTAGGAGCCATATGGTTGTCGCTTTATTGTATGCAATGCAATCGTCATGTAATTGTTTTACTTTATCACTAAGCGGTAGCGATAGTCATAGTAACAATAGTTGGCGAGACGACAACCATGCTACGATGGAGATCAAGGTGTCGCGCCGGTGATGTTGGAGATCATGACGATGCTTCGGTGATGGAGATCATGAGCACAAGATGACGGTAGCGATAGTCATAGTAACATATTTTGCTTACAACGTCGGTAGCATTATAAGATGATCCCTTACTAAATTTCAAGGTACAAGTGTTCTCCCTGAGTATGAACCGTTGCTACAGTTCGTCGTGCCAAGACACCACGTGATGATCGGGTGTGATAAGCTCTACGTTCACATACAACGGGTGCAAGCCAGTTTTGCACAGGCAGAATACTCGGGTTAAACTTGACGAGCCTAGCATATGCATATATGGCCTCGGAACACTAGAGACCGAAAGGTCGAGCGCGAATCATATAGTAGATATGATCAACATAGTGATGTTCACCATTGAAAACTACTCCATCTCACATGATGATCGGACATGGTTTAGTTGATTTGGATCACGTGATCATTTAGATGACTAGAGGGATGTCTATCTAAGTGGGAGTTCTTAAGTAATATGATTAATTGAACTTTCATTTATCATGAACTTAGTCCTGATAGTATTTTGCAAATTATGTTGTAGATCAATAGCTCGCGGCATAGCTTCCCTATGTTTTTTATATGTTCCTAGAGAAAACTAAGTTGAAAGATGATAGTAGCAATGATGCGGACAGGGTCCATGATCTGAGGTGTATCCTCATTGCTACACAGAGGAATTATGACCTTGATGCACCGCTAGGTGACAGACCTATTGCAAGAGCAGATGCAGACATTATGAACGTTTGGCTAGCTCAATATGATGACTACTTTATAGTTTAGTGCACCATGCTTTACGGCTTAGAACCGGGATTTCAAAATGTTTTTGAAACGTCACCGACCATATGAGATGTTTCGAGAGCTGAAATTGGTATTTCAGACTCATGCATGTGTCAAGATGTATGCGACCTCTGACAAGTACTTTGCCTAAAAGATGGAGGAGAATTACTTAGCTAGTGAGCATGTACTCAGAATGTCTGGGTACAACAATCGCTTGAATCAAGTGGGAGTTAATCTTCCATATAAGATAGTGATTGACAGAGTTCCCTAGTCACCATCACCAAGTTACTGGAACTTCGTGATGAAGTATAGTATGCAAGGGATGACGAAAACGATTCCCGAGCTCTTCGTGATGCTGAAATCGATGAAGGTAGAAATCAAGAAAAAGCATCAAGTGTTGATGATTAAACAAGACCACTAGTTTCACGAAAAGGGAAAGAAAGGGAACTTCAAGTAGAATGTCAAGCAAGTTGTCACTCCCGTGAAGAAGCCCAAAGCTGGACCAAAGCCTGAAACTGAGTGCTTCTACTGCAAAGGAAATGGTCACTAGAAGTGGAAATGCCCTGAATATTTGGTGGATAAGAAGTGGCAAAGTGAACAAGGGTATATTTGATATACAAGTTATTGATGTGTACCTTACTAGTGTTTATAGTAGCCCCTAGGTATTTGATACTTGTTCGGTTGCTAAGATTAGTAACTTGAAACAGGAGTTACAGAATAAACAGAGACTAGTTGAGGATGAAGTGACGATGTGTGTTGGAAGTAGTTCCAAGATAGATATGATCATCATCGAGCACTCCCTATACTTTCGAGGTTAGTGTTGACCCTAAATAAATGTTATTTGGTGTTTGTGTTGAGCATAAATATGATTAGATCATGTTTATTGCGATATGATTATTCATCTAAGACAGAGAATAAATTGTTATTCTGTTTACATGAATAAAACCTTCCATGGTCATACACCCAATGTTGATGGTTTATTGAATCTTGATCTAGTGATACACATATTCATAATATTGATGCCAAAAGATGCAAAGTTGATAATGATAGTGCAACATATTTATGGCACTGCCGTTTGGGTCATATCAATGTAAAGCGCATGAAGAAACTCCATAAAGATGGATTTTTGGAATCACTTGATTATGAATCATTTGATGCTTGTTAACCGTGCCTTATGGGAAAGATGACTAAAACTCCATTCTCCGGAACAATGGAACGAGCTAGTGACTTATTGGAAATAATACATACTGATGTATGCAGCCCAATGAGTATTGATGCTCGTGGTGGGTATCGTTCTTTTTTGACCATCACAGATGATTTGAGCGGATATGGGTATATCTACTTAATAAAACACAAGTCTGAAACATTTTTGAAATGTTCAAGGAATTTCAGAGTGAAGTGGAGAATCATCGTAACAAGAAAATAAAGTTTCTATGATCTGATCATAGAGGAGAATATTTGAGTTACGAGTTTGGATTCATTTAAAACAATTTGGAATAGTTTGACAGCTCACGCCACATGGAACACCACAACGTAATGGTGTGTCTGAACGTCGTAGCCGCACTTTATTGGATATGGTGCGATCTATGATGTCTCTTACCAGGTTACCACTATTGTTTTGGGGTTATGCATTAGAGACAGCTACATTCACGTTAAACAGGGCACCATCAATCCGTTGAGATGACGCCTTATGGAACTATGGTTTGGCAAGAAACCAAAGTTGTCGTTTCTTAAAGTTTGGGGCTGCGATGCTTATGTGAAAAAGCTTCAACCTGATAAGCTCAAACCCAAATCAGAGAACTTCATCTTCATAGGATACCCAAAGGAAACTGTTGGGTACACCTCCTATCATAGATCCGAAGGCAAGATATTCATTGCTAAGAATGGATCCTTTCTAGAGAAGGAGTTTCTCTCGAAAGAAGTGAGTGGGAGGGAAGTAGTGCTTGATGAGGTAATTGTACCTTCTCCCGAATTGGAAAGTAGTTCATCACAGAAATCAATTCTAGTGATTCCTACACCAATTAGTGAGGAAGCTAATGATGATGATCATGAAACTTCAGATCAAGTTACTACAGAACCTCGTAGGTTTTCCAGAGTACGGTCCGCACCAGAGTGATACGGTAATCCTATTCTGAAAGTCATGTTACTAGACCATGATGAACCTACGAACTATGAGGAAGCAATGATGAGCCCAGATTCCACGAAATGGCTTGAGGCCATGAAATCTGAGATGGGATCCATGTATGAGAACAAAGTGTGGACTTTGGTGAACTTGCCCGATGGTCGGCAAGCCATATAAAATAAATGGATCTTCAAGAGGAAGACGGACACTGATAGTAGTGTTACTATCTACAAAGCTCGACTTGTCGCAAAAGGTTTTCGACAAGTTCAAAGATGTTAACTACAATGAGATTTTCTCAACTGTAGCGATGCTTAAATCCGTCCGAATCATGTTAGCAGTTGCCATATTTTATGAAATCTGGCAAATGGATGTCAAAACTACATTCCTTAAATGGATATTTCTTAAAGAAGAGTTGTATATGATGCAACCAGAAGGTTTAGTCAATCCTAAAGGTACTAACAAGGTGTGCAAGCTCCAGCAATCCATCTATGGACTGGTGCAGGCATCTCGGAGTTGGAATATATGCCTTGATGAGTTGATCAAAGCATATAGTTTTATATAGACTTGCAGTGAAGCCTGTATTTACAAGAAAGTGAGTGGGAGCTCTGTAGCATTCCTAATATTATATGTGGCTGACATATGATTGATTGGAAATAATATAGAATTTCTGGATCGCATAAAGGGATACTTGAATAAGAACTTTCAATGAAAGACCTCGATGAAGCTGCTTAAATATTGGGCATCAAGATCTATAGAGATAGATCAAGACACTTAATTGGACTTTCACAAAGCACATACCTTGGTAAAGTTTTGAAGAAGTTCAAAATGGATCAGTCAAAGAAAGGGTTCTTGCCTGTATTACAAGGTGTAAAGTTGAGTAAGACTCAAATCCCGACCACGGCAGAAAATAGAAAGAGAATGAAAGTCATTCCCTGTGCCACAGTCATAGGTTCTATAAAGTATGTTGTGCTGTGTACCAGACCTATTGTGTACCCTACCCTAAGTTTGGCAAGGGAGTACAATTTTGATCTAGGAGTAGATCACTGGACAGCGGTCCAGATTATCCTTAGTGAGGACTAAGGAAATATTTCTCGATTATGGAGGTGATAAAAGAGCTCGTTGTAAAGAGTTACATCAATGAAAGCTTTTACACCGATCCAGATGACTCTAAGTCTCAATCTGGATACATATTGAAAGTGGGAGCAATTAGCTAGAGTAGCTCCGTGCAGAGCATTGTAGACATAGAATATTTGCAAAATACATACGACTCTGAGTGTGACAGACCCGTTGACTAAACTTCTCTCACGAGCAAAACATGATTGATACGTCTCCAATGTATCTATAATTTTTGATTGTTCCATGCTATTTATTACCTGTTTTGGATGTTTATGGGCTTTAATTTACACTTTTATATCATTTCTGGGACTAACCTACTAACCGGAGGCCCAGCCCGAATTGCTGTTTTTTTGCCTATTTCAGTGTTTCGAAGAAAAGGAATATTAACCGGAGTCCAAACGGAATGAAACCTTCAGGAGAGTTATTTTTGGAACGGAAGCAATCCAGGAGACTTGGAGTAGACGTCAAGGAAGCTTCGAGGAAGCCACGAGGCAGGGAGGCGCGCCCTACCCCCTGGGCGCGCCCCCACCCTCATGGGCCCCTCATGGCTCCCCTGACCAACTTCTTTCACCTATATATATATATATATATATATACATATATACATATATATATATATATATATATATATATATATATATATACCCCGAAAACATCCGAGAGCACAATAGATCGGGAGCTCCGCCACCGCAAGCCTCTGTAGCCACCAAAAACCAATCGGGGCCCTGTTCTGGCACCCTGCCGGAGGGGGGATCCCTCACCGGTGGCCATCTTCATCATCCCGGCGCTCTCCGTGACGAGGAGGGAGTAGTTCACCCTCGGGGCTAAGGGTATGTACCAGTAGCTATGTGTTTGATCTCTCTCTCTCTCTCTCGTGTTCTTGAGGTGATACGATCTTGATGTATCGCGAGCTTTGCTATTATAGTTGGATCTTATGATGTTTCTCCCCCTCTACTCTCTTGTGATGAATTGAGTTCTCCACTTGAAGTTGTCTTGTCGGATTGGGTCTTTAAGGATTTGAGAACACTTGATGTATGCCTTGCCGTGCTTATCTGTGGTGACAATGGGATATTCACGTGATCTACTTGATGTATGCTTTGGTGATAAACTTGCGGGTTCAATAAACTTATGCATAGGGGTTGGCACACGTTTTCGTCTTGACTCTCCGGTAGAAACTTTGGGGCACTCTTTGAAGTACTTTGTGTTGGTTGAATAGATGAATCTGAGATTGTGTGATGCATATCGTATAATCATGCCCACGGATACTTGAGGTGACATTGGAGTAACTAGGTGACATTAGAGTTTTGGTTGATTTGTGTCTTAAGGTGTTATTCTAGTACGAACTCTATGATAGATCAAATGGAAAGAATAGATTTGTGTTATTTTACTATGGACTCTTGAATAGATCGATCAGAAAGGATAACTTTGAGGTGGTTTTGTACCCTACAATAATCTCTTTGTTTGTTCTCCGTTATTAGTGACTTTGGAGTGACTCTTTGTTGCATGTTGAGGGAATGTTATATGATCTAATCATGTTATTATTGTTGAGAGAACTTGCACGTGAAAGTATGAACCCTAGGCCTTGTTTCAACGCATTGCAATACCGTTTGTGCTCACTTTTATCATTAGTTACCTTGCTATTTTTATATTTTCAAATTACAAATACCCATATCTACCATCCATATTGCACTTGTATCACCATCTCTTCGCCGAACTAGTGCACCTATACAATTTACCATTATATTGGGTGTGTTGGGGACACAAGAGACTCTTTGTTATTTGGTTGCAGGGTTATTTGAGAGAGACCATCTTCATCCAACGCCTCCCACGGATTGATAAACCTTAGGTCATCCACTTGAGAGAAATTTGCTACTGTCCTACAAACATATGCACTTGGAGGCCCAACAACATCTACAAGAAGAAGGTTGTGTAGTATCTTTTACATCAATGATCACACCATAGAACTTTTGGGTGTTAATCACAGAGCGATGTGAACTAGATTATTGACTCTAGTAAACCCTTTGGGTGTCGGTCACATGACAATGTGAACTATGGGTGTTAATCACATACAGATGTGAATATTGGTATTAAAATCACATGATGATGTGAACTAGATTATTGACTCTAGTGCAAGTGGGAGACTGAAGGAAATATGCCCTAGAGGCAATAATAAAGTTATTATTTATTTCCTTAATTCATGATAAATGTTTATTATTCATGCTAGAATTGTATTAACCGAAAACTTAGTACATGTGTGCATACGTAGACAAAACTTGTAGTCCCTATGCCTCTACTTGACTAGCTCGTTAATCAAAGATGGTTATGTTTCCTAACCATAGACATGTGTTGTCATTTGATGAGCAGAATCACATCATTAGGAGAATAATGTGATGGACATGACCCATCCATTAGCTTAGCATTACGATCGTGTCAGTTTCATTGCTATTGCTTTGTTCATGACTGATACAAGTTCCTCATACTATGAGATTATGCAACTTCCGAATACCGGAGGAACACTTTGTGTGCTACCAAACGTCACAACGTAAAAGGGTGATTATAAAGGTGCTCTACAGGTGTCTCTGAAGGTGTTTGTTGGGTTGGCATATATCGAGATTAGGATTTGTCACTTCGTGTTTCGGAGAGGTATCTGTGGGCCCTCTCGGTAATACTCATCACTATAAGCCTTGCAAGCATTGTAACTAATGAGTTAGTTGCGGGATGAAGTATTACGAAATGAGTAAAGAGACTTGCCGGTAACGAGATTGAACTAGGTATAATGATACCGACGATTGAACCTCGGGCAAGTAATATAACGATGACAAAGGGAACAACGTATGTTGTTATGCGGTTTGACCGATAAAGATCTTCGTAGAATATGTAGGAACCAATATGAGCATCCAGGTTCCACTATTGGTTATTGACCGGAGACGTGTCTCGGTCATGTCTACATAGTTCTCGAACCCGTAGGGTCCGCACGCTTAACGTTCGATGACGATTGGTATTATGAGTTTATGTGTTATGATGTACCGAAGTTTGTTTGGAGTCTCGGATGAGATCAAGCACATGACTAGGAGTCTCGAAATGGTTGAGACATAATGATTCATATATTGGAAGGTTGCATTTAGACACCGGAATGGTTCTAAGTGGTTCAGGCATTTTTCTGGAGTACCGGGAGGTTACCGGAACCCCCCGGGAGAAGTTATGGGCCTTACGAGCCATAAGAGGGATGCACACCAGCCCACAAGGGGCTGGTGCGCCCCCCTTTGGGCAGGAGGCCGAATTGGACTTGGGAAGAGGGCGCCACCCCCCTTTCCTTCTCCTACTCCCTCTCTTTCCCCTTTTGCCCCTCCGGTAGAAGGAAAAAGGGTGGGGCCGAATCCTACTAGGACTGGAGTCCTAGTAGGACTCCCTTCTCCCTGGTGCGCCCCTTGTTGGCCGGCCTCCTCCTCCCCTCCTTTAATATGGGGGCAAGGGGCACCCCAAAGGCACAACAGACAATCTTTTAGCCGTGTGCGGTGCCCCCTCCACAGTTTTACACCTCGGTCATATCGTCGTAGTGCTTAGGCGAAGCCCTGCGTCCGTAACTTCATCATCATCGTCACCATGCCTTCGTGCTGACGGAACTCTCCCTCGGCCTGATAGATCTCCAACGTATCTACTTTTCCAAACACTTTTGCCCTTGTTTTGGAATCTAACTTGCATGATTTGAATGAAACTAACCCGGACTGACGCTGTTTTCAGCAGAGCTGCCATGATGTTGTTTTATGTGTAGAAAAGAAAAGTTCTCGGAATGTCCTGGAAATCCACGGAGGCACTTTTTGGAATTAATAAGAATTTTTGGTGAAAGAATCAATGCCATGGGGCCCACAAGCTGTCCACGAGACAGGGGGCGCCCCCTAGGGCGCGCCCTCCTATCTTGTGGGCCCCCTGGACCTCCACCGACCTCAACTCCAACTCCATATATTCACCTTCGGAGAGAAAAAATCAGAGAGAAAGTTTCATCGCGTTTTACGACACGGAGCCGCCGCCAAGCCCTAATCTCTCTCGGGAGGGCTGATCTGGAGTCCGTTCGGGGCTCTGGAGAGGGGGATTCGTCGCTGTCGTCATCATCAACCATCCTCCATCACCAATTTCATGATGCTCACTGCCGTGCATGATTAATTCCATCGTAGGTTTGCTGGACGGTGATGGGTTGGATGAGATTTACCATGTAATCAAGTTAGTTTTGTTAGGGTTTGATCCCTAGTATCCACTATGTTCTGAGATTGATGTTGCTCTGACTTCGCTATGCTTAATGCTTGTCACTAGGGCCCCAGTGCCATGATTTCAGATGTGAACCTATTATGTTTTCATGAATATATGTGTGTTCTTGATCCTATCTTGCAAGTCTATAGTCACCTATTATGTGTTATGATCCGACAACCCCGAAGTGACAATAATCGGGATACTTCTCGGTGATGACCATAGTTTGAGGAGTTCATGTATTCACTATGTGCTAATGCTTTCTTCCGCGTCTCTATTAAAATGAGGCCTTAATATCCCTTAGTTTCCGCTAGGACCCCGCTGCCACAGGAGGGTAGGACAAAAGATGTCATGCAAGTTCTTTTCCATAAGCACGTATGACTATTTACGGAATACATGCCTACATTACATTGATGAATTGGAGCTAGTTCTATGTCACCCTATGTTATAGCTATTACATGAGGAATCGCATCCGACATAATTATCCATCACTGATCCATTGCCTACGAGCTTTTCACATATTGTTCTTCACTTATTTACTTTTCCGTTGCTACGGTTACAACCACTACAAAAACCCAAAAACATTTATCTTTACTTTTGCTACAGTTACCTTTATTATCATACCACTTTTGCTACTAAATACTTTGCTGCAGATACTAAGTTATCCAGGTGTGGTTGAATTGACAACTCAACTGCTAATACTCAAGAATATTCTTTGGCTCCCCTTGTGTCGAATCAATAAATTTGGGTTGAATACTTTACCCTCGAAAGCTGTTGCGATCCCCTACACTTGTGGGTGATATGTCTCCAATGTATCTATAATTTTTGATTGTTCCATGCTATTATATTACCTCTTTTGGATGTTTATGGGCTTTATTTTACACATTTATATCATTTTTGGGACTAACCTACTAACCGGAGGCCCAACCCATATTGCTGTTTTTTTGCCTATTTCAGTATTTCAAAGAAAAGGAATATCAAACGGAGTCCAAACGGAATGAAACCTTGGGGAGCGTTATTTTTGGAACAAACCTGATCCGGAGAGCTTGGAGTGCAAGTCAAGAAGCCTCCGAGGGCCCCACGAGATAGGAGGGTGCCCCCCCCCCGGTAGGGCGCGGCCGCCTGTCTCGTGGGCCCCTCGGGCAGCCACCGACGTACTTCTTCCTCTTATATATACCTACATACCCCGAAAACATCCAGGAGCACCACGAAACACAATTTGCACCGCCATAACCTTCTGTATCCGCGAGATCCCATCTTGGAGCCCTTGCCGGCACTCTGCCGGAGGGGGAAGCAACCATGGAGGGCCTCTACTTCAACATCCTTGCCCCTCCGATGAGTTGTGAGTAGTTTACCACAGACCTACGGGTCCATAGTTATTAGCTAGATGGCTTCTTCTCTCTTTTTGGATCTCAATACAATGTTCTCCCCCTCTCTTGTGGAGATCTATTCGATGTAATCTCTTTTTGTGGTGTGTTTGTCAAGATCCGATGAATTGTGGGTTTATGATCAAGTTTATCTATGAATAATATTTGAATCTTCTCTGAATTCTTTTATGTATGATTGAGTTATCTTTGCAAGTCTCTTCGAATTATCAGTTTGGTTTGGCCTACTAGATTGGTCTTTCTTGCCATGGGAAAAGTGCTTAGCTTTGGGTTCAATCTTGCGGTGTTCTTACCCAGTGACAGAAAGGGTTGCAAGACACGTATTGTATTGTTGCCATCGAGGATAACAAGATGGGGTTTATATCATATTAAATGTGTTTATCCCTCTACATCATGTCATCTTGCTTAATGCGTTACTCTGTTCTTATGAACTTAATACTCTAGTTGCAGGCAGGAGTCGGTCGATGTGTGGAGTAATAGTAGTAGATGCAGGAAGGAGTCGGTCTACTTGTTATAGACGTTATGCCTATATACATGATCATGCCTAGATAATCTCATAACTATGCGCTTTTCTATCAATTGCTCGACAGTAATTTGTTCACCCACCATAAAACTTATGCTATCTTGAGAGAAGCCTCTAGTGAAACCTATGGCCCCCGGGTCTATCTCTTATCATATTTGCTATCCATCTACCTTTATTTGCATCTTTACTTTTTGCATCTATATCCTAAAATACCAAAAATATATTTATCTTATCATATTATCTTTATTAGATCTCACTTCCGCAAGTGGCTGTGAAGGGATTAACAACCCCTTTATTGCGTTGGTTGCGAGTTCTCAGTTTGTTTGTGTAGGTGCGTGGAACTTTTGAGGAGCCTCCTACTGGATTGATACCTTGGTTCTCAAAACTGAGGGAAATACTTACGCTACACTTTGCTGCATCACCCTCTCCTCTTCGAGGAAAACCAACGCAAGCTCAAGACGCTAGCAAGAAGTTTTTCTGGCGCCGTTGCCGGGGAGGTCTTCGCTCAAGTCAAGACATACCAAGTACCCATCACAAACCCATCTCCCTCGCATTTACATTATTTGCCATTTGCCTGTCGTTTTCCTCTCCCCCACTTCACCCTTGCCGTTTTTTCGCCCTCTCTTTCCCAATCTCCTCCTCTCTTTTCGCTTGCCGTTTTTCTGTTTGCTTGTGCGTTGGATTACTTGTTCCCATGGCACAAGATAATACCAAGTTGTGTGAGTTCTCGAATACCAATAATAATGATTTCCTTAGTACTCCGATTACTCCTCTTAATGATGTTGAGTCTTGTGAAATCAATACCACTTTGCTGAATCTTGTTATGAAAGATCAATTCACCGGCCTTCCTAGTGAAGATGCCGCTACTCATCTAAACAATTTTGTTGATTTGTGTGATATGCAAAAGAAGAAAGATACGGATAACGATATTGTCAAATTGAAGTTATTTCTGTTTTCACTTAGAGATCGTGCTAAAGTTTGGTTTTCGTCTTTTCCTGAAAATAGTATTGATTCTTGGAACAAGTGCAAAGATGCTTTTATCTCTAAGTATTTTCCTCCCGCTAAGATCATCACTCTTAGGAACGACATTATGAATTTTAAACAACTTGATCATGAGCATGTTGCCCAATCTTGGGAAAGAATGAAATTGATGCTTCGCAATTACCCTACTCATGGTTTGAATTTATGGATGATCATACAAAAATTTTATGTCGGTTTGAACTTTGCTTCTAGGAATCTCTTAGATTCGGCCGCGAGAGGCATGTTTATGGAAATTACGTTAGGAGATGCTACAAAATTGCTTGATAATATTATGGCTAATTATTCTCAATGGCACACTGAAAGATCTTCTAGTAAAAAAGTGCATGCTATAGAAGAAATCAATGTTTTGAGTGAAAGATGGATGAACTTATGAAGATGTTTGCTACTAAAAATACTCCTCTTGATCCCAATGATATGCCTTTGTCTTCCTTGATTGAGAATAAAAATGAATCTATGGATGTGAATTTTGTTGGTAGGAATAGTTTTGGAAACAATGCTTATAGAGGAAATTTTAATGCTAGACTGTTCCCTAGTAATCCCTCTAATAATTATGGAAATTCCTACAATAATTCTTATGGTAATTTTAATAAGATGCCCTCTGATTTTGAGAATAGTGTGAAAGAATTTATGATTTATCAAAAGAATTTTAATGCCTTGCTTGAAGAAAAATTGCTCAAAGTTGATGATTTGGCTAGGAACGTTGATAGACTTTCACTTGATGTTAATTCTCTTAAACTTGGATCTTCTTCTCCTAAGCATGATATCAATGAGTCTCTCAAAGTAATAAGAATTTCCATTGACGAGTGCAAGGAAAGAACCGCTAGATTGCGTGCTAAAAAAGAAAGCTTTATAAAAGCGTGTTCTTCTGGTCTTCATGAAAATAATGATGAGGATCTTAAAGTTATTGATACATCTCCGATTAGATGTATGTTTTGCAATATGAATTTTGATGACTATGGGAGTGATGATGAATCGACTTTGCCTAGAAGGAGTCCCAAAAATTCGGAGTCTTTAGATCTTGATGTTAAATTTGGTAAAAGTGAGATTGGAGAATCCTCAACTTCTAATAATATTGAACTTACTATCTCGGATTTCAAGGAATTTGATTATGATAATTGCTCTTTAAAAGGATGTATTTCCTTGTTGCAATCCGTTATTAATTCTCCTCATGCTTATAGTCAAAACAAAGCTTTTACCAAACATATTGTTGATGACTTGATGCAATCTTATGATGAAAAGCTTAATTTGGAAGTTTTAATACCTAGAAAACTTAATGATGAGTGGGAACCTACTATAAAGATTAAAATTAAAGATTATGAGTGTTTTGCTTTGTGTTATTTGGGTGCTAGTGTTTCCACGATTTCGAAAACTTTATGTGATATTCTAGGTTTCCATGATCTTATTGATTGCTCTTTAAATTTGCACCTTACAGATTCCAGCATTAAAAAGCCTATGGGAAGGATCAATTATGTTCTCATTGTTGCAAATAGAAATTTGGTGCCCATAGATTTTATCGTTCTTGATATAGATTGCAATCTTTCTTACCGTATTATTCTTGGTAGACCTTTCCTTAGAACGATTGGTGCGATTATTGATATGAAGGAAGGGAATATTAGATTCCAATTTCCATTAAAGAAAGGCATGGAGAACTTTCCAAGAAAGAAAGTTAAATTACCTTATTAATCTATCCTGCGTGCTACTTATGAATTTAGTGCCAAATATGGCACTCGTTAGATCTATCTTTGTTTTTATGCCTAGCTAGGGGCGTTAAACAATAGCGCTAGTTGGGAGGCAGCCCAATTTTCTTTATGTTTTTTGTTTTTGCTCCTGTTTAGTAATAAATCTTGCATATACCTTCTGGTTAGATGTGTTTTTATCTTTTAATTAGTGTTGGTGCCAAGTAGAACCTATAGGATAACCTACGATGATAGTTGATTTGATTCTGCTGAAAAACAGAAACTTTGCGCGCACGAATATAATTTTTTTAAATCACAGTAACGTGATTTTGCGTTGATTCTTTTTGCTGCTGTTCAATAGACATATTTTCCAGGATTTCCTATTTTGGTAGGATTTTTAGAGTTCCAGAAGTTTGCGTTAGTTACAGATTGCTACAGACTATTCTGTTTTTGACAGATTCTGTTTTTCGTGTGTTGTTTGCTTATTTCAATGCATCTATGGCTAGTAAATCAGTCTATGAACCATAAAGAAGTTGGAATAAAGTAGGTTTAACACCAAATTAAATAAAGAATGAGCTCATGGAAGTACCTTATGTGGTGGTTTTGTTTTCTTTCACTAACGGAGCTTATAAAATTTCCTGTTGAGTTTTGTGTTGTGAAGTTTTCAAGTTTTGGGTAAAGCTTTTATGTACTATGGAATAAGGAGTGGCAAGAGCCTAAGCTTGGGGATGCCCATGGCACCCCAAGATATTCAAGAATAGCCAAAATCCTAAGCTTGGGGATGCCCCGGGAAGGCATCCCCTCTTTCGTCTTCGTTCATTGGTAACTTTACTTGGAGCTATATTTTTATTCGCCACATGATATGTGTTTTGCTTGGAGCGTCGTGTATTATATTAGTCTTTGCTTTTTAGTTTACCACAATCATCCTTGCTGTACACACCTTTTTGGAGAAGCCTATTTGATTAGAATTTGCTAGAATACTCTATGTGCTTCACTTATATCTTTTGAGCTTGATAGTTTTTGCTCTAGTGCTTCACTTATATCTTTTAGAGCACGGTGGTGTCTTAATTTTGAAGAAATTGCTAGTCTCTCATGCTTCACTTATATTATTTTGAGAGTCTTTTAGAACAGCATGGTATTTGCTTTGATCATAAAGTTGGTCCTAGAATGATGAGCATCCAAGTTGGGTATAATAAAAACTATCATAGAAAGTGAATTGGATGCTATGATCAATTTGATGCTTGATAATTGTTTTGAGATATGGAGGTAGTGATATTAAAGTCATGCTAGTTGGGTGATTATGAATTTAAAGAATGCTTGTGTTGAAGCTTGTGATTCCCGTATCATGCACGTATGGTGAACCGCTTTGTGATGAAGTTGGAGCACAATTTTATTTATTGATTGTCTTCCTTATGAGTGGCGGTCGGGGACGAGCGATGGTCTTTTCCTACCAATCTATCCCCCTAGCAGCATGCGCGTAGTACTTTGGTTTTTGATGACTTCTAAATTTTGGCAACAAGTATATGAGTTATTTTGATTAATGTTGAGTCCATGGATTATACGCACTCTTTCACCCTTCCACCATTGCTAGCCTCTCTTGTACCGTGCAATTTTCGCCTGTACCATACACCCACCATACTCCTTCCTCAAAACAGCCACCATACCTACCTATTATGGCATTTGCATAGCCATTCCGAGATATATTGCCATGCAACTTTCCACCGTTCCGCTCATATGACATGCATTACTTTTGTCATATTGGTTTTTGCATGATCATGTAGTTGACATTGTATTTGTGGCAAGGCCACCTTCATAATTTTCATACATGTCGCTCTTGATTCATTGCATATCCCGGTACACCACCGGAGGCATTCATATAGAGTCATATCTTGTTCTAGCTTTGAGTTGTAAATCCATAAAGTGTGATGATCTTCATTATTAGAGCATTGTCCTAGTGAGGAAAGGATGATGAAGACTATGATTCCCCCACAAGTCGGGATGAGGCTTCGGACTTTACAAAAAGAAAAAAAAGAGGAGAAAGACCAAAACAAAAAAAAGAAAAAAAAGATAGGCGAAAGAAAAAAAGGGAAGAAAAAAAAGGGAAAAATAAAAAATGAGAGAAAAAGAGAGAAGGGACAATGCTACTATCTCTTCTTCCACACTTGTGCTTCAAAATAGCACCATGATCTTCATGATAGAGAGTCTCATATGTTGTCACTTTCATATACTAGTGGGAATTTCTCATTATAGAACTTGGCTTGTATATTCCAATGATGGGCTTCCTCAAAAGTGCCCTAGGTCTTCGTGAGCAAGCAAGTTGGATGCACCCCACTTAGTTTCTTTTGTTGAGCTTTCATATATTTATAGCTCTAGTGCATCTGTTGCATGGCAATCCCTACTCACTCACATTGATATCTATTAATGGGCATCTCCATAGCCCGTTGATACGCCTAGTTAATCTGAGACTATCTTCTCCTTTTTGTCTTCTCCACAACCACCCTTCTATTCCACATATAGTGCTATGTCCATGGCTCACGCTCATGTATTGTGTGAAAGTTGAAAAAGTTTGAGATTATTAAAGTATGAAACAATTGCTTGGCTTGTCATCAGGGATGTGCATGATTAAATACTTTGTATGATGAAGATAGAGCCTAGCCAGACTATGTGATTTTGTAGGGATAACTTTATTTAGCCATGCTATTTTGAGAAGACATGATTACTTTGATTAGTATGCTTGAAGTATTACTATTTCTTATGTCAATATGAACTTTTATTTTGTATTCATTTGGATCTGAACATTCATGCCACAATAAAGAAAATTACATTATGAATTATGCTAGGTAGCATTCCACATCAAAAATTCTCTTTTTATCATTTACCTACTCGAGGACGAGCAGGAATTAAGCTTGGGGAAGCTTGATACATCTCCAACGTATCTATAATTTTTTATTGTTCCATGCTATTATATTACCTCTTTTGGATGTTTATGGGCTTTATTTTACACATTTATATCATTTTTGGGACTAACCTACTAACCGGAGGCCCAACCCATATTGCTGTTTTTTTTTGCCTATTTCAGTATTTCGAAGAAAAGGAATATCAAACGGAGTCCAAACGGAATGAAACCTTCGGGAGCATTATTTTTGGAACAAATCTGATCCGGAGAGCTTGGACTGCAAGTCGATAAGCCTTCGAGGGCCCCACGAGATAGGAGGGCGCCCCCCTGTAGGGCGCGCCCCCCTGTCTTGTGGGCCCCTCGGGCGGCCACCGACGTACTTCTTCCTCCTATATATACCTACGTACCCCGAAAACATCCAGGAGCACCACGAAACACAATTTCCACTGTCGTAACCTTCTGTATCCGCAAGATCCCTTCTTGGAGCCCTTGCCGGCACTCTGCCGGAGGGGGAAGCAACCACGGAGGGCCTCTACATCGATATCCTTGCCCCTCCGATGAGTTGTGAGTAGTTTACCACAGACCTACGGGTCCATAGTTATTAGCTAGATGGCTTCTTCTCTCTTTTTGGATCTCAATACAATGTTCTCCCCCTCTCTTGTGGAGATCTATTCGATGTAATCTCTTTTTGCGGTGTGTTTGTCGAGATCCGATGAATTGTGGGTTTATGATCAAGTTTATCTATGAATAATATTTGAATCTTCTCTGAATTCTTTTATGTATGATTGAGTTATCTTTGCAAGTCTCTTCGAATTATCAGTTTGGTTTGGCCTACTAGATTGGTCTTTCTTGCCATGGGAGAAGTGCTTAGCTTTGGGTTCAATCTTGTGGTGTTCTTACCCAGTGACAGAAAGGGTTGCAAGACACGTATTGTATTGTTGCCATGGAGGATAACAAGATGGGGTTTATATCATATTGCATGTGTTTATCCCTCTACATCATGTCATCTTGCTTAATGCGTTACTCTGTTCTTATGAACTTAATACTCTAGATGCAGGCAGGAGTCGGTCGATGTGTGGAGTAATAGTGGTAGATGCAGGCAGGAGTCGGTCTACTTGTTATGGACGTGATGCCTATATACATGATCATGCCTAGATAATCTCATAACTATGCGCTTTTCTATCAATTGCTCGACAGTAATTTGTTCACCCACCGTAATACTTATGCTATCTTGAGAGAAGCCTCTAGTGAAACCTATGGCCCCCGGTTCTATCTCTTATCATATTTGCTTTCCATCTACCTTTATTTGCATCTTTACTTTTTGCATCTATATCCTAAAATACCAAAAATATATTCATCTTCTCATATTATCTTTATTAGATCTCACTTCCGCAAGTGGCCTGAAGGGATTGACAACCCCTTTATTGCGTTGGTTGTGAGTTCTCAGTTTGTTTGTGTAGGTGCGTGGGACTTTTGAGGAGCCTCCTACTGGATTGATACCTTGGTTCTCAAAACTGAGGGAAATACTTACGCTACACTTTGCTGTATCACCCTCTCCTCTTCAAGGAAAACCAACGCAAACTCAAGACGTAGCAGTGGGTTATCAAGACTAATTTCTGGCGCCGTTGCCAGGGAGGATAGATCTATTCTCTGAGTCACTTGGGATTTATATCTGTTGATCCCTATGAAGAAACTTGAAAGACGACCGAACTATTATTTGCCCTCAACTACGAGGGGAGGTAAGGAACTGCCATCTAGCCTTGCACTAGATTCTCCTTCTGTTATTAGTAAACTTGCGACACCTAAAACTGCTACTGCTATGAATTCTGATACGTCGCATGTTATTGATGATGCCACTTCTGTTATGCATGATGAAACTACTTCTGTGCTTGATACTACTTTGCCATTAGGTGAATTTCTTGATGAACAACTTGCTAGAGTTAGGGGGAATGAAATTACTGAAGAACCTATTATTGATGATAGTGATGATGAAGGTTCTCCCAATGATTATGTATTGCCTGTTGTTCCTAAGGGTTATGTTATTAATGAAGAAGCTGCTAGGGAAATCTTTGCTTGCAATGATAGATATGATCTTAAGAAATTATTAGCTAAATGGAAGCAGCAGTCTCTTAATGCTAGAATGAAACCCGATCCTGCTTTTGCTACTTCACCTATCTGTGTTACTGATAAGGATTATGAATTCTCTGTTGATATTGAGATTATTACTTTAGTTGAATCTGATCCTTTTTATGGCCTTGAATCTGAAACTGTTGTGGCACATCTTACCAAGTTGAATGATATAGCTACCCTGTTTACTCATGATGAGAAGTCTCACTATTTATATATCCTTAAGATATTTCCGTTCCCATTAAAGGGTGATGCTAAGACTTGGTATAATTCTCTTGCTCCTGGTTGTGTGCGTAGTCCCCAGGATATGATTTATTACTTCTCTGCTAAATATTCCCCTGCCCATAAGAAACAAGCTGCCTTGCGGGAAATTTATAATTTTGTGCAAATCAAAGAAGAGAGTCTCCCACAAGCTTGGGGGAGGCTTCTCCGGTTACTTAATGCTTTGCCTGATCATCCTCTTAAGAAAAATGAAATACTAGATATCTTTTATAATGGACTAACCGATGCTTCCAATGACTACTTGGATAGTTGTGTTGGTTGTGTTTTCAGGGAAAGAACAGTCGACGAAGCTGAAATACTATTGAATAATATGTTGACTAATGAAAATAATTGGACTCTTCCCGAGCCAACTCCTGAACCAATTGAGCCAACTCCTGAGCCTATTCCTAAACCCACTCCAAAGAAGAGAGGTGTTTTATTTCTCAGTCCCGAAGATATGCAAGAGGCAAAGAAATCAATGAAAGAAAAAGGTATTAAAGCTGAAGATGTTAAGAATTTACCTCCTATTGAAGAAATACATGGTCTTAATATACCGCCTGAAGAACCACATTGTCTTGATAACCCGATACAGGTAGTAAAGGTAAATTCTCTCTATAGATATGATAAAGTTGAAGTCCCCTCTACTAAATTTCATAGCCCATGATTAGATGAATTTGATGACTTTATGGCTAGACAAGAAAGTTTTAATGCTTATGTTGGTAGAGAGTTAAAGAATAATGCTTTCGAGATAGGACGCGTAGGCGATAATCTTGCTAGAGTTAAAGATAAACTTCACCGCGTTAGCAAATATGCTTCTATGGTTGCTACTCAAGCTGAGCAAGTACTAAAAGCTCAAAATGATTTGCTTGATGAATTAAATAATAAAAATGACTTTGCTATTAGAGTGGCTACTAGAACTGGTAGAATGACTCAGGAACCTTTGTATCCTGAAGGCCACCCTAAGAGAACCAAGCAAGATTCTCAGAGAAATAATTTAGAGGCACCTAGTTTTCTTCTAAAAAGAAGAAGAAAAACGATAGAACTTTGCATGCTTCTAGTGAACCTACTGTAGACACACCTGAGAATCCCAATGATATTTCTATTTCTGATGCTGAAACACAATCAGGTGATGAACATGAACCCAGTGATAATGTTAATGATAATGTTCATGTTGATGCTCAACCTAGCAAAAACAATGATGTAGAGGTTGAACCTGCTGTTGATTTTGATAACCCACAATCAAAGAATCAACGTTATGATAAGATAGATTTTGTTGCTAGGAAGCACGGTAAAGAAAGAGAAACGTGGGTTCAGAAACCCATGCCCTTTCCTCCTAAACCATCCAAGTCAAAGGATGATGAGGATTTTGAGCGCTTTGCTGAAATGATTAGACCTATTTTCTTATGTATGCGCTTAACTGATATGCTGAAAGTAAATCCTTATGCGAAATATATGAAGGATATCATCACAAATAAAAGAAAAACACCGGAAGCTGAAATTTCCACCATGCTTGCTAATTACACTTTTAAGGGTGGAATACCAAAGAAACTTGGAGATCCGGGTGTACCAACTCTACCATGCTCCATTAAAAGAAATTATATTAGAACTGATTTATGTGATCTTGGAGCCGGTGTTAGTGTTATGCCTCTCTCTTTATATTGTAGAATTGAATTGAATAAGTTGACACCTACTAAAATATCTTTGCAAATGGCTGACAAATCAACTACTATACCTATCGTTATTTGTGAGGATGTGCCTGTTGTGGTTGCAAATGTCACTATCTTAACGGACTTTGTTATTCTTCATATTCCCGAGGACGGTAGTATGTCTATTATCCTTGGTAGACCTTTTCTTAATACTGCAGGGGTTGTTATTGATTGCAATAAAGGCAATGTCAATTTTCATGTAAATGGTAATGAGCATACGGTACACTTTTCGAGGAAACAATCTCAAGCTCATAGCATCAATTCTAATGAAAAAGTTCCAACTATCATTTTTGGAGGTTTTGAATTTCCTCTCCCTACTGTCAAGAAAAAGTATGATATTCTTATTGTTGGGGATTTTCATATCCCCGTTGAGGTAACTTAGTGTTATTCGAAATTTCTCTGGTTCCGTGTTATTCGGAATGAGTTTGTTAACCAGACTTGATCAACCTTGTTAGTGGGTTCATTTTGATGATCACGAGATGGATGAAACTAGAAGGCACAACTTTCTGTACCCTCTTTTTAATTTCTGTTATTTAGATTAAATAAAGCAAAAATAGTATTATCCGTCTGTTTTCTGAATTATCCGTGCATTAAAAAATAGTCCAAAAATAAAAGTGCTCCAAATGCCCTGCAAATTTAGTATGATTTTTTCTGGAATATTTGAGGATTTTAGGCACTGAAAACACTACAGGAGGGGCAAGCACTAGGCCACGGGAGTGGAGGGCGCGCCCCTCCTATAGGGCGTGCCCCCCTGTCTCGTGGGCCCCTGGTGGCCCCCCTCCACTTATGCCAGCACCCACACACTTCATCTTCTACCCAAAAAAATCCCCATCCAGCTCAAGTACGAGTTCTAGCTCGTTTTGCTGTGATTTTTGATCTCTTAGCTCAAAGCTCCATTCACAAAACTGCTTTGGGAGATTGTTGCTTGTTATGTGACTCCTCCATTGGTTCAATTAGTTTTGTTCTAGTGCTTTATTCATTGCAAAAAATTTCTACATAGGTGACCATGTTCTTGAGCTTGCATGTTAAATTTTTGAGGTCCCAAGCAATTCCAATGCATGATATAGGCTCTAGGAACTTGTAGGAGTAGTTGCTATCAATCTTGTTTAGTTTTATTCACTTTTATTTTGAAGTTACTAAAATTTCAGAAATTTTCAGAAAAAGAATTATGCTTAGAAGAATGTACCAAGGTGGTTCCTCGGCAAAGAAAGGGCCAAGGATTGCTATACGTGAGCAAGATGTTGAATTGCCGAGGGACGCGGATGTACGATCTTGTGAGTGGCCATCCGATGATTTTATGGTCGAAGCAGGCTTCAAGGAGGAATTTGACACGTATGTGCATATTGCCGAGCTGGAGGACTTCTTACAACATAAGTGTCCTCAATACTATCAATTGACTGATTCCTTTGTGCGGAGGTTCCAATATATCTGTGCACGTAATTCTCCTAATTTCATGTTTGATATTTATGAAACATCCTATACCATGGAATTAGAGGATTTCACAACTGCTTGCAAACTCCCACGGTGGGGTAATATTAATGATCCTCGCAAATCTGAATTTAAATATTTTCTTGCTAGTATTACTGTGGGAGAATCTAGGGACATAGCACAAGCTACCATAGGGAGCATTCATTTTCCTGCTATACATTATTTTGCTCTCTTTATTGGTAGATGCATTAACGGTAAGGACGAAGCATGTCACATCTGTGTCCCTGATCTTTGTGTCCTCAAGAGTGATGTGTCAGGTTATAAAGGTTATAACTTGGGGGTAATAGTTGCACGTAGGTTGCAGAATAATAGTAGAAGGGAGGGATTTATTTGGAGGAATTTATGCAACCCGTGTGGCTAACTTTCTTAATATAGCCCCACGAGAGGGGGATATGATTTTACCTCCTGTTTATTTGGATAAAGAAGCTATGTTCGATCATCATTTTCTTGAGAGGAATGAACAATTCCTCCATTATCGACTAACCTATGACAGACGCAACATCGTCCCTGTTACTCTTCCTGCTCCCTACCTTTTTGATTATCAGGCAAAAGGAAGATATGTTGTCACCAGTGAAGAAGCAACTGAATACGAGAGGGGAATGGAGGCAGCTCGCCAACACACTGCTGCTCAGGGGGCGTTCGCCTCTGCATCTCAGTACAACCCCGGTTTCACTTATGGATATCAGCCAGGCGATCCTTGGTATTAGACCAACTTAGGCCAAAAGCCTAAGCTTGGGGGAGTACGTATTTCTCACCGACTTTACATTCATGTTCACACACTAGTCGTCGGTGCTCATACTCTTTCATTGTATTATCCATGTTAGTTTAAATTTATTTTTCTAGTTGTGTGTTTGATAAACCTTAAGGAAAACTAAAAAAATAGTTAGTTTAATTTCCATGCTTGTAGTAGAAATTAAAATGAAAACCCAAAAAGATTTCTCGTTCTTCTTCTTATTTGTTGGGAGCTTTCCCGTGTAAATAGTTTTATTTTCTTTTCTTTCTTTTGGGGGTCGAGAAGACTATATTGAAAATGTTTAGTGGCTCTCATATGCATGATTGTTAATTTAACTTAGAGCCCATATTAGTTGTCTTATCTCTTGAATTGAATGCTTGCAGATTCCAGCTTAGTCCAATGCATGTGCACTCTTATTATTATACACATCATTCGGTGGTGCAAGTGAAAGGCAATAATGACGATATATGATGGACTTATTGGGATGAGAAAAGCTGGTATGAACTCGACCTCTCTTGTTTTTGTAAATATGATGAGTTCATCATTCCTGAGTCAGCAATTATGAAGTAAACATATTTGCAATGACATTTAGAGATTATAGTTGCTTGTACCATGCTTGATTAGCTATGAGTTATAATGGTTTACCTTGCGTGCCAACATGCTATTAGAATGATTATGATGTGATATGATGGGATGGTATCCTCCTTTGAATGAATTGAGTGACTCGACTTGGCACATGTTCATGCATGTAGTTGAATCAAATCAACATAGCCTTCATGATATTTATGTTCATGGTGGATTACATCCTACTCATGTTTGTACTCGGTGTAAATTAATTTTAATGCATGTTTACGACTGTTGTCGCTCTCTCAGTTGGTCGCTTCCCAGTCTTTTGCTAGCCTTCACCTGTACTAAGCGGGAATACTGCTTGTGCATCCAAACTCCTTAAACCCCAAAGTTGTTCCATATGAGTCCACTATACCTTCCTACATGCGGTATTTACCTCCCGTTCCAAGTAAATTTGTATGTGCCAAACTCCAAACCTTCAAATGAAATTCTGTTTTGTATGCTCGAGCAGCTCATGTTACAACTAGGGCTGCCTATATCTTCCATGCTAGGTGGGTTATTCTCAAGAGGAGTGGACTCCGCTCCTCATTCACGAGAAATGGCCGGTAACCGGGATGCCCAGTCCCATGATCCAAAATGATCAAAGCAAATCAAAATAACTAAACAAAACTCCCCCAGGGCTGATGTATGTTGGAGCCACTCGTTGTTTCGAGCAAGCCATGGATTGATGCTTGTTGGTGGTTGGGGGAGTATAAACCTTTACCATTCTGTTTGGGAACTGCCTATAATGCATGTAGTATGGAAGATACAGCCATCTCATAGTTGTTGCGTTGACAGCAAAAGTATGCCGCTCAAAATATTATTCAAATCTCTATTTTAAAATCGAGCTCTAGCACCTCTACAAATCCCTGATTCCCTCTGCGAAGGGCCTATCTATTTACTTTTATGTTGAGTCATCACCCTTCTTATTGAAAAGCACCCGCTGGAGAGCACACTGTCATTTGCATTCATTACTATTGGTTTATATTGGGTATGACTTGACTGGATCTCTTTTACCATGAATTACAATTTTTAGTTAGTCCTTGATCTTTAAAGGTTCTCTGCATTTATGTTTTGCGGTCTCAGAAAGGGCTAGCGAGATACCATTTTGTTATATCATATTATGACTATTTTGAGAAAGTGTTGTCATTCGAGTTTTATTATTATGGCTCGCTAGCTGATTATGTTATTGATATGAGTAATTGTGAGACCTACGTGTTATTGTGAGTATGGTTAGTTCATAATATTTGCTGAAACTTGAATGCTGGATTTTCATGTTACAACAACAAGAGCAAACAGAGTTTGTAAAAGTTTTTCTTTATCACTTTCAGTTTATCAACTGAATTGCTTGAGGACAAGCAAAGGTTTAAGCTTGGGGGAGTTGATACGTCTCCAACGTATCTGCTTTTTCAAACACTTTTGCCCTTGTTTTGGACTCTAACTTGCATGATTTGAATGAAACTAACCCGGACTGACGCTGTTTTCAGCAGAACTGCCATGATGTTGTTTTATGTGTAGAAAAGAAAAGTTCTCGGAATGTCCTGGAAATCCATGGAGGCACTTTTTGGAATTAATAAGAATTTTTGGTGAAAGAATCAATGTCAGGGGGCCCATAGGCTATCCACGAGACAGGGGCACCCCCCTAGGGCGCGCCCTCCTATCTCGTGGGCCCCATGGACCTCCACCGACCTCAACTCCAACTCCATATATTCACGTTCGGAGAGAAAAAAAATCACAGAGAAAGTTTCATCGCGTTTTACGACACGAAGCCGCCGCCAAGCCCTAATCTCTCTTGGGAGGGCTGATCTGGAGTCCGTTCGGGGCTCCGGAGAGGGGGATTCGTCGCCGTCGTCATCATCAACCATCCTCCATCACCAATTTCATGATGCTCACCGCCGTGCGTAAGTAATTCCATCGTAGGCTTGCTGGACGGTGATGGGTTGGATGAGATTTACCATGTAATCAAGTTAGTTTTGTTAGGGTTTGATCCCTAGTATCCACTATGTTCTGAGATTGATGTTGCTATGACTTTGCTATGCTTAATGCTTGTCACTAGGGCCCGAGTGCCATGATTTCAGATCTGAACCTATTATGTTTTCATGAATATATGTGTGTTCTTGATCCTATCTTGCAAGTCTATAGTCACCTATTATGTGTTATGATCCGACAACCCCGAAGTGACAATAATCAGGATACTTCTCGGTGATGACCGTAGTTTGAGGAGTTCATGTATTCACTATGTGCTAATGCTTTGTTCCGGTTCTCTATTAAAAGGAGGCCTTAATATCCCTTAGTTTCTGCTAGGACCCCGCTGCCACGGGAGGGTAGGACAAAAGATGTCATGCAAGTTCTTTTCCATAAGCACGTATGACTATTTACGGAATACATGCCTACATTACATTGATGAATTGGAGCTAGTTCTGTGTCACCCTATGTTATAGCTATTACATGAGGAATCGCATCCGGCATAATTATCCATCACTGATCCATTGCCTACGAGCTTTTCACATATTGTTCTTCGCTTATTTACTTTTCCGTTGCTACTGTTACAACTACTACAAAAACCCAAAAACATTTATCTTTACTTTTGCTACCGTTACCTTTATTATCATACCACTTTTGCTACTAAATACTTTGCTGCAGATACTAAGTTATCCAGGTGTGGTTGAATTGACAACACAACTGCTAATACTCAAGAATATTCTTTGGCTCCCCTTGTGTCGAATCAATAAATTTGGGTTGAATACTTTACCCTCGAAAGCTGTTGTGATCCCCTACACTTGTGGGTTATCACGGCCTCAGCTGGATCTAGAGTTCGAGGGACGTCATCGATCTGAACGTGTGCAGATCGCGGAGGTGCTGTGCGTTTGGTACTTGATCGGTCGGATCGTGAAGACGTACGACTACATCAACTGCGTTATCATAACGCTTCTGATTTCGGTCTATGAGGGTACGTGGACACACTCTCCCCTCCTGTTTCTATGCATCACCTAGATAGATCTTGCGTGATCGTAGGAAAAAAAATTAAATTACTGCATTCCCCAACACCAACCCCCTCGCTTCCGCTTCGAGACCTTCTGGCTGAATCAGCCTGGTTTTGCCGCTGCGGTTGCCGCTAGGTGGCAAGAGGCTTGTGTCGCACCCCACCGCTCCCTCTCAGCCATTGACTCCTGGCACTTTTGTGCTTAGCGTTCATGCCAATTTATGAAAGGGTGGGGTGCTAACCTGGGCCGCGACATCCGAGAGCGGAAAAAGGCTCTCCTTGATGGCATCTAGGTGCTCGACCTTCGGGGCAGACATCGCGGGCCTTTCGGCAGAGGAATGGATGCTTAGATACGACTTGGAAGACCAGCTCGCGATTATCTACACTGACGAGGAGGCATTCTGGCGCCTCCAAGGTACGCAGAATTGGGTCCTCAAAGGGGACGCCAATATCGCTTACTTCCAGGCCATCGCAAATGGCCGCCGGCGCCTTAACTCCATCTCGTTGCTCTGGGAGGGAGAGACCCTCCTGCAGAGTCCGGAGGACATCTGGACCCATGTGGATGGCTTTTACAGAGACCTATTCTCTGCTCCCCCTTGGGGAGGGTTAGCCCTTGCCCGCGATATATGGGCGCCCCACCATTGTGTCTCAGAGGCGGATAACATGGCACTTACGACACTGTTCTCCGAAGCTGAAGTGTGGGCAGCCATTAAGGGCATGAACCCGTCCTCGGGGCCCGGCCCAGATGGCTTCCCAGTGAAGTTCTTTCAAACCTTCTGGGAGACCATCAAACCGGAAGTGATGGACCTGTTTGAGGAGTTCTATGTTGGGTTCATCGACCTCACCAGGCTGAACTTTGGGATGATCACCCTCATTCCCAAAGTCATGGGCGCTTCGGATATCCGCCAATTCCGACCAATCACGGTGATCAATGTCATCTTATGCATCCTCGCAAAGGGGTACGCCAATAGGGTGGCCCCAATTGCTAACCGGTTCATCCACCCTGACCAGTCGGCCTTCATCCAAGGCCGCTATATCCTTGACGGAGTCCTAGTATTTCACGAAGCCCTCCACGAGGTGCACTCCAAGCACCTCAAGGCGGTCTTCCTGAAACTAGACTTCCACAGGGCGTATGACACGGTCAGCTGGCCCTTCCTTCGGGAATGCTTGCTCCAGAAGGGCTTTGGCGAGCGGTGGGTGACCCGGGTGATGCAGATGGTCTGCTCGGGCCGAACCGCAGTGAACATTAAGGGCGAGATTGGTCCACACTTCCCCACCTCCTATGGGGTGCGTCAGGGCGATCCTTTCTCCCTGTTCCTCTTCAAAATAGTGGTCGATGCCTTGGCAGCCATCTTAGATAAGACTAAGGTTGCAGGCCATATCAAAGGCATAGTCCCGCATTTAGTAGGAGGGAATGGGCTTTCCCTCCTACAATACACGGATGATACCATTATCATGGTGGAAGGTTCGGCGAGCGACATCACGAACTTGAAGTTTCACCTGCTCTGCTTTCAACAGATGTCTGGCCTCAGGATTAGCTTCAACAAAAGCGCGGTGATGATTCTGGGGTACTCCGATGACGATCAGCAGAGCATCGCGGACCGGCTCAACTGTCCGCTTGGGAGCTTCCCCATGACTTATTTGGGGATACCCATTAGTGACTCGCGGCTCACGATGGCCAAGCTGCGCCCCGCGCTAGGCAAGATCCAGCACCATATTGAGCCCTGGCAGGGGCGGTGGCTCTCTAAAGCGGCCCGGACTATGTTTATTAACTCGTCCCTTGCCAGCCCGCTCCTTTTCATAATGAGCTTTTACAGCCTGCCTGAGACTTTGCACCATGAGATTGCCAGGGTCCAGGGGCGCTTCTTCTGGGCTGGCGAGGGAGACAAGTAGAAGTACCACATGGTTCGATGGACTGAGATCTGTAAGCCGCGCGATCAGGGCGGTCTTGGGATTATGTCCTCCAAGCAGATGAACATTTCCCTCCTGACTAGGTGGCTTTGTCGGATTTCGAACGGGGAGGGTGGCCTATGGCTTCGCATCATCCAGCAGAAGTACCTTCGGGGTCAACCACTTGCCTTTTGCCAGCGGTCTGGCAGTTCCCAGTTCTGGCAATCAATCATGCAGCTCCTCCCCATCCTCCGCATTGGATCTTCAATTGCGGTTGGGTCTGGCACTGCCACGCTATTTTGGTTCGATCACTGGGCTGGGGACGCCCCCTTCGCGGCTCGGTTTCCTGACCTATTCTCCACCGCGGTGGACCCGAGGATTTCTTTCGCGACAACCCTTAGTGACTTAGGGCAACTCGCGTTCCGACGCCAATTTGGACCGGCCGAGAATGCGGCTTGGCATGACCTGCTTGACTGCATTGCGCTGCGTGCGTCGTAGCTTGAGGCCGGTGATGACCGCACCAGGTGGCGGCTAGAGCCATCTGGTCTATTCTCTACTAAATCACTCTACTAGGCGATCGCCCCCTCTCCGGGTCTGGAGGCTCTTACCACCATCTTGGAGATCTGGATCCCCCTGAAAATTAGGATATTCCTCTGGTAATGGATCCGCGGTCGCCTCCCTTCCGGAGTGGAAGACCTAAAGCGCAGCGGCCCTGGCGATGGTCTTTGCCCGCTATGCGGGCCTGAAGAGGATTCAGACCATATCTTTTTCACCTGCGTGTCTGCGCAGTTCCCCTGGAGCTGTTTCCGCGAAATAGTTGGTGGAAGCTGGGACCACAACAACTTCCCCGATCTCTTCGCTAAACTCCAGGCACTACCACCCTCGTCTCGCCACATTAGGTGGCTGACTATCGCGGTGCTTGCCTAGACACTGTGGACTATTAGGAATAAGCTTGTGATTCAGCGTATACCTCTTCGTCGCGCTACTGACGCTTTGTTCAAATGGTCTGGTTATCTGCAGCTTTGGCGGCCGCTTAGCCGCCCCAGGGAGAGAGACGCCATCACCTCCATCATCACCCAGCTCCGCGCGCTGGCTCTCCGGATGGATCCACCGCTTCCACCACCACCAGAGCCGGATTAGTTCTCCTTCGTCGTTGATGCTGCCGCCGTTTGTGTTTGTGCGTGCCTTGTGGTTGTGTTGGGCTTGTTGTGATGTGCCCACAGCTGAACCCGTGTTGTGTATTGTGTGTTGTGCGTGTGTGTTGGACCATCATGCGGTGGCGTTGGGTGTGTGTGTTATTCGGATGTTACCTTGTTGACTTTGTGCTCGGTGGTTGCTTTATTTATAAAGCGAGGCGAAAGCCTTTTTCGGTAATATCACATAAAAACCAACATTCAATTAAAACTTCATCGAAATCACGTTTGTAAGTTTTGAAAGAATAAAAAAATATGGGATGTTAAGAAGATGATGTTCTATTGACATGTGAAATTCCCAGTTGAAACACATTACAGGATGTGAGCTATGACAAAAAAACAAATTCAACAATACAGAGTGGTGTTACTGTTTGACACTATTGAAATGTTGATTTTGTTATTTTCATATATCACATCCCGTGACGTATATGAACTTGAAATTTCGCATGGAAATAGAACATCACCCTCTTAACATCCTGTGATTTTTATAGTTTTTTTAACTTCAAAACACCGTTTTCACATGTATTTTCACTGATTGTTGGTTTCCATGTGATATGCTCCTTTTTTTTAGGAAAACTAGCTAAGGGCCCTAATACTACCACTTGGATCTGGAAGCTTCATGTTGATGTCACAATTTTGATATTCCAAGCCATATCAGCATCCTTTTTCTTCGCTTTCTTCAACAATGCGAATCTACCACACTCCTCATCATAACTCACATACAAATTCGAGTTCCTAATTGATATTTCCTCACGTAAGCAATAAAATGTGAAACCAATATTCATCATGAAACTTCATACACTGATGATTGTGAGGTTCTGGCAGAGAGACAACGTAGGCTGATTCAAAGTAAACAGAAAGCCACCCCTTAAACTCATTTGCTCAACATTCTTTTCACAACAACTAGAAAACTGGGGAAAATCCATATTGGTGATTTGGATTTCCTGATCAGTCTTTAATGCTCATTTTTGGGCAACTCTCCATTGTCTTGCTTACCAAATTCACCACTTCAGAAGAGTAGAGACCAGGCACCCCCTACCCTCCTCTATGCCGCGAAGTGACCACCATCGCCAAGGTGGACCATGAGTAGGGTAAACCTTATTCTTGATCCATACGATGCCGCCATTGCACTGCAGCACCGCTCCTGGAGAACGAAACTATTCTCCTAAGAGACCTAACCACAACGCCACAATGCAGATCCGGGGTCCCCACCCCCTCCCGCCATTGGAGTAGCATGTAGAGGAGGAGGGCACTCGTGGCCTCACCTGTTGAGGGGGAGCGGTGGCGGCTAGGGCATGCCTTTTGAGATCCGGCTTTTGGAAGTGTGAAGACTCCCACAACTAAAGTTATGCCTTCAATAATTAAAGGTACTTTTTGTTCTAATCCTAACTCCTTATATTGATTGTTGCTAAAAAGCGAGGACTTGGACACTGATTCTTAACAAGCTTCATGCACACTGTTTATATCTAACTTATCTATGACATGTTGTCATTATTCGATGTGTTATTTAGGTCTGTGTTGTTAATGTTCCTGTTTTTGAGAGAATGGGAAAACAATTATATGAAAAAGTGTACATATAGAAATTTTAGATAAATTATGGAGTGGAGTATAAAATGCATTGGAAAGATGAAAGCCACCATCTCTTTTCTCTTTAGTTACCCAACCCCAATGAGCTAAGCGCATGTAGAAATTTAGGAGACCATGTGTACAATGTTATTGGTCTTGATTATCGTGTGATGAGAGAAAAGCATTTTTTCTACTTTAAAGTGCATTAAAAAGATAGAAGTACACTCTTTGTGGACATATTCTAAAGCCAAACATACACTATTCACCGGACTGAAGGAGTATGACATATTTTCATGTTTTTTATATATGGTTTTGAATTAACATCTCTCATTATTCATGTATGAAAAGTGAAAAGTTTGGGATAATTCTGAGAACTTTTGCCCCTCAGATGTTGGATACACGCAAAAGATATGATCACTGCAATACTAGCATGAGTGACTTGTCATCTTTGGAGGTTGTTACACAAAATGTGATGTTTTGCCCTCGGAAAGCTCTACTCCCTCTGTAAACAAATACAAGACATTTTAGTTCATTAAAGAAATCTTAGTTCACTAAAACCTTATTTTAAAGGTGCTTTTGTTCCCGAGGCACATTTGGGAAGCAAGAAATAGCGCCCGCAATGGGGAAACAATGATAAACCCTAGACGAGTTGATGAGAGGATTAAGGTTTATGTGGAGATGATCATGAAGTTCACCTTCAAGTCCAAGACTTCCAACATGTGTGAGTCCTTTGTTTCTCTTCAAAAATGGACTCCACCGACGGATGGGTCGGTGATGATAAATGTTGACGTTGCTTTCCAGGCCGACACTGGGCAAATGGGTGCGGGCGTCGTGATTCATGACCATCGCAGGGAATGTGTGGCTGCTAGTAGACGTTCCTTCGACAGAGTACCTGAACCTGAATTAGCGGAGGCCACCACTATGCGTTATGCCTTGTCATTTGCCTCCGAAGCCGGTTTCCAGCAGGTGATGGTCGCTTCAGATTGCTCATCTTTGGTGTCCAAAGTTAATTCTCCTATGCTAGATCGCTCAGGGAAGGGGCCATTGTTTCTGACATCAAGAAGTTGGCGTCAAAGTTTCTTTCGGTTTCTTTTTTCCATGTTAGTTGTCTATGTAATGGGGCTGCTCACGCTCTTGCTAAGTCAACTGTGCGTAAGGCTTGTGCAGTTTGGATTAGGGCGAGCCCTGGCCGCCCGATGCAGCAATTAAGACCTTTAGATCTATCCCCCGCTTCGTCCTCACGAGTTGTTTTCCCACAGAAAAAATGCAACGTCCCGAGCGCCGCCGACACCCCGTCATACCCCTGCGAGAAAACGACCGAGCTTGAAGCATCACCACGGCGTTCCTCATCGCCGGTGGGCGTCCTCGTCAGCCGTCCTCATCGCCGGTGGGCGCCCTTGCCGGCCGTCCTCGTCGCGGTCGCCGCCCTCGCCGGCTCCACCCATGCAACAGACCCTCTGGTTGCAGCTCCGCGTGGTGATGGCTGTAGCTCGGTGGCGATGCAGCACCGCCATGCCGTCAGCCCACAGCTCCCCGGTGTCGCCGCTCGCACCATCGTCGGCAGGCCTTATCGATTGAAGCTTTTTTCCATGTCGTTTGAAGCTTTTTTCACGATGGTTGAAGCTATTTTCACGGTTGGTAGCTTTTTTCCCCATGGCCATTGAAGCTTTTCATGGTTGAAGCTTTTTCACACGTCGATTGAGAGCTTTTCCCACACCGCTCCAAGAGTTTTTTCGTGGTTGAAACTTTTTATCCATGATTTTTGCTGCAATGGGCAACGGGGAGAGCTACCACCGGCACCTGGTTTTGCTACAACCAGGAAGACGACAAAGTGTGGCCGGCGACGACGCATTGCGAATTTGTTGCAACTGCAGTGAAAAAAGCTACCACTGGCGACCGAATTTGCTTCAACTGGTGTGCGGTGGTGCGACGAGCGACGACATGGGTGACCGCGGCGACTAGAATTTGCTACAACCGATGGGCCTTTTTGCTACTACCCCGCGGTGACTGCGTGCTACGAGAGGTGCGGCAACGAGGAGCTGCGACCTCGACGACGGTCGTTGGAACCGTCGTGATCCATCTCGCAGATGCTGCAACCACCAGGGAAAAAAGCTTCAACCGCCAGGGGCATAAGATGCTTCCAGCGGGAGAGAACGAGAGTTGTGAATGGCCGTGCGCATGGCGGAGGGTGCTGGCGTCGCAGCTGACGACGTGCATGCTGGTGGTGCCGGCGGGGGCTGATGCCTGATGGTGCTGGTGCCCCCTGACGTCCGCGTCGTGGGGAAGAAGAAGATAAGGGAGAAAAAAAGATTGGAAAAGAGCGCTCCCTTCGCCTGTTGCGTAGTACTCGCACAATCGAGCGATTGAACGTCCCTCGCGCGTCCGCCAAAGTTTGGCCGGCGTGCCGGGTGTAAACGTTTACTTTTGGATTAATGATGTGCCGAATGTGATTGGGCCATTGTCTGTAATGTATTTATCGGTGATATTAATGAATCAGCCCATTACCTAGAAAAAAATATCGGCCAAGGATGCATCGTGCACACAGTAGTTTCGCGATTACACCGTCCACGCAAAGCACCGAAGTGCAGCACATCGATGAATTGGCCATCGTACAACTATCGTATGCGTAGGAATCAACACACAGCAGTTTCGCCCGTGAAACAACAGGACGAGCCCCGGTGCTGGCACGACCACGCTAGCTGCAGGCGGCCCGGGCTTCGACGACGGCGGAGCCTTCAGGCTTGCGAGGACAGGGCCAATGTGTGGCGGGGCCCAAGCAGCGGCAGCACCAGCGGGCCCCGGCGGCAGTCGGCGCGAAGCACCGCCGCCGCTAGGTTCTCCGGCGAACAGGTACAAGCGCCATGTCTGTCTGCTTGATCTGGGGTGATCTTCCATGGGGATTGGGCGAAATCTTCCACAGGCACAAGCATTTGCATTCATGTGTAGATTCGAGCTTTGATTCTCATTCGGATCCAAAATCACCTTCTAAAAACATTGTAAATCAATCTGATTGGACATTTGAGCCTTAATAATCCCTTGGATGGCGCTTACATAGTTACTAGTCAACAAAACTAAAAGAAATAGTACACGAAATGCTATTGTAGCAAGAGGATATTACTGTTTGGAAATGCCAGTAACTGAATCCTAAAAGGAAAACATTGCAAGGTAGTTACATCACTTTTCTTCTTTAGATGCGCTTCTGGCGCAAGTTTCCATCGTCCAAATCTTTGCTTCATCTGGCCCGCATGTGTGAGGCCGCGTGCTTGATTCTAAGGATCTCAGTAGAAACTTGTCCCATATCTGGCCGGTCTTTTGGTGATGTCTTGGAGCAAGAGAGGCCGATTGCAATCAGTGGGATAACACAATTCTTCATCAGGTCAGCTGCATTCCTGTCATCTTGTGGCATTGTGGGATCAACAACCTCATGAATATTCTTTGTAAATGCTCTATCAACAAATTCATGAAGGCTTATACCATCACTGAATTTTTCCCCAGTTGGACTGCACCCTGTTATCAGTTGTAACAGAAGCACCCCAAAACTGTAGACATCACCCTTGGTTGATATTTGTCCGCTCATGCCGTACTCTGCATTGACATTCACAAACACAATAAAATTAGAGAATAATCATTATTTGTATAACTCTATAAACATAATTAATATCATGTGAGAATAAGCTTATCTCACCTGGTGGGATGTATCCTATGGATCCTTTCAGGCGGCCTGAATTTGCTGAAATATCTTGATGTGCACTTGATGTACTGAACTCAAATCTTGCTAGGCCAAAGTCGATGACGTATGCAGCCATATCAAGACCCAAAAGAATATTGCTTGGCTTTACGTCGCAATGTATAACTGGCGATGCACACTGGTTGTGAAGATAATCCAAAGCAAATGCTACATCCAGGGCTACATTAATCCTTTGGCTCAATGACAGAGCATTTCTTTCACCATGTTCATGATCTTCCGGGTGTAGCCATAATCCTAGGTTCCCATTAGGCATGTACGGGAACACTAGGGCCTTGAAATCTGCCCCAGTATAATCCACTGAAGAGCATGAGGTAATGACTTTTACAAGATTCCGATGGCGCACACTACGGAGAGCTTCACACTCTGCTATGAAGCTCCTATGTGCTCCGTAAATGTCAAGGTCAAAAATCTTGATGGCAACTTGATCTTCTTGAAACTGCAGACTGCCCTTATAAACCTTTCCAAATGATCCTGCACCAATTAAGTTTGCAGAAGAGAATCTATCTGTTGCCCTTACAACATCTTCATATGATATCTTCTTTATGTGCTCATTGACATGTTGCAAATGGGGATTGACTTGCATTCTCTTCTTCCGATATATTATCACAATGCATGACAAAATAATTATAGTGACAACAACAATTGGCAACACAATCTCTAGGACTAGAACCAATGACTTGTGTTTTCTTTTCTTGTCAACCAATGCAGAACAAAGGGACATACCTCCTGTTGGAATCCTTGTACACAGATGATAATTTCTTTCAGTTGATACTGCACCAACAATATCAAAAACACCACCTCTCGGAATTGCTCCATGAAAATGGTTGAAGGATAAATTGAGGTATTGGAGGTATTTCAAGAATTTGAGGGGATCTGGTATCTCTCCTGACAAATTGTTCTGAGAAATATCCATATTCTTTATGTTGGATAGTCTTTGAAAAGACTCTGGAATGCTTCCTATAAAGAAGTTGCTTTGCATCTCAAGATACTCCAGATCCACACACTGGCCGAGAGTTGATGGTATGTTGCCAGACAACCTGTTATTTGACATGTTCATTTTCTTCAGATGAATCAGATTGCCGACGTCAGGCATTTCTCCAGACAAGTAATTGTGTGACAAGTCCAACTCTTCAGTAAGTGTAGAGATTTTGAAGATTTTGCTTGGTATACTCCCAACTAGTGAGTTGTGAGCAAGGTTGAGTATACTGAGTTGAGTGCAATGTGCTATACTTGCTGGTATCCTTCCACTAAAGTTGTTCCAATCCAATTTCAGCATACTCAGCTGGACAAGATTGCCAATAGTATCTGGAATCTGCCCGGAAAGCCGGTTTTCTGCAAAGGATAGATAGACCAATCTATGCAGTTTCCCAAGTGTTGGTGGTATATTTCCAGTGAGAAGATTGTTACCCATGTACAAATTATTGAGGCTCTTAAGGTTGCCAATCTCAGGTGGTATAGGCCCATAAATTTGGTTGCTACTTAGCCACAATGACTCAAGACTATTGGAAAGATTGCCAATAGAACTTGGTAATTTCCCTTGGAGGTTGTTTCCATCCAGCCCCAGCATACTCAACCTGGAGCAATTTGATAGTGAAGAGACAAAGCCCCAATCACCTGCTTCTAGCTTGTTGTGCCCCAGATCAAGTTTCTCTAAATTTTGCAGTGAACCGAAGAATGGTATGAATCCAGTAAACCTATTATTATCCAGGTGAAGCATGCGTAGGCTGTAAGCTTTGAGAAGAGAGGCTGGGATTGGCCCATCAAAACTGTTCTCTGATAGTATTAATCTCTGAATATTTGGAAGCGTGTGGCCGATGTCGAAGGGTAATTTTCCAACAAGAGAGTTTTTTGCAATGGCAAGAACTGTGAGGGATGACATGTTGAGTAAAGACAATGGGACTGGCCCAGATAAGTTGTTTATGTCCAAGGTCAATGTCTCTAGTGTAGGAATATAACCTAAGCTCTCTGGGATGCTCCCAACTAACTGATTTTCTGCAAGGCGGAGATGAACCAGGGAGGACAGGTTGCCTAGTGAGGAAGGTATTATTCCTGAAAGATGGTTCTTCCTTAAGTAGAGATATTTAATTGGGGGAGATGTGGCAGTAACAGAAGGTATTGAACCAACAAAACTGTTCTGTTGGAGGCAAATAGCAATAAGTGAAGAAGTGGTGAAGAGAGCACTTGGGAGTTTTCCAGTAAAATTATTTTTCATGAGTCTAAGTACTTGAAGAGATGAACTGTTTGCTAGGAACTCTGGGATGACCCCTAAGAGAGCATTGTTCCCAAGATCGACATATGTGAGATGAGGGCTGCTGCCTAAAGATGGAGGTATGTTGCCAGTAAGCCCAGTTCTAGCGAGAACTAGTATGCGCAGCTCAGGGAGATTCCCAAAAGCAGAAGGGATGCTTCCTTGGAGCTTGTTTGCATTGGCCAAGGCTAGGTGGGATGTCTCCGTGGAGGGAATTGTTCCACAAACCAAGGATTTGGAGTTGCGAACACGCCGAGAGTTCAGGCGGGATGTTACCTTCCAAAGTGTTCATGCTGAGGTTGAGGTCGCGGAGCCGGCTCAGGAGGCCAAGCTCTGTTGGTATGCCACCACTCAAGCTATTATTTGACAGTTGCAGCCTTGTAAGAGAGGTCAGGTTGGCAATGCAAGGTGATATGGAGCCTGAGATGCCTTCTGAGTCAAGGTCCAGCGCAATCACACGCCGAGGGGACATCGTGCTGCAGGTGATCCCATGCCACTCGCAAACATCGAGGGACGTGTTGCTCCATGAAGCTAAAACTCCCGCTGGACCCGAGAGCCGGGACTTGAAGCAAAGGAGGGATTGTCTATCATTTTCGGTCTCATCGCAGATGGCTAATGGCAGGCAACAAAAGAAGGCAAAGAGGCATAGAAACCAAACAAAACCTGGAAACAAGACACCCGAAGATGACATTGTTATTGTTTGCAGGAGTATGTGGACGAAAGCTCTGATTTCTAAGAGGATGTTTAAGTACTTAACTATGGAGAGGGATAGTAGCTAAGCCCTCTAGACAGCAACTTCACGGTCAACGATCGATACGGTGGGAACTGGGATGATACATGACCACATGCTTTTGGACCAGATTTTGGCTTGTAGAATATTGCTAATATTGTGTCATGCATTTGGACGCTAACAGATTTGACCTTTCGTTTCTCAGACAGGGACAGTCCGGCAGGACGATGCGTCCAACCTCTGCTCACATTGCATTTGTCCCAGCCACCCCCTCGAAGAGCAGCATGAGGTACAGTGTGAACGCATGCCTCATCTTGACGAATAATAACACATAGTTCTTGAAGTCGCCGCGCCCGCCGCCGCCGCCGGGGAAGGTACCTTGGCGAGATTTGACATTCCTGATATCGGAATGCATGAATACCCATACAGGCAACTTAGTCAGAACGGGATGGTAGCTGGCTGAAGTATGAACGCACGTCTTCCCCTTTTTTTGTCATTTACTTTCCTACCTTTGATGGTCATGCATTAGTTAATGGAGGAATTATTGGGAGAGGTAGCCCTCTAGGCGCCTCGTTGACTTGCAACATTTCTGATTTCCAAATGCATAAAAACCCCTGCAAGCGGCTGGTTCGGAGGCAGCCATATCACAGATCGACTTCATTTCGACGCAACCACTAGAGACTCCGTCTCGGTCTCCATTCCTTTGCCTAGCTAATGTGGATGGGGATGGCACTTGCTCCACGCTCGTCTCTGTCTCTGCGCTCCCTGCTGCTGCTCATGTCGCACAGGAAGCCGCAGCGGAGCTCTTTCTTCTCCTCCTCCGCCGTGGTTCCGCCTGCGGCTCCAGGAACTGCCACTCCGGCTGCTCCTGCCGTTCAGCCTCCAGCCGCTCCAGGTAACTTGCTGCTGACGCACTCAATTGTGATTTCTAAACATCGAGTCCCTGTGACTTGCGAGCCTTCGCCGAAAACACATCCTGACCAGAAAGTTTGCGAAGATCCTGATCTTGCAGTTCCTGAAGGTCCGCGCGGATCTAGCCGCGATGGTCCGCCACGCCAACCTCCTGGAACTATGGATATAGACGCTAAAGACCCCGGCAAGAAGACTCTCTAACAGCTAATAATACAAAAGTCAGTGGGAGCCTTTCCCACTGTCCTCAAGGTTAAAAAAAAAAAAGACACCGGCAAGTCATCAGAGTTCGCCTACGGCACTTCAACGTGTACTCCTTGATGCAGCCACCCACCGTACGAACTGCAGAAGTCCTCCTCTCCCGGAATAATAGTACTGAATTGCCAACTGTTGGGGCGCTACGAGCAAATGCTTGCTTGCTGCGGCTACTGCCGTGTTACCTCTGTGGACATGTAATCTCAGTGCTGTCATATTATTGATCTTTGTACCGTTCCAATCTACTCCAACAAATAAAGCTGTGCGTTAGATTTTCGTTTTGAGAGGTATGATGTACAACTTGCGTAAAGAAATATAAGAGTGTTTAGATCTTTAAAGAAATACTCTTATATTTCTTTACAAAGGGTGTACGTACGTCATTGATCTTTGCCCAATTGCTCTTAAGCAGTACACATGTGTGCAGTTCTTTTCGGAGGAAAAGGAACATAGACTGCGTGCAGTCAACATACGTTTCGATGGGAAATGGGGCGTTGACATCCATCGTCCATGAGCGCGTGCTCTGCTCTGGGATTGATACGACTTGAATGAATTTGTTGGAGTCAGTCGTCGATCTGATCCACTTGTAGTACGTACTAGCATGTTGTTCCTTGCTATGCTAGGCATGGATGAACTCGTCGCAACCGAGACTGGCCATACATGTATCTTTTTTTTCTCGATAAAGAACATTTCATTCAATTGATATATCGAGGTGATACAACCGCATTGAAGAATGCCTGGCCTCTGCATAGCGTGATGCACACAGCCAACATGTCCAACAAGCCTAAAAATAAATATCGTTTCACAGCAAAAGTAAATCAGTCCAGCCTAGGATGGGGCAACGCCTATCCGGAGATTACACCGCCATCCATGTTGGGAGAAAACCTCCCTGATTGTATGCTCCAGCCGTGTAGACGCCATCATAAAAAGGTCTTTGTCCTCCGGCCTCTGCAGGATAGACCACGTACGGAGCCATCGCGTACACGCATGGATAACCTGTACAGGAGATGAAACACATTTATTGTTAAAAATCACATCATTTCTGGTGAGCCACAGTGCCCAACATAAGGCAGCCGCTCCCACGAGTAGATGTGCAGAAAATTGTTTATCGATACCCTGCAACCAATTGCCGAACATGTTACGCGCACTACGTGGGGGATATAGATTTGAAGCTACTTGAACTATGGCCCAGACTACACGAGTAAACTTACACTCAAAAAATAAGTGTTTGATGGACTCGTCATGTTGGCAAAAGACACATGTCTTGCTACCTTGCCAGTTGCGTCGTGCCAAGTTATCTACATGTATCTAGGCAAAGGTGTCCCGTCTTTCGATGAGATGATGGATATCGCTTTGGTGGAAGTCGACTTTGACGATCCGACTACGAACGTGCGAGGACGTCGCGCCTTAGCAATCGCTAAACCAACTCCGAGAGGTTATTGACCACGCCGGAGCACGATCAACCTGACCACGAGGGTCTGTTTCCTGCGAGCAAACGAAGAACAAGCAAGAAACTGAGATTGCAATCTGGATATTGCGAATATAAGATGAAAGCTTTATTGATCAAGGTGGGGTTCTGTGACGCCTTTGTCTGGTCGTTGAACACAAACGAAGTACGCGAAGTTGAAGCTATGGCGAACTTTAATCTAAACAAAATCCAAAGTCTAAACGGTGCCCTAAGGGCTGTATATATGGAGGAAGAGGGGGTGAATTTCGCGGCCCTTGGTGGAGGGGTCCGAAACTAACCCTAACTCTTGTTTCCCCACACATACGGACTCTAAAAATAGCCTATACTTATGTATTTCAAAATTACATGGGCCTGGCCCAATAATAAGGTGACACAGCACCTAGAATAGCCTTTGGACGAAATTTATGAAGTGGCATCTTGTATATTTCGTCCAAGACTTCATGCACTCATTATGGTGGCTTCAAAGTCCTGAAATCATCACTTGTAACTCCGTTCTGGTTCCCCTTGCGCATGCCATCATCTCCATGCTTGTTCTTGCTCCAATGTTCATCCTTCTCCAAGCTAGGCCCTTCATTTGTAAGCAAAACAAATGTATCCAAGTTAGGCAGCATCATATTCTCATGAACATTAGAATCATTACCAAGAAACGAAAATACCTGGTAATTTAGTTGGCGTGCACGAGCTCTAATAATTGGTCCAGTATGTATAGCAGCAGGGGCTGTGGGTGTAACAATGGTATTGATGTCCTCATCATCCTTCCCTTCTTGAAATGAAGTCGTCCTCGACGGAAGTTCATCTTCCTCACCCAAATAAGGCTTCAAATCTGCAATGTTAAAAGTGGGACTAACCCCAAAATCTGCAGGCAACTCAAGTTTATATGCATTATCATTTATTTTCTCCAACACCTTAAAGGGACCATCAGCATTGTTGGAAATATGCCCTAGAGGCAATAATAAAAGTATTATTATATTTCCTTGTTCATGATAATTGTCTTTTATTCATGCTATAACTGTATTATCCGGAAATCGTAATACACGTGTGAATACATAGACCACAATATGTCTCTAGTGAGCCTCTAGTTGACTAGCTCGTTGTGATCAACAGATAGTCATGGTTTCCTGGCTATGGACATTGGATGTCGTTGATAACGGGATCACATCATTAGGAGAATGATGTGATGGACAAGACCCAATCCTAGGCATAGCACAAAGATCGTGTAGTTCGTTTGCTAGAGCTTTTCCAATGTCAAGTATCTCTTCCTTAGACCATGAGATCGTGTAACTCCCGGATATCATAGGAGTGCTTTGGGTGTATCAAACGTCACAACGTAACTGGGTGACTATAAAGGTGCACTACAGGTATCTCCGAAAGTGTCTGTTGGGTTGACACGGATCGAGACTGGGATTTGTCAATCCGTGTAAACGGAGAGGTATCTCTGGGCCCACTCGGTAGGACATCATCATAATGTGCACAATGTGACCAAGGGGTTGATCACGGGATGATGTGTTACGGAACGAGTAAAGAGACTTGCCGGTAACGAGATTGAACAAGGTATCGGTATACCGACGATCGAATCTCGGGCAAGTACAATACCGCTAGACAAAGGGAATTGTATACGGGATCGACTGAGTCCTTGACATCGTGGTTCATCCGATGAGATCATTGTGGAACATGTGGGAGCCAACATGGGTATCCAGATCCCGCTGTTGGTTATTGACCGGAGAACGTCTCGGTCATGTCTACATGTCTCCCGAACCCGTAGGGTCTACACACTTAAGGTTCGATGACGCTAGGGTTATAAAGGAAGTTTGTATGTGGTTACCGAATGTTGTTCGGAGTCCCGGATGAGATCCCGAACGTCACGAGGAGTTCCGGAATGGTCCGGAGGTAAAGATTTATATATGGGAAGTCCTATTTTGGTCACCGGAAAAGTTTTGGGTTTTATCGGTAACGTACCGGGACCACCGGGAGGGTCCCGGGGGTCCACCAAGTGGGGCCACCGGCCCCTGAGGGCTGCATGGGCCAAGTGTGGGAGGGGACCAGCCCCAGGTGGGCTGGTGCGCCCCCCCACCAAGGCCCAAGGCGCCTAGGGTTTGGGGAGGGGGTGCTTCCACCTGACTTGGGGGGCAAGTTTCCCCCCTCTCTCCCCTTGGCCGCCACCCATAGATGGGATTGGGGCTGCCGCACCCCTTGGGGTGGAAACCCTAGAGGGGGCGCACCCTCCTCCCTCTCCCCTATATATAGTGGAGGTCTTGAGGGCTGCCAACACATGAGAACTTCTCCTCTTGGCACAGCCCTACCTCTCTCCCTTCTCCTCATATCTCGCGGTGCTTGGCGAAGCCCTGCTAGACTACCACGCTCCTCCATCACCACCACGCCGTTGTGCTGCTGCTGGATGGAGTCTTCCTCAACCTCTCCCTCTCTCCTTGCTGGATCAAGGCGTGGGAGACGTCACCGGGTTGTACGTGTGTTGAACGCGGAGGTGCCGTCCGTTTGGCACTAGGATCTCCGGTGATTTGGATCACGACGAGTACGACTCCTTCAACCCCGTTCTCTTGAACGCTTCCGCTTAGCGATCTACAAGGGTATGTAGATGCACTCTCCTTCCCCTCGTTACTGGTTTCTCCATAGATAGATCTTGGTGACACGTAGGAAAATTTTGAATTTCTGCTACGTTCCCCAACAGTGGCATCATGAGCTAGGTCTATTGCGTAGATTCTTTGCACGAGTAGAACACAAAGTAGTTGTGGGCGTCGATTTTGTTCAATATGCTTACCGTTACTAGTCCAATCTTGTTTCGACGGTATTGTGGGATGAAGCGGCCCGGACCGACCTTACACGTACTCTTACGTGAGACAGGTTCCACCGATTGACATGCACTTGGTGCATAAGGTGGCTAGCGGGTGCCAGTCTCTCCCACTTTAGTCGGAACGGATTCGATGAAAAGGGTCCTTATGAAGGGTAAATAGCAATTGACATATCACGTTGTGGTTTTGCGTAGGTAAGAAACGTTCTTGCTAGAAACCCATAGCAGCCACGTAAAACATGCAACAACAATTAGAGGACGTCTAACTTGTTTCTGCAGGGTATGCTATGTGATGTGATATGGCCAAGAAGAATGTGATGAATGATATGTGATGTATGAGATTGATCATGTTCTTGTAATAGGAATCACGACTTGCATGTCGATGAGTATGACAACCGGCAGGAGCCATAAGAGTTGTCTTTATTTATTGTATGACCTGCGTGTCATTGAACAACGCCATGTAATTACTTTACTTTATTGCTAACCGGTAGCCATAGTAGTAGAAGTAATAAGTTGGCGAGACAACTTCATGGAGACACGATGATGGAGATCATGATGATGGAGATCATGGTGTCATGCCGGTGACGATGGTGATCATGGAGCCCCGAAGATGCAGATCAAAAGGAGAAAAATGATATTGGCCATATCATGTCACTATTTGATTGCATGTGATGTTTATCATGTTTATGCATCTTGTTTACTTAGAACGACGGTAGTAAATAAGATGATCCCTTACAAAAATTTCAAGAAGTGTTCTCCCCTAACTGTGCACCGTTGCTAAAGTTCGTCGCTTCTAAGCACCACGTGATGATCGGGTGTGATGGATTCTTACGTTCACATACAACGGGTGTAAGACAGATTTACACACGCGAAACACTTAGGGTTAACTTGACGAGCCTAGCATGTACAGACATGGCCTCGGAACACAGAGACCGAAAGGTCGAGCATGAGTCGTATAGTAGATACGATCAACATGAAGATGTTCACCGATGATGACTAGTCCGTCTCACGTGATGATCGGACACGGCCTAGTTGACTCGGATCATGTAATCACTTAGATGACCAGAGGGATGTCTATCTGAGTGGGAGTTCATAAGATGAACTTAATTATCCCGAACATAGTCAAAAGATCTTTGCAAATTATGTCGTAAGCTCGCGCTTTAGTTCCACTATTTAGATATGTTCCTAGAGAAAATATAGTTGAAAGTTGACAGTAGCGATTATGCGGACAGTAGAAAGCTTATGTCCTTAATGCACCGCTCAGTGTGCTGAACCCCAAACGTCGTTTGTGGATATTGCGAACATCGGACATACACGTTTTGATAACTACGTGATAGTTCAGATAAACGGTTTAGAGTTGAGGCACCAAAGATGTTTTCAAAACGTCACGGAACATATGAGATGTTTCGAGGGCTGAAATTGGGATTTCAGGCTCGTGCCCACGTCAAGAGGTATAAGACCTCCGACGATTTTCTTAGCCTGCAAACTAACGGAGAAAAGCTCAATGGTTGAGCTTGTGCTCAGATTGTCTGAGTGCAACAATCACTTGAATCGAGTGGGAGTTGATCTTCCAGATGGGATAGTGATGTTTCTCCAAAGTCATTGCCACCAAGCTGCTAGAGCTTCGTGATGAACTATAACATATCAGGGATAGATATGATGATCCTTGAGGTATTCGTGATGTTTGACACCGCAAAAGTAGAAATCAAGAAGGAGCATCAATTGTTGATGGTTGGTGAAACCACTAGTTTCAAGAAGGGCAAGGGCAAGAAGGGATACTTCATGAAACAGCAAATCAGCTGCTGCTCTAGTGAAGAAACCCAAGGTTGAACCCAAACCCGAGACTAAGTGCTTCTGTAATAAGGGGAACAACCACTGGAGCAGAATTACCCTAGATACTTGGTAGATGAGAAGGCTGGCAAAGTCGATAGAAGTATATTGGATATACATTATGTTAATGTGTACTTTACTAGTACTCCTAGTAGCACCAGGGTATTAAGATACAGGTTCGGTTGCTAAGTGTTAGTAACTCGAAATAAAAGCTACGGAATAAACGGAGACTAGCTAAAGGTGAGCTGACGATATGTGTTGGAAGTGTTTCCAAGGTTGATGTGATCAAGCATCGCACGCTCCCTCTACCATCGAGATTTGGTGTTTATAGACATGATTGGATTATGTCTGTCGCAATATGGTTATTCATTTAAGGAGAATAATGGTTACTCTGTTTATTTGAATAATACCTTCAATGGTCTTGCACCTAAAGGAATGGTTCATTGAATCTCGATCGTAGTGATACACATTTTCATGCCAAAAAGATATAAGATAGTAATGATAGTACCACTTACTTGTGGCACTGCCATGTAAGTCATATTGGTGTAAAACGCATGAAGAAGCTCCATGTTGATGGATCTTTGGACTCACTCGTTTTGAAAAGTTTGAGACATGCGAACCATGTTATTGGTGTATGCGCATGAAGAAACTCCATGCAGATGGATCGTTTGGACTCACTTGATTTTGAATCACTTGAGATATGCAAATCATACCACATGGGCAAGATGACTAAAAAGCCTCGTTTTTCAGTAAAATGGAACAAGATAGCAACTTGTTGGAAGTAACACATTTTGATGTGTGCAGTCCAATGAGTGCTGAGGCATGCAGCGAATATCGTTATGTTCTTACTTCACAGATGATTCGAGTAGATGTAGAGTATATTTACTTGATGAAACACAAGTCTGAATTATTGAATGGTTCAAGTAATTTCAGAGTGAAGTTGAAGATCATCGTGACAAGAGGATGAAATGTCTATGATATGATCATAGAGATGAGTATCTGAGTTACGAGCTTTGGCACGCAATTAAGACATTGTGGAAATTGTTTCACAATTGATACCGCCTGGAACACCATAGTTTGATGGTGTGTCCAAACATCATAGTTGCACCCTATTGGATATGGTGCGTACCATGATGTCTCTTATCGAATTACCACTATCTTTATGGGTTAGGCATTACAGACAACCACATTCACTTTAAATAGGGCACCACGTAATTCCGTTGAGATGACACCGTATGAACTATGGTTTAGAGAAACCTAAGCTGTCATTTCTTAAAGGTTTGGGGCTGCGACGCTTATGTGAAAAAGTTTCAGGTTGATAAGCTAGAACCCAAAGCGGATAAATTGCATCTTCATAGGACACCCAAAACAGTTGGGTATACCTCCTAATTCAGATCCGAAAACAATAGGGATTGTTTCTTGAATCGGGTCCTTTTTCGAGGAAAAGTTTGTCTCGAAAAGTTGAGTGGGAGGATGGTGGAGACTTGATATGGTTATTGAACCGTCACTACAACTAGCGTGTAGCAGGGCACAGGAAGTTGTTCCTGCGGCACCTACGCCAATTGAAGTAGAAGCTTATGATAGTGATCATGAAACTTCGGATCAAGTCACTACTGTACCTCGTAGGGTGACAAGGATGCGTACTACTTTAGAGTGGTATAGTAATCCTGTCTTGAAGGTCATGTTGCTAGACAACAATGAACCTACGAGCTATGGAGAAGCAATGGTGGGCCCAAATTCCGACAAATGGTTAGAAGCCATGAAATCCGAGATAGGATCCATGTATCAGAACAAAGCATGGACTTTGGTGGACTTGCCCGATGATCGGCAAGCCATTGAGATAAATGGATCTTTAAGAAGAAGACGGACGTGGACGGTAATGTCACCGTCTATGAAGATCGACTTGTGGCGAAGAGTTTTTCACAAGTTCAAGGAGTTGACTACGATGAGATTTTCTCATCCGTAGCGATGCTTAAGCCCGTCGGAATCATGTTAGCATTAGCTGCATTTATGAAATCTGGCAGATGGATGTCAAAACAAGTTTCCTTACCAGTTTTCGTAAGGAAAGGTTGTATGTGATACAATCAGAAAGGTTTTGTCGATCCTAAGGATGCTAAAAGGTATGCTAGCTCCAGCGATCCTTCTAAGGACTGGAGTAAGCATCTCGGAGTTGGAATGTACGCTTTGATAAGATGATCAATGATTTTTGTTTATACAAAGTTTATGAGAAACTTGTATTTCCAAAGAAGTGAGTGGGAGCACTATAGAATTTCTGATGAGTATATGTTGTTGACATATTGTTGATCAGAAATGATGTAGAATTTCTAGAAAGCATATAGGGTTATTTGAAAAGTGTTTTTCAATGGAAAACCTGGATGAAGCTACTTGAACATTGAGCATTAAGATCTATAATGATAGATCAAAAACGCTTAATGGTACTTTCAAAATGAGCACATACCTTGACATGATCTTGAAGGTGTTCAAGATGGATCAGTCAAAGAAGGAGTTCTTGCTTGAGTTGTAAGGTATGAAGTTAAGACTTAAAGCTCGACCACGGCAGAAAAGAGAGAAAGGACGAAGGTCGTCCCCTATGCTTTTGTCATAGGCTCTATACTGTATGCCATGCTGAGTACCGCACCTGATGTGTGCCTTGCCACATGTCTGGCTAGAGGGTACAAAGGTGATCAAGGAGTCGATCACTAGATGGCGGTCAATATTATCCTTAGAGGAATAAGGATATGTTTCTCGATTATGGAGGTGATAAAGAGTTCGGCGTAAAGGGTTACGTCGATGCAAGCTTTAACACCTATCCGAGTGACTCTGAGTAGCAAACCAGATACGTATAGTGGAGCAACCATTTGGAATAGCTCCAAGTGGAGCGTGGAAGTAGCATTTACAATATGACCTAGAGATTTGCGAAGTACATACGGATCTGAATGTTGCAGACCCGTTGACTAAAAACTCTCTCATAAGCAAAACATGATCAAACCCCAGAACTCATTGAGTCTTAATCACATGATGATGTGAACTAGTTTAATGACACTAGTAAACTCTTTGGATGTTGGTCACATGGTGATGTGACCTGTGAGTGTTAATCACATGGCGATGTGAACTAGATTATTGACTCTAGTGCAAGTGGGAGACTGTTGGAAATATGCCCTAGAGGCAATAATAAAAGTATTATTATATTTCCTTGTTCATGATAATTGTCTTTTATTCATGCTATAACTGTATTATCCGGAAACCGTAATACACGTGTGAATACATAGACCACAATATGTCCCTAGTGAGCCTCTAGTTGACTAGCTCGTTGTGATCAACAGATAGTCATGGTTTCCTGGCTATGGACATTGGATGTCGTTGATAACGGGATCACATCATTAGGAGAATGATGTGATGGACAAGACCCAATCCTAAGCATAGCACAAAGATCGTGTAGTTCGTTTGCTAGAGCTTTTCCAATGTCAAGTATCTCTTCCTTAGACCATGAGATCCTGTAACTCCCAGGTACCGTAGGAGTGCTTTGGGTGTATCAAACGTCACAACGTAACTGGGTGACTATAAAGTTGCACTACAGGTATCTCCGAAAGTGTCTGTTGGGTTGACACGGATCGAGACTGAGATTTTTCACTCCGTGTAAACGGAGAGGTATCTCTGGGCCCACTCGGTAGGACATCATCATAATGTGCACAATGTGACCAAGGGGTTGATCACGGGATGATGTGTTACGGAACGAGTAAAGAGACTTGCCGGTAACGAGATTGAACAAGGTATCGGTATACCGACGATCGAATCTCGGGCAAGTACAATACCGCTAGACAAAGGGAATTGTATACGGGATCGACTGAGTCCTTGACATCGTGGTTCATCCGATGAGATCATTGTGGAACATGTGGGAGCCAACATGGGTATCCAGATCCCGCTGTTGGTTATTGACCGGAGAACGTCTCGGTCATGTCTACATGTCTCCCGAACCCGTAGGGTCTACACACTTAAGGTTCGATGACGCTAGGGTTATAAAGGAAGTTTGTATGTGGTTACCGAATGTTGTTCGGAGTCCCGGATGAGATCCCGGAAGTCACGAGGTGTTCCGGAATGGTCCGGAGGTAAAGATTTATATATGGGAAGTCCTGTTTTGGTCACCGGAAAATTTTCGGGTTTTATCGGTAACGTACCGGGACCACCGGGAGGGTCCTGGGGGTCCACCAAGTGGGGCCACCGGCCCCGGAGGGCTGTATGGGCCAAGTGTGGGAGGGGACCAGCCCCAGGTGGGCTGGTGCGCGCCCCCACCAAGGCCCAAGGCACCTAGGGTTTGGGGAGGGGGTGCTTCCACCTGACTTGGGGGGCAAGTTTCCCCCCTCTCTCCCCTTGGCCACCACCCATAGATGGGATTGGGGCTGCCGCACCCCTTGGGGTGGAAACCCTAGAGGGGGCGCACCCCCTCCCTCTCCCCTATATATAGTGGAGGTCTTGAGGGCTGCCAACACATGAGAACTTCTCCTCTTGGCACAGCCCTACCTCTCTCCCTTCTCCTCATATCTCGCGGTGCTTGGCGAAGCCCTGCTAGACTACCACGCTCCTCCATCACCACCACGCCATTGTGCTGCTGCTGGATGGAGTCTTCCTCAACCTCTCACTCTCTCCTTGCTGGATCAAGGCGTGGGAGATGTCACCGGGCTGTACGTGTGTTGAACGCGGAGGTGCCGTCCGTTCGGCACTAGGATCTCTGGTGATTTGGATCACGACGAGTACGACTCCTTCAACCCCATTCTCTTGAACGCTTCCGCTTAGCGATCTACAAGGGTATGTAGATGCACTCTCCTTCCCCTCGTTGCTGGTTTCTCCATAGATAGATCTTGGTGACACGTAGGAAAATTTTGTATTTCTGCTACGTTCCCCAACAAGCACGTGGCATTAGCTTTGATTTGCGCAAATCAGGAAATCTATCCTTACGCAAATGTAACCAAACAAGATCTCCAGGTGCAAACACAACATGTTTTCTACCCTTATCTCCAGCAAGTTTATATTTAGCATTCATACGCTCAATGTTTTCCTTAGTTAACTCATGCATTTTTAAAATCAATTCAGCACGCTGTTTAGCATCAAAATTAACCTTCTCCGAAGATGGAAGAGGCAACAAATCAATAGGTGCACGAGGTAGGAAACCATACACAACTTCAAAAGGGCACATCTTAGTAGTATAATGCAATGAACGATTATAAGCAAATTCAATATGAGGCAAGCATTCCTCCCACATTTTCTTATTATTCTTCAAAACAGCCCTAAGCATAGTAGACAATGTTCTATTGACTACTTCAGTTTCCATCAGTTTGGGGGTGACAAGTAGTACTAAAAAGCAGTTTAGTCCCCAACTTAGCCCATAAACATCACCAAAAGTGGCTAAGAAATTTAGTATCACGATCGGAAACAATAGTATTTGGCACACCATGCAAGCGAATAATTTCACGAAAGAACAAATCAGCAACATTAACAGCATCATCGCTTTTATGACATGGTATAAAGTGTGCCATTTTCGAGAATCTATCCACGACAACAAATATGATATCCCTCCCCTTCTTTGTTCTAGGTAAACCTAAAACAAAGTCCATAGATATATCCTCCCAAGGAACACTAGGTACAGGCAAAGGCATATATAAACCATGAGGATTGAGTCGTGACTTAGCTTTTTGACATGTAGTGCAGCGAGCAATAAAACGCTCAACATCCCGTCGCATCTTTGGCCAAAAGAAATGTGTAGCAAGTACGTCCTCCGTCTTCTTCACGCCAAAGTGTCCCATTAGTCCTCCTCCATGTGCCTCCTGCAACAACAAAAGACGAACGGAGCTAGCTGGTATGCATAGCTTGTTAGCACGGAACACAAATCCATCATTAACGACGAACTTGTTCCATGTTCTTCCTTCTTTACAATTCTGCAATACATCTGTAAAATCAGCATCATGCACATATTGATCTTTGATGGTCTCCAAACCAAATATTTTGAAGTCAAGTTGTGAAAGCATAGTACAGCGACGAGACAATGCATCAGCAATAACATTTTCTTTACCCTTCTTGTGTTTAATGACATAAGGGAAAGTCTCAATGAACTCAACCCATTTAGCATGTCTATGATTCAGTTTAGCTTGACTTTTAATATGTTTCAAAGATTCATGATCAGAATGTATAACAAATTCTTTGGGCCATAAATAATGTTGCCATGTTTCTAAAGTCCGAACAAGAGCATATAATTCTTTATCATAAGTAGAATAATTCAGACTAGGCCCACTCAATTTTTCAGAAAAGTATGCAACAGGTTTGCCATCTTGTAATAACACACCTCCTAATCCAATTCCACTAGCATCACATTCAAGATCAAAAGTCTTATTAAAATCAAGAAGTTGGAGTAAAGGAGCATGTGTCAACTTATCTTTCAATACCGTGAAGGCTTCTTCCTGTGCGGTACCCCAAACAAAAGGCACATCTTTCTTTGTAAGCTCATTGAGAGGTGCAGCAATGGTGCTGAAATCTCTCACAAAACGCCTATAGAATCCAGCGAGGCCAAGAAAACTCCTCACTTGTGTGACCGTTTTGGGCTGCGGTCAACTCTCAATAGCTTCAATCTTGGTTTTGTCAACTTCAATTCCCTGTGGAGTAACAACATAGCCAAGAAAAGATACTCGGTCGGTGCAAAAGGTGCACTTCCCAAGGTTACCAAATAAACGTGCATCACATAGAGAAATAAAAACAGCACGTAAATGTTCCAAATGTTCTTCCAAAGATCTGCTATAAATCAATATGTCATCAAAGTAAACTACCACAAATCGTCCAATGAAAGCACGTAAAACTTCGTTCATTAATCTCATGAAAGTACTAGGTGCATTAGTTAACCCAAAAGGCATGACTAACCACTCATATAAACCAAACTTAGTTTTAAATGCTATTTTCCATTCATCTCCCAATTTCATACGAATTTGATGGTATCCACTGCGCAAATCAACTTTGGAGAATATTGTAGAGCCACTCAATTCATCAAGCATATCATCTAGCCTAGGAATAGGATGACGATAACGAATAGTAATATTATTAATGCCTCTACAATCAACACACATACGTGATGTACCATCCTTTTTCGGCACTAGAATAATAGGAACAGCACAAGGACTAAGGGATTCATGTATATAACCTTTGTCGAGCAGCTCTTGTACTTGACGCATAATCTCCTTCGTCTCCTCTGGATTGGTACGGTATGGCGCACGGTTTGGCAGTGAAGCACCGGGAATTAAGTCAATCTGATGCTCAATCCCTCTAATAGGCGGTAATCCCGGTGGCACGTCTTGTGGAAAGACGTCAGCGAACTCCTGCAAAATGTTAGTGACAGCAGGAGGCAAAGAGGAAGGCACGTCCTCGAATGAAAATAATTCCTCTTTGCACACAAAAGCATAGCAAACAGATTTGCTGAAATCTAGCTCATCAATATCAGATTTGGTGGCAAATAAACATGCACTTTTCAATTTAATTTCAGAAGCAACACTAGATGCTTTATTATTAGGCTTCATTTGTTGCTCAAATTCTTTTGCCACAATCTGATTTTCATTCTTACTCTTCTCCTATTTTGCTTTATTAGCTCTGTTAATATCATCTTTCAAAATAGAATCAGGAGTCATAGGAAGCAAAGTAATATTTTTATCCTTATGAACAAGAGTATACTGATTGTTTCTACCATGGTGAACAGAATTTGTATCAAATTGCCATGGTCTACCAAGTAATAAGGAACATGCTTGCATAGGTACCACATCACAATCAACATAATCACCATATGTAGAGATACTAAAATGCACACGAACAGTACGTGTTACCTTAACGTTGCCGTTGTTGTTGAACCATTGGATGTAGTAAGGATGTGGATGTGGTCTTGTGGTGAGAGAAAGCTTCTCCACCATCTCCATGCTAGCCAAATTGTTGCAGCTCCCTCCGTCTATGATGACGCGCACAGAACGTTCCTTCACAACTCCCTTGGTATGGAACAAATTATGCCTCTGATTTTGCTCAGCTTTTGTGACCTGCACACTCAAAACACGTTGAGCAACTAAACATTCATACCTGTCAGCGTCTTCAGGAGCCATGTATTGCGTCTCATGATCAGAATCATCTCCACCGTGTTCTTCACGTGTAATAAGAGCCAACGTCTCCTCATCATAGTCACTAGCGGACTCATACCCACCATCCTCAGTAGCAATCATCACACACTGAGATTTGCATTCTCTCGCATAATGACCTCTTCCCTTACAACGACGACAAATAATATCACTTGTGTGCCCAGTTGATTCCATGGAAGAAGAAGAGCTCTGTGTAGGTCCGGCAGGTGCGCTCTTGGCAGATAGTGGTGGTTGTGCCTGCTTTCTTGTATCACGGCTGGAGGTAGCAGCTGATGTAGGTGCTGGTGTAGTGGAAGTAGAGGATGCACGCGGTGTCCATGATGAAAGTCGACCTGCAGAAAAGTTAGTTCACGCCAATGCTTGTCGATCCTGCACTTCACGTTCAGCTTTACAAGCAAGATGGAATAAACGAGTGATATTAGTATACTCCTTATACTCTAGAATGGTCTGAATCTCTCTATTTAATCCACCCATAAAGCGTGCAAGCATAGCTTCATTCTCCTCAACAATACCACATCTAATCATGCCAGTTTGTAATTCCTGATAATATTCTTCTACAGAATTTTTTCCTTGTCTTAAACGCTGCAATTTTTGAAGCAATTCACGTTGATAATATGGTGGAACCCAACGAGTACGCATAGCAGTTTTCAAAGCAGCCCAAGTAGTTGGAATAGGATATAATCTACAATGTTCAGACCACCATACACATGCAAAACTAGTGAAAGCACAAACAGCAGCAGCAACCCGTCTCTCCTCGGGATATTGTAAACATGTAAAACGTTGTTCAGTTTCTAACTCCCAAGTAAGATATATATCAGGAACATATCTACCCTCAAATGGTGGAATATTCAATTTTAGTTTCGGAATATGGTCATTATCTCGTACCTGAGGTGGTGGTGCAGGCCTACCGTTGCAAAAATATACCTGAGGTCGACCTGCTGGTGGCTGCACGTAGTTCTGATTTTGATCAACCTCATCCTCGTAATAGTCCTCCACCTCTACAACAGCAGCAGGAGCTACAGAAGCACCAACAGCTGTAGCAGCGGCACCAGAATTTTGTCCTGGCTCAATAGGAACACGCTGTGCTCACCCTACTGTATCACGGCGTAGAACTGGTTGTGGGAGACGTTTGAGTAATTCATCGAACTTGGCGTCCAACTTGGTGTCAATTGTCTTCTCAATGTCATCCATCCTCTCCAATGCCTTTCCAAAGCTGGCCATCACATTTTCCACCTGTTGACCCAACATTTGATGAAACTTATCATGAAGGTCCTTGTTCGTCATGTTCTCCCAGTCAATCTCGTCGGCGTGTGTTCCTGCCATAGATAGCAGCAATAGAAACAGACAAGTATATGATCCTACAGACTACTGGAATATGGTGGTGGTGGGGTGTCACAAATCCTTCAAGCAAATCTCAAATTCTTACCAGTTCTTACCCAGCAGCAGGTGGTGATCGGCAACCGTTGTTGTCAAAACTCTCAAAGCTTGGATAGAGCGATTACCAGGGAGAGTCAAACGCACGGCGTAGATGTATGTGGAGCTGGGAAGGCTTATAATATGGTAGCAAAAAGGATCAGCAATAATCAATTCAGAGATGCAAAGTTGAATAAACGCTCAACGACGGTACTGTGCTGGTCCTAGGCTAGACTGTGCTAGAGACGCGAGCCTAGAACACTAACAAAATCACGACGCTGCACGGAAACAAGGGAGAAGCACACTCTGAATTTTTTTCACTCTTTTTTTTGCGCTCCTCTTTTTTTTCCAAAAATCACTATAATGGCGAGTGTCTCAAAACTCTTCCCAAGTCAAGAGAACAGGATAGGCAAGAAATTTTTTCGACCAATTTTTTTTTCGACTGCCCGGACCCAAAAACTGGAAACGGGTCAAAAAAAACTTTCTATAACAGCGACTGTCTCAATATGCTTAGAAACACCTAAAAATAGGATAGCCAGAATTTTTTTATCCAGTGCATTTTAGGAAAATTTTGGGCCTAAACGGAGGGTGGTTTCCGGACTCTTTTTTTTGGAAACCAACCTCTTCTACGGACGGCAAAAGATTGCTGGAATCCGAAACCTACTCAGACAAGGAAACACAAATCGGAAATTAGATGGATCCCGAAAACAAACCTAATATGCAAGGAACTCGGATTGGTGGTGGATATATGGTGCTGGTATATGGCAGCGGTGGTGGTATATGGCAGCGGTGGTGGTATATGGATATGGATCGATGGTGGTATATGGATACGGATTGGTGGTGGTATATGGATACGGATTCGGAGCGGTGGTGGTAGATGGCAGGAGTGATGATGATGGTGCAGTGGCGGCGTGACAACTTATGACCAGAACACGAAACTCTAAAAGACTAGACGCTAAGACCAGCAACTAGACACGACGATGCAACCGCAAATTCAACAAAGCAAAACCCTAAAAAGATTATGCAAAGGCTCAGATTGGTTCGGATATGATGAACTAACCCTAATTTTTTTTGTGGCTTTTTCGTGGACTGTAGGTATGAAGAACATACTCGATCTAAACTACGAAAAACTGTAAAATCTCACCGAGCAACCTGGAAATCTGATACCACTTGATAGAGGCAAAGGTGTCCCGTCTTTCGATGAGATGATGGATCGCTTTGGTGGAAGTCGACTTTGACGATCCAACTACGAACGTGCGAGGACGTCGCGCCTTAGCAATCGCTAAACCAACTCCGAGAGGTTATTGACCACGCCGGAGCACGATCAACCTGACCACGAGGGTCTGTTTCCTGCGAGCAAACGAAGAACAAGCAAGAAACTGAGATTGCAATCTGGATATTGCGAATATAAGATGAAAGCTTTATTGATCAAGGTGGGGTTCTGTGATGCCTTTGTCTGATCGTTGGCCATACATGTATCTAGATATGCGTACTGACATACGTACTACTCCACTTGGAGTACTACTTATTTGGCACTCGAGGTTTCAGTCTGAAATTTCTTCCGTTTGTAACATTTACGCAACTGAGTTGAAGACAGACAGATATACTAGTATTACTAAGTATTACTACGTACGCAGCATGTTACTGTTGGATAATGAGCAACTAGTATTTCCTGATGGCCAAAGGCCATTACATATACATGTGTGTCAAAGTGCAGAAAACCCCTTATACAACGGGGATATACCGAAAAGGGACTATACACATCTAACACCCCCCCTCAAACTCATGGTGGATCAACAACACTGAGTTTGGAGAGGAAAAAGCTATGCTGCACTCGAGTCTATGCCTTCGTGAAAAAGTCCGCCAACTGTAACTCAGAGGGCACATAGTGAAGAGCGAGAATCTGATCCTGCACAGCAGCACGCACAAAGTGGACATCCACACTGATGTGCTTGGTGAGCTCATGCTTCACCGGGTCACGTGCAATACTGATAGCGCCATTACTGTCTGACAGTAAGGGAGTCGAGGTAGTAGCAGACACACCAAAATCCTCAAGTAACCACCGTAACCAGATCACCTCAGCCGTCAACGTAGCCATGGCTCACAACTCGGCCTCTGTACTCGAGCGAGAAACTGCAGTCTGTTTCTTTGTCTTCCAGGCAATAAGAGAGACACCAAGAAAGACACAATAAGCAGACAACGAGTGTCGACCAGAGGGATCACTAGCCCAAGTAGCATCAGAGTAGGCCTGGAGCTCAAGAGAGCTGGAGCGGGGAAAGAAAAGGCGCTGAGAGATCGTGCCACAAGATATCGTAGAACACGGAGGAGATGACTATAGTGGACAGAGGTGGGGGCTGAAACGAAGATCATGTCATCAACATAGAGGAGGAGAAGAGTCCGACCACGAGGAGACGTGTGAACAAACAACGCGGGATCATGATCACTGGGTAAGAAACCAGCGGCAGTCACCACAGAGGCGAAGCGCTCAAACCAGGCGCGAGGGGCCTGTTTAAGACCATAGAGGGAGCGGCGAAGTCTACAGACCGTACCATCAGGAGCGTAGTACCCCGGTGGTGGCTGCATATAAACCTCCTCACGCAACTCGCCATTGAGAAAGGCGTTCTGAACATCAAGTTGAGAGATAGACCAATGACGAACAGAAGCCACAACAAGAAGAGTGCGAACAGTGGTCATGTGGGCCACAGGAGCGAAAGTCTCATCATAATCGCGTCCCTGCTCCTGCTGAAAACCACGAGCCACAAGACGCGCTTTGTAGCACTCAAGAGAACCATCAGAGTGAGTCTTAATCTTGTAGACCCACTTGCAGGTGATGGGACGAACACCTGAAGAGAGGGAAACCAGATCACATGTCTAGAGCGCTCAAGGGCAGCAAGTTCTTCGGCCATCGCAAGCTGCCATTCAGGTTGAGTCATGGCAGTTCAATAGGAAGTGAGCTCAGCAATAACAGAGAGACTGTACCGAGCAGGAGAGTAGCGATCAGGCGGGGGGCGAGGCCGAGCACGGAGGTTATGAACCGGGGGAGGTGTGAAGGGAGCTGCACCAGAGGTGGAAGGCGCGTCAGGAGAAGTATCCTCAGAACGAGGGCGACGAGTATAGTGGAGAGGAAACGGTGAGAGAGGGTGACGAACTGGAGATGATGGTGGAGAGGTGAAGGGGGAGGATGGGGAAGATGGTGTCGGTGGTGAAGGGGAGGGAATGAGAGGTGCAGGAGGAGGAGATGAAACAGGAGGCACGTAGCAGGGTGTATCAGGGAGAAGAAGGAAAGAAATATCGTCCACAGAGAAGTTTGAGGAAGAAGGACGGGGGTAGTAAGATCGAGACTCATCAAAAGTCACATCACGCGAGATGCGCAAACGATGACCAACAGGATCCCAACAGCGATAGCCCTTGTGCTCATCGTTGTAGCCAAGGAAGACACACTCAACGGACTGAGCAGTCAGTTTGGTGCGTTCTCGTGGGGCAAGGAGGACATAGCACACACATCCAAACATACGAAGAGCAGAGTAGTCAGGAGAACGCCCAGTGAGACACTCCATCGGAATACCACCCTGCAAAGCAGTCGATGGCTGAATGTTGATGAGATAGGTGGATGCAGAAACAGCCTTAGCCCAAAAATGAGGCGGAAGGGAAGCGACAATCATCAGCGCACGAGCCGTCTCAAGTAGATGACGTTGATTACATTCGGCAACGCCATTCTGAGCATGAGCACCAGGACATGAGAACTGGGCAAGATTACCCTATTCCGCAAGAAAACCACGCAAGAGCTAGGAGATAAATTCACCAGCGGAGTCAGCACGAAAAGTAAGAATGGGCATGGAAAACTGGGTGTGAACATGGCAGCAAAACGTTTGTATATAGAGAGAACCTCGCTATGAGATTTCATGAAGTAGAGCCAAGTGTAGCGAGAGAAATCATCAATAAATAAGATATAATAGTGATGACCACCTTTCGAATCAAAGGGAGCAGGACCCCAAACATCGGAATGAACTAAGTCAAAAGGACGCTGAGATACCGACTCACTGGTAGGATAAGGCAATTGGGTCTGTTTGCCAAGTCTGGAACCATTACAATGTAAAGAAACATCTCCAGATATAGACCCTAAGAGGCCCCGACGAACTAACGAAGACAAGCGAGAGCCACAGATGTGACCAAGGTGATGATGCCACTGTTGAAAAGACACAAACTAAGAGGCAACAAGAGCATGGGAGCTGGCAGGAGTGGTGGCAGCGGAAGGAACACGAAGCCAGTCAACCTCCCAAAGGCCCTCTGACTCACGGCGCCGGGGGCCCACACCAACCAAAGCCTTGGTGCGACGATCCTGAATGGAGCAAGAGTCGATATCAAGAATGACACGACAACCAGAATCAGTAAGTTGGGCAGCGGAAAACAGATTCATGGTAAGGCGAGGAACATGTGAAACACTAGGAACAGAAAAAGATGGAGTGGAAAGAAGACCACAACTAGCAACAGGAAGAGGTGTGCCATCGGCAGTAAGAACATTAACAGGCGAATCAAGAGATCGGAGAGAAGACAGCACGGAAGAATCAGAAGACATATGGAAGGAGGCTCCAGAATCCAAAACCCACGAAGATGTACCTGACTGTGTAGATGCCTGCGGTGGTGGGGAAGTGGATGCAGTCACAGCAGCAGCTGAACCAGTCGACGAAGAGCCTGAGGAAGCCAAGAGGCGTTTGAGCCTCACAATGTCCTGGTCAGTGAGTGACGAAGTCGAGGAAGGTCCAGGAGTCCCACTGGAAGAGGAGCGCCACTGGTCTCGCTTCTTCTCACGGCAATCAGACTCTGGGTGACCTGGCCGAGAGCAGTAGCCACAGAAGGTGTCACGGCGCGACCGGCCCCTCTCAGTATAAGCAGGGCGACCCACCCCCCTGAAGGTGTGGGGAGGAGCGATGGAGCGGTGAACCGAGCAGACGACATAGGAGCCCGAGCAACCAACACAGACGGGACCACCAGCAAACCAGCAGGCGGGTCTCCTCAGCACGAAGCTCGGCAAGCACCTCCGAGATAGGAACACGACCACGAGCAAGCAAGTGAGCACGTCTGGGCTCAAACTCAGAGCGAAGACGAGATAAGAACTCATGGACCCGCTGAAACTCCAGATCAGACTGAGTAGTCTGACAGCAACGACATGTGCCACAAACAACTGTCCGAAAAGAGTCAAGATGACGCTAGATGGCAGAGCACTGCGAATAGAACTCATCAACAAAGGAATCACCTTGCTGGAGTGCGTGCTCCAGACGCACCACAGATAGGTAGAGAGCATCACCAGAGGGCTAATAGCGCTGACAAAGATAAGCCCACATCATTGCAACTGTGCCAAGTCCCATGAACTCCGAAGCAAACTGAGGGAGGACACTCGCAGTGAGAACAGCAGCAGCTCGAGCATCATCATTGCACCACTGAGTGTAAGCAGATAGATCATCCCGGTAGACAGAAAGAGCATCAGAATATGCGGATACCTGCTGATCATAGGCATCAACTGCAGCAACATCAAGAACCTTGGCTGCATCCCGATCAGCCTGAGAAGCATCAGTAGCAAGTACCGGCGGTACCAGCGGAACAGGAGCCATCGGAGCAACAAGGCAGGGCGGACAGGGTACCTCACCAGAGAGAACACCTCACAGGAGGAGCCCGCGCATATGGATACGCATGAATCCCACAAACTCAGCATAATTTGTGCCATCGAAGATCACCGAGCACCGAGGAACAGCCACATAGCCAGACGAAGACATGCTGAGTGTCTCTCTCTCTCTCTCTCTCTCTCTTTTGGAGTCAACGGGAACAGTAAATCCCACTCACTGGATCGAGGGGATCAGGCACTCACGCGCGGGATCGAGGGGATCAGGCACTCACGCGCCCGCTCGCGAGAAGGCGCAAGCGGGATCGAGGGGATCGATCCCCCAGGCGCTGGAACGAGCGCCCGCTCGCGAGAACGCGGGACTCCCGCATGCCCACTCGCACGGCCAGGCGAGCAGAGGCCAGGGGACGGCGGCAGCAGCAAGAAGCGAGTCCGGCGGGAAGGAGAGAAGCAGCCTGACCGGGCGGCGGCAGAGGCGCGAGGGAGCGGCCGGCCACCGGACGAGCTCGAGGTGAGCAGCCGGGCAACGGGTTCCGGCGGGGCAGCTGGGGAGAGCGGGACGAAGAAGAGGTAGCAGGGTCCGTGACGAGGGATGGTCGGCCGGCCGGGCACGAGACAGCAGCGACCTGGCCGGGGCAGCCGGATCCGCGACGGGAAAGGCCGGAATCAGGAGAGGATCTAGCACGGAGTTGCAGCGTGCGGGGGAGAGGGGAACCTAACATCTGATACCATATTGGATAATGAGCAACTAGTATTTCCCGAGGGCCAAAGGCCATTACATATACATGTGTGTCAAAGTGCAGAAAACCCTTTATACAACGGGGATATACCGAAAAGGGACTATACACATCTAACAGTTACTACCCTCTTGCTGTATTCAATCCTGAGTCCTGACCTTGAACCCGATTTCGAGGATGCTTCTAGATGCAGGATCGTTGGGCGCGGACCGTGAGAAAGACCAGTGGCCGACCAGGCGCTCGCGCCCTCCACCAACGGTATGCTTGCCGGTAGGTCCAACGGCGAGCGGCGCCCCTGGATGGGCATGAACGCCCACCACATGTTCGACCAAAGGTTTCAGAGCAGCCACCGCCCCTTTGTACATCCATCCAGGTCAGTGAAAATGAGGTTATGTTGTATCTTTGTATGTACACACTTGGAAAGCCATCAAAGCGACGTTGAGTTGAATCCACCCCGTCAACACAGCCATGGCAAACGACCTTAGGGTGTGATTCAACCTGGTTCTGGAATATTATTAGGAGGTTAACTAGCCGAACCATGCTACACCGCCTTAGGGGCAATTTAACCTGGTTTTTCAATTATTCTTAAGGGTGTTAAGATTATATAACCAGTTCTATAAATGACGGGCTTCAGTATTTCTGGGATTTGAAATGGACTTTCTACCTTTGTCTACTGCCGTGCTACTTTTAACCATCTTAATCTTCATGTTAAGTACAAATGCACCCTTTTAAGCATAGAGCAATATATGCATGCCTGGCAATAGCAGGCAAATTGAAAGACATAGAAACGAAAAAAAAAATAGTACTCCCTCCGATCCAACCTTAGTTCAAAACTGCGACACTTATTTTGGATCGGAGAGAGTACTAGTTTGTTAGGTGTCAGAAAAAACAGAGCAAGACAGGGAAGTTTCAATGCTGAACATTATTCCATATAGCTAGATTGGTTGAAATTTGCATATACAATAGACTTTTTTTTTTGGACGAATGCAGCTGGGCTGCTTCATTATATTATAAGGTGCGTAAGATTTACAGTGGTGTCGCAAGGTGCGACAATGTAAAAGAAAAATCACAAGATACAGGGGAGGAGCAGGCTAGGAAAAGCTTCACAATAGACTTTTCCTTTTGGACAATTTGGTCAAGAAATGTAAACTACTCTTCTTCAAGGAATCATGCATTTTCCTTTTCCTCAGCCCTGCAATGCTGGAAATGATTCTTTTTTTTTTTGAGGGAGCTGGAAATGATTCTTTGATTGCGATAACTTCATTGTATATGTCCTGCATAGTTGGCCGATCTTTAGGTGTGTCTGCAGAGCACAGCAACCCAAGCTCCATGAGCTTTATGATGCAGCTCATTGCAACCATTGGTTCCCGGTCTGAATTACTGCCTGCATCTTCACCTTCACCTCGATAACCTGGAACTATTCTAGGGTCTAGAATCTCCTCAATCTTTTGAGGAAATGATTTTTCAACAAATTTGTAAAGGGTCAGGCCATCTTTAAACATCTCATCGGTTGGACGCTTTCCTGTTAGCATTTCTAAGATGATGACTCCATAGCTAAATACATCGCCCTCAGTGGAGATTTTGCTCCCAAATCCATATTCTGCAGTATGCATAAGTCATTCAAACAATCAATTAACACGACTTGCATTCTTTTTAATTAAAAACAAAGCATCTTCTATTTAGAAAATATTACCTGGGGCAATGTATCCAACTGATCCTCTTGGCCCCACTAAGCTTGTAGAAGTATGAATGTCCGAAGAAGTGTAACTATGCTGGAACTTAGCCAACCCGAAATCTCCAACACGTGCGCCCATGAAATCATCCAAAAGGACATTGCTAGGCTTCAGATCGCAGTGTGCCATAGGAGGCACACATTGGTTATGGAGGTAATCCAAAGCAGCAGCTATGTCCACTGCTATTACTATTCTTGTACCAAAACTCAATGGCCTTCTCTGACCATCCTCATGGACTGTTGGATGGAGCCAACTTCCCAGGTCGCCGTTAACACTATATTCAAGAACAATAGCTTTGAAATCATGTCCTGTTGGATCAATGGTTGAGCATGCAGTAATCACCCTTATAAGATTCCTGTGACGAGTATTTCTCAATGCTTCACACTCAGCAATGAAGCTTTTTGGTGCTCCGAGTTGATTGAGTTTGAAAACTTTGATGGCAACTTCATGTTCTTCAGATTCAATTCTACCTCTGTACACTGACCCATATTTTCCTGAACCGATCAAGTTATCTGATGAGAAACCATTTGTTGCCCTCATTAAATTAGCATATGTGAACTTCTTCAACTCTTTGCAGGATGGATGAGCTGCTTGTTTGAAGTTCTTTTTCTTCTTCAAAATAATGGTTGCAAAGCATGATAACAGGACCAAGGAGAGAACTGTGAATCCTACTATCTTGAAAATGCTGGATACATTCCTTTGTCTGGATGCCTCTGCATTGCAAAATGGCAGCTGTAGCAATGGAATGCTGGTACATAACTTCACGTTCCCTTGAATGAAAACCTTGCTTCCATTCTGAAATATCCCATCTGATGGTACTGGACCCTCGAGATTATTGAAGGACAAATTGAGAAGCTTCATAGACTTAAAGAACTTAAAGACGTCAGGGATTTCACCAGATAAGTTGTTTTGAGATAGATCCATCTCAATGATTCCCCCCAAATTTACTAATGAGCGAGGGATTTTCCCATGAAACAGGTTACCCTCCATGTGGAGAAACTCCAAATGGACGCACTGACCTAGAGTGGGGGGTATTTGTCCAGACAGTTGATTATGGGAAATATTCAGTGGCCCAAGATTTTTCAGGCTGCCAATCTCCAGAGGTATCTGGCCAGAGAGTTGGTTGCGAGACAAGTCCAGACACTGGGAAAGGGAAATAAGAGTAAAGAGCTCCTTTGGTATTCTTCCATCAAAGCTGTTACAAGAGAGGTTCAGTAGTTCCAACTTTTTGCAGCCTGCTAAAGCTCCTGGGATAGGACCACTCAAATTATTTTCCTGTAAATAGAGCTCACTCAGTTGACTCAGATTACCAACAGAAAGCGGAATTGATCCAGAAAGTTTGTTCTTGAACAAGCTTAAGACAAATAAGTTTGGAAGGTTTCCAAGTGATTCAGGAATATATCCAGTAAGCAAATTCTGGTCCATGTAAAGAAGTTCGAGGCTTGTCAAGTACTGTATCTCGTGTGGTATGATGCCAGATATTTTATTTGATCTCAATAGCAGTAACCATAAGGTTTTTGAAAGGCTTCCAATGGACTTGGGCAAGACACCCTGAAGGTTATTTTCATCCAAACGCAACTTCATCAGTTGTGTGCAATTGCTCAATGAGGATAAGAAAGACCAATCTCCTGCTTCAAGTTGATTCCCACCTAGATCTAGATCGACTAGACCAGTAAGAGTTCCAAGAGAAGGAACCACACCATGGAATTGATTCTCTCGGAGGTCGATCATCTGAAGATTGGTTGTGTTGGCTAGTGAAGTGGGGATTTGGCCTTGGAATTGGTTTCCTTGCATAATCAAAGTCTGGATATTTGGAAGGGTATACCCGATGTTATATGGAATTTCCCCTACAAGTATGTTTGTACCCATGCCAAGGTATGTAAGTGCTGACATGTTGTAGAGAGTGCCAGGGACAGTCCCTGACAAGAAGTTATAAGTGAGATCTAGTACTTGTAGGTATGGAATATTGCCTATACTCATCGGGATTCTACCTTGGAAATTATTATCTGCTAGCGAGAGCCGGCGAAGGGAAGAAAAATTCCCTAAAGAAGGAGGTATGGTGCCAGAAAGATTATTTGATTGCAAGATAAGGTATTGTAAGGGCGATTCAATGTTCGATGAAGCTGGTATGGACCCGACAAAATTGTTCAGTCCTAGGGATAACTTTTGAAGTGACGTGCTGTTAAACAGCGCAGAAGGAATCTCTCCACCCAGGCTATTTCTTGTCAAGGATAAAAGTTGAAGTGATGAACTATTAGCTAGATGAGGCGGGATAGGTCCTGTGAGGCTATTGTTTGTGAGAACAACAGAATGAAGATAAGAGCTGCTTCCAAGTGAAAGTGGAATGTTGCCCGTCAGACTATTGCTAGCAAGATCCAAAATGGAAAGGTTGCGGAGCATCCCCAACTCTTGTGGGATATCTCCTCTAAGCATGTTGTGACCCAAGTTGAGCTGTTGGATATGTGAACATCCGCTCAGGGTTGGGGGGATCTCACCATGAAGGGAGTTGCTCCCAAGATCAATAATTTGAAGGCGAAAGCATGAAGACAGAGTGCTCGGGATCATGCCACTAAGATGATTTGTGCTGAGGTTAAGGTACCGCAGCCTATTTAGACGGCCAAGTTCAGGTGGTATTTGGCCAGTAAGTTGATTGTTTGGGATGTGGATTCTCCTGAGGAAAGTGAGATTGCCTACACAAGGCGGTATCTGTCCATTGAGGTCAAGGGACTCGAGGTCCAGTGCAACGACACGAGATGCGTGTCTCTTGCTGCAAGTAACACCGGACCAACTGCAGAACTGCAGCGAATCATTTTTCCAGGAGGCTAAGAGTCCAGCAGAGCTGGTGAGATGGAGTTTAAGGCAGCGGAGAGCATGGAGATCGGTGTTCGAATCATTTTGGAGTGCCGTAGCACCTAATGAAGATGCATGGACAAGGGAGCAGAGGACAAGGACTAGGGGAAGTGTGGAACTGAGAGTGCCAAGAGGATGCATATATTTTCTATCACACATACTTGGACAGTTTCGTGGATGAATGGACCCACGACTGATCAGGCTCTCGAACAAGAGGGCAAGGAGAACTCACTGGGGAACTGTATCGCGCTAGTCGTCCTTTCGCGGCACCAGCACTTACGACGCGACTCCACGGATGGTGAGCTGCGCGCAGCACAAGAAGCAGCACGATGGTGATGCAGGCGCCGTGGGGAATGGTAAGGTAGATTGAGACGTTTGATTCTGTGATTGATGTGATTCATCCTGTGCATCTTTATAGTCGCCCGCTACTTTCATATCCATTCCTAGAATTCTTGATCTACATGTGGACATTGGATCAGTATTACTCTACACAACTACTCCCTTGGCTGTATAATAAAGTACTGATCCACTACTTGCATCCATGCTTGATCCGATGTGATCAGTGGATCGGTAGTCTAATACCGGTGACTTCGTGAGCCATCTAGACTTGAAAGTCATCAAGGCTTTGCCTTGGAGAATCTTTGAAACTTGCGATGCAGAATGAAGCTTGCAGACTTGAAAGTCATCAAGGCTTTGCCACTTGACAGTTAACCAGATTCCATTTTCAGTAACACCGGAAGTGGAGACCAGAGAAAGAAGCGCCTGAAATAACGGATCTGACTTCTGACCTACGTACAGAGCAAGCGGCCAGCGCTCTAACTGTACTAAGAACACGGCTAATATAACAGCTTACAGACAGCTATATGCTGACCTCATGTCATTTGAGTCATCAGCATTAAGATTTAAAACGATACTTATACTCATAATAAGATTGGCCATTAGACTAGTACTTTTCCATCTTCTCTTTTTCTCTTTTTTCATATTTATTATATTTGCATATAAGCATTCCCCTGAATTTTTTTTTTTGACCCGGGCCTTAACCCCTTTCCATTATAAGCATAACGGAAATACAAAGTTCAGTGACCACAGACCCAGAATAACGTCTAAACATAAGGAAGCTAGAAAGGGGTAAGGCGAGATGAAAGCACCACTGGGAAACCCACCATGAGCACTCGTCATCGAGCAGCCTATCGCGGGGCGAAAACCCAGTGACACCGAGAATCACGCAAACCTCTAGACCTAAACATAACAGGCAGACTCCAGCAGGAACCCATACCAGTATAACACCACCATGCCCGTAGGCTCACAAACAGGAAGACAAAAGCACTCGCGCAGGAGTGAGATAGACCATCCTGGCAGACGCAAACTTGAAACTTCGAATTGGCGGAGGAGGATCAGTTCGTTGTTGACGGAGCCGCACAGATCCTCATCATCGTCGAAGCATTTGACCTAAGCATCTTGGCTCCGCGCTCCATGGACTCCCGCTCCTCACCAGCCATCAAACATGCCCGGTATGTCAAAAAGCCACAAGTAGCATATACCACATTAAATGGACTTTTAAGAATTTTGTGCTCAAAGGTAGCCTGATTGCGACAGTTCCAAATCGCCCAACATATAGCTGCCAAACCAAAGGTATAAAATTTTGCTCCATCAGGAAGGAATATGTAACACCAGGAAAAGTACTGCCAAATGTTGTTTGGACACAGCGATGTGCCCAACACACACCCTACCGTCCTTCAGACCACCCGAGCAACAGGACAAGTAAAGAAAAGATGTTGCGAGGTTTCCACCTCACTGCAAAACGAGCATCTAGGATTGCCTGCCCACTTTCGCCTTCTCATGACTTCTCGAGTCAAAACCGCGTCTTGGAACAATTGCCAAAGAAAAATTTGGATTTTGAGAGGAATTTTTGCTTTCCATATCCATCTGAAATCACATCCAGCCAGGGTTCTTTCCAAATAAGTGTAGACCGATTTGGTCGAGAATTTACCTTTCCTCCCCAACCTCCAGCTAATATGATCCGCCTCATCGGATAAATGCCAAGAGTTTACCACCTTAACCAGATCGTCCCACTGATCCGTAAGGGGAGGATGAAGATTTCCTCTAAAAAGATTGCTACCCTCAAAGTTTTTAAATTCAGCAACAGTAATCTCCTGATAATTACAGATGCTGAATAGGGCCGGAAATTTATCACGCAAGGGAGCATCGCCCCTAATGGGGTCATTCCAGATTCTGGCTATATTCCCAGAGTTTAATATCACTTCTCTACCTGCCAGGTATATCTCCTTTACCTTCATAATAGCTTTCCAGATGGGAGAATCCCCAAACTTACTTTTCACCGAGGGGACCGTATCGTTTCTGAAGTATTTAGCACGAATAATATCCTGCCAAAGGCCTTGTTCGGTTTCTAGTTTCCACCACCATTTGGTGAGGAGATTGATGTTTTGTCTGTGCAGATCTTTAACTCCTAATCCCCCTTCGTTCTTAGATCTGCATATTCTAGACCACTTGACCAAGTGATATCTTCTTCGACCATTGGTCTCTTGCCAGAAAAACTTTTTTCTATGCTTATCTAGTTTATCAATATTCTTCTTAGATAGCATAAACATAGCCATGTAGTACAAGACGATACTAGTAAGAGAGGAGTTGAGTAACGTCAGTCTCCCTCCTGAAGATGCTGCATTATCAATCCAGGATTCACAACATTTGAGGAATTTGTCATCTACAAAGTCCCAGTCTACCGAACGGAGAGTAGAGTAGCTCACAGGCACCCCTAAGTATTTCATAGGAAAGTGGCCAATCTGGCAATTGAATAGCTCAGAATAAAAAGCAAGTATGCCATCATCCCCTCCAATGCATAAAATTTCACTCTTTAGGAAGTTAATCTTAAGCCCCGACATAAGCTCAAACATATAAAGCAAGAGCTTCAAATTAACCGCGGCTTCTTTGTCATGCTCAAAGAAAATGACTGTATCGTCTGCATATTGGAGGATAGCCACCCCCCATTGATCAAGTCCGGGGCCAGGCCTGTTAGCAATTTTTGTTTTTGAGCATTCAGAATCATTTTGGATAGAGCTTCCATAGCCATATTGAACAAAAAAGGCGAGTGCGGGTCCCCTTGTCGCACTCCTTTGCAGCTTTGGAAGTAAGGGCCTTTTTCATTATTCAATTTGATGTTAATGGTCCCATTCTTAAGGATATTCTGGATCCAACCACACCACACAGGACCAAAACCCCTATTGCTGTGGCACTCAAGGAGGAAATCCCAATTAATCTGATCATATGCTTTTTCGAAATCGAGTTTCAACACCACACCAATTTTCTTCTTCCTTTGCGTGTGGTGAAGAATTTCATGAAGGGTCAAGATACCATCCATAATGTTCCTATGTTTTATGAAGGCATTTTGATGTTTGCTGATGAGGATATCTGCAAACATGATTGCTCTATTGTCCAAGACTTTGGTAATAAGCTTGTAAGGACATCGCAGTAGACAAATTGGCTTATATTGCTGGATTTTTTTGGCTCCATTCATCTTAGGGATAAGAGTTATCACCCCATAATTCAGCCGAGCCACATCTAAGGTGTTGCTATGAAAGGCATCAAACAAACACATAATATCTTTTTTCACAAACTCCCAGCAATGTTTATAGAACTCAGTAGGTATGTTATCCGGGCCTGGGGCTCGGTTGCTCTTCATGTTGAAGAGAGCTTTTTTCACTTCTTCTTCAGTAAATTTACTAGTGAGCAGGATATTATCGTCCTCAGTTAGCTTCTCATTATCAGCCCACATATTAGGAGATAGATGAAAGAGGTTTCCTCTAGCAGGCCCAAATAACTCCTTATAGTAGGTTGTGGCATGAGCTAGAAGGTTGGTGGTCCCCTCAATCACTACATCCCCATCTGTAAGGGACTGGATCGTATTTTTCCTCTTTTTACCATTCGCCACTCTATGATAAAAGGCTGTGTTACGATCTCCCTTTAAGAGCAACGCTCATTCGATTGTTGTAACCAATACAACTCTTTCTTAAAGAGGATCTCGCTGAGTTCTATTTGTAATGTTGTTTTCCTCTCATATAACTCAGGTTTGAGAGGTTCTTCCTCTTCTTTACGCTCAATCTCTTCCAACTCTAGCTTGATTTCTTTTTTTCTTTTTTTGGCATGTCCAAATATATTTGAGTCCCACCCTTTAAAGTACTTTTTGAGCCGTTTCAGTTTGATATTAAGAATATCAATAGGATCGTCAGCTCGGACTGGTTGCTCCCATATCCTCTTGGCAGTGGGATAAAAGTTTTCGTCACGCAGCCAACTAAATTCAAACCTGAACTCGTGCTGATGGGATTTATTTTGTCTTTCCTCTCCCGAGGACAAGAGGAGTGGATTGTGGTCGGAGACATCCCTAACCAATTTACGAACTGTAACCAAAGGAAACAGGTCCTCCCATTCAAAGCTCATCAAAACTTTATCAAGCTTCTCCAGGGTAGGGTGTTTTTGATTATTAGTTCACGTATATTTGCCACCCCCCATATAAATCTCTCGGAGGTTTAACGAGCTTATGATGGAGTTGGATTTATCCACATAAGGGGATCGGTTCAAGGTTTTTTTTTCACAGGCCTCTCTGAGGATATTAAAATCACCCCCACTATGTATGGGACATGTGTGTGAGCACACATCGAGGCTAATTTCACCAGGAAGTCATCTTTACTGTCGTCGTGGGCTGCTCCATATATAGTAATGAGAGCCCAGACAATCTTAAGATTAACATCATACAGTTTGGCTTGCAAACAAAATCTACCAGGGACCCAGGAAATAACTTCTAAGGTCTCCTTATTAACACCACAAAGGATTCCCCCTGCTTTGCCAATTGATGGAATCCAATTCCAATCAAATCGAGCCGCAGGGTCTATTTTTTTGAGACTCTTAGGAGGGAAACTTTTTTTCATAGTCTCTTGAAGACAAAGGAAATCTAGGGAATGATCTTTAATCATGTCAGAGAAGCAGGCACTCATTCCTCTTTTTCCTGCTCCCCTACAATTCCAAAAGATACCATTCATTTAACAACATTAGGTTTTCTCCCCCATTTAGCATTCCTACCAGGAGGCAAGGTAGGGCTACCACTGCTTTGCACAGGATTTTTCTTTCCTTTTTGACTCCTAGTTACAGGTCTAGATATGGTAATATTAACCTTTCTCTCCTTTTTTTTCCTAGACCGAACTATAGTAAAAGGTTCTTCATCCACCTCATTTTCCTCACTCCATTTCATGTCCAAGGGGGTTTGATCTCCTTTTCCATTAGTCAACAACAGGGTATTATTATTATCATTCTTACTAACTTCCTTGTCATCCCAGAAATCCCTATTTCTGGTTCTTTCCAGTTCTCTTAAAATGTCTATATTAGAAAATCAGAATCTGGAATATCAACACCCATCTTAATTGCTCTAAGAATAAGAACTGGATCTGATAAAGCTTCAAAGGAGTTATGTTTCAAATTGTTACCTTCCATGTTCCTCTTCTTTGCCGCAGCCGCAACTTTGTCCTCCACACGCTCCAGCTTACTCTGCACATTCCTCAAACTGAAGCGCAAGTTCTCCTCAGTGACTAAAGGGGGGGGGGGTTGGGGATCACCTCAACATTCACTTCAGGAGATTCCACCCTGTACTCACTGACCACTTTCAGCGCTGAGTCATGTTGCCCCACAACCTCCACAACCTGTGGCAAGGATTTAACCACATCAGAATAGGATTTCACTGTCTCTTTATACCCAGGGTTATTTTTCATCAGGGTCTGTTGGGAAGGAGTACTTACTTTCTCTCTCACTCCCTGCTCATGCTCATACTTCATAGTTTCAATAAGAAGCGAAGTGTGGAGAGAGTCATCAGATTCTACACTCTCTTGTGATTCCCGGATCGGATCAGGCACTTCTCGTTAGGGAATGGGGGGGGGGGGAGATTTCCCTCCAAGCCCAGTCGAAGTGCTTCCCATCTAGGTTCCAGGATTCACCACTTCTTTAGTGTTTTCATGTTTCCCTCCATCATCGCTAGGAGGCACCCTTATTGTTGGGGAATGTAGTAATTTCAAAAAATTTCCTACGCACACGCAAGGATCATGGTGATGCATAGCAACGAGAGGGGAGAGTGTTGTCCACGTACCCTCGTAGACCGAAAGCGGAAGAGTTAGAACAACACGGTTGATGTAGTCGTACGTCTTCACGATCCGACCGATCCAAGTACCGAACGTACGGCACCTCCGAGTTCAGCACACGTTCAGCTCGATGACGATCCCCGGACTCCGATCTAGCAGGGTGTCGGGGATGAGTTCCATCAGCACGACGGTGTGGTGACGATGATGATGTTCTACCGACGCAGGGCTTCGCCTAAGCACCGCAACGATATGACCGAGGTGGAATATGGTGGAGGGGGGCACCGCACACGGCTAAGGAATGATCACGAAGATCAACTTGTGTGTCATGGGGTGCCCCCTGCCCCGTATATAAAGGAGCAAGGGGGAGGCTGGCCGGCCCTTGGGGCACGCCAAGGAGGGGGGAGTCCTCCTCCTAGTAGGAGGACTCCCCTTTCCTAGTCCAACTAGAAAGAGGGAGGGGGAAAGGAAAGAGAGGGAGAGGGAGAGGGAAAGAGGGGCCGCATCCCCCTCCCCTAGTACAATTCGGACTCCTCATGGGAGGGGGCGCGCCACCTCCTGGGCTGTTGCCCTCTCTCTCCCCTCAGGCCCACTAAGACCCAATACTTCCCCGGGGGGTTCCGGTAAACCCTCCGACACTCCGGTTTTCTCCGAAATCACCCGGAACACTTCCAGTGTCCGAATATAGTCGTCCAATATATCAATCTTTATGTCTCGACCATTTCGAGACTCCTCTTCATGTCCGTAATCTCATTCGGGACTCCGAACAAACTTCGGTTCATCAAAACATATAAACTCATAATATAACTGTCATCGTAACGTTAAGCGTGCGGACCCTACGGGTTTGAGAACTATATAGACATGACCTAGAACTGTTTCCGGTCAATAACCAATAGCTACACCTGGATGCTCATATTGGCTCCTACATATTCTAAGAAGATCTTTATCGGTCAAACTGCATAACAACATACGTTGTTCCCTTTGTCATCGGTATGTTACTTGCCCGAGATTCGATCGTTGGTATCCAATACCTAGTTCAATCTCGTTACCGGCAAGTCTCTTTACTCGTTACGTAATGCATCATTCCATAACTAACTCATTAGCTACGTTTCTTGCAAGGCTTATAGTGATGTGCATTACCGAGAGGGCCCAGAGATACCTCTCCAACAATCGGAGTGACAAAACCTAATCTCGAAATACGCCAACTCAACATGTACCTTTGGAGTCACCTGTAGAGCTCCTTTATAATCACCCAGTTACGTTGTGATGTTTGGTAGCACACAAAGTGTTTCTCCGGTAAACGGGAGTTGCATAATCTCATAGTTATAGGAACTTTGTATAAGTCATGAAGAAAGCAATATCAACATACTAAACGATCAAGTGCTAAGCTAACGGAATGGGTCAAGTCAATCACATCATTCTCCTAATGATGTGATCCCGTTAATCAAATTACAACACATGTCTATGGCTAGGAAACATAACCATCTTTGATTAATGAGCTAGTCAAGTAGAGGCATACTAGTGACTTTAAGTTTGTCTATGTATTCACACATGTATCATGTTTCCGGTTAATACAATTCTAGCATGATTAATAAACATTTATCATGATATGAGGAAATAAATAATAACTTTATTATTGCCTCTAGGGCATATTTCCTTCGGTCTCCCACTTGCACTAGAGTCAATAATCTAGATTACACAATAATGATTGTAACACCCATGGAGTCTTGGTGTTGATCATGTTTTGCTCGTGGAAGAGGCTTAGTCAACGGGTCTGCAACATTCAATCCGTATGTATCTTGCAAATCTCTTTGTCTCCCACCTGGACTTGGTCCCGGATGGAATTGAAGCATCTCTTGATGTGCTTGGTCCTCTATGAAATCTGGATTCCTTTGCCAAGGCAATTGCACCAGTATTGTCACAGAAGATCTTAATTGGTCCCGATGCACTAGGTATGACACCTAGATCGGAAATGAACTCCTTCATCCAGACTCCTTCATTTGCTGCTTCCGAAGCAGCTATGTACTCCGCTTCGCATGTAGATCCCGCCACGACGCTTTGTTTAGAACTGCACCAACTTACAGCTCCACCGTTTAATAAAAACACGTATCCGGTTTGCGATTTAGAATCGTCCGGATCAATGTCAAAGCTTGCATCGACGTAACCATTTACGACTAGCTCTTTGTCACCTCCATAAACGAGAAACATATCCTTAGTCCATTTCAGGTATTTCAGGATGTTCTTGACCGCTGTGCAGTGATCCACTCCTGGGTTACTTTGGTACCTACCTGCCAAGCTTATTGCTAAGCATACGTCAGGTCTGGTACACAACATTGCATACATGATAGAGCCTATGGCTGAAGCATAGGGAACATCTTTCATTTTCTCTCTATCTTCTGTTGTGGTCGGGCATTGAGTCTGACTCAACTTCACACCTTGTAATACAGGCAAGAACCCTTTCTTTGCCTGATCCATTTTGAACTTTTTCAAAACTTTATCAAGGTATGTGCTTTGTGAAAGTCCAATTAAGCGTATTGATCTATCTCTATAGATCTTGATGCCCAATATGTAAGCAGATTCACCAAGGTCTTTCATTGAAAAACATTTATTCAAGTATCCCTTTATGCTATCCAGAAATTCTATATCATTTCCAATTAACAATATATCATCTACATATAATATCAGAAATGCTACAGAGCTCCCACTCACTTTCTTGTAAATACAGGCTTCTCCAAAAGTTTGTATAAAACCATATGCTTTGATCACACTATCAGACGTTTATTCCAACTCCGAGATGCTTGCACCAGTCCATAAATGGACCGTTGGAGCTTGCACACTTTGTTAGCACCTTTTGGATCAACAAAACCTTCCGGTTGCATCATATATAACTCTTCTTCCAGAAATCCATTCAGGAATGCAGTTTTGACATGCATTTGCCAAATTTCATAATCATAAAATGCGGCAATTGCTAACATGATTCGGACAGACTTAAGCATCACTACGGGTGAGAAAGTCTCATCGTAGTCAACCCCTTGAACTTGTCGAAAACCTTTCGCAACAAGTCGAGCTTTGTAGACAGTTACATTACCATCAGCGTCAGTCTTCTTCTTAAAAATCCATTTATTCTCGATGGCTTGCCGATCATCGGGTAAGTCAACCAAAGTCCATACTTTGTTCTCATACATGGATCCCATCCCAGATTTCATGGCCTCAAGCCATTTCGCGGAATCTGGGCTCATCATCGCTTCCTCATAGTTCGTAGGTTCGCCATGGTCAAGCAACATGACTTCCAGAATAGGATTACCGTACCACTCTGGTGCGGATCTTACTCTGGTAGACCTACGAGGTTCAGTAGTAACTTGATCTGAAGTTTCATGATCAATATCATTAGCTTCCTCACTGATTGGTGTAGTTGTCACATGAACCGGTTCTTGTGATGAACTACTTTCGAACAAGGGAGCAGGTACAGTTACCTCATCAAGTTCTACTTTCCTCCCACTCACTTCTTTCGAGAGAAACTCATTCTCTAGAAAGGACCCGAATTTAGCAACGAAAATCTTGCCTTCAGATCTGTGATAGAAGGTGTACCTAATAGTCTCTTTTGGGTATCCTATGAAGACACATTTCTCCGATTTGGGTTCAAGCTTATCTAGTTGAAGTTTCTTCACATAAGCATCGCAGCCCCAAACTTTAAGAAATGACAACTTTGGTTTCTTGCCAAACCACAGTTCATAAGGTGTCGTCTCAACAGATTTTGATGGTGCCCTATTTAACGTGAATGCGGCCGTCTCTAAAGCATAACCCCAAAGCGATAGCGGTAAATCAGTAAGAGACATCATAGATCGCACCATATCTAATAAAGTACGATTACGACGTTCGGACAGACCATTTCGTTGTGGTGTTCCGGGTGGCGTGAGTTGCGAAACTATTCCGCATTGTTTCAAATGTAGACCAAACTCGTAACTCAAATATACTCCTCCACGATCAGATCGTAGAAATTTTATTTTCTTGTTACAATGATTTTTCACTTCACTTTGAAATTCTTTGAACTTTTCAAATGTTTCAGACTTGTGTTTCATCAAGTAGATATACCCATATCTGCTCAAATCATTTGTGAAGGTGAGAAAATAACGATACCCGCCGCGAGCTTCAATATTCATTGGACCACATACATCAGTATGTATGATTTCCAATAAATCAGTTGCTCGCTCCATAGTTCCGGAGAACGGCGTTTTAGTCATCTTGCCTATGAGGCACGGTTTGCAAGTACCAAGTGATTCATAATCAAGTGATTCCAAAAGTCCATCAGTATGGAGTTTCTTCATGCGCTTTATACCGATATGACCTAAACGGCAGTGCCACAAATAAGTTGCACTATCATTATCAACTCTACATCTTTTGGCTTCAACATTATGAATATGCGTATTACTACTTTCGAGATTCAATAAAAATAGACCACTCTTCAAGGGTGCATGACCATAAAAGATATTACTCATATAAATATAACAACCATCATTCTCTGATTTAAATGAATAACTGTCTCGCATCAAACAAGATCCAGATATAATGTTCATGCTCAACGCTGGCACCAAATAACAATTATTTAGGTCTAAAACTAATCCCGATGGTAGATGTAGAGGTAGCGTGCCGACCGCGATCACATCGACTTTGGAACCATTTCCCACGCGCATCGTCACCTCGTCCTTAGCCAATCTGCGCTTAATCCGTAGTCCCTGTTTCGAGTTGCAAATATTAGCAACAGAACCAGTATCAAATACCCAGGTGGTACTGCAAGAATTAGTAAGGTACACATCAATAACATGTATATCACATATACCTTTGTTCACTTTGCCATCTTTCTTATCCGCCAAATACTTGGGGCAGTTCCGCTTCCAGTGTCCAGTCTGCTTGCAGTAGAAGCACTCAGTCTCAGGCTTAGATCCAGACTTGGGTTTCTTCTCTTGAGCAGCAACTTGTTTGCTGTTCTTCTTGAAGTTCCCCTTCTTCTTCCCTTTGCCCTTTTTCTTGAAATTGGTGGTCTTATTGACCATCAACACTTGATGCTCCTTCTTGATTTCTACCTCCGCAGCCTTTAGCATTGCGAAGAGCTCGGGAATAGTCTTGTCCATCCCTTGCATATTATAGTTCATCACGAAGCTCTTGTAGCTTGGTGGCAGTGATTGAAGAATTCCGTCAATGACACTATCATCAGGAAGATTAACTCCCAGTTGAATCAAGTGATTATTATACCCAGACATTTTGAGTATGTGTTCACTGACAGAACTATTCTCCTCCATCTTACAGCTATAGAACTTATTGGAGACTTCATATCTATCAATCCGGGCATTTGCTTGAAATATTAACTTCAACTCCTGGAACATCTCATATGCTCCATGACGTTCAAAACGTCGTTGAAGACCCGGTTCCAAGCCGTAAAGCATGGCACACTGAACTATCGAGTAGTCATCAGCTTTGCTCTGCCAGACGTTCTTAACGTCGTCAGTTGCATCTGCAGCAGGCCTGGCACCCAGCGGTGCTTCCAGGACGTAATTCTTCTGTGCAGCAATGAGGATAATCCTAAGGTTACGGGCCCAATCCGTGTAATTGCTACCATCATCTTTCAACTTAGATTTCTCAAGGAACACATTAAAATTCAACGGAACAACAGCACGAGCCATCTATCTACAACAAACATAGACAAGCAAAATACTATCAGGTACTAAGTTCATGATAAATTTAAGTTCAATTAATCATATTACTTAAGAACTCCCACTTAGACAGACATCTCTCTAGTCATCTAAGTGATCACGTGATCCAAATCAACTAAACCATGTCCGATCATCACATGAGATGGAGTAGTTTCAATGGTGAACATCACTATGATGATCATATCTACTATATGATTCACGTTCGACCTTTTGGTCTCCGTGTTCCGAGGCCATATCTGTATATGCTAGGCTCGTCAAGTTTAACCTGAGTATTCCGCGTGTGCAACTGTTTTTCACCCGTTGTATTTGAATGTAGAGCCTATCACACCCGATCATCACGTGGTGTCTTAGCAGGAAGAACTTTCACAACGGTGCATACTCAGGGAGAACACCTCTTGATAATTTAGTGAGAGATCATATTAAAATGCTACCGTCAATCAAAGCAAGATAGGATGCATAAAGGATAAACATCACATGCAATCAATATAAGTGATATGATATGGCCATCATCATCATCTTGTGCTTGTGATCTCCATCTCCGAAGCACCGTCGTGATCACCATCGTCACCGGCGCGACACCTTGATCTCCATCGTAGCATCGTTGTCATTTACGCCATGTATTTCTTCTACGACTATCGCTACCGCTTAGTGATAAAGTAAAGCAATTACAGGGCGTTTGCATTTCATACAATAAAGCGACAACCATATGGCTCCTGCCAGTTGCCGATAACTTCGGTTACAAAACATGATCATCTCATACAATAAAATATAGCATCACGTCTTGACCATATCACATCACAACATGCCCTGCAAAAACAAGTTAGACGTCCTCTACTTTGTTGTTGCAAATTTTACGTGGCTGCTACGGGCTGAGCAAGAACCGTTCTTACCTACGCATGAAAACCACAACGATAGTTCGTCAAGTTAGTGCTGTTTTAACCTTCGCAAGGACCGGGCGTAGCCACACTCGGTTCAACTAAAGTGAGAGGGACAGACACCCGCCAGTCACCTTTAAGCACGAGTGCTTGTAACGGTGAAACCAGTCTCGCGTAAGCGTACGCGTAATGTCGGTCCGGGCCGCTTCATCTCACAATACCGCTGAACCAAAGTATGACATGCTGGTAAGCAGTATGACTTATATCGCCCACAACTCACTTGTGTTCTACTCGTGCATATAACATCTACGCATAAAACCAGGCTTGGATGCCACTGTTGGGGAACGTAGTAATTTCAAAAAAATTCCTACGCACATGCAAGGATCATGGTGATGCATAGCAACGAGAGGGGAGAGTGTTGTCCACGTACCCTCGTAGACCGAAAGCGGAAGCGTTAGAACAACACAGTTGATGTAGTCGTACGTCTTCACGATTCGACCGATCCAAGTACCGAACGTACGGCACCTCCGAGTTCAGCACACGTTCAGCTCGATGATGATCCCCGGACTCCGATCCAGCAGGGTGTTGGGGATGAGTTCCGTCAGCATGACGGTGTGGTGACGATGATGATGTTCTACCGATGCAGGGCTTCGCCTAAGCACCGCAACGATATGACCGAGGTGGAATATGGTGGAGGGGGGCACCGCACACGGCTAAGGAACGATCACGAAGATCAACTTGTGTGTCATGGGGTGCCCCCTACCCCCGTATATAAAGGAGCAAGGGGGGGAGGCCGGCCGGCCCTTGGGGCGCGCCAAGGAGGGGGGATTCCTCCTCCTAGTAGGAGTAGGACTCCCCTTTCCTAGTCTAACTAGGAAGAGGGAGGGGGAAGGAAAGAGAGGGAGAGGGAGAGGGAAAGAAGGGCCGCGCCCCCCTCCCCTAGTCCAATTCGGACTCCTCATGGGAGGGGACGCGCCACCTCCTGGGCTGCTGCCCTCTCTCTCCCCTCAGGCCCACTAAGGCCCAATACTTCCCCGGGGGGTTCCAGTAACCCCTCCGGCACTCCGGTTTTCTCCAAAATCACCCGGAACACTTCCGGTGTCCGAATATAGTCGTCCAAAATATCAATCTTTATGTCTCGACCATTTCGAGACTCCTCGTCATGTCCGTAATCTCATTCGGGACTCCGAACAAACTTCGGTTCATCAAAACATATAAACTCATAATATAACTGTCGTCGTAACGTTAAGCGTGCGGACCCTACGGGTTCGAGAACTATGTAGACATGACCTAGAACTGTTTCCGGTCAATAACCAATAGCGGAACCTGGATGCTCATATTGGCTCCTACATATTCTACGAAGATCTTTATCGGTCAAACCGCATAACAACATACGTTGTTCCCTTTGTCATCGGTATGTTACTTGCCCGAGATTCGATCGTCGGTATCCAATACCTAGTTCAATCTCGTTACCGGCAAGTCTCTTTACTCTTTACGTAATGCATCATTCCATAACTAACTCATTAGCTACATTGCTTGCAAGGCTTATAGTGATGTGCATTACCGAGAGGGCCCAGAGATACCTCTCCGACAATCGGAGTGACAAAACCTAATCTCGAAATACGCCAACTCAACATGTACCTTTGGAGACACCTATAGAGCTTCTTTATAATCACCCAGTTACGTTGTGACGTTTGGTAGCACACAAAGTGTTCCTCCGGTAAACGGGAGTTGCATAATCTCATAGTTATAGGAACTTTGTATAAGTCATGAAGAAAGCAATAGCAACATACTAAACGATCAAGTGCTAAGCTAACGGAATGGGTCAAGTCAATCACATCATTCTCCTAATGATGTGATCCCGTTAATCAAATGACAACACATGTCTATGGCTAGGAAACATAACCATATTTGATTAATGAGCTAGTCAAATAGAGGCATACTAGTGACTTTAAGTTTGTCTATGTATTCACACATGTATCATGTTTCCGGTTAATACAATTCTAGCATGAATAATAAACATTTATCATGATATGAGGAAATAAATAATAACTTTATTATTGCCTCTAGGGCATATTTCCTTCACTTATCTCATTCTGCTCACGATTAGGGTCCCTGATCAGCACCTGTTCCACCTCATAAGTGAAATCATAGAAATGCCCTCCCGGAACTGATTCTGCGATCCCAGGTATCGCGTCAACATTTTTGCACCCTAGCTTCACACGAACAGAAGCAGGGTGATGCAAGGTTGCAGTATCAATTTCCAGTGGGATCCCCACCAGCAAGGCCACAAAAGCTACATTTCTTTCACTTCTCTTATCCAGTGGGATATTGATCACCCTCACCCATGCAACTTCCATGATTCCTTTCGATCCCACAGCTGAAGACCACTGAGTGGCATGTATAACAGCCCCGCTCGTTTTTAAAGTAACCTTCCCCACATAACAGATTTGAGCAACAGCTCGAGGATTAGAAAATCGAACCACAAAAACCCCAGGACCAATGGCATGGGCTGAACAGCGCCATCCTGTAGCAAGGTAGTCAGATAAATCCAACTCCATCTGCCTGGTCGATGTCTCCCCCTCAACAATGTTAACAACAATATTATTGGATCTCTCCTTAAGCTGACTAGCTGTGCATGAATCATGGATGTAATAGAAACCCTGTCCCTTGGACTGAAATGCACACATCGGGGCAATACACTCCCAAGGAGTGAATGCCGTGCAGACAGAAGCCAGATGCCCTAACTTGTTACACCGCTCACAGAAAACTTGAGGACATCTAGCAGGAGGATGTTCATTCGATTTGCATATGAGGCAGGAGATAGGGTTCTTGGCAGGGGGCACCTGGGTGATGTTCTGCTTGCCATGCGGGCGGCGTATCGGAGACGAGGTCTGGCCGCTCCCTGTGTCCCCCGATGCCACCATCGAACGCTGCTTCTCCACCCAGATTCCTCCATCTTGATGTTCCTGGCACCTGGTGGTCATAGCCGCATCCCAGCGCGCGGTGTCCGCCGTAGTAGAGTTGGGGTTGGACGAGGCAGAGATGGTGCGGTCGCCGTCGCCGTCGGCCTCGCTCCGTTTCCAGGAGTACTTGCTCTTGTCGCCGCCACGGCCGTTGCCGCGACCCGCGACCCATGCCGCGCCCCGCACGGGCCGCATCCGCGCCTTGACGCCGTCCCCCCTGGAATCCGCGCCCCGCATCGGTCGCCATGGATGGCGAGGCAGCTACCTCCGCAAAGGATCTAGGATCTCCGCCAACCTTGCCTCTCCACCACCCCCACTCCTCTCTAGATCTCGATCTAGGGTTTTTTCCCGCCGTCCAGCAGTGGGCGAGGGCAGAATCTAGGTCAAGCAGCGGGCGAGATGGGGATTTTATACCCTCACCGCGCGCCCGTGGCCGAGGATGGATGTCTGGATGCGCACCCACGTGTTGCACATCCGCCATGGATGTGTGGGGGCGGGAGGTCGTGTCCGTGTCGCACCGCATCCGGGTCTCCATGCACCGCCCCTCGTTGTTCCCGTGTACCGCGCCTGGGCGTCTTGAACCCTCGCCGTCTCTCCCGCCGACGAGCCCGTCGCCGGCAGACGATCTCGAACCTTCGCGAAGTAGCAGGGAAACGAGATCATGTCTCCAATATCAATGGACTCGCTCTCGTGGAGATATCGTGCGTCCACGGTGACGCCGCGCTTGTCCAGGAGAACGAGGCGCAACGCCCCTCGTCGGAGGACAACCTCCCCGTCGGCGAATCGGAGGGCGCCCGTCATCAGGTCGGCGGCGAAGGAGACTCGCCATCGCACGTCACGCTCGTGACACGCCATCGCGGGATGGGAGTTGGCGGCCAAGGGATCCATCTCCGCTGCCTTTTTCTTCCACTAGCATGGTCAAGTTGCCTCATAAGCTAGCTTGTGCTTGCGGTTAGACAAGCTGACCAGTGTTATGGTTAGGTTAGAGCGAAGAGATGGCTCACAGACTTGCTGGACTGGACCAGCGCAACCACTTGACAACATGTCAACAAGCTACTGTCCTTAAAACTAATTGTGCATGGATTTGGGTATGAAATCATATCACTACTACAGAAAAGGCCCTATTAATACTCTCAACCGCTACAGCTTGGAAAGGCCCATTTAATGCCTGCACAAAAAATTGAGGGCGTTCTTCTAAAATATTACTCCCTCTAACTAGATATATAGGGTTTAATTCGTATTTTGAGATTTAGTTTGATTGTCAACAAGATCAATATTACATGAGATATATATGTTTGAGTTTTTGTTTGATTGTCAACAAAATTGATAATTATAGGAGATATATGGTATCAGAAGTATACCGTTGAATTCATATTTGATAGGAGTTTCCAATTGTATAATTTATAACAAACATCTCATATAGTACTGATCTTGTTAATGGTCAAACTAAATTTTGAAATACAAATTAAGCCCTATATATCTGGATGGAGGGAGTAGGAAAAGTGGCAAAGGTGATTAGTGTCGGAAGGGTGTCGGACAACTATACTTGAAAAGAGGCTATCCCCCCCCCCCCCCCGCTCCCGCGGGGCGCGCGCGTCTCGGGGGATCTAGATCCGCCGGTGGAGAGCAGCTCCCTCCCCCGCCCCCCTCCTCCTCGCCGCTGCCGGAGGGCGTCCGCACGGGCTTGATAATTATAGGAGATATATGGTATCAGAAGTATACCGTTGAATTCATATTTGATAGGAGTTTCCAATTGTATAATTTATAACAAACATCTCATATAGTACTGATCTTGTTAATGGTCAAACTAAATTTTGAAATACAAATTAAGCCCTATATATCTGGATGGAGGGAGTAGGAAAAGTGGCAAAGGTGATTAGTGTCGGAAAGGTGTCGGACAACTATACTTGAAAAGAGGCTATTCCCCCCCCCCCCCGCTCCCGCGGGGCGCGCGCGTCTCGGGGGATCTAGATCCGCCGGTGGAGAGCAGCTCCCTCCCCCGCCCCCCCTCCTCCTCGCCGCTGCCGGAGGGCGTCCGCCGGGCGAAGCCCGTGCGGCGCTGGCAGTGGCAGGGCCTCTCACCTCCCTCCCCTGGCCGGGATCCCGACGGCGCAGGTCAGCCGCCCGTGGGAGAGCTGGATCCAGCGAGCTCTCTGGCGGCGGGGGCGCGTGGATTCTGAAGCAGTTGTGCTGGGAGGCGGTGGTGTGGCTCCGCAGAGGTGGTGGTGGGGGCTAGGTCCAGCAAGGTCGATCTGGTCCCCTCGGGGTTGCGGGTGTCACTGGTGGCGGCGGCCACGGTCGGAGAGGGTGCTACTCCCACGTCTGGGGGTGGCGCTGGCGCTGCGGTGCACTGGTCTTGGCCGCGCTGGGCAGCGAGGCGATGGCGGCCATGGATCTCGATCTGAAGTTGGAGGCTTTCACCGGCAGCTTGTCCTCCTAGACCGGCCGAGATGTGGGCGTCCTCCTGGTGTCCTGATCGGTGGCGGGGCGCTTGGTGTGGGCTCTGGGTCGGCGGAAACCCTTGGCCGGCGATGCCGGGCACGATGTTGGTGACGCCCGTGGCGTCGTTGTCCCTCTGGTGGGCAACATCGAGACTTACGCCATGCCCTCCGCCTCCTGGTCTCGGGCGAAAGCATGCAATCTCTGGATTGGGGCAGTGATGGCGCGTCAGCGTCATGTACTTCTTGAAGGCGCCGTCTTGGATGATCGACGGTCTGGGATTTGGCGTGGTGTTGGTCTGCTTCTTCAGTAGGGTTCATGCTCGACAGCTGCGGTGGGCTTCTGGGTCTTGGCCAGAGACGGTGGCGATGTATGGGTTTCTTTCAGAGGTGAGGTCACCAGGGCGGTCGCTCTCTCCTCGGCAACTGGTTCGCTGGTCCAAGCATGCTCGGGGGTGAGCTGCTTTGCTTGTTGATGGGTCGACGTCCTTCGATCCAGGACGAGAGGGCGGGGATGCCCACTTCGGTGGCAGATTCAGATGGTGAACCGGGTGGCCCTGGGAGGCGACGAAGCATGGCTCTCCTCCGGCGTAGATTAGCTCCCTTGCCGCGGGCGTGTCCATGTCATGATCTGTAACCGTCTTGGGCTCCGAAGTCCTTTTGGGTTCTTCGGAGCTCGTTAGCTGTTCCGTAGTGTTTTGTATCTGTGTTGATTGTATTTTTCGTTTCTTGTTGTCCTATTGGCTGTAAGGTGTGATTGTTGCTTTATATATAAAGCGGGGCGAAAGCCTTTTTCGGAAAAATGGTGTCGGATTGTCCGACCTTAAATGCTTCCTGATATCCTTGGCTATAATGATGTGCTTGTTAGATGAATATATGATGGGTCCTGAAGAGTAAGGATTTGTAGTATCGGAAGAATCCTTCTTCAATATTTGAGAACCAAGGTATCAAATCCTTGGAGTTCCCTTACGAGCCAATTACCAGCCATGCATAACTAAGAAACTTCTCTTGGTCCCCAACTTGGATTAGTGAAGTTGTGAATCCCACTAGCTTTGCTAGTTACAAGAATTAACGTAGTGAGTGGTTGGAAATGATTTTTGTTTGCAAATGAATTATAATTCATGATACGAAAGAACTGAAAGAAAGTTATCGAAGTTGTATATATGAGGAATAAATGACTTGAATCCATAATATCACCAATGACATCTCTCCAAAAGCAGGATAGGTGTGGTGAAAAAAATTATAGTTGCGTATTTATTAAATTGCAGTGTTTATGAGTAATCATAAATTTCATGATTCCATATAGGCATTAGGTCCTTAAGTCTATAAATCATTATCCAACTACATCTACAAGTAAATACTCCACTCGAAGACCGTTATCCAACATACTTCTCAAAGTAGAGAAGATGGATCACAATCATGTAGGTCAACAAACACCTCGAGAATCACATCAGATGGATCACAATCATGTAGGGCAACTCATGTCATCTTTGTATTGAGGAACAAGGTAGAGAAGATGCCACATAGTTATTGTTATGGACCCATAGTCCAAGTAGGACTAGGCAAACATGATCATTGGAGCATCAAGGTTGATGAAGATGGCTCAACAACAATTTCTCCGTCTGGCAGAGTATCAGAAAAGGACTGTAGACTGGATTGCCTCGGAATGCGTCCAAGCGGTAGTGCAAAAAATTCTCAATAAATAGGTATAGGATTTTTTGGGATATATATAGGAGCTATACTTGAAATGGCAATCCATAAAAAAACACCAATACTAAGATCGGCTGAAACAAAATGATATCCCAAAGGGATAACTAAAAAACTTAGGAGAGCTCCTACTGGACGCTCATTGCGTCCAACAGGGCGCCGACGCACAGGGGGCGACGCGAGCACGTCGCCGCGATGCGCCCATTGGGCCGGCCCATTGGAGTGCCCTGCAAATACAAGGTGGCAATTTGCAAAAAATAGCAGGGCATGATGGCTGGGAATCGAACACAACACTGCCGACTTGCACTCGCATGCTATTAGCCACTAGGATGGACAAGCTCAGTTGACCAAACCTCAGCGGAAACCTACAAGAACTAAAGAAAGTATAGGACTGTTTGAAAAACATCCTTTATGATTTTCCAAATAGCAAAAACAAAACGTGAATGTTTTATCAAACGCGAACATTACTAGTTTTTTTTACAAATTTTGAGAAAACTCAAACATTTTTCAACACACAAAACGAATTTTGGAGACGCGGACATATTTTTTTACAACGGAAACATTTTTTAAACTACCCAAAAAACATAATAGGAACAATTTTTCAAATTTCTAAACAGAATTTGGAAACACAAACAACTTTTGAATTTCCCAAACATTTTTTGAATTTGTGACATTTCTTTAAAGCACAAACATTTTCTGAATCTTGAGAAACAAATTTTGAAACGGAGAACAAATTTGGAAGCACGGACAATTTTTTACGCACAAACATTTTTTGAATCTTCAGAACAAATTTAGAAATGGAGAACAAATTTGAAAGCGTGAACAATTTTTAAAGCACGAACATTTTTTAAATCTTGAGAACAAATTTTGAAAACTCCCGAACCAATTTGTAAGTGCAAACAATTTTTTAAAGCACGGACATTTTTTGAATCTCGAGGACAAATTTTGAAATAGAGAACAATTTTGAAAAATCCCAAACGAATTTGGAAGCGTGAACAAATTATGAAAACGCGAAAATTTTATGAAATCCGGTATATTTTCTGCATTTCGAAAGTTTTGAACTTTTTTGTGTAACTGGAACAAATTTTGAATTGGAGAACATTTTTTCGAAAAACAAAAATTTATGAAAATACGATCAAAATTTGAATATTTTGAATTTATTTTGAAAAAAAGAGAAGAAAAAGAAGAGGAAAAGGAAAGAAAACAAACAAAAAAATCAGGAACATTTTCGAAATTGTGAACACTATTTCAGAAATATGAACAAAGTTTGATAAAAAGAACATTTTTGAAAATTCTGAACCATATTTGAACTTTTTGAAAAGCTTAAAAAGAAAAAGGAAAAAATATTAAAAAATAAGAAAAGGTGAAAAAGAAAGAACAGAATAAGGCTGTGAAGAAAAACCAGAAAGAATCAATAGAAGGAATAAAAGTTTTTTGGAATTACCATAAACTGGTTTTAAGTTTGTCGTCGCTTTTAGCTTCTTTAAATTTGGCATTGTTTTTCTTACACGTCCAGTAGCTAGGCGCGGTGGCTACCGCGGCGTGTGCATAGACAAGAGGTCGTCGGTTCGATCCCTAGAGCGATCATTTTTGTGGTTTTTTAATATCGCGAAGCGAAACCACTCAAATGAAAAACACTCAAATGGGCCGGCCCAGGATGAGCAGCGCCCTGTGCGAAGCGGCGACTACCTGCCGCAGTTAGCAGCAAATAGGGAATTCCTATACATAGAGCCAGGGGGTCGAAATGCTGTATAGGCAAGAGCTCGTGGGCTACACGACCAGATGAGACGACAAGATTCCAGGCCGCATGGCCCACCCACATGGAGTGGCAGTCGAGGCAAGAACATGGGGGAGCAACTAATTAACGAGCGCTCCTTTCGGAGCCTCGCAATGATCAGCGTCACTTGGCGTGCTCTCAGCTATTCGTCACGTGTCGCGCTTTGGGTGCTCCCTCCGAATTTTGTTTTTTTTTATTTTTCCACACGAGTTTTCGGCTTTTTAAATGGTTTTTTTACGTTGTGGTTTTCAACCAGTCTTCCCTAGCTTTTCGACCAAATTTTTTTTTTCGAAAAAAATAATTTTTTTCCGCAAAAAACACATTTTTTTCGCGCGAGTAACGGTTTTGTTTTCGCGAGAGGCACGGTTGTGCTTTCGCGAGAGGCACGGCCGTGCCTCTTGGAAACGAAAAAAACGTGTTTTCTGTTTTTTTCCTTCCGCAAGAGGCACGGTTTTGCTTTCGCGAGAGTCACGGCCGTGCCTCCTCGGAAACGGAAAAAAACACGTTTTCTGTTTTTTTCTTCCGCGAGAGGCACGGTTTTGCTTCCGCGAGAGGCATGGTTGTGCTTTCGAAAGAGGCACGGGCGTGCCTCTTTCGGAAAGGGAAAAACCGTGTTCTGTTTTTTTCTTCCGCGAGAGGCACGGTTTTGCTTCCGCGAGAGACACGGTTGTGCTTTCGCGAGAGGCACAGGCGTGCCTCTTTCGAAAAGGGAAAAAATGTGTTTCTGTTTTTTTCTTTCAAGAGAGGCACGGTTTTGCTTCCGCGAGAGGCACGGTTGTGACTTCGTCAGAGGCACGGGCGTGCCTCTTTCGGAAAGGGAAAAAACACGTGTTCCCGGTTCGGTTTTTCGTTGTTTTTTTGTCCGGTTTATTCGTGAAAAAAAGTTTGTCAAAAACTATCAACATGGCATCTAATTTTGAAGAACTCGACGCGGGGAATCCAACGGCGAAAGCGGTTCGGGATTTGGACGCACGGTTTAAGAGATAAAACGTTTTGAATAAATGGATCTATGAAAAAAGGGAACACACCCAGGTTGCGACAAGTGGCGCACATGCAGCGTGCCACTTGTCGTAACGTGGGAAAGTTGAAGTGATCTCCGCAAGGAGTACTCCTTAATTAGTGATTTCGAGCCCACGCGGCCAAATGACGCAGAAGAGGCAAGGCCATATCGTCGACCTGTGTCGGACACCCTGGGTCTCCCCTAGCAGCTCTATGCCCCCTTGTGACCTTGTGGTGTTGTACCTTCGTGACATATTGGAGACAAAATTGGATATGCAAGATCTCATGCTTAGGGATGTCACACCAAGTGTTCTGCATGACTTCACTTCAGATAATAATGGCTATTAACTGGGCCATCAAAAACTTCTTTGAAATAATATTTCGTTGTTATTTCAAGTGTTTATTTTAATTGTTTTATTGGGTGTTTTTTAATTTAATTCATAGGAATCTATAGATATCCTTTTCCAATCCTATATCCCAAACTATTCCAATGATCATGCCATGTGGGTACCCCTAATTTTTTTATATAAATTTAGTTTGGCCAACAAAAATTAAAATCATTCTCTCTTCAAAGCCCCAAGATAGTGGTTTGGATTGTAAGTATTTATTTTTCCAAGACACAAATTCATTAAAAATTGTTTTTGAGGTCTACTATATATAAGACAACTATTTTCTCCAAAAGTATTAGTTTAAAAGTTATTTAGTTATTTATTTCAAATTAATTTTGTAATGGCTAGAAATGGAATATAAATAGAAATATATACTTATATTATTTTAAAATCCCAAAATTTTACTCGAGCCTCTTTTGATCATTTTGGCCACAGGATATACTTTTTACCACATGATCATGTGCGTCATCTTTCTCAAAACAACATAAAATCCCTTCTACCAGTTTCTAGGTTTTGAATTTTTGCAACATTCAAACTTCTCTGAAAATTTCCAGAAATTTCCCATATCCTCTCGTTTTTATCCTCCTTATCTCTATTACTGAGCTGAGCTTAGTGTAGCTAGGGTAAAAAAAAATGCAATAAACAGGTTCTAAAATAAACTTGGGTTCACTGTTTAACCATCTACATTGCTGCAAATTGCACCAAACTTTTACCAGAGTTCCACCTACTAATCCTCTTCACTCCAGCATCAAGTTCTGGGCCTAGCTCTATGATTGTAGGGGTAAAAATACCAAATTCACTTCTGGACAACAATGGCATAGCCCTCTACCCCTCCAAGAGCATTGTTTAAACCACCAAAGAACCAAGTAGACATGCTCCCCTACCCTCTCCCCTCTCATGCCAGTCTTTTAACTAAATGGGCTACTTTTGGGTCATGCCATGTGTCACCGCTTCATAGGCGCACATCATCCATGGGATGGGGACACTTGTTCCAACGAAGAGCTGATGTGTGGCTATGTTAGCGAATGAAAAGTTGACACATGGAGGACCGTCAATGGTCAACTTCATTAACAGGTATTGGATCCGGAATCCGCACCCGGCAGCTTAACGATGACCCGTTACGATGGCTGCCACGTGTCGGCTACCCTTGACGAAACACTTCCATGACGCGACATTTTCTATCATGGAAGTGCACACTTCCATGATAAAAAAGGTGATTATTGTCGTGGAACAACCCTACGACAATACATGTATGACTATCTTAATTCTATCATAAAACATGACCTACTATGACAAACGCATATCTTCATGGATGTGTCTTTATTTATATTTTAGTGTGTGTTCATCTACCTTTGGCTGATACATACACATCCAACCCTAAAAATAGAATGTTTTTATGTTATTTTCATTTATGAGTAATAATGAAGACCAAAGCTACCCAATTTCTACTACTGCTAAATAGTTTGCCCTGGATAGGCAGGTTCTTTTTTTGCTAAATAGTTTGCCCTGGATAGGCAGGTCCTCAAGATTTGTCTAGGTTTAGCCATCCGTCACGTCCCGTCCCCGTCTTCACCGCCATCAATCGCCCACGCCGATACCACCGTGGTGAGCCTCTTGTTCTTATCTTCTTTCTAGAAGAAAAAAAAATTCTTACTTGTATGATTTAGATAGATACTTGTATAATTTTCTTACTTTCATTATTGTTTGTTATTATATAGTGCGATGGTTTTGGTATCCGCCCGCGTCAGCCCTCGTCCTATCTATGATTCGGATGTGTTATATATTATATTTTATAACTATTTGGTTCATTTATTGTTTATGACAATTATGCCGACCAATGTGACATAGATATTTTTATCTAGGAGGTATGTGAACTGGAAATTCCAACTGACCCTATTGTCGAGAGGTTAAATTTAGTTTAAGAAGAAAACAATTACTTGAAGGAAAAATTAAAAAAATTGAGGAGAAGATGATATTGGAGTTGCATGTTGCGGATGTCGTAGATGATCACAAGATCAAGATGGATGCAATGCGCTTGAAGATTAGAAAGATTAGAAAATATGCCATTCATAGGCTTGGTATCATTATGCCGTTGGATCAATTATTACCTTGGTTGCGATTATGATCATATATGGTGTTGCATTGAACATAGTTTCAATGTACGGTTTAATTAGATGCTCTGGAGAACTATGTATGTACTTTGGTTTTAATGTGATGATGAACTTCTATTAATTTGGTCACTTATCTATTCATGATGTTATGTAAAAGTTTTTGACATACTCAATTATATATAATGCATGCAGATGAACCGGCAATGGATGTACGGTGACAGACGCACCTCCGAATACATTAAGGGACGGCGTGCATAATTTTCTCGAAGTGGCTGAGGCAAACAAGAAGAATGGTTTTATGTGTTGTCCATGCTCTATATATGGGAATACGAAGTCTTATTCCGACCGGAAAATCCTTCACAGCCACCTGCTTTATAATGGTTTCATGACACACTATAATGTTTGGACGAAGCACGGAGAAAGAGGGGTTATGATGGAAGACATCAAAGAAGAAGAGGACGATGACAACTATGTGCCCCCTGAATACGGTGATGCTGCAACGGGGGAAGCTGAAGATCAAGAGGAACCAGACAATGTGCCTGATGATGATCTTCACCGGGTCATTGTTGATGCAAAGAGACAGTGCGAAAGTCAAAAGGAGAAACTAAAGTTCGATCGCATGTTAGAGGATCACAAAAAAGGGTTGTACCCCAATTACGAAGATGGCAAGACAAATCTTGGTACCGTACTAGAATTGCTGCAGTGGAAGGCAGAGAACGGTGTGCCTGACAAAGGATTTGAGAAGCTACTGAAAATATTGAAGAAGAAGCTTCCAAAGGGTAACGAATTGCCCGACAATACGTACACAACAAAGAAGGTTGTATGCCCTCTAGGATTGGAGGTGCAGAAGATACATGCATGCCCTAATCACTACATCCTCTACCATGGTGCGTACGACACTACAAGAAATATGTCAACTTGTGACCACCACTATTGGTCACTGAATGGTCACAAATTTCCATTTATGACCTTTTTGTGACCAAAAACATAAGGTCAAAAGCTGGCCATCGTAAACTGACTATAGCGACCTTTCTTCTGGAATGGTCGTAGACGTTTATGACCAAAATATTCCTACTATGGCGTTTTGGTCACTAGCAACCTTCCCAGGCCACGTAGGCATCCAGCGTGGCAAGCTGATGTGGCACAAGATTCATCCCGGTCCAATTCGGTTTTCTACATGGGCCTAGCCCAACAATTCGGCCCATTTGTTGTTTTTTCCTGTGCTTTTATTAGCTACATGGGTCTGACCCAGTAATTCGGCCCATGTATTTTTTTAGGCAAGCCCTTTTAATATATGTATTTTATGCTGATTTTGGTTAGCTACATGGGCCTGGCTTACAATTTGGCCTTTTTATTTTCTAGCGCACAACATTTTGCAGTCAATTTATTTTTTATTTCCAGCTTTTTTTCCCAGCTCCAGTTTACAGATGGGTCCCAAATGTCAGATTTTTCACAGCTTATTAATAAGCAATATATATGTATATATCAAATAGACAGAAGAGAGAAAGCATATGAAAATCTTCAAATAACAACTAAAATAAGTTTATTACAATATGCTAAACTCATTCACATTACACAACCAGTTTCCATACACTCATTCACATCACATCAACCAATTTAACCATCGAATCTTGTATACCCAGGAACTTCCGCTTATGTGTAGACCTACAGGAAGGGCATCTCTCCAGCATCATCTCTCTTCAGCATTCACTGCTTCGCACTTGGCTTCACGGCTTCACACTCAGAAAAATTAGGACTGGAGCTCCTGTAAAAGAGCAAACATAAAGGAAAAAAATTAGGCTTGGAGCTCCTGAAAAAGAGTGAACGCATAAAGGAAAACAAGTAAGAAAACTATACAGGAAAACAAGTAGAGTGTATTGAGCATATATATGTTGTCCCTGGAAGGCGATGAAACCAGATTATCATAAGTCACGCTTTAAACATTAAACCAGATTTACAAGTGAGCATGGCTAGACTTCACAGAAACGATTCAAATCCAAAACTTACGGGTGGCTGGGAGAACAGAGAGGGGACGCACCGCTCTAGCAGAGGGCGGCACCGAGGACTGAGTCGCCGTCAATGCTTCTGGTGCACTCCAGTCGCCTACATGTCAGGAGTTTTGTGACTCGTGAAGATACATCTATGCACCAAAGCAGCAGTTCATTTACCAAAAGAAAATAACAGTTCAAGCATCATGGTACCAACACCAATTTATCGACAGCTCAACACCAAAAAAGTAAGTTAAATTGAAAATGCCATACTCAGACCATTTCATCCTCAGTATACGTAATGTGTTGTGCACTCTACACATAACAAGCAGGCTACTAGAAATTACTACAAGGAGAACACACCTCATATACAGAATTCACACTTGACAATTAAAATAGGCACTGCACATATATGGAGAGGTGTTTAAAAATAAAACTCGGGATTTAGGCATGCACTGGGCATGTATGGATACTAATTGCTCAACTACACGAGGGTAGCCAGTTCGCTGTCACATACAGAAAAGCATGATTCAGATCAACACCATAACAGAGATTGCTAAACCTCAACAGTGGCGTACTTATATACAAATAGAGATGATAGCGACACCGTACAACTACTACTTGAAAGATTGGCAGTGAGGCTTACCATTGGCGAAATAGTCATATGAGGACACCTCATTGTACTTCATGAGCATGCCTGGGGGCCAAACAGGAATATCAAAGCAATTGCATCCAGATTCTATCTTCTGCAAATCACAATAAACTCCAGTCACATTGTGTAGTATCAAATAAAAGCAACAATGCAGCAGCTGAAACCACTACCTTACTAATTTGTAGAAAACCTCATGATGTAATGAAATATTTAGTTAAGGACTGGGTTATTGATTACAAGCTAAGTAAAATGCAAACATACTCATATTGTAGTGATGAATCCCAACTCATTTAAATTAGAGTAGTTCGTCATTAGCTCATTCGCATTGTAGAAGTAAAAGCATCTCGTACACACATGATGAAATGAAATGAAAAAAAGAATGCTTCAGTTTACTTGAAAAAAAATGTGTGTGACAAAGTTCTTTTGGGTTGAGCTGACCCAGCAAAAACAAAATTCAATTCTGAAGCTCACTCACCATGTGCACATGAGGCTTGGCCATGTCAATGTGTGCTCGTGAACATGTGTATGTGAACAGGAACAAGTTAAAAGGGATTCCTTCATATTTTTACCAGGAACAGGATGCGGCAGTGGAGCTTCAAGAAAAATATTTAGGACGTAAATAGCAATACACATAAATGAATGAACAGGGGCATATTCTACAGCAAGATGAACCAACAGAGATATATCTTGTATCCTACAGCAATCAAGTTAGAAATCACATCCATTTTCTAATTAACCAGCACCTAAATATATTACATGCACTACTTTAGGAAATTTATGAATAGGAGATGTATTAATAGCAGATTACGAACTAAAGGTTATTATGCAGCATCTAAAATTAGCCAACTCTACAAAACAGTGGAGGAAGCATAGGTCTGAACCCAAACAAATTTACATCAACTAATACACTATATTCCTCCCATAAAGAAAACAATAATATTCCAGTAGAGAGTTAAATCAGTTCATCATGAACTAGCTTCCAACAACATAATATAGGTGAACCCACTAAACTAATGCAAACTTTATGGAAAGTTCCCAGAATTCTGAAGTTGCAACATTTCAAACAGAATTCAAACTGAAACAACTCTTCTGCATTTGATTAGTTTCCATGTTCTATCAAAGCACATAATTTCCAGGTTTAGTGATTAGTTTACATAGCTGATCAGATGATTAATGGAGCTGGTTACTAAAGTATGTGTGTGAACAGATCTAGTTGATTGTACCTCGGCATCTTAATTAATGAGTTAACTGTTGCCTAAAGTATATAGCACAAAACAACATCAAAACTATTGGCATACAGATGCTTTTGACCTAAACTCAACCAATGATTCAGGCCCAAAAGATTCTACATAGTGAGAGTATAATTTTTGGAGAAATATATATGAACTCCAACTGCATCGGCTTGGACAAGCTGCTGCTCAAGGAGAGGTTGCCGAAGGCCGTGAAGACGTCCGTGCACGCCATCACGGAGGTCTTGAGCACGGCGCTGCACGGGTTCTTCACCGTCTTCAAGATCCCCAGCACCACCTTCTCACTGCCAATCAGCACCCGCGGACGGACGAACGATTCTCGGGTCAGATCCCCAACGGAATTTGCCAAAATAGAAGCCAAGAGCAGAAACGACAGAGGGGATCGAAGAACTTACAGGATGGGGACGAGGAGGGCAGGGTGGTCGATGGCGAGGCGGCGCGCGTCGTTGAGGGCCTCGCAGACCAGTCCCTGGAGTCGATCCCGTGGACAACGCGCGGCGCAACCGTGGTGGATCTGGTCGCGCCATGGCGGCCGCCTGATCCACCTAACCCTCTTCTCTTCCTCTTCTGATGAGGGCAGGGGAGGGGAGGGGACTGGAGAGGGTACAGGATGTGAGGGGATCGGCAGTGTGTGGAGGCGGCGGTGACGTGGGAGGGAGGAGCAAGGGAGGGAGGTTGCCGGTGGTGATGGGGTTAGGGGAGGTCGCCGGTGGGGGTGGGGTTGGGTGTCGGCGGCGGGATTGGAGATGAATCGGGGGTGGGGACGACGAGATCGCCGCCGTCGTCACCGCGGAGGTAGTCACCCGCGAGGGCGGCCAGCAGGCTTGGCCTGGACGTGCTTGACCTTGGAGAGGATCTCCCGCGGCCGCCATCGCTGATGCTACTACCGGATCCGAGCTTCGGGGATTGGGGATCGGGGAAACAAAACCCTAGCTGCAGCGGAGGAGGAAGAAGAGCTGGGAGCGGGAGCGAGGTTCGGGTGCAGCGCGAGGGAAGGAGGGCGCCGCCGGTGACAGAAAGGAATGAGGGCGCCGCCGGTGACAGCGCGAGGGAAGGAGGGTGCGGCGCGAGGGGTGAGGGAGAGGCTGATCTGGTTCGGGGACAGAGAGAGGGAGGCGGCGGGCGGAAGGAAGGGAGGAGAGGTAGGGTTTGGTGCGGTGGTTTTTTTCCTTTCTTTGCATGGACGGATGGATGGACGTTGGATTGCTAGCAATGGATGGTAGGATGTCCGCCATCTCATCGATCCGTGCCACAAACGGTTCCACCAATCACAATGTAGTACACACTTTGACGATTTTATAACCATCTAAATTGGTCGTAATCGATTAAATAATATGCTAAATCATGTCACCTATTTTATAACATCATAGAATTAGAAAAAAAATAAGAACAATAGCATCGTGTTAAAAGTGAGACTTGTTTTTCAGAAAAATAACAAACCTAGAATAATACAAATATCTTTAAAAATTGATCTCAAAAATGAGTTTTATTTGCAAAAAAACATTTTCTATCTTTGGAGTGTCAAAAATGGTATATATTTTTTGAAGCACCCACCAATATTTGTTGCAAAATGGCACCACTCTATTTTTCAATAATATTAGATCATATTTTAGGTACAATTGACCAAATGCTTGTGTCTCAATAGTTGTCTATCCACCTCTCGTCAATAATTGAGGAGGTTTTTCAAGTGCCCATTTTCCATTTTTCAAGTGCCCGAAAGGAGGTTTTTTTGTGAAGGAACTACCAAATAATCGTTGCAAAATTGGACAAATCATTTTTCTAAAATACTAGGCCATATTTAATGCACAATTTACCAAATGGTTGGGTGTAAAAAGTTTTGATCCACCTCTGGTGAAAAAGACAAATTTCCGCCGATTCAGCTGGAAGCGGGTCAAATTTGAACTGTAGCTGCCTCGTAGTTTGCTCTTTATTTTTCCAAAAATCATTTCTAGGTACATAAGTATCTTTTTAATCAGAGAAACACCAACAAAATTCCAAGATTCAACCACTAGCTAGGAACGGTCATTCCCGCCGTTTTGACCGCATTTTGAAATGGGCATAAAAAATTCAAAAAAACTCAAAAAATTGGGAAACCTTCGAATATGTCATCATATGTGGCCAAGTTCCTAGGAAAAATAACAAACTTGTAATATGGCAATTATTTTAAAAAAGTGTTCTCAGAAACGAGCTATCATGTGTGGAGATCAATGGCTTTCAAGCCAAATGATCAATCTTATGGCCACATCCATGGCATAGTTTGTTCAAATGATCTCGTATTGTGCACAAGGGTGCATATTGGAATGGCAAACAATGTTTCCTAAGGAAGTTTTCATTTTCGTTGGACAAAAAAACCATTTTCCATTTTTCGAGTGCCCGAAAGGAGGTTTTTTTGTGAAGGAACTACCAAATAATTGTTGCAAAATTGGACCAAATCATTTTTCTAAAATACTAGGCCATATTTAATGCACAATTGACCAAATGGTTGGGTGTAAAAAGTTTTGATCCACCTCTGGTGAAAAAGACAAATTTGCGCCGATTTAGTTGGAAGTGGGTCAAATTTGAACTGTAGCTGCCTCGTAGTTTGCTCTTTATTTTTTCCAAAAATCATTTCTAGTTACATAAGTACCTATTTAATCATAAATACATGGTTTGGTGGCGATACGTCGAGGTTTGGGTGGTGGCCGAGGGCCCCAACTCTAGAGCGCGTAAACTCGCATGCCCGCCGCGTGGTCACCGCGTGACCGTGGTGTTGCCATGTGTTCTGGGCGGCCTAGGCATGTCTAGTTGGTTGGGCACTCCCCAGGTAGGTGCTAGGAAGAAAATTACAACATAAGATTCTCACGAGGAGACCAATCGATGCTCAAACATGAATTAGCAGCCAAGTGTTTGATTAGCGGTACGGGAAATGTACATGGCTAATGGGCGTGAGTTTTGGCTGAGGATGATCAGTTACTAAGGAGACCGTCTTCACAAATTTTCAGCTCAAAAGGAGGAGCCTAGGTGGTACTTCCTTTGCAAACTACCACACTGGACATGACTACGAATGTTGAAGCTCGGCTCAAAATAATAAATGGATTGAGCTGGCATTTGGTGGAGGATGGTTATTTGGTGGAGGATGGATTGAGCTAGCTAGTACTTACTTCACAAAGCTTCTCTCGAGGTAGAAACTTTGGAAATTTCCCGAGAAAGATTTACTAGGAAAATTGAGCTGAATATTATCATGTGGCAATGATTTGGGTATGGAAGAGTGCCCGAAAAGTTTTAGGGTAATAGGAGGGGTCTATATAACACTTGCTTTGCAACGTGCCAATTTGGCCATAAAATATAAATTGAACCCGGGCTCACATAGATGATTTGACTGAGCTGCAATTTGGAGGAGGGTGATAATTTGGGCATATGAAGGAACTGTATAAATTTCATGTCATTTAGAGATATAAAAAAGGTACTTCCTTCACAATGCTTCTAGGTGGACAAAAACTTTGGAAATTTGCCGAAGAAGATTTGCTAGGAAAATGGAGCTGAATTTTGTCATGCGGTAATGATTTGGATAGAAAAGAGTGCCCAAAAATTCCGAGGGCAATCAAGAATATATAAATAGCACTTCCTTCATAAAGTGTTGTTGTGAACAGAATAGGAAAATGAATATTGTTGAATTAGTTTTGAACTAGGCAAGGAAGGATTTTTTACATATTTGATGAAGATATGCCCCAAAGAATTTATGAGATTTTTTTGGGAATTTTGGGAATGATAGAAATATAGGTTGCTTCACAACCTAGGGCAAAAACTGCCACATGGACATGACACATAGGCAAAACTGATGAGATGGCACCTAGTCATCACAACCCACCACAATCTACAAGGCTATGACCATCTATATTGGTCATTAACAACTAGAAATAAGGCAGCGGACTAGCACTGTTTGCTTTGTGACCATTTCGTGTAAGGAAATTACGACCTTTCTGACCAAAATGGTCGCAATGGTTTAGGGTTTGGAGCCCCCTGAACAGCTTTTGACCAATTGGTCTAAAATGGTCATAAATTTATGATCAATTCTTTGAGGGTCACTGACAGAAGGTCATAAGTTGACATATTTCTTGTAGTGCGAGGATTTGAATGCATGCCGGTATGCGGTGCATTGCGGTATAAGATCAGACGAGATGACCTTGGTGATGTTGACGACGAGCGCCCCAGGAAACGGGTTCCTCCCAAGGTGATGTGGTATGCTCCTATAATACCACGGTTGAAACGTCTATTCAGAAACAAAGAGCATGCCAAGTTGATGCGATGGCACAGAGAGAACCGTAAGAAAGACGGGAAGTTGAGAGCACCCGCTGACGGGTTGCAGTGGAGAAAAATCAAGAGAAAGTACTGGAAGGAGTTTGCAGGTGACACAAGGAACGTATGGTTTAGTTTAAGTGCGGATGGCATTAATCCTTTTGGGGAGCAGAGCAACAATCACAACACCTGGCCCATTACTCTATGTATCTATAACCTTCCTCCTTGGCTGTGCATGAAGCGGAAGTTCATTATGATGCCAGTTCTCATCCAAGGCCCTAAGCAACCCGGCAACGACATTGATGTGTACCTAAGACCATTAGATGAAGAACTTTTACAGTTATGAAATGGAAAAGGTGTACGTGTGTGGGATGAGCACAGACAGGAGGAATTTGACCTGCATGCGTTGCTGTTTGTAACCATCAATGATTGGCCTACTCTTAGTAACCTTTCAGGACAAACAAACAAGGGATACCTACCATGCATGAAGGCACTGTTTAGATGACACCGAAAGTATATACCTAGACAAATGCAGGAAGAATGTGTACCTGGGGCATCATCGATTTCTTCCGACCAACCATCAATGTCAAAAGAAAGGCAAACATTTCAAAGGCGAGGCAGATCACCGGAAGAAGCCCGCCGTGCGTACCGCTGATCACGTACTTGCTATGGTCAATGATTTACAGGTAATCTTTGGAAAGGGTCCCGACGGATAATCTGTTCTGAATGACGCTGAGGGACGCGCACCCATGTGGAAGAAGAAATCTATATTTTGGGACCTACCCTACTAGAAAGACCTAGAGGCCCACTCTTCAGTAGACGTGATGCACGTGACGAAGAACTTTTGCGTGAACCTGCTAGGCTTCTTGGGCGTGTATGGGAAGACAAAAGATACCCCGGAGGCATGGGAGGACCTGCAACGTCGGCACAAAAAAGACGGCATGCCTCCAAAGAAGTATGAAGGTCCTGCCAGCTACGCTCTTACCAAAGAAGAGAAAGAAATCTTCTTTGAATGCCTGCTTAGTATCCCGTCTAGCTTCTCGTCGAATATAAAGGGAATAATAAATATCCAAGAGAAAAAGTTCCAGAACCTAAAGTCTCATGACTGCCACGTGATTATGATGCAACTGCTTCCGGTTGCATTGAGGGGGCTTCTACCGAAAAATGTTTGATTAACCATTGTGAAGCTATGTGCATTCCTCAATGCAATCTCTCAGAAGGTGATCGATCCAGAAATCCTACCAAGGTTAAGGAGTGATGTGGCGCAATGTCTTGTCAGTTTCGAGCTGGTGTTCCCACCATCCTTCTTCAATATCATGACTTACGTCCTAGTTCATCTAGTTGACGAGATTGTCGTTCTGGGCCCCATATTTCTGCACAATATGTTCCCCTTTGAGAGGTTCATGGGTGAAAGAACATGCGGTGCCCCCATGTATGGTTTTGGTAGTTGATGACAATCTCTATGGACTAACGGTTTCCTTGAGTTATATTTGAAGGATTTGTCCATAGGATTATCTTGAAGTCCATGTGTTGGTTTCAAGGAGTTTATGAGATGGCCAAAGTGCTTTTCAAGGAATTATCCAAAGATTGGTCATGTGAGAGTTGAGCTTATTGCAAGCATATCTTGAAGAAGAAGATTGTGTGAACATTCAAGTTTACCTTCAAGACATCATCCTAATGAAGAGAGTTGAAAAGATTCAAGGTTGATCTAGACTAAGTACAGAGAGTGATTCAAGTTGATCAACACACAAAGCGCACAAGTTGTACCGAGAGGGACCAAGTGTTCCCATGGTATGGTAAGCATTGTCCATTACGCTTTGTGTACTAACCCATGGTCTACGTGAGAGTTCTTTGTGGGGTTAGGTATGTTTCCATGGTCTTGCGTCAAGAGGAAGATCCCATACAACCCATGGAGGATGACATCAAGTGGTGATCGTCATCAAGTTTGCAGTGTGCAAGTTCAAGTGGAGCAACACGAAGAGTGGCTCACCCATAATGGAGTATGGGGGAGCAATCAAGCTTGAATCTTGCCATCCATTGTGGTGTCAATGGACTGGTGAAGATGTAGCCAAAGAGTCGCTCACCCATAGTGGACTATGGGAGAGCAATCATCTAGTCTTCATCGAGCCAACGCAATCAAGGAAGGTGGTCCAACTTGAGGGAGTCAAGATCGTCATCATCTAGCTCAAGTGGACCATGTGCAAGGCAAAGGTTTGCCCTTGATAGGTTTTCTATTTTACCGGTCTTGTGGTGGTAGTTGGGAGACCGGGTTATAGGATCGTTTGCCGTACTATCAAGGGGGGCTCTCAAGTTGGTAGCTTGATCGTATCGTTAGTAGAGAGCTCAAACCATTGCATCCTTGCATCATGTTTCTTGGTTCTTGTTTGGTTCTCTTTGTGAGTCTTAGAGCTTATGGTCATCTTGATGACAAGCTTGAGTTCATCGAAAACGGAGTTCGCATGCGTCTTATATGATGTTTTCGGTGTTGGAGGTTTTACCGGTCTTATCCAAGGAAGGGTTCTCACCATTTTTTTGTGGGCCTTTGCTCATTTGCTTCTTATTGATATTTCTATCAAGATTGTGTTAGCCCATGTCGTTAGCTTTCCAACAAACTTGATTTCATCGAATTCGGAGCTCGTATGCGAAAGTTGTGGCTGTTTTGATATTGCCTGTTTTACATAGAGAGGTTGTACCTCCCCATAGAGAGGTTGTACCGGTTGACCGGTACAACCGGTGTTTGGAGCGGTTGTACCGCTCCAGAATTGGTCCGGAGGTTGTACCGGCCATGTACCTCTCTACCACCGGACTAGTTTCTGTTGTGGTGCGGTTGTGGGCCGGTTGTACCGCTTATTGCCTGTTATCGGTTGTACCGGTGCTCATAGCGGTTGTACGCTCCTATGTTATTCTGCACATAACGGGCAGATTCGTGGGGACCTATTTAAGGGGGTCTTCTTCCCCAATGGTTCTCTATCTCTTGAGCTCGTTTTTGCCCCCATTGTTGACTTTCTTTGAGCTTGCTAACTCTCAATCCCTCCATGGATTCTTGCTAGTTTTTGAGGAAAAAGAGAGAGGAGATCTAGATCCACACTTCCACCAATCACTTTCTCCTCTATGTGAGGGGAACCCCTTGAATCTAGATCTTGGAGTTCTTTGTGTTCTCCTTCTTGTTCTTCCTCTCACTTTCCTCCCTAGCATTAGTTGCTTTGGCGGGATTTGAGAGAGAAGGACTTGGGCACTCCGTGTGCCCTCGCCATTGCATTTGTGCATCGGCTTGAGTTCTCCACGGTGATACGTGGAAGTTTCAACTTGAGAAGCTTATTACTCTTGGGTGCTTCGTACCCTTGAGCTTGTTCCTCTTGGGTGCTTGGGCGCCCTAGCACTACAAAAAAAAGACACATCCGTGACATTTTGGGCCGAACGAATTTTTTTTCTATCATACATATGACACTTCTATGACGATAATTGTGACAAAACCCGGTATCATCATAGATGTGGTGGGCTCCTACTTCTATGACAAAAAATCATGACAGAAAATGGGCTTTTCGTCCTGGGCGGGCCGGAGACGCAGCTGCATGACATTCTTTGGGCCGTCCATGACAGAAAAAACCATGGTACAAGCGAGGGGGAGGAAAATTTCGGGGAGTTGCCGGTTACGATGGGAGAGCGATGCACGTTTCTCTCGTACAGGTACACGCATGTGTGTGAGGTGTTGGCTCTAACTGAACCCGAGCGAGGCGTTGGGCTCTAACTGAACCCGAGCAATTGCACTGCAGGCTACGCGTTACTGAGCCCGAGTGATCGATCGATGGCTGTTAACTGAACCCGATGGAGCGATTCCTTCGCTACTGCTACTAACTGAAGCCGATCGATTGGATGAATAGTGAGCGTTGCGGGGGGGGAGGGGGGTTTGGATGAACAGTGAGCGGTGGCGTTGCCTCTGGATGAACAGGAACCCGTGGTGTGGAGGGCTGGATGAACAGTAGACGGTGTAGGGGTGGTTGAACAGGACCCCGTGGTGTGGAGGGCTGGATGAACAGTAGATGGTGGAGGGGTGCCCGTGGAGGGGTGGTTGAACAGTAGCTGGTGGAGTAGCGCGCGGTGGAGACTGGATGAACAGGAGCCCATGGAGGCTAGAGGAGGTCGATGGTAGCCCGTGGAGGCTGGAGGGGGTCGACGGTGGAGATGAACAGTATCCCGTGGAGTCCAGTTTTGTGGTACGCCACACCCCTCCCCCCGCTTCGACCGTAGCGCTCCAACACAAGTCCGTTTCGTCCGTTTTGCGGTACGCCACACTCCTCCCGATCAACAGGACCCCCGTTTCGACCGTAGGAGGTCCGTTTCCTCCGTTTTGTGGTACGCCACACCCCTCCCGATCAACAGGACCCCCGTTTCGACCATAGGAGGTCCGTTTCCTCCGTTTTGCGGTACGCCACACCCCTCCCGATCAACAGGACCCCGTTTTGAACGTGGCCGGTCGAACACAAGGTCGTTTCCTCCGTTGTGCAGTACGCCAGGCCTCGTTTCCATCGCCTGTTCCGTCCAAGCCCTCCCGATGAACACGACCACGCATTCCATTCCGACCCAGCCGGTTGGCTCCCCATGAACACGATGACGACGCTATTTCTCCATTCCGACCCAGCCGGTTGGCTCCCCATGAACACGACGACGACGCTGTTTCTCCGTTCCGACCCAGCCATGTACGTATGCGCGATAGGCGTTAGAGACCCTGCCCGTATGTACGTACGTGGCCGTATATTCTTTCTTGCACCCTCGCCGCTGTATGTACGTGTACATGCTACGTGCGCGCCTCTACTACGACACGTGCGCGCCTCTACTACGACACGTGCGCGCCTCTACTACGACACGTGCGTGCCTCTACATCCACCAGTATATATGTACGTACACGTTCGCGACCAGAATGACAATGCTACGTACGCTTCGACCAGGTGGGTCCCGACTTTCAGGCACTTCCTTGCGTGTGAAGATGTAGCTGGTGGGTCCAGCAGTCAGGGGGGCGAATCGTTTTTTTCGGACGCACTTCCTTGCGTGCGAAGATGTAATTGGTGGGTCCTAGCAGAGATGGGGAAACATTTTTTTCGCTAAGTATGGTGGCCCGTCCGGTGGGTCCCCGCTGTCAGGTGGAGGAATAATTATTATGCGCGTAATAAGGAGGCACTTCCTTGCTGCGGCCGTGGACCCAGTTGTCAGCCTCTCCACGTACAGTCCACGTCCGATGGAAGCCATTCCTTGACCACGTTGACCACGCCGCGCCGAGCACCAGGGCGGTGGACGACGGCGAGGTCTAGGAAGGGGACGACGCGGAGCAGGGGAAGACACGGCAGTGAATGCCCACGCGTAGAGGAGTACGAGGGTTCACTGGTTCGGCTGCGGTGTGAGGCTGCCGTCGCCGCAGAATAACATGGGGTGTGGGTGAGTAGAGGGATGGCCTGGCCAGCGGTGGGAGTAGTAGGGGGCGGTGAGGCCTCCGCCATATCGCAGCCGGCCACGGGAGGCAGGAGCACGAGGCATGACCGGCGCTGGTTTGGGCGGCTGGAGCAAGAAGACCAGAGGTTGAAGAAGCACTACGGCCGTTGGATGGACATCGTACAGTCACTGGAGCTAGAATCATGCATATTGACTAAGTTGACAAAGCTCTCCGTCCCCGTCAACTTAGTAGGCCCACAAGTCAGCCTGCCACTATACTGGGTCCCAGCTAACAGGGGGAGTATTCATTTTTTTTGTGCGTAATAAGGAGGCACTTCCTTGCGTGCGAAGATATAGCTGGTGGGTCCGAGGTGTCAGCGGCGGTAACATTTTTTTCGCGAAATACTGAGGCCCTTTCGGTGGGTCCCTGATGTCAGGTGGACGAATCATTATTTTGCACGTAAGAAGGAGGCATTTCCTTGCGTGCGGCCGTGGACCCAGTTGTCGGCCTCTCCACATACAGTCCACTTCAGATGCATGTTGGTCGTTGACCACGTTGACCAGGCCGCGCCGAGAGCACCAGGGCGGTGGACGAAGGCGAGGCCTAGGAAGGGAACGACACGGAGGCAGGGAAGACTCAGCAGTTGTTTCCCACGCGAAGGGGAGTATGACTGAATAAGGGTTTACTAGTTCGTCTGCCGTCGCCGGAGAATAACAGCAGGTGTGGGTGAGTAGAAGGATGGCTAGGCCAGCGATGGGAGTATGGTGGGGCGGTGAGGCCTGCACGGCAGCACAGCCGACCGCGGGGAGGAGGGAGCAGGCAGTCCCGCCGGCGCTTGTTTGAGCGGCTGGAGCAGGAAGAGCAGGATTGAAGAAGCACGACGGCCGTTGGATGGCCATCCAACAGTCACTGCTTGTGCGTCAATCTTTTTTTAGGAAAGCCTCAAATCTGTGGAAAACAGCATACAACCCATCTGCCATTATTTCTAATAATTTACAGCCCATTTGCTAATTCTTAAGGTTTTTTTTGGAGCACATATTCTTTTTGTTAGCATTACAGCCCATATTGTGGCCACGGTTAAAAAATTATACAAAATTTTGAATATTTTGGTGCGGTCCAAACTGTATTTAACCGAAATTTCGACTCACATTCAAACTGATTTTAAAAATAAATGTATATCAATATAAAATCCAACAAATTCTCCACGCATAAAAATTAATGTAATTTAAAATCTGGAAATGAAAAAAAAGATATTTGAAACTAATTGCCGCTTGGATGTGTTTTAAAAATGTACAGCCCATTTCTCATTACTGATGGGCCATTTTCTCGGCCAGCCGAATGAAAGCTCTCCTTGTCTTGAAAGATGTGTATCCCAACAGGCCTGTCAAAGCGAATTACTTGGCAAATCACAAAAAAACTGGGCTGTGGCCGTGGCCCAGCTGTCAGCCTCTCCACGTACAGTACACTTACGATGGAAGTCGTTCCTTGACCACGTTGACCACGCCGCGCGGAGAGCACCACAACGGTGGATGACGGCGAGGCCTAGGAAGAGGACGACATGGAGCCAAGGAAGACGCGGGAGTGGAAGCCCGCGCGGAGAGGAGTACGAGGGTTCACTGGTTCGGCTGTGGTGTGAGGCTGCCGTCGCCGCAGGGCCTGGCCAGCGGTGGGAATAGTGGGGGCGATGAGTCCTCCGCGGCAGCACAGCCGGCCACAGGAGGCAAGAGCATGAGGCACGACCGGCACTGGTCTGGGCGGCTGGAGCAAGAAGACCAGAGGTTGAAGAAGCACTACGGCCGTTGGATGGACATCGTACGGTCACTGGAGCTAGAATCGTTCATATTTACTAAGTTGACAAAGCCCTTCGTCCCCGTCAACTTAGTAGGCCCACAAGTCAGCCTCCCACCAAGGTGGGTCCCAGCTAGCAGGGGGAGTATTCATTTTTTGTGCGTAATAAGGAGGCACTTCCGGTGGGTCCGAGCTTACAGCGGGGGGACGTTTTTTTCGCGAAATACGGCGGCCCGTCAGGTGGGTCCCAGCAGTCAGGGGGAAAACATTTTTTTTCGCAAAATACGGTGGCCCGTCCAGTGGGTCCCTGCTGTCAGTTGGAGGAATCATTATTTTCAGCGTAATAAGGAGGTACTTACTTGCTGCGGCCGTGGACCCAGCTGAGACTCTCCACGTACAGTATACTTCCGACGGAAGTCGTTCCTTGACCACATTGACGTCGCCGCGTTCCGTTGCATGCATGCATCCATGGGCGTCGTGCGTCCCCACTGTCATCCTCTCACGTACAGTCATCTTCCGATGACTCTCGATTGTTGACCACGTTGACCACACCGTGCCGAACGCACCCAGACTGGAACGACCCAGAGATGGGGAAGACGGGGCAGTGGAGTCGCAGATGGAGAGGAGTGGGAAACTTCACTAGTTCGGGTGCGCGGCAGCATAGTCGCGGTGCCGCCCACGGGCGACAGGAGCAAGAACAGAGGTTGAAGAAGGAGCGCAGCTATTTGATTAACATCCAACGGTCCAGCTGCTAGAATCATTTGTTGATTAAGTTGACAAAGCCGTGCGTACACGTCCGCTTAGCAGGCCCAAGTCAGTCACCAAATCTGACGGGTCCCAGCTGTCAACGGGATGGACTTTTTTTTCGCAAAACAAGGAGGCACTTCCTTCCGTGCGAAGATACAGCCGGTGGGTCCCAGCTGTCGGGTGGAGGAAACATTTTTTTCAGCTTAATAAGGAGGAACTTTCCTTGCGTGCGACCATGGACCTCGTGGGTCCCAGCCGTCAGGCTCTCCACGTATAGTCCTCTTCTGATGACTCTCGTTTGTTGACCACGCTGCACTGAACACAGCGAGGCGGTGGGCGACGGCGAGGCCCCGGACGGGAACGACTCGGAGATGGGAAAACGCGGCAGTGAAGTCACAGATTGAGAGGAGGAGAAGGGTTATAACTGGTTCTGTTGCAATTCATATCAAACTCAGGTTCACAGGACACGTTCATATTCATAGCCAACATTCACTATCAACAACTCAAAAGATTCATATATACACAAGCTCAGCATATCTATACATCCAAATGATTGATAGATCACACGACAATATTCATACATAATTCATAAAAAGATTCAGATATACACATGTTCAGTATGTTTATGCATCCAAATGATTGAGATCACAGCCAATATGATCCATGGACGAACTTTAATTACCTAGGGTACAGACTGGTAAATGGTGTTCAATCAGAGGTACTTCTTGCTAAAATTAGTTCTTGTACGAGTAAACTTTCGAGTACATAAGAGGCAGCACAGACAATCTGAACTTTGCCTGTAGGTTTATCCTCAAATAGTGGCCTCGTGCCGATGGAGGTTTGAGCAACTTGGCCACTACTTTCATCCAACTAGTTTACTGGCTCATCTTGGTCCTGTATCTCGCCAAAATTCTACGTTGTAGACGAGAAAGGAGGCGGTTGAGAAAATGAACCACCCAAATTTTTTGTGTAGTTCAACTGAAATGGAGCATCCTTGGCGTGCAGACTGATTAAGTCCCAGATGGATATACGCGTCAACCAACTTTTCTGGAATCTTTAGACTCCATGCCATATAGTTCGCTACCATATGTGCCGATAACCAAAAGGCACAAGTTGGGACCAAAGACTGGACTGCATTTTTCTGGGCTATGCACCAAGCAATATTCTTGGCGTTCACTCTCCTAATACTTGGAGTTTGATAATTGGTTTACACCGGTTGATACTCGAATGAATATAGGCACTTCTTATCAACATCGATGCTTGTCTGAGTGAACTTTGGAGTATATAGCAGCAGCATAAGTACCTGTCCATCTGATCATTTTGTGCAGTTCTACTGAAATCACCCGATGTAATGATTTGCCTGCGAGTTCAGGCTCCAAATTACTCCTTTATGAAATCGGCAAACAGTAGCACTATACCAAATTACCAATACATATGACAGGCACAATAATTAGGATAAAGACCAGTACCAACCTATGTGAGGTAGCATATCAATTACTATTTCCTTTGACGGGAAGCCGAGATAAGCCAAGCGACTGACATCAAAGGAAGAAAGCAAGCGGAGATTAGCGACTGACAGGAAAGGACGGAAGCTGTCGAGGCAATGAAGCACCCAAAGTTTTTGTGCAGTTCCACCAAAATCGAGCATCCCTGTTGGCACATATATTGAGAGAGTGAGATTACTGTAATAGTGGGACTAGTTGATGAAACATACAGTAACAAAGAGAAGCACCCTCATTATCTTAATGGGTAAAGTTAGCAACATAGTAGTCTTGCTTAAAGAGAGGTATTAGTTTATTTAATCAGTGCCAATTAGCTCAACTCAACACTCAAAGCATTGCCATTTATCATAGGTTGCAAAACTTAAAAGTGCAAAGATAAAGGAGTTTCTCATGACAGTAGCACGATACAAATAGAGATGGCAGCAAACTAATATGGATGAAGGCCTTAGGCCCGTACCAACCTAAGAAAAAAACCTTATTCATGTAGTCCCATAAGAGATGATAAAGCACTCACTGGAATCACACAATAGTATATATTTTTGTGCACTTCAAATGTATGGTTGAAATCACTCTTGTTTACTAGTGCTGAGATTATATCGAAAGATTATTAAGAACTTCCAGTAGAGTTAAAGCACTGGCTGGGATACAGTTCATTGTATTGTCTTGTGTAGTTCCACTAAAATGTATGATTGGCACAACATGATCCCTGTTTGCACAAGTAGGAACAAGGTGAAACCTTCATTAGCTTAGTGAGAAAGGATAGGAAGACATTAGCATATTACTCAAACAGTAGCATCAAATTCATGATGGACAATATGCAAAACATTGCCTCATTGAACCAATGGCAATAAATTGACATGCAAAACAATAGCACTATTATGTCATGACACTAATAATATTCCCTCCCCACTCCACCACATGATTCACCTCCATAGACAAACATTCACACGTACATGATTCAGCATAGGGTCCTACTCAAGATTTGTTTAACTCCAACAGGAAAATTAGGCAGTAATAAATTAGTGGTACTTAAGTACTCCTAATTAATTAAGTGAGACAACAAAAGTGGAAGGGCTCCCTGGAGGATCGTCTCACATGTAAGGTAGTCATTGCCGGAGCCCTTGAATAGCCTCGACTGCGGCCTCTGGCTTCAGCAAGATCGCCTTGGCACCGTTTATTCTTCTTCTTCTTCCTCTTCATGCTCTGTTTCTCTTTCTCCTCACCAGTTGGTGAAACCAAGTACATGATTGGCCTTCTAATTCAGAATTGGTTTTGTCAGTGAGGGAGTACAAGTGTAATAGTAAAAAACAACATTATTTTCTCATGGCAGTCGGAAAATAGAGATGAACACATGCATTAAATATCATTCTTACCTAAAGGAAGGTTATGGCGCCAATATGGATGATGAGGATTGGAACACAGATCTCCCTTTGTGTAGTTCCACCAAAATGAACCAACTGTTCCATCTGACATTCCAGTTAAACAGCACAAAAGTCACTTCTTTTAGGAACAGTTTTGCGCAGTGCACCAAAAGGTCACAACAGCAACCAGGCGAATTGGATATCCCTATTTGCACAAAAAGGCATAGAGGAAACAGTCAGAGTCTCAAACAATTACAGGCAAAAACATTTGGCTAAACTTGTCAGAGTCTCAAACAATTACAGGCAAAAATAGTGGCAAGGCTTCATTTTTACCAGGGACATTATATTAAGAACAACTAAGGCTGCGTTCGGTTCACGGGTTTGGTGCAGGTTTTTCGTAGGAACATAATTCCTACGGTATTCTTTCCCTTCCAACCGTTCGGAACACGGGAAAGGTGAATAGTGTTTCATAGGAAAGATGGTCTGGTAGTACTGATTCCATCGGATTAGAAACATCCACGCGCTGCTCATTTTTTGGCCCGAAGCCCGAGGCAAGCGCTCGCTGCCATGCGTTAGACAGGTTGTTGAGCTGTGTTTGCCGGAATAAAAAAATCAACCTATGTGTGGTACGTGAGGTGAGGACAAGAGTAGTCACTGTGCAGCTGAATAAACAAATAACATCTCATACTGCCAAGCATGCTACTCTAAAAAAACAAATCGGTACATTTCGTAGTCGATCCGAACACATTCTCTTGAGAGTTTCCTCCGGTTCGCTGTTCATAGTTGTATACCTACATTCCTTTCCTATTCCTCTATTTTCATCAAGACCTATGTTTTCTGTCCCTTTATTCCGACCGGAGGCTAAATATTTGGTATAAGGGCATGGGACAGTGGGTGCGCCAGCAGTACAGCACCATGTACGTAAACAGGGGCATAAAGTGGTGATTCATAGTTTGTTGCCCCGAGAAACAAACATCCAAGAAACATATCTGGGTTGGTCCCATTTTTGTTCACTCTAGCCACCTACTCCTATGTGTCGATAGCAAATCTAGTCCTAGTCATACCACTGTGTACAACGTTACCCCTATATTTCTCTTTTCGACCAAGAGACCGGTTGGATGACCAGTCTGTACTACTTTCATCCCCTTTCCTTCCTGTTTGTACCAAGTCCGATGTACATACTAAATTCCCCCACCCCTATTTTAATTCAATGACAAGTATTTTCGGACGGAGGGAGTACAAGATTCGACTCCATGAAGTAGCTTTACCTCTAACAATAGAAGAAAAAAATAGGCAACATTGGACCACCCGATCGAGAGGGGCTGAGAGGTATAAAATGATGCACATGCAGCGACGTAGCAAGCTGGGGAAGTAGAGCTAAGGCGGTTTCAAACGAAGATATACCTGAAGGTCATTGGGATGTGGATAGGTGGGCAGCGGGTGGCCGGATCCGCCCACAGGCAACGACGAACGGATCGGAGGACCTCCCGCGCCGGCGCTCGGCCAGAGATAACGGTGTGGCTGGCAGTGGGTCTCCTCCCTCGCTGTCGACAACGGCCTAAACACTGCCCCTCCTCCTCTTCACCGGCGGAGGGGGATACGTCCGGATCTGTAACCAGTGGTGAGGATAGAAAGCTAGTGTTTTTTGAAGGGAGAAAGAGAGGGTTACTACCCCTATCTTGTTTAGATCCAGAGAGGATGAGAGTGTGTGAATAGAGCAGCCCTAGCAAGCAAGCGCGGAGGCTCCGGCCTATATATAAGTAGTGGGGTAGTTTTTCTTTTTCACTCCATCAAAACAATCGTTTGAAATTGTGTACTACTGCATGCCAGGTCGCGGTTTTTTTAGTTGTTGATTGTTTTTTGAGATAGCTACCCGCTTGTTCCAAGTGGTGTTACGGTGTGCCAGGTTGCACTTTCTGTCGTTCAAGTCTGGTAGTACTACAAGTCCCTCCATTAAATGAACAACCACCCCCTCGTAAAAATTATGAACAAGCCCACGGCTAAAATTAGCGGAAACGTGGGTTTCCCCAACATGCATTATTATTTATATTTTCTACTCCTTCTGTTCCTAAATGTAAGTCTTTTTTATTAGCCACACCTAAGACAAGAATTTTTTTATTAGCAGTGAACCCCACATGTCATAGACACAAAAATTGTGGCAAGATTCCCTTAGGCAAGCCAAAGTGTGTCTAACAATTTGAGCAGCTCAGGTTAGGCAAGTGTGGCAAGTGTGGGAAAAATAATGTGGCAACATAAGACAAACATAGTCACAATCCAAACAGCCCCGTGATTTTTTGTGACATGCATGAAAATTTGGTTAGTTAAATTTATAGTCAAAATTTGGCAAGGTGCATCAAATCAACACATGCAAGTATCAAAAGGAAAGTCATGGCATGCATGCATGCGTTGTACTCCCTCCATTTCCAAATATAAGTCTTTTTAGAGACTGCAACAAGTGACTACTCCCTCCGTTCCTAAATGTAAGTTTTTTTAGGGATTCCACTACAAACTACATACGGATGTATATAGACATATTTTAGAGTGTAGATTCACTCATTTTGTTTCGTATGTAGTTCATAGTGAAATCTCTAAAAAGACTTATATTTTGGAACGGATGGAGTACATACGAAGCAGAATATGTCTATTCCTACATACGAAGTAGCCCATTTGAAATGTGTAAAAAGACTTTTATCGAATGGAGTGCTTTGATGTGTCGCATCAACTCGTACAAGACCAAGAAATTTGATTACTACGATGCCCTCTCCCCCGCGGACTGAGCTCCGGTGCCTTAACTGCACCTGCCTTTGGCTGCATGACAGGTGGGCCAACCACCTGTTGGGCCCACCTGTCATGGACACAAAGGCAGGAGCAGTAAGTAGAAGCTTTCGCTACACGCTATCCCTCCCGCACGAGGTGGACGGACATGCAACAGTGGATTTGACACTGTAGAAGTAGGAGTAACATCATTGTTCATCTTCTCGAAGAGGCGAAGAGCCAAGTGCAAACCGAACGTGCCAGTTGCGAACGCTCGCGTGGTGCGGTTCCTTGGAGTACTAGCCAGGCTCTTGCATGAGACAAAATTGCTATTGTTTAACAATTAAACTCCATTATCCATTGGTTGATACTCATTCTGCATAGGTCCACGCGCTTAGCACTGTTTCCTCTGGAGTCACCAATGTTTATTTGCTAATTAATAGCATTCCATGCAATGAACTAGCCATTGCAAGTCATTAAAAGCATGCACACCTCTCATCTCTTATTGGTTGATACGTATGTCAAGAAATAAGAAACAAGGTAGAAGTTAATGCACCGCACCTAAGTGTTTTGGGACTATTTGGTTTTCGTAAGATGACTTACACACCTAGACGGTGGGAGTAGTATAGACCTGTAAACTGGAAAGGAGTATTTGCCTTTCTAGAGATTTCAACAAGTGACTAGACTTCGGCTATAAAAAAAACAAGTGACTAGACTACACCGTGTGTAGTACCCCATCCCTTCCGGTTTATAGGGCTCAAATCTCAAATCTCATGAACCAAGGCATTTTGCGATTGGAGGAATGTATCTCGTACTTTACAAAACTACCCTAATTAAACTCATGCATTAATTACGTATTTCTCTTGTTTTCCTCTCCTCCTTGGTCGCGGCGCACAATATTGAGAGAGTGCTTGGATACGTTTTAGTCTCATGACTATAAGTAGTGGGACTAAAACTTGTTAGCCTCATCCATGCTTGGATCCATATAATAAAGAGACTAAAATCAAGTTAATGACATTTCAAAGCATCCGGGCCCGCGTGCCATCCACCAAATCATAGTGAGGTGCTACAGTCGAGACTCACCTGTCACCCCGGTGTGGCCGTCATGACCCGTCATATCAGAAAACCCACACCTTTACCAGCAGTGGTAAGGTGGCCTCCAAGTTGGACTGGACAAAGCAATCATCATTTCATTGGAACGCTCGTTCAAGCCATTTCTTCCCTTTCTTGTAGAAAACCTCACTCCAGGCTACTCACTTCTGACATTTTTCTTCTTTACTGACGAAGGAAAGGTGGGCGAATCAGTTATGCTGCTATATTTTCATTCCAATAATCTTCTTTTTGCGAAGCACCGACCGATTCTCACATCCTATTCTTTTCCCGTTTTCATTGTGGTTGTGGTTTCCTTTCGATTGATTTTTGTTTGTCAGTTCATTGATGGATCCTGGAGCACTAGGCAAAGAGTTGCCGACGGACAACCCACTGGAGACAGCGATCTCCTGGAAGCGAGCACCGACCAACGAGTTGACCATGTTGGCGGGCCAACCCATGGAGACGAAGAACTCCAAGAAACAAGCACTGGCCAAAGAGTTGAGGACATTGGCAGATGAACTCCTCAAAGAAAGTTGGAAGAACAGCAAGGGCCCCACCGTGCCTACCCTAGGAGCTCTGATTGCCACCTATGTGAGGCTCAAGACCGAGTTTGAGGAGATAATCGCCGTTGAGAAGCAGTATTCCCCTGGCAAGGTGATGGCCCCCATCGAGGACGAGGAGATGGTCCCCGGAGGGATGAGATCCCCCGGTGAGCTGCACAAGGTAAAAAATAATGGCTTATTACCATAGTTGTGGTTTTTGATTATTTGCAATGTGCTTGCTTTTTGATTATTTGCAATGTGCTTGCTAATATGTTAGTGTTGTGCATGTGCCGGTGGTTGTCCTTGATGACTCCGATGTCGTGGCCCGTCCTGTTGGCATCGCCCCAGAGATCGATTCCGATGCCGCTGTCCATCCTGTGGACATCGCCCCAGAGATCGATTCCGATGTCGCGGTCAGTCCTGTGGACATCGCCCCAGAAATCGATTCCCATGCCGCTGTCCGTGCTGTGGTCATTACCCGAGAGATCGATGACAAGAAATAGTTGGTCGCGCTAATCCTTCAGGGTAGTTTGCATTGCCCTATGTTAAATTACTAGAACGATGCATGTTATCAAACCATCTTAGGGATAGTGTACTGTCTTGTGTGGGCGGTTCTTACTACTTTTGTTTGATAGTGTATCATGCGATGAATCATGTGAACCCTCTCCGAGTTATGGAAACAGATGTATCCTCACCAGCTTTTGATGTAATATATGGCATGCTTAGATGTAAGTTTGAACTGTTTGTCATATCAGCAGGGCTTGTTTGACGATTCTTGGTGTTAGTAGGCTAGCTACTGTGCGAGCTATAGTACTTTCAAAACACTCACCGAAGAGAAACGTTGGGGCTGATGAGCTCGTCGTACGCTTATACATATCCCTCGTCGATCGACCAATAGCCCTAGCTCCTAAAATTATAGGCTTAGCGATCAATCAGACAATAGTTGACATACATTCAGGCCTCATTTGGTTCATAGGGTAGGAAAATCATACGTAGCAAAAGTACAGAGAATGTGCAACACAAAATCATAGCAGTGCAGAGACGTACTCCCTCCATTCCAAAATAGATGACCTAGGCGGGCTAGTTTGGCCTAGTGGGTTTTAGTGATATGACGTGGTACAGTGTCGTCCAGTCTTCACGTGTAGTAGCAGTATTGCGGGTACAGTAAGTTTTCTTGAAGAAGCGGAATCCAACGAATTCATGATGGTTCCTTTGTCCGAACAACTTACGGTGGGAAAGGTTGGGCATGCGATATGACTGGGGTAGACTAGCATAATTTTGTGCATGGCAGGTGGACCAGGATGGTCGACATCCCACATGTCGGCGAATGAAAGTATTCTTTCCGATATAGAGGACGAGCAACGAGTATTCATTGTTTATTTTTGATGAAAGCTATTGTCTCCACTGTTACTCCTTGACTTTGGCAATGCCTCTCTCTCCTCCACATAAGCGGGGACTACTTGCTATGCATGCAGCGGGAAGCTGGCGTCTTGAGGGGCCAGGGCGGTGAGAGAAGGCTCCGAAAGCAGTCCGGACACCAACATGGCCCACCTCACATTATCACCATATATTTCTTGGAGTCCGTGCGCGGCGGGCGGGCGATCTCTTCTCCCTCCCCCGTTTCTCTCTTCTCAGCCGACGCCCGCTAAGCGATTAGATTTCGTCTATCAACGGTTTATTCAATTACGGTCCCACATGTCAGTGAAATTGCAAGACAACGCGTGTCCCCTCTGGTGAGCGGCGTGCGAGCCGGACTGTCGGGGTTGTGACGCGTACGAGTCGTAAGTGTGCCGCCTTTTCCTTTAGAACTTGCGAAGCGTAACTTTTTCACGCGATCGATCGATAGAAATCCAGAACAAAATGACGAGGGCGGTGCTTTCCCGCTCGTTAGGAGGGCTAGTTCGAGTGATATGATGTGCTACAGTGCCGTCCACTTGCTCCATTTTTATGTAAGCAAGAGTTTACACTCGTACGCGGGAGGAGTGCGAAACACCGCGGATCTGATTTTGATCGAGGGATAACTGTTCCCTGCCAAATAATGGAGGATTGTTAGCGATTATAACATGATAGTTAGGGCATCTCCAGCGCTCGCCCACAAATTTACACCGGCATCTCTCCGAGGACACTGATGGATGCCATCCAATGCTGCCCGCATACCTTTCGACAACTATATGAACTAACCGGACGAAATTCGTGCAAACAAAGCAAATTTCAAATTAACCGGATGAAATTAACCGGATGAAATTCATTACATTTGGAAAACTTTTCCTACAAACTGGACGAAATTCATTACATATTTCGCACAAACCGTACTAAACCTACTGTAAAGCTAATCTAAACGATTGCCGGTGCCCGACCACCATGTCCGGCCATGAACCCGAGAAAGCCGGCCATTGCCTTTGCCTCCTCCTCATCCGCCTCGATAACCTCCTCCTCCGGCCGGAGCACAAGGTTATGAAGATTTCCGCCTCCACGTTTACCCCACCAAGCTTGGCGTCGACTGAGTGGAGTAGCGATGGCCTTCCCAGGACCAGAGCGGCGGTGACCTACCGTGTACTACTCTTCCTTGCTGCTGGTTGTGCCCGCGCACGCGCGCCGGCTTCATGGTCGTGGCGGCGGAGGGCGGCCCGGGGGGTGTCGGCGATCTCCTTCGTTTGCTCCTGCGACAGTACGTCGAAGAGAGCTTTGGAGCGCGCCCGGAGCGGAGCCGCCGATGTCCCTCGTCTGCTCCTGCGACAGTACGTCCAAGAGAGCTTCGGAGAGCCACAAGGCCATGGTTGAAGTGGTGCCGACAAAAGGAAGGGACCGGAGGAGAATAAGTGCGGGTCTTTGGCTATGGCTGGGAGCTGGGGCTCAAGTTAATATAGCGGGTGAATGGCAATGAGCCGCGGCAGACGGATGGACAACTGGCGCCAGAGTAGGTTCGTCGGGCGTGAATGCGGACGCTGCTTCAGTGACTTAACTGCAGATGCGTTTGGGTGTCTGACATGTGGGCCCAACGGGCGTCTGGCCCGCATATCAGTGACACACCAATTGCACCTGCAGTTAAGTCCAGTGAATGTGGCATTGACATTCTGGAGAGACGGTGACCGTTTCAGGCGCATGCGGACTGTTTGACTGGTCAACCATACAAATACGGAGCTATACGCTGAGCCAGCGACCATATAATCACCATATCTCGTATACAATGATCAAAGTGAGCTATCAAGACAAGTTCGATGACCGCCAATGCATTTTACTCGGTAATAAATGACCAGGATTGAAGGGGAATCCTAATTTGCTTCGTCTTCTGTCCTTGAGCTCTTGACAAACCAATGCACTATATGGCTGTCCGGCCACTCCACCCCAGAGCTCTCACCAAGCATCGTTCATGCCACCGCGCCGCACACTAACCGGTAAGGCAGCGATGGCATCCCGCCGCGCCGAGTTCCTCGCCGCCCACGAACGCACACAAAATGGTAGGGAAGCGATGGCATCCCGCCGTGCTGAGTTCATCGCCGCTCGCGACCTCACAACTATGTGGGAGGAATTTGAAGATGCCAAGGCCGAATGGGCTGTAGAGCAAGAGGCGGCCAAAGATGCACAGAGGGAGCGGAAAAGTCAGAAAGCACTCAAGAAAAGAGAGGCCCGCCGCCGCAAGAAAGAGAAGGACGCACGCGCTGCTGTGGAGAGGTCGGCGGAGATCCAAGCACGGTGGGGTGTTGCCGACAAAGCTGGGAAGGAGAACGACGGCGTCTGGCCAGCATGCTAGAAGTAGTAGTACTAGTAGTTAGTGTGTGTATCTGTGTCTGAGTACGAGCATGTACCAGTACTACTAGTTACTACTGTAGTTTTTAGAGCAAATTACCAAGACATTAGCCTAGACTAAATGGAAAAATTCCTATCCTATGCATCAAATGGCATCTCTTTCTCTATAGGAATTGAGATGCATCTCATCTCACTTCCTATGATTTTCATATTCCTATCATATGAACGAAAGGAGGCCTCTGTTGGAGTAAATACTGTAGCTAGCAGTACTGCTGGTACAGTAGTTTTCTTCAAGAAGCGGAATTCAACAAAGTCATGATGGTTCCTTCGTCCGAGCAACTTCAAAGTGGGAAGTGGGCCTGTGATTTGACGGCTCATTAGTCATTGTTAATGTGGCGCGACGACCTGGGTGACTCTCCATTGGAGTTCTGCGTGCATGGCAAGTGGACCAAGATGGTCGACGTCCCACATGTTGGCGAACGGAAGTATTCTTTCCGATATCGATCGAGGAGCAAGGAAACCGCGTGGTATAGTATCACTGCTGATTGGTTCGCAAAAAAAATATTATCACTGCCGATTTATAATTATTTTTTTATTTCTGATGAATGCTAGCGTTTCAACTCTTACGATGAAGGGTGCCAAACACGGCACGCGCGTGCTGGATGTCCCACACGTCAGTGAAAGGAGTGGGACATGAACAACATGGTAGAGCCCAGCGTGAAAAAACATCATGGTAGAGCGTCTCCACTTCTTCCACTTCTGGGTCGGAGACAACACGTAGTAGTACTTAGTTGTATGAACGATACAAAGTGCGACCTGGAGAGAAAGACACGTCTAGTTGGAAGGTCTCGGGGCATACACGTAAACAAATATAAAATTTAATATGTGCCTCCAACTAATATAGTAGTAGTAGAGTACTTAGGCACGTACTCCATAACATCACCGTGCATTGCACGTACAACATTTAGTGGTAGTACATAGTAAGAGACAAATGCCGCCCAAGAGTTCCCTTCTTGACCTACTTTTGGGTGTTTGGTAGAGTGTATGGAGGGTGCATGAGTCCACACTAGTTTAGCACAAATACACTAGAAGCATGCATGAAGAGAGCATGAATGAAGAGGGGTGTTGAGTTGAGCATGCATGAAGAGGGAACAACTATGTTGAGACGAGAACGCAACCAAACACACCCTGTATGCCACGCATGTTCATACCATTTGTGCCTTTCTACTTCACTTATTGCGCTACATTACTCAGGTTCATACGTCCACTCCTGGGTACATGTCCGTATCGTAGTTCCAGTGCCACGTGTTCTTCATATAGATGGAACGATCGTTGCATAACATGTGCGCCTTGATGCTAGATGTCTCGCGTGTTGGCAAAAGGATGAACAAAGCTCACGTAAAAAAAATAGAGTGGAAGAAAATAGATTCTGGACGACCGAGAAGGAGCAAGGAACCTCGTGGTGGAGCGTCTGCACTCATAATATTTAATATTATTCAGCGATATAAAATTAACCAATCATCTCCATAGTGGACTGGAAGAGTACGAAACACGGCAGCCCAATGTAGTTACATCATACTAGTACATGGCTAACCCACGCTATCACCATATTTCTTGGCTTCTGTGCGACACCTATCTCTAGTAATCCAGCAGCCTGTATCGCTTCTCCCTCCTCGTCTCTATCAAAGTGCGGCGGGCTGGCGTTTTTGCCGTCTATTGAGGTTGGTTAACTATCACATGTTAGCGACATCCCAAGAGCATTCTAAAAAAAAATTCCTTTCACGTTCCGTTTTCAAAAAGAAAAAAAATCCTTTCACTTACGAATTTTCCTGTATGCTTTGAGCAACTTGCATGTCCTATACTGCTCCTGTTTGATACTCTAACTTAGCTAGAGGTTAGACTAACTCATGACTAACCCTGAACTAACTGTAGCCAAAGAGGTGTTTGGATGACAGGGTTAGATTGACAATAAATGCACTTCATGGAGAGAGAAAAGTGATTTTTCAGTGGTCCCAATGAGAACTATCTCCAGTTAGCACCTCTTGGGTGGGATAGTTTTTTTTTTGGTGGGTTCGGTGCAACTTGCTCCAATTTAAACCCTTATGCTTGGGTACTTTAGGGCTATTTGAGACCCAACTAGCTCAAACTAACTCTAACCCATGGATCTAAACAGGGCCTATGGTCAGTCTCGACGCTGAGCAGTCGCGTGCACCGGGAAGCGGCGCTCTCGCGGCCATCGCGCCACTTCAAAGCCGGCGCCAGTGAGAGGTCGCCTCCACTCTGGCCGGGCATTAATGCGGTACTGACGCTCCAGGGCGACGCTGACAGTTTCACGTGGGAAGCGCGCGCTGGCAAGGGAGTATAGGTTTTGAACCGTTTCAGGTGTAGTAGTAATGGTAGTTTGCAAAACTACTCAATTATTGCACTCAGTTTCCTAAGAAATTGTGGTAAACAACGTTACTCCACAGCCCGCTTCCCTTCTCCTTCCTGCTCGTGATTTACGTGGCCATGTTAACGTGGTTGTGTCAAAAAAATGTCACTTCCTGCTCGTGATTTGCATTATATAATTACAAGCAAGATTCTCGTGCATTGCACGGAACATCAATATGCATTTTTTTTACAAAACACCTGTTGTGATTGACCCATGCAGGAGTAATCCCATGTGTAAAAACTAATGATATCTCGAGAATTTTATCAGAAAACTGGTATCTCAAGAATGTCATCAAAAAAAATGAAAGATGAGAGATAAGGCGAGGAGGAGTGGAGCGTGGTGGTGACTGGTGGTCGGAATGGGCGGAGGCATGGGGATGGACGGCGCCGGCAGGCGGCAGCGGCCACCATGCATGCTAGATTGTTCCAGAGACTTATTCCTTTTTTAATTGCTGGCAATGAGGTTGCGGGAGATAATGATGCGGAGAGAGGTGCAGGTATCTTTTGTAAAATTATAATAGTTTGCTTCCTATCCGTCAGATATAGATCATACGGTATGTATTACAAGATGGCAGGCAGACCATCATCGCCAACTCGTTTTTTTATAAGGGTATACGGATGATAAGTTTGCTGACTACTAAAGTAAAGTGGAATCTGTCCATGTTATGCAGGTAAATAAAGGTGATTGTTTATCATACGGGTAAGGTTGGATGAAGGGTGGTAGGAACAAATGCTCCGCCCAGAGCATGTGTGTGTGTGTGAGATGGAGTCTTAGTGTGTGTGTGGTGTGTGTGTGTGTGTGTGAGAGAGAGAGAGAGGGAGATGAGAGAGAGAGAGATGGAGTCTTAGTTTGTGTGTGTGTGTGTGTGTGTGTTTGTGTGTGTGTGTGTGAGAGAGAGAGAGAGAGAGATGGAGTCTTAGTGTGTGTGGGGGGGTGCGTGCGTGCGTGCGTGTGTGTGTGTGTGTGTGTGTGTGTGTGTGTGTGTCACGGAGTCCTCTGTGGCTGATGTAATTTAAGTGTGCATGGCTTCATCATAGAGAGGTGATGTGTATGGCCGAGGCCACCAATGATGGGGTGCGAGAGAGAAAATGCCCGTAGGAGGGAAGAAGGTGCGTGCGCGTGAGAGGAGTCGACATCGAGAGAACGTGTTTGTTTGAGAGACACCAGGAAGACTACTATATATCGATGGTGCATGTAGGCGGGAATTAAACAAACGGATGGTCTTATTAGTTTCAGGGATATAGGGGAAGAGTGAGAGGCGTGTGGGGTGGGGGGGGGGGTAGCTAGAAGGAGCTTGTTAAGTGTGAGTGTGTGTTTTGCCCATCCAGGCGGTAGTTATGTGCACAAAAGAGGAGAACGATTCGATGTGGCGTTAGGATTGAGGGTAATTAACTACGTATGGAGACATAGAGACCTTGAACGTGCATGTGTGAGAGGTATACATGTATACGTGGGATGTGTGTGTGTGCGCGCGCATGATCGAGATAAAATAAAGAAGAGATAAGTCCTAAGATCAACGACATGGGAGAGACGGATCGGTATGAAAATATGCATGCACGTGAGAATGCAGGGAAGAAGGCCCGACAATTGAGCATGTGTTTTTGTCTTTAAGAGATAGTGGCGTGGGCTGGAGCATGCATCTATGGCGAGCAGAGGGGGTGAGGCACAACGTTTGTACAAAAGAGATCAACCTATAAATGCATATGTATGGATAGACATATATAGTGTGGGTGATAGGAAGAAAGACTCCGTGCGAGAAAGAACTGTTGACGGAGAAACTACAGATAGATACAGAGATGGAGATGCTAGCTAGAGAGACATCCATTAGTTTGGGTGTCGGAGATGACCGTCGGGTGGTTCAAAGGGTGAAGTTATATATGTGTGTGAGAGAGCACTTGACTGCATGTAGAGAGAAACATATGTAGTGTGCGTGATAGGAATCAAGAGTGAGGGCGATAAACAAGGTTGATGGAGAAACAGATAAAAAGAAAGATAAAGATGCTAGCTAGTGTGCGCTAGAGATAGGAGTCGAGTGGATCAGAAGGCTGGGTTATGTGTGTGGGTGTGAGAGAGATAGAGAGAGGGTGCATGTGAGTCACATACAAATAAATATCAGAGAGAAATGAGATCCAGAGAGACGGAGTTTTGTGTCTACGAGAGAGAAAGATATTTCACAACGAGAGTGATAGCTAGAGAGACATATGAGGGAACGCAAGATATCTCTAGGGAGAGAGGGTGTGTTTGAGCGACATACAAGAGAACAATGGAGAAATATGAGACCCTGGGAGACAGAGTTTGTGTTTGTGTGTGAGAAAGAGATATTGAAGAGGAAGAGTCGTAGGTTCTCATATCTAAGGAGCGAAAGACATCTCTGTATGAGGGGTGTGCGAGTGGCACACATGGGAATAGTTGAGATAAATGAGACCCCGGGGGACAAATTTTTGTGTTTGTGTGAGAGAAAGAGATTCCACATGGAGAATCATAGCTAGAGACACATAGCAGGGAGCGATATATACTTAGAGAGAGATAGAGTGATGAAGGTCGATGGAGAGAGTACCATCAGTGTGTTACGAAGATAAAAGATCATTGTTGACATACCGGTAGCACGAGAGATGCCTGAGACGATGAACGCGTATAGGTCCAGAGAGATAGTCCTATATAGGCATGAATGATAGCTATATGAGACGAATATCTGGATTAAAGGGATTCAAATATTTAAACTGGAGATCACGACATCGATAATATCATAACACAAATTGGTGTATCAAACATGCATATTCATTTGAATTTGGGCACACGTGTATTGTTATATAGTTTATCAATACTGGTGATCCATAGATTCTTCAATTACAAACAATGCATGGTTTATATGCAACTGATGTCTAAACGGGACTACACTATATGTTGCGTGTGTGAAACACATTATACATGTTTGAGAAGTTAAAAAACCCCGCATGAAACACACATGTAATGCCCACGATGCGGCTATATCTCCCACGTGTCGAAGCACGACTTAGAGGCATAACCGCATGGTGGTTTTCTCGCAAGAAGGGTCATCTTCACACAATCCCATGTAATGAACAAGAATGGGATAAAGAGAGTTGGCTTACAATCGCCACTTCACACAATACATAAATAAATCATACATCATTCAAAATACACTCATAGACCGGCTACGGTCAAATCCAAATGAAAAGAAGACAACCCCGAATGCTAGATCCCTGATCGTCCCGACTGGGCTCCGCTACTGATCATCTGGAAACGAAACATAGTAACGCCGAAGGTCCTCATGAAAGTCCTACTTAAGCTCGGTTGCGCCACTTGCGCTGGTATCCTCGGTACCTGCATCTGTTTTGGTAGAATCTGTGAGCCACGGGGACTCAGCAATCTCACACCCGCGAGATCAAGACTATTTAAGCTTGCAGGTAGGAAAGGGGTAATAAGGTGGAGCTGCAGCAAGTACTAAGCATATATGGTGGCTAACATACGCAAGTAAGAGCGAGAAGAGAAGCAGCGCAACGGTCGAGAAGCTAGAAGTGATCAAGAAGTGATCCTGAAACTACTTACATTCATACATAACCCAAACCGTGTTCACTTCCCGGACTCCGCCGAGAAGAGACCATCACGGCTACACACGCGGTTGATGCATTTTAATTAAGTCAAGTGTCAAGTTCTCTACAACTGGACATTAACAAATTCCCATCTGCCTCATAACCGCGGGCACGGCTTTCGAAAGATAATACCCTGCAGGAGTGTCCCAACTTAGCCCATCACAAGCTCTCACGGTCAATGAAGGATATATCTTCTCCCGGGAAGACCCGATCAGTCTCGGAATCCCGGTTTGCAAGACATTTCGACAATGGTAAAACAAGACCAGGAAAGCCGCCCGAAGTGCCGACAAATCCCGAGACGAGCTGCACATTCTCGTTCTCAGGGCACACCGGATGAGCCAGACGTCGGGTTGGCATAGACCCTGGTTGCCCAAGGGGCGCCAGACATCGCTCAGGTTGGACCAACACTCGAAGGAGCACTGGCCCGGGGGGGGGGGGTAAATAAAGATGACCCTCGGGCTCGCGAAAACCCAAGGGAAAAAGGCTTAGGTGGCAAATGGTAAAACCAAGTTTGGGCCTTGCTGGAAGAGTTTTATTCAAAGCGAACTATCAAGGGGCTCCCATAAATGACCCAACCGCATAAGGAACACAAAATCAAGGAACATAACACCGGTATGACGGAAACTAGGGTGGCAAGAGTGGAACAAAACACCAGGCATAAGGCCGAGCCTTCCACCCTTTACCAAGTATATAGGTGCATTAATTAAACAAGAGATATTGTGATATCCCAAAGTATCCATGTTCCAACAAGGAACAAACTTCATCTTCACCTGCAATTAGCAACGCTATAAGAGGGGCTGAGCAAAAGCGGTGACATAGCCAAACAACGGTTTGCTAGGAAAGGATGGTTAGAGGCTTGACATGGCAATATGGGAGGCATGATAAACAAGTGGTAGGTAGAGCTAACATAGCGATAGAGCGAGCAACTAGCAAAGCAAAGATAGAAGTGATATCGAGGGTATGGTCATCTTGCCTGCAAGGTTCTCAGAGTTGTCGAAAGCTTGATCCTCGTTAGCGTACTCAACAGGTTCCTCGTTCACGTACTCATCTCCCGGCTCTACCCAAAGCAAGAACACAAGCAATGGAACCACAATAAATCACGGTGCAATGCACAAGCAACATGATGCAATACATGGCATGATATGCGAGATGTGATATGCAATGCTTATGCGTGCTCCGGAAGGAAAATGATGAACATGTCATAAACTTGGAAAACCAAGTATGCCGCTGGAAAGATGAGATGATTTCGGTTGAAATCGATATAAAGATCACCGGAATCGGATGCACGGTTTGCAAATGGCAAGCAAAACAAGAATGGCACAAATCTGCGGTTAACAGCATGATAGCACTTAGAATACATCAAGAAACTATGCTACAGCACCCCAACATATCAACAAAGCACATGACAGTGATCTACAAGAGATGCTTAACAAAAGATGTACACTGAGCTACGGCTAATTCACACAATAAAAGGTTCAAACAACCATGGCAAAAGTGCAAAAGACAACAACAACACAGACTTCACTAACATGGCAGAAACAGCATCAGGAAGCAATGTTTAGAGCAAGCAAACATCATCCTACAGGAACATATCATAGAAACTTAAGGCAAGGCATGATACGGATGCAGAGTTATGATGCGATGAACATGTCATAAAAATACTGTAGACTTAGGGAAAAACGAGGTCAACCTAGGTTCCAGATCTAGATCTGGGCATGAGGGTCGACATTCGCCGGAGCTGCAGGTCGGGACGAGATCGGAGATGGCCGACGAGGGGTCGGGGCGGCGGATCCGGCCGGCTCCTTGCCGGATCCGGCGAGGGCGAGGCGCGGGGGCGGAGGAGCGCCTGCGGGAGGCGAGGAGGAGGCGCGGGCGGCGGCCTGGCGGCGGCCGGGCGCTCCAAGGGCGGCGCCAGCGAGGATCGGGACGGTGGAGGTCAGCGGCGCGCGCGGGAGGAGGTGCGGGTGAGGTCCCGCGCGGGGGCGGCACGGCGGAGCTGGCCCGGGAGGGCCTCCCGCGGGCCCTGCGGGCTGGCGCCGCTGCGAAGTGGGTGCGACCACGTGGCGGCGCGCGGTTGGCCGGGCGGTGGAGGGCGGACGCATCCGGCTCTGCCTGGACGTGTCCGGCGGCGGAGAGGGAGCGGGCTAGGGGTTCGGGATCCGGAAATTTTGGAGGGGTGCACATATTTATAGGTAGAGGGAGCTAGGAGGCTCCAAATGGGGTGTAGTTTTCGCGCACACGATCGTGATCCGACGACGGAGAGCATGGAAGTGACTTAGATGGGTTATTGGGCTGTTTTGAAGGGGTGTTGGGCTGCAACACACAAGAGGCCTTCGCGGTTACCCGGTTAACCATTGGAGTATCAAACGACCTCCAAATGGCACGAAACTTGACAGGTCGTCTACCGGTGGTGTACCAAGGCCACTTGGCAAGCCTCGGTCCATTCCGAGAACGTTTGACACCCGCTCACGAAAAGAGACAAGAGGGGTGCGCCGGTGCATGTGGGAGTGTCGGATTGCAAAACGGACAACGGGGAAAATGCTCGGATGCATGAGACGAACACGTATGCGAATGATTTGCACATGATGACATGATATGAGATGCATGACATGAACAAAATGCGAAACGAAAGACAAACACCCAACCACGGAGGGAATACCATAGCACATAGCCGAAAATGGCAAGAGTTGGAGTTACAAATATGGAAAGTTACATCCGGGGTGTTACAACACATTAATTGGAGACAGTTAGCGAGGAATGCATACATTGGATTTCAACATAAAGTGGTTTCAAATATTTGAAAATCCAAATTGATGGATACAACCTTATGAATCTGAGATCATGCCATTTGTAAACCATATTTATGTACAAATGGTGTTGTGCTTTTGAAAGTATATATATAAAAAAAATGGTGTATATAGAATGTAATTCCAATTGAAAATGGATCCCGCCCAAAAAAAATAGTAGAATACAAACGGGATTCGAACTGAGTTGGCATGGTAAATGTGCAGTGTGCAAAATTTGAATGAAGCGGGGAAAATCGCAGTAACCGCCCGAAACCAAAATCTGCGAGATGGAAATCACTACTGCCTATCCCTGCCGCGCAAAGCCTATCTGCTGGATTTCTATAGGTTTCGATAGGGATAGGTTTGTAATTTCACCCAAATGTGACGTAACCGCCTCTCACCCGGATTCATACACGATGGGCGCCAAAACACAGTGTGCCCTCGGCCGAAATCGACTCCCTCCCCGATTCATATTCATACACGGTGGGCGCCAAAAACAAACTCTCATCGGCAAATATTCGGTGTATGCGAGATTACCGTCCTATCCCCAACCGACTAATGTTGCTGTGATGTAGTAGAAATTTAAAATGGGGGCTAAGTTTGTAAATTTCCTCGCATTTGAGACAAGCGCGCCCCTAATACATGGTTCCCCCCTTCCTCTCTACCTCCCTTTTCCCCATTCGTACTCCGTGGGCGCCAAAACACCCTCTCCACCCCACCCTCCTCCGTCCGCCGCCGTCCGCCACCCCATCCACCGCCGTCCTCCTCCACCATGCCAGAGCTGATACCCCGACGCCGCCGTCCATTACAAGAGATCGACCTCTCTCATCCACGCCTTCGGACCGGGATCCTTGCATCCCGTCCTCTCGCTTCATCCCCGCCGTCGTCCACCTTGCCGGCGCTGCTCCTACGACCGTCTCGTCCATCGCGCCCCGCCGCCACCGTCTACCCTCCTAGATCTACTTCCACGCAGCCGACAGCCATCGCTACCGCAGCACCGTCAAATTCTCACCAGATGCGTACACGGCGCCGCACCAGAGGCGGTACTCTTTCGTATCTGCTCAACTTATTTATCGCAGCAAGAAAATAGATCGCCACTGCTTTACTCTGATTTCTTGTCTTGGTTGCGAAGTTGCCTTTGTCTGGTTTGCATCTTCAGATCCGCCATGGCACGCTCAACACTATACTCCCAATGCTTATGGTTTTCCCCTTTTATATTCCACACTAGTTAAATCACAGTAGACTAAATTTCAAAATTGGGTCAGTCGATTTTTCAGAGCTCGCCGGAGTTCGCCGGTGCGATCGAAGGGGCTTGGGTGGTTGTGGGGCCTCGCCGAATGAAGAAAACTCGACGCGGGTGGGGGGTGGGGGTGGCAGAGGAACACAGGTGGTGGGGGCCAGTGGTCCGGCCGGCGGCCCGTGCGGTGTTCTATATGGGAAGAATCAGAGACGAGGAAGAAGAAGGGTTAGGAGATGTAGGATCTTCATCCAACCGCCTGAAATGGTTGAGAGACAACTGGGAGTTGCATTCTTAATGCGCTCTAGTTCATCATGTGTGGGCACTGCGCAACCAACATTTTATTATCCAAAATCTGCTTGCTCTTCTTTACCACGTTCGATAGTGCTGGCCTGTACGTGATCGATAGGCTTTGAATTACTAGCGGCAATACAACACCGTATTTTCAAGCCAGTTCCACTTTCCCGATTTATATATCGTGGTTATGGTGTACCCCTGTTATGTACACTATGATCTGCCTAGTTGTTGTGTGCTCTTGTTATCATGGTTTGGCAATAAACTATCTATACAGTATATTATGAACCTATCATCTGCCAGCTATCCTTACTTCTGGAGCCTATTTTTGTGTGTACTTGTGCCAGATTATGTAAATGCACGCACGATATTACAGCACACATGAGCTCTCTCATCAGAATCCAGTGATAGCACATAAGTGTTACAGGGGCGCCCCTATATTAGAATATCATCTGCATTACAAAGATAATCTCACAACTATTTATGTTTTCATGGTTCTCAGATATTATATGCAATTACAGTGAATATAAGAATCCGCGCATTAGAAGACAAAATTGGCACCAAGGCATTGAGTGCCATTTTGGAAGCAATGAAACTCGTACGCTCCCCACCTGTTGATTCTTGTTCAGAATATCATTCTAATGACTATTCTAACCTCGAGGAGTCAAAGGTAGATGGCCTGTCCTATTCACCCATCAAGGTGCCTGTTCTAATTTGCCAAGGTTTTATTGATTGCACGTATCTTGCATATGTTGTATTGCATTTCTTCTACTTTGTTGCACCACCATCTGCTTAGTTTACTCATCATATAACTCGAGGTGCCATGCCCATCCATTGTCAATACATATTCCATCTGTCGTCATACCATGTTTTTCCACTCAAATGTTGTTCTTGTGCATCCGACATCAAAAAGGAAGAGGGTGATTGCCGAACCTGAAGGAGCACCAGCAAAGTCCTTGAAAAACGTGGTGGTGCCGGAGAAATCAGACAGCGCCCGACTTATATTGGCTGTACAACCAGTGACACAAAACATAGGACCGACTCCAGCAGACTGTACCCATACTTCACTGGCCACACCACTAGCCCCACCACATAGGACCTACACTCTAGCAAAAGGTATACCGATTTCATTTGCCATAGCACCAGCCATACCACAGAAAAATCCCACTCCAGCAAAAAGTACAGCAAGTCCACCTGCCGAAGACCTATCCCAACTGCAGAGACGGCCAATTCCTGTAGATTGGAACCCCATTCCATTTATTCCCAGTTTAAAAGACAATGCTTTCAATGTTGTTAGGGACTACGTTCATATATTCCCATCATGGGAAGATTATAGTGAAGACAAACACCATTTTCACATCTTCATGTCCAACTTACATGTAAGTGCTATTATTCATGGTTATTATTTTCCTGTTTTCTGCTGATCGAACACATCAATGATTTACATTACATTGTTGTAACTAGGTGAGGGTCAATCTGGATAGTCATGACGAGCAAAGCTTGCTTGTGCTTTTCAAGGAAGCATTGCAGCAGTATCGGTGTTACCTGAAGAAATCACACTTCGATGGCAAGTCTATAAACGAATTTCCGGTGAAGTCTCCTGTGCTAAATTTAGAAGACACTGAATGGAAAAACCTTGTTATGCACTGGTCTCGTTCCCAGGATGAGGTACTGTCTATGAAATCACATGACAATTTGAACTTCTACTTTTCCGCATGTGCCTTACGGATCTTTTTTGCAGGAAATCAACTCGAAGAATAATTCCGGTTTGAAAAGAACGACAGGGTATCGCAAATATGCTGCCCACTGCTTTGCTCTTGTTAGTACGTGTTGTCCTGTATCACTGTACTTGCATACATACCTGGTTCATTATGTGACAGCAGTATCCATGATAGCTTGCTTATCAATTGTTCGCTCCAAATTATCCGATCTGTATGAATGGTTACATTAGTGTAGAATATATCCAATGCCAATGAATTTTTTTAGCTCTGCATTGTTCTTGTAAGTACATGCTATCCTTTATCAGTGTACTTATATTGACAGGTAGTTGTTCATGTACCATCACTCTGGAGCTTATTTTCCTTTGCCCTCCATTTTCTACACATCAGATCTATATTTACTCTTACCATAAGGTTGGTACTGAAGAAGTTTAGCTGTGCATTGCTCTTGGTTGTGCCTTTTGCCTGTATCGCTGCACATACATTTATAGCTACTTGGTTATGTAGCATCACTCTTCATCTTATCTTAAATATTCTCCATTTTTTTGTATATTATCACATCTATATTTACTCTTAACAAAATGTAGAATAAAGGCAATGCTTATGAAGAACATTCTGTGCTAAACTTCTTGAATTACCTCCCCCCCCCATAAGCATGGACAAGGGCTTTATAGAGCCTGTCTTCACCAGTAATGTAAGTTTGTCCTTCTCAAGCCTTCAAACTTTGTTGTGTATATTTGGTTAGGCATGACTGCAACAGCTGTTTATTTTTGGTGTTTGCATCAAATTGCATGTTTAAAGTTTATTATGTAGTTCATAAACAAAAGTTTGTCCTTCTCAGTTTAACTTTTCAGTTGTACAACCAAGTTCCTTCTTCATACCATGTAAATTAAACTATACAGAGCAAGTGATCTTCTTTTGCACTGCATGTATGCTTCTGTGCTTCATCCGTAATCCAGTGGTGTGGTGAACCTACCCACTACAGCACAATGTTTTATTCTGCAATGTCTTAACTATGAACAATGTCATATCATTCTACTATTATTTAAACCGCCTCTTTATTTGCCAATCTGAAATGGGATAAATTGACAGCACACAAACTATTGATACTTATGAGTTCTTGATCTGTAATCCAGTGGTGTCGTGAAGCTACCAACTCCTTCACAATGTCAATCCTGCCATGTCTTGACCTAAGCAATACCATATTGTGTTAATGCAATTTTAAAGTGTGTCACTTTATTCGTCAGTAAGAAATGTGATGAATTGTCAGCACTGATACTTTTATGTGCAAAACATGTCATCTGTCTGCATGTTTATCTTTCAGAGTGAGGAAGATATAAGTGTTGAACAAGCGCAGTCTCATCATCTTGCTCAGCTGCTTGCGCTGCAGCTCCCCAGCAGGGCTAACCTTTCTTGAACTCTATTGAAGTGATGTCGGTTTTGTATATTATTTTGTCGGCATGTTTATTTGCACTGGTGGCGATCTTTGATGCCCAGTGTATGTAATCTGTTGTCTGCTTGTGCTTTATTATCATAGTGGCGAACTTGGATGCCCAGTGGATGTAATATGCCGTAATTTCTTTATTGTATAGTCTAGGTTTTTTCTTATTCACGATGCTGCAGTTATTTTACTGTATATATATCCTGTCTTCGCAGTAAACCGGCCAAACCGTAAAATTACGGTACATAATCGGGCCGTCATGCAATCACGATGTATGATCTGCATCATGGGCCCCGACAAACTGGCCCACTAGTAGATTCAGGCCTTTAATAGGATGAGTAACCCCCGGCCCTCTTTTCACAAGAAAACTCAATGGGCTTTTAGGAGGCTGAGAAGTAGGCTCGGCCTGAAACGTGCCGAATAGCGCACGGGCCGGCGGCAGCCCGAAATGGACCCTGGCCCAAGATTGTGCGAATCAATTCACGGGCTTTTAACAGGCCAAAGTTGTCTCGGTCCTTGTTTGGCCCAATCAGGTATCGGCTGCGAGCAGGCCGGATGCAAACCGGGCCGTACTTAGGCCCAACTATATGACGGGCTTTTAACATGCCAAAATTAATATAGGGCCATAATGTTAAATGGGCCCTTAACAGGCCGAAACTAATATTAGGCCGAATTACTAAATGGGCCTTTAGCAAGTGGGCCCAAAAGCATAGCGTCTAGTCAACGGGCCGAATCTGATATGGGCCATAATTGAGCCCAAAGCCTCTTAAAGGGCCGGACCTGATCTGGGCCGTGATTTGGCCCAGAAAGTGGGAGGCTTTTAATGGGTCAGATCTTATATGGGCCATTATTAGGCCCGGAACGTGGTAGGCCATTGATGGACCGGATCAATTATGGGCCGACATTTGGCACAAAACATGGCAGCCAGTTAATGGGCCGGCCTACTAGGGTCCTCAAAATCTTGTGGGCCTATAGCTGGGCCGACCCATTAATGTCGGCGAAATCTCGTGGGCCTTTAGCTGGGCCGGCCAATTATGATCCGCAAGAATTTTGTGGGCCTTTACCTAGGCCAGCCCATTATGGCACACAAAAATCTTGTGGGCCTTTACCTGGGCCGGCCTATTATGGCCCGCGAAATCTTGTGGGCCTTTAGCCGGGCCAGCCCATTATAGTCCACAAAATCTCGTGGGCTTTAACTGGGCCGACCCATTATGGGCCGCAAAATCTTGTGGGCCTTTAGTTGGGCCGGCCCATTTAAACTTGATTGGCCGTGCCACATGTCGACATATCATAGGCGCCTTCTTTCCAATGAGTGGATGACATCTGTCCCAACGATGAGCCGACACGTGTTTCCTCCAGCCAATGATAATTTTACATGTGGAAAATCCCCATTGGTCGGGGCTGTTAACGGGTTATCGGATCCAAAACCCGACCCGATAGCTTAACGACGTTCCGTTATGGTGGATGCCACATGTCGGTCACCCTTGACGAAAGCACTTCTATAACGTGCGATTTATCGTCATGGAAGTGGACACTTCCGTGATGATAATTTTGATAATGTCATCGAACACTTCTACGACAGCACAGGTATGACTATCTTGATTCTGTCATAAATTTGTCATGGATGTACATGCATGACAAAAAACGCGACCTACTATGACAAACACATATCATCACGGAAGTGTATTTTTTTGTAGTGTAGACGGTTGGTGGTGTTCGGAGCTCAATCATTGTGGTGAAAGCTCCGGGCAAGCGTCGGGGTCTCCAATTAGGTTGTGGAGATTGCCCCGAGCAATTTGACGGGTACCGGTGACCGCCCCCAAGGGTTGCCAAAGTGTACGGGTTCGGTGACCTCCCACAAGGGTCACCATTTGTACAGGTTCGGTGACCGCCCTCAAGGGTCCCTTAGTGGAATGACGGCATCTTGCATTGTGCGAGGGCGTGAGGAGATTACGGTGGCCCTAGTGGCTTCTTGGGGAGCATTGTGCCTCCACACCGCTCCAAACGGAGATTAGCGTCCGCAAGGGTGTGAACTTCGGGATACATCGTCGTCTCTGCGTGCCTCGGTTATCTCTTTCTCGAGCCCTTTACTTATGCACTTTACTTTATGATAGCCATATTGTTCTTTGTCATATATCTTGCTATCACATAGTTGCTTATCTTGCTTAGCATAAGTTGTTGGTGCACATAGGTGAGCCTGGTTGTTTTAGGTTTTGTGCTTGACAAATTAACCACTAGGTTTATTCCGCATATGTTCAAGCCTTAACCGTAATTATTTTAAAGCGCCTATTCACCCCCCCTCTAGGTGACATCCTCGATCTTTCAATGGGAGTCCTAAAGAAATATGTCCGTAACCGTGCTAGGCCAGAAGGAAGCATCTCCATGGGCCAACAAACATAGGATGTCACTGGGTTTTGTGTTGACTTCATTCTTGACCTTAAGAAGATTGTTCTCCCTCAATCGCGCTATGAGGGGAGGCGGACTAGAAAAGGCACGCTAGGAAGGGACTCAGTAATATGTAGGAATGGGCATTCTTGGTCTCAAGCACACTACATAGTTCTACAGAACTCTACCTTGGTGACCCCCTATGTCGATGAACACAAGAACATTCTGCGCTCCAAACACCTGGAGCAGTGTGACAACTGGATTATATGTGAACACATCAGGACTTTTGGTAGTTGATTGGAAACACGTCTCAGAGGTGACAACACTGTTTCTGATGAGCTGTACTCGTTGTCCAGGGGACCATCTTCGACTGTATTGACTTACAAAGGATACAAGATAAATGGGAATATATTTTACACGATTGCCCAAGATCAAAAGAGCACCAACCAAAACAGCAGTGTCCGCTTTGATGCAGCAACCAAGAGGGGAAAGGACACATATTATGGTTACATAGTGGACATATGGGAAATTGACTACAGACATGATTTTAAGGTCCCTTTGTTTCAGTGCAAATGGGTCAATCTGTCAGGAGGCGGGGTACAGGTAGAACCATAATACGGATTGACAACAGTGGATCTAAACAATCTTGGGTACACAGAAAAACCATTCATCCTAGCCAATGATGTGGCGCAGGTTTTCTGTGTGAAGGACATGTCTACCAAACCGAGAAAAAGAAAAGATAAGGAAGCGAATACATCATACGATGAGCCAAAGCGCCACATAGTTTTTCAAAAAAAAAGAGACATCGTGGGATTGGAGGGCAAGACAGACCTGTCTAAAGGTTATGAAAAGTTTTATGAAATTCCTCCCTTCAAAGTCAAGGCTGACCCAAGCACCCTGTTAAACGATGAAGATTATCCATGGTTATGGCACAATAAACAAAAGACACACGCGAGGAAAAAGTGAAGACTTTCTCTCCACAACTATTATGATGATGCCTTTGATCTAGAATATCACTGCACTTACATGTGAAGAAATGAAATGCCTTTTGTAACAGATGAGTTTTCGTCTAAAACCCTGATACTTTGAAAGAGATTGTCCATTTTGTACATGAAGTGCATCCAATTTTTGCCGTAACCCTCTCAACCTTTTAGCACATTCTATGTGGGTGAAATGATGATACCATGCCAACTTTCAGCCTTTTCAGAGTTCATTTGTAGTGCTTTCCAATTTCAGGGTCAGATAGCTCAAAAAATCAGTAAATGCATGAAAAATAACAAATGAACTCAGAAAGGGTTGAAAATTGATGATGTGGCTTTCAATGGTGCATTTTGAACACACAAAAATCTGGAGTTAAAATTAGTTCAAAAAAATGAAATCCCTTTGTAACAGATGAGTTTTCGTCCGAAACCCTGATACTTCGAAAGAGATTGTCCATTTTGTACACGAAGTGCATCCAGTTTTTGGCGTAACCCTCTCAACTTTTTAGCACATGCTATCTGGGTGAAATGATGATACCATGCCAACTTTCAACCTTTTCAGAGTTCATTTGTAGTGCTTTCCAATTTCAGGGTCATATAGCTCAAAAAATCAGTAAATGCATGAAAAATAACAAATGAGGTCAGAAAGAGTTGAAAATTGATGATGTGGCTTTGAATGGTGCATTTTGAACACACAAAAAGTCTGGAGTTCAAATAAGTTCAAAAAAAGAAATCCCTTTGTAACAGATAAGTTTTCATCCGAAACCCTGATACTTCGAAAGAAATTGTCCATTTTGTACAAGAAGTGCATCCAGTTTTTGCCGTAACCCTCTCAACTTTTTAGCACATGCTATGTGGGTGAAATGATGATACCATGCCAACTTTCAAGCTCTTCAGAGTTCATTTCAAGCGCTTTTCAATTTCAGGGTCATTTAACTCAAAAAAAATCAGAAAATGCGTGAACAATACCAGATGAAGTCAAAAAGGGTTGAAAATTGATGATTTGGATTTAAATGGTTCATTTTGAACACACAAAAAGTCTGGAGTTCAAATAAGTTCAAAAAAATGAAATCCCTTTGTAACAGATGAGTTTTTGTCCGAAACCCTAATACTTTGAAAGAGATTGTCCATTTTGTACACGAAGGGTTTGCCGTAACCCTCTCAAATTTCAAGCACATGCTATGTGGGTGAAATGATGATACCATGCCAACTTTCAACCTCTCCAGAGTTCATTTGAAGTGCTTTTCAATTTCAAGGCCATTTAGCTCAAAGAATGAACTAATATAAAAAAGAATGAACTAGAAAACTTTATGAAACTCTAATAGCAAAAATAATGAACAAGAAGAATGAACTAGAAAACTTTATGAAACTCTAATAGCAAAAATATTAAACTAGAAAACTTTAATGAAACTCTAATAGCAAAAGGAATCAACTGAAAAGCTTTTATAAACCTCTAGTATTATTCTAACTAAAATTATATAAAATTTATGCAACTAAAATTATCAAAGTACTTTTTGTTCAAAATATTAATAGCAAAAAGAATTTTCATAAAGAAATTTTTTGTTTGAAACTTTAATAGCAAACTAAAATAACAAAATCTAATTTTGATTAAAACAGACATTTCAAATGACCTAAAAATTACCAAATTGAATATAATGATAGAAAACAGTAAAATTAAATAGCAAGAAAAAGAATCACTCAAAAATCTATTTTTATAGTAAAGTTATTCACAAACAAGTGATTCACACAAATTTCAAAACATTCAAATTTAAACTATTCAAATTGGAAAACTAATGGCACTAACAGAAAGTTTATAATTTTTATTACCTAAAAGCAAAAAGAATCACTGAAAAACAATAAGTATTTTTCTGTAAGTAGAAACAAAATATAATAAATAAAGCAAAAAAGAAAACGAAAAAACTGGAAAAATAAAAAAATGCCACCTACTAGGCCACCACGGCCTGAATACGACTAGGAACCCAACAATGGGCCAGGATTTAGGCCCGCAGAAGGCCCAGTAGGCCCACAGGCAGCATAGTGTCCGATTAGGCCCGTAAGCCTGCATTTGAGAGGAGCTCGAGAGGGCAGCCGCAGTGGGGCTTATAAACCACTCCGAGCTCCTCTCAACTAGCGAGGTGGGACTGAAATTTTGGCCGCGGGCAGCGCAAGGCCTTTGGTCCCGATTGGTAGCACCAACCAGGACGAAAGGGGTGCATTGGTCCCGGTTCATGGTACCAACCGGGACCAATGCCCACCTTTAGTCCCGGTTGGTGCCACCAACCGGGACCAAAGGTCCATGTTTCCCGCCCTTTGGCTGCTGAAAAGAGACCTTTGGTCCCGGTTGGTGGCACCAACCGGGACTAAGGGGGTGTATTGCTCCCGGTTGGTGCCGCGAACCGGGACCAATCCTTCGTCTATATAAGCAGCACTTGTGAAAATTACGTTTTAGTTCTTTGATCGCTCCGATGACACGGCCAGGCTGCCCCTCTGCCCCGCCATCACCGTCGCCACCCTACCTCCGACGCCGTTGTCGCCCTGCCTCCATCGCCGTCGTCGCCCCTGCTTCTGACGCCGTCGCCGCGCTGCTGCCCTGAGCTCTCGTTGCCGCGCGCACCCCTGCCGCGACGCCCCTGCCCGGCCCGAGCCCTTGCCGACGCGCTCGACCCCATCACCGCCCTGGTCCACGCCGCCCCGCGCTATGGTTCGGCCGGCCTCCTGTCCGATCCTCCTTGTTCATATATGCATTTTTTCATATGATTTTGTTAGATGATGTTGATGATAGATATGATGATGTTGATGATAGATGATGTATGCTTTTTTGTTCATATAATTTTTTTTTGTTCATATGATGATTTTTTTCATATATGTATTATTTTTTTTGTTCATATGCTGATTTTTTTCCATATATGTATGCTTTTTTATTCATATGAGACATGATAGTTGATTTAGAGCATTTTAGGTTAGTTGTACTGTTAGTGCATTTTAGGTTAGTAGATTTTAGGTTAGTGGAGAGGAAAGAGGAAAATAAGGAAAAAGAAGAAAAGAGGAAGAAGGAAGAAGAAGAAAAAGAAGAAAAAGAAGGAGAGGAAAATGGAAAATAAGAAGAGGAAGAAGGAGAAGAAGAAGAAGGAGAAGAAGAAGAGGGGAAATAAATAAGAAGAGGAAAAAGAAGAAGAAAAAGAGGACAGGAAGAAGGAATAGAGAATATATATATATATTCTATTTTTTTCTTCTTCTCCTCTATTCCTTATTCTTCTCCTCTTTTCTTTCTTCTTTTTTTCTTCTTCTCCTCTATTCCTTCTTCTTCTTCTTCTTTTTTCTTCGTCTTCATCTTCTTATTTTTTATCCGGTATGTCGTTGTCGATATACCCCCTCCCCGATAACTTCGACATGAGGGGGGGTCGATATACCCCCTCCCCGATAACTTCGACATGAGGGGGGGGGGTCAATATACCCCCTCCTTGATAACATTTTTTCCCATGTATGTATGTCGTCGTTGTCGATATACCCCCTCCTCGATAACTTCGACATGAGAGGGGGATTCGATATAACCCCTCCCCGATAACATTTTTTTCTAAGTTACTAATTAAGGTAAAATATTTCTATCGTAAAAAGATAAGAAGAGGAAGAAGAAGAAAAAAAGAGGAGAAGAAGAAGGAATAGAGGAGAAGAAGAAAAAATAGAAGACAAAAAAAAGAGGAGGAGAAGTCCTCTTTTTTTGTCTTCTTCTATTTTTTTCTTCTTCTCCCCTATTCCTTCTTCTATTTTTCTTCTTCAACCCTATTCCTCCTTCTTCTTCACGGCTCCTAGCTACCCCATGGATGCTATCACGGAGGCTCAACATTGCCAGCTTACGACGCAATGACAGCACCTCAAAGTCAAGGAGGCTGTCGGCTTTGTTGCACGTCCTCAACCCGACGCAACTTTTCACTGCCGTCTGATTCCACAAGGCTATGCTATTGTGATGGTGGATGAAGTAACGAAGGGATTTGAGGAGCTCGAGCTTGACCACCCTACAGGTGAAGGGGATACTCAGCTGGGTCTTGCTCTGAAGACTCCATGTGTATGGCGGAAGGAGCACATCAAGCTTCCGAACTGGACACCTCTGCGTCCTCCTCCTCCTCCTTCAGTGAGTCAGGGCACTCCGCCTCCTCCTCCTCCTACTCCGGCGAGTGATCAAGGTACTCCGCCTCCTTCTCTGGCTGCTCCAGTGCATGAGGGCGGCACTCCGCCTCCTTCTTCGCCTGCTCCGGCGCGTCCGAGCAGCCCGCCTCCTCCTCCGCCTCGTCAGCAACGGCGGAAGGCAGAAGCCGCCGCTCCGGCTGCTCCGGCACGTCAGAGCACTCCGCCTCCTTCTACTACTCGTCAGCAGCAACGGAAGAGAGATGCCGCCGCTCTGGCATTTAGCACTATAGCCAGAGGCGGGAGGCAAGACAGATTTGGTCCATCTCTCAAGCCTCTAGATAAGTTACCATACAAGATGACCGAGGAGGAAAACTGTCACATCCCTAGATCTGGTTTGCACTAGGCTAGCCCTTCATGTGTGCATCATGTTTAAATTTCAATGAATTTGAAATGGGGATTGCCCAAACCCTAGCATCAAAGGAATCCACTAGGTTCAACTAAAATTTTCTCAGTGATTCCAAATGGTTTTTAAAAATGTTCATCATTTCTGGATAATGCTGGAATCAATAACCAGAGGTGTTGCACATTTTTCCATGACATATTTGGGCTCTGAATTAAATCATATAGTATTTGAATTTGGGCATTTAAATGCTAGTAACTATTTTAAATGTCCAAATAATCCTAAATTGAAATGTCCCATGTTGGATATATTCTATACAGTGGGCATGTGCAGTTTGATGATTTTTGAAAGGGTCTAGGTATTTTTAGAAAAGCCCTAAAGATTACAGAAAAATAGAAAAACATAAATAAAAGAGAGACAGAGAGAGAGAGAGAGAGAGAGAGAGAGCAAACTCACCTGGACTTACCTGCAGCCCACCTGGCCTAGCACCGTAGCAGCCCATCCCAAAGGGGCAGCACCGTCTTCTTCCTCCTCTGCCAGGAGGACAAACAGGTGCGTGGCGAGTGCCGATGCTGCCCCGGCCACCTCCTGCTTCCCCGGCCCCTCCTAGCGACGCCACGACGACGCCCCGTGTCCCCTCGCTCCTCTCCCTCACTCGCTGCACCCTCTCCCCTCCCCTGGCTCTCTCCCTTGAGCTCATTCGAGCGTAGCCGTCGCCGCCGACCAGCGCTCGCGCGGTCGTAGCCATCCCCAAGCCTCTCCGACACGCCTTCGAGCTTCGTCGTTCCGCCCTCGTCCTCCTCATCGTCTCACGCGACCAGAAGAGACCCGATGCGTCGTCCCCGCCCCCTTCTTCCTCCTTCGGTCACGGAGATCGCCGGCGGTTTTCCTCCGTCACCGAGCCTTCCCCGAGCACACCGAGGCCACCTCTGCACTCGCGGTGAGCCCCTCTTCCTCTCCCCTCTTCTCTCAAGCTCGCGCTCGTCCCCTAGCTTCATTTCCCACCACGGCCGAGAGCTTCTCGCCACCGGCCATGGCGTAGCCTTGGCCAAAACCACCGCAACTCGTTCCCGAGCCCACCGTCGTGCTCAGCACGATCTCATGAGCTTGTAGACACCCACATCGCCTCCTCCCGTGCTCTGTAGCGCCACCCCGAGATTGCCCGAGCTACTGCCGCCGCCAAAGCTCGTCGCCGGCGCCACTCCGGCCACTACCTGGTCGCGCCACCACCACGGTTGGATGTGGACGAGCGTCCGCATCCCGTAGATGTGCTTCGCGCGCCAAACGGCGCTCTGTAGGCGAATCCCGCAGCGCACCGCCGCGTCTGGACTCGCCGGCAGTTAAACGCCGGCGACCGTTGACCCGTTGACCGGCGTGGGTTGACCCCACTGCCCGGTTTGACTTCCCCCTCTGTCTCACTAACTTGCGGGCCCCGCCCGACTAATTACTCTAGTTAGCACTAATTAACCAGTTAGGTTAGTTACTACAGTCACTGACTAGTGGGCCCTGCCCAGTTAGTTAGGGCTAACTAACTTAGTTAGTTGACCGGGTCACTAACCAGTGGGTCCCACTGGTCAGGTTTGACCTGGTCAACGCTTGTTGCCCACACAGTGACGTAGTGCTGACGCAGTTAATTATTTTCTGGATTTATTCTTATTTAGGAAATTTCAAAAAATAATGCAAACTTCTAAAAATCATATAAAATCAACCGTAACTCCAAATGAAACAAATTATATATGAAAAATGATCAGAAAAATCCAATCTATCCATCTGTACAATTTTCATGCATGTTAGAACAACTTATATCTGCTGTTTAGCACAAGCCATATAAATGGCATTTAAACCTTCACATATGGAGTTTGAATTTGAATCTTGGATTCAAACCAACTCCATTTAACCTGCTGCTAGTTGCATTAGCTCAAACCACATCATATTGCCATCTCATGATCATGCATCATATTGTGCATTGCATTGATTGTGTTCTTCCTTGTTTGTCGGTGTTTGTCCCCTCTCGATAGATGTGACTCCGACGATGAGATCGATGACACCGATTAAGAACTATACTATCTTCAGAAGTGCCAGGCAAGCAAAACCCCCTTGTTCATTCCGATATAATCCCACTCTCTGGCTCCTGCTCTCTTTTACTGCATTAGGACAACAACGATTCATATGTTACTTGTTGCGGTAGCTGAACCCCTTTATCCTCTGCATGACCTGTCATTGCGACAGTAAATAGATGAAACCCACTAGCATGAGTAGGAGTTGTTTGAGCCCTGTTGTGCTTACTCATTCATGCTTGTTTGTCATGCCTGCTACTGCTTAGAGTTGAGTCATGTCTGATTCATCGGGGATGAATCAGAGGTGTGTGAACATGTCCTACTATGTGTGAGCTAAGTGTGTGAACACGGTTTGGTAAAGGTAGCGATGAGAGGCCATGTAGGAGTACATGGTGGGTTGGCTCATTGAAGCCGTCCTCAGGAACTGAGTTTTGTGTTTGTGATCCATGAAACAGATACTACCATGCATTGGGCTCAAAACCAATGGACCCTCTCGGCTTCTTAATCACCCTTGTCCTCTGTCCAGGAGTTGCAAGTAGTTTCTGGTGTTTGTAGTATGCTGGAGGCCGTGCGCAGTGCTGACCGGAGGGGTGGGCTGTGATGCGGTAGGCACATGGCCGGGTATACCGGGCGCCCGTTTGGTGTCACGGAACCCTGTACACATCCTTCGGGACTGTATGTGGAAACCTCGGCCGGACTCCCTGCGGATGGAACCTGAATAGGCGATAAACATGGACTAGAGACTTGAGTGTTTAGGTAGGCCGTGGCCGACACCCTTGCTGGGCTTCCGCTTGAAGGTTGCCGAGTACATGTCGTGTAAACAACGGTAAGTGGTGAGAGCGTGTGTGAAGAAGTACACCCCTGCAGGGTTAACCTCATCTATTCGAATAGCCGTGTTTGCGGTAAAGGACTTCTGGGTTGCCTTTACAGTTCATAGACAAGTGAAAGTGGATACTTTAAAATACGCAAGATAAGCGTGAGTGCTATGGATGGCGTTCTCGTAGGGAGACAGGAGTGGATCCATAGCAGTGTATTGATATGGTGAATATGTGGACTCGTGTGCGCCACCTCAAAAGAGTTACTTGCAGTCGTAGTTCAGGATAGCCACCGACTCAAAGCTGGCTTGCTGCAGTTAAACCCCACCATCCCCTTTGTTGATAATGATGCATTTGTAGATAGATCTGATGTAAGTCTTGCTGGGTACATTTGTACTCACGTTTGCCTATTTTATGTTTTTGCAGAGAGACTTCAGTCTCACTAGTAGTCCCGCGTGGACTTCGACATTTAGCTTGTTACCTCAGCTACGATCTTGTGCCCTCGGCAGGATCTGGTAGATAGTTAGGCTTCTCAGCCTTTTTCATTTGTAGATGTCTGTACTCAGACATGTTAAGCTTCTGCTTGTACTTTGACTTGTATGCTCTGAATGTTGGGTCGTGAGACCCATGTTTGTAATATCTCGCTCCTTGGAGCCTATTGAATAAAATACTTGAGTTGTAGAGTCATGTTGTGATGCCATGTTGAATTTGCACATATCGAGCATATTGTGTGTATGTTATTGAAATGCTTGGTATGTGTGGGATCTGAATATCTAGTTGTTTATCCTTAGTAGCCTCTCTTACCGGAAAATGTCTCCTAGTGCTTCCACTGAGCCATGGTAGCTTGCTACTGCTCCGGAACACTTAGGTTGGCCGACATGTGTCCTTCTTCGTTCCTGTGTCTGTCCCCTCGGGGAAATGTCACGCGATGAATACCGGAGTCCTGTTAGCCCGCTACAGCCCGGTTCAGCGGAGTCCTGCTAGCCCAGTGCTACAGCCTGGATTCACTCGCTGATGACCGACACGTTCGATGCTGGGCCATTGATGCCTGTCCCTATAAGTTTGTGCCACTTTGGGTTTACGACTAGCCATGTCAGCCCGGGCTCCTTATCATATGGATGCTAGCGACGCTATCATATACGTGTGCCAAAAGGCGCAAACGGTCCCGGGCAAAGGTAAGGTGACACCGTGGGTATACCGTGCGTGAGGCCGCAAAGTGATATGAGGTGTTACATGCTAGATCGATGTGGCATTGAGTCGGGGTCCTGACAAAAACGTGAAGATATGTAAAGCCCAAGTGAAGGACTTTTTTGCAAAGAAACATCCACCTCTAGAGGAGAAGAGAGATCCGGTGAAATTGAAGCGCACTTTGGATACCCTGAAGCGACCACCACCACCTCCGCCGGATGACAACCATGTCTGTGGTCTTAAAAAGGCAGTGCACGAAGCGCACTGGTCGGGAACTACTTCAAGTGACAAAAGGTTACAAGAACGAAGAAGTGCGAAAAAAATTCCCCAGCTCGGCGAACAGGCGAACCAATCGTGCCCCCCCCCCCCGCTCAAGGTGTCTAGCGATTTCGTCACAAATCTGCCGGGGATGCTGCCCGGTACCAATCCCGATGATTACCTGCCCGACGAAGCACATTTTGATACAATGGAGGTGGACGAATTCAAATACCGGTATGGGAAGCCTCTCATCAAAGATGGAAGTCGTCCTCTAACAACGATGATGTGAAGATTCCATCAATGGTACATGAAAACCTGTAGCAAGTCTGGGAAGGATGCTTTGACGATGAGAATTAAAGATGGCCACGACTTCATTGGACAAAAAGTGTTAACTGTTGATTTTGATGAGTTTTTCCAGTTCTACAATCTAAAGGCCCTCGACAAATCACTCATGGCTTGCTACTGTCTGTAAGTACTACTTTCTATAATTAAGTCTCTATATATAGCTCAGCTCTTTCATTGCATGTATATATAATTATCCTCGCTATATTATACAGATTGAAGATCGTCGAATGGAGGAAAAACAAATCTATGACATTGGGTTCATTAACCCAAATGTCGTACATGAATGGACGGTTAAACACAATGCCTCAGAAACCGAGGACAACTTGCTACAATCGTTGCTCAAAAATTAAAGCAAAGATAAAATACTCTTTTCCTACAACTTCAAGTGAGTGTTACTGTCTTGTGCACATTCGGTTTCCCTTATTACTCGAGGTTATAGTAATGCAACTGATGAGTTATGCATGCGTGCGCAGGTACCACTTTATTCTCCTAGAGATTAAGCTTGAGCGGGGAAAAGTAACCGTCTTAAAGTCCAGACGAAAAGATCCCAAGGAGTATGCGGACATGACTCGAATGCTCGAGAAGTAAGTTCAATCGACCATTATCACACCATATCGGCAACTTTGTTCATTTCCTGATATCAAGTACTTATTTTCTTTATCTGACAGGGTTTGGAAAGAGTTCACCACAATTTCTCCGGGACTGCCGACCGAGCTGCGATTTAAACACCCAAAAGTAAGTACTACTACCTAGTTCCCCGCATCTCCCATTGATTCTAGCTAGTTTCATCAATACCATTTAGCATGCTTGCTTATCGGTTTGATTGACCTCTATTTCTCGTAAAGTGCTTGTGGCAGGAAGCCGGGAATGATTTCTGTGGATACTACGTTTGCGAGTTCATCTACAACACGACGGCCTCTAATAAGCGGGGCTACTCTGAAAAACAATATGAAGTGCGTAAGCAAAAATATTCATAATTTTATTTTATTACCATCATTTGTGTTGAGTTTCATTCTTACACATGTATTGACCCCGTTCTTTAAATTAGCTCTGGCAGCTGCGGGATGAACTCCTACCACATGATCGCATAAAAGCAATTCAAGAGGAATTGGGCGAATTCTTTCTTGACCACGTCATCAATAAAGCCGGAGAATACCATGTGGCACTTGACTTCAGATGTTAGGGATTGTAAAAGATCTTATATTGTATATATGTAGTAGTAGCGTCGGGGATAGATATACGAAAACTTGTTGTTCGACCAATCTCTCGGAGAAGGAGGAGGTCGATCACTTCTCTCTGTATATGTTCATGACGATCTTGTGTACTTAATGGTTTCCTTCATTTGCTTACTAGCTAGCGTGTCGAGTCCTCTCTATATGTATAGTACATAGCATCGACCAAGCACGAAGATAAGAGAGGTCACTTCTCTCTATTAGCTAGCTAACACAATATATGAAACCCCTAAATTGACTCTCCAAAACCCCCAACCCCCCTTTCAAAAAAAACAAAACCCCCAGATCCTGAGTTGCTGACGCGTGGATGTTTTTTGGTCCCGATTGGTGTTACCAACCGGGACCAAAGGCCCTCCTGCCTGGGTTCGCCGGAGCGGCCATGTGGAGCCCCACCTGTCCCGGTTCGTAAGTGAACCGGGACTAAAGGTCATGGGCTTTAGTCCCGGTTCCAGAACCGGGACAAATGGGCCTTTGAAACCGGGACAAATGGGCATTTTTCTACTAGTGTATAACTATGCAATCACAGTGGTTAATTTCTTGTTTGTCATGAAGCCTACCACGGGGCACAGTCAATCAAAGCCAAGAAATACCCTCTAAAAAATTACAGAGATGTCTTTGTGCCCTTGAGAGATTTGAAGAGTGAGGCACGTCGAAGATGGAAGCCTTGTCTAGGACAAGGACTGTCGCGGATTTGTTGGCCATCCAGCCACATCTGCGCTCTGATTTTCCATAGCGCAGTCACTTCTGCAAATGGCTGCCTAGCCATCATCTTGCCCTGCCTATGCTGTTGTGTGCAAATCATTGTGGAAGCGCTTAGAACCCCATCGTCCACCTTTAATCGAACATGCTTCGTCTAGCATAATCATTCAGAGGCAGCGAGATGAGAGGACATGGAGGAAACCGATCGGAAGAGCCTCCCATGTCGCCAATCCAACGACATTCGGGATCTTAATTACCACCGCTTAGCTTTAAAGTTTCCTCTTACTAAATGTGAATAATACATCCTCCTCTCTTTGAAACAAGGGGTTTGGCGGTTTCTAGGCGAACCTACATCTATCTATACCATCCTATTATTGTATCAGCACAGCCTGTATAGGTGATGTCCTAACATGTTTGGTGGATGAGATCTATCGATGACTTGACCGTTTGCTTAGTTGACATCTGACTTGGTAAATATTATTGAACATGCTTAGTTGACATTTGACTTGGTTAACATATTGAACATGTGCATCAATGAATATCGTGTTCGATTTAGCTAGATGGTGCAAATAAAATTTGTAGATCGTCCAATCACTACATGTGTTCACCAGCTATGAATGGTACATACCTATCCAACCCTAAATATCATGCTTTGATGCTACGTTTCATCTATGTGTAATAACGGTGACCAAAATGACCCAATTTCTACTATTGCTATATGAACACATGTTAGAACGTTGAGTTGAACTGACCCAACACGGAAGGCTTACAAAAACATTTAGTCCTTATTTGGCATTAGTAGGTTTCATATAATGTGCATGCTTTGCCCTTGGATCATATACTAGTGTATGTACATGAGATGTATAGTGTCTTACTTAGTGCCTGCCAAATACTACTCTATAACTATGCAATCACAATGGTTAATTTCTTGTCTACCATGAAGCATCCCATGAGGCATAGTCAATCAAGGCCAAAGAATTCCCTCTAAAAAATTAGAGAGATATCTTTGTTCCCTCGAGTGATTCCAAGATTGGGCCACGTCGAACCTAGAAGCCTTGTCCAGGACAAGGATTGTCATGGTTTTCTTGGTCATCTAGGCACATCCACGCTGTAATTTTCCACATCGCAACCGCTGTTGCAGATGTCTGCCTAGCCATCGTTGTGCCCTACCTCCGTTGCTATGTGCAACTCACCATGGAATCTCTCAGATCCCAACCGGCTACCATCAATTGAACAGGCTTTGTCTGGCATCATCATCTGGAGGCAGCGAGAGGAGACGACGCTGAAGGAGCCAATCGAGAGAGCATCCCATGCCACAAATCTAACGATATCGGGGGAATTAATTACCACTGCTTAGCTTTAAATTTGCCACTGACCATTAAATGAAATGTGACTAACACATCATCCTCTCTTTGTAATAAGGGTCTCCAGGGGAGCCTACATCTATCTAACATTGTACTCCCTCCATTTTCTTATACAAGGACACTATGGAATATATATTTTGCATCTATATAAGGCCACCAATAGTAATAGAGACAAAAATTAATGATATATTTTCGTAGTAGCAACTTGTTTAATACTTGCATGCATGCAGTTATAATGACACTTAGCTAATTCCTCACTCAACGTCCTCTATTCCTTCATTGCATGGATGCGGCGTATTGATGATCCCAATAAATGAGAGGAAAACTAGCTTGCAAAGCAGACATTATTTTATCTTGATACCTGTAATATGACTTCGTGGCCTTGTATATAAAAATGGAGGGAGTATTATTTTATCGTCACACCATGTACGATGAGATTGTAGATGCCCTAACATGTTTGGTGGATGAGATCTATTGATGACTTGACCGTTTACTTAGTTGACATCTGACTTGCAATACTACTGAACTTGCTTAGCTGACATCCAACTTGGTTAATTACTGAACATGTGCAAGCCTTAACGATGTGTTGAGTTTAGCTAGACGGTACAAATTAAATTAAGCCACAGTGTGTTAGAGTTGTGTCGAATATTGTGTACAAGGTAGATTACAGTTGGACTTGTAGTTGTATTGTGTTTAGATAGGATATGGAGCCGTGTCCAAGTAGGACACTTGTATCCTAGGCCTCTCTTATATAGCGGGGGTAGACACACGATGTAACCTATGCCAACATAATAGCACTGGAACGCAGGGGAAGCCGGCGGCATGTGCCGGTGTCCAGGGCGACCGGGTGCGGTATTGTGACGGCGTCACGGGGAGGAGCGCCCGTAGTCATGCCCTGGGGATGTAGCCATATCGGTGAACCTCGTTAACAAATCTCGGTGTCGTGCTTGTGTGATTGCTTGGTCCTCGGATGATCAACGGTATGCCTCGGATTTATTCTAACAAGTGGTATCAGAGCTAGGTTGTTCGAAGGGTATTGGCTGTTGATCTAGAGGAGCGAAGCCGAGAGATCGTAGTTGTGGAGTTAAAACCGATCGACGGATCGGAACGGTGGCAACGAGATCTGTTCGGACTCGGCGTTTTTGGAATAGCAATATGAAGCACTTGCAGCGTGTAGTATTATCGTGCACAGCCGCAGCGGTGCACACGGCTCAGTGCAAGATGCGTGGGAAGCGTCGGCTCGTGGACGTGGCAGGCTGGCTGGGCCGGCCCGAGTCCGTGAGGCGTTCTGCTGATCTGTAGGCAGGCATACCTGATGTACAACAAGGAGCTGCAGGAGATTTGTTTGAGAAAAAAAAAGGAGGACCGAGTCCTCGTGTTCGACGCGGAGAGAGGCAGCAGTAGATCAAATCTAGTGGAAGGAAAATCCATCGTGTGTTGTGCATCCGTCGGAACGCAAGGGCAAGGCAAAGCAATTAGATAGCATTAGAATATTGTGCAAGGGAGCTACATGTCACGTGAAGACCAATATCATTCTTGGTTGGATTTTGCAATCAGTACACGGGGTGTACCACGTCAGGTTTGGTTCGTGTACTTGAGCATCAGGTGAAGGGAGCTCGGTTAATTTTTCACGGATCAGCCGTATACAGAATCATGGTGTCAGCGGATACCAGGTTTGAGGTGGAGAAGTTCATGGAACTGAATACCTTGTGTTATGGCAGACAAGGGTGAGAGATTTGTTGGCACAACAAGGATACTTGAAGGCGTTGCGGGAAGTCATGTCAGTTGTGACGGAATTATCATGTGATGGATGAAAATCTGTGGAATGATTTGGGAGCCTTGAGCGTGTCATCCAGTCGAACGAGTTCGGCTGGGTCAGACTAGGCAGTCTGACGGATCGACGCGAGTCGGTTGGTACAGAAGACGGTGGTGGGATCGGCGAAGACGGCGTAGGAGCGTGATGCCGATGGTGACCGGCTTCTGGGCGTGGAAACACGCGGCACGGGCCTGAGTGCTTGTGTGGCTTCGACAAGACTATGGCGCGGGGTTGATTCAAGGTGATGTACACACGGAGCTTGAAGTTGACGGGGCGCGAGGGGTGGATTGATCATCTACCATGGAGTCATGTTGAAGGTGGAGCTGGATTGAGGGGCTACGGCGTAAGTCGACGGGGCCGAAGCCTATTCAGCAGGCAGGCAAAGCGAGGGACACGTAGTTCGGACTGGAGCCCAGTGGTCCGATGGAAGTGTGAAACTCGTCATCGGTCGGTGATGATCGGTGATACTCTGCAGTGGGGGTTGAGTGGTGTGGTTTCGCGACCCTTGAGACTCGACCGGGACAGTGGAGGCTCGACGCGGTAATAGCGGCGAGGCGTGTGGTACGCACGGGACATGGAGACGGGCCAGGGCTCTGGTGGTCATACATGTGGTGAGACAACTGCGAATTTGACTCGGGGTGACTACAAGCAATGGTGAAATTCCTTCATGTTTCAGACAGGCGGTCAAGAAAGGAGCGATGATGTTGAGTTCAGGTAACTCTTATGTGTGACACCCAATATGTGAGTTGTTCATTTTCACGCAGGTCAGTGATCAGTGTGTGATGGCGTTGGACGGGTACTCTGAAAGTTGGGGAGCACAAGCTAGAGTAACAAGGAACTTAATTTTGCTCGAGTGTTGACCGTGGTCAAGAAAAGAAGGAAGTACAAGTTGCAGGTGGAGTTATATGGAGTCTTTGGTGTAGCAGCGGTGCTCTGGGATAAACTCAAGTTCAATGTACATGGAAGTTTGACGCATGGACGAACTCAAGGTGGTGGAGAATATTCGCCAAGGTGGAGTTTGTTAGAGTTGTGTCGAATATTGTGTACAAGGTAGATTACAGTTGTACTTGTAGTTGTATTGTGTTTAGATAGGATATGGAGCCGTGTCCAAGTAGGACACTTGTATCCTAGGCCTCTCTTATATAGCGGGGGTAGACACACGATGTAACCTATGCCAACATAATAGCACCGGAACGCAGGGGAAGCCGGCGGCATGTGCCGGTGTCCAGGGCGACCGGGTGCGGTATTGTGACGGCGTCACGGAGAGGAGCGCCCGTAGTCATGCCCCGGGGATGTAGCCATATCGGTGAACCTCGTTAACAAATCTCGGTGTCGTGCTTGTGTGATTGCTTGGTCCTCGGATGATCGACGGTATGCCTCGGATTTATTGTAACACAGTGCATGCAATTTGCGCCAGCAATGCATGATGAAGCCCTTGGATCCGTAATTCTGTCTAGTACCATGCGCATGTGACGGTGAGAGTTTAGTCATTGATCGGCGTGCGCATACGTTGTGAGGGTTCTTGTTCAAATTCCACCAGTTCCAGAATAAGGTTCAGTTGGAGCTTCTCCTTCTCTCCAGTATCCGGCCGGCTATATATACGTACTGGAGCATCGTGGTTTCCAGTGCATCTGTTGTTCCAATTTCATCTTGCCTTCCGCGAGTCAGAGACAACAATGGCGCCGCCCAATTTCTCTTTCCGTTTCCTGGCTCGGTTGCTTCTTACCATCCTCGTCACACTCTTAATTCTCACGGGCAACCCAGTCAGCGCCCGCTGGCGTCGGCCGCGCAGATGTCGTAAGTACCCGCTGGATCGATCTGATTCCTACATTCTCTTTTCTAACCCTGGAGATGTGGATCATCCAAGGCACGTTAGTATGGCGTACGCCTTCTGTACCGGTAGCTTTCTGTTCCAGCTTATAACAGTACGATTATTACACATTATTACCACTGTATTATTCTCTTTTCTATAACTTTCTTGTATACGTTCTCCAGTCGAAGAAGCAGCAGCTAGTCGACCTGTTGGTGGAGGAGCAGCAGCTAGTTATCTTGCTGGTGAAGGAGTAGCAGCTAGTCCACTTGCTGGTGAAGGAACGGCTTTTAACCCGGTCCCCTGCCCAAGAATGTACGCAGGCCGTGCATAGCCGAAAGCATCTCAGTTGCTACAACATGTGGATAAGCTGGATGGTTTGTGCAGGACACGACGCCATGGCAGGTTTTCTGCATACAAGTGAAATGTTTCATTTTATCAACCTACAAGTGTAGATCCTTTGAATAAATGACCATTGTGGTTATTCAGGAAGTGGAAAACAGACATGTCCCACTTTTGTATTGAGAAAAGACGTATGTACTCCGTAGTACTTTCTCCGGACGGTAATATAAGATCGAAATTTCCATTTGGCGAACCACCTGAAATTCTACAACCGAACTGAACAACTTCATTTCCGTCGATTTCCAGATCGTGCGATCGCGCACTCCTAGTTGTTTATTTTGATGATGTATTTAATGGGAAGGTTCTGGAGACGTGGGCGTTTTTTTTTTGAAACAACGCAAAAGATTTGCCATTTTCATTGATTAAGAAGGTTTTAGACAAATAGCCGCAAAGCGGGGAACAAAGAACTACTCTGGCGGCATTACAATACTCAAGTGGTTGGCACCTGCTGTAGCCCAAAGATGGGCCTCCTCTTTGATCTTCGCGACGACCATCATCGTTGTAGCGGCAGTGTTGCGAAAGACCCTTGCGTTGTGCTCTTTTCAAATCTCCCAACACATAAGCATGAATAAGGAGGCGATAGCCTTTCTCTAGTTTCCGCGCTCAATCACATTTTTAATCCACCAATCTCAAACCGAAGCCTCAAATCTCCAGCTCCTCACCACATCACCATGTAGGCCAATCCACGTAGCAACCTCAACCCAAACACGCTGGGAGAACCTACACTGGAAGAGAAGATGCGCCGCAGTTTCCTGGACTTGCTTGCAAAGCGGGCAAAGGTTGCAATTCGGCCAACCACGACGGAGCAATCGATCGGACATCCATACTCTGTTTTGAATTATCAACCAAGCAAAAAACTTGCATTTCGGAGGGGCCCAAACCTTCCAAACAACAACAGGCATGATGCTAGTTGTGTGTCCCGCAAACTGCGTCATATAGGCAGTCGACGTCGAGTATTCTCCTTGAGAGGTGAACTTCCACTGGATAGTATCTTGCACACTGTTGTTGAGAGTAATAGAGGATAGTTTCTCCCAAAGTGTGATGAACTCCTGTAGATGCTCCAAGGTGATTCCATGATGGGTATCAATTTGACTAACCCAAAAATTGTTGAGGAGAGCAATTTGGACCGAGTAAGATTTCTTTTTTGAGAGGTCAAATATCCTAGGAGCAATATCTTTGGGTCTCATGCCTTGGAGCCAGGGTGATTCCCAGAACTTCGCCTTACCTCCATCCCCAATGTGAACCGTGGTGGCTGCCGCAAAAATGTTCCTATCATTGTCATTGCATAGCGTTCCCATCCCAACCCAAGTCTTGGGTGGGTCAGCCCATTCATACCAAAGCCATCGCAAAAGAAGGGCAGTAGCAAACTTCTCCAGGTTGAGGCACTAGTAGAAAAAGGGTTAAATGTGAAGCACATTAGTGCCGGTTTGATTTTGAGCCGGCACTAATGTGTCCATTAGTGCCGGTTCCAACAGCTAGCCGGCTGCTCTGATTAGTACCTGTTCGTGGCGAACCTTTAGCACCGGCTCGTGCCACAAACCGGTACTAAAGTGAGTGGTGGCAGGATATTGTCAGTCTGGGGCCCCTCCAGCACCTTTAGTACCGGTTTGTGTTACGAACCGGTACTAAAGGTCGTCCTACATAAACCCTTCGTCCACCCGAGCTCGCTCTGTTCTTCCCCTTTCCCCTCTACTCCTCTGTTCTTCCCCTCTTCCTTGAGCTCATCACACATTTTGCCCAAAACTTGTCAAGATTTGAAGGCCCCCATCCATTCAAATGATCACAAAGGTTAGCAACTTTGTCCTTTCATCTCTCATTGCTAGATTAGCTCTTGCAAGGCTTTGTATAGTGATTAATTTGTGAGTTTAGTAATTTGGGAGGAATTATATGTGCTAGTATTTGATTTATATGCAATTTGAGGTAAAAAATAACACTTAGTTTGCATATGTAGGTGTGATTTACTTAGTGCCTTCTAAATCTCCGTCATAACCACCGTCGATCGCCCGCACCGTCCCGTCGCCAGCACCACCTTGTGGTGAGGCTCTTGTTCATGAATGTTTTACATTACCAAATTGATGTTTGCGTGATTTGGATATATAGTTACTCGTATAATTATCTTACCCGTACGTTGTTTGTTATACATAGTGCCATAGTTTTGATATTCGTCCCCGTCGGCCCTCGTCTTTTAAAACTAGTTGTTGCATTTCGTGTTTATGACAAATTATGCCCATCAAGTTGACATAGATATTTTTATCTAGGAGGTATGTGAACCGGAAATTCCAACCGACCCTATTGTTGAGAGGTTAAATTTAGTTGAAACAGAAAATGAGTATTTGAAAGAAAAATTGAAAAGAATTGAGGGGGAGAAGTTGGAATTGGAGTTGCATGTTGCCGATGTCGTCGATGATCACAGGATCAAGATGGAGAAAATGTGCTTGAAGATTAGAAAGATTAGAAAATATGCCATTGATAGTGATGCTTGGTATCATTATGCTCTTGGATCAATTGTTACCTTAGTTGCAATCTTGATCGCATTTGTTATTGCATTTAAATGCTTTAGCTAGAGAGTTATTTGTTTGTTGCATTTAAGTGTTGTTTGAACTATATGTATGTATGAACTTTATGTATGAACTTGTATTAATTTGGTCTTTTCGGTGTTGTGTAATGAGGATGAGCTGACAATGGATGTATGATGACCGATGATCTCCCAAGTTCATTAATGGCGTGCATACTTTTCTGCTTGCCGCTGAGGCAAACAAGCGGGCGGATGGTTTTATGCCTTGTCCATGTGCTGGCTGTAAGAATAGTCACAATTACTCTACGTCAAGAACCATTCACGTCCACCTATTTGAGTCCGGTTTCATGCCCCACTATAATGTTTGGACCAAGCATGGAGAAAGAGGGGTTATGATGGAAGACAATAAAGAAGAAGAGGACGACGACAGCTATCCTGGCCATGGGTTCCCTGAATACGATGATACAACAATGGGGAAAGAAGCTGAGCCGGCAATGCGGGAAGAAGCTGAAGAAGAGGCATCAGATGAGCCCGCTGATGATCTAGGTCGGGCCATTGCCGATGCAAAGAGAAACTGCACAAGTGATTTGGAGAAGAAGAAGTTGCAGCGCATGTTAGAGCATCACAAGAAATTGTTGTACCTGAATTGCGAAGCTGACAAAAAAAAGTTGGGCACCACACTGGAATTGCTGCAATGGAAGGCAAAGAATGATGTATCTGACAAGGGATTTGGAAAGTTGCTGGTAATGATAAAGAATATGCTTCCAAAGGACAATGAATTGCCCGAGAGTACGTATGAAGCAAAGAAGGTTGTCTGCCCTCTAGGGTTAGAGGTGCAGAAGATACATGCATGCCCTAATGACTGCATCCTCTACCGCGGTGAGTACGAGGATTTGAACGCTTGCCCGGTATGCGGTGCATTGCGTTATAAGATCAGTCACGATGACCCTGGTGATGTCGAGGGCGAGCTCCCTAGGAAGAAGATTCCTGCTAAGGTGATGTGGTATGCTCCTATAATACCACGGTTGAAACGTTTGTTCCAAAACAAAGAGCATGTGAAGGCGATGCGATGGCACGGAGAAGACCGTAAGAAAGACGGAAAGTTGAGAGTACCCACTGACGGGTCGTAGTGGAGAAAAATCGAGAGAAAGTACAGGGAGGAGTTTGCCGGTGACCCAAAGAACGTATGGTTTGGTCTAAATGCAGATGGCATTAATCCTTTTGGGGAGGAGAGCAGCAACCATAGCACGTGGCCTGTGACTCTATGTTTCTATAACCTTCCTCCTTGGTTGTGCATGAAGCATAAGTTCATTATGATGCCAGTGCTCATCCAAGGCCCTAAGCAACCCGGCAAAGACATTGATGTGTACCTAAGGCCATTAGTTGAAGAACTATTACAACTGTGGAATGGAAAAGATGTATGTGCGTGGGATGAGCACAAACAGGAAGAATTTGACCTAAAGGTGTTGTTGTTCGTGATCATCAATGATTGGCCTGCTCTTAGTAACCTTTCAGGACAGACAAACACGGGATACCATGGATGCACGCACTGTTTGGATGATACCGACGATATATATTTGGATAGTTGTAGGAAGAATGTGTACCTGGGACATCGTCAATTTCTTTCGAGCAGGCATCCCGTAAGAAAGAAAGGCAAGAATTTCAAAGGTGAGGCGGATCACCGGACGAAGCCTCGCCACCGTACTGGTGCTTATGTACATGATATGGTCAAGGATTTGAAGGTAATCTTTGGAAAGGGTCCTGGCGGACAACCTGTTCCGAAGGACGCTAACGAACACGCACCCATGTGGAAGAAAAAATCTATATTTTGGGACCTGCCATATTGGAAAGACCTAGAGGTCCGCTCCACAATCGACGTGATGCACATATCGAAGAATCTTTGCGTGACCCTGCTTAACTTCTTGCGCGTGTATGGGAAGACAAAACATACACCAGAGGCACGGGGGACCAGCAACGTATGCACGGAAAAGACGACATACATCAGGGTCAGGCCAGCTACGCTCTTACCAAAGAAGAGAAGGAAATCTTCTTTGAATGCCCGGTCAGTATGAAGGTATCGTCTGGCTTCTCGTCGAATATAAAGGGCATAATAAATATGGCAGAGAAAAAGTTCCAGAACCTAAAGTCTCATGACTGCCACGTGATTATGACGCAACTACTTCCGATTGCATTGAGGGGGCTTCTACCGGAAAACATTCTATTAGCCATTGTGAAGCTATGTGCATTCCTCAATGCAATCTCTCAGAAGGTAATCGATCCAGAAATCATACAAAGGTTACAGAATGATTTGGTGCAATGTCTTGTCAGTTTCGAGTTGGTGTTCCCACCATCCTTCTTCAACATCATGACGCACGTCCTAGTTCACCTTTGCGAAAAGATTAACATTTTGGGTCATGTATTTCTACACAATATGTTCCCCTTTGAGAGGTTCATGGGAGTCTTGAAGAAATATATTCATAACCGTGCTAGGCCAGAAGGAAGCATCTCGAAGGGCCATGAAAATGAGGAGGTCATTGAGTTTTGTATTGACTTTATTCCTGACCATAAGCCGATTGGTGTTCCTGAATCGCGGCATAAGGGCAGACTGGATGGAAAAGGCATGCTAGGAGGGGATCAAATAATATGTATGGATGGACATTCTCTTACTGAAGCACACTACACAGTTCTATAGAATTCCGCCTTGGTGGCTCCGTATATGAAGGAACACAAGAATTTTCTACACTCCAAACACCCGGAGCAGTCTAACAACTGGATTACATGTGAACAAACAAGGACTTTCGCCGGTTGGTTGCAGAAACGTGCCATGCATGATGGAGATATTGAAGATGACATGTAATCGCTGTCCCAGTTACCATCTTCGAATATAATAACTTTCAAAGGGTACGAGATAAATGAGAATACATTTTACACGATCGCCCAAGATAAGAAGAGCACCAACCAAAACAGTGGTATCCACTTTGATGCAACAACCAACATGGGAAAGGAAACATATTATGGTTACATAGAGGACATATGGGAACTTAACTATGGAGGTAGTTTGAAGGTCCCTTTGTTTTGGTGCAAATGGGTCAATATGACACGAGGCGGGGCAACGGAAGACCTGCAGTACGGTATGACAAAGTGGATCTCAACAATCTTGCGTATGTAGACAAACCATTCGTCCTAGCCAATGATGTCGCGCAAGTTTTTTATGTGAAAGACATGTCTAACAGGCCGAGAAAAAGAAAAGATAAGGAAGAGAATGGATCATATGATGAGCCAAAGCGCCACATAGTTCTTTCAGGGAAAAGAAACATCGTGGGAGTGGATGACAAGACAGACATGTCAGAAGATTATGAAAAGTTTCATGAAATTGCTCCACTCACAGTGAATATTGAACCGAGCATCCAGTTAAATGATGAAGATTTTCCATGGTTACGGCGCAAAGGGACACATGCGAAGAAAAAATTTCACACACAAATATCTGGGATGTGATCGGCTTCACTATCATCACTTTCTTCTGTGTTTCACACCCAGGAGGGAATCTTTGTAATAGTTAGGGTAGTTATGTGTTTTGGCATTTGAAACGCGAAGAAATTTTATGTGCAAACAAATTTTTTCATGCATTTACTGATTTTTTGAGCTAAATGACCCTGAAATTGAAAAGCGTTTCAAATGAACTCAGAAAAGGTTGAAAGTTGGCATGGTATCATAATTTCATCCACATAGCATGTGCAAAAAAGTAGAGAGGATTACCGTAAAAACTGTATGCACTTCGTGTACAAAGTGGACAATCTCTTTCGAAGTATCAGAGTTTCGGACGAAAACTCATCTGTTACAAAGGCATTTCATTTTTTTAAATAACCTAAGCATTACTAAATTGAATATAATGATAAAACACACTAATATTAAATATAAGAAAAAGGAATCACTAAAAAATCTATTTTCAAAGTGAAGTTATTCACAAACTAGTGATTCACAGAAATTTCAAATAATTCAAAATTTAAACTCTTCAAATTTGAAAACTACAGGCACTAATATAAATAGAAGAAAATAAATAATGTAGAAAAGAAAAAACTATATAAAAAATTGTTGGGGCGCTGTCCAGTGGGCCTGTCAGACCTAGGGTGTGCAAATTCAGGCCCAGAAGGGCCAGCAGGCTCACAGGGCAGCGCGCCATAGTTAGGCACAGAAGCCTGCTATATAGAGGAGTTCGAAGGAGTAGCCGCGGCTGGGTTTATAAACCAGTGCGGCTGCCCTTCGCCCGGCGAGGTGGGACTAAACTTTGCACCCGTTGCCTGGCAGCGCACCCCTTTAGTAACGGGTGGTGGCTCTAACCGGTACTAAAGGGTGGGTCTTTAGTACCGGTTGGTGCCACGACCCGGTACTAAAGGGGGGGCACTTCCCGCCGCTTGGCCTGGCCAAAATAGACCTTTAGTACCGGTTGGTGGCTCCAATCGGTACTAAAGGGGTGTTCTATATAAAAAAGCACTTCAAAAAAATCAGTTTCTCATCTCTCCCTCTGCTTCTTTCTCCTCTGCCCCGTCGCCGCCGCCCCTCGTCGCCATCCCCGTCGCCGTCCCCGTCGCCATCGCCGCCCCGGCCGTCCTCGTCCCCGTCGTCGCGCCCCACCCCGTCGTCCCCACCCGGCCCGTCCCGTCCCCGTCGTCGTCGCCCCGTCCCCATCCCCATCGTCACCGCCCGTCTCCGTCCCCGTCGCCGCCCCCCATCGCCGCGCCTCGCCGGTGAGCTCTTGCCCCGGCCGCCATGTCCACACACACACACACACATCTGTTTTTTAGTTATAAATTTTTGTTATAGAAATTTTTCTGTTTTTTAGTTATAGAAATATCTATAGAAATGTTAGAAATTTTTCTGTTTTTCAGTTATAGAAATATTAGAAATGTTAGTTATATAGAAATGTTATAAATTTTTTCTGTTTTTTAGTTATAGGAATGTTGGCAATTTTTCTGTTTTTTAGTTATAGAAATATTAAAAATGTTATAGAAATGTTAGTTATATATATATATAGAAATGTTAGTTATATATATAGAAATGTTAGAAATTTTAGAATTAGTTTTAGTTAGATGAATTAGATTAATGTCAAATTGTTAGAATTTGCATATAGAATTTTAGTTACCACAATCCAATCATTTAAAAAATGTTACATTTTGTGGGCATATAGTATTTGTTCTCGACGATGCCCGGCCCGCATCCTCGCCGTCGACCCGTTCGCAACGACGTCCGGTTGACCCATGTTCGGGACTGGGCTCCGCCGGGCTGGCACTGGGAGGTGCTACCTGGAGGGGCGCGCCGCTTGGTGAGGGACCCTGCCTCGGGTCCCGTCGTCGACCCTGATCTCCTTTGGTGGCGTTCGCGTGGGCCACATTCGGTGCAGAGGGAGCCGGCCCCGCCGGAGGTGGTTCGTCGCCGTGTCAGGGAGGAGGACGAGAACGTCCATCGCTACATGGCTTCTATGGACGTCAGGTTCTCCAATACTTGGCAGGTTCTTTGGGCAGATGACCGGAGATATGATCCTGTGATGGTTCCTTCTCTTTGAGTGTCCACCGCCCGCGCCCCAGTAACCGCGAGTGGCCTAGATTCTTCCGTAGTATTCGATCTTTATTAGGTACCTAGACAGTGATGTATTCGATATATAATATTCAAGACGATGTATTCGAGATTATATATATTATTCGAGATGATGTATTCAAGATTATATATTAATCGAGACAATGCATATTATGTACTATATGATTCAGTTTTTCCATCTTGATTGCATCCATGCATTGTAATTTGAATACTAAATTGTTTTATATTTCTTCTGTATTAGTTAAGTAAAAGCTATGGCAGACAATACCGGCAGAGAGAGAGAGAAGAGGAATTGTTCGAGATCATACGCAGCCCTCGCAGGCTAGATGATCTGAATGAAGCAGATGACGGCTCCCAATATCTGAACAATACCGGGGAGGGTGATGATAAGATATTCGATCTCGACGACCGAGCTGATGAAGTCATGAACTATGATTATGGTTATGATGACACAGACAATGTTTATGATGACATAGACAATGTTGATCTTGAAATAACAAAGACTACCGTCGAGGTATATTTATATAAGCAGGCATCTGGTGATCATCACATGTTTTTTTGTTTGAAGATATATTAACGAATCGATCTTTCTTGTTTCAGCCCTCCGGATCGAGCAAATCTGCTTCTACAGACAGCAGGACAAAGCGAGGCTCGGGCAAGAAGTTGAAGCCGGGTGTAAAGTACAACATCGACTCCATCAAAGCTAATGGCGAACCCCTCACGCCTAAGAACATTGCGAACAAGTGGACTCGTCAATGCGAAGGTCTTGTGAAGGACCAACTCCCGATCTCCATTCAAGAGTGGAAAGAGCCAAAAACTAAACGCCAAGATGTTACTCTGGTCGACGACAGAGCAAAACAAAAGCTTTGGGAATCTCTGATGGAACATTTCACCCTACCAGATTATATCACTGATGCAGATGTGCAGAAAGTCAAGGACGCTGCTCTTAAGAAGATGGCAATTGCATTCAACACCCACAAGAAAACTGTATGGGCCAACTACCTCGCTACAGAAAGGAAGACTCCAGAATTCAAGGGAACACTGGAGAAGCAAAGAGAACGCTGGCCCGCTTTCGTGAAATTCAAGGAATTAGAATTATCTAAGGAACGGTCGAGAAAAAACAAGGCCAATGCCGCAAAAACGACGAAGTTCCATAGGCTGGGTCCAGGTGGCTACGCGGCGACAATGCCTAAGTGGGATAAGTCTGAGCAAGAGATGGAGGATGCAGGGGTCACTCTAGTTACTAGGAGCTGGGCCCCCGGGTGCAGAAGCTGGTTCTATGCGCATGGGGGGCGTTGGACCCGAAGACATGCCTGGTTTCGAAGAAGGCAAGTCTAAAAGGAGCCAAACAAAAGTTACTTGACACAATAGAAGATGCTCGAAAGGGGGTGTTCACGCCCAACAGAGAGAACGACGAGCTTACACGCGGCCTGGGAAATCCTGAACACCCGAGAAGAACACAAGGCATGGGCGTTATTCCCTGGTATGAGGGCGCTTTTCTGAATGGAACGATGACTACAGGACCCGTGCAAGAAAGAAGATGGAGGAGGAGAAGAAGAGGAAGCTGGAGGAGGAGCAGAGGAAGCAGGACGCAGAACGCCTTCAAGGCCTAGAAGCAAGGCACGCGGACTTGGCACTCAAATTCCAGCAGCAGCAGCAGATCGACTCACTTAGCCAGGAAAGGGGGTCTCAGCAGCGGCAGCAGCAAGCGGATGATCGTCCAGCATTGGATAGCACCATCCCATCCATGCCGAGAAGCAGCGTTGGTTCTGTCCCGGGCGACACACTACTGGATACATACCCTGTGGATGACATCATAGAGAACACTAACTGTGAGCTGCACTCCAAAATGAAGAACGTATCCATGAAGGTGGCGGACGCCGTTGCTTTTACAACTACCCCCAAAGCAACTTTCCATTGCACCCCAATTCCAGTGGGCTATGCTCGTGTCTTGGTCGATGAAGTGGTGGACCGATATTCGGGGCTACAGCTTGACATTCCTAGAGGTGACGACGAGCGCACACTGGGAGAGGCCATACATCGTATCATCCTACGGAGAAAGGATTGCATCATCTTTCGAAGTCCACCGACATCGCGTCTGTCGACTCCTCCTCGAAGTCCGCCATCGAGTCAGTAGACTCCCGCTCCTCCAAGTCCACGAACACGTGAGCCGACTCCTCCTCGAAGTCCGCCACCTCCTCCAAGTCCACGAACGCGTGAGCAGACTCCTACTTCAAGTTCGGCACAGCGTCAGGCCGCTCCTCCTATTTCAAGTCTGACACTGTGTCAGGCCACACCTCCTGCTTCAAGTCCGGCACAGTGTCAGGCCACTCCTCCTGCTCCAACTCAGCCACGTCAGCCGTCTCCGCCGTCTTAGCAATCGCAGAAAAGACATGCCGCAGCTATGGTGCGTAGCGGTACGAGTAGAGGTAGTGCAGGAAGTACAGGCGGAAACAAGCGATATAAATATGGTCCAAGCCTCGCTCCTCTTCCTTATAGGCCTTACGACATGACCGAGGAGCAAAACACAGCCATAGTGCAGGCCCAAGTGGACGCCCATTTTGGACCGAAACCGGCACCGCCACCAAGGGAGAAAGTGCCTGAGAAAGTTATGGACCACTTTATTCATATGGCAAAAAAACCAGCTCCCAAGCCTGTTGACTCAGACTATGAGCGCCAACTCAGGAAGCTACATCAAGCATGACTAAATAAGGAAGGAAGCTCGAGCTCGAGCCAACAAGTAGCTGTCAAAAAATGCGGGAAAACCATTCCCTAGCTGGGAGAACAGGCGGCGCAATCGATCCCCCCGCTTGTTGTGCCAACAACACATGAGGGTACGCGTGCCCAATATTATTGTGGGCAAACCGTTAACGTTCCACAGCTGGGCTATGTGGTAATAACCGAGGAGCATATAATGCATGCTAAAATGCTCAAGATCACTGTTGGACAACTCCTTGAAATCGAGCCCATGTCTCCGCTTAGAGAGGAGGAAATAAAACGAAAATATGTCCGGGGCCAACCTTTGGTCGAGCCAGACAAGGTCAAGAATCTTCCAATGAGAATGTATGAATTGCATCAATTGTACATGAACATTACCAAGATTTCTAATCGAGAGTCCCTCATGGTGAATGTCAAGGAGAAGCATTACTTCCATGAGAAAGCTCTGTCCGTTGGGTATTTAGAAATATTTCAGTTATACAATCAAGATGCACTCGACAAATCTATCGTCAGTTGCTATTGTCTGTAAGTGATTTCTTTCTGTAATTTAAGTCTCAAGCTAGCTATAGTGATCATTTTGATCAATCATTACATGTAATTATCCTCACTATATTCTTTTCTGTGGTATTATATGCAGGATGAAGATGTATGAAATGAAAAAATCTGGACGCTATGTCATTGACCCAAATACCATTAATGAGTACACATGGAATCTTCCAAGTTGTCGAGCAAGTTTAGAGGAAAGCATGCTAGAGTTCTTCAAGCGCCTCAATACCAATGAAGATATACTACTTCCTTACAACTTCCTGTGAGTCACACTGTCTTGTACTACAAATTTGGTTTTTTGCTTACTAGCTAGCTAGATGTTAATAATTAAGTGTATAGAGTTTACGATAGTTGACTAGTGTTATGCACATGCCCGCTTAATTAAGACATGCAAACGTGTGCGCATGCAGTTTCTACCGGATCTTGTTAGACATTAAAGTTGAAGAAAGAAAAGTTGAAGTACTGGACTCACTACTTAAAAAAGAAAGTGACTACACCATCTTGAAGGGGATAGTTAACAGGTAATTTCAATCATTATTAACTATATCTCGGCATATTTAGTTCGTCATTTCCTGATATGAACTATTTAATAACCCCTTTATTAATTTTCTTTGTCGGCGGACAGGGCTTGGGCAAAGTTCATCAAGGTGACTCCAGGCAAATTGGCAAAAAAGCTGTTTTGGTATCGACCAAAGGTAAGTAATTAAGTAGTACTAGCTAGCTAGCTAGCTAACATCTCTTTAATTCTTGTTTCAATACCATTAGTTAATTATCATACTTGATTAATCATTATCTGATTCAATACCATTCTCGTAAAGGCCATGAAGCAGGCGTCGGGAAATGATATGTGTGCATACTACGTTTGCGAGAACATTCGCATGATGGCGTCCGAAAGGAGCAGATCTCAAAGACAGGACTGGGTACGTTTGTCAGAACACTATTCACAATATTATCGATATCTAGTCACACAACTAATACACATGCATATTGATCTCCTTCTTAACAGTTCAGAGAGGTGCGGGAGCAGCTCCTACCAACGGAGCGCATACTAGCACTTCAAGAGGAAATAGCGGGATTTTTGCTCGACCAGGTAATAGATCCCAAAGGAGAATACTATTACCCGCTACCGCCCCCATGAACCACTTGTCATCATGCTCCGAAGGCACCAATGCAACTTGTAGGAGAATAACTATACAAACGGTCTATTCTGCTAATATTAGCAGAATAACTATTCTGCACACCACTTCGGCACTGCACGCTCAACAGAAGCGCACTGCATCATTTTGACGACGAGCACTGCAATAAAGACTAGTGAACTTCTCGTCAGAAAAAATTGCACGCGTTATTTTTTCGGTACTGTTTTCGCTCTAATTTTTTAACCTTTTATCGGAATGAGGCGTGTAATATACCATTGAAAAGCTATGGATTAGGCGCAACTTCGACATTTTGAACACTTTTCGAGATTCCACACGGTTTAAGAGCAGTTTTGAAAATGGTGCGGCCCATGACGAGTGGCAGCGAGCGTTTTTTCGCGATTTCTTCTAAACCGCTCGTCAGAATGAAGCAAACGATACGCCGTTGGATAGATATCGTTGAGGTGCATCTTTTTTCTATATAAATGTTTCTCTAATTCCTTATGGTTTAAGAGCAGTTTCAAATTTACTAAATCGCGGAATTCTGTTTTTCAATTTTTTTTCAAATTTTTGGTACTGTTTTCGTTCTAGTTTTTTAACCGTTTGTCGAAACGAGGCGTGTAATATATCATTGAAAAGCTATGGACAAGGCGCAACTTTCATATGTTGCAATGTTTTTGAGATTCCTTACGGTTTTAAGTTAATTTTGAAAATTATGTGGCGGACAACGAGTGGCAGCTGTTGTTTTTCGTGAAATTTTTACAAACCACTGCTCCGAATGATTCAAACGATACGCTGTTGGAAAGGTATCGACAAGGCGCAACTTTGTCATGTAGAACACTCTTTCTAATTCTTTACGGTTTAAGAGCAGTTTTAAATTTACCGAAATGCGGACACTCTGTTTTTTGCGACACCCAAATCGACGTGCGTACTTCATGCGACTGAAAACCGCACTGCATTGCACGAAATGCTGCACTGCATTAGACGGGCAAGAGAACTGCATGGTTCCCTTTTTGTGGAACGTAAATTTTTGAAGACGAGGAAGAAAACCGCACTGCTTTTAGACGGAAAAGCGCACTGCATCAAAGAGTCAAGCAAACTTCATGATTTTCTTGTCGGGCGTAAATTTTCTCAGATGAGCTTTTGTGAGTTTTTGTCATCATTTATTATGAAAGAACGCACTGCTTCGAACGGAAAACCGCACTGCATCAGAAAGTCAAGCGAACTTCATGATTTCTTTTTGTTGGACGTAAATTTTCTCGAACGAGTTTTTGTTTTCTTTTTTTAAAACATTTTTTTATAAACGAGAGTGGACCGCAGAGATGAGTGCAAATGAACCTCGACATCCATGGAAGTGAACCACATTACTATTTTTTGTTTTGCTAATTTTTTTTCACACTTCCACGCTTTGTGCAAGTGAACAACATCACTCCCAAAAGTGAACCTCATCCGAGGATCAAACGCACTGCAAGTGTTGATGTGGTCGACTGAATTTTGAGACACACGAAACAAATTGCACTTTGTAGAGAGGGGTAATGAGCTGCTAGACAAATGGATTGAGCTACCTTTTTCAATCGTCCCACAAACAAAACAAATTGCATCAGAAAAAGAAGTGAACCTCCCGTGGGGATTTTTTTTACAAAGTGAACCACTAAGGGGCACACTGACATACAATTGAGGTGTGTTCGCAAGAAAAGTGATGTTTAAACGGAGTGCATGTGTGCACACCCCGCACTGCATAACCACTGAAAATGCCCCGCCACGGAACCAAAATCGCACTACAATATCGATGCAATTATTTTCTCTCTCTTTTTTCACAAAGTGAACAATAGAGGGATTTACAATGAACTGCACCTATATTGTAAAAAAGAGCACAAACATTTTCACTGTAAAATTACATTAGACCGCTGAGGGTCGGCGCTGATGGGCCATGTGCCCTGTGCACGGCGCTCAAGGTCAATAGAAAGCACCACCTGGGCCATATACGCCGGCGAGAAGTGAGAGGTGGAACTAGATGATGCGCACTACTTTTTCTAAAAAAAGATGATGCGCACTGCACTGGTGCACAAAACTAAATTTTTTATCAGACCACGTAAGTGAGCTGCACACGGGGCGTCAACTGCACTGCATGGCCACGCGCATCGTATAATACCGCGTGCCCGCCAGGATTGGACCTCGCTCCTTGCGAAGGGAGTTTGCACTCCGAGGGCAGGTAGTGGATGTCGGAGCTTGACATGGCAAAGAGAGGAAGCCGTCCTCGCCTCAGACGAAGCAGCAGGAAAAGGCCGGGCGTGGCCATCGCTAAGGATTTTCACAATGAAATGCAAAAAAAATTCAGTGAGCTGCAAAAATACTCAAAGGAGCTGCAAACAGGGGGGTGGGGGGAGGCGGATCCAACACTGAACAGCGACTGGTGATTTTGGCTGCCGCATTCGATGCAGTACACAAGCACTAGCACACAGGGAAGAACTCGTCGTGGTACAGCTTGGGGGAGGGGAACCAGATCAGTGCTGGCAGGGAGCAGGCCGGATAGGAGAACTTTTCCTTCCTCCTCTATGCCTGTGGCCTTGACCGCTGGCGAGGCTGCATCTAGCGGGGAAGGCAAGGGTGGGGCGCCGGCGGTGGCGGTCTGGAGCACACCTTCATGGAGGTGGTGGCCGCGTGTGGCCGGCGGTGGCCCGGAGCCCCTCTGCCTCCCCTGGATGGATCTGGTGGTGGGGTGGTCCGAGTTCCATGCGAGGCACAACTCGCCATGGAAGGGGACGAGGGACCCTGGCAGCCGAGGTTGGTGGTGGCACGATGTGACCGCCGTGGATGCAACTCCGGTCTGGGAAGGGGAAGGCAGAGCATCAAGCGCACCGGACAGGACGTGGTGGCACCATGACCACAGGGAGGAGGAGGAGTTGGGCGCGGGAAGGTCGTTGCCTGGCGGCGGCGGAACTGGCGTGGGAGAAGCCGGATGGGGATGGGGTGGCGTCGACGGGGCAAGAAGCGGGTTGAGGGTGGGGCGGCGTCGGTGTGGGAAGAAACCCAGTGGGGATCGGGCGGCACCCTGGAAGAGAAGAAGGTGGATCTAGGGGAGGGGAATCGTGGCAGAGGAGGAGGGAGGTGGGGATAGCGGCTCGGCGAAGCCTGTGGATGGGTGGATCCACGAGCCCGTGGCTGGCTAGATCCGGAAGGAGGAGGAGGAGGATGGGCGGCCCCTACCGGGAGGAGGAGGCGGGGGGCTGTGGGTTGGGGAAGGGAGGCGCGCCGGCCGGGAGTGAGAGAAGGCGGTGGGGTGGGGCGCTGCGGTGGTCGGGCCATCCCCGTGGTCGCCGGCCGCCAGGCAGGTGGTGGGCGACGGCGGTGCGGGAGGAAGGTGGTGGTGTGGTGGGGTACCGTGGAGGGAGGTTGATGGAGTAGGCCGCTGGATTTCGGTGGAGTAGTGGGGTTCGAGGGAGAGTGGTGGGCGGCCGTGGGAGGAGGGGTGGGTTTTTCTGCTGGTGGTGTGCAGAATAAGGTTTGGGTGTGAAGAATAAGGTCTTAAGGGGTGTTATCATAATAGACCCACCCTATATACATATATATACACACACACACATGTGTATGTGTGAATAATCAATGGTGTTGGTTGTGAGACATTCGATGATATATATTTATAAATATATGTGGTTCTACGGGAAAATGTATTTATATATATGCATAACATATACAATATGTAGTATCATAAAATACCAGCAAACAAAAAAGAATTAAATGGAAAACACAAAATTAATGGAAAATAAAAAATAAAACCAAAACCCCCCAAACATTTAGTACCGTGGTGGCACTTTGGCGCCGGTTCATGCCGAACCGGTAGTAAAGGGGGGGGGGCTTTAGTCTCCACTCTTTAGTGCCGGTTGTAGAACTGGCACTAAAGGCCCTTACGAATCGGCGCTAAAGCCCGGTTCTGCACTAGTGAGGATGCCTAAACCACCGAAGATCTTGGGCTTACAGACAAGTTCCCCGTTGACCTTGCATTTTCCACCAGTCACCTTGTTACATCCTGCCCATAGGTGGGCACACCGCAAACTGTCAATCTTCTTCCTCACTTCCATCGGCAACTCCAAAGGCGTAATATGATATATAGCAATGGCGGCAAGCACAACCTTGACCAAAACAACGCGGCCCGGGGTAGCCACATGCCTCGCGATCCAAGGCGGTAACTTCGCAACAACTTTATCTTCTAAGAACTGAAAGTGTATCCTCTTCAACCTTGTAACCGAAAGAGGCAGTCCCAAATATCTCATTTGGAAGGTGGAGTGAATAGCCGGGAAGGCCTGAAGAACGTCATCAAGATCAATTTTATCGCAGTGAATGGGCGCAACAAGACTCTTGGCACAATTGGTGACTAATCCAGTGACATCACCAAAAGAGGCAAGAATTGAAGCCAAAAACTGAATGTCGTTTTTTATTGGGGAGACAAATATGGCAGCATCATCAGCATAAAGCGCCGCACGAATGGTCGACATCTGAGCGGTTTAAGATGGCCTTGGGAAGTCGTCATGGCAAGGATGTGGTGCAACGGGTCAATGGCAAGCACAAAAAGAAACGGGGAGAGAGGGTCCCCTTGACGAAGGGCCCACCCATGTTTAATAGGGTCACCGGCAGTACCATTAAGCAACACACGCGAAGATGTTGATGAAAGAAGGGTGGTGATCCAATCTCGGAAGCGTCTTGGGAAGCCTTTATGGCGAAGCAAATCCATCAAGTAATCCCAACCCACAGAATCGAAGGCCTTCTTAATGTCGAGCTTGAATAACAAAGTTGGTGTATTCGTGCGTTGGAAGGGCCTAGCCAAGTTGCGCACATACATGAAATTGTCATGGATACTCCTCTTTTTGATGAACGCGCTGCGCGTTGGAGACAAGGCTCTGCATATGAGGAGCTAGCCGCGTGGCCATCATTTTTGCAATGATCTTGGCAATGGCATGGATGAGACTAATTGGCCAAAAATCTGAGATGTCCTCGGCACCATCATTTTTTGGTATGAGAGCAATCTTTGCTGAGTTTAACCAATGAAAGTTGGAGACCTGAAGGTTGGAGAAGTTGTTGATGACATCCATGATTTCTGCTTTGACAATTTCCCAACACTCTTTGAAGAAGGCTCCAGTAAATCCGTCAGGACCCGGGGTTTGTCACTTGGGAGGGCAAAGATGGCAGCCTTGACCTCCTCCATTGAGAAAGGCATCCCCAAATCTGTGAGGTCGCAATCCGAAGTGGGGATGAAGTCCCGGTTGAGGTCCTTAGCACGGGGTGCTCCTTTTTTGATGACATTGCCAAAGTGCTCTTGCACAATCACTTTCTTATCATCATGGTTTGTGACCCATCTGTTGTCATGCTTTAGTCGATGAATAAATTTTTTCCTTCTTCTATGATTTACACAAATGTGGAAGAAACGAGTGTTGGCGTCACCCTCTTTAAGCAAAGTAACCCTGGAGTTGTGTCTCTTTCTGGCTCTCTCTAGAACAGCAAGGGCCACTATCTTTTTTTAGCTTACTCCGAAGATCTCTTTCCTCACTGCTCAAAGTTTGACTTTCTTGGGCCAAATCCAGTCTAAGGATGATCTCAAGCGCCATGTGGAGTTGGACTTTATGATTGGAGAAGATCTTTTTGCTCCAAGTGCGTAGGCATTGACTAACTCTCTTTAGCTTGCGAAAGAGGATTTGGCATGGCTTAGCATGGGGGACTCTCTTGTTCCAAGCATCTTGAACAACCTTCTTGAAGTTTGGCATCTTGATCCAAAAGTTTTCGAAGCGGAAGCACTTTGGTCGGGAGGGCCCGAAGTCACTAGCGAGGAGGAGAGGACAATGGTCAGACAATGAAGATGACAACGCATGTAGGAGGTGTGTGCCGAATTGGATGTCCCAATCTTCATTACAAAAAAGCTATCTAGTTTGCTCATGGTCAGATCAGCTCACTCGTTGCTCCACGTGAATTTTCTATTCTGCAAATGTATCTCCTTGAGCTCGCAAGCATTGAGAGCATTGCGAAACCGGACAATGCAGCTCCGATCAACACTGGAACGGTTCTTATCTCAGGCACGATAGACTTGGTTGAAATCTTCGGTGATAAGCCATTTCGTGCCATTAGTAGGTTTCTGCCCAACCATCTCAAGGACGTGGGCGTTGACCACCGCGACTTTTTCTCTTCGCTAGATCTGTTGATAGGCCCTGTGTATAGGTGCAGTTTTTTAGTCATAAAAACGATGCTGAGTGTCGGATTCAAACCCATGCCAAGCAGCGTACGTGAACCACTGATCAACTCAGCCAGGCTAATTGTTCTGCAAATGCATGCACATCTTGCTATTGGACTATTCTCTGTTGGGAGCCCTCTGGTGGTTCCTTTTTCATCCACTTTGAGGAATCTCCATCACGTTCCTTGTCTCCCTATTTTTCCTCATTCGGTTTTCTATTTTTTGCAAGCAGGCGATGGCTCGGATTCGTAAGAATTTTAGATAAAGAAAAATAGTGTTCAATCAATGATCAGGTTTCTAAAACAGAAAGGTGTGGTGGCACCCGGGGGTCCCGACACCCCATTATCTGATCGTTCACCTTTGCTAGAGATTCGTGTCATGTTCTGCCGAACAGTAGAGGATTAGCAGCTGCAGCTGGCTTATCCAGGCAATTCGTCTGTGCTAATGGCGGTGCCTCTAGAGACATCTAGGGCACAGAAGTAGGTCTGACCGGACACATGCAGCTGTACTGTTGAAATAAAAGACATGGACGGTGCATGCGCTAGGTCGTAGCCTACAATGGCCCTGTTTGGATCCGTGGGTTAGAATTAGTTTGGGTTAGTTTGGACTCAACTAACCCAAAAGTATCCAAACAAAAGGGTTAGTTTGGGCTAGATGCATCTAACCTATCTAAAAAATCTAACCCACCCAAGAGGTGATTATTTGAATTAGTTCTTCTCGGGGCCACTAAAAACACGTTTTTGTCTTGCTCTCCCCGCAGCAGATCCCTCCCCACTTTCTCGAAGCTTCTCATCTTCTCCTCTCCCTCCCTCTCACAACGCTCATGAAGGCACCTCGCCGTATCCGCACTCCGTCTAACCCTGTCATTCAAACACCTCTTTAGTTAGAGTTAGTTCAGAGTTAGTTCAGGGTTAGAATCTAACTCTAACCTCTAACTGGGTTAGAGTGACTGGCACACATGGCTCTCTTCCCTCCTCTCGCGCTCCCCCCCCCCCCCCCCCCCCCGTGGGGCGCCGTCGGCTTGTGGCTCCTCCTCGTCCCCGGCGTCCAAGTCAGATACGTTCCCCTGCTCCCTTTCCCCCTCGTGCTCCCCTCCGAGCTCCCCGCCGGCGGCGGGACCCAAACCCCTTCCACCTGTGTCCCCCCCTCCCAGTCCGGTGGCCCTGGAGGCGCCCCGGGCTAACAGGTTCTGGGCCCTTGGTTCCAACGACTCTGGCTCCGATTCTGACTCTGAGATTCCCCCTCCTCCTTGCTCGGCCTCGGTGGTTGGGTCGCCGTCGCTATTGGTGGCGGGTCGCCGGCGTAAGTTTGCCCGGGGGGGTCGGGGCCGGCAGTGTGTGCTTGACGCGGGCCCGGATGGCTGGCGTCGTGTTGGTCGTGGGCGCCGGCACGTCGCTCCCTGGTCGGCGGACCCTTCTTTGGTGAGCCAGGGGGTGGGTGCCCTGGCGTCGCCTGTCTCCTCTCCTTCGGTGCCGGTGCCCTCCGGCTCATCGCCGTCCATGTGCCTTCCTTCCCCGACGTCAGCGGCGCTGGCACAAACCCTAGATCTGGAATCGGGACTTGCGCTGGTGCCCCGGGTCGTGGGCCGGGCCCCTCTGGTCGGTGACGGGCCATGTGGGCCTGTGCCGGTCCCTTCGTTGGATTCCGCGGTTGACTTCCCCCCTCGTGTCTGAGACTGCTGGGCCTAGGCCGGCCCATCTGCGTCCGTCTCCCCCCTCGGCCCTTTCGAACGAGCCCGACCTGGCTGGCTCCGGCTATTTATGGGTCCGGAAGGGGTCGGTTCCCCCTTTTCTAGGGTTTCCTGCTTCCGCTGCTGACGTGCGACGGCGCCGCTTCCCTATTCGCCGCTTTGTCAGATCCAAGCCTCCCCCTCCCCTCCTCCTCCCTTTCGCGTCGGTGGTGGCGATGGACCGCTCCCGCGGGTCGCTGTCTCCGGCCTCAAGCGGGGGCGGGACGGTTCTGGTGACGCCGCTGCGGATCTGGAGTATGAGGCGTCGATCCGCGCCAAGCTCCAGGCCTCGCGGTCGGAGGCGGGCGCCGCGTTGCCGCGTGCATCTGGATCCGGGCCGGTGGCTCCTCCACCCCTGGCGCCCGCTGCTCCGGTGCCTATGGTTGACCCCTGGGAACAGGCGGCGCGGGGGAGCCGGGCGGGATCTTCGGGCCCCTCCTCGTCTCCTTCCTCGCTTGCTCCCATGGGTGGGCTGCCGCGGGCGCCGGCGGTGGGTGGCGGCGGGCCGTCCCGCTTCGTCCCTCATGGCGGCTCCAGGGCCCCTGCCCGGCGTCCGGTCGGCCCTGCAGCGGGACGTGGTGCTGGCGCTGGTGCCGGCGGTGGTCCCCCTGGCGATGGCATCCTCCCTCCACCGCCTTCTCGTGGTGCGAATCGCAACCCCTCTCACTCCCAGGTTTCCAATCCCATACTCACCTGCTTCGCGTGTCACCGCCCTGGCCACTTCCAGTCTCGCTGCGAGAATCCTCCATTTTGCCTCATTTGTAGGGAGAATGGACACCTAACGGTGGACTGTCAAAGTAGGATCAAGCCCCCCTCCTTCGTCCACTATGGGATTGGCCTCCCTGGTTACTCTTTCTTTGCCATGGACAAGGAAGTCCCCGCAGCTGCTCCCAATCCCTCCCTGTCTAGTGTGGGTGTCATCTCTGTTCAAGACAAGCGCATCTCTCCGCAAGCCCTCTTGGATGAACTTCGTATGTGGGATGAAGGTGGTTGGGACTGGCAGATCCGCCAACTTTCTGATTTCGAGTTTGCGTCCACTTTCCCCTCTAAAGAGAGTCTTCGCATGATGTCTTCCTGTACCAGTTTCACTCTCCCTGTGAATCAACTTGTAGTTTCGGTCAAAGCTGCTTCCAACGGATCTAAGAACATCTCTCCTTTATCTGATGTCTGGGTGCTCGTGGATGATGTGCCTCCCAGCTTGCGCACCTCGTCCTTCTTGATGGCTTTTGGGGTGCTAATCGGGAAACCTATTGAGGTTGATCTAGCTTCGCTGTCTGTTCTTGGCCCTGCTCACCTTCGGGTGTGGTGCGTGGATCCGATCTGCATCCGTGGTTCCGTTGATGTTTTCCCGGCGGCTGGTGGTTATCGTCTTCGAGTTCGGGTGGAAGGTGCTCCTGGCTCGGCCGCTCCTCCTCCCCCTCCTCCTCCCCCAGCCTCGGGTGATGATGACAAGAGCAGGGAGGGCAGGGGGGGTCCTGAGGACTCGCTGAATGGTACGGACCCTCACTTCATCCAGTCTGCGTGGGATGGGCTCTCTCCTACTGAGCAGGAGCTGATGAAGGATTGTGCTCCGGCTTTGGCGGGTGGTGGGGTTCAGGGCTCGGTGCCTGATGTGGTGGCTCGTCCTGCGGCCGCGGCTGCTTCAAAGGGCACCCCCTTTTCGGGGGCGTGCTCCAACATGCCCGTGCACCCCACCTCCCCCTCGCTGTCCGGCATTGAAGATCTACCTCCAGTGGGACCTTCGGCGGCCAAGAAAAGGAAGAAGTCCTCGGTGAAGAAGTTCTCCGCGAAGAGCCGGGCCTCGGGGGACTCCAGTCAGTCGGCGGCTGGGCTCTATCGCCGTCTGGAGGCGGACCTGGGGGCGGCATCGGGCCCATCTTCGGCGGCGGCTTCTCCTGGTCGGGCCCCCCCGGTCCCTGTGCGCTCCCCTGCCTCGACCGCTCGCAAGAGTGGTCGCATCTCCAACAGTGGCGAGCGCATGGTGGATCGGGCGGCTCGGCGTGCGGCGACGCGTGATCTCCCTCCCTCGGGTTCGGGTTCATCCCCATCTCCTTCCCCCTCTTTGGCTCAGTCTCCTGTTAGGCTAGTTTTACCCTCCCATTCCGATGAGCATCTTATTTCGATATTAGCTGATGTGGGGATATGTTTAGACGCTAGCGTGGGTTCCCCCTCCTCTCTTTTGCAGTTGATACGTGCTAATGAACGTGCTCAGGATGATATCGCCAAGGCCAAGGAGGCCGGTGCTGGGGTGGTTGCCCCTCTGGTTGTCGCCGGAGGGGAACCGGACGAGGCTGCTAGGGGCAGTTGTCTTCGGTGCAGAAACGCGGGGCTGGGAAACGTGCTAAAACCTGCAAGGCTCCGTGCAGGTCGAGCTTGAGAATTAAAAACCTTTCCCTGAGATGAAGGCACTATTTTGGAACATTAGAGGGTTCTGCGCTAGGGGGCGCAGAGACCAATTGAAGGACTTAATGCGCGCTGAAAGAATTGATTTTATCGGGCTTGTTGAGACTCTTAAACCTTCCTTTTCTCCTTCTGAACTCTCGACGATTGCTGGGATTGATAGATTTAGGTGGAATTCTCTGGCCTCCGTTGGCCAGTCCGGTGGCTTTCTTCTGGGCACCAATAATGATACCTTTGATTTTGTGGCTTTCGATCATGGTGTATACTGGGCTAGTATGGTAGTTTCCCTTTGTTCCAATAACACCCTCCTCGAATTTATGGTAGTCTATGGTCTGGCTGATCACTCCTTATCACAAATTTTCTTGGATGAGATTTCTACTAAAATTGATGCCTGCCAACTGCCACTCTTGATTGGGGGTGATTTTAATCTGGTTCGGTATCCTTCTGATAAGAGTTCTGCCAATTTCTCCTGGGTGCTGGCCGAGGCATTTAATGCTTTCATCAGGGATACGGCTATTCGTCAAATCCCGAGGGTTGGGGCCCGCTTCACATGGACCAACCGACAGACTTGTCCTATTCGTTCGGTTCTTGATAGAGTTTTTATCTGCCCTGCTTGGGATGGCCTTTTTCCTCGTTGCTCACTTCGGGCCCTCCCCATCGTTGGTTCCGATCACGCTCCTCTTATCCTTGACGATGGTCTCTGCCCCAGTGGATGCCAAAGATTTCAATTTGATGCGTCCTAGCTATTAGTGGAGGGGTTCCCTAATATGTTGTCTCAGAAGATCTTGGGCTTTCTTACCTCCCCCCACCGCTCCTTTAGCCCTATGGATGACTGGCATTATGTTTCGTACTCCCTGCGCAAGTTTCTTAGAGGTTGGGCCAAGTACCACTTTGCTGAGGCGAGGCGCGACAAATCTAGGCTGAGTGCTCAAATTAGTGCCCTTGACTTCCGTGCGGACAACGGCGGGCTCTCGGCTGCTGAGTGGCAAGTTCGATATGGCCTTGAGAAGGAGCTTCTGGCTATTCATCACCAAGAGGAAGTGTATTGGTAGCAAAGGGGTACGATCAATTGGACTCTTAAGGGTGATTCTCCGACGGCTTACTTTTTCGCCATTGCGAATGGCAGACGGCGTAGATGTCTGATTAACAGCCTCATTATTGATGGTGTTAGGGTTTCGGAACCGCCGATCATTCTCCGACATGTAGTGCAGTTCTTCTCTAACCTGCTTTCGGCTAAACCAGACCTCGGATTCTCGCTGGCCCTGGGCTTTTGGGCTCCCCTTGATAGGATTTCTCACGTTGATAATGAGCTTCTGTTGATTCCCCCTTCTGAGGAGGAAATTTTTGATACTATTCGGACGGCTAATTCTAATGCGGTTTCAGGCCCTGATGGTTTCTCCATTCCGTTCTTTCGACAGTTCTGGCCCCAACTAAAAGGTCTCATCTCTACAGTCATCCAAGGGTATTGGCTGGGATCGGTTGACATCTCTAGACTTAACTACGCGGTTCTCTCCCTCATCCCTAAGGTTAAGGGTGCGGATATGATCTCTCAGTTTAGGCCGATTGCTTTAATCAACAACTTTGCCAAGATGCCTGCTAAGGGCATGGCCACTAGGTTATCTCCCATTGCACATCGGACCATTAGCCCTTTCCAGTCTGCTTTCATGAAAGGGAGGTTCATTTTGGACGGGGTACTTTGTTTACATGAGATTGTTCATGACCCGCGGGTGCGAGGGACCAAGGCTGTGGTCCTTAAACTTGACTTTGAAAAGGCCTACGACTCAGTGAGCTGGAACTTTCTTCGGCAAGTCCTTTTGGCTAAGGGCTTTGAGGGGCCTGTTATGCATCGCTTGATGCAATTGGTTTCTGGGGGGCACACGGCTGTGGCTGTCAATGGCCAAATTAGCCAGTTTTTTGCTAACGGTAGGGGCCTCAGGCAAGGGGACCCAGCGTCTCCTTTACTTTTCAACTTTGTGGCTGATGCTCTATCTCGCATTCTTTCTCGAGCTGCCTTGGCTGGTCATATTACTCCGGTGAGCTCTCACCTTATCCCTAATGGTATCTCTCATCTCCAATATGCGGATGATACTATCATTCTGATGGAGCTCAATGAAAATAGTCTCACCAATCTGAAATTCCTTCTGCTTTGCTTTGAAGCGCTCTCAGGTCTTAAAATCAATTTCTCTAAGAGTGAGGTTGTAGTGACTGGGGTCTCGGACATGGAGGCGCAGCGGGTGGCCCATCTTCTGAATTGTTCTCTTGGATCCTTCCCTCTCAAATATCTAGGCCTTCCCATTTCCCCGCTTAAACTTTTGGCTAAAGATTTCGCTCCGGTGGTTACCAAAGTTGGCAACAGAGTTCTACCTTGGCGAGGGCAATACAACACGCAAGCGGGCAAGGTCGCCCTTACTAACTCTTGTCTTTCTTCGCTCCCTATGTTCTTGATGGGATTCTATCTTCTTTCTAATGGGGTTCATACTGGTTTTGACAAGCATAGGGGTGCTTTCTATTGGAACGCTGCGGACAATAAACGTAAGTACAGGATGGTCAGATGGGACATTATATGTCGCCCCAAGGCCAAAGGGGGCCTGGGCATAATTAATACGCGAGTTATGAATAATTGTCTTCTGATCAAATGGTGGTGGAAGATTATGACTCTTGAGGAACTGCCACCCTGGCTCTCTATCCTAAAAGCTAAATATTTCCCCTCCTCGAGTCCTATGTTCGCGCCGGCTGCGGGCGGGTCGCAATTTTGGCATCAACTGGTTAAAGTCCGACCGATTTTTCGGTCCCTTGTCAAATTTGTAGTTAGGAATGGTAAGTCTACTCGGTTTTGTTTTGATTGATGGGTCGGGGACTCCACGCTGGCTGTTGCTTTTCCGGTTCTGTTTTCCTATTGCGATGATGCTGAGGTTTCTATCTTTGAGCTCTCGGCTAGGGGTTGGGTTCAAGATTTTCGTCGTTCTCTTTCTCCTGAAGAGTTGGAAAATTGGCAGCGCCTTACTGCTTGCTTCCCCTTTCTCTCGGAGGAAGAGGATGCCGTGGTGTGGCCCCTTTCCTCTTCGGGGCGTTTTTCGGTTAAATCAGCTTACTCCAAGCTTATCCCTGGGGGGCGCCCGGTCAAGTTCAAACATATCTGGTCGGCTCGAATTCCTCCTAAGATCAAGATATTTCTCTGGCAAGCTGTTCGGGGTAAGCTCCCGGCGGCCGACCAGATTAAGAAAAGAAATGGGCCGGGGTCCGACAGATGTGTGTTATGTGGGGCACTGGAGAACACCGAACATATTTTCTTTCACTGCTCCTTAGCAAAACTTATGTGGTGTTGCATCAGACTTTGGTTGCATGTAAATTGGTCCCCTTCCTCCTTTGAAGACCTGAGGCATTGTGTCAATCTTCTTTCTGGCCATTCAAAAAGAGTTTTCTTAGTTGGCTGGGCTGCGATTGGCTGGTCTTTGTGGACAACTAGGAATAAGTTCTCGATTGAACGTATATTTCCGGCTAATCCTGTCAATTGCTTATTTAAAGCCAATGGTTTCTTGCAGCAGTGGAGATTATTGACTAAAGAAGGGGACCTCCAGGCTTTCGACGCCATGCTATCCAAGATGAAATCTACGGCGTCTGGCCTTCTTCGGCTTTCTTTGAGGACGGCTTCCTGACTGCCCTTTTGGTGTCTAGTTTAGGTTGGCCTGCGTGCCATGTGAGGCCGCTGGCCTTGTAATGCTACTTTAACTTCCTTGGTGTGCTACTTTGTTGGGTTGCTGGTTGTTGGTGATATACTCTGCCTGGTGGCTTTATCTATAAAGTCGGGCTCCCGATTTTTCTCTAAAAAAACTGGGTTAGAGTATCCAAACAGAGCCGACTAGCTATGGCAGAGTTGATAGGTCATGTCGCTGTACTCACATGGCCACTGTTTTCACTTCGGCATGCATCGACTGCCTGCTTGTTTGGGACGTGTCTTCCTGTAGCAGTTGGGGTTGTCAGGGCACTGTGTGCATGTGAATATTTGATGTATATATAAGCAGCCGCATACTTTTAACGGAGAATTTCACCAACTTTCTGTTTAGTAATCCTAATTAGTACCAATTTTACGGACGTGTAGACGAGTTTGTTACCTGTAGTTGACCGTAACTAATAGGTCAAAAATGCTACTAGCAAGATGCTTCACACGGCGTAGACTTATGACAAACAATTGCCTGCAGTAGACTTATGCCCCACACAGGTTTGAATCCCAAACGTCGACAGTGGTTGACCAGGCTAGCAGAACTACAGAACACTTTTTCAAGGTAATAGCACTCCGGATCCACAAACTTGCACCGAATGTGATGTTTTAGTCCAAAACTTGCAAAATGTGACTGAGGACTCCACAAACTTGACACCCTATTTGATATTTTGGTCCACAGCCACTCACGGCGTGACATGTGGCAGTCCAGAGGATGGACCGGTCAGCTCTGGAAATTTTGCACAAAGGCCCCTACCGTTCACTCTATTCAACCCGCACTACACCCACCTGAATTAAATGCAACAACCGTTCGACAGATCCGTTGGATCTCTCCGGCTGTCCTGTCAAGGGAGACAGTGTGGTGGCGGCGATTCTTGATGACGGTTGTCATGGCGCCGTCGTCACCGGAGTTTACCGGCGGGGTTGGGGGTAAACAGAGAAAACACATGCTATGTTTGCCGCACAAATGGATATAGATGAGTCACAATCATTGTCGGAGTTGCTGTGGACCTCCGACTCCGGTTGGGGCGGGGCACGACGGCGCCGACAAAGTCAAGGTTGTGATGGTGCCCATGCGAGACCTCGTCGACGGCGACGGCAACCTCTGCGCCCAGCTTCACGCATTGCGTGCCACCTGCTTCCGCTCATCTCATCCGGCCGTTCGGCGTCATCCCACCGGACTATGGTGAGCTCCTGTGCCCTCTTCCCCCTCTTCCTTGTTCTTCCGCCCGTGCTTTGTTTCCTCGTCGTCGGTGTGTCGTCGCCGTCGACGTCAGCCCCGCCGCGTCTGTGTGTCTCACGGTGGTGTGCTTGTTGAATGTTGTTTGTTTTTTCGTACGGCAGTAAAGCTAGGGTTTTTGAGTAGTGGGTTTAGGCCGAGTAGATTAGGTTAGGTTTTATCCTCGCAAAGTCTTGGGTTTGGCCTGGCAAGTGGTTCATTCTTTCTCGTTCATATGTTAGAGTTGTTCGGTCCTCCATTCATGTGCACCGAAAGCAAATCTGACAATAGTTGATTGTGTTCATTGCCATGCTAATGCTTATTTGTGCAATGGTGTTAGTGATGCCACCAGTTGGTTGTGTTCATTGGCAGCAACTACAGTTAGCCCAAGTCTTGCTTTTTGGACATATGACTGAATTTTTTTAGATAACTGTAGTTATCTGAATTTTGTCAGTTAACTGTAGTTATCTGAATTTTGTCAGTGCACTATAGTTATTCAGAATGTTTTCAGTACACTGTACTTATTCAGAATGTTTTCAGTGCACTGTACTTAACTGAACATCTTATTTAACTGAACTTCTGAGCTAACTGAATTTTAATGTTAAGTTTATACATCATTTTGCAATGCTTACAAATTACACATCTTTGATGCAGTGTGTGATTCAGCAAATGGACAAAGGGTGGACACTTCTTTCTTTACACTTGAACTTGAGCATGGTGGACTTTTCTGTGGCCCAATCAGTAATTTGGAGTACTGGAACCCTTCAATGGAAGTTCTTGATTATGTTGATGCTACCACATTCTCATATTCTTTCCTTGAAGAGCACCTAACTTGGTTGGGATATCCAGTGGGTGAGCACATACTTTACTGGTGCTTGCCTGACAAATCAATTGCAGATGGTTTGGTTAGAATTAAATCTAATGATGATGTGAAACACATCATTAGAGCTAGTGTTGGTCATAAAGTGCTGGCTATTATGGTTGACCATGCAGATTTCATCAGCAATTTCAGGGCTGAATCCATATGCACATTGCCATCAATTCAGTGCCCTGTTGCAATGCAAACTACAAGTGAAGCATCTTTCCACCAGTCAGTAATTTCTGTCAATGAAGATGAGCCATTTTTAGAGTTTCCTGCAACTGGAACAGAACCTGAAAGCTTGGTTATACAAGGTGTAGATCACAATCTGCTTACCGAAGATGGAGCAACAGTAGTTGAAGATATAGTTGTTTCTGAATCAGATTTCAGTGACAGTGATTATGACATAGAGGGGGATGATGATCTATATGATGACAACATTGACTTTGATGTTGATGAAGAAGCTCAGGAAGAAGAGGATGATGTGGAGGTAGATGACTATTTGATGATGAAGATCTTAATCTGCCCATTGAGGAAGCAGAGCAGTTGAGGTACAAGTTTACTGCCTTCAATTCAAAGGTGGACATGGTTGCCCATGCCTTCAAAGTTGGGATGGTCTTTGCTGATGTGAAGGAGCTTAGACTTGCTATTACAGCATATTCTGTTAAGAACAGAGTTCAGATCAAGAATTTTGACAAAACTAGAATAGAGGCTGTTTGTGAAAGAGGATGCCCATGGTGGATAAAAGTTGGGAAGGACAACAGGACAGGTGGATTTGTAATCAAGGCTTACTATGGAGAGCACATTTGTCAGAAGAAATGGAAGAGAAGGCAGATGACAGCTAAGTTTCTGTGCCAGTATTTCATAGATGAGTTGAGGGATGACCAAAAAATGTCACTTGGTACATTTTCAAGAAAAATCACCAAGGCATTCAATGTGACCCCTAACAGATGGAAGCTAGCAAGGGCTAGAACTGCAGCCCTGAAAGAGATCCATGGAGATGAAGAACATCAGTTCAGTAGGCTATGGGACTATGGTCATGAATTAAGGAGTACAAACCCTGGCTCTACATTTCTGTTATCAACTGAGCTGAAGAAAGACCCAAAATTTCCAATGGGCAGGAAGTGTCTGAAGAAACTGTATTGGTCTTATGATGCATGTAAAAGAGGTTGGTTAAAGGGGTGCAGGCCTATCATTTTCATTGATGGATGTCACATGAAGACACTGTATTGGTCTTATGAATTGATCCAAATGACTGCATTTTCCCCATTGCAATGGGTTGGGTGGAAGTAGAATGCACAGGATCTCGGGAATGCTTTTTGACAACTTTGAGAGATGATCTAAACATCACTAACACTGCTCCTTTCACAATGATGAGTGACAAGCAAAAGGGATTGATAAATGCTGTGCAGAAAGTGTGGCCAGATGCAGAGCATAGGTTTTGTGTGAGGCATATCTATCAGAATTTCAATGAGAAGCACAAGGGAGAGTTGCTGAAGCAAGACCTGTGGGCCATTACAAGATCACCCAACAAAGTGAAGTGGAGGCAGAACTGTGAGAAAATGGATGCAGATAGTTCAGCTACATTTCATTGGACTGAAAGACTTGATCCAAAGACTTGGTGTAAAGCATTTTTCAGTGAATTTCCCAAATGTGACATTCTACTGAACAATAATTCTGAAGTGTTTAACAGCTATATCCTTGAAGGCAGAGAGATGGCAGTGTTGTCAATGCTTGAATTTATATTCTACAAAATCATGCAAAGGCTTGTGAGCAAACAAAGAGAGGCAATAGAAAAGTGGGCAGGGAAGAGAATATGCCCAAAGATCAAGAAGTTAGACAAGAACACTGAATTTGCTGCAAATTGTCATGTTTCAGAAGATGGCCAACAGAAATTCAAAGTTCAGTCTAGAAATTCTAGCTACTCAGTGGACCTGTGTTTGCATACCTATGATTGCAGGAGATGGCAGTTATCTGGTGTGCCTTGTGGCCATTCCATAGCATGTTGTAGGGAAGAAAGAATTGACCCAAAGTTAATGGTTCACGACTGCTACACTGTGGAGAATTATATGAAAGCATATGGCTACACACTGGTCCCTCTAAGAGACCCTAAATACTGGGAGGTGCAGCCAGGATACAAGGTATTTCCACCAGTGTTCACCAAACAGCTGGGCAGGCCAAAGAAAAACAGGAAAAAAACACCTGAAGAAAAAATCAAACATGGTGTGAGATATTTGAACAAGAAAGGTGTTACAATGCATTGCTCCATATGTGGCAGAGCTGACCACAATAGAAAGGGCCATTACAGATGGTAGGAAGCACTTGTTGAAGAAGGTGTAGAGCTGGTGGACGAAAATTATGATGATCCTACTTTTCTGCAGGTATGTTTCATTTGTAACTAAATAAAGTATCACTTGTAATTGAACAATGTTTCAGCTTCAACTGAATAATATGAGCTTCTTCTCTGCAGAACATATACCCCACCAGGCCAGATCCTAGGTTAGATCCTAGTGAGTCACCCACCAGCATGGTCTTCAACATGGCTACTAGAGATAGAGCTAGAAGAGCTCAACAAAGAGTTCATGGCCCATTGCCACAACAGTCTTCATTTGTTGTAGCTGCTGGTGTTGCAATACCACAGCCAAGGGTCACTACAGAGATGAACATTGCTAGACAGACAAGGGCAAGAACAACAACTGACAAAGGAGAAGGATGTGAAGCTACTGGCAGAGGAAGAGGAAGGAAAAGGAGAAGGAAATCCAGCAGCAAGGAGAGGAAGAGGAGCAAATGCTGTCCTTGGAAGAGGAGATAATGCTGTCCTTGGAAGAGGAGCTAATGCAAATGCAGTGCCAGGAAGAGGAGCAAATGCTGTCCTTGGAAGAGGAGCAAATGGAAATGCAGTGCTTGGAAGAGGAGCAAATGCAATGCTTGGAACAGGAGCAAATCCAGTGCTTGGAAGAGGGTCAAATGCAGTGCCAGGAAGAGGAGCAAATGCTCATGCAGTTCCAGCAAGAGGAGGCAGAAATGTGCATGCTTGGAGAGGCAGGGGAGGAATTCCAGGTGCAGGTAGAGGTAGGGGAGGAAGAAATGTGGATGTAGGTTCAGGAAGAGGAGCAATCCCAGGTGAGAGGGCATGGTGGCTGTTGTTTGGAGAAGATATGAGCAACAGCCTAATTCCTGATCTAAATGCTCCCCCTGATGCTTAATTTGGTGGCAGTTGATATTGTCACATTTTTTGTTAAGGCCTGAAGCAATGTAAAACATTGAGTGGCCTTTTTTGGATGCAGAAAGGAGCATACAGTGCCTCATTATTTGATGGCTAGCAGTGGCATTAAGTTCCCTTTTTGTAACTAAAAACTATGATGGCAAACATGTGGTATTAGCTGGTTCTTAATTTAGTTGAATGCTCTCCAAAATTCAGTTATGTAATGTCAGTTAGCTAAGTTCAGTTAGCTACTGTTAGTTAGCTAGGTTTAGTTAACTACTGCCAGTAAACAAAATTCAGTTATGTAATGTCAGTTAGCAAAATTCAGTTAAGTGCTGTGAGTTAGCAATATTCAGTTAAGTACTGTCAGTTAGAAATGTTCAATGAAGTTAAATAAACTTAAAAAAATAACTTGCTGCAATTATTTGGCCTACATTCAACTTAATTTTGTGTAACAAAAAAAATGTTCGACCTAGGTCTCGAACCCAGGACCGTGGGTTTGGTAAGCTAGAAGCAATGCCAGTAGAGTAGTTGTCGTGGTTTGGTGTATTTGCTGCCACTGTTGTAGTAATGCGGCAACCAACCGTGATTTTTTCGACGGGCTGACGATTCAGTTTTCACACCTGTCTTAAATACGGCAACCCACCGCTCTCGTTGCCCACTACCCACTCCCCACTTCCCTCGTCTCCTCGGTGCTTGCGCTACCCACCTCCATCTCATCGCCACCGAAGAAACCCTCGCCGGAGGTCGAAGCCGCCGCCGACGCCATGGACGGCAGCCTCGGATGGCAAAGGGCCGTCGAAGATTTGACCGGCGACGACCAGGCGGTGCGGGCGGAGCTGCAAGAGATCGCGCGCTGGTTCCCGAGCATCCAGATGATGAGGAACCACGTGCGCGACCTCATCAAGGTAATGACGGACGACGAGAAGCGTCGCGCCATGCCCAGCGGCAATCACGGCGTCGTCGGCGTCCATCTGACGAAGATCCTGCAGTTCGCCATGGGGGAGACGTGGTCTGATGATCCGGACCAGCGCACGCGCTGGTGGATGTATCACTCCGCCAAGGCACCGTCACAGCAGGCCGATCCCAACCGTGTCGCCTCCAGGGCGGAGCGCGTGCGCAAATTCGTCCTTGTCGTCCCCGCGCCAATCAATAGGGTGTACTGGGACAGGTTTCAGCCTGACCTCCTCCTTCCCGACGACGTCTCCGACGCGGATTCGTCGTCCGACTCTGAGTACAACCACCTCACCTCCGACGCGGACTCTGGCTACGACCCGGAGACCGAGTCGTCTCAAGAGTGGGAGGTGGATGTCATCATGCTCTCTGACGACGAGCCGGATGAGGTGCAGATGGCACCACGGGCTGTGACCATCCCAATCAACGTGCACGCGCTGCCGGATGTGCCTGACGGCATCGTCGTCAAGCAAGAGGAGGCGGACAAGGTGCCTGCGGAGGAAGAAGTGCATGTCAGGAAGGGGAAGAAGAAAGCAAGCAACAAGAGAGCTGTGGATGGGGAGGTGCGCCGCTCGGAGAGGCTGAAGATGCTGAAGGACAAGTGAAGATGAAGCCTTGAAGCCTTGAAGGATTAGGTATGCTGATATAGTAGAGCAGCATATAAGTTAAGTATTTTGGCAATGTTGTTCAGGTCTGCTTTTATATGTAGAGCATATAAGTTATTTTGTGATGTTATGGTGCTGTTAACTAAGATCATTGAACTATGATGCTATGGTCAGTTATGCTAAACTATGCTATGAATGTTGAATGTTGTTGTTTAGGTGTTCAAATATCCAATGATGTACTTAGTTAGTTATATTTGTCGTAGTGTTTCAATGTCTGCATGTACCCAACTCTTTCCCAAAATAGATGGGACCTATCTGCATGTCATAGGGTCAATATGGTACACTCAAAAATTCAGAACAACTCTGAAAAATTAACTTAACTCTGTCAAAGTTCAGTTCAATGTCAAAATTCAGTTAACTTTGAACAAATTCGGTTAACTGACAAAGTTCAATTAACTGTCAAAATTCACTTAACTCTGAACAAATTCAGTTAACTCGCAAAGTTCAGTTAACTGTGAAAATTCAGTTGTCAGTTAACTTTGAACGAATAAAATTAACTAACAAAGTTCAGTTAACTATCAGTTAACTAGTTTAATTTGAACAAATACAGTTAACTGACAAAGTTCAGTTAACTATCACTTAACTAGTTTAATTTGAACAAATACAGGTAACTGTCAAAAAATCAGTTAACTAGTTTAATTTCAACAAATCAGTTAACTAGTTCAATTTGAACAAATCAGTCAAAAATTCAATTAACTATGAAAAATAAGTTAACTGAAAAAGTTAACAGTCAAAAAATGAGTGAACTCACTAAATCAATAATAAGACAATTCAAAAATTAACTCAAAGTACTTAAATTGAGGGAGCATAATTCAGTACACAAATTAGTCAAATTACTTAATACAAATAAGTCTGGAATTCCAAGTGCAAGGTCATACTGGACCTGCTACTAAGCAAGGTCATACTGGACCTGCTACTAATGATTACATTAGACCATCATTCAAATTCTTCAAGCATCTCTTTCAGCTTCCTTATCTTGCCCTTGATGTCTTCCTTGTGTTTGAAAAGATCACCAATCATGTACTCTAACTTCTTCTTCTCTTGCTTCAGCACATTCCTCTCCAGCACCAGGTTGTCCCTCTCTTTCACCAGATTGTCCCTCTCTTCCATGATGCTGTCCCTCTGCTGCTTCATTAGATCCCTCTCTTTCTCTGCCTTGGCCCTGACAACTTGATGAATGGTTGTGAATGATTTGTCAGAAATCTTCTTCTTATCAAGATCTTCCTTCATGTCAGCCAGAGAAAGTTGTGTGTTGCCTAGCTGGGCCAGAGCTTGATCCTTCTCAGCCACCATTTGAGCAAAATCAACCTTAAAAAACCTCAAGTCTCTTTCCATCTTTTCCTTCTCTCTCACAACCCTACCATTCTCTTGAGCATGAACCACATTGTCCTTGAGCCTAAGCTTGTTCTCATCTTCATACATGCCCCAGATCCTAGCTAGGCTCATCTTCAAAGGGGCAGGCCACTCAGGGTCAACCCACTCCAGATAGCTGCATTTAGGTATGTTCTACAAATTTGCAACAAAAGAAAATATTCAGTACAATGAAAAGAATAGTTAAATACTAGCTGAACTATACTACAAATGTTCAGTTTACATGAACAAAAGAAAGTTAACTTGAGCAATATTTGTTAACTGACAGATCTCCACAATTTCACTTACAAACAACAAGATTCAGTAAACTGACAGATCTCCACGGTATTCACTTAACTTAAAGAACTACAAATAACAACTTTCAGTTAACTGACAGAAGCAACTTAAACACTGAAACTAACTGTCAAAAAAAGAAAACATACACACTTAATCTAACTGTCAGAACTGTCAAACTTAACTGAACACTGGATCAAGCAAAATCAACAACTAACCTTCTGTGCACAAGCTAAGAATCTCCTCCCACTATCCACTGAATCAAATGCCACTAGCTTCTCACACACACATTCATGCTCACATCTTGAACTCAGATCTGTGGCCAGGCCGCTCCATTCCAAGCACAAGATGGTGGCAGGTAGCTAAAACATAACTAAATCAGCTTCATTTGCTAACTAACAATGCACACCCAAAGAAACCCTAACCATACCAGAGCAAGAGATCTAACCTGCACTTCGCTGCTGACTGACTCAGCGTCGGACGAACTGCCAGAATCACTCCAGGAAACCATGGCCACGAGCTGTGCAAATGTTCAAGGTTCAAAGGAGGTGGTGGGGGAGGGGCCTAGCTGCCGGCGACAGAGGGAGAGGGAGAGCGAGAGGATGGAGAATGGGGAAGGGGAAGGAGAAAGGGGGACAGCAACGGTAGGTGTGGGGTGGGGGAACAAAACAACAACGGTAGGTGGGGTGTGGAACGGGACCAACAACTGTAAGAACTGCAGATTGAATAGAGTGAACAGCAGGGGCCTTTGTGCAAAATTTCTAGAGGTGACCAGTCCACCCTCTGGACTGCCACATGTCACGCTACGAGTGGCTGTGGACCAAAACATCACATAGGGTGTCAAGTTTGTGGAGTCCTCAGTCACATTTTGCAAGTTTTGGACTAAAACATCACATTCGGTGCAAGTTTGTGGATCTGGGTTGCTATTACCTCCACTTTTTGCATGTGAAGAGAAAATTTTATGCTAAACAATATGTACCCCGCACACATGTGCTGATGTGCACATGGCTGAATGCGTATGTACAACGTCCTATCAGAGATGCTCCTATTACTGTACACCTAGGCCTGCAAATCAAAACAGGATGGCAGGCCAGGGTACGGATCGCGAGGCAAGACAAGTACAATGAACGGACAGGATAGTGGGGTGCCCCGACCCCCGGGTGAAGAAAAGCCAGTCAATGAAACATGTGACTGAAGAACTAAAAGAATGGCTCGAGAAGTTTCAGCTCTACCCATCTTTGCAAAGCATACAAATGAAAAATTCCTAAAAGGAAGCAGGGATTGTCGTTTTACTTTATAGCTAATCTTTTTGAAGAAATACATTGCACGGAAGGATCCAGGGGAGCAAGTTATTATGCTACCAACTCCAAACAGAAGTAGCATGCTTATCCAATGTAACTACTGAAATCGAGAGATGGGAGTTTCATGCAAACAACAAAATTAACATAATAGAAGACAAAAAGAGGAATGTTCTTATTCAGTGCAAATAAGAAAATTAAGAGATGAGTGTGATAGCAAGATACCTAAGAAACAACGAAGCAATGGTGACCCTTGCTGACGAAACCTCGAGCACCTTTCGAGTCAGAGAGTAACCTGACAAATTCAAAACCATAAACTCAGGGAAAAGAGGAAGCATTGGAAGATGAAAACCGGGGAGCGAACAACTATTCCAGAGTGCACGCCGGTGGAAGAGACAATAGCTTGAGCAGGCTGGCGCATCAAATGACGATGACCACACTATATAGTATATACATGTTTCTAATTACGAATTGGTGGCCAAGGCGAGATGTACAGCCGTTCCCAGCCTTGGGGGTTCCTCCTGATCATGGCTAGATTTAAAGAAATGAATGTACCTGAAGCTGGAACGATGGACATGTAGAGCAGTTTCAGCGGAGGGATTTAATAGTAGTGGAGAAGTATTTCAGATCAAGGTGGGGGGAGCCGAAGGGAAAAGATATGTATCCTGTTAATAACTCTCCTTTGCTATTTACTTGGATTACTATATGCACTTGTCTTTATTAGAAGTTATAGTGAAAAGCTAGTGCACCTGTTAATAACTGTAGAGCCATACGCTTAATGTTACCTTATTCTTATATAAGCAGGAAATACTAAAGATAGGACAAATCCTAAAGAACATAGTACAGAACCTGGTGCCGACCTTGCCGCAAACGCATCACGGGGTCATGGACACACAGGAGCATGACTAACACTCACATGCACGCGCTCAACTTGCCAAAAGAAAGGATACCATTGTGGAAGGTGAAGGTGGCTCAACAACCCTGATCCGCCTGCTCGACCAAAGAAAAAATAAATCAATCAGTCATCAAAGAATTACCGAAGAGGGTGACGGACTAGAGCTCTTCCAAGGTGAAGGCATGCAGGTTCATAGTGGCCATCGTCCAGGACACGTCCTCCAGGGGAGAGCGGCTGCATGTTCATCATCGCGTGGCACCGCCATGCTGGCACCGGCCTTGGTCGCGCCTCCTGCTCCATCTCCTCGTAGCTGCCGTCGACCGGCCCGAAGCACATGAGGAGGCCCCTCCAAGTCGTCACTGTAAACGGAGGGCATGCCCGGCATCGAGTCCACTGTCCACTCCATGGCTGAGGCCGACAGATCCGGACCATGGCAGCGGGAAATCGGAACGGCAGCCGCGGGGAAGCATGGCACCACGGCAGCCGCGGGGAAGCAGGCACCACACGGAGAAGGGGGACATATCCCGAGCGATCCCGGGAGAATCGTGGAGAGGAGTCGAGCCGGCGGTGTCGACGAAGGGCCGTGGGATGGGATCCAGGCCCCCGTGCCGGATCGTGCACAGGAGAAAAGGGGCTTGATCGGTTTAGGAGAATCGTAGAGGGGAGCTAGGCCAGGCCAGCGGTCCGGCCGGAGGGGCGTGAGATGGGATCTCAGCCGCCGTGCCAGACTGTAGAAAACGGGGAAGGGGGGCTCGATTGGTTTGGCTGAATCAAGGGAGAGAGACGGTCGCTCTGTTGTTTTTGTACCCTCCGGTAATGGTAACTGAATGGTGATGTGCTCCTCAATTTGTGGTGGGTCCCACCTGTAAGCCGGTGATGGAATGTGCTCCTCAATTTGTGGTGGGTCCCTCCTGTAAGCCGGTGATGGAATGTTGATATGACAGGGCTGCTGATGTGGATAGCTTGCATGTTAAGATAAGTATCATAGTGGGGTGAACTTCTTAAGTATATAATACGGTCTCGGATACGGCTATCCGATGCCTAGGCGTATCCTGTTCTTCCCATACTACTTGCCTGTTCACGCGCGTCTAGAAAGACTGGCTCATAGGTGGGGAAAGTATCAGGTGCTCCCGGCCTGGGGTACTCCCGATGCTCCAGCGACAAAAAATATATTTTTAAACATTTCAAAAAATTATGAAAAAAATTCTGAATGTTCACAAAGAATATGACTACAACCCTTAAAAATTTCAGCTCCAAACTCAAAATGCACATTGAGAAACAAAAAAGTCAAATCCAGATGTGAATAGTATCAATGTTGCTTTAGTCGTTTTTTTACACTATTCGTGCTAGATTTCACTTTTTTGTTTCTCAATGTGTGTTTTGATTTTGGACATGAAATTTTTAAGGATGGTAGTCACATTCCTTGTTAACATCCATATTTTTTCTAGAATTTTTTGAAACATTTAAAACTGTTTTGATAACATTGGAGCACCGGAAGTACATCAAGGCTTGGAGCACCCGATACTTTCCATCATAGGTGCTGATTCGAAACGGCACAAGTGAAGGGATCCCATCCCAACCCCATCCTCCCTGGCCTACCGTGTAGGCCAGACCAGAGCTCGTGTCAGTGCGGTGGTTACCGTCGGCGACTGCGCTCCCCTTTAGCCGTGGCCCGGAGACACCCTCCCTCGGCTGCCACGACCGAAGCAACGGCCGGAGCGCTCGTTCTCTTCCACTGCGGCGGCCAAACCACCTGGATCCAGTGTCATCTTCCACTCCGGCAGCCGAATCAGCTCGAGTTTGCGGAACACCGGATCTTCTCAGGGTGAGGTCCTCGCACTAGTAGAAAAACACCTATTAGTCCCGGTTGGTGAGGGCCTTTTGTCCCGGTTCTTGAACCGGGACTAAAGGGTCGTTATTAATGCCCTAGACCTTTAGTCCCGGTTCTAACACGAACAGGGACAGATGGGCCTCCACGTGGCCGGTGCACCGAGCCCAGGCAAGAGAGCCTTTGGTCCCGGTTGGTGGCACCAACCGGGACCAAAAGGCATCCACGCGTCAGCATTTCAGTGGCTGGGGGTTTTGTTTTTTTTTTGAAAGGGGGGGTTGGGGGTTTTGGGGGGTTAATTTAGGTGTTTCATATATTGTGTTAGCTAGCTAATTAATAGAGAGAAGTGTCCTCTCTTATGTCCGTGCTTGGTCGACGCTACGTACTATACATAGAGAGGCCCTCGACACGCTAGCTAGTAAGAAAATGAAGGGAACCATTAAGTACAGAACTTCGTCATGCATACCGAGAGAAGTGATCGATCGACCTCTCCTTCTCCGAGAGATTGGTTGAACAACAAATTTTCGTATTATCTATCCGACGCTACTGGCTACATACATATACAATATGTAAGATCTCTTACAATCCCCTAGCAATTGAAATCAACTTCCACATGGTATTCTCCGGCTTTATTGATGACGTGGTCAAGAAAGAATCCCGCCAATTCCTCTTGAATTGTTTTCATGCGATCTTGTTCTAGGAGTTCATTCCGCATCTGCCACGTCTAATTTGAAGAAGGGGGTTAATTAATACATATATATGAATGAAACTCAACAGAAATGATGGTGTAATAAAATGAAATTGTGAACATTATTGCTTACGCACTTCATATTGTCTTTTAGAGTAGCCCCGCTTATTTTTTAAAGTCGCGTTGTAGATGAACTCGCACACGTAGTATCCATAGTAATTATTCCCTTGTTCCTGCCACAAGCACTTTACGAGAAATAGAGGTCAATCAAACTGATAATGAAGCATTATAAATGGCATTGATGAAAGTATAGCTATAGAATCAACGGGAGATGCGCGCAGCTAGCTAGCCAGTAGTACTTACTTTTGGGTATATATATCGCAGCTCCTTCGGCAGTCCTGGAGCTTCTGCGATGAACATAGCCCTCTTCTTCACCCAGTCCTTCCTGACCATCGGTGTCGTTGAGAAATGACGCAACGACATCACTTCCTTGTGCGATTATGTCCCCCAACATCGCTTCTGTTGCTTCGTCTCGGGAGTGCTTCATAGTTTCTGCAAATATTTACAACATGTCAATTATTATTCAAACATGGTATAGATGGATATATATTAGTGGCAAACGTAGAACTAGCTAGCTAATCACAATAAGGAATCATGTTAGTGGCCTCGACGCTGCTTCTCTAGGGTTTGGGGTGGCCTAGACAACGCTTCAAGGGTTTGGGGTGGCCTCGACACAACGCTTCAAGGGTTTGGGATGGCCTTGACGACAACGCTCTTTTAACTTGGTAAATTTGGGTGGCCTCAAGAGAGTTTGTCGGGTAGGGGTGCGGCGGGAGGGGGTAGGAGACCAACATCGTTTTTTCTCTAGGGTGTGTGTGTCCTCGAGAGTTTTGGTCGAGCGAAAGGGCCGAGGGGGGTGCTGCCGTGGTATAAGTTATCACGGTCGAGAGGGGGTATATATATCGACCGCCCCTCATGTTGAAGTTATCCGGGAGTGGGTTATATCGACAACGACGCGACATACATATACATGAGAAAATAATGTTATCGGGGAGGGGGTATCGGTACCTCCCCCCCCCCTCGTGTTGAAGTTTCTCGGGAGGGGGTATATCGACAACGACATACCCGATAAAAAAATAAGAAGACAAAAGAAGAAAGGAATAGAAGAGAAGCAATCGAAGAAAAAAAAGAAGAAAAAAAGGAGAAGAAGAAAGGAATAGAGGAGAAAGAAGAAAAAAAATAGAATTTCTATTTTCTTCTTCTTTCTCCTCTATTAATTTCTTCTTCTTCTCCTCTTGTTTTTCTTCTTCTACCTCGTGTTGAAGTTATCGGGAGGGGTATATCGACGACGACAGAGGAGAAGATCGAAGAAAAAAAAGAAGAAAAAAAAGAAGAAAAAAATGAGGAGAAGAAGAAAGGAATAGAGGAGAAGAAGAAAAATAAAAAATAATGTACTAAATATATAAAACTTTTCTAAAAATGAAAATAACCTAAAATTAATGTACTAAATCATAGAACATTAATGTACTAAAATTAATGTATTTTTAAAACACCATGCATATTACAATTGAAAAAATACATACATTCATACAAAAAACATGTAAAAAGTACATACATACATATATGAACATACATAAGAAATACATATATCTAAAAAAATACATATATGAAAATATAAAAACATCTAAAAACATGTAAAAATAGCATATATATATATATAACTAAAAACAACGGCGGCGGCGGCGCGGGGCCGGCAGGGGCGCGCGGTGCTCACAACGGCGGCGTCGGGGCGGGCAGGGGCGAGCGGCAGGCGGCGTCGGGGCGAGCAGGGGCGCGGGGAGTGGCGACGACAGCGTCGGCGGGGCGGCGACAGCGTCGGGGCGCGACGCGGGGCGGCGACGGCGTCGGGGTGGCGCGGGGAGGTGACCGCGACGGCGCGGGATGGCGCGAGGCGACGGCGTCGGGGCGGCGCAGGATGGTGACGGCGCGGGGCGCGGGCGGCGACGGGGGCGGCGACGACGTCGGCGGGGTGCGAATCGGGCAGCCTGGCAGCGTCGTCGGCGCGGGCAACTACAGAGATGAAGTGAAAAACGCTAAGTCTTTGCTTATATAGCAATGCCGTTGTTTCCGGTTCATGGCACGAACCGGGACCAATGCCCTCTTTAGTCCCGGTTGGGGCCACCAACGGCGGCCTTTGCTCCCCGTTGGTGGCACCAACTGGGACTAAAGGTGGGGCATTGGTCCCGGTTGGTGCCACGAACCGGTACCAATGCCCCCCTTTAGTCCCGGTTGGTGCCACCAACCGGGACCAAAGGCCCCTGTGCTGCCTGCGTTACGGCCAAAGTTTAGTCCCACCTCGCTAGTTGAGAGGGCTCGAGAGTGGTTTATAAGCGCTGCTGCGCTCACCCTCTCGAGCTCCTCTCAACTACAGGCTTTCGGGCCTAATCTCACACTATGCTGCTGTGGGCCTATTGGGCCTTCTGCGAGCCTGAATCCTCTCCCAGGTTGGGTTTCTAGTCGTATTCAGGCCGTGGTGGCCCAATAGGTGGTAGTTTTTTTACTTTTTTTTCCATTTTTTGTTTTTTGCATTATTTATTTTCTTTTGTTTTTTGCTTTATTTTTTAATTCTTTTTGCTTTTAGTTTTAGAAAAATTATAAACTTTTTGTTAGTGCCATTAGTTTTCAAATTTGAAAACACTTTTTTTGTTTTTTTGTTTTCTTTCTTGCTTTATTTATTTTATTTTGTTTCTACTTACAACAAAATACTTATTGTTGCTATTTTTATATTTTTCCATTTTTTTGTTTTGTTTTCTGCATTATTTTTTTTTGTTTTTTGCTTTATTTTTTAATTCTTTTTTGCTTTTAGTTATAGAAGAATTATAAACTTTCTGTTAGTGCCATTAGTTTTTGAATTTGAAAACACTTTTTTTGTTTTTTTTTGTTTTTTTGTTGCTTTATTTATTTTATTTTGTTTCTACTTACAACAAAATACTTATTGTTGCTATTTTTATTTTGTTTCCAGTTTTTTTGTTTTGTTTTCTACATTATTTATTTTCTTTTGTTTTTTGCTTTATTTTTTAGTTCTTTTTGCTTTTAGGTCAGCAAAATTATAAACTTTCTGTCAGTGTCGTTAGTTTTAGAAAAATTATAAACTTTCTGTTAGTGCCATTAGTTTTCAAATTTGAATAGTTAAAATTTGAATTCTTTGAAATTTGTGTGAATCACAAGTTTGTGATTAATTTTACTAAAAAAATGAACATAGATGCGCCTATAGAGAAAATTCAACCTAAATTCATAATAAATTTCTATGAATCTCAGAGAAATTCACTATGAATTTAGGTCAAATTCCCTGTATAGGGGCATCTATTTTCACTTTGAGAGGAGCTCAGCAAGGAAGAGAGTGACGGGCTTATAGACCGGTGTGCGCCCTTCGGTTGGCGAGGTGGGACTAAACTCTGAGCGCAACGAGGACCAACCCTTTAGTCCCGGTTTGTGGCACAAACCGGGACTAATGGTCATGGGCCAGGGGCGAGGCGCATTGGTCCCGGTTCGTGTGTGGAACTGGGACCAAAAGGTCCAGACGAACCGGGACCAATGGCCCATGTGGCTGCCCTCTTGAGAGTGTTCTTGGTGAGAACATAGTTAACAAGGAGTGAATCGGGATTAATGGTATTACGAGGGCCAATCCATAAGACATTAAAGCATTTCAAATGAACTCTGGAAAAGTTGAAAGTTGGCATGGTATCATAATTTCACCCACATAGCATGTGCATGTACAAAACGGATAATGGTATCATACTCGTCTGTTACAAAGTTGGCATGGTATCATCATAATAGTTGCGGGAGAAAGTCTTCACTTTTTCTTCGCTTGTGTCATTTTCTTATTGCGCCGTAACCATGGATAATCTTCATCGTTTATCAGGATGCTTGGGTCAGCCTTGACTTTGAAGGAAGTAATTTCATGAAACTTTTCATAATCTTCAGACATGTCTGTCTTGCCCTCCACTCCCACGATGTCCCTTTTTCCTGAAAGAACTATGTGGCGCTTTGACTCATCGTATGATGTATTCGCTTTCTTATCTTTTCTTTTTCTCGGTCTGGTAGGCATGTCCTTCACATAGATAACCTGTGCCACAGCATTGGCCAGGACGAACGGTTCGTCAGTGTACCCAAGATTTTTCAGATCCACTGTTGTCATTCCGTACTGTGGGTCTACCTGTACCCCGCCTGCTGACAGATTGACCCATTTGCACTTAAACAAAGGGACCTTAAAATCATGTCCGTAGTCAAGTTCCCATATGTCCACTATGTAACCATAATATGTGTCCTTTTCCCTCTTGGTTGTTGCATCAAAGCGGACACCGCTGTTTTGGTTGGTGCTCTTTTGATCTTGGTCAATCGTGTAAAATGCATTCCCATTTATCTTGTATCCTTTGTAAATCAATACAGTCAAAGATGGTCCCCTAGACAACAAGTACAGCTCATCACAAACAGTGTTGTCACCTCTGAGACGTGTTTCCAACCAACTGCTGAAAGTCCTGATGTGTTCACATGTAATCCAGTCGTCGCACTACTCCGGGTGTTTGGAGCGCAGACTGTTCTTGTGTTCATCGACATACGGGGTCACCAAGGTAGAGTTCTGTAGAACTGTGTAGTGTGCTTGAGACCAAGAATATCCGTCCCTGCATATTATTGAGTCCCTTCCAAGCGTGCCTTTTCCAGTCAGTCTCCCCTCATACCGCGATTTAGGGAGACCTATCTTCTTAAGGCCAGGAATGAAGTCAACACAAAACCCGATGACATCATCTGTTTGATGGCCCATGGAGATGCTTCCTTCTGGCCTAGCGCGGTTACGGACATATTTCTTTAGGACTCCCATGAACCTCTCAAAGGGGAACATATTGTGTAGAAATACGGGCCCCAGAATGACAATCTCGTCGACTAGATGAACTAGGACGTGTGTCATGATATTGAAGAAGGATGGTGGGAACACCAGCTCGAAACTGACAAGACATTGCGCCACATCACTCCTTAGCCTTGGTATGATTTCTGGATCGATCACCTTCTGAGAGATTGCATTGAGGAATGCACATAGCTTCATAATAGCTAATCGGACGTTTTCCGATAGAAGCCCCCTCAATGCAACCGGAAGCAGTTGCGTCATAATCACGTGGCAGTCATGAGACTTTAGGTTCTGGAACTTTTTCTCTGGCATATTTATTATTCCCTTTATATTCGATGAGAAGCCAGTCGGGACCTTCATACTGAGCAGGCATTCAAAGAAGATTTCTTTCTCTTCTTTCGTAAGAGCGTAGCTGGCAGGACCTTCATACTGCTTCGGAGGCATTGCCGTCTTTTTCGTGCAAACGTTGCAGGTCCTCCCGTGCCTCAGGTGTATCTTTTGTCTTTCCATACACGCCCAAGAAGCCTAGCAGGTTCACGCAAAGGTTCTTCGTCACGTGCATCACGTCGATTGAAGAGCGGACATCTAGGTCTTTCCAGTAGGGTAGGTCCCAAAATATAGATTTCTTCTTCCACATGGGTGCGTGTCCCTCAGCATCATTCGGAACAGCTAGTGCACCGGGACCCTTTCCAAAGATTACGTGTAAATCATTGACCCTAGCAAGTACGTGATCACCGGTACGCATGGCGGGCTTCTTCCGGTGATCTGCCTCGCCTTTAAAATGATTGCCTTTCTTTCGACATTGATGGTTGGTCGGAAGAAATCGACGTTGGCCCAGGTACACATTCTTCCTGCAGCTTCCCAGGTATATACTATCGGTGTCAAGTAAACAGTGTGTGCATGCATGGTATCCCTTGTTTGTCTGTCCTGAAAGGTTACTGAGAGCGGGCCAATCGTTGATGGTCACGAACAGCAACACCTTTAGGTCAAATTCCTCCTGTTTGTGCTCATCCCACGTACGTACACCGTTTCCATTCCACAGCGTTAAAAGTTCTTCAACAAATGGCCTTAGGTACACATCAATGTCGTTGCCGGGTTGCTTAGGGCCTTGGATGAGAACTGGCATCATAATGAACTTCCGCTTCATGCACATCCAAGGAGGAAGGTTATACATATATAGAGTCACGGGCCAGGTGCTGTGATTGCTGCTCTGCTCCCCAAAAGGATTAATGCCATCTGCGCTTAAAGCAAACCATACGTTCCTTGGGCCACTTGCAAACTCATCCCAGTACTTTCTCTTGATTTTTCTCCACTGCGACCCGTCAGCGCTTGCTCTCAACTTCCCGTCCTTCTTACGGTCCTCACTGTGCCATCGCATCAACTTGGCATGCTCTCCATTTCTGAACAGACATTTCAACCATGGTATTATAGGAGCATACCACATCACCTTCGTAGGAACCCTCTTCCTGGGGGGCTCGCCGTCAACATCACCAGGGTCATCTCGTCTGATCTTATACCGTAATGCACTGCATACTGGGCATGCTTCAGATCCTTGTACGCACCGCGGTAGAGGATGCAGTCATTAGGGCATGCATGTATCTTCTGCACCTCCAATCCTAGAGGGCATACGACCTTCTTTGCTGCGTATGTACTATCGGGCAATTCGTTATCCTTTGGAAGCTTCTTCTTCAATATTTTTAGTAGCTTCTCAAATCCTTTGTCAAGCACAGCATTCTCTGCCTTCCACTGCAGCAATTCCAGTACGGTACCGAGCTTTGTGTTGCCATCTTCGCAATTGGGGTACAACCCTTTTTTGTGATCCTCTAACATGCGATCGAACTTCAGCTTCTCGTTTTGACTTTCGCATTGCGTCCTTGCATCGACAATGACCCGACGGAGATCATCATCATCGGGCACATCGTCTGGTTCCTCTTGATCTTCAGCAGCTTCGCCCGTTGCAGCATCATCGTGCACATCGTTTGGTTCCTCTTGATCTTCAGTAGCGTCACCATATTCAGGGGGCACATAGTTGTCATCGTACTCTTCTTCTTCGCCGTCTTCCATCATAACCCCTATTTCTCCGTGCCTCGTCCAAACATTATAGTGTGGCATGAAACCCTTGTAAAGCAGGTGGGTGTGAAGGATTTTACGGTCAGAGTAAGACTTCGTATTCCCACATATAGGGCCTGGACAACACATAAAACCATTCTGCTTGTTTGCCTCAGCCACTTCGAGAAATCATGCACGCCCTTGATGTACTCAGAGGTGTGTCTTTCACCGTACATCCATTGCCGGTTCATCTGCGTGCATTATATATAATTAAGTGTGTCAAAAATCATTATAGAACATCATGAATAGATAATTAAGTGACCAAATTAATAGAAGTTCATCATCACATTAAAACCAAAGTACATACATAGTTCTCATCTAACAACATAAAGCTCTGCAGAGCATCTAAATTAATTAAACCATACATTGAAACTATGTAAAACATTTCAATGCGAAAACAAATGCGATCATAATCGCAATCATGGTAACAACTGATCCAATGGCATAATGATACCAAGCCTCAGTATGAATGGCATATTTTCTAATCTTTCTAATCTTCAAGCGCATTGCATTAATCTTGATCTCGTGATCATCAACGACATCCGCAACATGCAACTCCAATATCATCTTCTCCTCCTCAATTTTTCTTATTTTTTCCTTCAAGAAATTGTTTTCTTCTTCAACTAAATTTAACCTCTCGACAATAGGGTCGGTTGGAATTTCCGGTTCAACAACCTCCTAGATAAATAAAATCTATTTCACGTTGGTCAGCATAATTTTCATAAACAATAAATGAACCAATAGTTATGAAAAGATAATATATACCACATCCGAATCATAGACAGGACGAGGGCCGACGGGGGCGGATACCAAAACCATCGCATTATATAAGATGCAATAATAAAAGTAAGAAAATAATACAAATATCTATATAAACATACAAGTAAGAATATTTTTCCTTTTAGAAAGAAGATAAGAACAAGAGGCTCACCACGGTGGTGCCGGCGATGAGATCGGCGCGAGCGATCGACGGCGGTGAAGACGGAGACGGGACGTGACAGACCGCTAAACCTAGACAAATATTGAGGAAAATGGAGTTTGGAGGTCGAGCTTGGAGAGGAGAAAGTTAAGTAGTGTGGCTCGGGCATTCCATCGAACACCTCGTGTGCATAGGAGGTGAGCTAGAGCACCACAAAGCTCTCCAACGGCCGGGCAGAAAAACAAAGCAGTGAAGTGCTCTGCTCGTGGGCGAGGGGTATATATAGGCAGTTCATTGGTCCTGGTTCGTGGCATGAACCGGGACTAAAGGGCAGCCTTTGGTCCCGGTTCAAGCCACCAACCGGGACCAATGGTGGTGGGCCAGGAGTGAGGCCCATTGGTCCCGGTTCGTCCCACCAACCGGGACCAAAAGGTCCAGATGAACCGGGACCAATGGCCCACGTGGCCCAGCCGGCCCCCGGGGCTCACGAACCGGGTCCAATGCCCCCATGGGTCCCGGTTCTGGACTGAACCGGGACTAATGGGCTGACCCGGCCTGGACCATTGCCCCCTTTTCTACTAGTGTTGTCCATGGATCTGGCCGGGAAAAAACATTATCTTCCATTGTTTCGGTGAGCCTGGATCACACATTCTGTACTTATGCTTTTTCTCCTAGCTGGTGTTCATCTGTTCTAGAGTTGCATGTTTTTGGCGATTTTAATTTTGTTCCTTACTATTGCTTTGGCATGGCTGATTTGGCTGCGTGGATGGATCGAGATGTATATCATTTGTGTTGATGAACCCATAATAGAGTGCTCTCTGATAATCTGTACATATGCAATTTTCTTTTGCATATCTGAATTTCCTGTGATGTTTTTTAGACGATGTATGTGTAAGGGTAATCATGAGGGGAAAATGTTATTCATGCCCATGCGTATTTGCCAGATCGGCTTAATTTTTACAACATGTGTTTTTTGGGTGCTAATTCATACAATTTCAACTTTTTTCACTGCATGTGCTATTAAACTTTGATTAGTGATTATTCTTAACGAACTGTTCAAATTGAGATAGTGTAATGATGCACGGTTTACAAGCTGTCCTATTGACAACTGTTGTTGTTTCATATGGATTTTTTTTCACGAATACACAAGAGTGCATATCATTTCATTGATAGGTAGGAAGCATACAACAGAACAGGGGGGGTGGGGGGTTGCGGGCTCAATGCCTAGTCTTGCCTTTCTGTATTTCATATGGATTTTGAAATGGTATAGTATTAGGATTGACCACTAAATTTGTTTTAGTGTGTGTCAGACTTTTGGTGGTATAGTATAGGATTTTTTGGTCCTGGACAGTGAAATCCTGATGAACTATGGGTCACTAAATTTAAGATAATTTAGAGTTCAGACTATAACTATGTCTCACTGAATTTAGGATAATTTAGAGTTCAGACCAAACACCTGCATCAACCGTTCAAATCAAATATCAGAAATAATCTGGGATAGGATAATTTCAGTTGATTTAGGGTTCACGCTAGTTATCTTTGTTCTACTGGTTACCAGACTATACCTTATGTGCATTGGATGAACTTGCATCAGGTTTTAGGGTTTCGGGAATTTATTTTGGTTTATTTATAATCAAACCCAAATGTTGTGCCATGAATCCAAGACCATTATTTTCTGCAATCAGTGATACTCCCGTGGTCATGCGTATCTGTTAGTCTACATTATGTATAGATTTAGTTGTTTCTATCTTTAGGGTTGGTCGCTGAGGATGTTGCGGCTGATGTGGTTGTCGGAGGAGGGGAAGAAGATCTTAGGCGTCTGGAGAGGGAGCCGAGGGTACTGCTCCACTGTGATGGAGGGTCTCGTCGTTGTAGCAGGTCCGATTAGTTGTACGACGATGAGGCTGAAGCAGGACAAGAGAGACAACGTAAACCTGAGTGGAATTCTAATACCATCTCCAATAGATGATGTAAAATATATAACCACAAAGTGCTAGATGTAAAATACATCAGCCGCTCATCTTTGAACTTCACTCCACCCATCGATTAGTTTACTAAAATTTGTTGGCAGTGGTGCATTATGTTTTTTAACTGCAACACTGAAGCAGATCGAAACATTTAACAACAAATCATCTCTTAATAATTAACCAAGACTTGATGGTTGTGCTATTATTATAGCATACATTTTTGGGCTTAAATTATGAATCTGACTAAAATTTCCTGATTTTGTGTTACTCTTATAGAATAGTGTTTTTTTCCCTGAATTCTTAATGTAACTGATTTTATTTTGCTAGGGTAAATGGATCGGAAAAATAGCTATCGAGCGTGAATGGGGTTTCATTCTGGTTTGGCGTTGAACATTTCTTTTTATTTGCAGAGTAGGGTTTCATTGAGAGCTAACCTGCCAATAGAGAGGCATATGCCAGTAAGGTTTACACTTGAGTGCTTTTTGATCAATTTGGCGAAGCTCTGTACAAAGCTGGTGCATATCGGAAGGCCACAGGTGTACAACCTGCCCCCCCAAAGAGGCGATTTGCCAAAGGCTCCAAGGAAATTGCCGAAATGCACGAACTGTGGGGTGGTTGGACATCATCGCAATGCTTGTGGCACTAAAAAGTGCGGCCGTTTGAGCCAGATTTGGCGAAGTTCTGTAGGAAGCTTTGCAATATTCGTGGCAACTATTTTCTGTTTTATGATGCACATGTTTCATTTGATGCCCGTATTAACTAAGTTGGACTCCTTGCCATGTTTTAGCTGATTTATTTAGCATCTCCTAGTGTGGACTGCATAAAGCCTTTGATCCATGTTTTATGCTAGTGTCCAAAGCAAACTAGTATATCTTGCTGCTGTGAAAACCGAAAATGGTTGTTTTGCTAGCTGTGGATTTGATCAGGAATCTGTTCCGGGGGTTTAAATTGCTACTTGCTCTGTAAACTAATTGTTCTTGTCTTTCTGAATGTGTTAGTCAGTTTCGGTGATTTGTATGGGCTCCTGTGTTGTTTCTAGTAATACAAAGGAACTGTTTTACAAAATTATTGTTGGCATGCTTACCTCCGTTAACATGTAGCCGTGAGAGATGATTCTTCTCCACTTATCCACTAGTGTCATGGTCACCAGGCACATACGAGTTCCTTGTAATCCGCTTAGAGCAACTCTAGCAGACCCCGCATCCTGCCCCGACCCGTAAAATAACTGCTAAAATGCAGGTCGGGGCGGAAAAACCAGCCCGATCAGGCCCTGCATCCCGGCCTGGCCCGCAAATATTTTTTGGGGCGCGGCAAAATCCCGGCCCCAACCCGGGAAAAGGCGGGTTTTCCCCTCGCGGCCGCGGTGCCCTGCATACTAGCGGAAGCGATTGGTGGTGGGACATTTCATCCCGCGCTTTCTCCCACCAACCACCTCTCCTCTCCCCCCTCGCACCGCCGCCGGCCGCCGCCCAAGATTCCGGCGGAAGCAGCCGGCAGGAGCATGCCGGAAGGCCGCCACGCGCACGAGGCCTCGCCTCCCTTTCCCCCTGCGTTGGCGGGCCGCCGGATTTGCAGATATGCAACACTTCATCGCGGGCCGCCGGATTTGGCTTTTTCCTGCCGCCGATTGCTGCCCCGGGCGATGGAGTGGTCGGGGAGCCTCTCCCACAGCCTAGGCAAGGGCGCATCACCGCATGCAGATACGGGTACGGGTTCGTCTGTCCGCCACCGCCGAAGGTTTATGGGCATGGACTCGTCCGGCCGTCCACCGGGCTCGGCGCTCATGCAACGTCTTTGTGGCTTGCCGATGTCGCTCATAGATTGCGACGATTGCACGCGGAAAGTGCTGTGGCTCACTTCGGGCACGCCGAAGCACCCCGGATGGGTGTTCTTCAAATGCGAAAATGACGGGGTACGTGCACTTGCGGTAGCTCGTTTCATAGATCATTATTTAGTTCAATTACGGTGGCTCACTTCGAGCTTGCTCATTCTTTTGTGTAGGACGATGGATGCTCATTTTGGTTTTGGGAAGGTCAATACATTGATTTGTTGATAGAAAGAAACTTAATAGATGTTAGTGCCCTCCTTAGTACAATCGAAGGCAATGATGTGGCTGCATGTGCAACTAGAGGGGAAGCAACGTCTACTTCTTTCGAACCAAAGATAAAGAAAGAATAATGCAAAATTAAGAATCTGCAGATCAACAATGAATGCATGGAGAAGATATTAGTCCAACTTGTGGGAGCAGTTATGGAAATTGAAAATCTTCTAAATGCATACTTGTGGTTCTTGTTTTCTTTGGTTTTGCTATTCTAGCCAAGATTTGGTGATATCTTTTGTATCTAATGTTGTTGCAAAAGCAAAGAAATGCATTATGCTAGATCAATTTAAGTTGCAAATCTAAGTTTTTGCGGGCCGGAAGGAGCTGCGCTAGATCAGACCCCGCATAATGGACCCGGAAAAAAGGGTATTCCGGGAATATCCTTTTTTACGGGCCCATTATGCGGGGTCTGAAACTGTGGCCGTCCACGCCGGCCCGCAAAATCGTTTTTGCGCGAACTGCAAACACGTTTTGCTGGCCGGGAGGATGCGGGGTCTGCTAGAGTTGCTCTTATCAATTTAGGGCGCAGATTCTCTGCCTTGGCATGGCAAAGGCTGCCTCTACCTTACCCCTCATGGATGCCCTCCCTTTCTGATCGCACGGCTGCTGAGTGAGCTGCCTCTCTATGTGCACATCAACCAGCCCAAACTAAAACAAAGCCAGCCCGTATTTACTCAAAGAAGGCCCAACTAGAGGGGAGCGTGGAGGAGGAAAAGCGAGAGGATTTTGGCGGGTGAGCAGCCGCCAGATGCGATTTTTGGCGGGGGCGCGGGCGTCTAGCGCGGGTTCTCATCTCAGTTAGGCGTTCGTCGGGGTGCCTGGACGCCTCGCCGGCTGGGCTGTCCTAGTTGAGCGTCGGAGCAGATCGAAGCTGCTCGACTTCACTCTGCTTCAGGTTCGTGTCCTTCTTCGAAGTCTTGGTCTCACACATTCCTAAATTTGGCATATCAAGCCACAATCTCTCCAGAATGTTGCATATTGGTGGACAACACACTATATTGCCTCCAGAAGCAACTTTAAGACAAACTTAGTGCATCTACAAGTATTTTGAGTGATTCATATCATGTCCAACATGTTGTTCCACAAGATGAAGGTTTGCTTAGTGCTGCACGCTTAAAGAAAAAGGAGGTTAAATAAAAAACTTCAAAGAGGCGTGGCAGTTGGCTCGAGAGGATGCGCAAGTTCAAAAGGAAAAAGCAAACTAAATCTAGCGTATGTTAATGAAAACCATTGCAATATAAAGTCCGTATTCATTATTACTACATGCTAAATAACAAAGTTGATTTTTATGCAGAAAAAAAAGAATGCTGGTGGTGGTGTGCAGCAACATGAGAATGGTGGTGGTGTAGGTTCTCAAGTACCAACGGGTGTTTCTCATAAGGACGGCAATGCCTTCACCAGCTACACACATTTGCTGATGGTATTTCCATATTTCTCTGTTTCATCTTCTCTAAACTAGTTTCAATATTGCCATGTTTTAAGCATGCCTTTCCCTTTGCAGGGTTTTAGTGAAATTGATGATATGTCCTTTCAAGGTCTTCTTTAGAGCTCTAGAAACAAGAGAATTGCAGTGCTGCAGAAACACAAGTGAAATGTTTTGTTCTTTTTGGGTGAATGTGTGCCAAAACTGAATTCTGTAACTTAGGTGTGCCAAAACTGAATGTGTGGCAAAACTCAAGTGAAACTCAAAAGAAAATCTGTGCTGATTGATGGCTTTTGGAATGTATTATTTTGGATATATAGACTGTCCAAAATACTCAAGTGAAATGTTTGTTTAATTATGATTGTACTGTACTGCAGTGCTAAAACTGAATTCTGTCTATACGTGTGCATGTACTTAACTGAATCTTCTCTGTATTTGTTCCTGTACTGAACGAGAGTTCATTTCTGAACCTGAATCGCTGCACTTCTCCTCTCTCTGGTGAGCTGGGCTTGTTTCCTGCCGAATCGGGCCTTAGTTGGGCCAAGGAATCACATGGTTCGCAAGCTGTACTTAGAAAGAGGCAGCTCGCTCAGCAGCCATTGGATCAGAAATGGAGGGCATCCATGAGGGAAAAGGTAGAGGCAGCCTTTGCCATGGCAAGTCAGAGAATCTGCGCCCATCAATTTATGGCATGGCACCCCAAAACTGATGAAATGACAAGTCTGGTCATAGCTTGCCTAGGGTGCTCAATATTGTCATCAGGATGAGTGCAATTGACGTGACCAGACAGGTAGTACATGCAACAGGGTGCGGCATGGGTTGCGACCTGGCTTGCGCACGGGCGGTCATGCAAGGAGCCGCCTGTTCTGAAAAGCTAGCAGGGCAATCTCGCCTACGCAGGCTTCTAAACCAAAAAATTATTCAGTTTTCCTGTTGGTTTCTTTTGGGTGTGCATGGAGTGTCGAAAATCAGAAGATATGGGGTTTTTTGGTTAAGGAATCACACAAGTTCAATCTAGTATATGGTTAAGATGGCATGCTTTGGTTAAGGAATCACATAGCAAGTTCAATCTAGTACTCCCTCCGTTTCTAAATATAGAGAAACATAAGTATTTGTAGAGATTTCATTATGGACCACATACGGATGTATATAGATGCATTTTAGAGTGTAGCTTCATTCATTTTGCTCTGTATGTGGTTCATATTCGAATCTCTCCAAAGACTAAGGGGCTGTTTGGTTCTAAGCCTAGCATTGCCACACTTTGCTACACATTTTTGCCAACCTTACCTAAGCTTAGTTCATCAAAATGAGAGCCATAAGTTGTCAAGCCTAAGGGAATCTTGCCATACTTTTTGTGTGTATGTCATGTGAGGCTCAAGTGTGGCTTGCCTAAGGTGTGGCTTGAACCAAACACTCATCTAAGTTAGTCAAACTTGCCTGACCTTAGGTGTGGCAACTTTTGGCAAAGTTAGTCACAGACCAAACAACTCCTTATATTTATAAACGGAGGGAATATATGGTTAAAATGGCATGCATGGTTTGTTCATCTCCAGTGTGGACCACACCGGGCGATTGACTAGGGACCTCGGCTGCTCACTGTGCATGCACGCCATACAGTCGGGCTAGCTGTAGGACAAGACAACTGATGGAAGGACAAAAGTTGTTCAAACTCCACGGTGGTGCTGTGACCGCATGTAAAAGAAAGAGGAGTGGAGACATTGCCCGCTGTGCAATAAGCATACACCTCGCCCCGGCATGCGTTGTAAAACGTTCTTAACACTTAATCCATCGTAGTCAAGCCAATATGTGCATCACAATCAGATAGTTTTTTTACGTGTTAAATGAGTACCAATCAAGATGTAAAATGTGTTCATTGATGTAAAATAGATTTCATTACCAAGCTCTGACCGGGATGGTCGTCTTGCTATGCACCACATTAGAATCGTCCTAATCATTTCATCCAACCAGAGAGATTGAATTAACCATGAGTGCGCTTAATGAAGAATCACAAACTTAGGCTATGTTCGGTTTTTCTCTGCTCCGTTAACTCAGCTCCTGGAGCAGACCATCCTTTAGCTTAACTAGGCGGAGCTGTCAAAACCCAACTCCCCAACTCCACGGAGCGGGGAAGTTCCGAACAGGGCCTTACTGGCAAGCAATGATCCAGGTCGTGCTTGAAAGAATTTATGGTCATCCATGCAAGCACCACGACGTACGGGGCTGCGCGGACTGTGCATGAACATGCACCAGAGTCGCCATGTTGTGCATACATGTTAGGTGCATGTCTGAAGCCATGCGTACAGATTTTCAGCCTGCGATGTTCTGCGTACATGTTGTAGACAGGAAAGTTTGCAATACAATAGGCGCTATATTGATGGGGTGCTGGTGCACATATATATAATACATGGAAGGCCTCTACTTCAACTATACAAAACAAGGAGGTGGGCCACAACTTCAATACACGTGCAATACAAAATACATACTCAACACCCCCCGCAGTCGATGCATCGCTGGAGACACAGAGACTGGACCGAAACTCCTCGAAGACGGGAGTAGGCAATCCTTTAGTCATCACATCAGCAAACTATTGCGTCGTCGACACGTGAAGAACCTGAACACGGCCAAGGGCAACCTGCTCGTGCACGAAGTGAATATCGAGCTCAATATGCTTCGTACGGCGACGGTGCACCGGGTTGGCGGAGAGGTAGACCGTGCTGATGTTGTCGCAGTAGACGAGAGTGGCCTTGTGAACATCACAAAGCAACTCCTGGAGCAGCTACCGTATCCAAGAGCATTCGGCCACGACATTAGCCACGGAGCAATACTCTGCCTCGGCGCTGGAGCGGGAGACCGTGGGTTGCCGCTTCGATGACCAAGAGATCAATGAGGGCCCAAGGTAGATGGAGTAGCCTGACGTAGAGCGTCGAGTGTCGGGGCAGGCAGCCCAGTCAGCATCCGCGTAGGCCACGAGGTCGGTGGAGGCGCAGGCCGTCAGGGTGACTCCCAAAGACATGGTGCTACGTATATAACGGAGAATACGCTTCACCAAGGTCCAGTGAGAGTCACGCGAAGCTTGCATGTAGAGGCACACTTGCTGGACAGCGTACTGCAGGTCGGGTCGGGTCAGCATCAGATACTGTAAAGCACCAACAATGGAGCGATAAAACGCTGCATCGGACGCGAGAGACCCCTCCAGAGCAGAGACCTTTGCCTTCATGTCGATGGGGGTGGGCGCCGGCTTGCAGTTAAGCATACCGGCACGCTCCAGGAGCTCGTGGGCGTACTTCTGCTGATGCAGAAAGAAGCCATCAGCCCGGCGGACCACCTCGATACCGAGGAAGTAGTGTAGGGGCCCCAAGTCCTTGAGGGCGAACTCATCACGAAGACAAGCAGTCAGCCGCTGAAGGAGGTCGGGGGTGGATCCCGTGAGGATGATGTCATTGACATAGAGCAACAGATATGCAGTGTCAGCTCCCTGATGATACACGAAGAGTGAAGCATCGGATCGAGTGGACTGAAATCCGAAAGACTGCAAGAAGGTTGTGATACGCTGGTACCAAGCCTGAGGTGCCTGCTTCAACCCGTAAAGAGAACGGGAGAGCAAACACACGAAGTCGGGGTGCTCGGCATCGACGAAACCATTGGGCTGCTCACAGAACACCTACTCGGCGAGATGGCTGTGCAAGAAGGCGTTGGAGACATCCAACTAGTGCACAGGCCAGGCGCGCGAGACCGCCAGCTAGAGCATGGCGCGAATCATGCCCGGTTTCACAACCAGGGAGAAGGTGTCGGTGAAATCCACGCCCGCGCGCTGCCGAAAACCACGATCAACCCACTGCTACGTCTTGAGCTTGCATTGGTTTTCCTCGAAGAGGAGAGGGTGATGCAGCAAAGTGTAGCGTAAGTATTTCCCTCAGTTTTGAGAACCAAGGTATCAATCCAGTAGGAGGCTCCTCAAAAGTCCCATGCACCTACACAAACAAACTGAGAACTCGCAACCAACGCAATAAAGGGGTTATCAATCCCTTCACGGCCACTTGCGAAAGTGAGATCTAATAAAGATAGTATGATAAGATAAATATATTTTTGGTATTTTTGATATAGATGCAAAAAGTAAAGATGCAAATAAAAGTAGATTGAAAGCAAATATGATAAGAGATAGACCCGGGGGCCATAGGTTTCACTAGAGGCTTCTCTCAAGATAGCATAAGTATTACAGTGGGTGAACAAATTACTGTCGAGCAATTGATAGAAAAGCGCATAGTTGTGAGATTATCTAGGCATGATCATGTATATAGGCATCACGTCCATAACAAGTAGACCGACTCCTGCCTGCATCTACTACTATTACTCCACACATCGACCGACTCATGCCTGCATCTAGAGTATTAAGTTCATAAGAACAGAGTAACGCATTAAGCAAGATGACATGATGTAGAGGGATAAACACATGCAATATGATATAAACCCCATCTTGTTATCCTCGATGGCAACAATACAATACGTGTCTTGCAACCCTTTCTGTCACTGGGTAAGAACACCGCAAGATTGAACCCAAAGTTAAGCACTTTTCCCATGGCAAGAAAGATCAATCTAGTAGGCCAAACCAAACTGATAATTCGAAGAGACTTGCAAAGATAACTCAATCATACATAAGAGAATTCAGAGAAGATTCAAATATTATTCATAGATAAACTTGATCATAAACCCACAATTCATCAGATCTCGACAAACACACCGCAAAAAGAGATTACATCGAATAGATCTCCACAAGAGAGGGGAGAATATTGTATTGAGATCCAAAAAGAGAGAAGAAGCCATCTAGCTAATAACTATGGACCCGTAGGTCTGTGGTAAACTATTCACAACTCATCAGAGGGGCAAGGATGTTGATGTAGAGGCCCTCCGTGGTTGCTTCCCCCTCCGGCAGAGTGCCGGCAAGGGCTCCAAGATGGGATCTCACGGATACAGAAGGTTACGGCGGTGGAAATTGTGTTTCGTGGTGCTCCTGGATGTTTTCGGGGTACATAGGTATATATAGGAGGAAGAAGTACGTCGGTGGCCGCCCGAGGGGCCCATGAGACAGGGGGACGCGCCCTACAGGGGGGCGCCCTCCTATCTCGTGGGGCCCTCGGAGGCTTCTTGACTTGCACTCCAAGCTCCCCAGATCAGATTTGTTCCAAAAATAACACTCCCGAAGGTTTCATTCCATTTGGACTCCGTTTGATATTCCTTTTCTTCGAAATACTGAAATAGGCAAAAAAAAAAACAGCAATATGGGCTGGGCCTCCGGTTAGTAGGTTAGTCCCAAAAATGATATAAATGTGTAAAATAAACCCATAAACATCCAAAAGGGGTAATATAATAGCATGGAACAATCAAAAATTATAGATACGTTGGAGACATATCAAGCATCCCCAAGCTTAATTCCTGCTCGTCCTCGAGTAGATAAAGGATAAAAAGAGAATTTTTGATGTGGAATGCTACCTAGCATAATTCATAATATAATTTTCTTTATTGTTGCATGAATGTTCAGATCCAAATGAATACAAAAAAAAAGTTCATATTGACATAAGAAATAGTAACACTTCAAGCATACTAATCAAAGTAATAATGTCTTCTCAAATAACATGGCAAAAGAAAGTTCATCCCTACAAAATCATATAGTTAGGCTATGCTTCATTTTCGTCACACAAAGATGTTCCCAACTTCTATACCCCCGATGACAAGCCAAGCAATTGTTTCATACTTAAATAATCTCAAACTTTTTCAACTTTCACGCAATACATGAGCGTGAGCCATGGATATAGCACTATGGATGGAATAGAATATGATGATGGGGATGTGTGGAGAAGACAAAAAAGGAGAAAGTCTCACATTAACGAGGATAATCAGTGGGCTATGGAGATGCCCATCGATTGATGTCAACATGAGGAATAGGGATTGCCATGCAACGGATGCACTAGAGCTATAAATGAATGCTCAACAAAAGAAAACTAGTGGGTGTGCATCCAACTTGCTTGCTCACGAAGACCTAGGGCATTTGAGGAAGCCCATCGTAGGAATATACAAGCCAAGTTCTATAATGAAAAATTCCCACTAGTATGAAAAAGACAACTTATGAGACTCACTACATCAAAAACATGGTGCTACTTTGAATCACAAGTGTGGAAAAAGAGATAGTAACATTGCCCTTTTTATTTATTCTTTTTTTTTCTTCTTTTTTTTTCTTTTTTGGGGCCTTTTTTTTGCCTTTCTTCTCTTTTTTTTTCTTTTTTTTTCTTTTTGGGCAACTCTCTAATAATGATGATCATCACACTTCTATTGATTACAACATAAAAATTACAACTCGAAACTAGAACAAGATATGACTCTATATGAATGCCTCCGGTGGTGTACCGGGATGGTGCAATGAATCAAGAGTGACATGTATGAAAATAATGCTTGGTGGCTTTGCCACAAATACGATGTCAACTACATGATGCAATGGCAATAAGACAAAAGTAAAGTATGTCATGAAAATGATGAACGGAACGGTGGAAAGTTGCATGGCAATATATCTCGGAATGGCTATGGAAATGCCATAATAGGTAGGTATGGTGGCTATTTGAGGAAGATATAAGGAGGTTTATGTGTGATAGAGCGTATCGTATCACGGGGTTTGGATGCACCGGCGAAGTTTGCACCAACTCTCAAGGTGAGAAAGGGCAATGCACGGTACCGAAGAGGCTAGCAAAGGTGGAAAGGTAAAAGTGCGTATAATCCATGGACTCAACATTAGTCAAAAGAACTCATATACTTATTGCAAAAATTTAGAAGTCATCAAAAACTCAGGTACTACGCGCATGCTCCTAGGGGGATAGATTGTTAGGAAAAGACCATCGCTCGTCCCCGACCGCCACTCATAAGGATGCACAAGCCAGGTACACTTCATGTTTCAAATTTGTTACATAACTTTAACCATACGTGCATGCTACGGGATTTGCTAACTTCAACACAAGCATTCTTTGAATTCATAATCAACCAACTAGCATGACTTTAATATCACTACCTCCATATCTCAAAACAATTATCAAGTATCAAGTTGATCATAGCATCCAATTCACTTTCTATGATAGTTTTTATTATACCCAACTTGGATGCTCATCATTCTAGGACCAACTTTATGATCATAGCAAATACCATGCTGTTCTAAAAGACTCTCAAAATAATATAAGTGAAGCATGAGAGACTAGCAATTTCTTCAAAATTAAGACACCACCGTGCTCTAAAAGATATAAGTGAAGCACTAGAGCAAAAAACTATCAAGCTCAAAAGATATAAATGAAGCACATAGAGTGTTCTAGCAAATTCTAATCAAATAGGCTTCTCCCAAAAGGTGTGTACAGCAAAGATGATTGTGGTAAAATAAAAAGCAAAGACTAATATAATACACGACGCTCCAAGCAAAACACATATCATGTGGCGAATAAAAATATAGCTCCAAGTAAAGTTACCAATGAACGAAGACGAAAGAGGGGATGCCTTCCCGGGGCATCCCCAAGCTTAGGCTTTTGGATATTCTTGAATATATTGGGGTGCCATGGGCATCCCCAATCTTAGGCTCTTGCCACTCCTTATTCCATAGTCCATAAAAGCTTTACCCAAAACTTGAAAACTTCACAACACAAAACTCAACAGGAAATCTTATAAGCTCCGTTAGTGAAAGAAAAAAAACCACCACATAAGGTACTGCCATGAACTCATTATTTATTTAATTTGGTGTTAAACCTACTGTATTCCAACTTCTTTATGGTTTATAGACTGAGTTACTAGCCATAGATGCATTGAAATAAGCAAACAACACACGAAAAACAGAATGTGTCAAAAACAGAACAGTCTGTAGTAATCTGTAACTAACGCAAACTTCTGGAACTCTAAAAATCCTACCAAAATAGGAAGTCCTGGACAATTTGTCTATTGAACAGCAGCTAAAAGAATCAACGCAAAAACACGTTCCTGTGATTTAACAAAATTATATTCGTGCGTGCAAAATTTCTTTTTTTCAGCAGAATCAAATCAACTATCATCGTAGGTTATCCTATAGGTTCTATTTGGCACAAAAACTAATTAAAAGATAAAAACACATCTAACCAGAAGGTACATGCAAGATTTATTACTAAACATGAGCAAAAAAAAACATAAAGAAAATTGGGTTGCCTCCCAACTAGCGCTATCGTTTAACGCCCCTAGCTAGGCATAAAAACAAAGATAGATCTAACGAGTGCCATCTTTGGCACTAAACTCATCAATAGAGCGCTTGTGATCTCTAGGGATTTCTTCCCTTTTAGCAAGGGCTAAACCTTTAGGCAAAAATTCAAGTAATTCATTGGTAGCAGAAGGTTCCTTAATGATAGAGAGGCAATTGGGAGAACACTTATGGATTTAAGATCCGCGTCTTCCTTACTAGAAGATTCACCCTTATTTTTAGGAACACAAATAAACTTGGCAATTTTAGTAGGGGGTTTTGGAGTGTTTTCAATGGGGGAAAACGCGGAACCCAAGTTTGTAATGATATCCTCAAGTTTACTGATTCTAGAAGAGTCTAGATCTATTTTTTCATTGACTATAGGTTCTTTTTCCTTAAGATTTTTCAAAGTAACTCCAACCCTAGATCCAAACTGAGTAATGTGATTATGAATCTTTTTATCCAAAGTTTCAATCAATTCAACAGTGGCAAATTTATTTTCAATAACATCAAGCCGTTGCACCACATGTTCTAGAGTTAAAACCGTTCCATTGATCAAAAGAGGTGGTGGGCCAAACAAATCTAACATAGCATTATAAGCATCAAAAGTATGGCTACTCATGAAATCACCTCCGGTAGAAATATCAAGAACACACCTATTCCAAGGAGTAATGCCTACATAAAAATTGTGGAGAAGAACAGAAGTAGCAAGCTTCCTAGTAGATTTATATTGGGCATTGCAAATTCTATGCCAAGCATCTTTTAAACTTTCCCTCTCCCTTTGTTTAAAATTGTGAATTTCTTGTTTGGGAGTGAGAATAAAGATAGGAGGACTAGCCATAACGACAAGGTAAACGAACTAACACACGAGCAAACAGAAAAACGGCAAGCGAAAAGAGAGGAGGAGATTGGAAAAGAGAGGGCGAATAAAACGGCAAGGGTGAAGTGGGGGAGAGGAAAACGAGAGGCAAATGGCAAATAATGTAAATGCGAGGGAGATGGGTTTGTGATGGGTACTTGGTATGTCTTGACTTGAGCAAAGACCTCCCCAGCAACGGCACCAGAAATACTTCTTGCTACGTCTTGAGCTTGCGTTGGTTTTCCTCGAAGAGGAGAGGGTGATGCAGCAAAGTGTAGCGTAAGTATTTCCCTCAGTTTTGAGAACCAAGGTATCAATCCAGTAGGAGGCTCCTCAAAAGTCCCATGCACCTACACAAACAAACTGAGAACTCGCAACCAACGCAATAAAGGGGTTGTCAATCCCTTCACGGCCACTTGCGAAAGTGAGATCTAATAAAGATAGTATGATAAGATAAATATATTTTTGGTATTTTTGATATAGATGCAAAAAGTAAAGATGCAAATAAAAGTAGATTGAAAGCAAATATGATAAGAGATAGACCTGGGGGGCATAGGTTTCACTAGAGGCTTCTCTCAAGATAGCATAAGTATTACGGTGGGTGAACAAATTACTGTCGAGCAATTGATAGAAAAGCGCATAGTTATGAGATTATCTAGGCATGATCATGTATATAGGCATCACATCCATAACAAGTAGACCGACTCCTGCCTGCATCTACTACTATTACTCCACACATCGACCGACTCCTGCCTGCATCTAGAGTATTAAGTTTATAAGAATAGAGTAACGCATTAAGCAAGATGACATGATGTAGAGGGATAAACACATGCAATATGACATAAACCCCATCTTGTTATCCTTGATGGCAACAATACAATGCGTGTCTTGCAACCCTTTCTGTCATTGAGTAAGAAGACCGCAAGATTGAACCCAAAGCTAAGCACTTTTGCCATGGCAAGAAAGATCAATCTAGTAGGCCAAACCAAACTGATAATTCGAAGAGACTTGCAAAGATAACTCAATCATACATAAGAGAATTCAGAGAAGATTCAAATATTATTCATAGATAAACTTGATCATAAACCCACAATTCATCAGGTCTCGACAAACACACCTAAAAAGAGATTACAACGAATAGATCTCCACAAGAGAGGGGGAGAATATTGTATTGAGATCCAAAAAGAGAGAAGAAGCCATCTAGCTAATAACTATGGACCCGTAGGTCTGTGGTAAACTACTCACAACTCATCGGAGGGGCAAGGATGTTGATGTAGAGGCCCTCCATGGTTGCTTCCCCCTCCGGCAGAGTGCCGACAAGGGCTCCAAGATGGGATCTCGCGGATACAGAAGGTTATGGCGATGGAAATTGTGTTTCGTGGTGCTCCTGGATGTTTTCGGGGTACGTAGGTATATATAGGAGGAAGAAGTACGTCGGTGTCCGCCCGAGGGGCCCACGAGATAGGGGTGCACGCCCTACAGGGGGGCGTGCCCTCCTATCTCGTGGGGCCCTCGGGGGCTTCTTGACTTGCACTCCAAGCTCTCCGGATCAGATTTGTTCCAAAAATAACGCTCTCGAAGGTTTCATTCCTTTTGGACTCCGTTTGATATTCCTTTTCTTCGAAATACTGAAATAGGCAAAAAAACAACAATATGGGCTGGGCTTCCGGTTAGTAGGTTAGTCCCAAAAAGATATAAATGTGTAAAATAAAGCCCATAAACATCCAAAAGGGGTAATATAATAGCATGGAACAATAAAAAATTATAGATACGTTGGAGACGTATCACCCACCGAGCCTTGTAGCGCTCGAGAGAACCGTCCGGGCGAGTATTGTGGCGAAACACCCACTTGCCAGAGATGATGTTGGCACGAGGGGGTCGCGGAAGAAGCTGCCACGTGTGGTTGCACTGTTGGGCGTCGAACTCCTCCTGCATCGCAGCTAGCCAGTGGGGATCCCGAAGAGCAGCACGAGCGGAGGTGGCGACGGGTGATGACCCGCAAGTATACGGGATAGTTGTAGCCTCTTTCGATAAGTAAGAGTGTCGAACCCAATGAGGAGCTAAAGGTAGAACAAATACTCTCTCAAGTCCTATCGGCCACTGATACGACTCTACGCACGCTTGACGTTCGCTTTACCTAGAACAAGTATGAAACTAGAAGTACTTTGTAGGTGTGATAGGATAGGTTTGCAAGATAATGAAGAACGTGTAAATAAAAAGTAGGGGCTGTTTAGATAGAGATGCAATAAAGTAAATATAGCGAGTGTGGAAAAGTGGTGGTAGGAGTTGTGAAAGTATCCCTAAGCAATTGACTACTTTATTAGACCGGTAATCACTATTGCAATTCTATTTGAGGGAGAGGCATAAGCTAACATACTTTCTCTACTTGGATCATATGCACTTATGATTGGAACTCTAACAAGCATCCGCAACTACTAAAGATTCATTAAGGTAAAACCCAACCATAGCATTAAAGTATCAAGTCCCCTTTATCCCATATGCAAACAACCTACTTACTCAGGTCTGTGCTTCTGTCACTCACGCCACCCACCATAAGCAAATTATAAACATATTGCAAACCCTACAGCGGGAATCCCTCACGCTTGCACGACGCGAAGGGCACAATAGGACAGCACAATAATAAAACATGAAATTCAAACCAATCATAGCAATTCATCAATCACCGGTAGGACAACAAAAATCTACTCAGACATCATAGGATGGCAACACATCATTGGAAAATAATACGAAGCATAAAGCACCATGTTCAAGTAGAGGGTACAGCGGGTTGCAGGAGAGTGGACCGCTGAATATAGAAGGGGGGAGGTGATGGAGATGTTGGTAAAGATGATGGAGGTGTTGGTGAAGATCGTGGTGATGATGATGGCCCCCGGCAGCGCTCCGGCAACTACATGATCATGCAAAGCAATATGACAATGGTGGAGCGTGTCATAATAGACGTAACGGTGGAAAGTTGCATGGCAATATATCTCGGAATGGCTATGGAAATGCCATAATAGGTAGGCATGGTGGCTTCTTTGAGGAAGATATAAGGAGGTTTATTAGAGCGTATCGTATCACGGGGTTTGGATGCACCGGCGAAGTTTGCACCAACTCTCAAGGTGAGAAAGGGCAATGCACGGTACCATAGAGGCTAGCAAATTGCGGAAGGGTAAGAGTGCGTATAATCCATGGACTCACATTAGTCATAAAGAACTCATATACTTATTGCAAAAGTTTATTCGCCATTGAAGAAAAGTACTACTACGCATGCTCCTTGGGGAAGGGTTGGTAGGAGTTAACCATCGCGCGATCCCGACCTCCACTCATAAGGAAGACAATCAAAGAACACCCCTTGCTTCAAATTTGTCACACAACGTTCACCATACGTGCATGCTACGGGACTTGCCAACTTTAACACAAGTATTTCTCAATTTCATAATTACCCAATTAGCATGACTCTAACATTACCACCTTTATATCTCAAAACAATTATAAAGAATCAACCATTTCTTAGTATTCAACGCACTTTATATGAAAGTTCTTATTATACCCAACTTGGATGCCCATCATATTAGGACTAATTTTATAACCAAAGCAAATTACCATGCTGTTCTAAAAGACTCTCAAAATAATATAAGTGAAGCATGAGAGTTCATCTATTTCTTCAAAATAAAACCACCACCGTGCTCTAAAAAGATATAAGTGAAGCACTAGAGCAAATGACAAACTACTCCGAAAGATATAAGTGAAGATCAATGAGTAGTCAAATAGTTATGCAACTATGTGAAGACTCTCTAACATTTAAGAATTTCAGATCTTGGGATATTATTCAAACAGCAAGCAAAATAAAATAAAACAAAATGACGATCCAAGCAAAACACATATCATATGGTGAATAAAAATATAGCTCCAAGTAAAGTTACCGATGAATGAAGACGAAAGACGGGATGCCATCCGGGGCATCCTCAAGCTTAGGCTCTTGGTTGTCCTTGAATATTACCTTGGGGTGCCTTGGGAATCCCCAAGCTTAGGCTCTTGTCACACCTTATTCCATAGTCCATCAAATCTTTACCCAAAACTTGAAAACTTCACAACACAAAACTCAACAGAAAACTTGTAAGCTCTGTTAGTATAAGAAAATAAATCACCACTTAGTTACTGTTGTGAACTCATTCTAAATTCATATTGGTGTAATATATACTGTATTACAACTTCTCTATGGTTCATACCCTCCGATACTACTCATAGATTCATCAAAATAAGCAAACAACACATAGAAAACAGAATCTGTCAAAAACAGAACAGTTTGTAGTAATCTCCATCATTCGAATACTTCTGTAACTCCAATAATTCTTAAATAAATTGGTGGACCTGGGAATTTGTCTATTAATCATATGCAAAAAGAATCAACCTAAAATCAGTCTCCATTAAAAAATGGAAGCTAATCTCATGAGCGCAAAAATTTCTGTTTTTTACAGCAAAATCGCATAGACTTCACCGAAGTCTTCCCAAAGGTTCTACTTGGCACAAACACTAATTAACACAAAAAACCACATCTAAAAATAGGCTAGATGAATTAATTACTAAACAGGAACAAAAAGCAAGGAACAAAAAAAATTTGGGTTGCCTCCCAACAAGCGCTAACGTTTAACGCCCCTAGCTAGGCATGATGATTTCAATGATGCTCACATAAAAGATCAGAATTGAAACATAAAGAAAGCATCATGAAGAATATGACTAGCACATTTAAGTCTAACCCACTTTCTATGCATAGGGATTTTGTGAGCAAACAATTTATGGGAACAATAATCAACTAGCATAGGAAGGCTAAACAAGCATAACTTCAAAACTTTAAGCACATAGAGAGGAAACTTGATATTATTACAATTCCTACAAGCATATATTCCTCCCTCATAATATTTTTCAGTAGCATCATGAACGAATTCAACAATATAACCATCACATAAAGCATTCTTTTCATGATCTACAAGCATATAAATTTTACTACTCTCCACATAAGCAAACTTCTTCTCATGAATAGTAGTGGGAGCAAACTCAACAAAATAACTACCATGTGATACTTTATTCACATAATGAATTTGAACATTAAAATCATGATGACAAGTTTCATGTATATCAATACTCTTTATAGCATAAAGGGCCATTTGCATTTCTGTCCCTAACTCGAACCACCTAATCAGATATACCCCTAATTCAAAAGCCTGCTCAAATTTGCCCCTCCGCCGTTAGGTGCCCTTACAGAAATGCCCTTCTGCGTCGTTACCGTCCGGTCAAACAACTTTGACCGTCCTGAAAAAAATAGCAAAAAAATTTATAAAAATCTAAAATTTTGTGAGATCGAAGATACTCACGTGCGCAAGGTTCGTGCAAATTTTCATGCTATTTGGACATTCCAGGAGCTCGCGGCGAGGAAAAACAGTTAATATGCACACTTGTGAACAGTAAATTTGAAATAAAATAGCAAGAAAATTCAAAAAAATATGAATTTTTTTGACATAAAAGAGGCTTGGGTGCACAAGGTGCTTGCAAGTTTTTGTGATCAAATGACATGCGAGGAGCTCTAGCAAGAAAAAACAAAATAGTCATTTTTTCCTAAGTTTTTTCCTGAGCCAAATTTTGTTTTTTTCTCCACAAGCCCCTCCAATGTCCAAACACAACAAAAATTTGCACGCATCTTGTAGACCATAGCCTCTTTGATGCCAAAATATTTCATATTTTTTTGAATTTTCTTGCTATTTTTTTGAATTTACTGTACACAGGCTTACATATTTATTGTTTTTCCTTTGACACGAGTTCCTGGAGTGCCCAAACAGCACGAAAATTTGCACGCACCTTGCGAACCTGAGTATCTTTGATCTCACAAATTTTCAGATTTTTTAGATTTTTATTGCTAGTTTTTTTAGGATAGTCAATGCCCTTTGACCGGCTTTGACCTACTTTGACCGGACGGTAACGGCACAGAAGGGCATTTCTGTAAGTGCACCTAACGGCGGAGGGGCAAATTTGAGCAGGCTTCGAAATTAGGGGTAAATCTGAGAGTGGGCACAAATTAGGGGCATAGATGTAAATGTCCCTAGCATAAATGTCATCACAATAATCATCATAGATAGGAGGCATGCTATCATCATAATATATTTTCTGATAAAAACTTGGGGGACTAAAAATATCATCTTCATCAAACATAGCATCCCCAAGCTTGTGGCTTTGCATATCATTAGCATCATGGATATTCAAAGAATTCACACTAATAACATTGCAATCATGCTCATCATTCAAGTATTTAGTGCCAAACATTTTAATGCATTCTTCTTCTAGTACTTGAGCACAATTTTCGGAATCCTCATTTTCACGGAAGACATTAAAAAGATGAAGCATATGAGGCACCATCAATTCCATTTTTTTGTAATTTTCTTTTATAGACTAAACTAGTGATAAAGCAAGAAACAAAAAGATTCGATTGCAAGATCTAAAGATATACCTTCAAGCACTCACCTCCTCGGCAATGGCGCCAGAAAAGAGCTTGATGTCTACTACACAACCTTCTTCTTGTAGATGTTGTTGGGCCTCCAAGTGCAGAGGTTTGTAGGACAGTAGCAAATTTACCTCAAGTGTATGACCTAAGGTTTATCAATCCGTGGGAGGCGTAGTATGAAGATGGTCTCTCTCAAACAATCTTGCAACCAAATAACAAAAAGTCTCTTGTGTCCCCAACACACCCAATACAATGGTAAATTGTATAGGTGCACTAGTTTGGCGAAGAGATGGTGATACAAGTGCAATATGGATGGTAGATATAGGTTTTTGTAATATGAAATTATAAAAACAGCAAGGTAGCAAGTGATAAAAGTGAGCATAAAGGGTATTGCAATGGTAGGAAACAAGGCCTAAGGTTCATACTTTCACTAGTGCAAGTTCTCTCAACAATAATAACATAACTGGATCATATAACTATCCCCCAACATGCAACAAAGAGTCACTCCAACATCACTAATAGCGGAGAACAAACAAAGAGATAATTGTAGAGTACAAAACCAGCTGAAAGTTATCCTTTCTGATCGATTTATTCAAGAGTCCGTAGTAAAATAACACAAAGCTATTCTTTCCATTTGATCTATCATAGAGTTCGTACTAGAATAACACCTTAAGACACAAATCAACAAAAACCCTAATGTCACCTAGATACTCCAATGTCACCTCAAGTATCTGTGGGTATGATTATACGATATGCATCACACAATCTCAGATTCGTCTATTCAACCAACACAAAGTACTTGAAAGAGTGCCCCAAAGTTTCTACCGGAGAGACAAGATGAAAACGTGTGCCAACCCCTATGCATAAGTTCACAAGGTCACTGAACCCGCAAGTTGATCACCAAAACGTACATCAAGTAGATCACGTGAATATCCCATTATCACCACAGATAAGCACATGCAAGACATACATCAAGTGTTCTCAAATCTTTAAAGACTCAATCCGATAAGATAACTTCAAAGGGAAAACTCAATCCAATACAAGAGAGTAGAGGGGGAGAAACATCATAATATCCAACTATAATAGCAAAGCTCGCAATATATCAAGGTCGTGCCAAATCAAGAACAGAGAGAGGGAGAGAGATCAAACACATAGCTGCTGGTACATACCCTCAGCCCCGAGGGTGAACTACTCCCTCCTCGTCATGGAGAGCGCCGGGATGATGAAGATGGCCACCGGTGATGGTCCCCCTCCGGTAGGGTGCAGGAGCAGGGTCCCGATTGGTTTTCGGTGGCTACAAAGGCTTGCGGCGGCAGAACTCCCGATCTATGGTGCTCCTGGATGTTTTCAGGGTATATGGGTATATATAGGAGGAAGAAGTAGGTCAGTGGAGCTGTGAGGGGCCCATGAGGGTGGGGGGCTCGCCTCCCTACCTCGTGGCCTCCTCGCTTCTTTCTTGACGTCCACTCCAAGTCCTCTGGATCACGTCTGTTTCAAAAATCACTCTCCCGAAGGTTTCATTCCATTTGGACTCTATTTGATATTCCTTTTCTGCAAAGCACTGAAATAGGCAAAAAACAGCAATTTGGACTGGGCCTCCGGTTAATATGTTAGTCCCAAAAATAATATAAAAGTGTATAATAAAGCCCATTAAACATCCAAAACAGATAATATAATAGCATGGAACAATAAAAAATTATAGATACATTGGAGACATATCACTCCACCCGCTCTCCCCCTCCCCACCCCGTTGTTGCCGCCACCACTATTCTCCGGCCGCCTCCTCACTGCTCACCCCCCGGCCGTCCATACCAAACCACATCTCGAAATGGCCGCCACCACGCCCGCGCTTTCGTAGGAGTTTTGTCCGTCGCTTGGAGGAGAATTGGTTGTCGCTGTCTTAGCTGGTGCCAGAGTGGATACGACCATCGGCGACGTTTATGGACCACGGCAGCCACATCAGCTTCTGTCCAGTGCTCAAGAGCGGCCAGTAGCCAGCCGCCAACCACCCCTGCTGCATCGAGGTGATCATCGCGGCCTCTTTGCCACCATGACCGCAAGGTGTTTGACACTTTGCCCACAAAGGTATGGACAGTGGAGATGAATTTTTCTTCCACCACTCCATTTATTCATCGGACGATTCGTCCTCGGATGATGAAGATCTTGTGGTGACTGCACTGGTTGTTTACGACCACATTGAATGGAAGCTTCCTCGGTATAGGGGGTTACTCCCTGGCCGTGCTCCCAACCTGAACCGCAATAGGGAGAGAGGCCACGCCCTCTCTATGCCGATTACTTTGCGAACACCCCGCTCTTCAAGCCGGATAAATTCCGTCGCTGTTTTCGTATGGCAAGGCATGTGTTCAATCATATACGAGAGGGAGTGGTTTCTCATGACCCATACTTCGAGTGCAAGATGGATGCCCTTGGCAAGCTTGGCTCTTACGAGAAATGCACAATGGCCATCCGCATGCTTGCATATGGAATTCCAGGCGATCTGGTGGATGAGTATGCGCGTATGAGTGAGTCCACATGTCTGATGTCACTGTAAAAGTTCTGCAAGGCCGTGGTGGCAATGTTTGGCCCTAAGTACTTGAGGCAGCCAAATGCCGCTGATACAGAGAGATTGTTGGCGACCAACGTGTAAGTGCATCTAGTGCCACCCCTAGTTGGTTTTGGAGTATTGACGACAAACCCAGTTGAGGGGCTAATGTGTTTGTGAGAATTGCTGGATAACACAGGTAGTAGTCCCTCATTGATTCGGTTTACCTACCGGAGATGACCCCTAAAAATGTGTGAAGACATTGAAGAGAATGGTGGTCTGTGAAGCTATTGACGTTGAAGACTATGACATGAGAAGACATCGCATGAAGACTATGGAGCACGAAGACTTAGTTATTTCGTTGTTTCCTTTTCTTCTTTGTTGAGTCACAGGAACCACCGCACTGTTAAGTGGGGTCCAAGTGAACAAAGTCAGAGTGACTGAAGTGATGCTCAACCAAATCCTATGTCTTCAAGCGAAGACAATGAGAGCAATCTTATTCAGAGTCGGATGAGTCAGCTTTACTTGTAGCCCAAGTCAAGCTGCCGCGTGTGTTTGAAATCTGACCGTTGGGGCACATGTCAGTTCCTTAGTGACCCAGGGTCATTTCGGACAAATCAAGTCGGGTTGCCTAGTGGCTATAAATAGCCCACCCCCTACACCATAAATTGGTGGCTGCTCAGAGTTAGTTCACGGCTTTTGTTGTTTGAGAGCAACCCACCTCCGAAGCATTTGAGAGAGAATCCTTGCGAGGACAAAGCCCAAACCACCCAGAGCCCAAAGAGTGTTTGGCATCACTGAAGTCTTTCTCTCCGCGTGATCTGAAGACTTGTTACACTTAAGGACTGTGAATACTCTAGCCGGTTAGGCGCCACGTTCTGTGCATCCAAGAGTCATTGTGGATTGCCGATGAACGAAGTCTGTGAAGGTTTGGAAGTCTACCTTGAAGACTTACCAGAGTGATTGGGCGGGGACTAAGTGTCCTTAGCTCAAGGGGAATAAGGTGAAGACGCGGTCTTCTGATTTCAATATTAGCCTCCCTAACCAGACGTACAGTTGTCACAGCAACTGGAACTGGTCAAACAAATCACTGTCCTCTCCAAGCTACTGGTTCTATCTCTCACTTCTCTTTACTTACAGTTTGTCTTCGTTAAGTCATTGCCTGCTTGCATTATCTGATTGACTTCACTGCGTGACTACTTGTTCTGATTGGCTTCATACTATCTTCCATGCTGATCCTTACTACCTAGCTGCTAATAGTCTTCGTGCTTTCACTTCATTAAATACTTGACTTGGTTTGCCTAGTGTAGTCTACCTTCCGCTGCATACGAATAGTGTCATTTCTATTGTTTGCCTTCGAAACTCCCATGTTTTGAAGGCTTTCATAAAAATCGCCTATTCACCCCCCCTCTAGTCGATAACCAACTCTTTCAATTGGTATCAGAGCAAGGTACTCCCTTGTTCTGTGTGATTCGGTTTAACCACCTGGAGTTTTAGCTATGTCGACTGCAGGGATAATCAAAGTCTCTGCTGCGTGCCCCATCATTGATGGCACTAAATACCCCTACTGGAAGAATAAGATGCGCATGCATCTTGAAGCCATTGATGTCGATCTGTGGTATGTCGTCAAGAACGGCATTCCCAAGACCGGTGAACGTGTCACCCCTGCTGATGTCAAGAAGTTCGTTCAACTGGACTCTACCGCCAAGAACATCATTTGTGGTCATCTGACCAAGGGATAGTATGGCCATGTGAGTGCTCTGGAAACATCGAAGCTAGTCTGGGACTGGCTCTCCAAGGTCAACGAAGGCGTCTCAACTCAGCGAGATGAAAGGATCAGTGTTCTCCACAACCTCTTCAACCGCTTCAAGAGACACGACAATGAGAACGTCCAACTCACATTTGATCGCCTCACTGATATCACAAATGAGCTCCAAGCACTCGGCGCCACTGAGATCACGAAGCATGAAATGGTCAAGACACTGCTGAGATCACTTGACAGCTCATTTGACACCTTAGCCCTGATGATTCAAGAACGCCGTGATTTCAAGACTCTTGATCCGTCTGACATACTTGAGAGGCTCAACACACATGAGTTTCAGCTATCTGAGAAACGAGATATCTATGGCCCCAACTATGGCCGAACTCGCGCTTTGAAGGCAAAGGTTGTTTCCTCATCTGAAAAAGAATCTGACTGCAGTTCTGGTGATCCTGAAGACATTAGAAAGGAGCTTGCTATGCTTGTGAAGAAGTTCCAGAAATTCACTAAGAAGAAAGGCTTCAAAAAGTCTTCACGATCCAGCTCAAGAAATGATGAAGCTTCCACCCATGACCACAAGAAGAGAACATGCCACAAGTGCAAGAAACCTGGTCACTACATCTCTGAGTGTCCACAGTGGGACAATGAGAAGAAGAAGAAGAAGAAGAAGAAGAAGAAGAAGAAGAAGAAGAGCAAAGAATATGATTCTGATGACAAGAAGAAGAAGAAGAAATCCTCAAAGTCTTCTTCCAAGTATTCTTCCAAGTCTTCATCACATAAAAAGAGCTCATCTGGCAAGGCTCATGCTTTTGTTGGCAAGGAGATGGATTCAGAGGAGGAGTCTGCTTCTGAGGAGGCGGAGGTGGAGTCTGAGGAGGAGTCCAACTCTGGTGTTGTGAGTCTGGCTCTAGCTACAGCCTACGTTGCCAAGTCCATCTTCAACACGGAAGACAATGGCTCCGTCACCAACGCTGATGATAATGACAAGGACGACTCGCTCCCACCTACTGCTTCATGGCACGTGGTGCCAAGGTAAAATCACGCAATGCCTACTTTCAAACATCAAGTGAAGATGACTCTGATGGTGAATCCAAACCTAGTTACAAAACACTTGCTAAAATTGCAACTGAACAACAGAAAGCTATGGAACATATTCAAAAGCTGTTAGACAAAAGCAATGACCTGTTGGAGGCGGAAATGACCCGATCTCAGTCCTTAATTGAAGACATCAAAAATCTTCATGTTAAGTACGAAGAACTTGAAAGTCGTCATGAATCGCTCTCAACAACTCATGAAAAGCTTTCCTACGATTATCTTCAAAGGAAGCAAGATCTTAAGAAATTGAGAATGATTCATGAAGATCTTCAAAAGGAGAACGAGTCACTTCGCGCTCAATAGATTAGTCCCGCTCAGGAAGGATTTGAACCACCATGTCTAAAATGCATTGAGCGTGATAACGCTGCCTCTGTTGCTGAATGTTCTACTGCTGCTACTGTTGCAATATGTTCAACTGCTGATGTGGTAACTAACCCCTCTGCTGAGGATACCACTACTATTGCCGATGAGAATGCTAGGTTGAAGACACTGCTTGAGACAGGGATGTATAAAAGTCTCAAAGGGCATCAGACATTATGTGATGTCCTCAAAAGGCAGATTCTGAACCGAAACCCTAGGAAAGAGGGTGTTGGGTTCGAGAGGAAAATGAATGTTAACGGGTCATACTGGAAGCGTGAACAGTACCCCAAAACCACATGTGTTGCTGCAAAGGAACCTTCAATAGATCTATCCACCTTATCTGGCTTCACTTGTGCTAACCCTATTATCATTGATGAATCCTTTGATGCAAACTATAAACTGTTTAAGAATCAGAATGGCGAAGTGTTTGCCAGGAATATTGGTACTAACTGCAGGAATGGGCCACCTATGAAGAAGATATGGGTACCCAAAAGTTGTCTTGAGAATCTTCCTGTGAATGTCGTCATGACACCACCTGGGAAGAAGATAAACCCCACGCCAAAGGCTTCATATGGTCCAAAAGCTTCATACAGACCGAGGACTCATCTGAGTCACCCTAACGTCAATGTTTTGCAGGGAAATCATACTCAGACCCATGAATATGAGCGTGTTTCTTCAAACCGCTATGTTCATAGAACAAAGAACTTTTCTTCTTATTCTTATGAGTATTATTCACCTCCTACAAGGCTATTTACTAGGGCTCTAAAGCCGAAGTTCTCAGATGCCACACTTAGACTCATTGCTTCTAAGCCACCGCTGAAAATGTGCGTGGTAAAGAAAACTTTACTCTCTTTTGCAGGGAAAGGTCTCCAGCTGGAAATCAAAGGCGTCCGATGCTATGTTGGGGACCTTAAACATCTTGTGGGGCGCAAGATAAAATGCCCAAATGGTCTTACTATGTATTTCGTCCCGGGATTCCTTGACACTCATCCTATCTATCCTAACCAAGATCTGAATTTCCATGTTCCACTGGTTCATCAAATGTTTATGCTTCACAACTCGCTTGGTGAAGCCTATCCCCCAAACTGCACTGTAGGCTATGACACCTCGTACTTCAGAATGGATTATGGACAGTGGATGCACTGACCACATGACTGGAGATCAAAGTCTACTGATGGATTCAACGCTACGTCCATCAGACAAGAGTCACATCACATTTGCTGACACTGGTAAAAGCAAGGTATTGGGTCTAGGTAGAGTTGCAATATCAAGGGATCAACAAATGGATAAAGTGATGCTTGTCGAATCCCTTGGTTTCTACTTAATGTCTGTCTCAATGCTTTGTGACTTAAACATGATTGCGCTATTTGGAAAATATCGTTGCCTTGTTCTAATGGAATCTGACAAGTCTCTAGTCTTTGAAGGGTATCGGAAAGATGATCTATATATGGTAGATTTCTCAGCAGGACCACAGATGGCCGTATGTCTTCTAGGAAAAGCTTCAGAGTGCTGGCTTTGGCATCGAAGTCTAGGGCATGCTGGCATGAGGAACTTGCACACTCTCGCGAAGAAGAAGCATGTCGTGGGCATCAAAGGCGTAAAGTTCAAGAAGGATCATCTGTGTGGTGCCTACAAAGCTGGAAAGATGACTAGGGCCAAGCATCCCTCGAAGACAATCATGACTATGTCTCAACCCTTCGAGCTGCTACACATGGACTTATTTGGCCCTACTCACTACTCTACTCTCACTACCACTACTTGCCTCTATGGCTTTGTCATTGTTGATGATTATTCAAGATATACTTGGGTGAATATAATCCTCTACAAGAATGAAGTGCAGGATGTCTTCATACGCTTTGCCAATCATGCCATGACGAACTATGGCGTCAAGATCAAGCATATCAGAAGTGACAACGGCACTGAGTTCAAGAACACCGGCCTCGACCTTTATCTGGATACTATGGGCATCACTCATGAGTTCTCTGCTCCGTACACACCTCAGAAGAATGGCATCGTGGAGCGCAAGAACAAAACCCTTATTGAGATGGATCGAACGATGCTCGATGAGTACAAGACTCCACGGAAGTTCTGGCCTGAAGCCATTGATACTGCTTGCCACATCATCAACCGTGTTTATCTTCACAAGCTTTTGAAGAAAACATCCTATGAACTCCTAACTATTCAAGGATCCACATCACACTTCAAAATTTGCACCGAAAGCACATGAAGGTTTTATGCTTGGTTACGGAAACGATTCGCACTCCTACAGAGTCTTCAACATCTTTCACTATAAAGTGGTTGAAACTGTGGATGTGCGGTTCGATGAGACTAACGGCTCGCAAAGAGAGCACCTGCCAAATGTGCTAGATGAAGTACCTCCTAGTGAATCAATCAAGCAAATGGGAATTGGAGAGATCATACCTTCTGAGGCTCAGACTGAAGAGGAACTTATCATTTCTGAACCTAATCAACCTGAAGACAATGCTCAGCCTAAAGACAATCCTCCAAATGAAGACATTGATCAGCAAGAGCAAAATCTTCATCGTGTTCATCCTCGTGTTGCAAATGAAGTACATATTGAGAAGATAATAGATAGCATCAATGCACCTGGTCCTCACTCGTTCAAGAGCAACACAAAGAGGAACACAACTAACAAACTTCTGTGGGCATTTTGCATTTATCTCAATCTCTGAACCCAAGAAAGTTGCTGAAGCCTTCATGGAACCTGGATGGATTCAAGCTATGCAAGAAGAGCTTCAACAATTCGAGCTGAACAATGTGTGGGAATTGGTCAAGCGTCCTGATCCTCGTAAGCACAATATCATTGGCACCAAATGGATATATCGCACCAAGCAGGAGAGCATGGTCAAGTTGTCAGAAACAAGGCTCGTCTCGTTGCTCAAGGATACACTCAAGTGGAAGGGATTGACTTCGATGAAACATTTTCTCCAGTGACTAGGCTAGAAGCCATTCGCATACTGCTAGCCTACGCAAATCATCACAACGTCCTTCTGTATCAAATGGATGTGAAGAGTGCCTTTATCAATGGAAAGATTGAAGAAGAAGTATATGTTGCACAACCTCCTGGCTTTGAAGATCCAAAACATCCTGATATGGTATACAAGCTCAACAAGGCATTGTATGGCCTCAAACGATCCCCTCGTGCTTGGTATGACACACTCAAAGACTTCCTGAAGAACAAAGGCTTCAAACCTGGTCCACTAGATCCTACACTCTTCACAAATACATATGATGGTGAATTATTTGTGTTCCAAATCTATGTGGATGACATTATCTTCGGCTGCACTAACAAGAAATTCAGTGATGAGTTTGGTCACATGATGCAAGAGCAATATCAAATGTCCATGATGGGCGAGCTGAAGTTCTTCCTGGGTCTCCAAATCCGTTAGCAACGCAATGGCATCTTCATATCTCAAGAAAAATATCTCAAAGATTGCCTGAAGAAGTTTGGAATGCAAGACTGCAAAGGATACACGACGCCAATGCCATCCAAAAGTCATCTGGGTCCCGACGCCAATGGTAAAGAGTTCGATCAAAAGGTATACTGCTCCATGATTGGTTCTTTACTTTATTTATGTGCATCTAGGCCAGATATAATGCTTAGTGTTTGCATGTGTGCCCGATTCCAAGCGGCACCAAAGGAATCGCATCACTTAGCCGTGAAGCGAATTCTTCAATATTTGGCTTACACCCCAACTCTAAGATTATGGTATCCAAAGGGCTCAGAGTTTGATCTAGTTGGATTCTCAGATGCTGATTATGCCAGTGACAAGGTTGATCGCAAGTCCACATCAGGCACATGTCACTTTCTGGGACGATCTCTTGTTTGTTGGTCTTCAAAGAAGCAGAACTGTGTATCTCTCTCCACTGCTGAATCCGAATACATTGCTGCTGGATCTTGTTGTGCTCAGCTTCTCTGGATGAAGCAAACTCTCAAGGACTATGGTATCCACCTGAAGAATGTGCCACTCTACTGCGATAATGAAAGCGCCATCAAGATTGCCAACAATCTAGTTCAGCACTCGAAGACAAAGCACATTGAAGTTCATCATCACTTTCTCAGAGATCATGTAATGAAGGAAGATATTGATATCATTCATGTCAACACTGAAGAGCAATTGGCTGATATCTTCACAAAGCCCTTGGATGAGAAAAGGTTTTGCAGGTTGCGGTGTGAGCTAAATATCTTGGAATCCTCAAATGTCCTGTGATCGGACACACATCCTAGCACTTATGCATTTTGATGACTTAGATGTGCAACACACGAAGTAATGTATATCTTCAATCAATGAAGACATACACTCTAAGTGTGAATACATTAATGCGGAACTTGACTTCGGAGCGCCACGATAATTGTGCTTCGTGTCTGGGTCTAATACTTCCTATACAGTGGGTAACGCCACCACCAAACTTTTGTTTGAAGTGTTTCCCTTGGCGTTATGATTACAAAGTTTTCGTATTTGATTTGTCTTCATCTTTGACTTATGTTCATATGTATCTTCATCCCGTTGATTTGAACTTATACTAGTTATATACATATTTGTGTTATGTCCTCTACAGCATTCACTTATAGCTATGACATCTTGCTGAATCTTTTGATCTAAGTGAATGTGATCGGACCCTAACCTATCTATGCTTCTACCAGATCATATGCATTCTATTGAAAACTGTCGATTGTCTTCACTAAGACCTTGTCAGCTGAAGTTTATCTAACAATCATTTATATCTGTTTTTAGTGCTATATCCTTATTGCCTGAAAGCCAGAAATTCGGAACGACCACCCCGACAACCAGGCGTGCGTGGGAACATGGAACAACTTCCAATGTGTTGCATGCTTGCCACGTGCCCTTCAGATGTGAACCGCCAGGGGCACCTACGTAATTGCGCTGTGCCATCCCTTTCCTTATAAATACCCATCACATCATGGGCAAAATCCTTCTTCCACCTCGCCACCTCTCACAAACCCTAGCGCCACCGCTAGCTCTCGACGACGCCGGCGACGAAGCACTTAGCTGTCGCGACCTCACCGACGCCGTCCTCACGCCATCCATGGACCTCGTTTTCTCCACCGCCGCGGTAGGTGTCTTCCGTCGCCAAGTTAGGGCACGGGAGATCGAACTGCTCGGCCTCCAACTTCTCTCTGTCTAGCAGTTCTTCGTGTGGTAATTAAAACTTACTTTTTACCGTCTTTTTGATCTGATAGATTCATTCTTCCTTACCAAAAGTGGTTTCTATACTTCCAAAGTTGAATCTATCCAGTTCTGCATCTCATATTTTGCCTAGTCTGTTCACTTATGCTTCCTTACATGTTAGATTCCTCACTTGTACTTATTCTTGGATTCGTACAAATCTGGAACCAACTCATAACAAATAAGTTAATGCCTTCGCATTATGAGGTCAATGTCTTCAAACTGATTTATCTTCAAAATCTTCTGAGAATGCATATGACCTCTTCCCCTTCCCTCGCACCTCTAATGCTGTCACATGTACATGTCCATGGGAGAATCCCTTGGTTCTCATAGTCTGCATTCATTTGCAGAATTCTTACAGAGTCACATAAATTCTCCTAAAGCCAATTCTTGTCTGACCAGCCGGCGGAAGCCTTTGCTAGTTCTGAAGCCATTCAGTTTAAGCTTCATGGCAACTGATAAGTCAGCTAGAAAGGGTGGTAGACAGCGCCGAGGAAATACATCCAAAGATTTGCCGCCAGATCTGCACGAACTATGGTGAACGCAAGAATGGAATCCAATGGATTCGAAGATATTGGGCAGAGGAATGGTTCAAGTACAGTTTTGTCACTGCTGACTATGCTGAGAAGAATGCCATCAAGTGACCTTGGGGAGATATCCTATACAAAAATCTTCCACCCATGTCCAAGTCTGAAGCCATTGATCAAGGCTTCTATCCGTGCATGGTTCGCGGACCATAGCCAGAGAATGCTGACCCATCTTCTCTTCTGTGGTGTCGCGAAGACAATCTGTTCAAGGGCAACTTCAAGTTTGCCAAAGACTCTGCTATGAAGAACAAGAAGGCATTTGGACTTGACTTCAACCCCTGTCCATCTGCTCCTCGAGATGATGGCACTCGTGAAGCCAATGAAAATAGAATTGGCTCCTTTTACAACCTCGAAGGCCTCATCACTCACATTGCCATCCAAGGTGCAAATGCGGATCACTCTGCTGATGTTGCTGATTCTGATGAAGTGTCAGCTCCTCCTAAGCCGAAGAAGCAAAAGAAAACTAAGGCTTCAAAACCTACTGCTGCATCAAAAGCTTCATGTGTGAAGCCATTGGCAACTGCTCCTCTTGCACAAAGTATCAATTCTGAAGATCTCTCTCGCATTTCCAAGAAGAAAGAGAAGCCCCAGAAGAAAAATGTCAAGAGTTCTGGTCAAGCACTGACACCAGCTGCCGTTCTGAGGAACGAGACTGAAGCCATTGATCTGTCAATAGATGATGAGTGTGGTGATGATGCTCTTGAGCGGCTGATTAAGACCAAGCAAGAGGAGGAGATCTTCAATGATCTGCCCCTCTTCAATGTGAACATTCTGGATAACTTCATTGATGAGTGGTTTGACAACCCGAATCTCAGCTTTGATGATCTTCAGCTCCCAATTGGCATCAGCGTCGCCTTCCAAGGCGCCATTGCTCCTGAGCTGGCTCTGGCTCAGAGGATTGTTGAACTGGAAAACAAAATTGACTATGAGAAAGACCAGTTCAAGAAGCACGTGGCCAAGCTCAATGTGGCTGATGTTCAAAACTTCAAGCTGGTGCACGACCTCAAGGAGGCGTTTCGCAAGAAGCGTGAAGAAGCCAAAGGTTCACGCGAGCGAATGAAAAATCTAGCTGCCAAGTGTGTTCAAGCTTACAATGAAGCTGAGAAGCGCAAGGCACTTGGGCGTCCTGGCATAGACCCCAAGCTGGCTGCCAAGAAGAAGAAGCCTGCTGTGGCCCAAGCTGAAGCATCAAGGCAAGAAGAACCTCGCATTGTCTTCCCTGCCAGTATGACAGGCTCGAAGCCTAAGGTCCCCACAGTGGCTTTAGAACTGAAGAAAATCAGGGTAGCTGAAGCCGAAGCCAGAAAGCGCAAACTTAAGAACACCGCTGACGATGCGCCACCAACAAAGAAGAGAAAGACTAAGAAGAAAGATCGGGCTGCTCCCATAGAGCCCCTCGTTGTCGAGCCCATCTCTTTTGCTCGTCCTGCATCCGAACGCCAAGAGTGTCAGTTGATAGTTCACGAGCCTGCTTCCATAGAGGCTCCTGAAGCTGAAGAAGTTCCAGCCATTGACCCCATCACGGCTGAAGACATTGGTCCCCAAGACAATGTAGATGATGATGAAGTCCTTCCTCAAATCAAGCGCCAAACGGTATCATCGCCTGTTCTCACGAATATCGAACTCATCAGTATTGGTCGTCCTTTGACGCCAATCACTCAGGATGCTTCATGGGCTGATCGCCCCCAACCAGCAACTCCAAATCAAGACTCACCGAGTACTCCCCCTCCTCAAGTCACCAATCCGGTGCTTGATGATGATGACGACTATGTGGTCCATCCAACTCCCACTCCAAAGGCATCACCCGCATTTCGCAGGCTTCGCAAAGAACCAAGGCCAAAAGTCGCTTCATCGAGCGTTCCAGAAGGAGAAGTTCAAACCCAACTTGGCAGCACAACAAGTGTTTCTTGAAGCCACTCCTACTATGAATGTCTCTGTGTCTGAAGCCAAAGTTGCTGAAGACATACCGGCTGCATCAGCCGATGAAAATCAAGAACCCCATCAAGAAGGAGAACGTGTTTCCACACCCCCTACCAACCAAGAAGATGTTCTCGAGGAGAACGTGTCTGTGCCCGACCTCCAGCTACTCAAGTGGAGGTTGAAAATACTGAGGCGGCCATAGTCATGGCCATCTCAGGCCCGGCCCTGTCGGCTCACCCAGGCCCGACCCTAAAATCCAGGGCCTAGTCCCAATGGGCTTGCTCGTGGGCCAGGCTTGGGCCTAAGTTTTGAGCCCACCAGCAGGGCCTGGACGGGCTTGGGCTTGGCATATTAGCATTTTAAGGAAGAGGCCCGGCCCACGGCCCTAAGCCCTAAGGGCTTTTGAGGGCTTTTACCAGATGGGCCGGGCTTGGGCTTGAAAAGTAGGCTAGATGGTAGGTCCTGGGAGGGCCTGGGCCTCAGTTTTTTGCCGTGGGCTTTTTTAGGCCCGGCCCAAGCCCGGCCCGGCCCGGCCCATGGCCAGATATAGGCGGCCACCAATGACACTACTGAAGCCAATGACATTGTAATGGCTGAAGCTAATGTGGCGCTTGCAGTAAACACCATGCCTGAAGCCAATGATGCACCTGCACCAAATGTGCAGCCTGACGCCCTTGCCAATGCCACTGCTCCTGTACTGCCACCAAGGCCACACACCATTGAGCAAGCATTTTATCAAGGCGGGCTTGTCATTGTCAGATGGCCAATTCTGGTTCCTCCGCGTGCTCCCGGACCTCAGTTTGATTATCATGTGGAGCACAGGCCACAGGTTCAGAAGCCAAAACCAAGGCTGCCAAGGTTTCCAGGTACTGCATCTGCACCAGGATCATTCAATGTCAATGGCTTTATTGCGCACAACACTTTCTTTGATAGAGCCAAGAACCCATATTCCAAGCCAAGAATATCATCTGATCGGTTCTGGAGTTATCAGCAGTGCAGTTATTACTCCTGTGTCCTATACAATCAAGGGCGCATATTTCCTCATATGCGTCTGGACTATGAAGCCATTGCTGGCCTGCCTTGCTTAGAAGAAGCCCTCGACTGTTTCAGAGATGTAGGCCCTCTCCAGTTTGTGACTGATAAAGAAAATTGGAATGAAGAACTTCTGCTGCAATTCTATGCAACTCTCCACATTCGCAGCTACAACAGGGATCCGAAGACATGGGTCCTTGAGTGGATGACAGGCAATGTACACCATGAAGCCAAAGCTCTTGATCTCATTAAGCTTACTGGCCTGTCCACTCCAGGTGAACTATATGAACCTGGTTGTCAGCTTCACCGCAATGCATTGGAAAGCATCTTCCAGAAGCCTGAGCCCAATATGAGCCAAATGCTGAGTATGATGAAGCCACTGCCGTAGGATGCTATATATCCCAAGGAATTCTTTGTTGAAGACCTAGAGTATCTGCCCCGCACCATCTATCACATTATCAAGCGAACTCTTTGGCCCATCAAAGGACATTCTTCCTCAGCTAAGCTTGAAGGCTCAATGAAGAGTCTGGTCTTCTATATTCTCAATGGCATCAGCTTCAACACTCAGGATTTCTTCATTCGCCAATTTGCTGCATCAGGCTCAGATATATTTGGTCTAAAATTCTATGCTCCATGGGTAATGCGTCTGATCAAGCTTCACTCTGCTGTTAACTATCAGCCCTTTGCACACAACCATCTCATATTCTTGCTACAGGTTGATATGTCCGTCGAAGCCATTTACCCGGAGCCTACCAAGGAGGCAATTTATCTTCATAATGTCAATCGTCAGAGTTTCTCTTAGCATGTTGAAGGAGTTCATGCTGCCACTCGTGTTTATCCTTTGGCTGGAAATACTCGTGCACCTCGTCATGCCCGTACTGAAGCCACTAAATGCACAATTGCTCCAAGGCCTCGAAAGACATCTCTTGTGCTTAATGACCGAGAGCTTCTCGTGGCCTTGCATCAGAAACACAATAAGCATCATTTCTGGATAAAGCATCAGATGCAAAGCCTCTTGGTGGATATTAATCGCATTCGTAATCTTTCCACCAAGATTGCATTTGTCACTCATGAAACCTGTCGGAGGTCTTGGAAGAGTCTGACATTGCTCAGTGCTGAAGCCGATCTTCAAGATGATGGCTTCACGGAGAAATTCAAGTTTCGATACCACTCCTCCAAGGAATGTTGTCTTGCGTCAGACTCCATCACTCACAGACTCTGAGTACACCTCCTCCGTGAAAACTGTTAATGCCAGAGTCCTTGATGATGCCAATGATGCTACTTCACCACCTCCAACTTTGGCGCGTATGGACACTGCACCAAGTTCGTCTGCACCACCAAACCTCAACGACGACCCTACTGCCTCACCTACTCCTCATGGGAACGAGTAGAGACTATGTCTTCAAACCTTTTTGGTCCTTACTGACAAAAGGGGGAGAAGCATATGTTGATAGTCTTCAAGCGGGTCCATATGGGTGGTTGCTATACTTTTGCCAAGTGTTTACAACTCTCGCTTTTGATACATTTGGTTCTTTGAGTTGTAACACTTAAACTTGATGGCCGTCTGCTACTTTTTCTGCTATTCTATGATGCAACGATAAATTCCGCGTGTGCGATGGTAAATCCCACATGAAGTCATTCTGCAGACGTCCATTTTTCATTATGCATATCATTATTCTTGTTATATCTGTTCATGCATGATGTATTGTCTTCATAAGGTGAAGAGGATCTCCACAAGTACAACCTACCATGTGCATTTGCATTCCAGCGCAAAACATTTATATGCACATCTTCAGGGGGAGCCTTTTTTGCACCTATGATGACAATATCTTAATCCTTTACAATTTCACATACTTTTATCCCCGTTGAAAACTTCAACCAGTTTGTCATCAATCACCAAAAAGGGGGAGATTGTAAGTGCATCTAGTGCCACCCCTAGTTGGTTTTGGAGTATTGACGACAAACCCGGTTGAGGAACTAATGTGTTTGTGAGAATTGCAGGATAACACAGGTAGTAGTCCCTCATTGATTCGGTTTACCTACCGGAGATGACCCCTAAAAATGTGTGAAGACATTGAAGACAATGGTGGTCTGTGAAGCTATTCACGTTGAAGAATATGACATGAGAAGACATCACATGAAGACTATGGAGCACGAAGACTTAGTTGTTTCGTTGTTTCCTTTTCTTCTTTGTTGAGTCATAGAAACCACCGCACTGTTAAGTGGGGTCCAAGTGAACAAAGTCAGAGTGACTGAAGTGATGCTCAACCAAATCCTATGTCTTCGAGCGAACACAATGAGAGCAAATCTTATCTAGAGTCGGATGAGTCAGCTTTACTTGTAGCCCAAGTTGCTGCCGCGTGTGTTTGAAATCTAACCGTTGGGACACGTGTCAGTTCCTTAGTGACCCAGGGTCATTTCGAACAAATAAGGTCGGGTTGCCCAGTGGCTATAAATAGCCCACCCCCTACACCATAAATTGGTGGCTGCTCAGAGTTAGTGCATGGCTTTTGTCGTTTGAGAGCAACCCACCTCCGAAGCATTTGAGAGAGAATCCTTGCGACGATAAAGCCCAAACCACCCAGAGCCCAAAGAGTGTTTGGCATCATTGAAGTCTTTTTGTCCGCGTGATCTGAAGACTTGTTACACTTGAGGACTGTGAATCCTCCAGCCGGTTAGGCGTCACGTTCTGTGCTTCCAAAAGTCATTGTGGATTGCTGGTGAATGAAGTCTGTGAAGTTTTGGAAGTCTACCTTGAAGACTTACCAGAGTGATTGGGCGGGGACTAAGTGTCCTTATCTCAAGGGGAATAAGGTGAAGATGCGGTCTTCTGAGTTGAATCTCAGCCTCCCTAACCAGACGTACAGTTGTCACAACAACTGGAACTCGTCGAACAAATCACTATCCTCTCCAAGCTACTGGTTCTATCTCTCACTTCTCTTTATTTAAAGTTTGTCTTCGTGAAGTCATTGCTTGCTTGCATTATTTGAGTGACTTCACTGCGTGACTACTTGTTCTAATTGGCTTCATACTATCTTCCATCGTGATCCTTACTACCTAACTGCTAATAGTCTTCGTGCTTTCACTTCATTGAATACTTGACTATGGCTTGCCTAGTGTAGTCTACCTTCCGCTGCATAAGAATAGTGTCATTTCTATTGTTTGTCTTTGAAACTCCCATGTTTTGAAGACTTTCATAAAACTCACCTATTCACCCCCCCTCTAGTCGATAACCAGCTCTTTCACAACGCAACTAGAGGCTTTCCAGGCATGCTTGGCAGCATAGATTGTATTGTAAGTGCATCTAGTGCCACCCCTAGTTGGTTTTGGAGTATTGACGACAAAGTTGGTTGAGGGACTAATGCGTTTGTGAGAATTGCAGGATAACGCAGGTAGTGTCCCTCATTGATTCGGTTTACCTACCGGAGATGACCCCTAAAAATGAATGAAGACATTGAAGACAATGGTGGTATGAGAAGATATTCATATTGAAGACTATGACATGAGAAGACATTACGTGAAGACTATGGAGCGCGAAGACTGTGTGGTTTTGTTGTTTCCTTTTCTTCTTTGTTGAGTCATAAGAACCACCGTACTGTTAAGTGGGGTCCAAGTGAACTAAGTCAGAGTGACTGAAGTGATGCTCAACCCAAATCCTATGTCTTCGAGCGAAGATAATGAGAGCAAATCTTATCCAGAGCTGGATGAGTCAGCTTTGCTTGTAGCCCAAGTAAAGTTGCCGTGTGTGTTTGAAATCTGACCGTTGGAACACGTGTCAGTTCCTTAGTGACCCAGGGTCATTTCGGACAAATCAGGTCGGGTTGCCTTGTGGCTATAAATAGCCCACCCCCTACACCATAAATTGGTGGCTGCTCAGAGTTAGTGCACGGCTTTTGTCGTTTGAGAGCAACCCACCTCGAAGCATTTGAGAGAGAGAGATCCTTGTGAGGACAAAGCCCAAACACCCGGAGCCAAAGAGTGTTAGGCATCACTGAAGTCTTTCTGTCTGTGTGACCTGAAGACTTATTACACTTGAGGACTGTGAATCCTCCAGCCGGTTAGGCGTCGCGTTCTGAGCATCCAAGAGTCATTGTGGATTGCCGGTGAACGAAGTCTGTGAAGGTTTGGAAGTCTACCTTGAAGACTTACCAGAGTGATTGGGCGAGGACTGGGTGTCCTTAGCTCAAAGGGAATAAGGTGAAGACACGGTCTTCTGAGTTAAATCTCAGCCTCCCTAACCAGACGTACAGTTGTCACAGCAACTGGAACTGGTCCAACAAATCCTGTGTCTTCAACAAGCGACTGGTTCTATCCCTTTCCATCCTTTACTAAAGTTTATCTTCGTGAAGTCATTGCCTATCTGTCATACCTGTTTGACTTCATTGCTTGACTACTATCGTTGATTGGCTTCATACTATCTTCCATCCTGATCCTTACTACTTAGCTACTATTAGTCCTGTGCTTTCTCATCATTGCATACTTGACTATGGTTTGCTTACAGTAGTTTATATTCCGCTGCATATCAATTAGGGCATTTCGATTGTTTGTCTTCGAAACTTCCAAGTTTTGAAGACTTTCATAAAAATCGTCTATTCACCCCCCTCTAGTCGATACTAGCACTTTCAATTGGTATCAGAGCAAGGTACTCCCTTGTTCTGTGTGATTCAGTTTAACCACCTGGAGTTTTAGCTATGTCGACTGCAGGGATAATCAAGGTCTCCGCTGCTTGCCCCATGTTCGATGGAACTGAATATCCCTACTGGAAGAATAAGATGCGTAGGCATCTTGAAGCCATTGATGTCGACCTCTGGTATGTCGTCAAGAATGGCGTTCCCAAAACTGGTGGAGGTGTCACCCCTACTGATGTCAAGAAGTTCATTCAACTGGATTCTACTGCAAAGAACATCATCTGTGGTCATCTGACCAAAGGACAGTATAGTCGTGTGAGTGCTTTGGAAACATCAAAGCTAGTCTGGGACTGGCTATCCAAGGTCAACGAAGGCGTATCAACCCTGAGAGATCAAAGAATCAGTGTTCTTCGCAACCTCTTCAACCGCTTCAAGAGAAACGACAATGAAAATGTCCAGCTCACGTTCGATCGCCTCACTGACATCACAAATGAACTTCAAGCTCTTGGCGCAACTGAGATCACCAAGCATGAAATCGTCAAGACACTACTGAGATCACTCGACAGCTCCTTTGACACCCTTGCCCTCATGATACAAGAACGTCCTGACTTCAAGACACTCGATCCGTCTGATACACTTGAGAGGCTCAACACACATGAGTTCCAGCAATCTGAGAAAAGAGATATCTATGGCCCAAACTATGGCCGAACTCGCGCTTTGAAGGCAAAAGTTGTTTCCTCATCTGAAGAAGAATTTGACTGCAGTTCTGAAGATCCTGAAGACATTGGAAAGGAACTTGCTATGCTTGTGAAGAAGTTCCAGAAATTCACTAAGAAGAAAGGCTTCAGAAAGTCTTCACGATCCAGCTCAAGGAATGATGAAGCTTCCACCCATGATCACAAGAAGAGAACCTGCCACAAGTGCAAGAAACCTGGTCACTACATATCTGAGTGTCCACAGTGGGACAATGAGAAGAAGAAGAAGAAGAAGAGCAAGGAATATGATTCTGATGACAAGAACAAGAAGAAATCCTCAAAGTCTTCTTCTAAGTCTTCTTCCAAATCTTCATCATACAAGAAGAGCTCATCTGGCAAGGCTCGTGCTTTTGTTGGCAAGGAAATGGATTCAAAGGAGGAGTCTTCTTCTGAGGAGGCGGAGGTGGAGTCTGGAGAGGAGTCCGACCCTGGCGTTGCAAGTCTGGCTCTAGCCGCAGCCTATGTTGCCAAGTCCATCTTCAACACCGAAGACAATGACTTCCACACCAACACTGAAGCTAATGATGAAGACGATCCTACTCCCACCTACTGCTTCATGGCACGTGGTGCCAAGGTAAAATCACGTGATGCTTACTTCCAAACATCAAGTGAAGATGACTCTGATTGTGAATCCAAACCCAGCTACAAAACACTTGCTAAAATTGCAACTGAACAACAAAAAGCTAGGGAACATACTCAAAAACTGTTAGACAAAAGCGATGACATGTTGGACGCGGAAATGACCCGTTCACAGTCCTTAGTTGAAGATATAAAAAATCTTCATGCTAAGTACCAAGAACTTGAAAGTCGTCATGAAACGCTCTCAACTACTTATGGAAGGCTCTCCTATGATTATCTTCAAAGGAAGCAAGAGCTTGAGAAATTGAGAGCGGCTCATGAAGATCTTCAAAAAGTGAATGAGTCACTTCGCGCTCAACAGATCAGTCCCGCTCAGAAAGAATTTGAACCACCATGTCTAAAATGCATTGAGCATGATAATGCTACATCTGTCGCTGAATGTTCCACTGCTGCTATTGTTTCATTGTCTTCACCTACTGATGTGGTTTCTAACCCCTGTGCGGAGGATACCACTACTATTGCTGATGAAAATGCTATGTTGAACACATTGCTTGAAACAGGGATGTATAAGAGTCTGAAAGGGCATCAGACACTCTACAATGTCCTCAAAAAGCAGATTCTGAACCGAAACCCTAGGAAAGAGGGTGTTGGGTTCGAGAGGAAAATGAATGATGATGGCTCGTACTAGAAGCCTGAGTAGTACCCCAAAACCACATGGGTTGCTGTAAAGGAACCTTCAGTAGACCCATCCACTTTATCTGGCTTTACCTGTGCTAATCCTATTATCATTGATGAATCCTTTGATGCAAACTATAAGCTGTTCAAGAATCAGAATGGTGAAGTGTTTGCTAGGTATATTGGTACTAACTGCAGGAATGGACCACCTATGAAGATCTGGGTACCTAAGCAGTACATTGAGAATCTTCCTGTGAATGTCGTCATGACACCACCAAGGAAGAAGACAAACCCCAGACCTATAGCTTCATATGGCCCAAAGGCTTCATACAGATACAGGACTCACTTGAGTCACCCTAACGCCAATGTTTTGTAGGGAAATCATACTCAAACTTATGAATATGAGCGTGTGTCTTCGAACCGCTATGTTCATAGGACTAGGAACTTTTTTGCTTATTCATATGAGTATCATTCTCCTCCTGCAAGGCTATTTGCTAGGGCTCCAAAGCCGAAATTCTCAGATGCTGCACTTAGACTCATTGCTTCTAAGCCACCCCTGAAAATGTGGGTGGCGAAGAAGAATTAACTTTCTTTTGCAGAGAAAGGTCTCCATCCTGCAATCAAAGGCGTCCGATGCTATTGCTGGGGACCTAAAACACATTAAGGACGCATGATAAAATGTCATTCTATATACTTCATATCTGAATCGCTTACCTGTCATACTATGTATCCAAATCTTGATATAAGCTGTGACAATTCCTATATGCGCCAAATGTTTATGCTTCACAACACTCTTGTGAAGCCTATCCTCCTAACTGCACTGTAGGGTACATCACCAAAAGCTTTAGAATGGATTATGGACAGTGGATGCACAAATCATATGACTGGTGATCGAAGTCTTCTCATGGACTCAACCTTACGTCCATCCGACAAGAGTCACATCACATTTGCTGACACTGGTAAAAGCAAGGTATTGGGTCTAGGTAGAGTTGCAATCTCAAAGGATCAACACATGGATAAAGTGATGCTTATTGAATCCCTTGGTTTCAACTTAATGTCTGTCTCAATGCTTTGTGACTTGAACATGATTGTGATATTTGGAAAATATCGTTGCCTTGTACTAATGGAATCTGACAAGTCTCTAGTCTTTGAAGGGTATCGAAAAGATGATCTATACATGGTAGATTTCTCAGCAGGTCCACAGCTGGTCATATGTCTTCTCACAAAAGCTTCAGAATGCTGGCTCTGGCATCGAAGGCTAGGGCATGCTGGCATGAGGAACTTACACTCACTTGTCAAGAAGAAGCATGTCATTGGCATCGAAGATGTCAAGTTCAAGAAGGATCATTTATGTGGTGCCTGCGAAGCTGGAAAGATGACAAGGGCAAAGCACCCCTCGAAGATAATCATGACAACATCTCAACCCTTCAAGCTGTTACACATGGACTTATTTGGACCTACTCACTACTCCACCCTCACAACAACTGCTTGTCTATATGGCTTCGTAATCGTTGATGACTACTCAAGATACATATGGGTGCACATAATTCTCTACAAGACTGAAGTGCAAGATGTCTTCAGACGCTTCGCCAATCAAGCAATGAACAATTATGGCGTGAAGATCAAGCATATCAGAAGTGACAATGGCATTGAATTCAAGAACACCAGAGTTGATCTGTATCTGGATACAATGGGAATCACTCATGAGTTCTCTGCTCCATACACACCTCAGCAAAATGGCATCGTTGAGCGCAAGAACAGAACTCTCATTGAGATGGCTCAAACAATGCTAGATGAATACAAGACACCAAGAAAGTTCTGGCCTGAAGCTATTGATACAGCATGTCACATCATCAACCGTGTGTACATTCATAAGCTTCTGAACAAAACATCCTATGAGCTCCTAACTGGCAAGAAGCCAAACGTCAGTTACTTCAGGGTATTTGGAGCTAGGTGCTGGATCAAGGACCCCCATCACAAGTCAAAATTTGCACCTAAGGCTCACGAAGGCTTCATGCTTGGCTATGGAAAGGACTCACACTCCTACAGAGTCTTCAACCTCTATCTCTACAAAATCGTTGAAACTGTGGATGTGAGATTTGATGAAACCAATGGTTCACAGAGAGAGATTCTGCCAAGTACACTAGACGAAGCTTCTCCAAGCGAATCTATCAATTTGATGGGAACTGGTGAAATCATGCCTTCTGAAGCACAGCCTGAAGAGGAACTTATCATTTCTGCACCTAACCAACCTGAAGACAATGCTTAGACCGAAGACAATCCTCCCAATGATGACAATGATCAGCAAGAGCAAAGTCTTCGGCCAGTTCATCCTCATGTTGCAAATGAAGTTCAAATTGAGAAGATAATTGACAACATCAATGCACCTGGTCCACTTACTCGCTCAAGAGCAACACATTTAGCAAACTTCTGTGGGCATTTTTAATTTGTATCAATATCAGAACCCAAGAAAGTTGTTGAAGCTTTTATGGAACCTGACTGGATTCAAGCTATGCAAGAAGAACTTCAACAGTTCAAGCTAAACAATGTTTGGGAACTTGTCAAGCAACCTGACCCTCGCAAGCATAACATTATTGGAACAAAATGGATATATCGAAACAAGCAAGATGAGCATGGTCAAGTTGTCAGAAACAAAGCACGCCTTGTGGCTCAAGGATATACTCAAGAAGGAATTGACTTTGATGAAACATTTGCTCCTGTTGCTAGGCTTGAAGCTATTCGCATACTACTAGCCTACGCTAATCATCACAACATCTTGCTATATCAAATGGATGTGAAGAGTGCATTTCTCAATGGCAAGATTGAAGAAGAAGTGTATGTCGCTCAACCACCTGGCTTTGAAGATCCAAAACATCTTGATATGGTGTACAAGTTAAACAAAGCACTGTATGGCCTCAAACAAGCTCCTCGTGCATGGTATGATACGATCAAATACTTCCTGGAGAGCAAAGGCTTCAAACCTAGATCCCTCGATCCCACACTCTTCACGAAGACATATGATGGTGAACTGTTTGTGTGCCAAATATATGTGGATGACATTATCTTCGGCTGCACCAACCAGAAGTATACTGATGAGTTTGGATACATGATGCAAGAGCAATATCAGATGTCCTTGATGGGTGAGCTGAAGTTCTTCCTTGGTCTTCAAATTCGTCAGCAAAGAAATGGCATCTTCATATCTCAAGAGAAATACCTCAAAGATTGTCTAAAGAAGTTTGGAATGGAAGACTGCAAAGGCTACACGACGCCAATGCCAGCTAAACACCATCTTGGTCCCGACGACAATGGTAAAGAGTTCGATCAAAAGGTATACCGCTCCATGATTGGTTCTTTACTTTATCTATGTGCATCTAGGCCAGATTTTATGCTTAGTGTTTGCATGTGTGCTCGATTCCAAGCGGCACCAAAGGAATCGCATCACTTAGCTATGAAGCGAATTCTTCGATATTTGGCTTACACCCCAACACTCAGATTATGGTATCCCAAGGGCTCAAAATTTGATTTGGTTGGATTCTCGGATGCTGATTATGCCGGTGACAAGGTGGATCGCAAGTCTACATCAGGCACATGTCACTTTCTGGGACGATCACTTGTCTGTTGGTCTTCAAAGAAGCAGAACTGTGTATCACTCTCAACTGCTGAATCTGAATACATTGCTGCTGGATCTTGTTGTGCTCAGCTTCTATAGATGAAGCAAACTCTCAAGGACTATGGCATCAACCTGAAACAAGTACCTCTTTTCTGCGACAACGAAAGTGCCATCAAGATAGCCAACAATCCAGTCCAGCACTCGATGACAAAGCACATTGAAATTCGTCATCACTTTTTCAGAGATCATGTCATGAAGAAAGATATCGACATCATTCATGTCAACACTGAAGAGAAACTGGCAGATATCTTCACAAAGCCCTTGGATGAGAAAAGGTTTTGCAAGTTACGGTGTGAGCTAAATATCTTGGAATCCTCTAATGTCCTGTGATCAGGCACACATCCTAGAACTTATGCATGTTGATGACTTAGATGTGCAACACACAAAGTAATGTATACTTCAATCAATGAAGACTTACACTCTGAGTGTGAATACATTAACATGGAATTTGACTTTGGAGCGCCACGATAATCGTGCACCGTGTCTGGGTCTAATACTTCCTATACAGTGGGTAACGCCACCACCAAATTTCTCTGTTGAAGTGTTTCACTCATGGCGTTATTTTTTAATGACTTCGCATTTGGTTTGTCTTCAGTTTCAATTTATCTTCATGATTTTCTGCACTATGATGATTTGATTGCTTTCTGATATATATATACAAGTGTTCTGTCCTCTACAACATTCACTTATAGCTATGTCTTCAAGTTGGATCTTTTGAACTAAGTGAATGTGATCGGACCCTAACCTCTCTATGCTTTCTATCTCAAACTCTATCTGTCCAAATCATATGCATTCTATTGAAACTGTCAAATGTCTTCTCTGCGTCCTAGTCAGCAGAAGGCAAAGAGACAAACATTAAATCTATTTTAAATGACTTATCTTTATTGTTCAAATCCGGAGAAGCCGGAACAACTCTCCGACATGCCTGGAGGGCGTGGGAACGTGGGACAACTTTGAGTATGTTGCATGCTTGCCACGTGCCCCTCAGATGTGAACCGCCAGGGGCACCAGCGTAATTGCGCTGTGCTGCACACCTACTTATAAATACTTGTCCCCTGCGGTAAAGAAATCCTTCCTCCACCTCTCCATCTCGTCAAAACCCTAGCGCCACCGCTAGCTCTCGACGACGCCGGTGACGAAGCGCTTAGCTGCCACGACTTCTCCGACGCCGTCTTCACGCCGGCCGCGGACATTGTCCTCTCCGCCGTCGCTGTAGGTGTCCTCCGTCGCCAAGTTAGGGCACGGTGGGCTGAACTGCTCGGTCTCCTATTCATCTCATCTAGCAGTTCTTCGTGCGGTAATTATAACTCTATTTTTACCACCTTTTTGATCTTCAAGATTTCATCCTATTTACCGAAAGTGGTTTCTGCCTATAAAATGTTAGATCTATTCTGTTTGCATCTCATACTGCCTAGTCTATTCACTTGAATTACATGTCTAGTTTGATTCCTCACTTGTACTTATTCACGGATTCGTACAAATCTGGAACCAACTCACATCACATAAGTGAATGTCTTCGCATCATGAGGTCAATGTCTTCAAACTGATTTATCTTCAAAATCTTCTGAGAATGCATATGACCTCTTCCCCTTCCCTCGAATCTCTAATGCTGTCACAGGTACATGTCCGTGGGAGAATCCCTTGGTTCTCATAGTCTGCATTCGTTTGCAGAATATTTACAGCATCATATTAACTCTCCTGAAGCCAGTTCCTGCTTGACCAGCAAGCGTAAGTCTCTGAAGCCATTGAACATCTTGAAGCCATTCAGTTTGAAGTTCATGGCTGCAGAAAAATCAGCAAGGAAGGGTGGCAGACAGCGCAGAGAAGGAACATCCAAAGATCTTCCTGATGACCTAATAGAGCTCTACAAGACAGATCCTGAAGAGACTTATCATTAGCACAAGACACGAATGCAATGGATTCGATGCTATTGGGCTGAAGAATGGTTCAAGTACAAGTTTGTGACCAAGGAATATGCAGAGAAGAATGCTATCAAGAGACCTTGGGGTGATATTCTCTATCGAGGCCTTCAACCCAAGAATAGAGCTGAAGCTATTGCGCAAGGCTTCTATCCTTGCATGGTCCGTGGACCTCAGCCTAAGAACACCGATCCCACTTCATTACTCTAGTGTTGTGACGATGCTCTCTTCAAGCGAAACTTTCAGTTCGCCCAGGCTTCGGCCAAGAAAAACAAGAAGTCATTGGGATTGGACTTCAACCCTGGTCCCTCGGTTCCCGTGCTGACGGTTCCCGTGATGCAGAACCCAATGTCATTGGCCCCTTCTCCAATCTCGATGGCCTCATCACCTACATCTTGGTCCAGGGTGCCAGAGTAGATCATTCTGATAATGATGCTGACACTGATGAAGCTCCAGCTCCTCCTCCGAAGCCGCAGAAGCAAAAGAAGCCAAAGGCTTCAAGATCAGCAGCACCTGCAAAAGCTTCTCGTGCGAAGCCACTGGCCACTGCACCTCCTGAAGACAGTGTGCAGTCTGAAGATCAATCCCGTATCTCCAGGAAGACAGAGAAGAAAAAGCAAATTGTCAGGCATACTGATCAAACCTTGACTCCTGCTGCCATTCTGCGTGAAGAACCCATTGATCTGTCCAGCGATGAAGATCTTGCTGATGATGCCCTTGAGCAACTGATAAAGAGCAAGGAAGAAGCAGAAATCTTCAACAACTTGCCTCTCTTCGATGTGGCAATCATCCACAACTTCACTGATGAGTGGTTCGACACCCCCAATCTCAGCTTTGAAGATTTGCAGCTTCCCATTGGCCTCAGCGTCTCTTTCAATGGCGCCATTACTTCTGAACTAGCTCTCGCTCAGCGTATCATTGAGCTGAAGAACAAGATTGATTATGAGAAGGCTCAATTCAAGAAGCATGTGGCCAAGATAAGTGTTCAAGACGTCAGAAACTTCAAGGTCATGCTGCATGAGCCTAAAGAAGCTTTTCTTAAGAAGCGCGAAGAAGCTCAAGGCTCTCGTGAGTGCATGAAGAGTTTGGCTGATAAGTGTGTGCTTGCCTACAATGAGGCTGAGAAGCGCAAGTCACTTGGCCGTCCTGGCATTGACCCCAGGATGGCTGCAAAGAAAAAGAAGAATCTTTCTGCTGACCAGCCTGCACCTTCAAGCCAAGAAGCCCCTCGCATTATCTTCCCAAGGAGCATGACTGGCTCGAAGCCAAAAGTCCTGTCAACCACTTCAGAACAGAAGAAGACGAGGGCTACCGAGGCTGAAGCCAGAAAAAGGAAGAATCCTAAAGCCTCTGATGCTGCTCCCTCCAAGAAGAAGCGCAAGACCAAGAAGACTAGGGCTGCTCCCACAGAGCCCTTAGTTGTTGAACCCATTTCAGTGGTTCGCCCTGCGTTAGAACATCAAGAAAGAAGGATGATAGTTCATGAGCCTGCTTCCATAGAGGCTCATGAAGCTGAAGATATTCCAGTAGCTGAACCCACCGCTGTTGAAGATATTGGTCAAGATGACAATGTTGAAGATGATGAAGTTCTTCCTCAGATCGGACACAACGTGGTATCCTCGCCTGTTCTTACGAATAGCGAACTCATCAGCATTGGTCATCCTCTGACGCCAACTGCTCAGGATGCATCGTGGGCTGATCACCCACAGCAACAAGACTCCCCAAGTACATCCCAACAACAACAACAAGCTACACCACCCGTGCAAGAAGAAGATGAAGACTTTGAGGCCCAGCCAACTCCATCTCCAAAGGCATTGCCAGCATTTCGCAGGCTTCGCAAAGGACAAAGGCCTCAAGTCCCTCTGTCGAGCGTTCCAGAAGGAGAAGTGCAACGCCAACCTGTTGTACGACAAGTATTTTATGAACCCACTCCAACTGTGAATGTCTCCGTGTCTGAAGCCCAAGCTACTGAAGACATTCTGGCTGCCTCAGCCGATGAAAGACAAGAAGACGTACGTGTCCCCACTCACCCAGTGAATGAAGAAGCTGTTCCTGATGTGAACGTGCCAGTGCCCGACCCTCCTGTTCATCAAGTGGAGGTTGAAAATGTTGAAGCTGCCACCACCAACGCCAATGAAGCCAATGACGTAGTCATGGCTGAAGCTAATGTGGAGCTTGCACCAACCAGTGTGCCTGAAGCTAATGAGGCCACTTTTACTGAAGCACCTGTTGTGCAGCCTGAAGCCTCAACTGTTGCCACTGCTCCTGTTCCGCCACCAAGGCCCCATACAATTGAGCAAGCATACAGTCATGGTCAGCTAACCACTGTTCGATGGCCCATTCTGGTACCTCCGCCTACTGCCTCTGGACCTCAATTTGATTATCATGTTGAGCATAAGCCTTAGGTCTAGAAGCCAAAGCCAAGATTGCCAAGGTTTCCAGGTACTGCAAACTCACCAGGATCCTTCAATGCTAATGGCTTCAAAAGCCACAATACCTTCTTTGAGAGCGCCAAGAACCCCTACTCAAAGCCAAGGATATCATCAGATCGTTTCTGGAGCTATCAATAGCGAAGCTATTACTCCTGCGTTCTGTATGATCAAGGGCGCATTTTCCCTCATATGCGCCTTGACACTGAAGCTATTGCTGGACTGCTGTGCTTAGAAGAAGCACTTGATTGCTTTCGAGATGCTGGTCTGCTCAACTTTGTGACAGACAAAGAACACTGGAATGAAGAGCTATTGCTTCAATTCTATGCTACTCTACACATTCGCGGCTACAACAGAGATATCAAGACATGGGTTCTCGAGTGGATGACTGGAAATGTTCATCATGAAGCCAAAGCTCTGGACATCATTGAGCTTACAGGCCTAGCCACTCCTGGAGAGCTATATGAACCTGATTGTCAACTACACCGCAATGCATTGGAGAGCATCTTCCATAAGCCAGAACCCAACATGAGCCAGATGTTGAGCATGATGAAGCCTTTGCCATCTGACGCTGAATATCCAACAGAGTTCTTTGTTGAAGTCCTTGAGTATCTGTCGCGCACAATATATCATATTATCAGGCGAACTCTATGGCCTATCAAAGGACATTCATCAGCGGCCAAGCTTGAAGGAGCTATGAAGACTTTGGTCTTTTACATTCTCAATGGCATCAGCTTTAATACTCAAGAATTCTTCATCAGGCAACTTGCTGCTTCTGGATCTGACCTTTTTGGTCTGAAGTTCTATGCTCCATGGTTCATGCGCCTCATCAAGCGACACTCATATGTCAACTATCAACCCTCTGCTCGCAATCATCTGATCTTTTTACCAGAGGTTGATATGTCAGTTGAAGCCATATACTCTGACCCTGCCAAGAAGCCTCTTTGTCTTTAGAATGTCGAGCACCAAAGCTTCACTCAACCCATTGAAGGCGTCCAAGCAGCAACACGAATCTATCCAATGGCTGGAAATACTCGTCTGCCTCATCGTGCACCTACTGAAGCCACTGAAAGCACCATTGCCCAAAGGCCTCGGAAGCACTCTCGTGTTCTCAATGACCAAGAACTTCTTGTGGCACTTCATCAGAAATAGGATAAGCATCACTATTGGCTCAAGAGACAGATGCAAAGCCTCTTGGTGGATGTCAATCGCATTCAAAACCTTGCCACCAAGAATGCATTTGTTGCTCATGAGACTTGCTGGCGATCATGGAAGAGTTTGACGCTGCTTAGTGCTGAAGCAGATCTTCAAGACGATGGCTTCAATGAAAGATTCCAGTTTGACTCCACTCCTCCACGGACTGCTGTCCTACGTCGAACTCCATCCCTTGAAGACTCTGACTACTCTTCCTCCGCGGGAACTGTAAATGCCAGAGTGATCGATGATGAAGATGATGCTACTTCACCGCCTCCTACTACTGCACGCATCGAAACTACACCAAGTATGTCTGCACCGCCAACCAACAACGACAACCCTGCTGCTTCACCTACTCATGAGGACTAGTAGATGCTCTATGTCTTCAAACCTTTTTGGTCCTTACTGACAAAAAGGGGAGAAGTGTATGAATTGATAGTCTTCAAGCGGGTTCATATGGGCGGTCGCATTATATTTTGCCTCATGCTTACAACTCTTGCTTTTGAAATAGTTGGTTCTTTGAGTTGTAACACCTAAACTCGATGGTCGTCTGCTACTTATTTGCTTTACTGTGATGCGATGATAAATTCCGCATGTGCGATGATAACTTACGCACTTAGATCATTCTGCAGACGTCCATTTTTCATTATGCATGTCATTCTATTTGCTATATCATTTCATGCATGATGAATTATCTTCATAAGTTGAAGTGGATCTCCACAAGTACAACCTTCCATGTGCATTTGCATTCCAAAAGCAAATTACTTATATGCACATCTTCAGGGGGAGCCCTTGCTACTTATGAAGACAATTCCCTATCCTTTACAATTTCACATACTTTATCCCCATTGAAAACTTCAACCAGTTTGTCATCAATCACCAAAAAGGGGGAGATTGTAAGTGCATCTAGTGCCACCGCTAGTTGGTTTTGGAGTATTGACGACAAAGTTGGTTGAGGGACTAATGCGTATGTGAGAATTTCAGGATAACGCAGGTAGTGTCCCTCATTGATTCGGTTTACCTACCGGAGATGACCCCTAAAAATGAATGAAGACATTGAAGACAATGGTGGTATGAGAAGACATTCATATTGAAGACTATGACATGAGAAGACATTACGTGAAGACTATGGAGAGCGAAGACTGTGTGGTTTCGTTGTTTCCTTTTCTTATTTGTTGAGTCATAGGAACCACCGTACTGTTAAGTGGGGTCCAAGTGAACTAAGTCAGAGTGACTGAAGTGATGCTCAACCCAAATCCTATGTCTTCGAGCGAAGATAATGAGAGCAAATCTTATCCAGAGCTGGATGAGTCAGCTTTGCTTGTAGCCCAAGTAAAGTTGCCGTGTGTGTTTGAAATCTGACCGTTGGAACACGTGTCAGTTCCTTAGTGACCCAGGGTCATTTCGGACAAATCAGGTCGGGTTGCCTTGTGGCTATAAATAGCCCACCCCCTACACCATAAATTGGTGGCTGCTCAGAGTTAGTGCACGGCTTTTGTCGTTTGAGAGCAACCCACCTCGAAGCATTTGAGGGAGAGATATCCTTGCGAGGACAAAGCCCAAACACCCAGAGCCAAAGAGTGTTAGGCATCACTGAAGTCTTTCTGTCTGTGTGACCTGAAGACTTATTACACTTGAGGACTGTGAATCCTCCAGCCGGTTAGGCGTCGCGTTCTGAGCATCCAAGAGTCATTGTGGATTGCCGGTGAACGAAGTTTGTGAAGGTTTGGAAGTCTACCTTGAAGACTTACCAGAGTGATTGGGCGAGGACTGGGTGTCCTTAGCTCAAGGGGAATAAGGTGAAGACACGGTCTTCTGAGTTAAATCTCAGCCTCCCTAACCAGACGTACAGCTGTCACAACAACTGGAACTGGTCCAACAAATCCTGTGTCTTCAACAAGTGACTGGTTCTATCCCTTTCCATCCTTCACTTAAGTTTATCTTCGTGAAGTCATTGCCTATCTGTCATACCTGTTTGACTTCATTGCTTGAGTACTATCGTTGATTGGCTTCATACTATCTTCCATCCTGATCCTTACTACTTAGCTACTATTAGTCCTGTGCTTTCTCATCATTGCATACTTGACTATGGTTTGCTTACAGTACTTTATCTTCCGCTGCATATCAATTAGGGCATTTCGATTGTTTGTCTTTGAAACTTCCAAGTTTTGAAGACTTTCATAAAAATCGTCTATTCACCCCCCCCCCCCCTGTCTAGTCGATACTAGCACTTTCAATTAGTATCAGAGCAAGGTACTCCCTTGTTCTGTGTGATTCAGTTTAACCAGCTAGAGTTTTAGCTATGTCGACTGCAGGGATAATCAAGGTCTCCGCTGCTTGCCCCATGTTCGATGGAACTGAATATCCCTACTGGAAGAATAAGATGTGTATGCATCTTGAAGCCATTGATGTCGACCTCTGGTATGTCGTCAAGAATGGCGTTCCCAAAACTGGTGAAGGTGTCACCCCTACTGATGTCAAGAAGTTCATTCAACTGGATTCTACTGAAAAGAACATCATCTGTGGTCATCTGACCAAAGGACAGTATGGTCGTGTGAGTGCTCTGGAAACATCAAAGCTACTAACCGGAGGCCTAGCCCGTATTGCTGTTTTTTTGCCTATTTCAGTATTTCGAAGAAAAGGAATATCAAACGGAGTCCAAACGGAATGAAACCTTCAGGAGCGTGATTTTTGGAACGAACGTGATCTAGAGGACTTGGAGTGCAAGCCAAGAAGCAGCCGAGGCGGCCACGAGAGTGGAGGGCGCGCCCACCCTTACAGGGCGCGCCCCCTATCTCGTGGCCCCCTCGGGCGGCCACCGACCTACTTCTTCCTCCTATATATACCCACGTACCCCGAAAACATCTAGGGAGCCAACGAAAAACAATTTCCACCGCCGTAACCTTCTGTATCCGCGAGATCCCATCTTGTAGCCTTCGTCGGCACTCCGCCGGAGGGTGAATTGACCATGGAGGGCTTCTACATTAACACCATAGCCCCTTCGATGAGTTGTGAGTAGTTTACCACAGACCTTCGGGTCCATAGTTATTAGCTAGATTGCTTCTTCTCTCTTTTTGGATCTCCATACCATGTTCTCCCCCTCTCTTGTGGAGATCTATTCAATGTAACTCTTTTTGCGGTGTGTTTGTTGAGATCCGATGAATTGTGGGTTTATGATCAAGTTTATCTATGATAAATATTTGAATCTCCTCTTCATTCTTTTATGTATGATTGAGTTATATTTGCAAGTCTCTTCAAATTATCAGTTTGGTTTGGCATACTAGATAGATCTTTCTTGCAATGGGAGAAGTGCTTAGCTTTGGGTTCAATCTTTTGGTGTCCTTACCCAGTGACAATATGGGTTGCAAGGCACATATTGTATTGTTGCCATCGAGGATAAAAAGGTGGGGTTTATATCATATTGCATGAGTTTATCCCTCTAAATCATGTCATCTTTCTTAATACGTTACTCTGTTCTTATGAACTTAATACTCTAGATGCATGGTGGATAGCGGTCGATGTGTGGACTAATTGTAGTAGATGCACGCAGGAATCGGTCTACTTGTCATGGACGTGATTCCTATATACATGATCATGCCTAGATAATCTCATAATTATTCGCTTTTCTATCAATTGCTCGACAGTAATTTGTTCACCCACCGTAATACTTATGCTATCTTGAGAGAAGCCACTAGTGAAACCTATGGCCCCCGGGTCTATCTTTTATCATATAAGCTTTCAATCTAGTTTTATTTGCATCTTTACTTTTCCAATCTATATTATAAAATACCAAAAATATATTTATCTTATCATACTTTCTCTATCAGATCTCACTTTCGCAAGTGGCTGTGAAGGGATTGACAACCCCTTTATTACGTTGGTTGCGAGTTCTTTGTTTGTTTGTGTAGGTGCGTGGGACTTCTGAGGAGACTCCTGCTGGATTGATACCTTGGTCTCAAAAACTGAGGGAAATACTTACGCTACTATTACTGCATCACCCTTTCCTCTTTAAGGAAAACCAACGCAAGCTCAAGACGTAGCAAGAAGGATTTATGGCGCTGTTGCCGGGGAGGTCTTCGCTCAAGTCAAGACATACCAAGTACTCATCACAAACTCATCTCCGTCGCATTTACATTATTTTCCATTTGCCTCTCGTTTTCCTCTCCCCCACTTCACCATTGCCGTTTTATTCGCCCTTTCTTTCCCCAGTCTCCTCTCTTTTTTGCTCGCCTTTTTTTGTTTGCTTTTGTGTTGGATTACTTGTTGCCATGGCGCAAGATAATACCAAATTGTGTGATTTCTCCAATACCAATAATAATGATTTCCTTAGTACTCCGATTGCTCCTCTTAATAATGTTGAGTCTTGTGAAATCAATACTGCTTTGCTGAATCTTGTTATGAAAGATCAATTCGCCGGCCTTCCTAGTGAAGATGTCGCTACCCATCTAAACAACTTTGTTGATTTGTGTGATATGCAAAATAAGAAAGATACGGATAATGATATTGTTAAATTGAAGTTATTTCCGTTTTCCCTTAGAGATCGTGCTAAAGTTTGGTTTTCGTCTTTGCCTAAAAATAGTATTGATTCTTGGAACAAGTGCAAAGATGCTTTTATCTCTAAGTATTTTCCTCCCGCTAAGATCATCACTCTTAGGAACGATATTATGAATTTTAAACAACTTGATCATGAGCATGTTGCCCAATCTTGGGAAAGAATGAAATTGATGATTTGCAATTGCCCTACTCATGGTTTGAATTTATGGATGATCATACAAAATTTTTATGCCGGTTTGAACTTTGCTTCTAGAAATCTTTTAGATTCGGCCGCGAGAGGCACGTTTATGGAAATCACGTTAGGAGATGCTACAAAACTTCTTGATAATATTATGGCTAATTATTCTCAGTGGCACACCGAAAGATCTTCTAGTAAAAAAGTGCATGCTATAGAAGAAATCAATATTTTGAGTGGAAAGATGGATGAACTTATGAAGTTGTTTGCTACTAAAAATACTCCTCTTGATCCCAATGATATGCCTTTGTCTACTTTGATTGAGAATAATAATGAATCTATGGATGTGAATTTTGTTAGTAGGAATAGTTTTGGAAACAATGCTTATAGAGGAAACTTTAATTCTAGACCGTTCCCTAGTAATTCCTCTAATAATTATGGAAATTCCTACAATAATTGTTATGGTAATTTTAATAAGATGCTCTCTGATTTTGAGAATAGTGTGAAAGAATTTATGATCTCTCAAAAGAATTTTAATGCTTTGCTTGAAGAAAAATTGCTCAAACTTGATGATTTGGCTAGGAACATTGATACACTTTCGCTTGATGTTGATTCTCTTAAACTTAGATCTTCTCCTCCTAAGCATGATATCAATAAGTCTCTCAAAGCAATGAGAATTTCCATTGATGAGTGCAAGGAAAGAACCGCTAGATTGCGTGCTAAGAAAGATTGCTTTGTAAAGGCGTGTTCTTCTAGTTTCAATGAAAATAATGATGAAGATCTTAAAGTTATTAATGTGTACCCTATTAGATCTTTTTTTTGCAATATGAATCTTGATAATAATGGGACTGGAGATGAGTCAACTTTAGTTAGAAGGCGTCCCAAGAATTCGGAGTTTTTAGATCTTGATGCTAAATTTGGTAAAAGTGGGATTGGAGAGGTCATTACTTTAAATAGCATTGAACCCACTATCTCGGATTTCAAGGAATTTGATTATGATAATTGTTCTTTAGAAGTTTGTATTTCCTTGTTGGAATCCGTTGTTAATTCTCCTCATGCTTATAGTCAAAATAAAGCTTTTACCAAACATATCATTGATGCCTTGATGCAATGTTATGATGAAAAACTTAATTTGGAAGCTTCTATACCTAGAAAACTTAATGATGAGTGGGAATCTACTATAAAGATTAAAATTAAAGATCATGAGTGTTTTGCTTTATGTGATTTGGGTGCTAGTGTTTCCACGATTCCGAAAACTTTATGTGATATTCTTGGTTTCCATGATCTTGATGATTGCTCTTTAAATTTGCACCTTGCGGATTCCACCATTAAAAAGCCAATGGGAAGGATCAATGATATTCTCATTGTTGCAAATAGAAATTTGGTGCCCGTAGATTTTATCGTTCTTGATATAGATTACAATCTTTCTTGCCCTATTATTCTTGGTAGACCTTTCCTTAGAACGATTGGTGCGATTATTGATATGAAGGAAGGGAATATTAGACTTCAACTTCCATTAAGGAAAGGCATGGAGAACTTTCCAAGAAAGAAAATTAAATTACCTTGTGAATCTATCATGCGGGCTACTTATGAATTGAGTGCCAAAGATGACACAACTTAGATCTATCTTCGCTTTTATGCCTAGCTAGGGGCGTTAAACGATAGCGCTAGTTGGGAGGCAACCCAATTTTATTTGTGTTTTTTGTTTTTGTTTCTGTTTAGTAATAAATTTTGCATCTACCTTCTGTTTAGATCTGTTTTTATGTTTTAATTAGTGTTTGTGCCAAGTAGAACCTATTGGATAACCTATGGTGATAGTTAATTTGATTCTGCTGAAAAACAGAAACTTTGCGCGCACGAACTTAGTTTTGTTAAATCACAGAAACGTGATTTTGTGTTGATTATTTTTGATGATGATCAATAGATAAATTTCCCAGGACTTCCTATTTTGGTAGGAGTTTTAGAGTTCCAGAAGTTTGCGTTAGTTACAAATTGCTACAGACTGTTCTGTTTTTGACAGATTCTGTTTTTCGTCTGTTGTTTGCTTATTTTGATGCATCTATGGCTAGTATTAAGTGGTATGAACCATAGAGAACTTGAAATACAGTAGGTTTAACACCAATATAAATAAATAATGAGTTCATTACAGTACCTTATGTGGTGGTTTTGCTTTCTTTCACTAATGGGGTCATAAGATTTCCTGTTGAGTTTTGTGTTGTGAAGTTTTCAAGTTTTGGGTAAAGATTTGATGGACTGTGGAATAAGGAGTGGCAAAAGCCTAAGCTTGGGGATGCCCCTGGCACCCCAAGATATTCAAGAATAGCCAAAATCCTAAGCTTGTGGATGCCCCTGGAAGGCATCCCCTCTTTCGTCTTCGTTCATTAGTAACTTTACTTGGAGCTATATTTTTGTTCGCCACATGATATGTGTTTTGCTTGGAGGGTCGTGTATGATATTAGTTTTTGCTTCTCAGTTTTCCACAATCATCCTTTCTGTACTCACCTTTTGGGAGAAGCCCACTTGATTGAAATTTATTAGAATACTCTATGTGCTTCACTTATATCTTTTGAGCTAGATAGTTTTTGCTCTAGTGCTTCACTTATATCTTTTAGAGCACGGCGGTGGCTTAATTTTGTAGAAATTGCTAGTCTCTCATGCTTCACTTATATTATTTTGAGAGTCTTTTAGAACAGCATGGTATTTGCTATGGTTATAAAATTGGTCCTAGAATGGTAGGCATCCAAGTTGGGTATAATAAAAACTATCATAGGAAATGAATTGGATGCTATGATCAATTTGATACTTGATAATTGTTTTCAGAGATGGAGCTAGTGATATTAAAGTCATGCTAGTTTGGTGATTATGAATTTAAAGAATGCTTGTGTTGAAGTTAGCAAGTCCCGTAGCATGCACGTATGGTTAAAGTTGTGTAACAAATTTGAAACGTAAAGTGTACTTGGATTGTGCATCCTTATGAGTGGCGGTCGGGGACGAGCGATGGTCTTTTCCTACCAATCTATCCCTCTAGGAGCATGTGCGTAGTGCTTGGTTTTTGATGACTTCTAAATTTTTGCAATAAGTATGTGAGTTCTTTTGACTAATGTTGAGTCCATGGATTATACGCACTTTTACCTTTCCACCACTGCTAGCCTCTTCGGTACCGTGCATTGCCCTTTCTCACCTTGAGAGTTGGTGCAAACTTCGCCGGTGCATCCAAACCCGGTGATATGATACGCTCTATCACACATAAACCTCCTTATATCTTCCTCAAAACAGCCACCATACCTACCTATTATGGCATTTCCATAGCCATTCCGAGATATATAGCCATGCAACTTTCCACCGTTTTGTTTATCATCATGACACACATTACTTTTGTCATATTGCCATTGCATGATCATGTAGTTGACATCGTATTTGTGGCAAAGCCACCATGCATAATTTTTCATACATGTCACTCTTGATTCATTGCACCATCCCGGTACGCCGCCGGAGGCATTCATATAGAGTCATATCTTGTTCTAGTTTTGAGTTGTAATTCATGTGTTGTAAATTAAAAAAAGTGTGATGATCATCATTATTAGAGCATTGCCCAAAAAAAAGAAAAAAAAGGAAGGCCAAAAGAAAAAAAAGGCCAAAGAAAAAAAAGAAAAAGAAAAAAAAGAAAAAAATAAAAAAAATAAAAAGGGGCAATGTTACTATCTCCTTTTCCACACTTGTGCTTCAAAGTAGCACCATGTCCTTCATATAGCGAGTCTCATATATTGTGCTTCAAAGTAGCACCATGTTCTTCATATAGCGAGTCTCATATGTTGTCACTGATGTCTACTACACAACCTTCTTCTTGTAGACGTTGTTGGGCCTGCAAGTGCACACGTTTGTAGGACAGTAGCAAATTTCCCTCAAGTGGATGACCTAAGGTTTATCAATCCGTAGGAGGCATAGGATGAAGATGGTCTCTCTCAAACAACCCTGCAACCAAATAACAAAAAGTCTCTTGTGTCCCCAACACACCCAATACAATGGTAAATTGTATAGGCGCACTAGTTCGGCGAAGAGATGGTGATACAAGTGCAAAATAGATGGTAGATAAAGGTATTTGTAATCTGAAATAATAAAAACAGCAAGGCAGCGAGCGGTAAAAGTGAGCGTAAACGGTATTGCAATGGTAGGAAACAAGGCCTAGGGTTCATACTTTCACTAGTGTAAGTTCTCTCAACAATAATAACATAGATAGAACATATGACAAGCCCTCAACATGCAACAAAGAGTCACTCCAAAGCCACTAATAGCGGAGAACAAACGTAGAGATTATGGTCGGGTACGAAACCACCACCAAGCTATTCTTTCGGATCGATCTATAAAAGACTTCGTACTAGAATAAAACCTTAAGATACAAATCAACCAAAACCCTAATGTCACCTAGATACTCCATTGTCACCTCAAGTATCCGTGGGCATGATTATACGATATGCATCACACAATCTCAGATTCATCCAACCAACATAAAAGTACTTCAAAGAGTGCCCCAAAGTTTCTACCGGAGAGTCAAGAACGTGTGCCAACCCCTATGCATAGGTTCCCAACTGTCACGAAACCCGCAAGTTGATCACCAAAACATACATCAAGTGGATCAATAGAATAACCCATTGTCACCACGGTTATCCCACGCAAGACATACATCAAGTGTTCATAAAAGACTCATTCCAATAAGATAACTTCAAAAGGGGAAACTCAATTCATCACAAGAGAGTAGAGTGGGAGAAACATCATAAGATCCAACTACAATAGCAAAGCTCGGGATACAAGATCGTGCCATAGATGAACACGAGAGAGAACACGAGAGTGAGATCAAACACATAGCTACTTGTACATACCCTCAGCCCCAAGGGTGAACTACTCCCTCCTCGTTATGGATAGCGCCGGGATGATGAAGATGGGCACCGGTGATGGGATACCCCTCCGGCAGGGTGCCGGAACAGGGTCCTGATTGGTTTTTGGTGGCTACAGAGGCTTGCGGCGGTGGAACTCCCGATCTATTTTTTGTTCTGGAAGTTTTAGGGTACGTAGGTATATATGGATGCAGAGAGAACGTCGGTGGAGCTACGGGGGCCCCACGAGGCAGGGGGGCGCGCCCAGGGGGGAGGGCGCGCCCCCCACCCTCGTGAGCACCTTCCGTATCTTTTGACGTGGGGTCCAACTCCATCAGGTGGGTTTCCTTCCAAAAATAACTTCTCTAGTTGATTTCGTTCCGTTTTGACTCCGTCTGATATTCCTTTTCCTCGAAACACCGAAATAGGCATAAAACAGCAAATCTGGGCTGGGCCTCCGGTTAATAGGTTAGTCCCAAAAATATTATAAAAGTGGATAATAAAGCCCAATATTGCCTAAAATAGTAGATAAAGTAGCATGGATCAATCAAAAATTATAGATACGTTGGAGACGTATCAGTCACTTTCATATACTAGTGGGAATTTTTCATTATAGAACTTGGCTTGTATATTCCTACGATGGGCTTTCTCAAAATGCCCTAGGTCTTCGTGAGCAATCAAGTTGGATGCACACCCACTAGTTTTCTTTTGTTGAGCTTTCATTCATTTATAGCTCTAGTGCATCTGTAGCATGGCAATCCCTACTCCTCATGTTGACAACAATTGATGGGCATCTCCATAGCCCGTTGATTATCCTTGTCAATATGTGACTTTCTCCTTTTTTGTCTTCTCCACACAATCCCCATCATCATATTCTATTCCACCCATAGTGCTATATCCATGGCTCACACTCATGTATTGCGTGAAAGTTGAAAAAGTTTGAGATTATTTAAGTACGAAACAATTACTTGGCTTGTCATCAGGGGTGTAGAATTTGGGAACATTTTTGTGTGTCGAAAATGAAGCATAGCCTAACTATACGATTTTGTAGGGATGAACTTTCTTAGCCATGTTATTTTGAGAAGACATGATTGCTTTGATTAGTATGCTTGAAGTATTACTATTTCTTGTGTCAATATGAACTTTTATTTTGAATCATTTGGATCTGAACATTCATATTGACATAAAAATAATAATACTTCAAGCATACTAACTAAGCAATTATGTCATCTCAAAATAACATGGCCAAAGAAAGTTCATCCCTACAAAATCATATAGTTAGGCTATGCTTCATTTTCGTCACACAAAGATGTTCCCAACTTCTATACCCCGACAAGCCAAGCAATTGTTTCATACTCAAATAATCTCAAACTTCTTCAACCTTCACGCAATACATGAGCGCGAGCCGTGGATATAGCACTATGGGTGGAATAGAATATGATGATGGGGATTGTGTAGACAAGACAAAAAAGGAGAAAGTCTCATATTGACGAGGAAAATCAACGGGCTATGGAGATGCCCATCAATTGATGTCAACATGAGGAGTAGGGATTGCCATGCAACGGATGCACTAGAGCTATGAATGCTCAACAAAAGAAAACTAGTGGGTGTGCATCCAACTTGCTTGCTCATGGAGACCTAGGGCATTTGAGGAAGCCCATCGTAAGAATATACAAGCCAAGTTCTATAATGAAAAATTCCCACTAGTATGAACAAGGCAACTTATGAGACTCACTACATGAAGAACAAGGTGCTACTTTGAAGCACAAATACATGAGACTCACTACATGAAGAACAAGGTGCTACTTTGAAGCACAAGTGTGGTAAAAGGATAGTAACATTGCCCCTTCTCTCTTTTTCTCTCATTTTTTTATTTTTATTTTATTTTTTTATTTGGGCCCTTTCTTTTTTTCTTTTTTTTTGTGGCCTCTTTTTTTTATTTGGGCTTCCTTAGCCTCTCTTTTTTTCGTCCGGAGTCTCATTCTGACTTGTGGGGGAATCATAGTCTCCATCATCCTTTCCTCACTTGGGACAATGCTCAAATAATGATGATCATCACACGTTTATTTCTCTTACAACTCAACAATTACAACTCGAAACTTAGAGCAAAATATGACTCTATATGAATGCCTCCGGCGGTGTACCGGGATGGTGCAATGAATCAAGAGTGACATGTATGGAAAATAATGCATGGTGGCTTTGCCACAAATACGATGTCAACTACAAGATCATGCAATGGCAATATGACAAAAGTAAAGTATGTCATGATGATGATGAACGGAACGGTGGAAAGTTGCATGGCAATATATCTCGGAATGGGTATGGAAATGCCGTAATAGGTAGGTATGGTGGCTGTTTTTAGGAAGATATAAGGAGGTTTATGTGTGAAAGAGCGTATCATATCACGGGGTTTGGATGCACCGGCGAAGTTTTCACCAACTCTCAAGGTGAGAAAGGGCAATGCACGGTACCGAAGAGGCTAGCAAAGGCGGAAAGGTAAAAGTGCGTATAATCCATGGACTCAACATTAGTCAAAAGAACTCATATACTTATTGCAAAAATTTAGAAGTCATCAAAAATCAAGTACTACGCACAATTCTCCTAGGGGGATAGATTGGTAGGAAAAGACCATCGCTCGTCCCCGACCGCCACTCATAAGGATGCACAAGCTAGGTACACTTCATGCTTCAAATTTGTTACACAACTTTACCCATACATGCACGCTACGGGACTTGCAAACTTCAACACAAGTATTTCTCAAATTCACAACTACTCAACTAGCACGACTTTGATATTATTACCTCCATATCTCAAAACAATTATTAAGCATTAAATTTATCTTAGTATTCAATTCACTCAAAAGAAAGTTTCACATATCTTGAACACTAAGTATATTGACATTAAGCAAATTACCATGCTATTAAAGACACTCAAAATAATCTAAGTGAAGCATGAGATATCAAGTTTCTTTAAAACAAATCCACCACCGTGCTCAAAAAGATCTAAGTGAAGCACTAGAGCAACAACAAACTACTCCGAAAGATATAAGTGAAGATCAACAAGTAGTCGAATAATTATGCAACTATGTGAAGACTCTTACATTTAATAATTTCAGATCTTGATACTTTATTCAAACAGCAAGCAAAGCTAAAGAAAACTACAATGCAAGGATAGCACAACTCATGTGAAGAAGCAAAAACTTAGGCTCAACCGATACTAACCGATAGTTGTTGAAGAAGAAAGGTGGGATGCCTACCGGGGCATCCCCAAGCTTAGATGCTTGAGACTTCTTGAAATATTATCTTGGGGTGCCTTGGGAATCCCCAAGCTTGAGCTTTTGTGTCTCCTTAATTCCTCTCATATCATGGCTTCTCTTCTTTTTATCAAAAGCTTCATTCACAATAAACTCAACAAGAACTCGTGAGATAGGTTAGTATTAACCAATGCAAAACCTTATCATTTTCTACTGTAACAAATCACTAAAATTATTATTCCACATTGAATACTAAATGCCTATGTATATTTAACACTCATATCCTCAAATAGAATCATTAAACAAGCAAACATATGCAAACAATGCAACCATAACAGCAATCTGCCAAAACAGTACAGTCTATAAAGAATGCAACTGTATCAATACTTCCCTGACTCCAAAAATTATGAACTAAAATTCCCACTGTAATAAATTTATCAGAGCTCGATATGCAAAAAGATTCAACGTTAGACCATGCTCTCACTTTTCTAGGGAATGTTTGCAACAGCGGTAAACTTTCTGTTTTCAAACAGCAACATGCAAACTAGCAAAATAAGCATGGCAAAGGCTATCCTTGACTTTTTTATTGAAACTAAAGATGCAAAACACAATTCTAACTAGAAGCAAGCAAAAACTAACAAAAGAAATTGACGCTCCAAGCAAAATACATATCATGTGGTGAATAAAAATATAGCTCCAAGTAAAGTTACTGATGAACGAAGACGAAAGAGGGGATGCCTTCTGGGGCATCCCCAAGCTTAGGCTCTTGGTTGTCCTTGAATATTACCTTGGGGTTCCTTGGGCATCCCCAATATTATGCTCTTGCCACTCCTTATTCCATAGTCCATCGAATCTTTACCCAAAACTTGAAAACGTCAACCACACAAAACTCAACACAAAACTCGTAAGCTCCGTTAGTATAAGAAAATAAAACCACCACTTAGGTACTGTAATGAACTCATTCTAAATTCATATTGGTGTAATATCTACTGTACTCCAACTTATCTATGGTTCATACCCTCCGATACTACTCATAGATTCATCAAAATAAGCAAACAACACATAGAAAACAGAATCTGTCAAAAACAGAACAGTCTGTAGTAATATGTATAAAACGTATACTTCTGGAAGCCCAAAAATTATGAAATAAATTGCTGGACCTGAGAAATTTGTCTATTAATCATCTGCAAAAAGAATCAACCTAAAAGCACTCTCCAGTAAAAAATGGAAGCTAATCTAGTGAGAACTAAAGTTTCTCTTTTTCACAGCAAGATCATATAAACTTCACCCAAGTCTTCCCAAAGGTTCTACTTGGCACTTCATTGAAACAAAAGCTATAAAACATGATTACTACAGTAGCATAATCATGTGGACACACAAGAATAGTAAGGATACAAACTAGGTTGTCCCCCAACAAGCGCTTTTCTTTAATGCCTTTTAGCTAGGCATGATGATGACAATGATGCTCACAAAAAGGATTAGAATTGAAACATAACGGGAGCATCATGAATAGGATATGACTAGCACATTTAAGTCTAACCCACTTCCTATGCATAGGGATTTTGTGAGCAAACAACTTATGTGAACAATAATCAACTAGCATAGGATGGCACAACAAGCATAACTTCAAGATTTTAAGCACATAGAGAGGAAACTTGACATTATTGCAATTCCTACAAGCATATGTTCCTCTCTCATAATAATTTTCAGTAGCATCATGAATGAATTCAACAATATAACCAGCACCTAAAGCATTCTTTTCATGATCTACAAGCATAGAAATTTTATTACTCTCCACATAAGCAAAATTCTTCTTTATGGCATACGTATCATCACAATAATCATCATAGATAGGAGGTATGCTTTCATCATAGTAAATTTGCTCATCAAAGCTTGGGGGACAAAAAATATCATCTTCATCAAACATAGCTTCCCTAAGCTTGTGGCTTTGCATATCATTAGTATCATGGATATTCAAGGAATTCATACTAACAACATTGCAATCATGCTCATCATATAAAAACATTCTATAGATTTCTTCTTCAAGCACTTGAGCACAATTATCCTTTCCATCATACTCACGGAAGATATTAAAAAGGTGAAGCGTATGAGACAAACTCAACTCCATTTTTTTGTAGTTTTCTTTTATAAACTAGACTAGTGATAAACAAGAAAAAAAATATTCAATTGCAATATCTAAAGATATACCTTCACTTACCTAGCCTCCCCGGCAACGGCGCCAGAAAAGAGCTTGATGTCTACTACACAACCTTCTTCTTGTAGACATTGTTGGGCCTGCAAGTGCACAGGTTTGTAGGACAGTAGCAAATTTCCCTCAAGTGGATGACCTAAGGTTTATCAATCCGTAGGAGGCATAGGATGAAGATGGTCTCTCTCAAACAACCCTGCAACCAAATAATAAAAAGTCTCTTGTGTCCCCAACACACCCAATACAATGGTAAATTGTATAGGTGCACTAGTTCGGCGAAGAGATGGTGATACAAGTGCAAAATAGATGGTAGATAAAGGTATTTGTAATCTGAAATAATAAAAACAGCAAGGTAGCGAGCGGTAAAAGTGAGCGTAAACGGTATTGCAATGGTAGGAAACAAGGCCTAGGGTTCATACTTTCACTAGTGTAAGTTCTCTCAAAAATAATAACATAGATAGAACATATGACATGCCCTCAACATGCAACAAAGAGTCACTCCAAATCCACTAATAGCGGAGAACAAACGTAGAGATTATGGTCGGGTACGAAACCACCACAAAGCTATTCTTTCGGATCGATCTATAAAAGAGTTCGTACTAGAATAACACCTTAAGATACAAATCAACCAAAACCCTAATGTCACCTAGATACTCCATTGTCACCTCAAGTATCCGTGGGCATGATTATACAATATGCATCACACAATCTCAGATTCGTCCAACCAACATAAAAGTACTTCAAAGAGTGCCCCAAAGTTTCTACCGGAGAGTCAAGAACGTGTGCCAACCCCTATGCATAGGTTCCCAAGTGTCACGAAACCCGCAAGTTGATCACCAAAACATACATCAAGTGGATCAATAGAATAACCCATTGTCACCACGGTTATCCCACGCAAGACATACATCAAGTGTTCATAAAAGACTCAATCCAATAAGATAACTTCAAAAGGGGAAACTCAATTCATCACAAGAGAGTAGAGGGGGAGAAACATCATAAGATCCAACTACAATAGCAAAGCTCGGGATACAAGATCGTGCCATAGATGAACACGAGAGAGAGAGATCAAACACATAGCTAATGGTACATACCCTCAGCCCCGAGGGTGAACTACTCCCTCCTCGTCATGGATAGCGCCGGGATGATGAAGATGGCCACCGATGATGGGATCCCCCTCCGGCAGGGTGCCGGAACAGGGTCCCGATTGGTTTTTGGTGGCTATAGAGGCTTGCGGCGGCGGAAATCCCGATCTATTTTCTATTCTGGAAGTTCTAGGGTACGTAGGTATATATGTGTGTAGGGAGAACGTCGGTGGAGCTATGGGGGCCCCACGAGGCAGGGGGCACGCCCAGCAGGGGGAGGGCGCGCCCCCACCCTCGTGAGCACCTCCCGTATCTTCTGACGTGGGGTCCAAGTCCATCAGGTGGGTTTCCTTCCAAAAATAACTTCTCCAGTTGATTTCGTTCCGTTTTGACTCCGTCTGATATTCCTTTTCCTCGAAACACTGAAATAGGCATAAAACAGCAAATCTGGGCTGGGCCTCCGGTTAATAGGTTAGTCCCAAAAATATTATAAAAGTGGATAATAAAGCCCAATATTGCCTAAAATAGTAGATAAAGTAGCATGGAGCAATCAAAAATTATAGATACATTGGAGATGTATCAAGCATCCCCAAGCTTAATTCCTGCTCGTCCTCGAGTAGGTAAATGATAAAAAAAAATTGATGCGGAGTGATACTTGGCATAATTTCAATGTAATTCTTCTTACTTATGATATGAATATTCAGATCCGAAAGATTCAAGACAAAAGTTCATATTGACATAAAAATAATAATACTTTAAGCATACTAACTAAGCAATTATGTCATCTCAAAATAACATGGCCAAAGAAAGTTCATCCCTACAAAATCATATAGTTATGCTATGCTTCATTTTCGTCACACAAAGATGTTCCCAACTTCTATACCCCCGATGACAAGCCAAGCAATTGTTTCATACTCAAATAATCTCAAACTTTTTCAACCTTCACGCAAGACATGAGCGCGAGCCATGGATATAGCACTATGGGTGGAATAGAATATGATGATGGGGATTGTGTGGAGAAGACAAAAAAGGAGAAAGTCTCATATTGACGAGGAAAATCAACGGGCTATGGAGATGCCCATCAATTGATGTCATAATGAGGAGTAGGGATTTCCATGCAACGGATGCACTAGAGCTATGAATGCTCAACAAAAGAAAACTAGTGGGTGTGCATCCAACTTGCTTTCTCATGAAGACCTAGGGCATTTGAGGAAGCCCATCGTAGGAATATACAAGCCAAGTTCTATAATGAAAAATTCCCACTAGTATGAACAAGGCAACTTCTGAGACACACTACATGAAGAACAAGGTGCTACTTTGAAGCACAAATATATGGGACTCACTACATGAAGAACAAGGTGCTACTTTGAAGCACAAGTGTGGTAAAAGGATAGTAACATTGCCCCTTCTCTCTTTTTCTCTCATTTTTTTATTTTTATTTTATTCTTTTTATTTGGGCCTTTTCTTTTTTTCTTTTTTTTGTGGCCTCTTTTTTTTATTTGGGCTTCTTTGGCCTCTTTTCTTTCGTCCGGAGTCTCATCCCGACTTGTGGGGGAATCATAGTCTCCATCATCCTTTCCTCACTTGGGACAATGCTCTAATAATGATGATCATCACACTTTCATTTCTCTTACAACTCAACAATTAAAACTCGAAACATAGAGCAAAATATGACTCTATATGAATGCCTCCGGCGGGGTACCGGGATGGTGCAATGAATCAAGAGTGACATGTATGGAAAATAATGCATGGTGGCTTCGCCACAAATACGATGTCAACTACATGATCATGCAATGGCAATATGACAAAAGTAAAGTATGTCATGATGATGATGAACGGAACGGTGGAAAGTTGCATGGCAATATATCTCGGAATGGCTATGGAAATGCCATAATAGGTAGGTATGGTGGCTGTTTTGAGGAAGATATAAGGAGGTTTATGTGTGAAAGAGCGTATCATATCACGGGGTTTGGATGCACCGGCGAAGTTTGCACCAACTCTCAAGGTGAGAAAGGGCAATGCATGGTACCGAAGAGGCTAGCAAAGGCGGAAAGGTAAAAGTGTGTATAATCCATGGACTCAACATTAGTCAAAAGAACTCATATACTTATTGCAAAAATTTAGAAGTCATCAAAAATCAAGTACTACGCACAATGCTCCGAGGGGGATAGATTGGTAGGAAAAGACCATCGCTCATCCCCGACCGCCACTCATAAGGATGCAAAAGCCAGGTACACTTCATGCTTCAAATTTGTTACACAACTTTACCCATACGTGCATGCTACGGGACTTGCAAACTTCAACACAAGTATTTCTCAAATTCACAACTACTCAACTAGCACGACTTTGATATTATTACCTCCATATCTCAAAACAATTATTAAGCATTAAATTTATCTTAGTATTCAATTCACTCAAAAGAAAGTTTCACATATCTTGAACACTAAGTATATTGACATTAAGCAAATTACCATGCTATTAAAGAATCTCAAAATAATCTAAGTGAAGCATGAGAGATCAAGTTTCTTTCAAACAAATCCACCACCGTGCTCAAAAAGATCTAAGTGAAGCACTAGAGCAACAACAAACTACTCCGAAAGATATAAGTGAAGATCAACGAGTAGTCGAATAATTATGCAACTATGTGAAGACTCTCCCATTTAATAATTTCAGATCTTGATACTTTATTCAAACAGAAATCAAAGCTAAAGAAAACTACAATGCAAGGATAGCACAACTCATGTGAAGAAGCAAAAACTTAGGCTCAACCGATACTAACCGATAGTTGTTGAAGAAGAAAGGTGGGATGCCTACCGGGGCATCCCCAAGCTTAGATGCTTGAGACTTCTTGAAATATTATCTTGGGGTTCCTTGGGCATCCCCAAGCTTGAGCTTTTGTGTCTCCTTAATTCCTCTCATATCATGGCTTCTCTTCTTTTTATCAAAAGCTTCATTCACAACAAACTCAACAAGAACTCGTGAGATAGGTTAGTATAAACCAATGCAAAACCTTATCATTTTCTACTGTAACAAATCACTAAAATTATTATTCAACATTGAATACTAAATGCCTCTTTATATTTAACACTCATATCCTCAAATAGAATCATTAAACAAGCAAACATATGCAAACAATGCAACCATAACAGCAATCTGCCAAAACAGTACAGTCTGTAAAGAATGCAAGAGTATCAATACTTCCCTGACTCCAAAAATTATGAACTAAAATTCCCACTGTAATAAATTTATCAGAGCTCAATATTCAAAAAGATTAAACTTTAGACCATGCTCTGACTTTTCTAGGGAATTTTAGCAACAGCGGTAAACTTTCTGTTTTCAAACAGCAACATGCAAACTAGCAAAATAAGCATGGCAAAGGCTATCCTTGACTTTTTTATTGAAACTAAAGATGCAAAACACAATTCTAACTAGAAGCAAGCAAAAACTAACAAAAAACATTGACTCTCCAAGCAAAACACATATCATGTGGTGAATAAAAATATAGCTCCAAGTAAAGTTACTGATGAACGAAGACAAAAGAGGGGATGCCTTCCGGGGCATCCCCAAGCTTAGGCTCTTGGTTGTCCTTGAATATTACCTTGGGGTTCCTTGGGCATCCCCAATCTTAGGCTCTTGCCACTCCTTATTCCATATTCCATCGAATCTTTACCCAAAACTTGAAAACTTCAACCACACAAAACTCAACACAAAACTCGTAAGCTCCGTTAGTATAAGAAAATAAAACCACCACGTAGGTACTGTAATGAACTCATTCTAAATTCATATTGGTGTAATATCTACTGTACTCCAACTTATCTATGGTTCATACCCTCCGATACTACTCATAGATTCATCAAAATAAGCAAACAACACATAGAAAACAGAATCTGTCAAAAACAGAACAGTCTGTAGGAATCTGTATAAAACGTATACTTATGGAACCCAAAAATTATGAAATAAATTGCTGGACCTGAGAAATTTGTCTATTAATTATCTGAAAAAAGAATCAACCTAAAAGCACTCTCCAGTAAAAAATGGAAGCTAATCTCGTGAGAACTAAAGTTTCTGTTTTTCACAGCAAGATCATATAAACTTCACCCAAGAATTCCCAAAGGTTCTACTTGGCACTTTATTGAAACAAAAGCTATAAAACATGATTACTACAGTATCATAATCATGTGGACACACAAAAACAGTAAGGATACATATTGGGTTGTCTCCCAACAAGCGCTTTTCTTTAATGCCTTTTAGCTAGGCATGATGATGACAATGATGCTCACAAAAAGGATAAGAATTGAAACATAACGGGAGCATCATGAAGCATATGACTAGCACATTTAAGTCTAACCCACTTCCTATGCATAGGGATTTTGTGAGCAAACAACTTATGTGAACAATAATCAACTAGCATAGGATGGCACAACAAGCATAACTTCAAGATTTTAAGCACATAGAGAGGAAACTTGACATTATTGCAATTCCTACAAGCATATGTTCCTCTCTCATAATAATTTTCAGTAGCATCATGAATGAATTCAACAATATAACCAGCACCTAAAGCATTCTTTTCATGATCTACAAGCATAGAAATTTTATTACTCTCCACATAAGCAAAATTCTTCTTTATGGCATACGTATCATCACAATAATTATCATAGATAGGAGGTATGCTTTCATCATAGTAAATTTGCTCATCAAAGCTTGGGGGACAAAAAATATCATCTTCATCAAACATAGCTTCCCCAAGCTTGTGGCTTTGCATATCATTAGCATCATGGATATTCAAGGAATTCATACTAACAACATTGCAATCATGCTCATCATATAAAAACATTCTATAGATTTCTTATTCAAGCACTTGAGCACAATTATCCTTTCCATCATACTCACGAAAGATATTAAAAAGGTGAAGCGTATGAGACAACCTCAACTCCATTTTTTTGTAGTTCTCTTTTATAAACTAGACTAGTGATAAAACAAGAAACAAAAAGATTCAATTGCAAGATCTAAAGATATACCTTCACTTACCTAGCCTCCCCGGCAACGGCGCCAGAAAAGAGCTTGATGTCTACTACACAACCTTCTTCTTGTAGATGTTGTTGGGCCTGCAAGTGCATAGGTTTGTAGGACAGTAGAAAATTTCCCTCAAGTGGATGACCTAAGGTTTATCAATCCGTCGGAGGCATAGGATGAAGATGGTCTCTCTCAAACAACCCTGCAACCAAATAACAAAAAGTCTCTTGTGTCCCCAACACACCCAATACAATAGTAAATTGTATAGGTGCACTAGTTCGGCGAAGAGATGGTGATACAAGTGCAAAATAGATGGTAGATAAAGGTATTTGTAATCTGAAATAATAAAAACAGCAAGGTAGCGAGCGGTAAAAGTGAGCGTAAACGGTATTGCAATGGTAGGAAACAAGGCCTAGGGTTCATACTTTCACTAGTGTAAGTTCTCTCAGCAATAATAACATAGATAGAACATATGACAAGCCCTCGACATGCAACAAAGAGTCAATCCAAAGCCACTAATAGCGGAGAACAAACGTAGAGATTATGGTCGGGTACGAAACCACCACAAAGCTATTCTTTCGGATCGATCTATAAAAGAGTTCGTACTAGAATAACACCTTAAGATACAAATCAACCAAAACCCTAATGTCACCTAGATACTCCATTGTCACCTCAAGTATCCGTGGGCATGATTATACAATATGCATCACACAATCTCAGATTCGTCCAACCAACATAAAAGTACTTCAAAGAGTGCCCCAAAGTTTCTACCGGAGAGTCAAGAACGTGTGCCAACCCCTATGCATAGGTTCCCAAGTGTCACGAAACCCGCAAGTTGATCACCAAAACATACATCAAGTGGATCAATAGAATAACCCATTGTCACCACGGTTATCCCACGCAAGACATACATCAAGTGTTCATAAAAGACTCAATCCAATAAGATAACTTCAAAAGGGGAAACTCAATTCATCAAAAGAGAGTAGAGGGGGAGAAACATCATAAGATCCAACTACAATAGCAAAGCTCGGGATACAAGATCGTGCCATAGATGAACACGAGAGAGAACACGAGAGAGAGAGAGATCAAACACATAGCTAATGGTACTTACCCTCAGCCCTGAGGGTGAACTACTCCCTCCTCATCATGGATAGCGCCGGGATGATGAAGATGGCCACCGGTGATGGGATCCCCCTCCGGCAGGGTACCGGAACAGGGTCCCAATTGGTTTTTGGTGGCTACAGAGGCTTGCGGCGGCGGAACTCCCGATCAATTTTCTGTTCTGGAAGTTCTAGGGTACGTAGTAAACCCGGGCATGGGCAGCCCGGCCCGGTGACCCGGCCCGAGCCCGGCCTGAAAAACCCGGGCCGGGACGGGCCGGGCTTGACGTTCGGGCCGGGCTCGGGCTTCATTTTTTCTGTATTTCGGGTCGGGCTTTCGGGCTTCGGGCCGGGCTTGCACGTGCATACACTAAAAAATAGCGTTCGGGCCGGGCTTTCGAGCTTCGAGCTTGATTTCGGGCCGGGCCCGGGCTTGAAAACAGGGAGTATTTCGGGCTTCGGGCCGGGATCGGGCTTGGGAAATGAAGGTCGGGCTTTTACAAGCCCGTCCCGAAACCCGGCCCGGCCCGACGTTTGCCCAGGTTTAGTACGTAGGTATATATGGGTGTAGGGAGAACGTCGGTGGAGCTACGGGGGCCCCACGAGGTAGGGGGCGCGCCCAGGGGGGAGGGCGCGCCCCCCACCCTCGTGAGCACCTCCCGTATCTTCTGACGTGGGGTCCAAGTCCATCAGGTGGGTTTCCTTCCAAAAATAACTTCTCCAGTTGATTTCGTTCCGTTTTGACTCCGTCTGATATTCCTTTTCCTCGAAACACTGAAATAGGCATAAAACAGCAAATCTGGGCTGGGCCTCCGGTTAATAGGTTAGTCCCAAAAATATTATAAAAGTGGATAATAAAGCCCAATATTGCCTAAAATAGTAGATAAAGTAGCATGGAGCAATCAAAATTTATAGATACATTGGAGACGTATCAGTCACTTTCATATACTAGTGGGAATTTTTCATTATAGAACTTGGCTTGTATATTCCTACGATGGGCTTCCTCAAAATGCCCTAGGTCTTCATGAGCAATCAAGTTGGATGCACACCCACTAGTTTTCTTTTGTTGAGCTTTCATTCATTTATATCTCTAGTGCATCCATTGCATGGCAATCCCTACTCCTCATGTTGACAACAATTGATGGGCATCTCCATAGCCCGTTGATTATCCTTGTCAATAAGTGACTTTCTCCTTTTTTTCTCTTCTCCACACAATCCCCATCATCATATTCTATTCCACCCATAGTGCTATATCCATGGCTCACGCTCATGTATTGCGTGAAAGTTGAAAAAGTTTGAGATTATTTAAGTACGAAACAATTGCTTGGCTTGTCATCGGGGGTGTAGAATTTGGCAACATTTTTGTGTGACGAAAATGAAGCATAGCCTAACTATATGATTTTGTAGGGATGAACTTTCTTAGCCATGTTATTTTGAGAAGACATGATTGCTTTGATTAGTATGCTTGAAGTATTACTATTTCTTGTGTCAATATGAACTTTTATTTTGAATCATTTGGATCTGAACATTCATGCCACAATAAAGTAAATTACATTGAGAATTATGCTAGGTAGCATTCCACATCAAAAATTCTGTTTTTATCATTTACCTACTCGAGGACGAGCGGGAATTAAGCTTGGGGATGCTTGATACGTCTCCAACGTATCTATAATTTTTGATTGTTCCATGCTATTATATTACCCCTTCTGGATGTTTATGGGCTTTATTTTACACATTTATATCATTTTTGGGACTAACCTACTAACCGGAGGCCCAGCCCGTATTGCTGTTTTTTTTTGCCTATTTCAGTATTTCGAAGAAAAGGAATAACAAACGAAGTCCAAATGGAATGAAACCTTCGGGAGCGTGATTTTTGGAACGAACGTGATCCAGAGGACTTGGAGTGCAAGCCAAGAAGCAGCCAAGGCGGCCACGAGGGTGGAGGGCGCGCCCACCCCTACAAGGCGTGCCCCCTGTCTCGTGGGCCCCTCGGGCGGCCACTGACCTACTTCTTCCTCCTATATATACCCACGTACCCCGAAAACATCCAGGGAGCCAACGAAAAACAATTTCCACCTCCGTAACCTTCTGTATCCGCGAGATCCCATCTTGGAGCCTTTGCCGGCGCTCCGCCAGAGGGGGAATCGACCACGAAGGGCTTCTACATCAACACCATAGCCCCTCCGATGAGTTGTGAGTAGTTTACCACAGACCTTCGGGTCCATAGTTATTAGCTAGATGGCTTCTTCTCTCTTTTTGGATCTCAATACCATGTTCTCCCCCTCTCTTGTGGAGATCTATTCGATGTAACTCTTTTTGTGGTGTGTTTGTCGAGATCCGATGAATTGTGGGTTTATGATCAAGATTATCTATGAGAAATGTTTGAATCTCATCTGAATTCTTTTATGTATGATTGAGTTACCTTTGCAAGTCTCTTCGAATTATCAGTTTGGTTTGGCCTACTAGATTGATCTTTCTTGCAATGGGAGAAGTGCTTAGCTTTGGGTTCAATCTTGCGGTGTCCTTACCCAATGAAAATAGGGGTTGCAAGGCACGTATTGTATTGTTGCCATCGAGGATAATAAGGTGGGGTTTATATCATATTGCATGAGTTTATCCCTCTACATCATGTCATCTTTCTTAATGCGTTACTCTGTTCTTATGAACTTAATACTCTAGATGCATGCTGGATAGCGGTCGATGTGTGGAGTAATAGTAGTAGATGCAGGCAGGAGTCGGTCTACTTGTCACGGACGTGATGCCTATATACATGATCATGCCTAGATAATCTCATAATTATTCGCTTTTCTATCAATTGCTCGACAGTAATTTGTTCACCCACCGTAATACTTATGCTATCTTGAGAGAAGCCACTAGTGAAACCTATGGCCCCCGGGTCTATCTTTTATCATATAAGCTTTCAATCTACTTTTATTTGCATCTTTACTTTTCCAATCTATATTATAAAATACCAAAAATATATTTATCTTATCATATTATCTCTATCAGATCTCACTTTCGCAAGTGGCCGTGAAGGGATTGAAAACCCCTTTATTGCGTTGGTTGCGAGTTCTTTGTTTGTTTGTGTAGGTGCGTGGGACTTCTGAGGAGCTTCCTACTGGATTGATACCTTGGTTCTCAAAAGCTGAGGGAAATATTTATGCTACTATTGCTGCATCACCCTTTCCTCTTCAAGGAAAACCAACGCAAGCTCAAGACGTAGAACAGGATCTTTGGATATGGCATTCTTTCTTCGGCATGGCAGGTTCTCACAATGATATGAATGTGCTGCAGCGTTCTCCAGTCTTCGCAAGTCTTGCAGAAGGCCACTCCCCACCTGTCAACTTTGAGATCAACGGCCACCAGTACAACAAGGGATACTACCTAGCTGATGGTATATATCCTCAGTGGTCAACTTTTGTGAAGACAATCTCGAACCCCCAAGGTGAGAAGAGAAAGAGATTTGCCCAAATGCAAGAGAGTGCTAGAAAGGATGTGGAACGTGCTTTTGGTGTGCTTCAATCCCGATGGGGTATCATTCGAAACCCTGCATTGACATGGGATTAAGGGAAGCTTTGGAAGGTGATGACTGCTTGTGTTATCATGCACAACATGATCGTCGAGGACGAGCGTGATGACAGGATCTTTGACCAAGGATTTGATTTTCAAGGTGAAAATGTTGAACCCCTGCACCAAGAACCGGCCATGTTTGAACAGTTTGCCCAATTTCATCGTGAAATGCGGGATTGGCACACTCATTTGGATCTTCAAAATGACTTGGTTGAGCATGTGTGGACTCAGATTGGCAACCAATAGATGTATTGGTTCATTATGTTTATTCAAGACAATTTCGATTTGGTTGTAAAACTATTTTATTAGAGACAATTTAGATTGAGTTGTAAAACTATTTTTATTTTTAGACAATTAATATTTGGACGTGCAAACTTGTTTTGAACATTGAAATATGAATATATGGGCATTTTTGGCCATGACGGACAAGATGGGGCCAAAGGATGCGTCCACGCGTAGGGCGCATGGCCACCGCATCCCAGGATATGCCCGGACACGACCTCATTGCCCTACCCAAACGGATAGAATCCTAGCAAAATGGACGTCCGTTTGGGGTCGTACGCTGGAATTGGCCTCAGGAGCCTTGCTGCCTTTTGCATGTGCATGGGACCTGGCGAGTTCAATACATGCCAAAAGAAAAGCAAATACATGACATATACAATGCCAGCGCGCATCCCCGTGGTGATGCAGCAGCCGAGATTCCGGCCTGCCTGCAGCGCGGCCACCATTGGCATTTTCCTCAGTACGTGTCGCTTCACACAACCTTCTCTGCTTCCCAATGTCGTTTTCTCCGCGTGCACTCCCCCTACCCCCTCACCCGAGCATCCGCTTCCCCATTGGGATAAACTCCTCTTCCCGACACTCACCACAACATTTGAAAATGGAGAAAAAATTGGGGATGCATTTGAGGTGACCTAACCTTGGTCCTTGGGATCGATGTTGAGCCTGCATACATTTCAAAGCAAGTTTGAACAAATGGAAAAAATTTCATGCAAATGGATTTCATTTAAACCTGACCAAATTAATTACATTTTTGACACATTTCAACTAAACAAAAACAGACGAGACATTTTTAACCGGGTATAAATGATCGCCGAACGTGGCGGAGTCCATGTCTCACGTCTTGTCTTCGTTATGTCCAGCAAGCTCATCGGTCGTGAGCCTCGAGAAGTGAAGTGCGCGAGGGGAAGAGTAGGAGTGGTCTTCTTGGACCCAAGCCATGGCATCGTCCCATGTGTTACTCTTCCTTGCGTAGTCCACCGCGTTGATGGCGATGGACGTGGACGGGCCGGCCTTGTGGTCGTCGCGTCCGGGCATGACCCGCGCAGGATGTGCGACCGACGCGGAGTTGGCGTCATCTGTGATTGCCGGCACCGCCTTTTCGGTCACCTTCGCATCAACCTCTGCGAACAGGGTGTCCCTCTCCGACAGTGGCTGCAACTCTTCCGTCATTACAATGTCATAGTGTGTCAGCACCTGCTCCAAGGTGCCAGCGAGGGCGAGGGCATGTGCTCGTCGTCGTACACATTGTCCATCATCTTGTCGGCGTCGTTGCCCTCTATAGCAAGCTCGCCGACAAGCCAACCTCTATCCGACTCGAACAGTGGGCCTGCCAGCCGGATGCAATGTCGGCCAGCTCCTACTTCTGTTCGGTGGTGAGGCGGTCCCACAACGCTTTGGAGCTTGAGGCCATGGCGGACATGATACAGGAAGGAGATCGAGAGCATAGGCGGTGGGGATCGTGGCGGGCTTGGCCACGCATAAATAGTAGGCGTCGGAGAGGCTAAGTGGCAGACTGTGTGAATGTAGGATGTATGAGTGGATTTCTAGGCGGCTGTGCTTCTTTAATGCGGGCAGGCGGACGGACGGGCAGCTGGTTTGAATGCGGAGATAACTGCTAGACAAGTCTCTCCGACACGGAACAAGCGTGGAGACCAAGACGTGGAGCGGGCGTCGCTCTTGGCCGACGCCACTTCAATGCTGACATGAATGCGGCGCCGGTGCCGCCGGTATCGAATGGCACATCTGTTGCACGATATGCTCTCCATACTCGGCAATCGGTTTTGACGAAAGTGGTAGCAAAGGCGCGCGAGGTGGTGGAGCTCGACAACGACGCCCAGGTCGCTGTCGCGCGTCTGGTCGGGGTCCTTGTCGGCGTAGAAGAAGTCGACAAGGAGGCTGCCGCGCCAGAGGCAAGACAGAGGAGCGCCCAACGGGTCTCCTTGAGGCAGATTAGGAATATCATGCGGTTTCTTAAAAATATACAGGGTTGACCTGGGACTTCAACGTGCCTTATTATTGGCCGTTGAACTTGGCGTCACATGCGTGGCAAGTTGGAGAGCGCAACGCAACACTTTGTAATTCGAAGAGGAGTTGGCCCCCCAAACGCCGTCGACTGTCACCAAAGCCACTCCGAAGGGATTTGCGTGGGCGATGACACGGACACAAGTGAGGGTTGGCAGGAGGTGCTACCGCGGTGCGGCCCATGTCGTCCGACTTCATCGCCATCCTCGAGGATGGCTGCTCGTCCTCCTCGTCCCATCCCTGCTTGGCTCCACGGTAGATGTTGCAGATGCCTTGCTTATGGGCATCGTGCGGCTGTTTGCAGAGATCCGTTGCGGTGCTCCCGTTGTTTGGAGAATGGTCATCGTGCGTGTGAATGTCGCAACCCCTGGCGTCCTCTGAGCTCACTACCATGCCTTGATGTGCCGCATGTGTCCCGCCTCGGCGTCGTGCATCGTGTTGCTCCTGCTTCATGTGAGGGTTCGGTGAGATCCACACCCCCTTCCAAGGGGCTTCACCGTGGATCTTGGGCGTCTGTTGTCTCTGCCGCTGCTGCCTCGACAACCTCGTCAGAGCTGATGTTGCAGTCCGCACTGGCTGGTCAGACTGCACTTTTACAAGGTTGTGTGGCGCGGGTTGAGAGCTTTCTGGAGCGAGCGAAGGTTGCTTTGGGTAGACTATCCCTTGTGCCGGCTCTATTGCAGACCACTCTGGTGACACATTCTCCTTGTGCGGCCGGTGTTTGCTCCGCGGGAGATAGGGGTGAGGAGTTGTACGGCTCTTTCTCCCCTCGTGTTGGAGTCCATTCATCGTCGATGCCTACTTCCCCTCCTATGGTGTCTTCCACTGAGGGCCAGTCCATCGCCGTGCTTGTGGCTCCGGTGCTGCAGATCATGCCCGAGCTTAGGGAGTTATGCCTGAGTTTATCAGTGGAGCATACGAAGATGGACATGCGGCAGCCTCGATTGAAGGACAAGTGAGCAGTTGGAGGTTCCTTTTGTTGATGATGCTAAAGGGAAGGCAGTTACAATTTCATGATGGGTAGTGCTCAGTGTTTCGGGTTGTCCACGTGGCTTTTGTCTTTTGAGTCGTAGAAGCTGATGGTTGTGGTTGTTGTGTGTTGGGAGCATTTAGCGGACCGTCTACATAGTCGTGAAAGTGAGTCGCTTCTGGAGTGTCACTTTTGTAGTGTTTGTATCGGTTTTCACCCGGTTTTCCGTAAATTAACTGGGCAATTCTCTTCTTCTTAATTAATCGATGAGGCAATCATTTTGCCTCCGTTTCGAAAAAAAATTAGTTGTAGCACCAAAGCGCAGCATGCGCTCCAACTTCGTGACCTGCGCAAAATATAGCTCCTCCTTAAATAGGAGTGTTAACCGACTATGTGCTAAGGATGATCCCATGGCTGGCTTAAGATGTTACTTCCTCGGTCCCATGATATAAACGCATTTTTGAAACTACAGAGTAACCGTTAAGGTGACCTCATGGCTGACCTCACCAGTTTTGAGAGGGTTTACTCCCACAGTATTGTATCGTGACAACCTGTGCGATGAGATTGTAGATGCCCTAACATGTTTGGTGGATAAGATCTTTTGATGACTTCGCGGTTTGCTTGGATGAGATCTTTTGATGACTTCACCGTTTGCTTAGTTGACATCTGACTTGGTTAATACCACTGAACATGCTTAGTTGACATCTGACTTGGTTAATGAGCTGAACATGCACATCCGTGAATGGGGTGTTGAGTTTAGCTAGACGGTACAAATTAAATAAAACACTGTGCATGCATATTGCACCAGCCATGCGTGATGAAGCACTTGGATCCGTGATTCTGTCCTACTCCTAGTACCATGCGCATGTGACGGTGAGAGCTTAGTCATTGGTCGTCATGCGCGTACGTTGTGAGGGTTTCTTGTTCCAATTCCATGCATTCCAGTCAAGACTTCTCCTTCTCTCCAGTATCCGGCCCACTATATATAGGTGCTGGAGCATCGTGGTTTCCCGTGCATCCATCGTTCCATTTCGCTGCCTGCTAACGAGCCAGTTTAACCTTCCCCCCGTGAATCAGAGACGATAATGGCGCTACCTAATTTCTCTTGCCGTTGCCTGGCTCGGTTGCTTCTTACCGTCCTCGTTACACTCTTTCTTCTCAGGGGCAACCTAGTCGCCGGTGATCATTGCCGCCCCAGATATTGTAAGTACCCGCTTGATCGATTCGGTTCAATTCCAGCGGTTCTCTTTTCTAAGTATCGGCAGCTTTCTCTTCGAGCTTGTAACACTACGATTATTACACATTCTTACCACTGTATTATTCTCTTCTCTAACATTTTTTATACGTTTTCCAGTAAAAGGCGCAGCCAGTCCATCAGTTAAAGGCGTAGTCAGTCCATCCGTTAAAGGCGCAGTTAGTCCACCTAGTCAACTTAACCCGGTACCCTGCCCAATAATGTACCCTACATACAAAAAAGCTAAACCTATGGGCGAGCTACAAAAGGGCTACGGACCTTTCCATCCTTGAATAATCTGCCTCCCTGAATTTCACTGGGTGGAGCCCGCTCCCTTCCATTTTCCAATCAAAATTTCCCACATCAGTTCATGTGTAAGGTGCGTAATATTCCGTCCGTGGATGTAGCGTTACTCCCCTCCATAGCCTAAAGCATCATCTCAGCAGCGACAACATGTGGATAAGCTGGATGGTTTGTGCAGGATACGATGCCATGGCAAGTTTTCTGCATACAAATGTAATGTTTAATTTATCGATCTACAAGTGTAGCTCCTTTGAATAAAAGATCATTGTGGTTATTCAGGAAGTGGGAAAGAGGACATGTCCCACTATTGTATTGAGAAAGGTGTTGGAAATATGAGCAAATTACAACGAGATTTAATCCGAATAAACAGAAGATAAATCATGACTTGTTCTTTGTATCAAACTTGCCTTTGCCGTGAGTTTTGTTCTTGTCGTTTTTGAACTTGTTGGGCTGGAAGTTCTTCTTCTGTACCATGTGGGCACTAGAAGCTCCCTCAGCAACTTGAGCACGTGTGTCCTTTACCGAAAAAGGCTTTCGCCCCGCTTTATATATAAAGCATAGACCAACAGTGCCTGATACAACCGCACTCACCCACCACACACGCACACACACACACCCAAGGATGGATACATAGGCGCTGAGCGCAGCAACACACTCCCTAGCACTACAAGAGCCGCCGGGGGCTTCAGCCGTGAACACTACGAAGAAGTGAAGCCGCATATGGCGAACCGTGGGCTCCAAGGTGGCGCCTTCAAGAAGGATACGACACCGGAGCGCCGCCACCGCCCGATCCAAGGATCAGAGTTTCCCCTGGAGCAACACGACGGGCAATGATAGCCGCAACGACGCCTTCAAGAAGGGAGTGATCTTCGCCATCGCCAGACTGTCCGAAGATAGAGTAGGTTTTCACCCCGGCCAATACTCACCGCCACCGAACGCCACACCCCGGCTACCACGCCGCCCACACGGCCGTGGCAGCCGGGCAACACCGAGGCACGAGCTCTGCCCATGAGCACCGCGCCACCACCACGAGGGCCGCCGCCCCGGAGACCAAGACCTTGACACCAAGTCCCCCGAGCCCCACCGCTAACCCAACCGTAGAAACGAGCGGAAAGGATCTACCTTTCGCACCCCTGGCCGGTCCCAGCGCCGAGACAAAATAGGCCGGCCACCAAGCCTCCATTGAGCCGTCCTGCTACACCGGGCGCGAGACGAGCGCAGTCCTGCCGCCGGGCACGAGACGGGCCGGCCAGCTCTCCGGCGAGAGAAACGGACGGACGCCGAGGAGAGGAGTCGACGGCCGATACAGGCAGCCTACAAACGAGCCGACGCCAGAACAATCTGGCCGCCGCCGCAGTCAACCTGCCACCACCACATCACCTGCGCAACCACGCCCTGGTCAGCACCACCCGACGCCCCGCCACCCCGCACCAGAGCAGCGCAGACACCGGCCGCTACACCACCACCTCCACGGGGTCGCCGGCCACCCCCGCCATCGAAGATCCGCACATCCACCGGATGTGGGCCGGGATGCCCAGATCCGCCGCCAGCATGACCGTGCCCACCAGATCCCACGGGCCGCAGGTGGGGAGGGGAGGAGGAGTCGTCGGCGGGCCACCAGGGCGCGGGGCGGAGCGCCGGAGCAAGAGCCGGCCGGGACCCGACGCCGCGGGAAGGAGGAAGGCGGCCCGCGACGCCATCCATCCGCGCGCAGGAAGAAAACTGCCCCGTCGCCGCCTCGGCCAGGCGACCTTTGGCCGGTGGTGCCCCGGGCGGCGGCGAGGGAGGGGGAGACGGGGTGGAGGGCCGGAGGGGGGGCGTGATGGTTGCCTCCCGACGGTGCTCGCAGGAGCGCCTCGGGAGGGAGAGGACTTGTCTCTCAGGTTTTGGATCGGCACGTGTGTCCTTTGCTCTCGCCTTCTCTTCAACATCAAGAGTACCAGTGAGATCCGCAACGGAAAACTCTTGTCTCTTGTGTTTCAGGGAAGTAGCAAAATTGTTCCACGAAGGTGGAAGCTTGGCAATGATGCCTCCGGCAACAAATTTGTCCGGCAACACACACTTGAAGTACTCAAGTTCTTTTGCGAGCGACTGTATCTCATGAGCCTGTTGTACAACAGAGCGCTCATCAGTCATCTTGTAGTCATAGAATTGCTCCATGATGTACAACTCGCTGCCGGCGTTCGAGGCACCAAACTTGGCCTCGAGGGCAGCCCACATGTCCTTGCCGTTTTCGAACGACATATATGAGTCCACAATGGAGTCATCAAGGACACCCAGAAGAGAACCTTTAAAGAGAGTATCGATCTTCTCAAAAGTTTCCAGATGTGCCGGATTAGGATCGCCCTCAGGCTTGCCCTTGGTGGCGTCATAGCAGCCCATGGTCTGAAACCAGTAGACTGCTCTCGTGCGCCACCTCTTATATTGCGCCCCCTTAAAGGCAGGCGGCTTCAGATGCGCAGCAAAACCACTCGGAGAAAATTGCCTACAATCAGGTTTTCGGATTGTTGAAAATATGAGTAAATTACTACAAGATTTAATCTGAATAAACAGAAGATAAATCATGACTACAGTAGTAGAGATTGAACTAATCATGCGAACTAGCATAGTAGATGAACAAATCACATCTAGGGCACATACTAGAAACATGAATTCTACCACGATCTAGAATAGGAAAGACAGAATCACATACGGTGCAGCGGGAGCAGCACCGCCGGCGTTGACGTTGTCGCCCATGTCGTCGAGGATGAGGTTGCCGAGGTCGGGGAAGAAGTCGTCGTTCGCGAAAGTCGTCGCTGCCAGCAGTCGCGCGACTGCGCTCTCCACAAACCTGATCGCCCCTCTCCCGTACAGGATCACGAGAGGCGGGGTTCCGGAGGCCTGCTGTCCCTTCTCCCGATGCACTCCGAAAGGAGGGATGGAGAAGACTTGCTTGGCGGCGCAATGATCTGGAACGGTGGTGAGAAACCATACGAAGCGGCGGTGGCTAGGGTAGACGTCTGCCTGACTATATATTGCGGGTCGGGTAGGTCGTGGGAGTAAACCCCACGTTCGAGTAGTCACGATCCAAAAGAATCGGAAACGGTTCAGTAATTAACACGTCCGTTAATTATTAATTAGTGACTCATTAATTTTTCCCGAGCAGCAAAAATATAGACAACGTACATAGCTCTGTCCTCGGCTCGGCTCAATCCCGCAACCCGCGGCGCGTCGTGACAAGGCGAGGCGAGCGAAGAGGAGGAGCGCGCGTGTAGGTCTTCTCTTCTCATGCTCATACAAGTGGTAGGAGAGCTCACCTTATAAAGAGGTGCAACTCTCTCTCAACTTATGAGGTGGGACTAAACTTTAGCCTCACTCACTCCACTCACATGTGTGCATGAATGGGCCAAGAGAATTTCAGAATTTTAGTTGGGCTTTGGGCCAAAAGCCCACTAGCAAATTTCAACAATCCCCCACAAAGTCTCATTGGCACATTTCACCATTTGGTTCCAAAACATTGTTTATATACCGGTGCTTAGTGGAGACTGTGAAGTTGAACTTCCACTTAGAGATTTATGCTACACTAGATCACAACTTGAATAGTGGACTATGCCTTGAACTACTAGTTTTCTGCGAGACTAGTTTCACACAAATTCTTGAGCGATACTGGGCTGCCGCAAGGCTTCCCCGTGGGTGGAGCGTATACGTCGTACTCCAGGGCCTTTCATGAATTTATTAGAGAGCACACACTTCTCACTGACTGCGACGTTAACAGTCAAATTCATATAGGTGTGTTCCTCAGGAGATGCTCTACAGGACAACATCTCTGCTTACTCAAATAAGGCACTTGGAACACATTAAGATAGATATCAACCTGCCATGCAGATCAGGGGAGTATTGCATCTTCAAGGAGTGGGATAATTAAAATAAGGATACTCTCCTCTTAGCTGACCAACAGCTTCTCTTCCACTTCTACTTCACGGGATCTCCGATCACATAGAGTGGGTTACCACTATGGACAACTGATGCGGTGGGTCTCAAACCCATCTCCATCGATGCATTATCTATCACATTACGTCATAGACCCTTTGTGAAGGGATCTGCCAAGTTTTTCGACGTTTGGATATAATCCAACGTAATAACTCCGGAGTTCCTCAGTTTCCTGACAGATTTTAATCTCCTCTTCACATGCCTTGAGGACTTCATATTGTCCTTTGAACTTTTTATCTTGACGATCACAGTTTGATTATCACAGTTCATCAGGATAGGGGGTATTGGTTTTTCAACCATAGGTAAGTCCATCAATAACTCACGAAGCCACTCTGCTTCAACAGTGGCAGTGTCTAATGCTGTGAGTTCTGCTTCCATAGTTGACCTCGTTAATATGGTCTGCTTGCAAGACTTCCAGGAAACAGCGCCACCACCAAGTGTAGAAACATAACCACTTGTGGCCTTAATCTCATCAGCACCAGATATCCAATTCGAGTCACTATAACCCTCCAGTACCCTTGGATACTCGGTGTAGTGAACCCCTGCTACCTCTTGAGCACCGCGTTGGATTTCCCCGAAGAGGAGAGGATGATGCAGCAAAGTAGCGTAAGTATTTCCCTCAGTTTTTGAGAACCAAGGTATCAATCCAGTAGGAGACCACGCACAAGTCCCTCGTACCTACACAAAACGATAGCTCCTCGCAACCAACGCGATTAGGGGTTGTCAATCCCTTTACGGTCACTTACGAGAGTGAGATCTGATAGAGATGATAAATAATTTTTTTGGTATTTTTGGTATATAGATGCAAAGTGAAAAGTAAAAGGCAAAGTAAAAAACAAAGCAAGTAATAAAGTAATGGAGATTGATATGATGAGAATAGACCCGGGGGCCATAGGTTTCACTAGTGGCTTCTCTCAAGAGCATAGATATTCTACGGTGGGTGAACAAATTACTATTGAGCAATTGATAGAACTGAGCATAATTATGAGTATATCTAGGTATGATCATGTATATAGGCATCACGTCCAAGACAAGTAGACCGAAACGATTCTGCATCTACTACTATTACTCCACTCATCGACCGCTATCCAGCATGCATCTAGAGTATTAACTTAAAAACAGAGTAACGCCTTAAGCAAGATGACATGATGTAGAGGGATAAATTCATGTAATATGATAAAAACCCCATCTTGTTATCCTCAATGGCAACAATACAATACGTGCCTTGCTGCCCCTTCTATCACTGGGAAAGGACACCACAAGATTGAACGCAAAGCTAAGCACTTCTCCCATTGCAAGAACTACCAATCTAGTTGGCCAAACCAAACGGATAATTCGAAGAGACTTGCAAAGATAACTCAATCATACATAAAAGAATTCAAAGAAGATTCAAATATTATTCATAGATAAGCTGGATCATAAACCCACAATTCATCGGTCTCAACAAACACACTACAAAAACAAGATCACATCGAATAGATCTCCACGAGAGAGGGGGAGAACATTGTATTGAGATCCAAAAGAGAGAAGAAGCCATCTAGCTACTAGCTATGGACCCGAAGGTCTAAAGTAAACTACTCACACTTCATCGGAGGGGCTATGGTGTTGATGTAGAAGCCCTCCGTGGTGGATGCCCCCTCCGGCGGAGCTCCGGAACAGGCCCCAAGATGGGATCTCGTGGATACATAAGGTTGCGGCGGTGGAATTAGGTTTTTGGCTCCTGTTCTGATCATTGGGGGTACGTAGGTATATATAGGAGGAAGGATTACGTCGATGGAGCAACAGGGGGGCCACGAGGCAGGGGGCGCCCTAGGGGGGGCGCCCCCCACCCTTGTGACCGCCTCTTTTGTTCCTTGGAGCAGGGTCCAAGTCTCCTGGATCACGTTCGGTGAGAAAATCACGTTCCCGAAGGTTTCATTCCGTTTGGACTCCGTTTGATATTCCGTTTCATTGAAACACTGAAATAGGCAAAAAACAGCAATTCTGGGTTGGGCCTCCGGTTAATAGGTTAGTCCCAAAAATAATATAAAAGTGGAAAATAAAGCCCAATATAGTCCAAAACAGTAGATAAAGTAGCATGGAGCAATCAAAAATTATAGATACGTTGGAGATGTATCAGGCATCCCCAAGCTTAGTTCCTGCTCGTCCTCGAGTAGGTAAATCATAAAAAGAGAATTTTTGATGCGGAGTGATACTGTAAATCTTCTTAATTGTGGCATGAATATTCAGAACCGAAAGATTCAAGACAAAAGTTCATATTGACATAAAAATAATAATACTTCAAGCATACTAACTAAGCAATTATGTCTTCTCAAAATAACATGGCCAAAGAAAGTTATCCCTACAAAATCATATAGTCTGGCTATGCTCCATCTTCCCCACACAAAATATTTAAATCATGCACAACCCCGATGACAAGCCAAGCAATTTTTTCATATTTTAACATTTTCAAAACTTTTTCAATCTTCACGCAATACATGAGCGTGAGCCATGGATATAGCACTATATGTGGAATAGAATGGTGGTTGTGGAGAAGACAAAAAGAGGGAAGATAGTCTCACATCAACTAGGCGTATCAACGGGCTATGGAGATGCCCATCAATAGATATCAATGTGAGTGAGTAGGGATTGCCATGCAACGATGCACTAGAGCTATAAGTATATGAAAGCTCTACAAAAGAAACTAAGTGGGTGTGCATCCAACTCGCTTGCTCACGAAGACCTAGGGCATTTTGAGGAAGCCCATCATTGGAATATACAAGCCAAGTTCTATAATGAAAAAATTCCACTAGTATATGAAAGTGACAAAATGAGAGACTCTCTATCATGAAGATCTTGGTGCTACTTTGAAGCACAAGTGTGGTAAGAGGATAGTAGCATTGTCCCTTCTCTCTTTTTCTCTCATCATTTTTTTCTTTTATTTGGGCCTTTCCCCTTTTTTATGGCCTCTTTTTTTTCTTATTTCTCTTTTTTTTCGTCCGGAGTCTCATCCCGACTTATGGGGGAATCATAGTCTCCATCATCCTTTCCTCACTTGGGACAATGCTCTAATAATGATGATCATCACACTTTTATTTTTCTTACAACTCAACAATTACAACTCGATACTTAGAACAAAGTATGACTCTATATGAATGCCTACGACGGTGTACCGGGATATGCAATGAATCATGAGTGACATGTATGAAAGAATTTTGAACGGTGGCTTTGCCACTAATACGATGTCAACTACACGATCATGCTAGCAATATGACAATGATGGAGCGTGTAATAATAAATGGAATGGTGGAAAGTTGCATGACAATATATCTCGGAATGGCTATGGAAATGCCATGATAGGTAGGTATGGTGGCTGTTTTGAGGAAGATATATGGTGGGTGTATGATACCGGTGAAAAGTGCGTGGTATTAGTGAGGCTAGCAATGGTGGAAGGATGGGAGAAAGTGCGTATAATCCATGGACTCAACATTAGTCATAAAGAACTCATATACTTGTTGCAAAAATCTAGAAGTTATCAAAGCAAAATATTACGCGCATGCTCCTAGGGGGATAGATTGGTAGGAAAAGACCGTCGCTCGTCCCCGACCGCCACTCATAAGGAAGACAATCAATAAATAAATCATGCTCTGAGTTCATCACATAACGGTTCACCATACGTGCATGCTACGGGAATCACAAACTTCAACACAAGTATTCTTTAAATTCACAACTACTCAACTAGCATGACTCTAATATCACCATCTTCATATCTCAAAACAATTATCAAGGATCAAACTTTTCTTAGTATTCAACGCACTCAAAAGAAAGTTTCACATATCTTGAATACCAAGTATATTAACATTAAGCAAATTACCATGCTATTAACGACTCTCAAAATAATCTAAGTGAAGCATGATAGATCAATAGTTTCTTTAAAACAAATCCACCACCATGCTCTAAAAGATCTAAGTGAAGCACTAGAACAAAAATTATCACACTCAAAAGATATAAGTGAAGCACTATGAGCAAAACTATCAATCTCAAAAGATATAAGTGAAGCACATAGAGTATTCTATCAAATTCCAATTCATGTATGGATCTCTCAAAATGTGTGTACAGCAAGGATGATTGTGGTAAACTAACAAGCAAAGACGCAAATAATACAAGATGCTCCAAGCAAAACACATATCATGTGGTGAATAAAAATATAGCTCCAAGTAAATTACCGATGGAAGTGGACGAAAGAGGGGATGCCTTCCGGGGCATCCCCAAGCTTTGAATTTTTGGTGTCCTTGGATTATCTTGGGGGTGCCATGGGCATCCCCAAGCTTAGGCTCTTGCCAATCCTTGTTCCACAATCCATCAAAAGAATTCACCCAAAACTTGAAAACTTCACAACACAAAACTCAATAGAAATCTCGTGAGCTCCGTTAGAGAAAGAAAACAAAAGACTACTTAAAGGTACTGTAATGAAATCATTCTTTATTTATATTGGTGTTAAACCTACTGTATTCCAACTTCTCTATGTATTATAAACTATTTTACTAGCCATAGCTTCATCAAAATAAGCAAACAACACACGCAAAACAGAATCTGTCAAAAACAGAACAGTCTGTAGCAATCTGTAACTAACGCAAACTTCTGGAACTCTAAAAATCCTACCAAAATAGGAAGTCCTGGAAAATTTGTTTATTGAACAGCAGAAAAAAGAATCAATGCAAAATCACGTTTCTGTGATTTAACAAAATTATGTTAGTGCGCGCAAAGTTTCTGTTTTTCAGCAGAATCAAAACAACTATCATCGTAGGTTATCCTATAGGTTCTACTTGGCACAAACACTAAGTAAAACATAAAACCACCTCCAAACAGAGGCTAGATGGATTATTTATTCCTAAACAGAAGCAAAAACAAAAAACAAAAATAAAACTGGGTTGCCTCCCAACAAGCGCTATTGTTTAACGCCCCTAGCTAGGCATAAAAGCAAGGATAGATCTAGGTATTGCCATCTTTGGTAGGCAATCCATAAGTGGCTCTCATGATAGATTCATATGGTAATTTTATTTTCTTTCTAGGGAAGTGTTCCATGCCCTTCTTTAAGGTAAATTGGAATCTAATATTCCCTTCCTTCATATCAATAATTGCACCAATCGTTCTAAGGAAAGGTCTACCAAGAATAATAGAACATGAAGGATTGCAATATATATCAAGAACGATAAAATCTACGGGCACATAATTCCTATTTGCAATAATAAGAACATCATTAATTCTTCCCATAGGCTTTTTAATAGTGGAATCCGCAAGATGCAAGTTTAGAGAGCAATCATCAAAGTCACGGAAATCTAGCAAATCACACAAAGTTTTGGGAATAGTAGAGACACTAGCACCCAAATCACATAAAGCATGAAACTCATAATCTTTAATTTTAATTTTAATAGTAGGTTCCCACTCATCATATAGTTTTCTAGGGATAGAAACTTTCAACTCAAGTTTTTCTTCATAAGATTGCATCAAGGCATCAATAATGTGTTCGGTAAAGGCCTTATTTTGACTATAAGCATGAGGAGAATCTAGCACGGATTGCGACAAGGAAACACAATCAATTAAAGAGAAATTTTCATAATTAAATTCCTTGAGATCCAAAATAGTGGGTTTAGCAACATCTAGGTTTTTATTTCTTTCAATCCCACTTTTACCAATTTCATCATCAAGATCTAGAAACTCCGAATTCTTAGAACGCCTTCTAGTAAAGGAAGATCATATTCAGTTTCATCAAGATTTATATTGCAAAACAAAGATTTAATGGGGGACACATCAATAACTTTTAGATCTTCATCTTGATTTTCGTAGGAATTGGAAGAACACGCTTTAATAAAGGCATCTTTGGAAGCACGCATCCTAGCGGTTCTTTCTTTGCACTCATCAATGGAAATTATCATGGCTTTGAGAGACTCATTGATATCATGCTTAGGAGGAATAGATCTAAGCTTTAAAGAATCAATTTCAAGAGAAATTCTATCAACGTTCCTTGCCAAATCATCAACTTTAAGCAATTTCTCTTCAAGCAAAGCATTAAAATTCTTTTGTGAATTCATAAACTCTTTAACACTACTCTCAAATTCAGAGGGCATCTTATTAAAATTTCCATAAGAGTTGTTGTAGGAATTTCCATAATTATTAGAAGGATTACTAGGATAAGGCCTAGGATTAAAATTCCCTTTATACACGTTGTTTCCAAAACTATTCCTACCAACAAAATTCACATCCATAGATTCATTATTATTCTCAATCAAAGTAGACAAGGGCACATCATTGGGATCAAGAGAAGTATTTTTAGTAGCAAACATCTTCATAAGTTCATCCATCTTTTCACTCAAAACATTGATTTCTTCTATAGCATGCACTTTTTTACTAGAAGATCTTTTGGTCTGCCATTGAGAATAATTAGCCATAATATTATCAAGCAATTTTGTAGCATCTCCTAACGTAATTTCCATAAACGTGCCTCCCACGGCCGAATCTAAAAGATTTCTAGAAGCAAAATTCAATCCAGCATAAAAATTTTGTATGATCATCCATAAATTCAAACCATGAGTAGGGCAATTGCGAAGCATCAATTTAATTCTTTCCCAAGATTGGGCAACATGCTCATGATCAAGTTGTTTAAAATTCATAATATCGTTCCTAAGAGTGATGATCTTAGCGGGAGGAAAATACTTAGAGATAAAAGCATCTTTGCACTTGTTCCAAGAATCAATACTATTTTTAGGCAAAGACGAAAACCAAACTTTAGCACGATCTTTAAGTGAAAACGGAAATAAATTCAATTTGACAATATTGTTATCCGTATCTTTCTTCTTTTGCATATCACACAAATCAACAAAATTGTTTAGATGAGTAGCGACATCTTCACTAGGAAGGCCGGCGAATTGATCTTTCATAACAAGATTCAGCAAAGCGGTATTGATTTCACAAGACTCATCATTATTAAGAGGAGAAATCAGAGTACTAAGGAAATCATTATTATTGGTATTCGAGAAGTCACACAATTTGGTATTATCTTGCTCCATGGCAACAAGTAATCCAACACATAAGCAAACAGAAAGGCAATGGGAAAAGGCAAACGGGAAAAAGAGGAGGAGATTGGGAAAGAGAGGGCGAATAAAATGGCAAGGGTGAAGTGGGGGAGAGGAAAACGAGAGGCAAATGGCAAATAATGTAATGCGAGAGATAGGGATTGTGATGGGTACTTGGTATGGTTGACTTGCTCTTGCGTGAGCCTCCCCGGCAACGGCGCCAGAAATTCTTCTTGCTACCTCTTGAGCACTATGTTGGATTTCCTTGAAGAGGAGAAGATGATGCAGCAAAGTAGCGTAAGTATTTCCCTTGGTTTTTGAGAACCAAGGTATCAATCCAGTAGGAGACCACGCACAAGTCCCTCGTACCTACACAAAACAATAGCTCCTCGCAACCAACGCGATTAGGGGTTGTCAATCCCGTCACAGTCACTTACGAGAGTGAGATCTGATAGAGATGATAAATAATATTTTTGGTATTTTTGGTATATAGATGCAAAGTGTAAAGTAAAAGGCAAAGTAAAAAAACAAAGCAAGTAATAAAGTAATGGAGATTGATATGATGAGAATAGACCCGGGGCCATAGGTTTCACTAGTGGCTTCTCTCAAGAGCATAGATATTCTATGGTGGGTCAACAAATTACTGTTGAGCAATTGATAGAATTGAGCATAATTCTGAGTATATCTAGGTATGATCATGTATATAGGCATCACGTCCAAGACAAGTAGACTGAAACGATTCTGCATCTACTACTATTACTCCACTCATCGACCACTATCCAGTATGCATCTAGAGTATTAACTTAAAAACAGAGTAACGCCTTAAGCAAGATGACATGATGTAGAGGGATAAATTCATGCAATATGATAAAAACCCCATCTTGTTATCCTCAATGGCAACAATACAATACGTGCCTTGCTGCCCCTTCTGTCACTGGAAAAGGACACCGCAGGATTGAACCCAAAGCTAAGAACTTCTCCCATTGCAAGAACTACCAATCTAGTTGGCCAAACCAAACGGATAATTCGAAGAGACTTGCAAAGATAACTCAATCATACATAAAAGAATTCAGAGAAGATTCAAATATTATTCATAGATAAGCTGGATCATAAACCCACAATTCATCGGTCTCAACAAACACACCGCAAAAAGAAGATTACATCAAATACATCTCCCCGAGAGAGGGGGAGAACATTGTATTGAGATCCAAAAAGAGAGAAGAAGCCATCTAGCTACTAGCTATGGACCCGAAGGTCTGAAGTAAACTACTCACACTTCATCGGAGGGGCTATGGTGTTGATGTAGAAGCCCTCCATGGTGGATGCCCCCTCCGACGGAGCTCCGGAACAGGCCCCAAGAAGGGATCTCATGGATACAGAAGGTTGCGGCGGTAGAATTAGGTTTTTGGCTCCTGTTCTGATCGTTTGGGGGTACGTAGGTATATATAGGAGGAAGGAGTACGTCGGTGGAGCAACAGGGGGGCCACGAGGCAGGGGGCGCGCCCTAGGGGGGCGCCCCCCACCCTCATGACCGCCTCTTTTGTTCCTTGGAGCAGGGTCCAAGTCTCCTAGATCACGTTCGGTGAGAAAATCACGTTCCCAAAGGTTTCATTCCGTTTGGACTCCATTTGATATTCCGTTTCTTCGAAACACTGAAATAGGCAAAAAAACAGCAATTCTGGGCTGGGCCTCCGGTTAATAGGTTAGTCCCGAAAATAATATAGAAGTGGAAAATAAAGCCCAATATAGTCCAAAATAGTAGATAAAGTAGCATGGAGCAATCAAAAATTATAGATACGTTGGAGGCGTATCAATCCCATAGCTCGCAGTGCTCTTCAAGTAGCGCATAACTCTCTCAAGCGCACGCCAATGATCATCTCCCGGTTTTGACACAAACTGACTCAGCTTGCTCACAGCAAAAGAGATGTCAGGCCTTGTGGCACTCGCCAAATACATAAACGAGCCAATAATCTAAGAATACCTCAGTTGATATCTAGCAATCCGTCAATTCTTTCGAAGCAACACACTAGCATCATATGGAGTTGGAGAAGGCGTGCAGTCGCTATACCCAAAACGACTCAAGACCTTTTCCACATAGTGAGACTGAAGTAGTGTGATCCCACCATTTTCATCTCTCAACAGCTTGATGTTTAAGATAACATCAGCTACTCCTAGATCCTTCATCTCAAAACAGCGAGATAAGAAATCCTTAACCTCCTTGATTAAATCAAGTTCGGTTCCAAAGATCAATATGTCGTCGACAAACAGAGAAACAATAACTCCTTCTCCCCACCATGGCGATAGTACACACACTTGTCACCATCATTTACTACAAAGTCGACAGAAGTTAATGTTCTTTCGAACTTCACATGCCACTCCTTAGGAGCTTGTTTAAGGCCATATAAATACTTTAATAACTTGCACACCTTTCCTTCCTGACCAGGTACTACAAAACCATCTAGCTGATCCATGTAAATTTCCTCCTTCAACTCTCCATTGACGAAAGCCGTCTTAACGTCCATTTGATGAACGAGAAGACCATGTGAGGCAGCCAGTGATAGTAGCACCCGAATTGTGGTCAATCTAGCCATGGGTGAGTAAGTCTCAAAGAAGTCTTCACCTTCTTTCTGGGTATAACCCTTAGTTACAAGACGTGCCTTGTACTTTTCAATCGTACCATCAGGTCTAAGCTTCTTCTTGAACACCCACTTACATCCTACAGGTTTGTACCCATAAGGAAGGTCAGTGATCTCCCAGGTTTCGTTAGCTAAGATGGAATCCATCTCGCTATGAACAGCTTCCTTCCAGTAGTGAGCATCAGGAGATGCATAGGCTTCTGAAATAGTCCTAGGTGTGTCATCCAAAAGGTACACAATGAAATCATCACCAAAGTACTTTGCAGTCCTCTGTTTCTTACTCCTTACAGGAGTTTCATTGTCACCCTCAACAGGATTCTCAACGTGTTCCATCGCAATGGTGGGTTCAGGAGTTATAGTGAGTTCCTCACTAGATGAAGTAGGTATCTCCTGATTTGATGAACTTGACATATCCTTCATAGGAAATATGTCCTCAAAGAAAGTTGCATCATTAGACTCCATAATCGTACCAACATGCATGTCGGATACCACAGATTTTATTATCAAAAATCTATAGCCAATGCTATGAAAAGCATAGCCCAGAAGAACACAATCCATGGTTTTTGGTCCAAGCTTGCGCTTCTTGGGAATTGGTATATTGACTTTCGCCAAACAACCCCAAGAACATAGGTAAGAGAGTTTCAACCTTTTCCTTTCCCATTCCTCAAATGGAGTCATGGTCTTATGCTTTGTGGGAACTCGGTTTAGGACATGACACGCGGTCATTAGCGCCTCCCCCCACAATTCCTTGGAAAGACCCGATGTGTCTAACATGGCATTAACCAAATCAGTTAGAGTTAGGTTCTTTCTTTCAGCCACCCCATTAGACTGAGGTGAGTAGGGAGGTGCCCTCTCATGGATTATACCATGTTTCGCACAAAACAGATCAAACTCATTGGAAAATACTCTCCACCACGATCGGACCTAAGTCGTTTAATTTTTCGATCAAGTTGGTTATCTGCCTCAACTTTAGAGTTTTTGAAGAAAGTTAAAGCCTCATCTTTTGATTTCAGAAGATACACATAACAATATCTAATGGAGTCATAAATTAACGTCATGAAATATCTCTTTCCACCTTTTGTCAACATGCCATGCATCTCAAAGAGATCAGAATGTATAAGCTCTAGTGGCGCCAAGTCTCTTGCCTCTGCAGTCTTATGGGACTTGCGAGGTTGTTTAGCTTGCACACATACTTGGCACCTAGAGCCTTTGACAGTAGAGATTTTCAGAACTAAATTCATATTGGCTAGCCGTGTCATGCAACCAAAGTTAATATGACAAAGTCGTGAATGCCAAATATCCGACTCATTATTGTGGCAAACATTATTAATAACTTTAGTGCAAATATCTGACAAAGATAGGCGGAACAAGCCTCCGCACTCATAGCCTTTTCCAACAAATTGTCCACACTTGGAAATTAAAACTTTATTGGACTCAAAAACCAACTTAAAACCATCTCGACATAAACGGGAACTGCTAACGATATTTTTATTGATGGACGGCACATGATGAACGTTCTTCAGACGCACGGTCTTGCCCGAAGTAAACTTCAGATCGACCGTACCGACACCTCGAACGATGGCATGTGACCCATTCCCCATCAGCACGGGAGAAGTCCCTGTGACCTGGTAAGAAGAAAACATTGAGGCGTCAGCACAAACATGTACATTGGCACCGGTGTCAATTAACCAATCAGGAGATTGAAATACTGAAAGGATGGTAGGAAGAATACCGTATCCAGATTCCTTCATATCAGTATCACCGATGACAACATTAGCAGACTTGCCGCTCTTCTCATGTTCGCGCTCCTCAAAGCGGTTAGGACACTTCGGAGCCCAGTGATTAGGATCACCGCAGACATGGCAAAGTCCCTTCCCCTTCTTGTGAGAATTCTTCTTGAAGTTGGTAGAATGCGATGGCTTGTTCTTTGTATCAAACTTGCCTTTGCCCTGAGTTTTGTTCTTGTTGTTTTTGAACTTGTTGGGCTGGAAGTTCTTCTTCTGTACCATGTGGGCACTAGAAGCTCCCTCAGCAACTCGAGCACGTGTGTCCTTTGCTCTCGCCTTCTCTTCAACATCAAGAGTACCAATGAGATCCGCAACGAAAAACTCTTGTCTCTTGTGTTTCAGGGAAGTAGCAAAATTGTTCCACGAAGGTGGAAGCTTGGCAATGATGCCTCCGGCAACAAATTTGTCCGGCAACACACACTTGAAGTACTCAAGTTCTTTTGCGAGCGACTGTATCTCATGAGCCTATTGTACAACAGAGCGCTCATCAGTCATCTTGTAGTCATAGAATTGCTCCATGACGTACAACTCGTTGCCGGCATTCGAGGCACCAAACTTGGCCTCGAGCACAGCCCACATGTCCTTGCGGTTTTCACACGACATATATGAGTCCACAATGGAGTCATCAAGGACACCCAAAAGAGCGCCTTTAAATAGAGTATCGATCTTCTCAAAAGTTTCCAGCTGTGCCGGATTAAGATCGCCCTTAGGCTTGCCCTTGGTGGCGTCATAGCAGCCCATGGTCTGAAACGAGTAGACTGCTCTCGTGCGCCACCTCTTATATTGCGCCCCCTTAAAGGCAGGCGGCTTTAGATGCGCAGCAAAACCACTCGGAGCAAATTGCCTACAATCAGGTTTTTGGATTGTTGGAAATATGAGTAAATTACTACAAGATTTAATCTGAATAAACAGAAGATAAATCATGACTACAGTAGCAGAGGTTGAACTAATCATGCGAACTAGCATAGTAGATGAACAAATCACATCTAGGGCACATACTAGAAACATGAATTCTACCACGATCTAGAATAGGAAAGACAGAATCACATACGGTGCAGCGGGAGCAGCACCGCCGGCGTTGACGTTGTCGCCCATGTCGTCGAGGATGAGGTTGACGAGGTCGGGGAAGAAGTCGTCGTTCGCGAAAGTCATCACTGCCAGCAGTCGCGCAAGTGCGCTCCCCACAAACCTGATCGGCCCTCTCCCATACAGGATCACGAGAGGCGGGGTTCCGGAGGCCTGCTGTCCCTTCTCCCAGTGCATGCCGAAAGGAGGGATGGAGAAGACTTGCTTGGCGGCGCAATGATCTAGAACGGTGGTGAGAAACCATACGAAGCAGGGGCAGCTAGGGTAAACATCTGCCTGACAATATAGTGAGGGCCGAGTAGGTTGTGGGAGTAAACCCCACGTTTGAGTCGTCATGATCCAAAAGAATCGAAAATTGTTCAGTAATTAACGCGTCCGTTAATTATTAATTAATGACTCATTAATTTTTCCCGAGCAGCAAAAATATAGACAACGTGCATAGCTCTGTCCTCGGCTCGGCTCAATCCTGCAACCCGCAGCGCGGGGTGGTGTGACGAGGCGAGGCGTGGCGTGGCGAGGCGAGCGAGGAGGAGGAGCACGCGTATAGGTCTCCTCTTCTCATGCTCATACAAGTGGTAGGAGAGCTCACCTTATAAAGAGGTGCAACTCTCTCTCAACTTATGAGGTGGGACTAAACTTTAGCCTCACTCACTCCACTCGCACGTGTGCATGAATGGGCCAAGAGAATTTCAGAATTTTAGTTGGGCTTTGGGCCAAAAGCCCACTAGAAAATTCTAACAATCCCCCACAAAGTCTCATTGGCACATTTCACCATTTGGTTCCAAAGCATTGTTTATATACCGGTGCTTAGTGGAGACTGTGAAGTTGAACTTCCACTAAGAGATTTATGCTACACTAGATCACAACTTGAATAGTGGACTATGCCTTGAACTACAAGTTTTCTGCGAGACTAGTTTCACACAAATTCTTGACCGATACTAGGCTGTCGCAAGGCTTCCCTGCGGGTGGAGCGTATACATCGTACTCCAGGGCCTTTCATGAATTTATTAGAGAGCACCCACTTCTCACAGACTGCGACATTAACAGTCAAATTCATATAGGTGTGTTCCTCAGGAGATGCTCTGCAGGACAACATCTCTGCTTACTCAAATAAGCCACTTGGAACACATTAAGATAGATATCAACCTGCCATGCAGATCAAGAGAGTATTGCATCTTCAAGGAGTGGGATAATTAAAATAAGGATACTCTCCTCAGCTGACCAACAACTTGTCTCCCACTTCTACTTCACGGGATCTCCGATCACATAGAGTGGGTTACCACTATGGACAACTCTTGCGGAGGGTCTCAAACCCATCTCCATTGATGCATTATCTATCACATTACGGGATAGACTCTTTGTGAAGGGATCTGCCAAGTTTTTCGACGTTTGGACATAATCCAACGTAATAACTCTGGAGTTCCTCAGTTTCCTGACAGATTTTAATCTCCTCTTCACATGCCTTGAGGACTTCATATTGTCCTTAGAACTGTTTATCTTGACGATCACAGTTTGATTATCACAGTTCATCAGGATAGGGGGTATTGGTTTTTCAACCGTAGGTAAGTCCATCAATAGCTCACGAAGCCACTCTGCTTCAACAGTGGCAGTGTCTAATGCTGTGAGTTCTGCTTCCATAGTTGACCTCATTAAGATGGTCTGCTTGCAAGACTTCCAGGAAACAGCGCCACCACCAAGTGTAAAAACATAACCACTTGTGGCCTTAATCTCATTAGCATCAGATATCCAGTTCGAGTCACTATAACCCTCCAGTACCCTTGGATACCCGGTGTAGTGAATCCCATAGCTCGCAGTGCTTTTCAAGTAGCGCATAACTCTCTCAAGCACACGCTCACGAAGTCATGTACCTAGGGTAGGGTCATGGACCTGTCCAAGGTACCTTCCCCAAGGACATCTTTATAGGAAGCTACCTTCCAGTCGACCAAGAGAGATTCCACTCGACGGACTCGAAGACACTCGACTATGAAGACTCACTCGACCACTACGAGATCAGGAGCCACTCTGCATCCAAACGGTCTGTAATTAAGTAGTCTTTATGGTCATGATGACACTTTATGTAAGGCATTACAGGTAACGCCTGGCCTTAATGTACTTTAAACCCTCCGCTGCGTGGGCTGGCTGGGGTCCTGGCAAACACTATATAAGCCACCCCCCCTCCACTGGCAGAAGGGTTCGCACCCCTGTAACTCATACACTTATAATCCAGTCGACCGCCTCCGGGCTCCGAGACGTAGGGATGTTACTTCGTCCGAGAAGGGCCTGAACTCGTAAATCCCTTGTGTATACAACTACTCCATAGCTAGGATCTTCCCTCTCCATACCTACCCCCCATTCTACTGTCAGTCTTAGTACCACGACAGTTGGCGCCCACCATGGGGCAGGTGCCTTAGCGACTTGTTGGAGAAGTTGCATTTGTTCCGATCGCCTTCATCATGGTTTCTGGCGGATTTCTGGTCGAGGGCCGCGAGATCCGTCTCGGCGCGCTCACGTTCATCGCCGATGACTCCGCTTGGCTCCAGGAGGCTCTGCTCGACATCGACACACTTCCCGTCCGCGGGGCAACGCACTTTCATGCGTGTGTCCACGGCGTCCTACTGCGGCAACCGTCGACTCCATATCGGTCGACTCCACTGTCGTCCTCCCTCCCTGTCTCCCGCCAGCGCAAGCGCTCTGGTCGGTCGAGGCTCCAGCAGTGGGTGAGACACGCAGTGGCTCGCCAATCGGCCACCACCCAAGTCGCGGCAATCGAGCCCGACGAATCTCTCTACGGCCTGTTTGATCTGTCGACTGGCTCCGTAGAGACCACATCCAAGTGCGACAACAGTGATCCAGTGGCGGAGGTTCTGATGGTCAATGGGCCTCGTAGTCCTCCCGGCTTCCCCCGCACCGACGGGATGGACGGCGGAGGCAACCCCGCTCAGGTCCATGAGGAATATCAACCCGAGCCGCTCACTTCTCTGCAAAGGGAAGATCTTCGCCGCTGGAACATGAATGCCCTGCATACTCCCATCGCAGGAGAAACTCCCGAGGCTCGTGCCTTGGAAGAGGCGCGTTTGGCCAACTTGGCTGAACGCACTCGACTGGAGAACATCCAGCGAGCACTCGACGAACGTGCGTAGCAATGAGTACCCGACTCCAGTCGACGTCAACTCTTTCCGCAACCAACTCAGGTATATCGAACCCCGATTCAGAATCTAGCAGCTGCGGCCCGTATAGCAGAGTTAATTCAGCCCTCTCAGTCGGAGGCTGGCAGAGGCTTGATGCAGATCCAGGATTTGCTCCGGGCAGCAGGAGATCAGAATTCAGCTGTGTCACAGTCATGCAATAGGATTCACAGTCGATCCGTCGCTGCGAATACAGTCCAGTCGGCTCATAGCCAAAGATCGCCTCTGCGGCGCGAGGGACGTGGAGGTCGACGTGACCAGTATGATGACCGATTCGATCGTGATGATCGGCGTCGAGTGCCCACTCCTCCCCCTAGGGGTGGGTCTTACGCCCATCAGCAGCAAGATGACAGGAGCCAGCTCAGTGTTGGGCGAAGAGCTCCGGTCGACCCCAGGGAACCAGGCTTTGACGCGAGATCCATCATTGTGCAAGGTTTGGTCGATCGGAACAGAGCTCATCGAGGTGGCCACGACAGAGATGCGCCCACTAGCAGCCGAGTCCATGTTTCAAGTCCAGAATGTTTTAGCAGAGCCATCAGAGCCACAGTGATACCTCCCAACTTCAGGTTGGCGACTGGAGTAAGTAAGTTCACTGGTGAGTCCAAGCCCGAAACCTGGCTCGAAGACTACCGAGTAGCTGTATAGATTGGAGGTGGCAATGATGAGGTGGCCATGAAGCACTTACCACTCATGTTGGAGGGTTCGGCCAGGGCCTGGTTGAATCAGTTAGCTCCTAGCAGAATTTACACTTGGGAAGATCTTTCCCGAGTGTTCGTCAGGACATTTGAGGGAACTTGCAAGCAACCAGCAGGACTGATAGAGCTGCAGGTCTGCGTGCAAAATTCGAATGAGACCCTGAGAGATTACATCCAGAGATGGATCACCTTGCATCATACCGTGGATAATGTATCTGATCATCAAGCGGTATGTGCCTTCAAGGATGGTGTTAAGAACAGAGAGTTAAGTTTGAAGTTTGGTAGGACCGGGGATATGACCCTTAGTCGAATGATGGAGATTGCCACCAAATACGCCAATGGTGAAGAAGAGGATCGACTACGGAGTGGCAAGTACAAGCCGAGTCAGTCGGAAAAAGGAAACTCTAGTCCGAAGCAGAAGCGGAAAGCCGAGCCAGCTGCTCCTGGAGAGGCTCTGGCCGTGACTCAGGGCAAATTCAAAGGGAAGCCCAAAGGATCATGGAATCCCAAGAAGGTAAAGGATAAAGAAGGAAACGACATGATGGGTCTGCCGTGTCACATCCACACGAAGAAAGACGAAGAGGGTAACTTCATCTACCCGAAACATACCACCCGCCAGTGCCGGCTCTTAATCCAGCAGTTTCAAGGAAAACAACCCAAGGACAAGGAAAAGGAGACGGATAAGGCTGAGGACAAAGAGGACAGTGATGAAGGATACCCTCATGTCAATTCCACCCTGATGATTTTTGCTGATGTGGAGAGCAAAAGTCAATTGAAAGTTATCAACCGTGAGGTAAATATGGTCGCTCCGGCGACACCAAGTTATCTGAGATGGTCTCAAACCACCATTACGTTCGACCAGTCCGATCATCCGACTCACATAGCCACCCCTGGGAGGCAAGCTTTGGTGGTCGACCCAGTCGTCGAAGGCACTCGACTGACTAAGGTGCTGATGGATGGTGGTAGTGGACTGAATATATTGTATGCCGAGACGCTAAAGGGAATGGGCATTACGATGTCCAGACTCAGCTCCAGCAACATGAGTTTTCATGGAGTCATTCCTGGAAAGAAGGCTGAGTCACTTGGCCAAATAGCTCTTGATGTGGTGTTCGGTGACTCGAAGCATTTCCGCAAAGAGAAGTTGACATTCGAAGTTGTGGATTTCCAGAGCGCTTATCATGCTATTTTGGGGAGACTAGCTTATGCACGTTTCATGGCTCGACCATGTTACGTGTACCTCAAACTGAAGATGCCCGGCCCAAAGGCGTGATCACCATCACTGGCAATCGGAAAAAGGCAGAAGAGTGTTTTCAGAAAGGCTCAAAAATTGCCGATTCCCAGATAACAGTGGTAGAGCTAGAGGAATATAAGAAAAATGCAGATCCGAGTGATTTATTGCGGGCCAAGAAGCCCGCCACAGAGTCAGCATTCCAGTCGTCTGGTGAGACGAAGCCTGTTCACATTCACCCGACCGACCCCAGCGCGGCTCCGACTCATATTTCCACAACACTCGACTCTAAATAGGAAGAAGCGCTCATCCAGTTCCTCTGTGAGAACTGGGACATCTTTGCATGGAAGCCTGTTGACATGCCGGGTGTTCCCAGGGGGCTGGCTGAGCATCATTTATGAGTCGACCCAAAAGCAAAACCTATCAAAGAACATCTTCGACGGTCCGCCGTCCAGAAGAGAAAGGCCATTGGCGAGGAGGTGGCTCGACTCATGGCAGCAGAGTTTATCCGAGAGATATACCACTCCGAGTGGCTCGCCAATGTTGTCATGGTCCCCAAGAAGGACAAGTCACTTCACATGTGCATCGATTTCAAACATATCAATCGGGCCTGCCCGAAAGATCATTTTCCTCTCCCTCGCATTGACCAAATTGTCGACTCGACTGCGGGATGCAAGAGACTGTCTTTTTTAGACGCCTATTCCGGGTACCATCAGATCCGTCTGTATGGACCAGACGAGATCAAAATAGCTTTCGTCACTCCATTCGGGTGCTTCTGCTATGTCACCATTCCGTTCGGTCTCAAGAATGCTGGAGCCACGTTCATGAGGATGATTCAAAAGTGTTTACTCACTCAAATCAGTCGGAATGTGGAAGCGTACATGGATGATATTGTGGTCAAGTCACGAAAGGGTTCCGACCTGTTGACTGACCTCGCTGAAACATTTGCCAATCTCAGGAGGTATGATATCAAGCTTAATCCATCAAAGTGCACATTCGGAGTTCCTGGTGGAAATTTACTCGGTTTTCTCGTTTCAGAACGAGGAATCGACGCTAACCCAGAAAAAGTTGGCACCATACTCCGAATGAAATGCCCTGTGCGTGTGCACGATGTCCAAAAGCTTACTGGATGCTTGGCCGCGTTAAGTCGATTCATCTCTTGCCTCGGTGAAAAAGCATTGCCTCTTTACCGACTGATGAAGAAGGCAGACAAGTTCGAGTGGACTCCAGAAGCTGATGCAGCGTTTGCCGAGCTAAAAGCTCTGCTCTCCACCCAGCCGGTGCTTGCTGCTCCAATCAGCAAAGAGTCTGTTGCTTTACATTGCAGCCACAGGACAAGTCATCAGTACAGTACTTACGGTCGAGCGGGAAGAAGAAGGGAAAGCCTTTAAAGTTCAGCGCCCAGTGTATTATCTTTCCGAAGTTTTGACCCCATCGAAGCAAAGATATCCTCATTATCAGAAGCTTGTGTATGGGATCTACATGACCACGAAGAAGGTTGCTCATTATTTCTCTGATCATTCCATTACAGTCGTCAGCGACGCCCCACTGTCAGAGATTCTGCACAACAGAGATGCAACTGGTCGAGTGGCGAAATGGGCGATTGAACTCCTTCCCCTTGATATCAAGTTTGAGGCAAAGAAAGCCATTAAGTCCCAAGCAATAGCAGATTTCCTTGCCGAGTGGATTGAACAACAGCAGCCAACTCAAGTTTACTCGGAGCATTGGACCATGTTCTTTGATGGCTCTAAGATGTTAAATGGTTCCGGTGTTGGGGTAGTTTTGGTTTCCCCCAGAGGAGATAAGCTCAGATATGTGCTCCAGATTCACTTTGATTCCTCCAACAATGAAGCAGAATACGAGGCACTTTTATATGGGTTGCGCATGGCCATTTCACTCGGCGTCCGTCGCCTTATGGTTTATGGCGACTCAGATTTGGTGGTCAATCAGGTGATGAAGGAGTGGGATGTTAGAAGCCCAGCCATGAATGGATACTGCAATGCAGTGAGAAACCTTGAAAAGAAATTCAAAGGGTTAAAGCTCCATCATATACCCCGACTGAAGAATCAAGCGGTTGATGATTTGGCGAAGGTAGGTTCCAAGAGAGAAGCCATTCCCAGTGATGTGTTCTTGGAGCATATCCACACTCCATCAGTTAAAGAAGATCCTTTTACCGAAGAAGCTCTGTAGCCTAAAAGTGTCACGGATCCGACTGTAGTTGAAGTTCCAGCAGTGGTCGACCTGATCATGGAAGTATTGGTGATCACTCCCGATTGGACAGTGCCGTATATCGCGTATATCTTAAGGAAAGAACTCCCAGAGGATGAAGAAGAGGCTCGACAGATCGTCCGCCGATCTAAAGCCTTTACCGTGATAAGGGGACAGTTGTACAGAGAAAGCGCGACTGGAGTTGGTCAGAAATGCATAACGCCAGAAGAAGGTCGAATAATCCTTGACGACATCCACTCGGGGACCTGTGGCCATCATGCGTCCTCTCGGACCATTGTAGCCAAAGCATACCGAGCCGGATTTTACTGGCCAAGAGCGAATGAAATGGCAAAGGAGATAGTCGACAAGTGTGAAGGATGTCAATTTTACTCCAATATGTCACATAAGCCCGCCTCAGCTTTAAAGACCATACCACTCGTCTGGCCGTTCGCTGTATGGGGATTGGATATGGTTGGACCTCTGAGAACAGGCAGAAGCGGTTTCACCCATGTGCTGGTAGCAGTCGACAAGTTCACCAAATGGATTGAGGCTAAACCCATTAAGAACCTTGATGCCGGCACTGCTGTCAGCTTCATCAGAGAGTTGATATTCAGATATGGAGTCCCACACAGCATCATCACTGACAACGGGTCAAACTTCGATTCCGAGGAATTCAGAGCGTTCTGCACATCTCAGGGCACACGAGTTGATTATGCTTCAGTCGCTCATCCTCAGTCGAATGGACAGGCAGAACGAGCCAATGACTTGATTCTCAAAGGGTTGAAACCCCGATTGATGCGTGATCTCAAGCATGCAGCTGGTGCATGGGTCGACGAGCTTCCGTCAGTGCTGTGGGGGTTAAGGACCACGCCTAACCGGTCAACTGGGAGAACTCCGTTCTTCTTGGTCTACGGAGCTGAAGCGGTCTTGCCGAGTGACCTGCTTCACAACGCTCCCCGAGTCGAGCTCTACACCGAAGCTAAAGCAGAACAAGCCCGGCAGGACGCAGTCGACCTTCTGGAGGAAGAAAGGGAGATGGCTTTGATACGATCGACCATTTACCAGCAGGACTTGCATTGCTTCCACGCCAAAAACGTGAGGAGTCGAGCCTTCAGAAGTTTTTACTCGATGATGGTTTTGTGAGAGGGGTGATCGATCCCACTCTTTTTACTAAGAGGGATAAGGGTGATTTGATCTTATGCCAAATCTATGTAGATGATATCATTTTTGGTTCTCCTAACATTCATTTGTGCAAGAAGTTTGCGGCTTCAATGACCAAGAATTTTGAAATGTCACTCAATGCGGATTTGAAGTTCTTCCTCGGTTTTCAAATTCAACAATTTCAAGAAGGAATTTTCTTGTCCCAAGCAAAGTACCTCAAGGATATCCTAGAGAAGTTTGGTATGTCTGATGCTAGTCCATGTAAGACACCAATGCCAACCAAAATAACACTCACTGAAGACACAGACGGTATCCCTTTCGACCCATCTAAATACCGCTCTATGATTGGTTCATTGCTTTATCTTTGTGCATCTAGACCAGACATCATGTTTAGTGTATGCATGTGTGCTAGATTTCAAGCTTCCCCTAGGGAAAGTCATCATAAGGCGGTTAAGCATATTCTTAGATACCTTGTTCACACCCCAAAGTTGGGTCTATGGTATCCCAAGGATGCTAAGTTTGATCTCATTGGATACACGGATGCGGATTGGGCCGGAGACAAAGTGGATCGTAAGTCCACCTCCGGTGCATGTCAATTTCTTGGACGCTCCTTGGTAAGTTGGTCATCGAAGAAACAAAATTGTATTGCCCTCTCTACCGCAGAAGCTGAATACATTGCTGCCGCCAGTTGTGCAACTCAGTTATTATGGATGAGGCAAACTTTGAAGGATTACGGTATCACCTATAGACATGTGCCTCTTCTATGTGATAATGAAAGTGCTATCAACATTGCCGAGAACCCCAAGGATCATCTTCGCACCAAGCACATTGATATTAGATATCACTTCTTGAGAGATCATGTTGAGAAGGGCGATATTCACATTGATCACATTGGGACAGATTTGCAACTGGCAGATATTTTCACCAAACCATTGGATGAAGCAAGGTTCTGTCGACTTAGGCGTGAACTTGGTATCTTGGAGCTTGACAACATTATGTGAAATCTAGTACTCATCCATGCATAAACTTAATGTCTTGTCTTGATGTAGGCATATATTTAGGGGGAGACACTCAATCCAATGAGTTCTCTCACCTTACATAATGCATAAATTGAACAAACACTCTCAAAGTTGTCCTAGTTTTCCAAACTAGGATACTTTAATATGATGGAGTCGTGACCATGTGCTCAAAGTTTATATCTTTGTGGTACTATGTTCCATATGCTCAAACGTGGTGACCTCAGTCACCGCATGTACAATGCTTATATGGACCCTTCTGCTTAATCATGTTTGGATTATATATGCATCTTAGCATGGCCTTAGATGTCTCACGATGTCCTCCTTATTATTCTCATATAAACTACTTCGCGGTGTCTATATAAACTCCATCGTGCGTGTCGTCTGTCCAGTGTCCGGACATCCGACGCTCTCGCCAGACATCTGGACTCTGTAAGAACAAAAACAAAACAATTTTCTTTGCCCATCAAAACAATCATCAACTACCATTAGTGGCCGGACATCCGGGCCTCAGCTGGACATCCGGGCGCTGTTTCTCTGCTCTCTGTTTTCCACTCGCCGGATATCCGGGCCTTGCCCCGGATGTCCGGCCCGTCGCCCGCAAGTCGCGTATACCTGGGAGGGGGTGTGGGGTTGGGGGCAGTTCCTCTCTTTCCCTTCGTCCCTCTCCTCATCTCTCCTCACAGCCGCCTCCGCCGGGCCACTACTCCGGTGCTGCCTCGGCCATCTCCACTGACCTCCGGCAACGATCTCCTGCCAATGGACTCCTCTCCTCCCGATCTACGATTCTATCCAATCCATTTCCTGGATTGTGGCTTGAGTCTCTCGGGAGGGGCCCGTGTTCGGTGGGATTCACCTCAAGAGTTCTTCATGGCTCGTACCAAGAACTGCGGTCCCAAGCGTCCCGAGGTGTATTCTTGAGGTAAGGGTGCTATCTCTTCTCATCTTTCCTTGCTTGTGACTAAATCTTATTGGGTTGCATTATTCTCCTTGTACGTATTGCCATATCCATTACTCTCGCGTTTACGTTCTGTTTACCTAAGCCTACAAACACCTCTATATGCACTCTATTACTCAACTTAACCATGGGAATGAAATCTGTTCATTCGACGGTTTAATTTGGCGTATCCTTGTTCATGGTCTTTGGCTTCTTCTTATTGAAAACCATTCATTATCCATTCCAGTTGATCGCCGGCAAGGCTCCACCGACTCTGATGAGCATGCGTGACCCAAGAAAAAGAAGGCCACCACCAAGAAGAAGAAGCGAGCACCATCCACTAGTCCGTCGGCCTCGGATCCGGATGATGCGGACTATGTTGGAGAGGAAGAGGATGACAGTGCACCACGACAGTCTGTTGGACAGTCCAAGCCCGGTACCAGGAGGGCGCCGATGCCTCAAGTTCGTGGTTCTGCAATACCCATTACCCATGGTCGTCGCATCTCCATGGAGCTTCCTGATAGCGGAGGTCGCCCCACTCACGACTTCACAACTGTGGGGGCAGGGCAATATCTTCAGTTCCGTCAGGATGTCAATCAATATGAGATGGTGGTTGATGCCGAAGATCCTCGGTTCCGGACTCGTATGCAGCAGGATCTCTATTCTAGCTTTGTCCATGGGCGTGGCCTTGCTCCTCACTCATACTTGGATCTAAACTTCCTGCGTGATAATCCTGCCATGTTCCCTAACGATCCAGTCAAGATCATTGATGACATGACTCTTGGTCCCGCAATGACCTTCAGGTATGATTGGAGTGAAGCTGCCATTCTCCAGTTCTATGCCACCTATTTCTTTGGTCCGGACAACACTCTCACTTGGATGACCGATGACACTACACTGAGCATCACCTATGACAGGTTTGTTCAGATTTTGGGTCTCTCAGGTGTTGTCCACTGCATACACAGTATGGATCCGGAGGGCAAGCCCAAAGGAATTGATGCTTGCATGCCTCTTGTAAAACCTCCCTCTCAGCTCACTGATGAAGAAAAAGCATATCCAGTCAATGAGGTATCCATCTTCCGTGCTCCTTTCTTTATACTCTTTCAGTGTGTGCTTCGCACTCTATATCCTAAGAAGGGAGATCGCTCGAGGGCTCGCAACTATTGTATTGACTTGATGGTTCATATGCATGAGAAACCCACTGTGCCTCTAGACACTGCCAACTTCATTTGGCATGAGATCCGTCTTTGCAGTTTTATTCAGACGCGGCAGTTTCCTCATGCCCCATATATTCAAGCTCTGATTGATCACACTGCTCCATTTGAGGTGGTTAAGTCAACTATGCACTCCATTTGGAAGCCTCCTCCTCACATGCGTGTGACGCCTAAGGCTTCTACTCAGCCGAAGAGGTCTGCTGGTGGGAGGACAACTGCTCCTACTCAGCCCACTGGTTCTTCTGTCCCATCTTCCTCGACCGCTCCTCGTGGCCGTTTTGCATCATTCTTGGGTAAGGCTCAGTCTGCTATCATGAAGGCAATCACTTTTAACTGTCAGCAGAATCATGATGTTCAGAAGCGCCTTGTCATCTCCAAGAATATACTCAAACAGCGCCTCCGTGACCGTGGGAGTCCCGTTAGTGATGATGATCCTCTTCCCGCAGCTCCATCCTCGTCCACTTTCGGTTTTCCATCTCGTGCTGACTACCCCGAGTTTCTTGATGATGATGATGACATCTGTCCAGAGTGATTTGAGACTGCTTAGTTCTTCACCCCTTTTTTACTTGTTGCTGTCAAAGGGGGAGAAGTAGTATCGTAGTAATATGGTCATGCTATGATATGTTATTCCAACCTATGGTACTTGTTCGCTTGAGACTATGTTTGTTTATGCTGCTACCTATGGTAACCTATGGTACTTTTCGCCTGAGACTATGTTATGATTATGGCATGGCCATAAAATGTTCTCAGTCTACTTGAAGTGTTATGATGATTTCATATGTGCTCATCTCTTACTTCATTAATTCCTTAAGTCACGTATGAAATCGTACAAACTTTTGTGTTGGCCACCCTGATATATTCATCGCATGCACTCAATGAGGGGGAGCTAAAAGCAAATTGTAACTAAACATATTCTGTATCTGTTTTGCTCCCAAGATTATCATTGCTATGACTATTTATTACATCTATGATACTACATGTATGATTGTCATCAACAAACAAAAAGGGGGAGATTGAAAGTGCAATCATGCCCTTACATTGTGTTTTTGTTGGTTGATGACAATCTACATGTAGGGGACTAACAATGGCTGCCAAGTAAATCTCAGGTGTTGGTCCCCGGTTCGTCAAAATTATGTGTGGATCAAGAGCATACGAAGTGGTTTCTCTCAAGGTTGAAGTGTTAAAATGTTTTTCATTTTGTTTCCTTGAGTATAGGATCCCGCACTTTTAAGAGGGGATCGATTGGGTTCGTAACAGACTTGCTCAAGTCAAAAAGCTCTTTTCTATTAGTCTTTGATCCATTCTGTCTCTGGGAGTGCCGGATGTCCGGGCCTTGCGCCGGATGTCTGGGCCGCTGTCCTCCCCCGGATGTCCGGCTCTTGCCCCGGATTTCTGGCCCCCATGTCCAGTAGGTTTTCTATTTTACGCCGGATGTCCGGATGTGCGCCGGATATCCAGGCCGTCCTGTCTTGCTGGATGTCCGGGCCCCTTTCCGGATGTCCGGCCCCTTACTGCTCGACGCTCAGATATGGTTCTGTAAACGTTCGTGGACTCTCCGGATGTCCGGCTATCTGCCGGATGTCCGGGCTTCCCTTTTACGCCGGATGTCCGGGCTTGACCCCCGGATGTCCGGCTCCTCTGGTTCCTCTCTGTTCTGCCCTGTCTCCAAGTGGCTTGTCATGTCGGATGTCCGGCCTCTAGCCCGGATGTCCGGCCTGCCCGGTTACTTGCACTACAACGGCCATATTTTGAGCTCACACTATATATATTGCCTCTCTTCCCACTAGAGAGGTTGACCATTCACTTTGAACAAACCCTAGAACACTTCTCACTCTCTCTCTCATTCCTCCACACCAAATCTTAGATCCCCAAGGGATTTGAGAGCTTTGGAAAGAAGTTGTCCGATCAAGTGATAGATCCATTTCCCCTCCTTCTTTGCACCCAAGGAATTCGTGATTTGAGCAAGTCTTGAGCAAATCCCCATCGATCTTGTTACTCTTGGAGGTTGGAGACTCCTAGGCGGTAGGAGTCTTTCGGAGAGGAATCGACCTTTGTGATTACCCCCGGATAAGTTTGTGAGGGTTTGGAGACCACCCCAAGGTCTACCACTAGTGGTTGAGAAACGCCTTCGTGGTGTTGTCTCAAAGGGAGAATAGGGTGAGCCTTCGTGGCGTAGGTGTGCCTTCGTGGTAACATCCACCCCTCTAACGGTGACTAGCTTCCCTCCAAGGAAGTGAACATCGGCATACATCCTCGTCTCCCGGAGTTGCGGTTATTCCTAACCCTAACTCTATACTTGTGGTTACTTGTTGTGATTGCACTTACTTACATCTTATTGTGCTTGCTCACTTATATGCTTGTGTTACTTGCCTAGTACTTTGTACTTACTAGCAATTGTTAGGCTCACCTTCATATTCCGCTCTATTGCCTAAAATTGCTAAGTAATAATTAAAATTTGTAATTGTACCTATTCACCCCCCCCCCTCTAGGTCCATCTCGATCCTTTCACCAGCTTGTCCTCTCATGCTTCCTTGCAGTGAACACAGGCCAGAGACAAAGCAACATCCACACCGCATCTGGCAGAAGACTTCTTCCATTCTTGCACTCGACTTGGAACATCGTTCAGTCGAGTCATCAAAGACTCGAGGTCGTTCTGAAGCGTCTCTCCTGGCCAGAGTGTTGTGTCGATGCGGGAAGTTGCGACCTTCAGCCTTGCGAGATAGTCGACAACAGTAGCAATGCGAGACTCAAGTCGGAGCACATTCATGGCGACTTCGTCCTTCACAGGAGAGTTGATGGGATCTAGGTTCGTCTCCAGTCGACTAGTCTCCTCTTCAAAGTTCTGGCAGAACTCTGTAAGCACAACCCCAAAGTCAAGACAGCGGTCTGATGGCGAGATCATAGTTAAAATGTCTGTTTGATACAAAAGATTACCTTCAAGCATGAGAAATAGCTTCTGGGCGAGTCCTCCCAGATAAGCCTCCAGATCATTCTTCTTTCCCACCAACTCGCTGGCCTTGTCACTCAAGGCAATCTTGTCATTCTTTAGTCGACTGACCTCCTTGTTGGCCGCATCAAGAGCAGCTTTCAGATTGGTATTTTCCTCTTCAAGCTTGGTGATTGAAGCCAGCTTCTCATCTGCGAGCTTGGTCTTCTCTAAAGCCGCTTTCTGTGCCTCAGCCAAGTCAAGGTCTTTCTTCTTCAGAGCATCCCTCGGTTTGTCTGCAAAGTCACAGTGAGATCAGACTCAGAAATGGACAAGAGGCAAAAGCAGTCGTCGAGGTTCTCACCAAACATACCCTTTGCCTCCTCCTTTGCCTTCGTGAAGTTCTCCTGGACAAGTTTCAGATCAAGTTCGATCTGGATATGCTTGTTCTCCAACTCAGTATAACGAGCTGCAAGCTCGCAAGATTTCTGCGAAGAACCAATCGACAGATGTCAAAGACAGGTCACTTCCGAGTGACTAAGGAAAAATCATAGCATTTCTAAGACTACAGCCGAATATAAACATTCGACCATAGTCTCGGGGACTACACCCAGTGAGTGCACTTAGCATGCCCCCACTAGTTCTATCAGCTAGAGTCGACCAGTCGACCAAAAAAGACAGAAAGGCTAATCACCAGCAGATAGCCACAAAAAAAAGAGAGAGAGGTGTTCTTCAGACTGTAATCGACTGCCAGCAGTCGACCACAGTCTCGGGGACTATACCCAGTGGGTGCACTCAGCGTGCCCCCACCGGTCTATGATTCCATTCGACCTGATCGAGTAAAAAAAGCTTAAGATATAAAGACTATGGTCGACTGCCAGCAGTCCACCATAGCCTTGGGGACTACACTGAGTGGGTGCACTCAGCATGCCCCCACTAATCCGGAATTTCAATCTACGCACCCAGTGGGTGTACGACAGATGCTAAGATTTTTAGAAAGAAGGATTTTCAGATATCATATCCTAACAGAACAGGCGGTGAGCGACTAACCTGAACATTGCTCTGAAGAGCTGAACTGGCGTCATAAGCCACCTGACTGGCGTCTCGGATCGCCTTCACTTGCTCCATCATGACCCCTGCCTAGCGTATTGCTTCTTTAGCAGCACTTGCTTGGTCTTCTGGGACGTGGTGGGTCGAGAAAAGTGAAGGCTGAGCAGCACTCGACGACGAAGGGCGAGCACTCGTCAGCGGCACTGCAAAGGATACGGTAGGCCGAGTGACGCTGTCCCCCTCCACAACCAATGTCTCGGGTAATGACACGTCCTGAGTTACCTTGCCAGCAGACGCTTTCCTATTCCTCCTCTGCCTTAGTGGTTCCTCGTCATCGTCGTCAGGAAGGTCAATAACAACGTTAGGTGGAGCTGCAGAAAAGAGTCAAAGTTAAAGACAAAAGTCCAACCGACTGAAGACGGAACTACAAAAGTCATACCAGGTTTTGAAGTGACAGCATCTTCCATTTCGTGATCTTCGGGTCTGGTCGAGGTATCAGAAGTAGCAGCACTGCAATTCCAGAAGTCAGTCGGTCAGCCCACAAATCGACCAAGAATAAATCCATGTGAAACAAGAAAACTCAAGTTACACCATTACCCTGAGATAGTGGGGATCACCATCTTCATCTTCGGCAAGACCTTCGTCGGCTTCGACGGCGCCACTCGAGATTGCTTCGGAGCTTTCTCAGTCGGCGCTGGAGAAGTCATCCGAGGACGCTTGGTCGACTGCGCGACGGGCACAACCCCCTTACCACGCTCAGCTGCAGGGTCATGGACAAGCTTCGAGCGTCTTTCAGAACGGGGAGGTGCAACTTCCTCCTCCTCTTCCTCTTCCTCCTCATTAGAGTCATCATCTTCATCGTCGTCATCACCATCCGAATCCCACTCCTCCGGGCTTTCGCCCCCACTTCCTTCCTCCTCCTCAGTCGGTGCCTGCGCCCCATTGGGCATCGAGTACAACTCAGTGGTGGCCTGACAAACAACGAAACAAGACAAAGGTTAATTGACTGATTGGCAGCGAAACAAAATGAATGAAACAGGATCACCATCGGGAGTAAGCGGTCATACCGTTTCTGGTTGATAAGACTGGTCAAGTGGTGGGATCCTCCTAGCCCCATGAGGGTTATCTTTGTTCCCCGTGATGGCAGTCATCCACCTCTCCAGTGTGGCATCGTCGACCTCCTCTGGGTGGACCCGAGTGGTGTCCTCGGTACCAGAGTACAACCACATCGGGTGACCTCGGTACTGGAGCAGCTGAATGCACCATCGAAGAAAAACCTCCAAAAGATCCATGCCAGTGACACCGTCGCAAATGAGTTGAACCACACGCTCCACCAACATTTTGACCTGAGCCTTTTCTTCCGGAAGTACTAAGGGAGTCCTGGACTAGGGGGTGTCCGGATAGCCGGACTATCATCGTCAGCCGGACTCCAAGACTATGAAGATACAAGATTGAAGACTTCGTCCCGTGTCCGGATGGGACTTTCCTTGGCGTGGAAGGCAAGCTTGGCGATACGGATATCTAGATCTCCTACCATTGTAACCGACTCTGTGTAACCCTAGCCCTCTCCGGTGTCTATATAAACCGGAGGGTTTTAGTCCGTAGGACAGACAACCATTACAACAATCATACCATAGGCTAGCTTCTAGGGTTTAGCCTCCTTGATCTCGTGGTAGATCCACTCTTGTACTACCCATATCATCAATATCAATCAATCAGGAGTAGGGTTTTACCTCCATCGAGAGGGCCCGAACCTGGGTAAAAACATCGTGTCCCTTGTCTCCTGTTACCATCCGCCTAGACGCACAGTTCGGGACCCCCTACCCAAGATCCGCCGGTTTTGACACCGACATTGGTGCTTTCATTGGGAGTTCCTCTGTGTCGTCACCGATAGGCTTGATGGCTTCTTCAATCGACAACAACGCCGTCCAGGGTGAGACTTTTCTCCCAGACAGATCTTCGTGTTCTGCGGCTTCACATTGCGGGCCAATGCACTTGGCCATCTGGAGCAGATCGAAAGCTACGCCCCTGGCCATCAGGTCAGATTTGGAAGCCTAAACTTCACGGCCGACATCCGCGGAGACCTGATCTTCGACGGATTCGAGCCACAGCCGAGCGTGCCGCACTGTCATGATGGGCATGATTTAGCTCTGCCGCCGGACAGAACCTTGGAGGCCGCACACGGATCCGCTCCGACCTATAGTTCGGAGCCGACCGCGCAGATCAAGGACAGGTGGCTGGACACCGCCTCGGGAGCTGCAACCTCCACGGCGATGGAGCCGAATACTAACCTCGTCGCTTATAAAGCTCGTTACTCCGAGGTGCCGGACTCCTTGCTGGACTCCGAACCTCCTGCGCCCCTACCAATTGAATCCGATTGGGCGCCGATCATGGAGTTCACCGCTGTGGACATCTTTCAGCACTTGCCCTTTGGCGACATCCTTAACTCACTAAAGCATCTCTCGTTATTAGGAGAACCCTGGCCGGACTGCGGTCAGGATGGTTGGGATACGGACGACGAAGAAATTCAAAGCCTACCCACCACCCACTTTGTAGGCACTGTCGACGATCTAACCGACATGCTAGACTACGACTCCGAAGACATCGACGGTATGGACGACGATGCCGGAGACTGCCAAGAACCAGCGCCAACCGAGCACTGGAAGGCCACCCCAACCCATGACGTATATATGGTGGATACACCAAAAGGAAGTGATAACGAGGAACAACGGGACGCGGCAAAGGATAATTCCGCCGACAAACAACCAAAACGGCAACGCAGACGCCGCCCTAAGTCCCGCCTCGACAAAAATAGCACTCCTAATGACCCAGCAATAGAGCAGGGCAAACCAGTGGACGACGAACATGCAACCAAGCAACCATCCAAATAGGACGAATCGTATAATCAATCCATGCCCGACGAAAACAACAGTCCAGACGATCTCACGCCAGACACACCACCGGAGCATAAGAACCTTCACAAAAGACTCGTCGCCACTTCAAGAAGTCTGAAGAAGGAAAAGCGGAAGCTCAAAACAGCGGAAGACATACTCAGAATGAGGTGGAGCAAAGTACTCAAGACCGCGGACAAATATGGCAATGGCCACCAAACAAAGAGCTACCCGAAGCGCAGGCTGCTGCCAGAATTCGGCGAGGAGGCCATAGAGCCCCCACAATTAAAAAGCAAAGAGGCCGCCTGGCCGGATAGACGACCAGATGATAGGCCAAAAGCGACAAGCGGCGCCGCACACAAGCCGACACATGATCCTCGTAAAACAGACGGCCCGGTCAGGTCCATTTATGGGCCAACAAAGAGGGCCCCAGGAAGCAACACAACACGCCGCATGTTCGAAGATAACAGCACGCCTAAATACAGGGGCACCGCACACCCACTATGTTTCACCGATGAGGTGCTGGACCATGAATTTCCAGCGGGATTTAAGCCCGTAAACATAGAGGCATATGACGTAACAACAGACCCCGGAGTCTGGATTGAGGATTACATCCTGCACATACACATGGCTAGAGGAGACGATGTCCACGCCATAAAATATCTACCCCTCAAGCTCAAAGGGCCAGCTCGGCATTGGCTCAAAAGCCTCCCAGAAAATACCATTGAAAGTTGGGAAGAGCTTGAGGACGCGTTTAGAGCAAATTTTCAAGGGACTTATGTCCGCCCTCCGGATGCAGATGATTTAAGTCACATAACTCAACAGCCCGGAGAGTCAGCGCGCAAATTCTGGAATAGGTTCCTTACCAAAAAGAACCAAATAGTCGACTGCCCGGACGCTGAAGCCTTAGCAGCTTTTAAACATAATGTCCGAGACGAATGGCTCGCCAGACACCTCGGCCAAGAGAAGTCGAGAACAATGGCCGCGCTAATAAGCCTCATGACCCGCTTTTGCGCGGGAGAAGACACCTGGCTAGCAAGATGCAGCACCAGCGACCCGAGTACATCCGAGATCAGAGATGGAAACGGAAAATCACGGTGCAGAAAGGACCAGCGCCGAAATAAAGAAAAAAGCCCAAATAACATGGCGGTCAACGCCGGATTCAAAAGCTCGCGGCCGAACAACAAAACACTGCCTCTTAAGGACAACAGTGACGAGCTATCCAACTTAAACAAAATTTTGGATCGGATATGTCAAATCCACAAGACCTCCAGAAGGCCTGCAAACCACACCCACCGAGATTGTTGGGTCTTCAAACAGTCCGGCCGACTCAACGCCGAACACAAGGGGCTCGACGCGCCAAGCGAGGATGACGACGAACCCCACCAGCAGAGCGCCGGAAAACAAAAGACTTTCCCACAAGAAGTCAAAACAGTAAACTCACTTCATGTGATAATACGGAACAACAATGCGGCACCCGCCAAAGTAGGTGTCGCACGGTCCACCCCAGCGGAACCTCGAGATTGGATGTCAAAACCAATTACTTTCGACCACCTGGACTATTCCAGAAGCATTCGAAATGCAGGATGCGCTGCTCTGATATTGGATCCTATAATCGACGGATTACAATTTACACAAGTCCTGATGGATGGCGGCAGCGATTTAAACCTGCTATATCCGGACACAATCCGCAAGTTGGGGATAGACCTTACTAAAATTCGATATAGCCGCACTTCCTTCAAAGGAGTGATGCCAGGCCCTTACGCCAAGTGCACGGGCTCCTTACTACTAGAAGTTGTGTTCGGGTCACCCGACAACTCCCAACGCGAAAAGCTAATCTTTCATATCGCCCCATTCAAAAGTAGCCATCAAGCACTATTGGGACGTGAAGCTTTTGTCCCCTTCAACGCAATACCACACTACGCGTCTCTTACACTTAAAATGCCCGGTCCACGCGGCATCATCTCATTAAAAGGTCGTTCAAGACCCCGGACACGGCTAGAAGAGTCCGGCATAAATAAGCTAGGGGCTCCCTAGCCGCACACCCCTTTACAAGGGGCTGTGCGTATAAGCTAATATAAGCTCAGCTTTATTCATTCATTCATATTTCGATTTTTAATACATTTTTTGCATGATTTCCTTTCAAGGTAAGTTCCTCTCTTTTTACAGATGAACAACGTGCATACCCGTCCAGGATACGGCACAACGGAGACACAGGCGCAGACGTGCAGCAGGGACCCGTCGCAAGGATTCTTTTCAGATTAAGTCCCTGCGTAAACCTTTCTCACTGTCTTTTGTTGATTCACATCCCACGGTTTTTCACCATAATCAATGAGGAGGCTAGCGTTTTGGCATCGGCCGCGCCAGAAATTCTCGCCTGTACCTGGACACTAGGGGCTTAGGGCATTGTTCTGCCTGTTATTATAAAGACCGAATACCTTAGGGAGTGTTCGGCGTCTCGAGTTAGGCTTTATATGCCTCAGCTCCGAGTCATGTCTTTGGTCAAATGTTGGGTTTGCCCGGCTCCTTTGTTTTGCTGCCTTACGTTCCGTATCATCGGCTAACGCGGCACCAGGAGAACTACTGCGATTGTTCCCCGGTTCGGCTGGGCGAGCACCTCAGTAGAGAAAGCCGAAAACTGACTGTCATGATATAGCGAGAGACTGGTCAACCACTTGATCGACTATCAGAATGTTTAGAATTCCTCCGCTTTGATGAAGGACCGTTTTCCCGGTCAGGCACATACGCGCCCCGAACTCGGAGAGCGCGGTGCCCCTAGGGGCTATATCGTAGCCCCACCTTCGAACTCCTATGGCTAAGTGAAAGTGATAAAGCATTATAGTCCGGTTGCCTCGTTTGCTATGCTATCACCTCCTTCACAGGATCAAGATGTTGGATTAAGTGTGAAAATGCGCTATTTCGCAAACACCCCCGCACCATGTGCATGGGGGCTGAAGCCGAAGACTGCCATCTTTCAGGTTATACACAAGTATACATTAAACGGCCGCACAGGAGATATTTCAATACTTGAACGCTCAAGTACAAAAAGCGCTTATATTATAAACACCGTTTTACAAATCATAAACTTCATTTGAACACGACATTTTTTGAGCACTGCGACTCTATTACACGAGCACCACGCAGAACTTCCCCAAAATAGTGCTCGGCGGGTAACCGGCTCTCGTCCGAACCCTGGGTCGCAACAGCGGTGGCATCCATCTCCGTCCAGTATGTCTTCACACGGGCGAGGGCCATCCGTGCACCCTCTATGCAGGCCGACCGCTTCATCTCCTTGATATGCGGCACCGCCCCAAGGAATCGCTGCAATAAGCCAAAATAACTCTTCGGCTTAGGCCTATCCGGCCAGACATGAGCCACGATATCTGTCATGGCAAGTCCGGACAGCCTATTCAGCTCAGCCCACTCAGCCAACCGATCGGTCAGCGGAAGTGGACGCTCTGGACTATGGAATTGAGACCAAAACAGCTCTTCCGTCTCGTGATCCTTCTGACTTCGGAAGTGCACAACGGCATCTGCCGCACTCGCCGCTAAATCCATATAAGGATCCTCCGGACCCCACAGTTGGCCAAGCTGAGCATACTTTGGATCTGTAAACCTCCGGCGCAGCAGAAAAGGCTTGCCAGCCACAACATCTCTGGCCTAGCGTAGCTCCTCCTTTATAGCCCGCATTGCAGAACGGGCATCCTTGGCTTCGGCGATGGCCTTCCTCAGGTCTTCTCGCTCCGCTAGGCGTTCTTTTTCAAGAACATCATTGCGGCCGGTAGCATCTTTCAACTTCACGGCCATTTCGGCCATCTCCTCCCTGCTTCGGCAGTGAGCAGCCCTTTCGGCTTCTAGCTCTTCGGCCGCCCTCGAGGCAGCCGCATCACTCCTTCTGGCCTGCTCCTTGGCTTGAGCAAGTTCTGCCCGAAGACTCTCCACAGCAACGGCACCATCTGCATTAAGCATACATGTTGTAAGGAGTGGGCTTCGGCTCCCTTACTAGGTGACCACGGAGAAAAAACCTACCTTGCGACTCGTCAAGTCGCTTATTGACCAGTGCGATGTCCGCATCCGCAACGTCGAGTTGCCGCTTTAGTTCAGCAACCCCATCAGTCCGGCTGGCCACCGGACTATCCGCCACCTGTATAGGAAAGGCGAAAATTAATACCTGCGATTTTGATCCTCGGCACGCTGTCGCTCTCGACAACCTACCGAGTCCCAGGGGCTACTATCTATACAGGGCGCACTTTATGTGCAAAACTGTCAAAAGGTATGTTATTTTTACGTACCTCAAACACCGCCAGCAAGCTTCTGACGGCATCATGCAACCCGCCTTTGGCGGACGAAATTCTTCCAATCACCATACTCATCAATGTACGGTGATCTTCTGAGATAGACGCCCTCTCAAGCAGATCCTTCAGCTCCCCCGGCCACACACCAGCCGGTGCCGAACTCTTCGGCCCCGCCGGACTCGGGGATACCCTCCACGATGACACCTCAGGTTCGTCCGCCCCGCCTGATGGCGCGGCGGATGGAGGCGTCTCGCTCTCCACCATCTCCGGACGAAGGTCCCCCGAAGACGAGCTCATTTGAGAAGGACGGAGATCCGAACTACAAGGTAAAGACTTTGGTTATCCTCAGAAGCAAACATAGGGATGTCTCTTATTATATAACCCCCCCTTTTTTTACTTACGGCTTGCTGGAGGGCTGATTCCTTAGGGGAGATAGTGCGGCCGGGGCCTCCCCGGACGCAGGACCCTCTGGTGAAGTTCTCTTCCCCCGCTTCGGGGCTTTGGCCTCCGGGTTCTCGGAAGCGGTCCTCTTCTCCCCTTGGAAGGAGGGATTCTCGATCCCCCCTTTCTCAAAAGCCTCCTTGGTTGAGGCGGTAGTTTCTCTGTTCTCCCTTTCGCCTTCCTCTGAAGGCGCAACCTCCAGCATTCTGACCAGCACGGTATCCGGCGCGGTCTCTGGGAGGGGGGCCGGACATCGTATCAACTTTGCTTGCGCTATCCACTCTTGTTTAGAGGACAACTGGTTAAAAGGCGAATCATACAAAGGCAAACCAACGGTATGTCCGGACTCAGAGCTACTTACTTGTGTATCCGGGCGATTGCAGCTTAGGCCGGCGTCCTCGGTCAATTCCGGACACATCTCTTGTGATCCAAAGAACAATTTGTACATCTCCACGGGTGTCGTACCCATGAAGTGTTGAAGAATTCGTGGTCCCTCCGGATTAAACTCCCACAGCTGGAGGGGACGGCATTTGCAGGGCAGGAGACGCCTAATCAGCATGACCTACATCACCACGACCAGATCGATCTCCCTCGCTTGGAGGTCTCGAATCTGGCCCTGCAATAGGGGGACGTCCTTTGACGGCCCCCAGTTGAGCCCTTGGCTGACCCATGACATCAACCGCTGTGGAGGGCCCGGGCGGAAGATGGGCGGCAGCTTCTGCCTGCTGCCCCTGGGAGCGGTTATGTAGAACCACTCCTGCTGCCATAAGCCGAGCTCCTCCTGGAAAGAGCCCTCGGGCCATGGAGCGTCGGCCCTTCTTCTTACAGCCGCCCCGCCGCACTCTGCTTGATGCCCCTCGATCATCTTCGGCTCCACGTCGAAGGTCTTAAGCCACAAGCCAAAGTGAGGGGCAATGCGGAGGAAGGCTTCGCAGACGACAATGAATGAAGAAATATGGAGGATGGACTCCGGAGCCAAGTCGTGGAATTCCAACCCATAGTAAAATATGAGCCCTCTCACAAAAGGATCCATCGGGAAGCCTAAACCCCGACGGAGGTGGGACGCAAACATGACATACTCGCCGGGCTCGGGGGTGGGAATGACTTGCCCTTTGGCGGGTAGCCTATGCGAAATCTCGTAGGTCAGGTACTTGGCTTCTCGCAGCTTTAGCACGTCCTCTTCCGTGACAGAGGAGGGCATCCACCAGCCCTGTGGGTCAGAGCCGGACATTGTTGAAGGTCCGAAGCGCTCGAATCTGGGGCTCTGGGTGTTGGAACTCGGGGCGAGGAGAAGATTCGATTGAGGATTGAAGAAAAGAAACAAGCCTTGGTCCCATTATAAAGAGGGAGAATACCAAGAGCCGTCCCCGTGACCGTTTGGGACTCGCCTCCGGTAGAGGGGGCATGGCAACGGGCACGGTTGGGTTACCCACGTCCGTATTGGTGGGAATCCCGGAATAAGGGGAACACGATCTCTGCTTCGACAAGACGTGCCAAGGAAATCGCTTCGCTAAACGCGCTGAGGTGGTATGATAAAAAATGATTCAAGTAAAGGCTTGGTAGTGGCGTGACATCATGCCACAAAATACGTCAGCAGATTGAACTTGTGTACATATTATTCTCTCTACGGTAGAATGTGGAATTTATTTTGTAGAGCCGGACACTATCCTGGCGTTCACAATCTTCTATGAATTATTCGGAGGAGGAACCCGCCTTGCAATGCCGAACAATATGCGCGCCGGACTCATCGTCATTGAAGCCTGGTTCAGGGGCTACTGAGGGAGCCCTGGACTAGGGGGTGTCCGGATAGCCGGACTATCATCGTCAGCCGGACTCCAAGACTATGAAGATACAAGATTGAAGACTTCGTCCCGTGTCCGGATGGGACTTTCCTTGGCGTGGAAGGCAAGCTTGGCGATACGGATATCTAGATCTCCTACCATTGTAACCGACTCTGTGTAACCCTAGCCCTCTCCGGTGTCTATATAAACCGGAGGGTTTTAGTCCGTAGGACAGACAACCATTACAACAATCATACCATAGGCTAGCTTCTAGGGTTTAGCCTCCTTGATCTCATGGTAGATCCACTCTTGTACTACCCATATCATCAATATCAATCAAGCAGGAGTAGGGTTTTACCTCCATCAAGAGGGCCCGAACCTGGGTAAAAACATCGTGTCCCTTGTCTCCTGTTACCATCCGCCTAGACGCACAGTTCGGGACCCCCTACCCGAGATCCACCGGTTTTGACACCGACAAGTACCTTCAGGGAAGATGGCTTGTTCACTCGGTCCATGGAGAACGGAGGGAGACCAGTCGACTGCCCCGGCGTCGACTCGTCTTGGCAGTAGAACTAGGTCGACTGCCACCCTCTAACCGACTTGGGAAGGGTCATGGCTGGAAAAGCACTCTTACTCCTCATTTGGATCCCAAGACCCCCACACATCTGGATAACCTTGGTCCTCTCATCATCCGGACTCGCCTTTTTCACCGTCTGAGAGCGACAAGTGAATATGTGCTTAAAGAGACCCCAGTGCGGCCGACAACCCAGGAAGTTTTCGCACAGAGACACAAAAGCGGCGAGGTAGGCAATGGAATTGGGAGTGAAATGGCGGAGTTGGGCCCCAAAGAAGTTCAGAAACCCTCGAAAGAAAAGATTCGGTGGCAGAGAGAATCCGCGATCTACATGAGTGGCTAAGAGAACACACTCACCCTCCAGCGGCTGTGGTTGCCACTCGGACCCCGGAAGTCTTGCTGACCCGTGGGAAATCAGTCCCTCATTGGCCAGATCGTCGAGATCCTTCTGGGTGATGGTTGAGTGGATCCAATCTCCTTGGACCCAACCTTGCGGCAGGCGGGACCGCGATGAAGATCCACCCCGACTGGTCGCTCTCCCCTTTGCTTTTGCTGTCGCCATAGCCTTCTTCGCTCGATCCAAGGCCGCCGTCTTCTCCTTCACCATCGTCGCCGGCGAGGCGTGCGAGGAGTGGATGGGCGGAGGAAAAAGCGGGCACAGCGGGCGAGGTTGAGGAAGGTGGAGAGGGGAATGGAGACGCACTGTTCAAAAACCCCCGTCCGGCACCTTATATAAGGGCACTTCCGAGTGGCTGACAGGTAGGCCCGGGCGATCCTGTCAAATCCCGAAACAGTCGCGCGCGCGATACGTGGCGAAAAAGGCGACGTGGAAATTGAGGCGTCTTCATCTTATCCCATCCGAGTACCACGGTCCTCTCCGCTTCGCGCGCTTCCCAAAATTCGGATCCCACTAAATCCGCTAATAATAGAGCAACCTGTCAGACAGTAGATTTCCTACGATCCGTCGCTCGGAAGTCCACCAAGTTCAAAAGTTCAGTCGACAGAGGAAAAGAATGGATCAAGGCGACTGAAAGAAAAGTTGATGCCATCGCTAAAAAAGGTCATTGATCCAGAATGTGACATACTCAGAACACGGAAAACAGGTCGGAAAAATTATCAACTCCTTCCTCACTCAAACCTCGATCCATTCGGGGGCTAATGACGAAGTCATGTACCTAGGGTAGGGTCATGGACCTGTCCAAGGTACCTTCCCCAAGGACATCTTTATAGGAAGCTACCTTCCAGTCGACCAAGAGAGATTCCACTCGACGGACTCGAAGACACTCGACTATGAAGACTCACTCGACCACTAGGAGATCAAGAGCCACTCTGCATCCAAACGGTCTGTAATTAAGTAGTCTTTATGGTCATGATGACACTTTATGTAAGGCGTTACAGGTAACGCCTGGCCTTAATGTACTTTAAACCCTCCGCTGTGTGGGCTGGCTGGGATCCTGGCAAACACTATATAAGCCACCCCCCTCCACTGGCAGAAGGGTTCGCACCCCTGTAACTCATACACTTATAATCCAGTCGACCGCCTCCGGGCTCCGAGACGTAGGGCTCTTACTTCCTCCGAGAAGGGCCTGAACTCGTAAATCCCTTGTGTATACAACTACTCCATAGCTAGGATCTTGCCTCTCCATACCTACCCCCATGCTACTGTCAGTCTTAGTACCACGACACACGCCAATGATCATCTCCTGGTTTTGACACAAACGGACTCAGCTTGCTCACAGCAAAAGAGATGTCAGGCCTTGTGGCACTCGCCAAATACATAGGCGAGCCAATAATCTGAGAATACCTCAGTTGATATCTAGCAATCCGTCGATTCTTTCGAAGCAACACACTACCATCATATGGAGTTGGAGAAGGCGTGCAGTCGCTATACCCAAAACGACTCAAGACCTTTTCCACATAGTGAGACTGAAGCAGTGTGATCCCACCATTCTCATCTCTCAACAGCTTGATGTTTAAGATAACATCAGCTACTCCTAGATCCTTCATCTCAAAACAGTGAGATAAGAAATCCGTAACCTCCTTGATTAAATCAAGTTTGGTTCCAAAGATCAATATGTCATCGGCATACAGACAAAGAATAACTCCTTCTCCCCCACCATGGCGATAGTACACACACTTGTCACCATCATTTACTAAAAAGTCGGCAGCAGTTAATGTTCTTTCGAACTTCTCATGCCACTCCTTAGGAGCTTTTTTAAGGCCATATAAAGACTATAATAACTTGCACAACTTTCCTCCCTGACCAGGTACTACAAAACCATATGGCTGATCCATGTAAATTTCCTCCTTCAACTCTCCATTGAGGAAAGCTGTCTTAACGTCCATTTGATGAACGAGAAGACCATGTGAGGCAGCCAGTGATAGTAGCACCTGAATTGTGGTCAGTCTAGCCACGGGTGAGTAAGTATCAAAGAAGTCTTCACCTTCTTTTTGGGTATAACCCTTAGCCACAAGCCGTGACTTGTACTTTTCAATCGTACCATCAGGTCTAAGCTTCTTCTTGAACACCCACTTACATCCTATAGGTTTGTACCCATAAGGACGGTCAGTGATCTCCCAGGTTCCATTAGCTAAGATGGAATCCATCTCGCTATGAACAGCTTCCTTCCAGTAGTCAGCATCAGGAGATGCATAGGCTTCTGAAATAGTCCTGGGTGTGTCATCCACAAGGTACACAATGAAATCATAACCAAAGGACTTTGCAGTCCTCTATCTCTTACTCCTTACAGGAGTTTCATTGTCACCCTCAACAGGATTCTCAACATGTTCCATCGCAATGGTGGGTTCAGGAATTACAGTGAGTTCCTCACTAGATGAAGTACGTATCTCCTGAACTTGACATATCCTTCATAGGAAATATGTCCTCAAAGAAAGTTGCATCATTAGACTCCATAATCGTACCAACATGCATGTCGGATACCTCAGATTTTATTATCAAAAATCTATAGCCAATGCTATGAAAAGCATAGCCCAGAAGAACACAATCCACGGTTTTTGGTCCAAGCTTGCGCTTCTTGGGAATTGGTATATTGAATTTCGCCAAACAACCCCAAGAACGTAGGTAAGAGAGTTTCAACCTTTTCCTTTCCCATTCCTCAAATGGAGTCATGGTCTTATGCTTTGTGGGAACTCGGTTTAGGACATGACACGCGGTCATTAGCGCCTCCCCTACCATTCCTTAGAAAGACCCGATGTGTCTAACATGGCGTTAACCAAATCAGTTAGAGTTCGGTTCTTTCTTTCGGCCACCCCATTAGACTGAGGTGAGTAGGGAGGCGTCCTCTCATGGATTATACCATGTTCCGCACAAAACAGATCAAATTCATTGGAAAAATACTCTCCACCACGATCGGACCTAAGTCGTTTAATTTTTCGATCAAGTTGGTTATCTGCCTCAGCTTTATAGTTTTTGAAGAAAGTTAAAGCCTCATCTTTTGATTTCAAAAGATACACATAACAACATCTAGTGGAGTCATCAATCAACGTCATGAAATATCTCTTTCCACCTTTTGTCAACATGCCATTCATCTCACAGAGATCAGAATGTATAAGCTCTAGTGGCGCCAAGTCTCTTGCCTCTGCAGTCTTATGGGACTTGCGAGGTTGTTTAGGTTGCACACATATTTGGCACTTAGAGCCTTTGACAGTAGAGATTTTCGGAATTAAATTCATATTGGCTAGCCGCGTCATGCAACCAAAGTGAATATGACAAAGTCATGAATGCCAAATATCCGACTCATTATTGTGGCAAACATTATTAATAACTTTAGTGCAAATATCTGACAAAGATATGCGGAACAAGCCTCCGCACTCATAGCCTTTTCCAACAAATTGTCCACACTTGGAGATTACAACTTTATTGGACTCAAAAACCAACTTAAAACCATCTTGACATAAACGGGAACCGCTAACGAGATTTTTATTGATGGACGACACATGATGAATGTTCTTCAGACGCACGGTCTTGCCCGAAGTAAACTTCAGATCGACCATACCGACACCTCGAACGATGGCATGTGACCCGTTCCCCATCAGCACGGGAGAAGTCCCTATGACCTGGTAAGAAGAAAACATTGAGGCGTCAGCACAAACATGTACATTGGCACCAGTGTCAATTAACCAATCAGGAGATTGAAATACTGAAAGGATGGTAGGAAGAATACCGTACCCAGATTCCTTCATATCAGTATCACCGATGACAACATTAGGAGACTTGTCGCTCTTCTCATGTCCGCGCTCCTCAAAGCGGTTAGGACACTTCGGATCCCAGTGATTAGGATCACCGCAGACATGGCAAAGTCCCTTCCCCTTCTTGTGAGAATTCTTTTTGAAGTTGGTAGAATGCGATGGCTTGTTCTTTGTATCAAACTTGCCTTTGCCCTGAGTTTTGTTCTTATTGTTTTTGAACTTGTTGGGCTGGAAGTTCTTCTTCTGTACCATGTGGGCACTAGAAGCTCCCTCAGCAACTTGAGCACGTGTGTCCTTTGCTCTCGCCTTCTCTTCAACATCAAGAGTACCAATGAGATCCTCAACGGAAAACTCTTGTCTCTTGTGTTTCAGGGAAGTAGCAAAATTGTTCCACGAAGGTGGAAGCTTGGCAATGATGCCTCCGGCAACAAATTTGTCCGGCAACACACACTTGAAGTACTCAAGTTCTTTTGCGAGCGACTGTATCTCATGAGCCTGTTGTACAACAAAGCGCTCATCAGTCATCTTGTAGTCATAGAATTGCTCCATGACGTACAACTCGCTGCCGGTGTTCGAGGCACCAAACTTGGCCTCGAGCGCAGCCCACATGTCCTTGCGGTTTTCAAACGACATATATGAGTCCACAATGGAGTCATCAAGGACACCTAGAAGAGCGCCTTTAAAGAGAGTATCGATCTTCTCAAAAGTTTCCAGCTGTGACAGATTAAGATCGCCCTTAGGCTTGCCCTTGGTAGCGTCATAGCAGCCCATGGTCTGAAACCAGTAGACTGCTCTCGTGCGCCACCTTTTATATTGCACCCCCATAAAGGCAGGCGGCTTCAGATGCGCAGCAAAACCATTCAGAGCAAATTGCCTATAATCAGGTTTTTGGATTGTTGGAAATATGAGCAAATTACTACGAGATTTAATCCGAATAAACAGAAGATAAATCATGACTACAATAGCAGAGATTGAACTAATCATGCGAACTAGCATAGTAGATGACAGATCACATCTAGGGCACATACTAGAAACATGAATTCTACCACGATCTCGAACAGGAAAGATAGAATCACATACAGTGCAGCGGGAGCAGCACCGCCGGCGTTGACGTTGTCGCCCATGTCGTCGAGGATGAGGTTGCCGAGGTCGGGGAAGAAGTCGTCGTTTGCGAAAGTCGTCGCTGCCAGCAGTCGCGTGAGTGCGCTCCCCACAAACCTGATCGCCCCTCTCCCATACAGGATCACGAGAGGCAGGGTTCCGGAAGCCTGCTGTCCCTTCTCCCGGTACATGCCAAAAGGAGGGATGGAGAAGACTTGCTTGGCGGTGCAATGATCTGGAACGATGGTGAGAAACCATACGAAGCAACGGCGGCTAGGGTAGACGTCTGCCTAACTATATAGTGCGGGCCGGGTAGGTTGTGAGAGTAAACCCCACGTTCGAGTCGTCACGATCCAAAAGAATCAGAAACGGTTCAGTAATTAACGCGTCCGTTAATTATTAATTAATGACTCATTAATTTTTCCCGAGCAGCAAAAGTATAGACAACGTGCATAGCTCTGTCCTCGGCTCAATCCCGCATCCCGCAACCCGTGGCGCGTCGTGGCGAGGCGAGGCGAGCGAGGAGGAGGAGCGCGCGTGTAGGTCTCTTCTTCTCATACTCATACAAGTGGTAGGAGAGCTCACCTTATAAAAAGGTGCAACTCTCTCTCAACTTATGAGATAGGACTAAACTTTAGCCTCACTCACTCCACTCACATGTGTGCATGAATGGGCCAAGAGAATATCAGAATTTTAGTTGGCCTTTGGGCCAAAAGCCCACTAGCAAATTCCAACAAAAGGCATGTGTAGTACTTCCTCTAGATGGTAATATAAGATTGATCGTCAAATTAAATTTCTCAGCATTTTTTTTGGGTATACTACACATATTTCGCTAGTTAAATTGACGATCTAAATTCCCGTGCTCAACTTATATTCCCATCCATAGAGAGTATTACCATTTGTTTGCGCAATAGTAATGCATTTACTCTAGACCAAATCATTTATAACACTATGCTTCCTAATTTTCAAGCCCTCATAATTAATTGAGGTCTTCAATTTGGACTGGGTCAACAATTTCTCAAGGAGCTCTTTCATTTAATTTTTTTAATGCAATGTGTTCCCTAAATTTGGAGCTCTCTCAATCAATTGAATTATTCAATTTTTAAAATTTGGTTCATGATATTTACCGGGTCAACGATATTTTAAACTAAACAACAGCAACCAGCCTATAAAAACATATCAATCTCGTGCGCCCTCTCATATCGCCTAAAAAATAAGCATCAAAATGTTATATTATAGACTACAATATGTCAGTATCAATATAGTACATGCAACCACCAACGAAAAAAAAGCCCATATAAGGATGAGTTGATTAGCAGATAACACGGAATCGCACCGTGAAAGGCCCACCGAAAACACCACATTATAAAAAAAAAACTCCATCATCTCCCCCACTCGCCAAACCAAATACTCCCTCTTTCCAAAATATAAGGTTTGTTTGGTTTTTGAGAAGTCAAATTTCTTTAACTTTGACAAAGTTTAGAGCCAAAAAATATCAACATCCACAATACTAAATAAATGAAATATGAAAATCCATTCAAAATGAATATAATGATATCGATTTGATATTATGGATATTGATATATTTATCTATCAATTTAGTCAAACTTAAATCATCTATAACACTATGTTCCCTAATTTTTAAGGTCTCACAATTACTTGAGGTTTCATTTGGAGTTGGGTCACCCAATTTTGACCAGGTCAACAATTTTTCAAGGGGCTCTCTCATTCAATTCTTTTAATTCACTATGTTCCCTAATTTTGGAGCTCCCCAGTCGATTGAATTATTCAATTTTGAATTTAGTTCGTGATATATCATCCCTAATTTTTTCAATCAAACGGCAGCAACTAGCCTATAGAAACATATCATCCCGCTCTCATCGCCTAGGAAAAAGAAGCGTCAACATGTGATATTATAGCACCGATGTAGTACATGCAGCCATCGACGTAAAAGAGTTTTCCATATAGTATGAGTTGATTAGTAGACAACATGGAATCACACCTCAAAAGGCCCACCCAAAACACCACATTATAAAAAAACACTCCATCATCTCCCCACCCACCAAACCAAATACTCCCTCGGTTACAAAATATAAGGTGTGTTTGTTTTTTTTAGAAAAAGTCAAATTTCTTTAGCTTTGACCAATCAGAGCCAAAAAATATCAACATTCACGATACTAAAAAAATAAATATGAAAACTCGTTACGTAATGAATCTAATGATACCGATTTGATATTATGGATAACTTAAAGAGGTTTGATTTTTCAAAAAAATAATTCACCTTATATTCTAAAACAAAGGGGATAAAAATTATGAAAATCCAATAGCAGCAACGACGCATCAGAGTGCGCCTAGCCCTTCTAGTTTTTGTTAAACTAGATAATATACCGCGGGTTGCTGTGGAAATTTGTAGCAACGAACTTACCAAAAAATAAATTAGAATGTATGAGAGTAGTGCCGCACCACATTCAATCTAGAGGTAGATGGAGGCTAGATGCAAGTTATGTTGTCTTGTGACATTCAAGTTCAGTCATTTATTATTAAAAAAGATATGGAGGGTTTTCATGTGCTTGATGATGTGGAGGGCTTGCATGTGGTGGAAAGTGAAAAATAAAAAGTAAAACGTTGAATGGTTGCATGGTGCTTGATGATGTGGAGAATGTACATTTGGTGGAAAGTGAAAATAGAACGTTGATTGGTGGCATGTGCTTGATGAGGTGGATGACTTGCATATGCATTTAAGTAGGAGATAACATGTGTGGACATATGTGATGAGGTGGATGGCTTGCATGTTAAGATAAATAAGATAGTGGGATGAACTTTTTACGTATATAGGACTTCATCTTCATGTCCCAAACTGTTTATTCGTCCTAGTATTGAAGATTATTATATAACTTAACTTAGGGCATCTCCAACACGGATCATTACTTCACCATCAAATGTTTGGACTGAATGGTCCTGGCACTTATAGGCTCCAACTTGGACCCCTTTATTAGACCGGACAGCCGCAGACGTCCAAAGTCCCTCAATCCGGTCCTCAATCAAGGGACGGAGTTGGGGAGTACAAGCGTAGTACTACCATTTATTTATGCAATAATCTAGCATTTACTTTAAACTACTCCTAAATTTGAAGTCCCAAATTGTTTCTCCAACCTAATATTGTAGATATTTACATAACTTGCCATTAATGGCAGGCATGTTCTTTTGGAATGGTGCAATACACATAACCGAATTGTGGTTGGTGGCAGTTGTGGTTCCAGTCTTCCGTGGCAACGATGATGATGCGAGCGATGTCGACGACTCGACAATGCTTGAGGTAGTCGTCACTTCTCCAGCGTGTTTGCGGGATTGCCTCGATTTATTTGTTGATGTGAAGTCAGTTGCCTCGGTGGAGCCCTGTGGCATACAGTGACTGGTTGTAGGTGGACCGTTCGGTGATCTTCCGTGGTGCTACCGGTGCCTGGTTTTGTCCTTCGTGGTTCTTCTCGAGTCAGAGCTATGCTGCATGGGTTTTGAAGGATCTTCCTAAAACTTCATTTGGCCTCTATAGTGTAGGTTGAGTCGACAATCGCCTACAACGAAGTCGAAGTCGTTTGCTCATGGTTTAAGGATGACGATGACGTCTCTAGGGGAGGAGTGATACAGTAACGCCTGTGTGTTGTCTCAGCGAGGCCCACTTCAGAGTGGTGCGCGTGAGTTTTTCTTACGTGTGCCGCTTAGCGGTTGTGATGGTTTTGTCCGGTTTTTTATAATTAACTGGGCAATTTGATTTTCCTTAATTAACTAAACAACTCTTTTTCTTCTTGATGGACGCAGGAATCATGTCATTTCGAAAAAAAAAGAACTCCGTGCTGTAAAAAAGAACAGAAACAAAAATGGAGTTCGTACTGCTGATGAGCACGTTCAAATCCAGTCGACGAAGCTTGGCAGGCCAGCCGCACTGTCGACTGTCAGACACTCGCGCACCAGCTGATGAGCAAAGCCGGGGCAGTTCCTAGGAGGGTGCTGTTCAGATCCTGGTAGGCGGGGGTTTGCTTCTGATTATCCGCTGTTCAGACTTCAGACCCTCTCGCTGTCTTCAATCCGGAGTCACCCAATTTTGAGGATGCTTCTAGATGTGCGATCGTTGGGCGCGGACCGTGAGAAAGACCAGTGGCCGACGAGGCGCTCGCGCCCTCCACCAACGGTGTGCTTGCCGGCATGTCCAACGGCGAGCAGCGCCCCTGGATGGGCATGAACGCCCACCACCTGTTCGACCAAAGGTTTCAGAGCAGCCACCGCCCCTTTGTACATCCATCCAGGTCAGTGAAAATGAGGTTATGTTGTGTGTACAGTACAAACTTGGAAAGCCATCAAAACCCCGTCAACACAGCCATGGCAAACGACCTTAGGGTGTGATTCAACCTGGTTCTGGAATATTATTAGGAGGTTAACTAGCGAACCATGCCACACCGCCTTAGGGCCAATTTAACCTGGTTTTTCAATTATTCTTAAGGGTGTTAAGATTATATAACCAGTTCTATAAATGACGGGCTTCAGTATTTCTGGGATTTAAAATGGAGTTACTACCTTTATCTACTGTTGTGCTACTTTTAACCGTCTTAATCTTCATGTTAAGTACAAATACACATTTTTAAGCAGAGGAGCAATATATGCATGCCTGGCAATAGCAAGCAAATTGGAAAACAGAGAAACGGAATAAATAGTACTACTAGTTTATTATTAGGTGTCAGAAAAAAAGCAGAGTAAGACAGGAAAGCTTCAAGGCTGAACATTATTCCATAGAGCTAAGTTGGTTGAAATTTGCATACACAATAGATTTTTCTGGACGAATGCAGCTGGGCTGCTTCATTATATTTAGATAGATAGGGTTTACATTGATGCCATGAGGCGCGGCAAAGCAAAAGAAAAATCACAAGCTACAGGGGAGGGGCAGGCTAGGAAAAGCTTCACAATAGGATTTCCCTTTTGGACAAAAGAATTACTTAGTCAAGAAACGTAAACTAGTCTTCTTCAAGGCACCATATGCATTTTCCTTTTCCTCAGCCCTGCAATGCTGAAAATGATTCTTTGATTGCGACAACTTCGTTGTGTATTTCCTGCATAGTTGGCCGATCTTTAGGTGTCTCCGCAGAGCACAACAACCCAAGCTCAATGAGCTTTATGATGCAGTTCATTGCAGCCATTGGATGAGTTTCCCGGTCTAAATCACCGCCTGCATCTTCACCTTCATCTCTATAACCTGGAACTACTCTAGGGTCTAGAATCTCCTCAATCTTTTGAGGAAATGATTTTTCAACAAATTTGTAAAGGCTCAGGCCATCTTTAAACATCTCATCAGTTGGGCGCTTTCCTGTTAGCATTTCTAAGATGATGACTCCATAGCTAAATACATCGCCCTCAGTGGAGATTTTGCTCCCAAATCCATATTCTGCAGTATGCATAAGTCATTCAAACAATCAATTAACACAACTTGCATTCTTTTTAATTAAAAGCAAAGCATCTTCTATTTAGAAAATATTACCTGGGGCAATGTATCCAACTGATCCTCTTGGCCCCACTAAGCTTGAAGAAGTATGAATGTCCGAAGAATTGTAACTATGCAGGAACTTAGCCAACCCGAAATCGCCAACACGTGCGCCCATGAAATCATCCAAAAGGACATTGCTAGGCTTCAGATCGCAGTGTGCCATAGGAGGCACACATTGGTTATGGAGGTAATCCAAAGCAGCAGCTATGTCCACTGCTATTACTATTCTTGTACCGAAACTCAATGGCCTTCTCTGACCATCCTCATGGACTGTTGGATGGAGCCAACTTCCCAGGTCGCCGTTAACACTATATTCAAGAACAATAGCTTTGAAATCATGTCCTGTTGGATCAATGGTTGAGCATGCAGTAATCACCCTTATAAGATTCCTGTGACGAGTATTTCTCAATGCTTCACACTCACCAATGAAGCTTTTTGGTGCACCGAGTTGATTGAGTTTGAAAACTTTGATGGCAACTTCATGTTCTTCAGATTCAATTCTACCTCTGTACACAGACCCATATTTTCCTGAACCGATCAAGTTATCTGATGAGAAACCATTTGTTGCCCTCATTAAATTAGCATATGTGAACTTCTTCAACTCTTTGCAGGATGGATGAGCTGCTTGTTTGAGTTTCTTTTTCTTCTTCAAAATAATGGTTGCAAAGCATGATAACAGGACCAAAGAGAGAACTGTAAATCCTACTATCTTGAGAATGCTGGAGCTATTCCTTTGTTTGGATGCCTCTGCATTGCAAAATGGCACCCGTAGCAATCGCGTGATGGTACATAACTTCATGTTCCCTTGAATAAAAACCTTTCTTCCATTCTGAAATATTCTATCTGCTGGTACAGGACCCTCGAGATTGTTGAAGGACAAATTGAGAAGCTTCATAGACTTAAAGGACTTAAAGATGTCAGGGATTTCACCTGATAAATTGTTTTGAGATAGATCCATCTCAATGATGCCTCCCAAACTTATGAAGGAGCGAGGGATTTTCCCATGAAAGAGGTTACCCTCCATGTGGAGGGACTCCAGATGGACGCACTGACCTAGAGTGGGGGGTATTTGTCCAGACAGTTGATTATGGGAAATATTCAGTGGCCCAAGATTTTTCAGGCTGCCAATCTCCGGAGGTATCTGTCCAGAGAGTTGGTTGTGGGACAAGTCCAAACCCTGGGAAAGGGAGGGAAGAGAAAACAACTCCTTTGGTATTCTCCCATCAAAGCTGTTACAAGAGAGGTTTAGTGTTTCTAACTTCTTGCAACCTGCTAAAGCTCCTGGGATAGGGCCACTAAAATTATTTTCCTGTAAATAGAGCTCACTCAGTTGACTCAGTTTACCGACAGAAAGTGGAATTGATCCGGAAAGTTTGTTCTGAGACAAGCTTAAGACAAACAAGTTGTAAAGATTTCCAACTGATTCAGGAAGATTTCCAGTAAGCAAATTTCGTTCCATGTAAAGACGTCTGAGGCTTGTCAAGTACTGTATCTCCAAAGGTATAGTGCCAGATATTCTATTTGATCTTAATAACAATAACTCTAAGCTCTTTGAAAGGCCTGCAATGGAATTGGGCAAGGCACCCTCAAGGTTGTTTGCATCCAAGCGCAACTTCTCCAGTTGTGTGCAATTGGTCAATGAGGATAAGAAAGACCAATCTCCTGCTTGAAGTTGGTTCCAGCCTAGATTCAGATCTACTAGACTAGGAAGAGTCCCAAAAGAAGGAACAATACCATGAAATGAATTGTCGCGGAGGTTGATCACGTGAAGATTGGTTGTGTTGGCTATTGAAATGGGGATTTGTCCTGTGAAGTTGTTTCCTTGCATGATCAAAGTGTGGATGTTTGGAAGGGTATATCCGATGTTATATGGAATTTCCCCTACAAGTATGTTCATACCCATGCCAAGGTATGTAAGTGATGATATGTTGTAAAGAGTGTCAGGGACTGTCCCAGACAAAGAATTATAAGTGAGATCTAGTACTCTCAGGTACGGAATATTGCCTATACTCATTGGGATTCTACCTTGGAAATTATTATCTCCAAGCAAGAGGTAGCGAAGCGAAGAAAAATTCCCTAAAGAAGAAGGTATGTTGCCAGAAAGATTGTTTGATTGCAATTTAAGATATTGCAAGGGTGGGCCAATGTTCGACAAAGCTGGTATGGACCCGACAAAGTTGTTCATTCCTAGTGATAATTTTTGAAGCGACATGCTGTTAAGCAACGCAGAAGGAATCTCTCCGCTCATGCGATTGTTTGTTAAGTCCAGAAGTTGAAGGGATGAACTATTAGCGAGGAGAGGCGGGATATGTCCAGTGAGGCTATTGTTCACAAGAACAACAGAGCGAAGAGAAGAGCTGCTCCCAAGTGCAGTCGGGATGTTGCCCGTCAGGCTATTTGTAGCAAGATGTAGAAGTGAGAGGTTGCGGAGCGTCCCCAATCCTTGCGGGATACCTCCACTGAGCTTGTTGTGACCCAAGTTGAGCTGCTGCATCTCTGAACATTGGCTCAGGCTTTGGGGGATCACTCCATCAAGGGAGTTGCTTCCAAGATCAATAATTTGAAGGTGAAAGCATGAAGACAGAGTGCTTGGGATCACTCCACTAAGATAGTTTGAGCTGAGGTTAAGGTACCGCAGCCGATTTAGTTGGCCAATTTCAGGTGGAATTTGACCAGTGAGTTGATTGTTGGGGATGTGCATTCTTGTGAGGAAAGTGAGGTTGCCAATGCAAGCAGGTATTTGGCCATCGAGATTAAACGACTCGAGGTCCAGCGCAACGACACGAGACGCGTGTCTCTTGCTGCAAGTAACACCGGACCAACCGCAGAAGTGCAGTGAGTCGTTCTTCCACGAAGCTTGGGGTCCAGCAGTAGTGCAGAGATGGAGTTTAAGGCAGCGAAGGGCATGGAAGTCGGTGCTAGAATCCTTTCGGAGTGCCGTAGTAGCACCTAATGATGCATGGACAAGGGAGCAGAGCACAAGCATCAGGGGAAGCGAGGAACTGAGAGTGCCCAGAGCCAGAGGAGACATATATTTTGTAGTACCACCCATGGTCTGACCGTTCGACGGTCTCATGGAGGAACGGACCTACGACTGATCCGGCTCTCAGAACAACAAGGCAGGAGAACTCACTGGGGAGCTGTAGCGCGCGCTGGTCGTCCTTCCGCGGCACCGGCAGTTGCGACGGCCACTCCACGGATGATGAGCTCCGCGCGCGGCGTGCCACAAGAAGCAGCGAGATGGTGGTAATGCAGGGGGAGGCTTGGGATGGTGAGGTGGATTGAGACGTTTGAATCTGTGATCGATGTGATTCATCCGGCGCGTACTTATAGGGCGCCCGCTACTTGCATCCATGCTTGATCGGAGTACATGTGAATAGTAAGTACTCCGTCATGTGTAGAGTAGTGATCCACTTGCGTCCGTTTGATCTAATGTGAACAGCGTATCAGTGGTCTATGTACGGCCGGTGACTCCGTGAGCCGGAATTGGAGATCATCAAGGCTTACCTTGGATGCAGTTTGAAACTGGCTACGCGGAGTGCTAGCCACTTGACGTGTAACCAGATTCCATATTCAGTAGCACCGGATGCGGAATCGTAGAGAAAATGTGAGATAACGAATCTGGTTCTCACCTACAGAGGAAGCGGCAAGCTCGCTCTCTTGAATAATCTGGCTCACGAAAGGGAATCGTTTAGAAACGGCGCACCGGCCGAACCGTTCCGCCGGTTCGCACGCCACGCTGGCAAACACGCCCGCGCATCCCCTTCTCCTTCCTTACACGCCTCCATCCCCTACCTCCAGCCTACGTGCGCGCACCTCCCCTCCCCCGAGCTGCGACTGGGCCTCCACGAACTTCATCGCCGGCGGCCAGGCGCTCCCTCGCCGGCGGCGAGGCGCTCCCTCGCCGGCCGCCATGGCTGCCTGCTGCCATGGCCAGATCCATCCCCAACGTACAGCCTTCAAGGGCGCGCATCCCCTCCCCTCCTCCTCCTCCCGGGCAGCGACTGGGCCACCACAAGCTCCATCGCCGGCGGCCAGGGCGCTCCCTCGCCGCCCGCCATAACTGCCTGCCCGCCATGCCCGGATCCACCCGCGTATAGAAGTGTTGCAACTGTCACCTAAAAAAGCTTCAACGGCCATTCAAAAAAGCTTCAACCATAGACATAGAAAGCTTCAATGGCACTGCACAACAAGGGGAAGCTGCAACCATAGTTGAATTTTGCTACTACCGGCGAAGCTTTTTGCTACATCCATCAGGCGGAGCTCGGACCTCGCGACGACGACAACGATGTTTTGCTGCAACTGTAGCAGGATTTTGCTACAACTAGCATCGTTTTTTGCTACAACCGGCATAATGTTTTTGCTACATCCATCATGGCCGAGCTGCGACCCGCGACGACGACGATGACTTTTTGTTACAACTGCCATAGGTATTTGCTACGTCCGGCAACGGGCTTTGTTACATCCGTTCATTTTTTCAGAATGCAAATGTTTTGCTACAACCCGTTCTTTTTTGTTGCAACCATGTCTCCATTTTGCTACGACCAACAACGAAAAATGCTACAACGGTCAATTATATTTGCTGGAACCAGTCAATCGTCAGCGAGGCGGAGCTGCATCCATGGCGTGCGCAGGCGGGATCCATCCATGGCGAGCGCGGACGAAGAAGCTGCATCCATGGCGAGCGCGGCCAGCGGAGCTGCATCCATGGCGAGCGCGGCCAGAGGAGCTACATCCATGGCGAGCGCGGATCTCCGACGAGCGCGGGCGGCGGAGCTGCATCCATGGCGACCGCTGTTCTTGGGCAAACGCAGAAGGCCGGCGAGGGCGCCCACCGGCGACGAGGAAACGCCGCGGTGGTGCTTCAAGCTCGGCCGTTCTCTCGCGCGGTATGGCGTGGTCTCGGCGGCGCTCGGGGGGGAGGAGACAACGTGAGGAAGAAGGGAGCCTGGGCGAATCGTTTTCTTACCTAGATCTGACGGCCTCCCGCGATTTGATCCGACGGCCCGCGCGCGACCGGCCGAAACGTTGGGCCGGTGCGCCGGCGCAGATCACTGCCCCTCACGAAAGCAGTGAAGTCCGGCCTACAGGCAGAGGAAACGGCAAGCAGTCTCAGTAATCTGATTCACGACGGCAGGTCGGCAGCGAAGCCAGCCTGAAACACTATCTCATAAAAATCATAAAAAACTAAGAGCATCTCCAACAGACGCCGCGCGTTGCGTGCTAAAAAACAGTATACAACGTCGGGTGAACCAGCTTTTGCGCGTGGCGGTGCGCTGCCTCCAGCGGCCGCTGCAAAATAAAGCGCGCCTGAACCGCTTCAGCAGACACGCTATATTTCTTATTTTGTGTACTATGACTCGATACATATTTGGCTTCGATTTTATAGACATAGATAGATAAAAAATGATAGATAGATAGTACATAGATAAAACGATAGATTATATAAAACGATACATAGAGAGTGCATAGATAGTTCATAGCCTCCTCCTACGATAGATAGATAAAACGAAAAACTACTATTCGTCCTCCTCCTTCGACTCGGACTCCGCCTCGGTGATGTCCTCCTTCGATGTCTGAATGAAGGCGTCAAAGAACCGCACCTGTTGGAGCCCCAAGACGACGCATCTCCTAGCGCGATGTTGAATTTCAGCGATCGCCTTCCGCGTTCGCCTGTTCTTGCGAAAGGGGGCACGCTCCGCCCTCCTCTCGGCAAAGAAATGTTGCTCGTTGCTGATGTCTTGCGGGAAGTGTTGGCGCCACAACGCCATGGCTTCCTCGTCCATCTCGGCCAGGCTAAGACGGTGCTCCCGCCTCCGGTTCTCGCGACGATCCTCGTCGGTGATAAGCCGCGGGGAGGCGCCAACTCCTGCGCTCGCTCCCGCGTCGGCACATCCAGGAAGTTCATGTCCCAACGGGATCGCCGGAGGCACCGCGCCGTCGTGTCGGACGCGTGGGCGGTCTCGAAGGTGCCGAGGCCGAGGCGCACGTCGCCGGACCGAATCTCGGCGGAGTAGATGCCAGACGGGCGCACGCAGACCCGCGGTAGCCCGAAGCTCCCCAGCGGCGCGGAGGCATGGTGGCGCGTCGGTGGCGAGGCGAGAAAGCGGTAGAGGGAGCGAGGAGAGAGTGGCAGAGGGCGCATGGCGATGTGGATAGCGATGGAATGATGCGTGGCGGGCGCTGCATTTTATAGGCGCGTCAGAAGCGGGCGCCAAATCGTTTCCCGCGCGCCTGATTTTCCCGCCTGCGCTGGAGCGCGTGAAACCGTCTCCCGCGCGCTAAAATCTCATTTTACCGCGCGCGCGTTATTTGTAGCCACTGCTGGAGATGATCTAAAAAGTGCACGCGCACTATCTAGAGACAATGAGCGGTCGGCTGGAAACCACACGATTTCTATCGCGCGCGTGCATCCCCACTTCAGGTGCCACCTAGTCGACATCCCACCCACCCGTCATCCCATCCCCACCGACTGCCTATTTCTCTCTGTTCTTCTCTCACCCTCCCCCATGGATATGGATCAGAAGGGGCTCACCAGCCTCGCCCCTCAACGCCGACCACCAGGAGCCCCCATGCTCCACCGACGGATCAACGGAGGGGAGGGACACCATGTGTGGCTCCGCCCTGAGGTCATCGTCGCACCACCACAAACCCATCCACCACAACACCCTCCCCAGTCGTCCTGCTGGTCCCTCCTCAATTGGACCCAGCCCCCATCGCCGTTGTTTCCTGCCACCATCAACGGGGTGTGGCCTCTGCATCGACGGGATGTGGCCATCATCCTCGACGAGATGCGGCCATCCTCTCCTTCCCCTGCCCAAGGCAGGCCGAGCTCCTTCCCCTCTAGCTCCGTCTGAGCCCACTCCCTCCCGCCTGATTGCTCGTTGATGGCCTCGTCCACTCGCCTGGGCACCGTGGCCCTAGCCTGCAATGTCGAGAGGAGGCTGCTCGGTGGTGCCAAATCCAGCATTGGGGGGGGGGGGGGGGGGGGTTGGTACCGCTGCATCTGGTGCGCCTCCCTTACATGTTGCTCATCCTGAAGTAATTGTAGTCACATTTTATAGACACATATTGAAATAGTCGTAGTCACATTTTTTGCTAATCACATTTTCTATGAGCATCTGCAGTAGTTGTAGTTGCACATATGGTCGTCCTTAGTTGGATACGACCATTGAAAAGTTGCAACATGGCGATACTAAGTTGGCTAGTTGACGTGTCGCGCTTGCCTTGAATGTTCAGTACCTCAATTATGTTTGTTACCTCTTTTTGTATTGAATGATATGCAATAATTGGACATACTATTATGAAACGGAGGGAGTAGTTTGCACTCTTTAGTTATATATAGTTGCACAGAGATGTATATAAGTTTCACAAGAAACAGGACATGGTTGCACACTTAAGCATGCATAGCTCTGCTAGATTCAGTTCTTAAACTACTCACTACAAAAAAATACACTTCTGTGATAATACGTGTTTGTCATAGTAGGTCGCGTTTTTTATCATGCATGTACATCCATGACGATTTTATGACAGAATCAAGATAGTCATACATGTGCTGTCGTAGAAGTGTTCCATGACATTACCAAAATTATCATCACGGAAGTGTCCACTTCCATGACGATAAATCGCGCGTCACAGAAGTGCTTTCGTCAAGGGTGACCGACACGTGGCATCCACCGTAACGGAGCGCCGTTAAGCTATCGGGTCGGTTTTGGATCTGATAACCCGTTAACATCCCGGACCAATGGGAAATTTCCACGTGTAAAATTTTGATTGGCCGGAGGGAACACCTGTCAGCTCGTAAGTGGGCCAGATGTCGCCCGTCCATTGAAGGAGACATGCCTATGATACGTCGACACGTGGCTAGGCCCAACAAAGGCCCATATAGGTTAAAAAGGCCGGCCCAATCAAAGGCATGTAGTACTTAATTAGGTATTAGTGGGCCAGCCTAATAATGGCCTGCTTAATAAAGGCCCATTTATGGCCCGAATCCAGATCTGGCCCGTTAATTGTTCGCCCAATATTTGGGCCCATTTACGGCCCGAAGCCAGATCTGGCCCGTTAATTGTTCGCCCAATATTTGGGCCCATTTACGTCCCGAAGCCAGATCTGGCCCGTTAATTGTTCACCGAATATTTGGGCCCAACTATAGCCCAGTGACTTTCGGCCTGTTAGACGCCCGATGTAGACAGCCCAGTGACTTTCAGCCTGTTAGAGGCCCGATCATGGGCCCATTTCAGCCCGGTGTGAATTTCGGCCTGGGAATGACCCGTGCTGCCCATGGGCCATATATGGTCCGACAGGACATCGGGCCCACTAACGGCCCGTGCTAAAGGTGGCAACAGTTAAGCCCAACGTGACTTTGGGCCTGTTAAAGGCCTGTCGCGTAATTCGGCCCGTTGATGCCTGTACTAAGCTTTCGGCCTCTTAAAGGCCCATGATATCAATGGGCCAACTAAGGCCCGAGATATGTTTTGGCCTGGTAACGGCCCGTGAGCTAACTGGGCCCAAAAAGGCCCGGTCTATATTTTAGCCTGCTGAAGGCCCGTCGACGACTAGTGAAAATTGAGTCCCAACATGCATTTCGGCCTGCTAAAGGCCCGTGGTTTCATCTGGGCCGTAACATGCCAGTACAATATTCAGCCTGTTAATGGCCCAACGCTACCTGGGCCAAACTAAGCGCTGGGTCGACAAAAGGCCCAACTAAAATATAGGCCGGTGTAAGTTGTGGGCCTGGCGCAATGTGTGAAGGCCCCAATCATTCGGGCCCAAGAAAGACGCAGGCCGGCCCAATTGTGGCCCGCTAAAAACCAGGCCCATTAGAGTTGAATGTTTCGGCCCGGTCGACTACATCTGCTTTTTTCAGATAGCAAATGATGGCAGTAACTAGTAGGAATTAAGAACAAACCTACTCTATACAATAAACAAATTACGGCATAGTAACTAAGAATAAACCTACACTATACAATAAAGGATTTAAGGTATATTACATCCACTGGGCATCGAAGTTCGCCACCAGTGATCATAAAGCGCAACGAAGAAGAAGATTACAAAAACTGGGCACCATTGCAGCGTAACAAAATAATACTGAACCGAGACCACTTCCAAGACAGTTAAAGAAAGGTTAGCCTTGCGGGAGAACTGCTGCGCAAGCTGCTGAGCAAGGCTGTGAGACCGGCCTAGCATGTCGGTCATAGCTTCCAGGTGTAGCTGTTTAGCGATGAGGTTCTCGTTCGTGTTCTCTGCAATCTTTCTTAGATATAGGACTTCAAGTCGAAGTTGAGTTGTAGAATGCCTTTCTGCTAGAACTTGGGATTGAAGAAGTCGAACTGATTCAGACAACCAATTCTGTGAGCTTGTCTGACTGCTAGTCTCAAGTAACTTGAACACTGCATCAAGACAAGACTTTGGGGTTGTCTTGCTATCTTCAAGATGTTTTGCCTTCTTTGTTGCAATATATGTTGGGTTTGTCTCACAGCCTTCAGCAGACTTGTGCATGCCATCAGGCATATCACCCTGAAACAAAGCAGAGAGATGACAGGTTTTGCACGTGTATAAACAAAGATGATAACTATGATGTCAATTCCATCCAATTTAAAATTAGAAAATAAAGAGTAAGTTCAAAATATCAATAGCATAATTTGGCATTGTTCATAATGCGGGGAGCTTCACCACACTACTGGATTACCATGTCAACATAACAAGCGTAGATGAAGGGCAAAGAAAATTATTGTATCTATTTTGGTTTATGTGCATGGCATTTTGTTCATATCATCAGCCACATTGATACGTCTCCAACGTATCTATAATTTATGAAGCATTCATGCTATATTATTGTGTGTTTTGGATGTTTATGGGCTTTATTATACACTTTTATATTATTTTTGGGACTAACCTATTAACCGGAGGCCCGGCCCATATCGCTGTTTTCTTGCCTATTTTAGTGTTTCAAAGAAAAAGGAATATCAAACGGAGTCAAAACGGAATGAAACCTTCGGGAGCGTTATTATTGGAACGGAAGCAATCCAGGGGACTTGGAGTGCAAGTCAGTGAAGCTTCGAGGAGGCCACGAGGTAGGGGGGCGCGCCCACCCCCTGGGCGCGCCCTCCACCCTCATGGGCCCCTCGTGTCTCCCCCGACTGACTTCTTTCGCATATATATTCCCATATACCCTAAAAACATCGAAGCGAACAATAGATCGGGAGTTCCGTCGCCGCAAGCCTCTGTAGCCACCAAAAACCTCTCGGGAGCTCTTCATCATCCCGACGCTCTCCATGACGAGGAGGGAGTAGTTCACCCTCGGGGCTGAGGGTATGTACCAGTAGCTATGTGTTTGATCTCTCTCTCTCTCTCTCTCGTGTTCTCTTTATGGCACGATCTTGATGTATCGCGAGCTTTGCTATTATAGTTGGATATTATGATGTTTCTTCCCCTCTACTCTCTTGTAATGGATTGAGTTTTCCCTTTGAAATTATCTTATCGGATTGAGTCTTTAAGGATTTGAGAACACTTGATGTTTGTTTTGGTGATCAACTTGCGGGTTCCGCCCATGAACCTATGCATAGGGGTTGGCACACGTTTTCGTCTTGACTCTCCGGTAGAAACTTTGGGGCACTCTTTGAAGTACTTTGTGTTGGTTGAATAGATGACTCTGAGATTGTGTGATGCATATCGTATAATCATGCCCACAGATACTTGAGGTGACAATGGAGTATCCAGGTGACATTAGGGTTTTGGTTGATTTGTGTCTTAAGGCGTTATTCTAGTATGAACTCTATGATAGATTGAACGGAAAGAATAGCTTTGTGTTATTTTACTACGAACTCTTGAATAGATAGAGACAGGATAACTTTGAGGTGGTTTCGTACCCTACCATAATCTCTTCGTTTGTTCTCCGCTATTAGTGGCTTTGGAGTGACTCTTTGTTGCATGTTGGGGGATAGTTATATGATCCAATTATGTTATTATTGTTGAGAGAACTTGCACTAGTGAAAGTATGAACCCTATGCCCTGTTTCCTAGCATTGCAATACCGTTTACGCTCACTTTTATCAGCAATTACCTTGCTGTTTTTATATTTTCAGATTACAAAAACCTATATCTATCATCGATATTGCATTTGTATCACCATCTCTTCGCCAAACTAGTGCACCTATACAATTCACCATTGTATTGGGTGTGTTGGGGGCACAAGAGACTCTTTGTTATTTGGTTGCAGGGTTGTTTGAGAGAGAACATCTTCATCCTATGCCTCCCACGAATTGATAAACCTTAGGTCATCCACTTGAGGGAAATTTGCTACTGTCCTACAAACCTCTGCACTTGGAGGCCCAACAACGTCTACAAGAAGAAGGTTGTGTAGTAGACATCAAGCTCTTTTCTGGCGCCGTTGCCGGGGAGGTGAGTGCTTGAAGGTATATCTTTAGATCTTGCAATCGAATCTTTTTGTTTCTTGTTTTATCACTAGTTTAGTTTATAAAAGAAAAACTAAAAAAAATGGAATTGAGTTTGCCTCATACGCATCATCTTTTTAATATATTTCGTGAGTATGATGGAAAGGAAAAGTGTGCTCAATTGCTAGAAGAAGAATGTATTAAAATTCTTGGTACTAAATCTTTGAATGATGAGCATGATTGTAATGTTGTTAGTATGAACTCTTTGAATATCCATAGTACTAATGATGATTGCACTAGTTATGATGAAAATGTCTCCTATAAGCATGTCGATTTTTGTGGAGTGAATCGGGTTTGCAAGTACGCACCAAATAGGGAAGATAGATATTGCAAGAGGCATAAGCATTTAGAAACTAAATTGTTGCAAGAAAGTCTTGATGTTTGTGCTGAAAAATTCAATATTTTTCGCGATCCTTGTGAACTTTGCAATGAACATGGTCATTTAAATCTCCAATGCAAATTGTTTCATGATCGAATCGTGTCCAAAAATTGTGATAGCTTGATTACCCTTGAGCATCATAAAGAGCTTAGTCTTCTTTTGGGGTATGAAGAAATGAAAAGTATAACTGAGGGTATTCCAAAATTTAATCGTGATAGATTTCTTGATTTTGATCTAGAGAGATTTATTTGTTTTGTGCGGTGAATTGTATTGAAAATCCTTATATTGCCAATTACCTAAAGAAAAGGAAGCAAATAGAAGATGTAAAGAATACTAATGAAAGGGAAGAGACTTCCCAATATCCTCCTATTGTTTCTTATGATGAATCAGGTAACGGGGAGGAGCTTTCTATTCAACCAATCTCATCAATAAGGAGCTCAAAGAAGAAGGTTGAACCCACACATAATGTGAAGAAGAAAAAGAAAAGAAGGAGCAACAAAGGTAAAAAGGTATCCCTCCCAAATGATGTTGCTCCTACACTCATTGTGATGATGATAATTGCTATACTATTGGTGCTATCCATACTATTAATGATGAGAGTGATTATGCTTATGATATGAAAAGGCCCAAGCTTGGGGATGCTATGTTTGATGAGGATGACATATTTGAGAATATATTTGCTGAAATTTATGCTTGTCCCAAGCTTGGGGATGCTACGTTTAATGAAGATGATATTTTTAGCCTCCCAAGTTTTGATATGCAAAGTTGTTATGATGATAGCATGCCTCTTACCTATGATGATTATATTGAGGAAAGTAGGTTTGGAAGAGTGTCAACTTTAGGAAGTAGTGATCCCACTATTTTGGATGATGTTGAATTTTATTGTGATGAATATGAAAGTGGATTTGGAAGAGTGTCAACTTTATTTAGTGATGATTCCACTATCTTGGGAGAGGTTTCAATCGATTATGATGAGAACGAAGTTGCTACTTATGATGATTATTGTGATGAAACTTATGCTATAAAAAGTAGTGATGATTATATTTATAAAACTTGTCATGATTATGATTACCCTTTTTTTTGAACATTACTCTTTTAATGTGGAAACAATTTATAGTATTCAAGTCTCTTATGATACTCCCACTATTCCGAATGAGAAGAATTTTGCTTATGTGATGAGTAGTAAATTTTCTATGCTTGTAGATCATGAAAATAATGCTTTAGGTGCTGGTTATATTGTTGAATTCATTCATGATGCTACTGAAAATTATTATGAGAGAGGAACATATGCTTGTAGGAATTGCAATAATGTCAAGTTTCCTCTCTATGTGCTTAAAATCTTGAAGTTATGCTTGTTTTGCCTTCCTATGCTAGTTGATTATTGTTTCCATAAGTTGTTTGCTCACAAAATACCTGGGTTAGACTTAAATTTGCTAGTCATATGCTTCATGATGCTCCCGTTATGTTTCAATTCTTATCTTTTATGTGAGCATCATTGTCATCATCATGCCTAGCTAGAAAGACATTAAAGAAAAGCGCTTGTTGGGAGACAACCCAATATTTACCCTTACTATTTTTGTGTGTTCACATGATTATGCTACTGTAATAATCATGTTTTATAGCTTTTGTTTCAATAAAATGCCAAGTAATACCTTTAGGATAGCTTACGGTGATAGTTGTGTTGATCCTGCTAAATATCAGAAACTTTTTCACCCAATAAATTAGTTATGATAATTCACATAAAAGTGCTTCTGATCTGATTCTTTTTTCTCCTGATTGGTACATAAATTTCTTAGGACTTACTAATTTGGTAGGATTTTTGGAGTTCCATAAGTATACGTTTGATACAAATTACTCCATACTGTTCTGTTTTTGATAGATTCTGTTTTCTATGTGTTGTTTGTTTATTTTGATGAATCTATGAGTAGTATCGGAGAGTATGAACCATAGAGAAGTTGGAATACAGTAGATATTACACCAATATGAATTTAGAATGAGTTCATTACAGTACCTAAGTGGTGATTTATTTTCTTATACTAACGGAGCTTACGAGTTTTTTGTTGAGTTTTGTGTTGTGAAGTTTTCAAGTTTTGGGTAAAGATTCGATGGACTATGGAGTAAGGAGTGGCAAGAGCCTAAGCTTGGGGATGCCCAAGGCACCCCCAAGGTAATATTCAAGGATAACCAAGAGCCTAAGCTTGGGGATGCCCCAGATGGCATCCCCTCTTTCGTCTTCGTTCATCGGTAACTTTACTTGGAGCTATATTTTTATTCACTACATGATATGTGTTTTGCTTGGAGCATCATTTTATTTTGTTAGTATTTGCTTTCTGTTATTTAGAATAATGTTTTTCATCTTTAGTTTCAATAAAAATGTCAAGGATAGCCTTTACCATGCTTATTTTGCTAAGTATACATGTTGCTGTTTGAAAACAGAAAGTTTACCGATGTTGAAGAAATTCCCTAGAAAAGTCAGAGCATGATATAATGTTGAAACTTTTTGCATAATGAGCTCTGATAAATATTCTACAGCATAGTATTTTTCTCATAATTTTTGGGGTTATGGAAGTATTTATGCTCTTGCATTCTTTACAGACTGTACTGTTTTGGCAGATTGCTGTTATGTTTCCATTGTTTGCATATGTTTGCTTGTTTAATGATTCTATTTAAGGATAGGAGTATTAAATATGCAGAGACATTTAGTATGCAATGTTTAATAATAATTTTAGTGATTTGTTACAGTAGAAAATGATAAGGTTTTTGCATTAGTTTATACTAACTTATCTCACGAGTTCTTGTTGAGTTTGTTGTGGATCAAGTTTTTGAGATTTTGGAAACCGAGATATAAAAGGAATTAAGAAGAAACAAAAGTTCAAGCTTGGGGATGCCCAAGGCACCCCAAGATAATATTTCAAGAAGTCTCAAGCATCTAAGCTTGGGGATGCCCCGTTACGCATCCCACCTTTCTTCTTCAACAACTATCGGTTGAACCTAAGTTTTTGCTTCTTCACATGAGTTGTGCTATCCTTGCAATGTCATTTTATTTTGCTTTGCTTGCTGTTTGAATAAAATACCAAGATCTGAAATTCTTAAATGAGAGAGAGTCTTCACATAGTTACATAATCATTTAGCTACTCATTGATCTTCACTTATATCTATTTGGAGTAGTTTGTCATTTACTCGTGTGCTTCACTTATATCCTATGAGTAAATGGTTAATGAGTTGAATGTCATAAATCTGAAATTATATATGTTTCATTTGCTTATCCCATGGGGAGTAATGACTTCACACCTAAGAAGTAGAGGTTGTAAATTTATTGAAGGTTAGCAAGCATTGTATTGGTCATTTGAACAATTCATGAACGAATATTGAAGGAAGAGAGATTTCACATATAAATACACTATCCTAGACATCTTTTATAATTGTGAGCACTCATTAAGTATGACATGCTAAAGAGTTGATGTTGGACAAGGAAGACAACATAATGGGTTATGTTTTCTCACGTCTCAGTTAAAGTATATTGTCAGGGATCATTCAAACATATTGAGCTTGCCTTTCCCCCTCATGCTAGCCAAAATTCCTTGCACCAAGTAGAGATACTACTTGTTCTTCCAAATATCCTTAAACCCAGTTTTTGCCATGAGTGTCCACCATACCTACCTATATGCGGTATTTACCTGTCGTTCCAAGTAAATTTGCATGTGCCAAACTCTAAACCTTCAAATAATAATCTGTTTTGTATGCCCGAATCGCTCATGTAGCGACTAGGGGCTGTCAGTATCTTCCATGCTAGGTGGGTTATTCTCAAGATGAGTGGACTCCGCTCATCATTCACGAGAAAAATGGCTGGTAACCGGGATGCCCAGTACCATGATCAAAAAGATCAAAATCAAATCAATAATAATTGCAAACAAACCTCCCCCGGGACTGTTGTTGGTATGGACGGTACCCAGTTGTTTCGGATGATGTATGTAGTATGGAAGATATTGGGAACTCTTTGTTGTTATGTTGACAATGAAAGCATACCTCTCAAATTTATTTTCGTCTCTATTTCAAAATCGAGCTCTGGCACCTCTGCAAATCCCTGCTTCCCTCTGCGAAGGGCCTATCTTTTACTTTATGCATGAGTCAAGGTGATCTTCACCTTTCCCTTTTCATTTTATCCTTTGGCAAGCACCTCGTGTTGGAAAGATCCTGATATATATATCCAATTGGATGTAAGTTAGCATGAACTATTATTGTTGACATCACCCAAAGGTGAATACGTTGGGAGGCGAAATTATAAGCCCCTATCTTTCTCAGTGTCCGATTAAAACTCCATAACCATAAGTATTGCATGAGTGTTAGCAATTGTAGAAGACTATATGATAGTTGAGTATGTGGAGTTTGCTAAATCAAAGCTCTGACATAGACCCTTCCTGAAAATAAGATGAATTGCAATTGTTTGATGACTGAGAATGAAGTTTGCTAGTTTTCAAGAAATATTATGGTATATGCTTTAACATGTGAATAGCTTGTTACTTGATCTTGAGAAGTTTTATGAGATGAACTACTGTTATGACAAATAATCATGCTAGAAAAGGTGATTGAAATTATCATTTATCAAACTTGTGCACCTGCTAGCATTCACACTTCATAAATTCTTTCTTTTATCATTTAACTACTCGAGGACGAGCAGGAATTAAGCTTGGGGATGCCGATACATCTCCAATGTATCTATAATTTATGAAGCATTCATGCTATATTATTATGTGTTTTGGATGTTTATGGGCTTTATTATACACTTTTATATTATTTTTGGGACTAACCTTTAACCGGAGGCCCAACCCATATTGCTGTTTTCTTGCCTATTTGAGTGTTCCAAAGAAAAGGAATATCAAACGGAGTCCAAATGGAATGAAACCTTCGGGAGCGTTATTTTTGGAACGGAAGCAATCCAGGGGACTTGGAGTGCAAGTCAGGGAAGCTTCGAGGAGGCCACGAGGCAGGGGGGCGCGCCCACCCCCCTGGGCGCACCCTCCACCCTCGTGGGCCCCTCGTGGCTCCCCCAACCGACTTCTTTCGCCTATATATTCCCATATACCCTAAAAACATCGAAGCGAACAATAGATCGGGAGTTCCGCCGCCGCAAGCCTCTGTAGCCACCAAAAACCTCTCAGGAGCCTGTTCCGGCACCCTGCCGGAGGGGGATCCCTCACCATTGGCCATCTTCATCATCCCGGCGCTCTCCATGACGAGGAGGAAGTAGTTCACCCTCGGGCTGAGGGTATGTACCAGTAGCTATGTGTTTGATCTCTCTCTCTCTCTCTCGTGTTCTCTCTATGGCACGATATTGATGTATCGCGAGCTTTGCTATTATAGTTGGATCTTATGATGTTTCTTGTCACATCCCTAGTTTGGGTCTGCTCTGGGTTAGCTAGTCTTGTGTTGCATCATGTTTAAATTTCTCCTAAACCTGAAATGGGGATCAACAAACCCCAGCACCCCCCTGAAAATACCAGGTTCAACTGAAAAACATTTCAATGAACCCAAAATGCCCTTCACAAAAGTTCATCATTTTTGAATTGGTCTAGAACCTCTCCCAAAAATGGTGCACATTTTTCTAGGCCATTCTGGATTTTTGAATTAAATCACATAGTATTTGCATTTGAGCATTTAATTGCTAAATAATATTTTAAATGCTCAAATAATCACAAACTGAAATGTTTGCTGTTGGAAATATTCCAAACAGTGACATTGAGCAGTTTCATGATTTTTGGAAATGCCCTGGCATTTTTAATAAAGCCAAACACAGTTACAGAAAAATAGAAAACATAATTTAATTAGAAGAGAGAGAGAGAGAGAGAGAGGAAGCCCACGGGCCACTTACCTGGCTGGGCCGGCCCACCTGGCCCGTGCCAGTCATCACCTACCTCTGCCAGTAGGCAGAGGAGGGAGACAGCGCACGCACGCGCGAGGCGCCACGCCTCCTCCCTGCTCGCCTGCCTCACCGAGGCGCCTCGAAGCCCCTCCTCGGCGCCGCTCTGGACCCCCTGACCTCCTCACTCTCCCCCTTCGTCTCTCGCTCGCCTCTCCCTCTCGCACACCCGAGCGCCACCGTCGCCGCCGCTCGCTGCAGCCACGCCCTGAGCCACCTCCTCGCCTCCCCGACGCATCCATCGGCACCGCCATCATCGCCTACGCCTTCTACACCGATCCAAGCAACGCCGGAAGCCCCGAATCGCCGTCCCCGCCATCTTCTTCAACCTTGGTCCGCCGAGATCGCCATCGCCGCCCCGCTTGCTCCAGCCCCTTCTCGAGCTCACCGACCGCCTCGTCCGAACTGCCGTGAGCTTCTACGCCATCTCCCCCTCTTCTTTGCGTCGTTTGCGCCCTCTAATCACCTCCTCCATCGGAGCCGAGACGCTCCGCCGCAAGAGCTTGTCACCGGCGTTGCTCCGGTGACCATTTGGTCGCGCCAATATGCCAAACACGTCCGCCGCACCGTGTAGTGCCTCGCCCGCGCTTTAGTTCACGCGTTTGCTCGCTACAGCAGCGCCCCCGTGCAGAGTTGAACTCCGGCCGCTGCTGTCGAGCTCGCCGGCGTCGTTTCTGGCGTCCCCGTGTCCAACCAGTTGCACCACTGGATGCGGCAGCTCCCCAGCTACGCGTAGCACGTCTCCACCGTCGATTTGGTCACCGGGGAACCAAATCCGAGGCCTTCAGCCGCGTCTGGCCTCGCCGGCGTCGAGTCGCCGGCGGGTTTGACCCCGCTGACCAGGGGTTTGACCTCCCCTGGATCGCTGACGAGTGGGCCCAGGCCCCTGCTAATTTTAGTTAAGTGTTAATTAAACTTAATTAGCCTGCTGATACTAACATGTGGGCCTAGGGCCTTAACTAAGCTAGATTAGGATTAGATTAGTGCTAATTAACTTAAGTTAGTTAGTTAGACATTGACATATAGGTCCCACCGGTCAGGTTTGACCTAGACCGACCCATTGACCTGTTGACGTAACTGAGATGTCATGCTAACGCGGTAAGTCATTTTCTGGATTAATTTAACTCAGGAAATTCCAAAAAATGCCCAAAACTTCTAAAATTCATAGAAATTCAATTGTAGCTCCAAATGAAATAAGTTATATATGAAAAATGATCAGAAAAATCCAATCTATCCATCTGTACCGTTTCATGCATGTTAGAACAACTTATAGCTGCTGTTTAGGACAAATCATGTAAATGGCATTTGAATATCTACATATGGAGTTTGAATTTGAATCTTGGATTCAAACCAACTCCATTTAATCTGTTGCTAGTTGCATTAGCTCAAATCACATCATATTGACATGTCATGATCATGCATCATATTGTGAATTGCATTGATTGTGCCTTCCTTGTTTACCGGTAATTGTTCCCTCTCAGTAGACGTGGTTTCGACGATGAGTTCGATGCCACCGATGAAGAGCTATTACTATCTTCAGAAGTGTTAGGCAAGCAAAACCCCCTTGTTCATTCCGATACAATCCCACTCTCTCGCTCCTGCTCTCTTTTACCGCATTAGGACAACAATGATTCAACTGTTACATGCTGCGGTAGTTGAACCCCTTTCCTCTGCATGACCTGTCATTGCCACAGTAAATAGATGGAACCCACTAGCATGAGTAGGAGTTGTTTAAGCCCTGATGTGCCTACTCATTCATGCTTGTTTGTCATGCCTGCTACTTCTTAGAGTTGAGTCAGGTCTGATTCATCGGGGATGAATTGGAGGTGTGTGAACATGTCCTACTGTGTGTGAGCTAAGTGTGTGAACACGATTTGGTAAAGGTAGTGGTGAGAGGCCATGTAGGAGTACATGGTGGGTTGTCTCATTGAAACCGTCCTCAGGAACTGAGTTCTCTGTCTGTGATCCATGAGCAGTTACTACAACACATTGGGTTCCGGTAACTCGACCCCTCTCGACTTATTAATCAACATGATCTCTGTCCAGGAGTTGCAACTAGTTTCTGCTATTTGTAGGTAGTGTTAGTAGTCTACCAAGTGGCACCCGGTACAGGTGGGCTTGGGACAGACTACGCACCATGGCACGGTGTACCAAGCGTAGGTCCACCCGTCAAGGCGGGCTTGGGAACCCTGCACACATCGTTTGGGGCCGTGAGCGACATCTCGGCCGGATCTCCTTGCGGATGGAAGCCGAATAGGTGATAAACCTAGACAAGGGACTTGTGTGGTTAGTTAGGTCATGGCCGACACCCTCGCTGGGCTTCCGCTTGAAGGTTGCCGAGTACATGTTGTGTAAACGGCGATAAGTGGTTAGAGTGTATGTGAAGAAGTACACCCCTGCAGGGTTAACATTATCTATTCGAATAGTCGTGTCCGCGGTAAAAGACTTCTGGGTTGCCTATATAGTTCACAGACAAGTGAAAGTGGATACACTAAAATACGCAAGATAAGCGTGAGTGCTATGGATGGCGTTCTTGTAGGGAGATGGGAGCGGATCCATAGTGGTGTATTGATATGGTGAATATGTGGACTCGTGTGCGCCACCTCAAAAGAGTTACTTGCGGTCGTAGTTCTGGTTAGCCATTGAGTCAAAGCTGGCTTGCTGCAGTTAAACTCCACCACCCCCCTTTATTGATACTGATGCATGCGTAGATAGTTCTGATGTAAGTCTTGCTAGGTACATTTGTACTCACGTTTGCTTAATTTATGTTTTTGCAGAGAGACTTCAGTCTCGCTAGTAGTTCCGCGTGGACTTCGATGTTTAGCTTGTTACCTCAGCTACGATCTTGTGCCCTCAGCAGGATCTGGTAGATAGTCAGGCTTCTCAGCCTTTTACATTTGTGGATGTCTGTACTCAGACAAGTTAAGCTTCCGCTTGTGCTTTGACTTGTGTGCTCTGAATGTTGGGTCATGAGACCCATGTTTGTAATATCTCGCTCCTCGGAGCCTAATGAATAAAACACTTGAGTTGTAGAGCCATGTTGTGATGCCATGTTGTATTTGCTCATATGGAGCATATTGTGTGTATGTTATTGAAATGCTTGGTATGTGTGGGATCTGACTATCTAGTTGTTTATCCTTGGTAGCCTCTCTTACCGGGAAATGTCTCCTAGTGCTTCCACTGAGCCTTGGTAGCTTGCTACTGCTCCGGAACACTTAGGCTGGCCGGCATGTGGCCTTCTATGTTCCTGTGTCTGTCCCTTCGGGAAAATGTCACACGGTGTCTACCGGAGTCCTGTTAGCCTGCTACAGCCCGGTTTACCAGAGTCCTGCTAGCCTAGTTGCTACAGCCCGGATTCACTCGCTGATGACCGACACGTTCGTTGCTGGGTCATGTATGCCTGTCCCTGTAAGTTAGTGCCACTTTGGGTTCACGACTAGCCATGTCAGGCCGGGCTCCTTGTCATATGGATGCTAGCGACACTATCATATACGTGTGCCAAAAGGCGCAAACGGTCCCGGGCCTGGTAAGGCGACACCCGTGGGAATACCGTGCGTGAGGCCGCAAAGTGATATGAGGTGTTACATGCTAGATCGGTGTGCCATTGAGTCGGGGTCCTGACAGCTTTGGTATCAGAGATTGACTGCCTGTAGGATTACCAAGCCAAACTGGTCGAAGTTGAGTCTAGAAATTCTTTAGTTATATAAGGGAATTGATTGCGGATGGAACATAAGGCTCTTTTACTCCTTATACCTTACGGCCTTCTGATCTGAGTCATCCTATCTTTCCTACAGGGTTAAGGAACTAGGCTATCTCTTCTTTCTATCAGGATCACGTGTTACTAATCCGTAGAATCTTAGGATTGTTGGTTCCAGGCCTCAGTTCAGTTCTACTACTTTAGTATGTTATCAATTGAACCAGAACCTTGATATGATGTTGTTGAGTGACTATGCAAATCCTTATGAATGTCTCAAATCTTTTTCTGAGCATTTACATCCGTTATGCTGTCCGAGTCATCCCAGGTTTCTAAGTAGTCTGATGCATTTGCAAATCCCCCTTTTTGTTCCCGATGTTTCTTTGGGCCAGATTAACCATGCTAATCGGTGAGTTGAGGTACTCAGCTGCCTCGACATATATGTTGGAGCTACTATTATGACCCTAGGTGTCTTAAAGGATCACCTAGTAACCCATCCATGTTTTGTGTTTCTAGTGTGATAATTCTGGCCATCATTCTTGACAGCATCCCGTGATGCAATTTAATTAGTAGGTATTCTGTTCCTGGGTTCTTGAACCCGAGATTCACCCTACTTACATCATGTTGATAGTGTTTGCTCGTACCTTTAGGATATTAGCAACCTTTGCATTAGTCCTCGAGGTTCGTGGTATATCTTTCTTCCAAATACCATGAACTGCTCATGGCAGAAGTTCCTTGTTGAACCGAAAGATCACAACTAGAGTGTTCATGATGAATTCTCTACTCTATATTGTGACTCTGCCAGTTATACCTCTCTGCATGGGTTATCCGGAAGAAACCTGCTGAACTTGGTTCGACATACTAATCCATGCATCCACAACTCAGAAAATCATATGTTCCTTTGAGTTGTCCCTCTTTAGTTGTATTCCGACCTTTGTCTATCAACTGATAGTAAGGAGTAGTTGTGCAGTCATGTTCATCGATGCCTATTACTCTGTGGTTCGTCAAGCCATTTGAGGGAGTCCTGGATTAGGGGGTGTCCGGATAGCGAACTATTACCTTTGGCCGGACTCCTGGACTATGAAGATACAAGATTGAAGACTTTGTCTCGTGTCCGGATGGGATTTTCCTTGGCGTGGAAGGCAAGCTTGGCGATACGGATATGTAGATCTCCTACCATTGTAACCGACTCTGTGTAACCCTAACCCTCTTCGGTGCCTATATAAACCGGAGGGTTTTAGTCCGTAGGACGAAACAACAATCATACCATAGGCTAGCTTCTAGGGTTTAGCCTCTCTGATCTCATGGTAGATCTACTCTTGTACTACCCATATCATCAATATCAATCAAGCAGGAGTAGGGTTTTACCTCCATCGAGAGGGCCCGAACCTGGGTAAAAACATCGTGTCCCTTGTCTCCTGTTACCATCCGCCTAGACGCACAGTTCGGGACCCCCTACCCGAGATCCGCCGGTTTTGACACCGACATTGGTGCTTTCATTGAGAGTTCCTCTGTGTCGTCATCTTTAGGCCCGATGGATCCTCCGATCATCAACAACGATGCGGTCTAGGGTGAGACTTTTCTCCTCGGACAAATCTTCGTATTCGGCAGCTTTGCACTGCGGGCCAATTCGCTTGGCCATCTGGAGCAGATTGAAAGCTACGCCCCTGGCCATCAGGTCAGATTTGGAAGTTTGAACTATACGGCTGACGTCCGCGGAGACTTGATCTTCGATGGGTTCGAGCCGCTGCCAAGCGCGCCGTGCTGTCACGATGGGTATGATCTAGCTCTGCCGCCGGACAGTGCCCTGGAGGCCGCACAAGTGTCCGCTCTGAACCTTAGCTCGGAGCCGACTGCGCTGATCGAGGACGGGTGGCTGGACACTGCTTCGGGGGCTGCCATCTCTACGATGAGTGAGCCGAACACCAACCCTGTCCCTTGCGAAGCTCGTGACTCCAAGGCACCGGACTCCTCTCCGGACTCCGAACCTTCCGCGCCCCTGCCAATCGCCGATTGGGCGCCGATCATGGAGTTCACCACCACGGACATCTTTCAGCACTCGCCCTTCGGTGACATCCTGAATTCACTAAAGTCTCTCTCTCTATCAGGAGAGCCCTGGCCGGACTATGGTCAGCAAGGTTGGGATGCAGACGACGAAGAAATTCGACTCCCACCCACCACCCACTTTGTAGCCGCTGTCGAAAGTTTAAATGACGTGCTCAACTTTGACTCCGAAGACATCGACGGTATGGACGATGATGTAGGAGACAAACATGAACCAGTAAATATAGGGCACTGGACAGCCACCTCATCTCACGATGTACACATGGTGGACACACTTAAAGTAAGCGACGACGAGGAACAACGGGACGCCACGAGGGATCATCCCCTCGAAAAGCAGTCAAAACGGTGACGTAAGCGCCGCTCAAAGTCCTGCCTCGACAAAGACAGCAGCCATACAGACCCAGCCATAGAGCAGGGCAAACCGGTGGACGATGAACATGCTATTGAGCAACCGTCCGAACAGGACAATATGGATAAACAATCCGTCCCCGGCGAAGATACCAGTCCGGACGATCTCACGCCGGACAAGTTGCTGGAGCAGAAGAACCTCCACAAAAGGCTCGTCGCCACTGCACGTAGCCTGAAAAAGCAGAAGCAGAAGCTCAAAACAGCGGAAGATGGGCTCAGAATCAGATGGAGCAAAGTACTCAACACCGCAGACAAATACGACGATAGTCGCCGAACAAAGAGCTACCCGAAGCGAAAACTACTGCCCGAATTTGACGAGGAGGCCGTAGAGCCCCCGCAATCAAAGAACAAGGAGACCACCCGGTCGGATAGACGACAGCATGGCAAACATAGAGCGGCACACATCGCCGCACACAAGCCGGCACGCGATCCGCACACGGATTCACATCAAAAAGATGGCGCAGTTAGATCTATCTACGGGCCAAGAAAGCAAGCTCTAATAAGCAATGCAACACATCAAGCATCCGAATATTATAGTACACCTAAATATAGGGGTGCCGCACACCCCCTATGTTTCACCGATGAGGTTCTGGATTATGAATTTCCAGCGGGATTCAAACCCGTAAACATAGAGGCATACGACGGAAAAACAGACCCTGGAGTCTGGATCGAGGATTACATCCTCCACATACAAATGGCTAGAGGAGATGACCTCCACGCCATAAAATCTTACCCCTCAAGCTCAAAGGGCCAGCCCGGCATTGGCTCAAAAGCCTCCCTGAAAACACCATTGAAAGTTGGGAAGAGCTCGAGGACGCTTTTCGGGCAAATTTTCAAGGGACCTATGTCCGACCTCCGGATGCAGACGATTTAAGTCACATAACTCAACAACCTGGAGAGTCAGCCCGAAAATTCTGGAACAGATTCCTTACTAAGAAGAACCAAATAGTCGACTGTCCGGACGCCGAAGCCTTAGCAGCTTTCAAACACAACGTCCAAGACGAATGGCTCGCCAGACACCTCGGCCAAGAAAAGCCAAGAATAATGGCCGCATTAACAAGCCTCATGACCCGCTTTTGCACGGGAGAGGATAGCTGGCTGGCAAGATGCAGTACCAGCGACCCAAGTACATCCAAAGTCAGGGATGGAAACGGGAAAGCACGATGCAGCAAGGACCAGCGCCGGGCAAAGGGAAATAGCCCGAAGAGCACGGCAGTCAACGCCGGATTCGAAAGCTCATGGCAGATCATACAAAACTGCCCCTTAAGGACAACAGGGACGAGCTATCTAACTTAAACAAAATCTTGGACAAGATATGCCAAATCCACAGTACTCCCGGGAAGCCTGCAAACCATACCCACAGAGATTGTTGGGTCTTCAAGCAGTCCGGCAAACTCAACGCCGAACACAAGGGGCTCGACACACCAAGCAAGGACGATGACGAACCCCACAAGCAGAGCACCGGAAAACAAAAGAATTTCCCACAAGAAGTCAAAACAGTAAACTCACTTTAGTGACAAAAGGGAAAAACAGAATGGCGCCCATAGAGATACACGCCATGCGGCCTATCCCAGAGGAGTCTCGCCACTGGTTATTAAAACCAATCACCTTCGACCATCAGGATTACTCTAGTAGTATCCGGAATATAGGATGGACTGCCTTGATATTAGATCCGATAATCGACGGACTCCAATTTACACAAGTCCTAATGGACGGCGGTAGTGATCTAAACCTGCTATATCAGGACACAATCCGCAAAATGGGGATAGACCCAGCCAAAGTTTGCCATAGCAACACTTCCTTTCAAGGGGTAATGCCAGGCCCATATGCCCATTGTACGGGCTCTCTACTGCTAGAAGTTGTGTTTGGCTCACCCGACAAGTTTCACCGTGAAAAGTTAAACTTCCACCTCGCTCCATTTGCAAGTGGCTACCAAGCACTACTGGTACGCGAAGCTTTCGCCCGCTTTAAGCAATACCGCAATATGCATCCCTCACACTTAAAATGCCCGGTCCGCGAGGCATCATCTCCTTAAAGGGAAATATCGAGTGTTCCTCGAGAGCGGAAGATTGTGTGACTGCCTTGACAGCCACACACTAAACTGGCTTCACTAATCAAAGCACCTAAACAGGTCGTTCAGACCCCGGACATGGTTAGACGAGTCCGGCGTAAACATATAAGGGCTTACTAGCCGCATACCCCCGCACAAGGGGCTCCGCGCATGTACAACAAGAGACAATAAAGCTCAATTTTATTCTTTTTTTGTACTTTGTTTATTTAACATAACGTACATTCTTGCACGATCTTTTTCAACTAAGTTCCTATCTTTTACAGATGAACACCATGCTACACCCGTCCAGGATACGGCACAACGGAGACGCAGGCGCAGACGTGCGGTAGGGACCCGTGACAAGGATTCTTTTCATATTAAGACCCCGCATAAACCTTTTTTACTGTCTCTTGTTGATACACATCCCGTGGTTTCTTGTTATAACCGAGGAGGAGGCTGGCGTTTTGGCATGGGCCACGTCAGAATTTTGCACGTACCTGGACACCAGGGGCTTATTACCAAGGGCGTTGTTCGGCCCATTTTCATAAAGACCGAATACCTTAGGGAGTGTTCGGCGTCTCGAGTTAGGCGTTATATGCATCAGCTCCGAATCATGTCTTTGGTCAAATGTTGGGTTTGCTCGGCTCCTGTGTTTTGCTACCTTACGTTCCGCTCTATCGACTAAGGCGGCACTAGGAGAACTACTGCGATTGTGCCCCGGTTCGGCCAGGCGAGCACCTCAGTAGAGAAAGCCGAAAACTGACTGTCATGATATAGCGTGAGACTGGTCAACCACTCGATGACCCGCCGGAATCTTTAGGATTCCTCCGCCTTGACGAAGGGCCGTTTCCCGGTCAGGCACTTACGCGCCCCGAATTCGGGTGAGCGCGGTGCCCCTAGGGGCTATATAGTAGCCCCATTGTCAAACTCCTATGGCTAAATGAAAGTGATAAAGCATTATAGTCCGGTTGCCTAGTTTGCCGCGCTACCACCTCCTTTATAAGACCAAGACGTTGGATCAAGTGTGAAAATGCGCCTTTTGCAAACACCCCCGCATTATATGCGTGAGGGCTGAAGCTGAAGACTGCCAGCTTTCAGGTTATATATACATGTACATTAACGGCCGCACAGGAGGTATTTTAATTCTTGAAGGCACAAGTATAAAAAGCTTTTATATTTCATCGAAACATTGTTTCACAATAATACATGTTATTCAAACATAATATCCTTCGAGCACTGCGTCTCTATTAAACGAGCGCCCTGCAGAACTTCCTGAAAATAGTGCTTGACAGGTACTCGGCTTTCGTCCGAATCTTGGGATGCAACATTGGTGGCCTTCATCTCCGCCCAGTATGTCTTGACACGGGCAAGAGCCATCCGCGCACCCTCTATGCAAGCCGACCTCCTCATTGCATTGATATGCGGCACCGCACCAAGGAACTACTGCACCAAGCCAAAATAACTCTTCGGCTCGGGCCTCTTCGTCCACAAAAGACTCACGACATCCTTCATGGCAAGTCTGGATAACCTATTCAGCTCTGCCCATTCGGCCAAGCGATCGGTTAATGAAAGTGGGCGCTCTGGATTATGGAACTGCGACAAAAAAACCTTTTCCATTTCGTGATCCTTTTGATCTCGGAAGTGTTCGGCCGCGTCCGCGGCACTTGCCGCCAAGTCCAGATAAGCATTCTCCGCACTCCACAGTGTTGGAAATATGCCCTAGAGGCAATAATAAAAGGATTATTATATTTCAATGTTCATGATAATTGTCTTTTGTTCATGCTATAACTGTATTATCCGGAAATCGTAATACACGTGTGAACACTTAGACCCAATGAGTCCCTAGTGAGCCTCTAGTTGACTAGCTCGTTATGATCAATAGATAGTCATGGTTTCCTGACTATGGACATAGGATGTCGTTGATAACGGGATCACATCATTAGGAGAATGATGTGATGGACAAGACCCAATCATAAGCATAGCATAAAAGATCGTATAGTTCGTTTGCTAGAAGCTTTGCCAATGTCAAGTATCTATTCCTTCGACCATGAGATCGTGTAACTCCCGGTTACCGTAGGAGTGCCTTGGGTGTATCAAACGTCACAACGTAACTGGGTGACTATAAAGGTGCATTACAGGTATCTCCGAAAGTATCTGTTGGGTTGACACGGATCGAGACTGGGATTTGTCACTCCGTATAACGGAGAGGTATCTCTGGGCCCACTCGGTAATGCATCATCATAATGAGCTCAATGTGACCAAGGTGTTGGCCACGGGATCATGCATTACGGTACGAGTAAAGTGACTTGCCGGGTAACGAGACTGAACAAGGTATTGGGATACCGACGATCAAGTCTCGGGCAAGTAACGTACCGATTGACAAAGGGAATTGTATACAGGGTTTGATCGAATCCTCGACATCGTGGTTCAACCGATGAAATCATCGAGGAGCATGTGGGAGCCAACATGGATATCCAGACCCCGCTGTTGGTTATTGCCCGAGAGTCGTCTCGGTCATGTCTGCGTGTCTCCCGAACCCGTAGGGTCTACACACTTAAGGTTCGGTGACGCTAGGGTTAGTAGGAAGTCAAGTATGTGACTACCGAATGATGTTCGGAGTCCCGGATGAGATCCCGGACGTCACGAGGAGTTCCGGAATGGTCCGGAGGTAAAGATTTATATATGGGAAGTCCTGTTTCGGGCATCGGGACAAGTTTCGGGGTTATCGGTATTGTACCGGGACCACCGGAGGGGTCCCGGGGGCCCACCGGGTGGGGCCACCTGCCCCGGGGGGCCACATGGGCTGTAGGGGGTGCGCCTTGGCCTGCATGGGCCAAGGGCACCAGCCCCACATAGGCCCATGCGCCTAGGGTTCAAGGGGGCAAGAGTCCTAGGAGGGGAAGGCACCTCCTAGGTGCCTTGGGGGGGAGGGAAACCCCCCTTGGCCGCCGCCCCCCTAGGAGATTGGATCTCCTAGGGCCGGCCACCCCCCCCTTGGCCCTCCTATATATAGTGGGGGAGAGGAGGGACTTCTAACCTTGAGTCCTTGGCCTTTGGTTGCCTCCTTCTCCCTCCCCAACACCTCTCCTCCTTCGTTGTGTGCTCGGCGAAGCCCTGTCGGAGTACTGCTTCTCCACCATCACCACGCCGTCGTGCTGCCAGTGGAGCTGTCTTCCTCAACCTCTCCTTCCCCCTTGCTGGATCAAGAAGGAGGAGACGTCGCTCGTCCCGTACGTGTGTTGAACACGGAGGTGCTGTCCGTTCAGCACTTGGCATCGGTGATCTGAATCACGTTCGAGTACGACTCCATCATCACCTTGCAAGCTTCCGCACGCGATCTACAAGTGGTATGTAGATGCAAGCTCTCTCCCATGACTCGTTGCTTAGATGAACTCATAGATGGATCTTGGTGAAGCCGTAGGAAAAATTTTAATTTTCTGCAACGTTCCCCAACAGTGGCATCATGAGCTAGGTCTATGCGTAGTTCTCTAATGCACGAGTAGAACACAATTTGTTGTGGGCGTTGATCTTGTCATCTTACTTGCCTCTACTAGTCTTTTCTTGCTCAACGGTATTGTGGGATGAAGCGGCCCGGACCAACCTTACACGTACGCTTACGTGAGAACGGTTCCACCGACTGACATGCACTAGTTGCATAAGGTGGCTGGCGGGTGTCTGTCTCTCCCACTTTAGTTGGAGCGGAATCGATGAACAAGGCCCTTATGAAGGGTAAATAGAAGTTGACAAAATCACGTTGTGGTGATTCGTAGGTAAGAAAACGTTCTTGCTAGAACCCAATCGCAGCCACGTAAAAGATGCAACAACAACTAGAGAACGTCTAACTTGTTTTTGCAGCGATTGATCATGTGATGTGATATGGCCAGAAGTTGTGATGAATGTTGAATTGTGATGTATGAGATCATGTTCTTGTAATAGGATTCACGACTTGCATGTCGATGAGTATGACAACCGGCAGGAGCCATAGGAGTTGTCTTTATTTTTTTTGTATGACCTGCGTGTCATTGAAGAACGCCATGTAAACTACTTTACTTCATTACTAAACGCGTTAGTCATAGAAGTAGAAGTAGTCGTTGGCGTGACAACTTCATGAAGACACGATGATGGAGATCATGATGATGGAGATCATGGTGTCAAGCCGGTGACAAGATGATCATGGAGCCCCGAAGATAGAGATCAATGGAGCTTGATGATATTGGCCATATCATGTCACAACCATATAATTGCATGTGATGTTTATTATGTTTATGCATCTTGTTTACTTAGGACGACGGTAGTAAATAAGATGATCCCTTACAAAATTTCAAGAAGTGTTCTCCCCTAACTGTGCACCGTTGCTACAGTTCGTCGTTTCTAAGCACCACGTGATGATCGGGTGTGATGGATCCTTACGTTCACATACAACGGGTGTAAGACAGTTTTACACAGCGAAAACACTTAGGGTTAACTTGACGAGCCTAGCATGTGCAGACATGGCCTCGGAACACGGAGACCGAAAGGTCGAACACGAGTCGTATGGAAGATACGATCAACATAAAGATGTTCACCGACGATGACTAGTCCGTCTCACGTGATGATCGGACACGGGCTAGTCGACTCGGATCGTGTAACACTTAGATGACTAGAGGGATGTCTAATCTAAGTGGGAGTTCATAATTTTGATTAAGAACTTTATTATCATGAACTTAGTCTAAAACCTTTGCAAATATGTATTGTAGATCAATGGCCAACGCTCATGTCAACATGAACTTCAACGCGTTCCTAGAGAAAACCAAGCTGAAAGATGATGGCAGCAACTATACGGACTGGGTCCGAAACCTGAGGATCATCCTCATAGCTGCCAGGAAGCAATATGTCCTAGAAGGACCGCTAGGTGCCGCTCCCGTCCCAGAGAACCAAGACGTTATGAACGCTTGGCAAACTCGTACTGATGATTACTCCCTCGTTCAGTGCGGCATGCTTTACAGCTTAGAACCGGGGCTCCAAAAGCGTTTTGAGCATCACGGAGCATATGAGATGTTCGAAGAGATGAAACTAGTTTTCCAAGCTCATGCCCGGGTCGAGAGATATGATGTCTCCGACAAGTTCTACAGTTGTAAGATGGAGGAGAACAGTTCTGTCAGTGAACACATCCTGAAGATGTCTGGGTTGCACGCACGTATGACCCAGTTGAACATTAACCTCCCAGATGAGGCGGTCATTGACAGAATCCTCCAGTCGCTCCCACCAAGCTACAAGAGCTTTGTGATGAACTACAACATGCAGGGGATGGTAAAGACCATTCCTGAAGTGTTCTCGATGCTGAAGTCAGCAGAGGCTGAAATCAAGAAAGAACATCAAGTGTTGATGGTCAATAAGACCACTAAGTTCAAGAAGGGCAAGGGTAAGAAGAACTTCAAGAAGGACGGCAAAGATGTTGCCGCGCCCGGTAAGCCTGTTGCCGGGAAGAAGTCAAAGAATGGACCCAAGCCTGAGACTGAGTGCTTTTATTGCAAGGGGAAGGGGCACTGGAAGCGGAACTGCCCCAAATACTTAGCGGATAAGAAGGCCGGCAACACCAAAGGTATATTTGATATACATGTAATTGATGTGTACCTTACCAGTACTCGAAGTAACTCCTGGGTATTTGATACCGGTGCCGTTGCTCACATATGTAACTCACAGCAGGAGCTGCGGAATAAACGGAGACTGGCAAAGGACGAGGTGACGATGCGCGTCGGGAATGGTTCCAGGGTCGATGTGATCGCCGTCGGCACGCTGCCTCTACATTTACCTACGGGATTAGTTTTAAACCTCAATAATTGTTATTTAGTGCCAAGTTTGAGCATGAACATTGTATCTGGATCTCGTTTAATACGAGATGGCTACTCATTTAAGTCTGAGAATAATGGTTGTTCGATTTATATGAGAGATATGTTTTATGGTCATGCTCCGATGGTCAATGGTTTATTCTTGATGAATCTCGAGCGTAATATTACACATGTTCATAGTGTGGATGCCAAAAGATGTAAAGTTGATAACGATAGTCCCACATACTTGTGGCACTGCCGCCTTGGTCACATTGGTGTCAAGCGCATGAAGAAGCTCCATGCTGATGGACTTTTAGAGTCTCTTGATTATGAATCATTTGACACATGCGAACCTTGCCTCTTAGGCAAAATGACCAAGACTCCGTTCTCCGGAACAATGGAGCGAGCAACCAACTTGTTGGAAATCATACATACCGATGTGTGCGGTCCAATGAGCGTTGAGGCTCGCGGAGGATATCGTTATGTTCTCACTCTCACTGACGACTTGAGTAGATATGGGTATGTCTACTTAATGAAACACAAGTCTGAGACCTTTGAAAAGTTCAAGGAATTTCAGAGTGAGGTAGAGAATCAACGTGACCGTAAGATAAAGTTCCTACGATCAGATCGTGGGGGCGAATACTTAAGTCACGAATTTGGTACACACTTAAGAAAATGTGGAATCGTTTCACAACTCACGCCGCCTGGAACACCTCAGCGAAACGGTGTGTCCGAACGTCGTAATCGCACTCTATTGGATATGGTGCGGTCTATGATGTCTCTTACCGATTTACCGCTATCATTTTGGGGATACGCTCTAGAGACAGCTACATTCACTTTAAATAGGGCACCGTCTAAATCCGTTGAGACGACACCGTATGAATTATGGTTTGGGAAGAAACCTAAGCTGTCGTTTCTAAAAGTTTGGGGATGCGATGCTTATGTCAAGAAACTTCAACCTGAAAAGCTCGAACCCAAGTCGGAAAAATGCGTATTCATAGGATACCCTAAGGAAACTGTCGGGTATACCTTCTACTTAAGATCCGAAGGCAAGATCTTTGTTGCCAAGAACGGATGCTTTCTGGAAAAAGAGTTTCTCTCGAAAGAAGTAAGTGGAAGGAAAGTAGAACTCGATGAAGTACTACCTCTCGAACGGGAAAGTGGTGCAGCGCAGGAAACCATTCCTGTAATGCCCACACCAACTGAAGAGGAAAATGTTGATGATCAAGGTACTTCAGATCTAGTTGCTACTGAACTTCGAAGGTCCACAAGGACACGTTCCGCACCAGAGTGGTACGGCAACCCTGTCATGGAAATCATGTTGCTAGACAACAATGAACCTTCGAACTATGAAGAAGCAATGGCGGGCCCGGATTCCAACAAATGGCTTGAGGCCATGAAATCCGAGATAGAATCCATGTATGAAAACAAAGTATGGACTTTGACAGACTTGCCCGATGATCGGCAAGCGATAGAAAATAAATGGATTTTTAAGAAGAAGACGGACGCGGATGGTAATGTTACCATCTATAAAGCTCGACTTGTCGCTAAGGGTTATCGACAAGTTCAAGGGATTGACTACGACGAGACATTCTCTCCCGTGGCGAAGCTTAAGTCCGTCCGAATCATGTTAGCAATTGCCGCATACTATGATTATGAGATATGGCAGATGGACGTCAAAACGGCATTCCTTAATGGACATCTTAAGGAAGAGCTGTATATGATGCAGCCGGAAGGTTTTGTCGTTCCTCAGAACGCTAACAAAGTATGCAAGCTCCAGCGATCCATTTATGGACTGGTGCAAGCATCTCGGAGTTGGAACATTCGCTTTGATGAGATGATCAAAGCGTTTGGGTTTACGCAGACTTATGGAGAAGCCTGCGTTTACAAGAAAGTGAGTGGGAGCTCTGTAGCATTTCTCCTATTATATGTAGATGACATACTCTTGATGGGAAATGATACGAAACTCCTGGACAGCATTAAGGCCTACTTGAACAAGTGTTTTTCAATGAAGGACCTTGGAGAAGCTGCTTATATATTAGGCATCAAGATCTATAGAGATAGATCGAGACGCCTCATAGGTCTTTCACAAAGCACATACCTTGATAAGATTTTGAAGAGGTTCAAAATGGATCAGTCCAAGAAGGGGTTCTTGCCTATGTTACAAGGTGTGAGATTGAGCTTGGCTCAGTCACCGACCACGGCAAAAGATAAAGAAGAGATGAGTGTCATCCCCTATGCTTCAGCCATAGGATCTATTATGTATGCCATGCTGTGTACCAGACCCGATGTAAACCTTGCCGTAAGTTTGGTTGCAAGATACCAAAGTAACCCCGGCAAGGAACACTGGACAGCGGTCAAGAATATCCTGAAGTACCTGAAAAGGACAAAGGACATGTTTCTCGTTTATGGAGGAGATGAAGAGCTCGTCGTAAAGGGTTACGTCGACGCTAGCTTCGACTCAGATCTGGATGACTCTAAGTCACAAACCGGATACGTGTATATGTTGAATGGTGGAGCAGTAAGCTGGTGCAGCTGCAAGCAGAGCGTCGTGGCGGGATCTACATGTGAAGCGGAGTACATGGCAGCCTCGGAGGCAGCGCATGAAGCGATTTGGATGAAGGAGTTCATCACCGACCTAGGAGTCATACCCAATGCGTCGGGGCCGATCAAACTCTTCTGTGACAACACTGGAGCTATTGCCCTTGCCAAGGAGCCCAGGTTTCACAAGAAGACCAGGCACATCAAGCGTCGTTTCAACTCCATCCGTGAAAATGTTCAAGATGGAGACATAGAGATTTGCAAAGTGCACACGGATCTGAATGTCGCAGATCCGTTGACTAAACCTCTCTCGCGTGCAAAACATGATCAACACCAGAACTCTATGGGTGTTCGATTCATCACAATGTAACTAGATTGGTGACTCTAGTGCAAGTGGGAGACTGTTGGAAATATGCCCTAGAGGCAATAATAAAAGGATTATTATATTTCAATGTTCATGATAATTGTCTTTTGTTCATGCTATAACTGTATTATCCGGAAATCGTAATACACGTGTGAACACTTAGACCCAATGAGTCCCTAGTGAGCCTCTAGTTGACTAGCTCGTTATGATCAATAGATAGTCATGGTTTCCTGACTATGGACATAGGATGTCGTTGATAACGGGATCACATCATTAGGAGAATGATGTGATGGACAAGACCCAATCATAAGCATAGCATAAAAGATCGTATAGTTCGTTTGCTAGAAGCTTTGCCAATGTCAAGTATCTATTCCTTCGACCATGAGATCGTGTAACTCCCGGTTACCGTAGGAGTGCCTTGGGTGTATCAAACGTCACAACGTAACTGGGTGACTATAAAGGTGCATTACAGGTATCTCCGAAAGTATCTGTTGGGTTGACACGGATCGAGACTGGGATTTGTCACTCCGTATAACGGAGAGGTATCTCTGGGCCCACTCGGTAATGCATCATCATAATGAGCTCAATGTGACCAAGGTGTTGGCCACGGGATCATGCATTACGGTACGAGTAAAGTGACTTGCCGGGTAACGAGACTGAACAAGGTATTGGGATACCGACGATCGAGTCTCGGGCAAGTAACGTACCGATTGACAAAGGGAATTGTATACAGGGTTTGATCGAATCCTCGACATCGTGGTTCAACCGATGAAATCATCGAGGAGCATGTGGGAGCCAACATGGATATCCAGACCCCGCTGTTGGTTATTGCCCGAGAGTCGTCTCGGTCATGTCTGCGTGTCTCCCGAACCCGTAGGGTCTACACACTTAAGGTTCGGTGACGCTAGGGTTAGTAGGAAGTCAAGTATGTGACTACCGAATGATGTTCGGAGTCCCGGATGAGATCCCGGACGTCACGAGGAGTTCCGGAATGGTCCGGAGGTAAAGATTTATATATGGGAAGTCCTGTTTCGGGCATCGGGACAAGTTTCGGGGTTATCGGTATTGTACCGGGACCACCGGAGGGGTCCCGGGGGCCCACCGGGTGGGGCCACCTGCCCCGGGGGGCCACATGGGCTGTAGGGGGTGCGCCTTGGCCTGCATGGGCCAAGGGCACCAGCCCCACATAGGCCCATGCGCCTAGGGTTCAAGGGGGCAAGAGTCCTAGGAGGGGAAGGCACCTCCTAGGTGCCTTGGGGGGGAGGGAAACCCCCCTTGGCCGCCGCCCCCCTAGGAGATTGGATCTCCTAGGGCCGGCCACCCCCCCCTTGGCCCTCCTATATATAGTGGGGGAGAGGAGGGACTTCTAACCTTGAGTCCTTGGCCTTTGGTTGCCTCCTTCTCCCTCCCCAACACCTCTCCTCCTTCGTTGTGTGCTCGGCGAAGCCCTGTCGGAGTACTGCTTCTCCACCATCACCACGCCGTCGTGCTGCCAGTGGAGCTGTCTTCCTCAACCTCTCCTTCCCCCTTGCTGGATCAAGAAGGAGGAGACGTCGCTCGTCCCGTACGTGTGTTGAACACGGAGGTGCTGTCCGTTCAGCACTTGGCATCGGTGATCTGAATCACGTTCGAGTACGACTCCATCATCACCTTGCAAGCTTCCGCACGCGATCTACAAGTGGTATGTAGATGCAAGCTCTCTCCCATGACTCGTTGCTTAGATGAACTCATAGATGGATCTTGGTGAAGCCGTAGGAAAAATTTTAATTTTCTGCAACGTTCCCCAACACACAGCTGGTCCAACTGAGCATATTTAGGATCCATGAATTTCCTCCGCAGCAGAAAGGGCTTTCCAGCCGCAATATCTCCAGCCTGACGCAGCTCCTCCTTCATAGCTCTCATCGCAGAGCGAGCATCCTTGGCCTCGATAGTGGCCTTCTTCAGGTCCTCTTGTACTGCTAGATCTTCTTTTTCAAGAAGCTTGCAGCGCAGCATTCTTCAACTTCACGGCCATCTCGGCCATTTCATTCTTGCTTCGGCAGTGAGCAGCCTGTTAGGCTTTTAGCTCTTCGGCCGCCTTCAAGGCAGCCGCATCACTTTTTTGGGCATGCTCCTTAGCTCGGGCGAGCTCCGCCCGAAGGTTCTCCATGGCAGCGGCACCATCTGCATCAAGCATACATGTAAGGCACGGGCATCAAGCTCCCTTACCAGGTGTCCACAGAGAAATTGCATACCTTGTGACTCGTCAAGTCGCTTATTGACAAGCGCGATGTCGGCATCCGCCACGTCAAGTTGCCGCTTTAGTTCGGCAAATTCAGCAGTCCGGCTAGCCACCGGATCCTTCGCCACCTACATAGGACGAGCGACATATTATACCTGGGATTATGATCCTCGGTGCGCTGTCATTTTTTGACAACACACCGAGCCTCAGGGGCTACTATCTACACAGGGCGCATTTTATATGCGGAACTGTCAGAAGGTATATCATTTTGCGTACCTCAAAACCTATCAGTAAACTTCTGAGGGCTTCGTGCAATCCGCTCTCAGCGGATGAAATCCTTTCAATCACCGTACCCATTAACGCACGGTGATCTTCTAAGATAGACGCTTGCCCGAGCAGATCCTTCAGCTCCTCCGACCATACACCAGGTGGTGCCGGACTGGTCCGATGGCCTTTTTCGAAGGCCGGACGTGGAGGGCTTTGGGGGGACATACGACTGCCTTCTGGCCCAGCCGGACTCGGAGAAACCCTCCGTGACGACACCTCAGGTTCGCCCGCCTCGCAAGACGGTACGGCAGGGGGAGGCGTTTCGCTCTCTATCATCTCCGGTCGAAGATCCCCCGAAGATGAGCTCTGCTGAGAAGGGCTGAGAACCGAACTACAAGGTAAAATTTCGGTTATCTTCATCAGAAATAAGGCAGGGATATCCTTTACTTTAACTCCCCCTTTTACTTACGGCTCGGTGGAGGGCTGATCCCCTTGGGGGCACAATGCGGCCGAGGCATCTCTCGGCGCAGGACCCTCTGACGAAGATTTCTTCCCCCGCTTTGAGACCATGGTCTCCGGGTATTCAGAGGCGGTCCTCTTCTTCCCTTGGATGGAGGGATTCTCGATCCCTCCTCTCCTGACAGCCTCCTTCACGGAGGCGGTAGCTTCCTTGTTCCCCCCTCCACCTTCTTCCGAAGGCGCAACCTCCAGCATCCTGGTTAACGCGAGATCCGGCGTGGTCTCAGTGAGGGGGGCCGGACACCTGATTAACTTTGCTTTCGCTATCCACTCCTGTTCAAGGGACAACTCTTTTGAGGGCAAATTCATGATAAATATGGGATAGCGTGTCCGGGTATAGGGCTACTTACTTGAGTATCCGGGCGATTGCAGCTCAGACTTGCGTCCTCGGTCAAGTCCGGACACATTGCTTGTGATCCGAAGAAAAGCTATACATCTCCACGGGCGTTGCGTCCATAAAATGTTGGAGAGCTCGTGGTCCCTCCGGGTTAAATTCCCACAGGCGGAGGGGGCGACATTTGCAGGGCAGGATGCGACGGATCAGCATGACCTGCGCTATTACGACCAGAGTGATCTCTCTTTCTAGGAGGTCTTGAATGCGGCCCTGCAACAAGGGCACGTCCTTGGACGGCCCCCAGTCAAGTCCTTTATTGACCCATGACGCCAACCGCGGTGGAGAACCCGAGTGAAAGGCAGGTGGCGCCACCCATTTGGTGCCCCTGGGAGTTGTGATATAAAACCATTCTTGTTGCCATAGGCTGAGCTCCTCTTGGAAAAAGCCCTCGGGCCACGGAGCATTAGCATTCCTGCTTATAACAGCCCCTCCGCACTCTGCCTGCTGCCCCCCGATCATCTTCGGCTCCACTTTGAAGGTCTTGAGCCACAATCCGAAGTGAGGGGTAATGCGGAGGAAGGCTTCACATACGACAATGAACGATGAGATGTGGAGGATGGACTCCGGATCCAAGTCGTGAAATTCCAACCCATAGTAAAACATGAGCCCCCTCACGAAGGGGTCCGTCGGGAAGCCTAGCCCCCAAAGGAAGTGAGATGCGAACACCACGCTTTCACCAAGATTGGGAGTGGGAATAACCTGCCCTTGGGCGGGCAACCTATGCGAAATTTCGCCGGTTAGATACCTGGCGTCTCTTAGCTTTAGCACGTCTTCTTCCGTAACGGAGGAAGGCATCCACCGGCCTTGCATGTCGGAGCCGGACATCATCGAAGGTCCGAAGCGCCTGAATCTGGAGCGTTGGGTGTTGGAACTCGAGGCGAGGGGCGGATTCGATTGAGATTGAAAGAAAGGAGTGGAGCCTTGGTCTCTTTATAAAGAGGTTGAATACCAAGAGCCTTCCCTGTGACCGTTCGGGACTCTCCTTCGATAGAGGAGACGTGCCAACGGGCACGATTGGGTTACCCACGCCCGTATTAATGAGAATCCCGGAATAAAGGGGACACGATCTCTGCTTTGACAAGACATGCCAAGGAAACCGCCTCGCTAAACGTGCTAAGGTGGGACATGAAAACAATTTGAATAAAGGCTTGGCCATGGTGTGATGTCACGCCACGAAATATGTCAGCAGATTGAATTTGTGTAAATATTATTCTCTCTACGGTGGTATGTGGAACTTATTTTGCAGAGCCGGACACTATCCTTGTGTTCAAAATCTTCTATGAAGTATTCGGAGGAGGAACCCGCCTTGCAATGCCGAAGACAATATGCATGCCGGACTCGTCGTCATTGAAGCCTGGTTCAGGGGCTACTGAGGGAGTCCTGGATTAGGGGGTGTCCGGATAGCCGAACTGTTACCTTTGGCCGGACTCCTGGACTATGAAGATACAAGATTGAAGACTTCGTCCTATGTCCGGATGGGATTTTGCCTGGCGTGGAAGGCAAGCTTGGCGATACGGATATGTAGATCTCCTACCATTGTAACCGACTCTGTGTAACCCTAACCCTCTTCGGTGCCTATATAAACCGGAGGGTTTTAGTCCATAGGACGGAACAACAATCATACCATAGGCTAGCTTCTAGGGTTTAGCCTCTCTGATCTCATGGTAGATCTACTCTTGTACTACCCATATCATCAATATCAATCAAGCAGGAGTAGGGTTTTACCTCCATCGAGAGGGCCCGAACCTAGGTAAAAACATCGTGTCCCTTGTCTCCTGTTACCATCCGCCTAGATGCACAGTTCGGGACCCCCTACCCGAGATCCGCCAGTTTTGACACCGACACCATTCTATTCCGGAAAGACCAGGAGAAACAAACTCCAGTACCTTGTCCATTTCCAGGATTGGGTCAAAGCAGTTGTATTCCGCAGATCAAAATGCCAACTTAGTTCATGTTCTGTTCTACCTTGGAGTATTACTATCTTTATATTAAGAATATCATGGGAATTGCACACCATCCTATGAACTCTTGATACAGTGATACTTCTCGCCATCATTATTCATTCCTTGGTTCCCGTGTTATTGTAACCGGAATGCCGACAAGTGAATCATGATGTGTGAAATCAATACCGCTAGCAACTATGTTGCTTGGTAGTTAATGGACAACAATCTCATTCTTAGCGTGTTGGTATTGAATCATCATTCTAAGATAGCTTGTGCTACCTAGTCCTTATTTCTGGTGCACTCTTCGATCAATGAGTTAGGATTATTCAATCCCTTGCTTATTGATCATATCGTCTTGCTCTGAAAAGCAAGATTGTTCTCGAGCTTAGTAACTTATCGGCGGTTCATGATGTTCCGAATATCTTCTCGGAATTATTACCAGGTTGTCACCTAACCGCTATGTTGAGTTTGTGATCATGTTGGTTTTCTTATAAACCACCCCTTCTCCAAGAATCTGTGTCGGATACCCCTGAGCTAGTTGGTTAAGCTGAACAACAACTTGGAGAGTTGGAAGATAAAAGCTTGCCTAACTTAGTTCATTTCCAAAGGGATATCTTGTGTTTGTGTGTTTGTTGTAGAAAGATGATCTCTTCATCGATTGGTCCTCGTGATCAGTTGTTGAACCTATCGTCTTGCCCAAACCTTGATTTGAGTATGGGCTATCGTCAAATCAAATCAGGACCAACAATATTCCTAATGTTGTCTTACTCATGGTTGTTCCTCGAGCATACACCATTATATCTTTTGGTCTGACCAATGCTATCACCTTGTTCACATAGTTGTGGAACTCCATCTATATGGAAATCCTGATGACTTGTTGTTAAGCCCATTAGCAACATCTTATCCCCTCCATGATTCATGTTGAACATTAAGCTAGTGTTGGAAACGTTTATAAACATTATCTTCGTGTCCCGCTCATGAAGCATATGTTCGGATGAAAGAAGTGACTTTCCCTAATTCACGTGCATTTGATGTAAGTTGCCGCCGTGAATTCAGGAAAGCTTGTTTTTGCTTCCTCTAGAATCGTCCCAAGTCAGTCATGCATGTGCAAAGTATACTATGGTTTGGTAGATTAATTACCTCCACCCCATATGTATTCCCTAGCACCCCAAGCCACTGATTGATTTGCTCAAGGAAAAGGAATTTGTTGTGTTAATTCTAGATCATGCACAAGACTCTGATATCCTCGATGATGGTTCCCAACCAGAACTCGGTAGTGTTTTGTTGTAAGACTACCATGTGGTCATGCTTGTCTGGGACAGCGTGTTCACATGTGTGTAGCAGAACCAGCTACAGTTTTGGAGCTTGCTACCGTAGTCCATTTCCCGAGAATCTCGCAACGTTATCTCGTAGGTTTGTGTTGCAAACTTTCATTTGTTTTTCTAGACTTGATGAGTCTGGAATGTCCTGACCCCAACCAGATCTGAATCTCAGGAAGATATGATGGTTGGAACATTTCCCAAGAACTATAATAATGGTCTCTCTGTAACCCGGTAAAGTGGATGTCGTGGCCTACACACCCAGCCGGAAGACCTATTATTATAGTATCATGATTGAGGAAGTTGGCCACCTCCCCATAAGGATTTCATAGGATTTACTTTCGTAATTGTTCCTTATGGATTCTTGTGCTCCCGAAGTCCGGCATTTTACTTGATGTTCTAGATACCAAACCATATCAATAAATGGGTTACGCTAGCACATCAAGGAGAACATTAGAAGCGGAGTGCTAAATGTCTCTCGGTCGATCATCCAGATTTTTTCCTTGGCCTCGCTAAGGTGAAATCTGAGAAGGTGTTATCTTCCTTTGCATCTGCATCGTCCATCATTATTCATCATGGTAGTATGATGTGTCGCCAGGATCCTCGGCATGGATGTTGGTAAGACCCTGATGAATATGGAAATGCTCAAGATCTTGAGGGCATGCTCAGACACTAGGTTATATCCTCAGTATCAATTGGAATGTGCCTTCCGTTTGTCAAGTTGTCTTATAACCCTAGTTTCCTTTCCAAACTGAGTATGCCATTCTTTCGAATTCATTCAAATGATCAATTGTGATTTGCCTTAGGCTAGTATAAGGAGTTTCAATGATCTAGGTATCAAAAGCAATTCTTTTTGCCACTTAAGGGAATAATTCTACGAGTGACCTTCTCTAAGGTGCCCCGTTATTAAATCATGGAAATTATTTCATCGCTATCTTGAAACCATTCACCATCTCCTCAAGCGTGGAATTGTTGCCCACCAAATTGAGCCCCCGTCATCTGTTCTTCCATCCCTCCTGAAGTATGTTTGAACATATCAGCTCAAGAGGTGTTCTATGCCTCATTCCATGAGTTGATCGTCAGCTGCTCGATCCTCGAGAAGATCAATTCTTCTAGAGTTTTCATTTCTTCTTGTGGTCATGTTGAATGGAGTTCTCAAAGAAAGATGTCAAGATCAAGATGATGCAATGAATCAACATCTTCGAGAAGAGCAATTGGATCATGAAGATTGTGTTAGTTTGTGTCCCCTTTGTCCTCTTACCTCATGTGTTGAATCTCGGGACGAGATTCTTGCTTAGTGGGGGGTGAGTTGTCACATCCCTAGTTCTGGTCTACTCTGGGTTAGCTAGTCTTGTGTTTCATCATGTTTAAATTTCTCCTAAACCTGAAATGGGCATCAACAAACCCCAGCACCCCCCTGAAAATACCAGGTTCAACTGAAAAACATTTCAATGAACCCAAAATGCCCTTCACAAAAGTTCATCATTTTTGAATTGGTCTAGAACCTCTCCCAAAAATGGTGCACATTTTTCTAGGCCATTCTGGATTTTTGAATTAAATCACATAGTATTTGCATTTGGGCATTTAATTGCTAAATAATATTTAAATGCTCAAATAATCACAAACTGAAATGTTTGCTATTGGAAATATTAGAAACAGTGACATAGAGCAGTTTCATGATTTTTGGAAATGCCCTGGCATTTTTTGATAAAGCCAAACACAGTTATAGAAAAATAGAAAACATAATTTAATTAGAAGAGAGAGAGAGAGAGACAGAGAGAGAGAGAGAGAGGAAGGCCACGGGCCACTTACCTGGCTGGGCCGGCCCACCTGGCCCGTGCCAGTCATCACCTACCTCTTCCAGTAGGCAGAGGAGGGAGACAGCGCACGCACGCGCGAGGCGCCACGCCTCCTCCCTGCTCGCCTGCCTCATCGAGGCGCCCCAAGCCCCTCCCGGCGCCGCTCTGGACCCCCTGACCTCCTCACTCTCCCCCTTCGTCTCTACCTTGCCTCTCCCTCTCGCACACTCGAGTGCCAACGTCGCCGCCGCTCACTGCTGCCATGCCCTGAGCCACCTCCTCGCCTCCCCGACGCATCCATCGGCCCCGCCACCGTCGCCTACGCCTTCTACACCGATCCAAGCAACGCCGGAAGCCCCGAATCACCGTCCCCGCCGTCTTCTTCAACCTCGGTCCGCCGAGATCGCCATCGCCGCCCCGCTTGCTCTAGCCCCTTCCCGAGCTCGCCGACCGCCTCGTCCGAACCGCCGTGAGCTTCTACGCCGTCTCCTCCTCTTCTTTGCGTTGTTTGCGCCCTCTAACCGCCTTCTCCACCAGAGCCGAGATGCTCTGTCGCAAGAGCTTGTCGTCGGCGTTGTTCCAGTGACCATTTGGTCGCGCCAATATGCCAAACACGTATGCCGCACCGCGTAGTGCCTCGCCCACGCTTTAGTTCGCGCGTTTGCTCACTGCAGCCGTGCCCCCGTGCACAGCCGAACTCTGGCTGCCGCTGTCGAGCTCGCCGGTGTCGTTTCCGGTGTCCCCATGTCAAACCAGTTGCACCACTAGATGCGGCAGCTCCCCAGCTACGCGTAGCACGTCTCCACCGTCGATTTGGTCACCGGTGGACCAAATCCGAGGCCTTCCGCCGCGTCTGGCCTCGCCGGCGTCGAGTCGCCGGCGGGTTTGACCCTGCTGACCAGGGGTTTGACCTCCCCTAGATCGATGACAAGTGGGCCCAGGCCCCTGCTAATTTTAGTTAAGTGTTAATTAAACTTAGTTAGCCTGCTGATATTGACATGTGGGCCCAGGGCCTTAACTAAGCTAGATTAGGATTAGATTAGTGCTAATTAAGTTAAGTTAGTTAGTTAGACACTGACATATGGGTCCCATCGGTCAGGTTTGACCTAGACCGACCCGTTGACCTGCTGACGTAACTCAGACGTCATGTTGACGCAGTAAGTCATTTTCTGGATTAATTTCAACTCAGGAAATTCCAGAAAATGCCCAAAACTTCTAAAATTCATAGAAATTTAACCGTAGCTCCAAATGAAATAAGTTATATATGAAAAATGATCAGAAAAATCCAATCTATCCATATGTACCATTTTCATGCATGTTAGAACAACTTATAGCTGCTGTTTAGGACAAATCATATAAATGGCATTTGAATATCCACATATGGAGTTTGAATTTGAATCTTGGATTCAAACCAACTCCATTTAATCTGTTGCTAGTTGCATTAGCTCAAATCACATCATATTGACATGTCATGATCATGCATCATATTGTGGATTGCATTGATTGTGCCTTCCTTGTTTGCCGGTAATTGTTCCCTCTCAGTAGACGTGGTTTCGACGATGAGTTCGATGACACCGATGAAGATCTATTACTATCTTCAGAAGTGCCAGGCAAGCAAAACCACCTTGTTCATTCCGGTACAATCCCACTCTCTCGCTCCTGCTCTCTTTTACTGCATTAGGATAACAACGATTCAACTGTTACATGTAGTGGTAGTTGAACCCCTTTCCTCTGCATGACCTGTCATTGCCACAGTAAATAGATGAAACCCACTAGCATGAGTAGGAGTTGTTTGAGCCCTGATATGCCTACTCATTCATGCTTGTTTGTCATGCCTGCTACTGCTTAGAGTTGAGTCAGGTCTGATTCATCGGGGATGAATTGGAGGTGTGGGAACATGTCCTACTATGTGTGAGCTAAGTATGTGAACACGATTTGGTAAAGGTAGCGGTGAGAGGCCATGTAGGAGTACATGGTGGGTTGTCTCATTGAAACCGTCCTCAGGAACTGAGTTCTGTGTTTGTGATCCATGAACAGTTACTACCACACATTGGGTTCCTGTAACTCGACCCATCTCGACTTATTAATCAACATGATCTCTGTCCAGGAGTTGCAACTAGTTTCTAGTGTTTGTAGGTAGTGTTAGTTGTCTACCAAGTGGCACCCGGTACAGGTGGGCTTGGGACAAACTAGGCACCATGGCATGGTGTACCAAGCGTAGATCCACCTGTCGAGGTAGGCTTGGGAACCCTGCACACATCGTTTGGGGCCGTGAGCGACACCCCGGCCGGATCTCCTTGCAGATGGAACCCGAATAGGTGATAAACCTGGACGAGAGACTTGTGTGGTTAGTTAGGTCGTGGCCGACACCCTCGCTGGGCTTCTGCTTGAGGGTTGCCGAGTACATGTCGTGTAAACGGTGATAAGTGGTGAGAGAGTGTGTGAATAACTACACCCCTGCAGGGTTAACATTATCTATTCGAATAGCCATGTCCACGGTAAAGGACTTCTGGGTTGCCTATACAGTTCATAGACAAGTGATAGTGGATACACTAAAATACGCAAGATAAGCATGAGTGCTATGGATGGCGTTCTCGTAGGGAGACGGGAGCGGATCCATAGTGGTGTATTGATATGGTGAATATGTGGACTTGTGTGCGCCACCTCAAAAGAGTTACTTGCAGTCGTAGTTCAGGTTAGCCATTGAGTCAAAGCTGGCTTGCTGCAGTTAAACTCCACCACCCCCCTTTATTGATACTGATGCATGCGTAGATAGTTTTGATGTAAGTCTTGCTGGGTATATTTGTACTCATGTTTGCTTAATTTATGTTTTTGCAGAGAGACTTCAGTCTCGCTAGTAGTTCCGCGTGGACTTCGACGTTTAGCTTGTTACCTCAGCTACGATCTTGTGCCCTCACCAGGATCTGCTAGATAGTCAGGCTTCTCAGCCTTTTTCATTTGTAGATGTCTGTACTCAGACAAGTTAAGCTTCCGCTTGTGCTTTGACTTGTGTGCTCTGAATGTTGGGTCATGAGACCCATGCTTGTAGTATCTCGCTCCTCGAAGCCTATTGAATACAATACTTGAGTTGTAGAGCCATGTTGTGATGCCATGTTGTATTTGCACATATCGAGCATATTGTGTGTATGTTATTGAAATTCTTAGTATGTGTGGGATCTGAGTATCTAGTTGTTTATCCTTGGTAGCCTCTCCTACCGGGAAATGTTTCCTAGTGCTTCCACTGAGCCTTGGTAGCTTGCTACTGCTCCGGAACACTTAGGCCGGCCGGCATGTGTCCTTCTACGTTCCTGTGTCTGTCCCTATGGAAAAATGTCACGCGGTGTCTAGCTACCAGAGTCCTGTTAGCCTACTACAACCTGGTTTACCGGAGTCCTGCTAGCCTAGTTGCTACAGCCCGGATTCACTCGCTGATGAACGACACGTTCGTTGCTGGGTCATGTATGCATGTCCCTGCAAGTTAGTGCCACTTTGGGTTCACCACTAGCCATGTCAGCCCGGGCTCCTTGTCATATGGATGCTAGCGACACTATCATATACATGCGCCAAAAGGCACAGACGGTCCCTGGCCTGGTAAGGCGACACCCGTGGGAATACCGTGCATGAGGCCGCAAAGTGATATGAGGTGTTACATGCTAGATCGGTGTGCCATTGAGTCGGGGTCCTGACATTTCTCCCCCTCTACTCTCTTGTAATGGGTTGAGTTTTCCCTTTGAAGTTATCTTATCGGATTGAGTCTTTAAGGATTTGAGAACACTGGATGTATGTTTTGGTGATCAACTTGCGGGTTCCGCCCATGAACCTATGCATAGGGGTTGGCACACGTTTTCGTCCTGACTCTCCGGTAGAAACTTTGGGGCACTCTTTGAAGTACTTTGTGTTGGTTGAACAGATGAATCTGAGATTGTGTGATGCATATCGTATAATCATGCCCACGTATACTTGAGGTGACAATGGAGTATCTAGGTGACATTAGGGTTTTGTTTGATTTGTGTCTTAAGGTGTTATTCTAGTATGAAATCTATGATAGATTGAACGGAAAGAATAGCTTTGTGTTATTTTACTAAGGACTCTTGAATAGATAGAACAGAAAGGATAACTTTAAGGTGGTTTCGCACCCTACCATAATCTCTTCGTTCGTTCTCCGCTATTAGTGGCTTTGGAGTGACTCTTTGTTGCATGTTGAGGGATAGTTATATGATCCAATTATGTTATTATTGTTGGGAGAACTTGCACTAGTGAAAGTATGAACCCTATGCCTTTTTTCCTAGCATTGCAATACCGTTTACGCTCACTTTTATCATTAGTTACCTTGCTGTTTTTATATTTTCAGATTACAAAATCCTATATATATCATCCATATTGCATTTGTATCACCATCTCTTCGCCGAACTAGTGCACCTATAAAATTCACCATTGTATTGGGTGTGTTCGGGATACAAGAGACTCTTTGTTATTTGGTTGCAGGGTTGTTTGAGAGAGACCATCTTCATCCTACGCCTCCCACGGATTGATAAACCTTAGGTCATCCACTTGATGGAAATTTGCTACTGTCCTACAAACCTCTGCACTTGGAGGCCCAACAACGTCTACAAGAAGAAGGTTGTGTAGTAGACATCACACATCAGTAAGATAAAATAGGAGATGACAAGGTGCAAACGTGGGCTGCTTCACCACACACTGGATTATAGATCCTCAAAAACAAGCATACATATAGGGAGTATTAAGTAATGTGCATGGTATGAATTAGTAATTTGGTTTTACAAGTAAAACTTAGAACTTACGGTTCTTGCGAACATGCATTTTGGTAGAAACAACAAACTAAATAGCAGTAAACGATAGGGAGTAAGAGCAAATTAAATAGCAGTTGTGGACAAAGGCTTTAGGACTGACTTACATTAACAGTTAACACCGGCTTTATAATGCCCTTCTCCATGTCAAGGGAAGGATAACTCAAGAATTTCAGCACATAATCTTCTTCATAAGCATTGCCTGTACTCTACATTTTGTAGAGAGGAATTATAGATATGATAATACTGGAAGGGATAGAGGATAATGAAGATAAGATGCAGACTGATGCTACATAATCAACTACCAATCCCTAGAAGTACAAGCGTTACAGGACAAAATGTACTGACAAGAGCAATGGGCTACACTTCTGCACTGGCATTGTCTGTGTATTCTACTTGTTGGTAAGATTAAATATAGATCTGATCTTTTTTAGTAAATGGTGGGAGAGGGAGATAAGATGCAGAATGCTACACAATGAACCAATCCCTCTTCCCATAATACAAGAGTGTTTTGAACACTGGTATACTCTACAAAACGTTCTTATATTATGGGACGGAGGGAGTAGCTGTTAATGTAAGTACATTGATAGACCACGTTCAGTCCTTACAAGAGGACTGCAGAGCTAAACCTCTTCAAAAGCACTGGGTTGATTCTAAATTTATGTAAGAGTCCATAGGGATCTTATAATGTCCACCAAATGGACGATTACGAGGCTAACATGTGCAGTGATGCTACATAATCAAATAGCTATGAAAGTAAGTATGGTCATACAGGGCAAGAGGTACTCACAAGATCAATGCAGTGTGCAGTATAGTTGCAAGATTCTGTGGTCCCTTGAGAACGGATGTTCTTCTGCTAACAATTTTCATACAAGTGAGACATTAAGGCAAATGCAGAAATGTAGTTCAAATTGTGATGTTGATATCATAGACAGTACCTTACGCTACATCCGAGACCAATGTGTAACAAGATTATTCCAGTCACCGTCGGATAAATGTAGCACCGGAGACTTTACAAAAATTTCGTTCAGAGGCTTGCCATCAAAGTGCGCTTGCCTCAGGTAGGAACGATACTTCATCAATGAGTGCTTGAAAAGCACAACCAACCCTTGCTCGTCTTCACAATCCAGTTTGCTCCTCGCCTATTTAAAATAATGAAATCTTGTGTCTTTTGTCAGCAGAAACATATGTAGTAATGACCATGAATAACATTAGTACATTACTTACGCGTAAGTTGCAGAGGAAGACTGGAAATTGTTTTGTGTTTGCGGTATAATCTTACCATGAAGGAAAGATGCGCACAAAGTTCCTGACAACAACATAAGCTTCGTCTTCTAAACTGGGAAGAAATGGAACAGGGGTCCTATTTGCTGCAATTGGGGCTCTCTCTGGTTCAAAAAGGGATTTGGCAACTGGATTTGGTGTACTCTTTGCTGGAATGGGGGTTTTGCGTCGTAGATCTGGTGCTATGTCAACTGGCATAATCGTACTGTTTGCTGCAGTTGGGGTCTGCTGAGTTGGGGCATCAGAAATGACCAATGTAGTAGGGCTAGAGTCTGCTAGAGTTGGGGTGTTTTGTGGGTCAGGTGATATTGCAACTACACCTAATGGGCTATTTGATTTATCAGGTGCCACTACCTTTTCCAAATACTTTGCTTGTGCTCCTCCACGATCAGCAATCGCCCTCTTCCTTTTGAACGTCTGATACACAAGAACAACATTTGAATGGATAAATATGGTATGATGACAGATGGAATATGTACTGAAAATGGATAGGCAGGGCGTATTCACATACATGATGTGTAAACTAAGCTAATGGCAGTTCAACAAAGTAGAAGCAATGCAAAGCATCAGTTGCAAGATATGTGCGACCAATGTAACCTTGGAAAGTTAGAGCAAGCACCTTGATGGGTGAATAAGATAGGACATCTTCCTCTGACTCCTCCACTAGGGAGCTACATTGACTTAGGTCTCCCTCTAGCTCAAAATCACTGTTAGGATCATATTCTGAGCATGAATCTGTAGGTGGAGAGTGTTTGCATTGCATTGTATCCAGACTTGATTTCGGTCCCTTAATGCCAAGTTTGACAGCCATGGCATTGTTCTGCTTTATTCTTTTCATGCGCGCAAGCTCATAATCATTATGATGCTGTTAAGAATATGAGATTCATGAAAACATAAAAAGTAGTCAGATTATCTATGGAATGCATTGCGGATTCAACTCGAAGAGTGTCTCCCTATAAACCCCTGCATATGCAAAGTTCACCCCCCAGCCGTGCTGACCAGACCAGACATAGAAATACAAACCCCTTATGTCTCTATAACAGGCAGACACACATTTCAAAACTGAAGTAGGAACATTAGAATCATATGAAATTCGTATTTAAACAAATAAACTAAGGAATTAGGAGTGGCATAATGTTTAGCTTCAAGGGTGGAGTGTTGGTAGTGTGACACAAAGCAAGTAGGCAGATTGTATTCCATGTAAAAGATCGAAACCTATGTAAAAGCTGGAAATGACACTTTCTTTCTATACAATGCAGTACTCGTTGCCCACACATGATGGAGGAGATCACATAGAGAAATACTATTCACTCATGTCTACGGTTCTAGTATTTAGAAACAGGGTGGTCCACCCTAAAAGAATATTGACAACAAATATGACAAGGCAAGCATAGATGTAGTGAATCAATCATTTACTTGTGATCTTACTAGGACAAGTATGCAGAATTGTAACTGTAGTAAGAGACCGTCCAAAATCTGAATGAAGAAGTTTGTTTAGCACTTATTGTTTGCAACTAATCGACGTGAATAATTGGATATTATATCGAATGAGTAAGAAAGACAAGTAAAATTGTCAACAAACCTGGCTTGCAGTAGGAATCTGGGTCAATGTCACTACGACCAACAATACAAAATGACTAGTGTCTGTTCCGAGTGCCGGAATTTTGAAAACCCTATGAACTTTAGAGGTACTAAAGATTACCGAAATACATATGAACCATTAAGTGTAGGTAGCACTGAGCACACAACAAACCCTAATGACAGTCCTGCCTAATGAGTAATGAATCAATTAGAAAATGTGTGATGAGAGTGGCTGCTGAGTGTTGAGGATGTATCTCAGGATAAATCGGGTTGGCTTGGTGGGTGCTGCACGCCTGAGCCCTGAACAGACTGGGAAGGTAGGCACGGCGGCACGCCCGGGCAGCGGCGACGTTGTTGGGCGAGCGGCTCCTGACCTCATGTTAGTCCGGCATCTCCTCCTAGAGTCATGCCGTCTGGGGACGGCAAGTCGCCGGCGAGGCAGGCGGCTGGGGGAGAGTAGAGATCGGAAGCGCGTAGCAGAACAGAGGGGAATCGGGGCCTGGGACGACCCAAAATCCCAGGGTGGGCCGGCCCACCATGGGCACCCTGTAGAGATACACACCCAAGCGGTGAACATGCATTTTTAAAACTAATTTTGGAACATTTAGCTAACCAATTAAATGACTTTGGTTTAATAATATCATATTCGTATTTGAACAACTAAGCTTGTTTAGCTTGATGGGTGGAGCAGTGTTATTATGACACGAAGCACGTATTCTAATCGTATAGTGATCATAAAAGGGGGAAACTCTAAGCATATTTTTTTAGCAAAAGTGGGTTTCCCCTTCGATTTCTATTAAAGAAACCACCACGGAACCAACATGATCAATTAAACCCTAAGCATGATCAATTAAACCATATTATGACTGTGCCATGGCAGATTTGATGCTGCAAACCGGAGAAATGGTATTTAGCATCCATTGTATGCTTCGAACTAAGAACTAAATTCTAAGAGCTGAAAAGAAAGTAGAGTAACCAAGTTAAGATCTATTTTCTGGTTGAGATCAAAAAGTTGAGGAGATATGAAGTACCACCTCTCGTGCGGCGCCGTGTAGGAATATGGGGTGCGATGGCTGTTGGTGGTGTTGAAGCAGATCTGCGACGGTAGACGGGTGCATCTGGGGATAAGACCCGTTGCGGTGGAAGAGAAGGTCGTGTGAGTGGCCCCGACAAAGAAGATGACGACACCGATGAAGCGAGAGGACGCGATGCAAGGCTATTGGTCCGTCGCCGTGGACGAGAAACGTCCATCTCTAGAAGTGGACAACACATCTTGGTAGGCGCTCCGACATGGTGGAGGACGGTGGCGATGGATGTGGTGGAGGATGGCGGCGATGGATGGGGTGGCGGACGGAGGCTGGTGTGGGGATGGTGAATGGGAAAATGGAGGGAGAGGTACGGGGAACCATGTTTTGGGATGCGCTTGTCTGAAATATGGGAAAGTTATGAACTTAGCCCCCGTTTAAAATTTGGACGTCTCGTCGGTTGGAGATAGGACGGTAATCTTGCATCTCGCCAATATTTTCCCAGAGCGGTTTCGGGCAAGGAGAGGGTGGTTGGCGCCCATGGTTGGCACCCACGATGTATGAACGGGGCTGACAGGTAGGGCGGTTGTGTCACGTCTGAGTGAACTTACAAACCCGCCCCTATTGAAAATATTTCCCTACATCGATTTCGGCCCAGTCGAGTTTGTTTTGCCGCCCACCGTGTATGAATGGGGAATGGAGGGAGAAACAGAGGTCTTTCAGACGAGCTTGAATCAAATGTGTTTTGCCGCCCATGTTTGATGCCCACCGTGTCAGAATGGGCTCAGAGGCGGTCGTGTCACGTCTAATTGAAGTTACTAACCTACCCCTATTTAGAGTAGTGGAAATCGGGCTGATGGATTGTCCGTGTAATGGGCGAGACAGTAATTTCCATCTCCCAAACACTTGCTTCAGGGAGCAGACGTGGGAGTTGACATTTTGCCGCTTCTTTCGAATTTTGGGACAATAAGCATCCACGTTTACCCTGGCAACTAAATTTGAATCCATTTTGTATTCCTATATGAATCTTTATAACTCATTCTATGTGTTTTTATATATCTTCAAAAGGACGACAAAGATGTATTCCACTGTCATATATGAATATGGTTTACAAATGCCGATACTCAAATTCAGAAGCTAGAATCCAGTTTAAGATGAATTCTAATATTTGGAACACTTCATGTCGAACTCAAATGTCACACGCAGGATAATGTGTACTCCCATTTAGATATGTACACAAGCGATGTATCAAGATTCAAATACCGAGTCAATCAACCAAGAATGTATAGAACTAACAGACATATAAACACTTATAGAGTATATGGATCAATAATATCAACTAACATACATAAGCCAGGCCGCTGTACTTTTTTTTGGCTATAACAGCATCCTTTTTTTAGCCAGCATCTTGGCCCTTTCCGATGCGTGCCACTGATGGTCCATCTATACTACTATTATTGCTGAATGCACATTCAGCCCGATTGGCATATTTGTAGGTCTGGCACAGCAATCCAAATGAAATGTCTCCGAGTCTTATCAATTAATACAGACTTGTGCTCAAATAAAATTACAAACCAAAATACAAAAAACAAAAAACAATTATTACATGATCTCTAAAACAAATGGTTTGATTGATTACATGAATACACAACACAAAGGTTATTCAATGATGGAAAGAACATTTCACCTATGATTTACCAAGTAGGAATTTAATTTCCTTTTTTCCTTCAGCACCTTAACAATCTGGTCAGTCTCGGCTTGCTTCGTTTTGAAGTCCACCAAATATTTAATGGTTGTCTTGAGTACTGCTTGTGATTGTGCTGTTTGCTTCCTCAACATGTCAACTTCATCTCTAAGTGCAGAAGCAGAATCTCTTTCTACCACTAGTTTAGCCTCTAGAGCATCAGCAGTTGGCAATTCATAATGCACGATTGGGCCGGTGCCACTGCTGTGGGATGATGCAATGTCCATGGGGACCTCGCTCTTTGATCTTGGGCTAACCTGTTTTGCCATTGAAGTTCCGATTGGATTCAGAAAAGTTGAAGTTAGCAAAACATCTCAACTGGGAGTTATGATAGCAAACCAGTTAAACAAACAAGGAATTAAAGTGTTTATATTGGATGCTGAAAAGTAGTTATTAACATCATTGTAACCCGCTGTTGCAGCAGCAAAGGAGTTAAACAAACAAGTAGCTATTTAAGTTAAGGCAAACAGGTAATTCTTAACAGTAAGTATCAAACACATAGATAGGTGCAGTATACAATAGGATTAACAGGTTGTGGCATTATGTAATCAATAGCAAACTAAATTAAGCCAAGCAACGTAATTAAACAATTTTGCAATAAGTGGCTTACTAAAATTCTGAGATGCAGGTAACTGAACTTACGCTAATTCTTTGTACAGGCACACTGCAACTTCTTTTTCTCTTACAAGGTTGTACGAAGGAGTCCATGGCGTCAATTGCTTGGATACGCAGTCCCAATACTTCTTTCTTCCCACACTGCATTGGTAAGTCGAATGGTTAATCTGGTAAGATGGTGCGTCCTTGATATGTTATATGAGGACGTGTAGTAAGAGTAGTTGTAGCCACACACATCACACTGGATTTTACTGTATATTTCATGCGATTACTTTTGGCATATCGAGACCTAAGAAATCTACAATAGGATGAAAAGACTAGCATCCTTCACATTATTGGCGAACTCAGTTCATAGAAACAAGCAATTCAACCATTCTATGGGTAAATCAAAAGCGCCACTGGAATATTTTTCACTACCCAATCATACACGCAAAAAGGGGCAATGCCACCATAGGGGCTGGTATGGGCGGCTGCCTCAGGTGGCTAGAAAGTGTGCACCTAGTTTGAGTCGTCCAGGTTGGCCCATGCTAGTTTTGTTCGTCCCAACGCACGAGCAGGCAATGTAAAAAATTAAGAAAAATGTTTCAGTTTGGATGGGCCAATAACATAAGTGCAAGGCAGGCCCTATAGCAGGCTCGCGGCCGAAATGTGTGCCTCCCATATCGATCGACAGTAGGAAAAATCCCAATTCATTTGCTCCAGCCTCCAGTCTGGTTCGCTCCTAACCTAGCCGTCGCTGGACAGACCGACACATCAATTCCTCGCGCCCTCGGTGGAGGGCGGCCGCCGGGCTTCAAGCGGATGGAAGGACAAGAAGATGAAGATCCAACCCTGGGTCTAGCCTGCATGGGAGGCAGCAGCGGCAGCACAGGCATGGCATCGAGCTTGCACAAACGAACAGTCACAGCTTGCAAGAGTAGCATGCGCAACGAGCAGGTACATCACATTCCTGATTATATCTAATTCAACTCTTCAATTTCTAGCCAATAGTTAAACCTGGCGGTGTTGTAAAACTGCTTGTATGTAGGGAATCTATGAGAAAATGAAACCAATTTCTACTTATTTTATAACTCCCCCAATCATTACGGAACTGACTGAATCTGATGTATCTAATCAAGTTTCCGGTGCAAACATACAAGCTCATGTTGTTCTTTAGCCTGAAGTGTCTAAAGAACAGACTGCTAATGAAGGATTTGATGAAAACATTTTACATGCTCCTGGTGATGAACATATAGTGTCTAATGAGGGATCTAATGCAAGCATTTTGCAAGCTCATTGAAGGATTTAGTATCTAATGATGATCTGCTATGTTGAGAGAGACGGAGATTTGCAGGCATTGATGACAAGCAAATTATAGTGCATTTTCATAGCTTGGGGAAACGTCGAGGCCATCTACCAGCCGTATCATGACAACATAGCATAAATACTTTTCTAATCTAAACTACTTTGGATCATTAGCTGGTTTTCAAAGTGCATGTAGCTTCACATTTCTCAAGTTATGTTGGTTTCGGAAGTGCAAGTGCCTTCGTATTTTTTAAGTTAAATGTTCGCCCCTGGTAACTTGAATTCGTGGATCCGCCACTGCACACAAATCATACACGAATGCCAGTACGAATTAAATGAAATGGAGGGACTTATGCTAGCTCATTGTACAGGCTCACTGCAGCTCTGCTTGCGCTTGGGATGTTCCATGTACAAGTCCATGTTACCACTTGCTTGGATGTGCAGGCCTTGTGCTCCTTGCATCCCCCTCTGCATTTTTGACACGGCGAATGGTTGATCAAATAAGAGGAATCGACCTTGATGTTGTACCGGAGGACAGATACTTACAAGGTTATACGGGTGTGCATGATGTGTACCAGATCCCGTAGCACCGTCATGCTTCGCTAAAAAATGGATTTGCTTGTTTCAGATGATATCTCCAGAAGAAATAAGAGTTAAAGTCAGAGTTGCATAGGCGTGTAAGATAAGACAGCAGTGAAAGGATATCCAAACATCATAGGAACAGTGCACAAGGGAGTGATGTGTGGATACCTAGTTCGGGCCGGCGTTTGGGCATGCTTTCCTAGCTAGAGTGCGGGTCACTTCAGAGCCGTTGTGGGTGATGCGCTGGCGTTGGATGGCCGCACACGGATGCAGATCTTGAGTGGCAGCGGAGCGCTACGATGCGGTGGATGAGACCGTTGGTGAAGCCATAGCGGCCTCGGGGGGCGGAGGTGCGACGATGTGCTCGGTGAAGTAGCCCCGGTGAGATAGGAGACGGTGTCAGTGAAGTGCACCTGATGCGGTGGAAGTCGGTGTCTATGAGGCACGTCGGGTGCGGCGGCCGATGTTGTCGGTAGACCACCTGGTGCGGTGGACGAGGGCGTAGATGAGGTAGCTCGGGTGCGATGGTGAAGCGCGACCGTCGTCTTCGTCATCGTTGTCCGGCACAGAGGTGGGGAAAGAGACGAGATGCGGGGCGATTCAAACTTTCCTTGGGTTGGCGGCAAATAAGGGATTTGAGCAATCTGGGCGCGGAAGGGGACGATGGAGAAGAGAGATTTTGCAGGGATAGAATTGGGGCCGCCAGATATTTCAATCCGAAACATGGAAGTGCGAACTTATTTTATCGTCGTCCTTTTTCGGGGGGGGGGGGGGGGGTGGGGGAGTGGGGGGGGGGAGGGAGGGGTGGGTGGCTGGGTGCTACGCATTCGTCTGACACACGCGACCACCCCGACAGGACTATGCTTCGGTGCCTTAAGACACCTGCCTTTGTGTCCATGACATGTGGGCCCAACAGGTGGCTGGCGCACATGTCAGTGACCCAAAGGCAGGTGCCTTTAAGGCACCGAAGCAGCATCCACCCCGACACGACCCTGGTCTTCCTGGTGCGCCTACATTTGAGAATGCAAACGAATCTGTATGTATTACCATGCCCGTGTTTTCCTTGCAATAATTGGTCATTCGAAACGAGATACTCCCTCCGTTCACTTTTGTAAGTTGTTTCAGACAACTTAAAATGAACTGTTTTTCCTCTGAAATGTCTTCAAGGTCTTATAAAAGTGAACAGAGGGAGTACTGTAAATTAACTAATGAGGAGTTATTTGAAGAAAAAAATGAAACGGTATCCACGGTATCCACACTAACGTGGATTAGAGTGTGTGTCACATAATTAGTTATTTGAATTAGATTGTGTGTCATGTAGCGATCTCCAATTCTAACGTGGATTTCGCATTTCACTGTATCCACGCTACTTTTTTTAATACAAATTCATATGTATATGATGAACACCATGGTAGTGAGAAAACTTTTGGATGGATTCAAACATATGACCTACAAAAAAGCACAACAAATTGAGTCAATGTCAACTTTTCGAAACTTAGTATGGCACGAATTCGAAATAATTACCCGTATGCATGGTCCTCAGTTCAAATCTTACAATGTACACCGAATTGAAACATCGATATTAAGTCTCGTACTATGTACATTCAAATGTTGTTTTTAGCCCCCCTCCCAACGCACACACGCTACATACTACCTGTATGGTCAATCTTCCTCTCCTAACCACCTTAGGATGCTATCGGTTTCCAACACACGTTCATTCTTTCTCTCCATGTTTTGATCTCTAAGTCTGTCAACTACACAACCCCTGTACCTCACACACCCGCCATTGCACCCCATGCCGAGCTCTCTCTCTCCCTCTCCCTCTCACCCTCTCGCGCTAAATACATCCATTGCCTATCTAGCCCCCCCCCCAACAAATCGTGCGCACGCACGCACCTTGACTATCTAGGTCACTCCCTCGAGACTGTCTCACTCTTTCTTCCGCACGGCGGGCCACACTCACTCAATCTCGCTCTCTTTATCTGAGTCTCGTTTAACCTCGTTTTCTTTCACACACAAATGATATATCTCCCTGTTCGGGCCTCGATCGACACACATACTCTCTTACGTAGATTGTCTATCTAGGTCAGTCCATCCAAGCCGCCCCCACTCTTTTGATCTCATGTCGGGCCATGCTCACTCAATATCTCTCTCTCTCCCTCTCTCTCTCTCTCTCTGTATGTCTCGATTGACCTTGCTCTTTCTCGGACAAAAACGATGTATCACCATGTTTGAGCCCAATTCGACCTATTCACATTGTATACTCTCTCACCCACATTGTCTATCTAGGTCAGTCTCTCCAACCCGTCTCACTCTTTTGATCGCATGGCAACCCTATGTGATCGATTGACCTTCCTTCCTCCCACGCACAAAATATATCTACACGTCTGTGACTGGATCATCTCTCAAGCTCTATCTTACAGCCCTCACCCTTGCCAAAAGCTCAATCGGACAATATCTCTCCAGAGCATATATATCTGTTTAATGAATGTCGGACCACACTCACTTTGTCTCTCTAGCTATCTATATGTCTCTCGATTGACCTTGCTTTCGCACACCATATCTTCCACGCATTGAAGGTTCCTCTCCATTGCTCGCAAAGCCGGAGCTATTTACATTGCGAGGGCACTCCAACCTTGGATTAATTTATGTAGGCATTTATTCTGGTCGGTTTAGATTATATTTCCGTAGCATTCGGCCCACAACTACTCCAAACACTGTTGCAACCCCCGCAACTCCCCTAGTTGATTTCCCTCTGGCTCGGTCATCGCTCTCTCTCACGTCCTTTCTCGCCTTCAACGTCGCACCATGGTATTATTGCAAAAAAAATTGTTGTTCTCTTTAATTATTATAAATAAGCTACAAAACTACACACCAACAGTCCACTTGGAATGGAACAAATTTTGACCCACAAATTAAAATGCTACAAACTACACACCGAGGGGCCCACATCTCATGAAACAAATTTGGACCCATATACAAATTAAAAAATTAAGGACGAGGATCGAACATGCGACCGGGCCTTCAAGCCGCACGTCAATAGGCAACATACGTAGAATAGCAATGTTTGTTGTACCCCCCTTTGTTTACGTAATGTTTTTATATTACCACAGCCTATTTAATGGATAACATGTAATATTATTTGTCGTACTATCCGCCTTCACTTACTGGTGGGTTCCATGTGTGCTCTCTCTCTCTCCTCCCCTTCTGTGTTTAGACGCACGGGCAAACACGATGAACTCGCGGGCGATGTTGCCGTTGACCATATCTGGACGCGTTCACAAGTTACGGCACCAGTTTCATGTACTAGCAGCACTAGTCAGTGTGTACGTGCAATGCACGTTAATTTGGAAGTATATTAAGTGCATGCGGATATTAAGTAGGATATTATTTGCGTGCTATTATGTGATTACCACTATTTTTGGCATGAAATTAACTGCACGCTAAACGTGTTGAGCGCTCGACATTTAAGCAGTCTAGGTCGTTTGATGACTAGGAATACGTGTGGCTTGATGACGTTTTATATTTAATTTGATACGGCTCTAGCAGAACATTCAATCAATCAAACCATAGATTTCGTTCAGTCTGACTTCGACTTTAAATTATACAACGATTGATATAAAATAAACGGAAATGATAAACGTTCGGATTTTAAGCATGGCAATCCGAACGTTTTTCATGGCAATGTTTAGATTACGCGGCGGCGGTCGGGGCGTCTTACGGTGGGAAGCGGCTTCTCTGTCGTGCTCTATGTGTCATCGAGCCACTGACCGACGGTGACGGCGGTGTCTTGCGCCGTTGTTGGCGTACTCCTGGACGTTGGCCTAGCTTCAAGGAAGGCCAAAATGTTCTAGACTTCGGAGCGAGTCAACTCGCGGGAGGAGGCGACTGGCGTTGGTGCAAGGAAGCGGTCGACGGCGGCCATCCATGCCACTGAGGGGGGCACTGGCACCCGCGCGGGGACATGCGCTGTCAACAGCGCGGCGGAGACATTCGTGTGCACGGGCACCGGCATGGGCACACACGTCAGTGCACGTGCAAGCGCATGCGCTGGCAGGTGCACGGGCACCGGCACCGGTACGGGCATGCGCATCAGTGCACGCGCAGGCGCATGCGCTGGCAGGTGCACGGGCGCGTGAAAGTCGGCAGGGACCTCGTGGAACCCCGTGGATCAAGCTCGGCGACAATGTGCGGCTCCCAGCCCATCAATGCCACGGGGATGGGCGCTGGTGCAGTCGGGGCCACGGGAGCCAGAACAGGAGCGGGGACAGGCGCGCCATCTTCCTGCAAGGCGAGTTCAAGCTCGTCCCAAAGTGCCTTATGTTCTTGAGACTCCGGCTGGGTGTCTTCCTCAGGAAACTGGAAGACTAAGGGCAGACCATCGTGATGTGGCATGGCGTATGTTTAGGTCAAGCTAGTTGGAGGTAGACGACAGGAGAATCGGAGAGGAAGAGAGAAGATTGTAGCGATACCGGGTAGTGCGAGGTTGATTTTAAACTGCGGCCCCGACAACATTAAAAGTGGGAGCAGTTGGGACGAAGGTGGGCGGCGGAGCATGGTCAAAGGGCTCACCTCCCAGTGAGCCTGCACAGTGGTCTGATCGCACGCCTCCCTGTCAGCCGGCGCAGCGGTCTGCTCGCACACCTCCCATCGACTCACACGCTTGCTCGGACAGCACCTGCCAATGAGAAGCGGCGACTCGTGGCGCCACATAAACGCCCACGGTTTCAATAGTGAAAGCGTTCGCCTTAACGTGGCAGATCTTTGTTCCAAAATACCTTGGCTCTTCATTTGTGCAACTTGTCATAAGCAGCTTGTCTCAAATTGAAGAAAAAACTTACGAAGTAATATTTGTGCCATATCACGTGACCATGCTCAGTTTCAAGAATTTATGCTCACTTTTGGATTTTATAAAATTTAAGATCCAGGATTCGAAACAATATCATAACCTGCATCATGCAATAAATTTTCAAGCCGTACATCTGTCCTGTTGTATTTCTTAAGAAAGGATTTGGTCAAACATTTTGCTTAGTTAGACTTCAGACAAGTTATATATGCAGAGTAAAAGGATAATCCCTCCGTACCAATGCATTGCCTGATATAAGTACTAGGCACGAACAAACGGGCACAATTATGTGCTCATCCTGGTGTAGTAGTAGTAGTACTAGGCAATGCAGTTGACGGGTGACCTTGACGAGCGGCGACCGAGGGAATTGAACCGTGCTCGGCATGGTAGGTAACGTTGTCTAGTTACTAAAGCATCCATACATTGTTCACCAGTAGCCATTATGGACCAGGGACATGAGGGGAATTTCCAAGGGCTGGAATTCTGGCCGCCAGATATTTTGACTTGAAACGCTGAGGCTCGACTGGTTGGGGTTGCCTAATGTGCATACCACGCACGCCACCGAAGGACACGAGCCCGATTTTTTTATTTTTTTTATTTTTTTAGGATCAACACGAGCCAAGGTCTGGCTGGTACACCGTTGGGTGCTACCATTCGAGAATATGAAAGGAACCTTTTAAATTGCCAAACAAATCTATGTGTATTACAATGCCCGTATTTTCCTTGCAAATACTAATCTCAACATGGTAATTGATTTATGACGAGTTGTTGAATTAGAGTGAGTTTGTGATATAGTGATCTCAACGTGGATTTCACATTTCATGGTATCCCTAGTAAGTTTTCCAATGCAAATTCATATTTAAAAGATGAACAATATGGAGGTGAGAAAACTTTGTATGTATCAAGCATATGACCACACACACACACACACACACACACACACACACACACACAGAGACACACACACAAACACAACAACAATCCAATAAGTATAGTGCATCTATTTTTCCAAACCATGCATGTATGACACGAATTCAAAAATACTCCTTCTACTCCTAAATATTAGTCGTTTAGAGAGTTCAACAAGTGACTACATACGGAGCAAAATGAGCGAATCTAGACTCTAAAATATGTCTATATACATCCGTATGTGCCAGTCCATTTGAAATCTCCAAAAAGACTAATATTTAGGAACGAATGGAGTAAAATCTAAGACATGCATGGTCCTCAATTCAATATTTAAAATGAACATGAAACTGAAACATGAATATTAAGTCTAGTACTACAATAGATGCAAATGTTGTGTTTAGTTGGAGCCATGATTGTCGGGGGTCAACCCCTCGACCTTAGATAAAATTGTGGAGCTCTGTTTAGGGTTGTTTAGATTATATTTATCCCCACCCTCCCAACCACTGATTGTTTGTGCACCCGCCACCCCTCCTCCCTGGGAGAATATCATGTGCCCCCATACCTTAGATTCTATATGCCGATACGAGTTGCTTGGAGCTTGTAGATCTGAGATATAGCAGCTCACATGATGTGTCTTAATATTTTTACAGGAAACCTTGATGAGTTTGAGAATTGCACACAATTTGTACAAAAACTACTCAGATGCCCTTGGATCCCATATCCAACAACCTCGAAGCTCGTATCACCGTAGCATCTAAGATGAAGGAGGACATCATATTCTCCTGTATGTAAGAATATCATGTGCTACCACACCTTAGATGCTTTGGTGATACAAGCTCTTCGGAGCCGTTGGATTTGTGACCCAACTCCTCCTCGGTGGTTCGAATGTTTTTTTTTTGCAGAAAAGCCCCAAAAGAGTTTGGCCACTACTTACAAGCACAAAGATTGCTCTGATGCCATTGGATCTCAGATCAGCCAACCTCGAAGCTCGGACCACCGTAGCATCCAAGCTGCGATAGCACCTTATGTTTTCTCACACGGGAGAATATGAGGTGCTCCCACACCGTAGATTCTATGGTGATACGAGTTCACTGAGATTGAACAGCCCACAGTAGGAGGTTTAAATGGTTTTGCAATATACGGCTGAGAGAGTTTGGGAAATGCGCAGAAAGTACAAGTACTACGTATGTGCCATCTGATCACTGATCATACGACCTACATGCCCATATCACCGTAGCGGGTAATTAAGCTACGGGGAGCACCTAATATGAGCAACGGGGAGCCATTGGATCGAAGATGCAGCGGCACACACGAGGCTTGAATGTTTTATTTGCAAAAAAACCTTTGGAGAGTTTGGAAATTGCGCATAATTACGAAGACTACTCCCAAGCCATTGGATCTCACTTCCAACGGTGTAAAAACTCGTATCACCATAGCATCTAAGCTGCGAGGTGGATGTGATATTCTATGCCACTGTCATTTTTGTTCGTAAACTTGCAAATTACGTGTAAGTCGTGCCGTTCTTGTCTAACCGCGCAAAGTGTTTGTTAAAAAAACCATCCTACACTGAAATATCGGAACAACACACATGGGTCCCACTTGTCATTAATCAAATTTGGACCTAAAACTAACAAATCTGACAGATGAGATTCGAACTGGCAACCTGGACTACAAAGCGTAAGTCGATAGCCTGAAACAACAACGGTTGTTGGCTTTGTCCCATAACTTGATTTTATATAGTATTACGTTGAGTAGAGTAGAGGGAGTGCCTCGTCAACACGTGCATGACCGTTGACTCACTTACTTGTGGGTCCCAGGTCTGCGATCTCAATATCTCTTCTCTCCATCATCTAACCTTTGCACGAGCACACACGAAGAGCGGTGCTAGCTTGCCGTGGTGTTATTACAACTAAAAAAGAGCTTGGAAGATAGAAGAATCGCCTAGAACAAGAGACGTTCTGGTTGGTTGAGATGGAGCTAACCACATCTATCCTCCGTGCCACGTTTGCATGATGAAGCTGTGTGGCTAGTGGGGTGTTTTTGACCGACTGGCTGGCTCCCGAGGTCGAACCATAGGTACTACATTTGATACAGTATATTTTCACACGCAGATTTTTCCTCCGTGCCGAGACGTGGCACACGCTACCGTGCGGTTTTGGGGTCCTCCCGGGTGGTGCACACATATATTCTTCCTGACGTGGGACGCCCTACAGAGCAGCGCCGAAGCAAGTAAATGAGTTGTCAAATCACGAAAGACCACCTTTCCCACCGAGTACAGCAGTGAAGCATGGTGGCTAGCTAGTTGGGCTAGTTCGACCGGTTAGCTAGGCCGCCGCCACATTTGTTTTTCACCCCCTTTTTTATCTACTTGCCGGCAGGTAAATTTAAATATCCACCGCGGCGTTGCTCTGGTGTTTGGGTGCGGTAGGATTTTTAATTTTTTGATTGACGGGAGCAGGCGCGGCAGGATTTTTAATTTTTTGATTGACGGGAGCAGGCGCGGCAGCAATTAGTCACGACGACTCCACCTGTAAAACCCTATGCTCCCTGATGTGAGAAATCGTCGACTGGTGTTTTACCGTGGTGAAAACCAAAAGATTCGCCGCTCCTCGGCTGGCTCCCTCTGCCTTCCCGTAGATTGCATTGCCTTTCAGTCGTTTCGCCCCCTTTGCTTCCTCTCCCCATTGCTTCTACCCGGCGCCATGGTGGCGCAGCAGATCATAGAGTCCGAGGTGAGGCGCCTGACACAGGAGCTCCATGCCAAGGATGCGGAGCTCATGGCCAAGGACATGGAGCTCCGTGAGCTCAAGGAGGATAGGAGTGCCATGCTCCTCCGTTATGTGCGGGAGTTCACGGAGCCTCAAAAACGACAGGCGTCCACCACAAAGATGCTCGAGGCATCGGCGGTGTTACTGCAGAAAGCGGGAGATACGATAGGCCGTCAGGGGAGCCGGTTGGAGCGCGAGCGGGCCGATCGTGACAAGGTCCAGGATCGCCTCAGCCACTTGGTGAACCAAGTTGCCACGCACGTGTTGCGACTGCGTGATGCCTACTGTCGTGCCCGCGCGACGATGCCGGCGGTCGGGCTAAACCCGTTCGACCACCCGATCGACTTCAACGAGCTGCGGCTTCCTGACCTTGTCTCCTTCTTCACCTATATCTCCGAGGAGCTGAGCCGTCTCCGCGCGATGGTGGGGGCTTAGCTGGACAAGGAGGGGTTGCAGGCTTCCGTCACCGTTGCCGGGCGAATCCTTTCAGGGCTCCGTCACCGGAATCCATTCGTGCCATTGGACGCCGTCTTTGACGAGCTGGCTTCTGTCGACCGGGAGAGGGTTCTGCGGGCGGTTGCACCCTGCATCATCAACATCGTGCACCTCGAGAAGCAGAGGGACTTCGTGCACCTCCATGTCTCGGCGCAACATGACCGTTGGATCAAACTCAGACGATGCAGATCAGTCACTGTAGCACAAAGCGTGTGGGTGTGTTTGGTTGCATTCTCATCTCAATATAGTTGTTTCCTCTTCGTGTATTTTTGTTAACCTACTAGTGTGGACTCATGCACCCTTCATGCACTCTGCCAAACACCCAAAAGTGGGTCGAGAAGGGAACTTTTGCTCCCATCCCGTGCACCCGTCATACACCCTGCCTAACACTATTCGTGCTTCATATGGTTCATGTTTCGTGGAGTAATGTAGCACCGTACTCTCCATGCACTATAGACCTACTTCTGTTAACATTGATCTCACCGTTCATTCTCGATCGGACAGTCGAAAAAGCGGTACTATGTTACATATAGGAGTAGTTGACATGCGCACAACATCATTTGTTATCGTCATATCTTACTGCACTAGCAACAAGATTGTGTAGTACTGACGTATGAACCACTGCACATGCCTAGTAGTAGGAGCACTGTGTATGTTCAAGTGGCTGCCGTGTTTCACACTCCTCCGTCGTAAGAGTAGAAACGCTTGTTGTAATCATTTTTTTCTTCAGAAAAACAGTGGACACGCTCTACCATGCGGATCCTCCTCCAGCCATGCATTAAATTGCTCACTTTCACCGACGTGTGGGACAACCAGCACCTGGGTCCACCAGCCATGCACTAAATTACTCCATAGTAGAGTGACGGTAGACTACCCCGATCGAAGTGCCGCAGTAATGCCCAATGAGCCGTCAAATCACAAAACCCCCTCCTTTCCATCAGTAAGTTGGATGGACAAAGAAACCATCATTTCACTCTTCTCTCTCAGCTTCCTCTCTTGAATAAAAACCCCACTCGCTTCGCTTCTCCCTCATCTTGTTCCTCCTTTCACTCTTCTCTCTTAGCTTCCTCTCTTGGATGGACGCTGGAGCACCGGCCGACGTGATGTCTATGGCTCTGGCCAAAACCGTCGAGGCTCATGGTACGAAGAAGTGCAAGCACCCGGCTGAGCCTACCGCAGACAAGCTCAGAGCCATCGCCCTATCGAAGCCCCCCTCTCCGGGATCCCTCATTAAGCAAGTCCAGGTAATGTCTCTTGTTGACGATCTTTTTCTCGATCTTGATCGTGTTTTTTCATCTAACACGTAGTACTAGTACTGGTAGTACAACTTTCTGGGTGATCTTGCATGTGATTTTAGTGTGCCAAATAACGGTTCTAAATTCCTCTTTTGACCAAAACATGCGATAGGTTGACACTGATTTCTTATAGATTACTTTCAACTACTCCCTCTGTCCCGAATTTCTTGTCTTAGATTTTTCTAGATACGGATGTATCTAATACTAAAATGTGACTTGATACATCCATATCTAGACAAATCTAAGACAAGAATTTTGGGACGGAGGGAGTACTATATGAACATCAATGCTACCTTTGAAGAGGGTATATTTGCCTCAGTAACTTGTGTTATGGATATGGCAAGTAATCCCTCTGCTCTCATGCCTTTGAAGACATGTTCTAGTGTCTTTGTTCACTCATTTTTGTGCGTATATGCAGTCATATATGGAGTATAATATTGAAAATCATCTTATATTTCTGAACGGAGGAAGTAATAAAATATGGTTTCTGTTTGAATTAGAACCAGGTCCGCGGTGGAGATGAAGTTATCAAAGTCATGCCGTGTGAACTGGAAGACCTGGGGATGAGTTCTACTGCTAAACTATCCAGCTGGTGTGTCCTTGTCGCCACGTGTCATGAACTAGTGTTTTCCTGTAGCATTGTTGTCAGGCGTGTTCTCAAGGATGTACTTGACCACAACAATTTCCTGGCTGTGCCTTCGATCATGAAGGGTGTGGTTCTTGTAAAGCTTCCCAACAAATCTGATGCGGCATTTCTTCATCATCATGTTTATGAGTGGAAAGACCACTCTGTTAGGTTCTCCAAGGTTGACGAGATGGTGATGGTGCATGTAGACATCTCTCACAAAGTCCATGGCCTAGTCAGTTATGCGGGGTTCATCTCGTAGGTCGGTGCCAAGAAATAGTCTGCAGAGTTTAATTAGTGCAACTTTGCTTGTCTGTAGTAAGTACTATTGTTCAGTACTTGATTTGTGTTTGTGAACCCTGTATTGTTTATTAGTACTGCCACTTTTGGTGTGTGGTTAGTCCTGAGAACGGTCTATGTTAATGTTTGTCCACTCAATTCAGTCTATATATTTTGAAGTATCCAGATCATCTTTTTTGTGAGGACGGTTTATCAATTATGGTTACACTCCAATATCTGCATGGATTGCAGGGTTTATCGCACCCACCAGGATTTCCAGTCCCATGGATGTTTGGTCCATACAATTTGTCACGACCTTTGGACTGTCCTGCTTGTGGAAGTAGGCGGGGCCCCTGCATGCCACCCGTAGTTGGACGATCAATCTTCTGTTTAGTACTTCAACATAGTAATTTCCTGGTAAGGATTCACTCGTGTCACATCAACTAAATCTTATTGATTTACTGTCTAAATCTTATTGATTTAATGTCATGTTTTATTTCTTTTCCTGCAATTTTACAATGCAGGTTTTGCCATGTGACATTCATCACAGAATAAACTATTTGGTTTGCTCTACGATGGCTATTTTTGCAGGTTTCACTTCCTATGTCATGTCAGTAACGAAGGCATTGTCCATCACTTATATTACTGGAAAATATTGGATCAGTCTGTTGTCTGAGTACAAGCTGAATCCCTATGATGAACTGTAGTTTGGTTTAACAAAAACGCCACAATTAGTCCTTCTCGCATTTAAAAGAAATGAAGAAAAAACTGGATCACGGTAACGGATCCTAGTCAAGTTAGAAAGCTGATCATAGTAGACCAGACACGATCGCTGTTGTCTCACACATCGGTACCACCTTCAGCAACGGATCAAGCACCGGCAGTTGCTCTAGCACTGACAGCGGCAGCAGCTCAGTCCGATCCAGCTGAGGATTGGGCACCGACCGCGTCAGCGGATCAATCTGATCTACCGGAGGATCGGGCATCGACACCGGCACCAGCTCTACAAGGAGCACCATCTCCGGCAGCAGTAGCGGCTTCGGCACCTGCACCAACACTTGCACTTGCATCTTCTCTGGCCCGTGCAGTGGCAACCGAATGAGCAGTTGCACCGGCAACAGACTGGGCTGCAGTTCGCACTTCATATACCAAAGTCCTTACAAAAACCGACATGTCCACCTTCTTGGTAAGCATTGGCCGCCCAAGTGCTTCGTTCTTTTTTCTTTCCATTTTGTTTCACATGATTCACTGTTTTGATCTAACTGTTTGGGTATGTCTTCTTGTTTGCAAACAGAGAATTCCTAGAGCAACGAGGGAGTCATTCAACAATCCGGGCGACCGCGGCCAAGTTTCTCTTACCAGCCTTGGTGTGAATGAACCTGCTCAATATACCGTAAGTACAAAGGATGGTCGCATGATAATTGATGCTAAAGGATGGTCAAGGTTCAAATCTAAATCATATCTTGCGGTAGGGGATGATGTCAAAATCAAACTTTCTCGGCAAGGAGAGCTGGTCCAAATCAACTTTGAAATTTTTCAGTAGCAGCACGCAACTGCCGAACTGATCTATCCTCCAAGAGATTTTGATGCCATAATCTGGCATGGTGAAACAAGTGTCCTGTGTGTATAAGTAGTATGAAAGTATTATTTATCACATGGTATATCGTTGATAGAATTGCAACTCTCATTGCTGGTTAGGAACTGTCGTTCGATTTCATTCCAACAGCTGTCGTGCTTTATTCAATTTTGTGTATTCGCCTTGTGACAGCATCTAAAACCAGAGCCGCACCGATCGCTTGCAATATGAAAAGCGATGAGGTACACATGGCCCCCCAAACATGCAGGGTGGGCCTGCGGCCCAAAGTCTAGAACCATGAGCCTGTGTGAGTATTATATTCTCAGCTCAACCCCCATAAAAAAAGTTGAACCCCCATAATGCCCGTGCGTTGCACGTAACATCAAGATGCATTTGTATGAGTATTTTATCTTGTGAGAGAAAAGGATGAACGGGGGAAGGCCTTATTTGCCAATGTGGAGAGGTGTGTGGGTACCTTTTTGGAAAATTACCATAGTTTCCTTCCTATCCATCAGATATAAATCGGACGGCCTATATTGCAGGATGTCAGGCACACCATCATCACCAACGCATCTATACTGTGTTAAAAACAACTCTGTTTTTTATAATTATATATGTTATATATATTCCCCTTGATTTTTCTTATGTATAAAGTTGTGATATAAAAGATTTGTATATTTCTTTACAAAGGGAGTATCTCTCTGTCAAAAATATATTTATGTGTAACTACTCCTGTCTTTCTACTTCCTTTCGCTGATATGTGGGGCAATCGGCAACGGGGTTCACGTGCCATATGCACAAATTAGAGTGCACAACTGCATGGTAGACACACCCTGGTCATAGCGCCACAGTAATGCCCAATGAGTCATCAAATCACAAATCCCCCCCCCCCTTTCCAGCTTTAGCAGTAAGCTGGACGGACGAAGCGGCAATATTTCACTGGGCCTGAATCCCCTTCTCCCTCGTCTGCTTTTTCAGAGAAAACCCCCTCTCGGCGAATGCATAGGGTTTTCTCATGGAGAACCAGGTACAAATTCTTCATCCATCCCCGATAAATCAAAGTCCCTTGGTCGCAGGTAATCCTAGGATGGCAGCCGCCGCCGTTGATGCATTTTTCTTCCTACTGAATCTAGTGTGTTTCATTTGCAGTGCCCAAAGTGCGAGGACCCTACAGGTTTCTGCGCCCTCGGCGAGACACCACACTTGTTCCTTCTCATCCTAGCACAGGATTTTAAAAACGCGCACTGTATGTTCCTAGAATCCACTTTTCTATCCGGGAGGGTGGGGTTTTTTTGAACATGCTGTCGACTAATTTGGAAATTTGGATTGCTATATTTGGATAAAAGGTACTACTAGTACGATGGTCAACACTGACGTGAAGGAGGAAGTTATTTCTAGATTTGGATAGGGAATACATTGTGTTCTCATATTATTTTTCCTGCAGTGCATTATTTGCTCTGCCAGAACACATGTACTCAAGATGCTCGGCCTTGCCATAACTGAATACACTAGTTTAATGGTCACAGTGAAGACAAGCCATGGATATAAGTTCCAAGTTGGGTCCATGAACCAGGAAGGTCGCTGCTTTTTTTATGGCCGAACTTGGATAAACTTTCTCAAGTGTTACAGACTGAAAGTTGGCGCGCGAATGTTGATGGAAATAGCAGAACCTGGTCTCATCTTCACTGTGATCTTCCACCCCGACGTCGTTCCAATTGTTCATCCATGTTAGTTTTGTATCTGGTTCTTGCTTGTTGCCTCGATTACTTCTTAATCCACCTATTCTGTCTAACTAATCACAATTTAACTTCAGAAGTAGCAACGAATCTCTCACGAAGATGCTACTTCTAACTAATATTTTCTTATAATTGGTGGCACGTGTAGGTTTTTTCAGAGTTAAGGAGGCTGCTCGTTTGTTATTCTGTAGTAACTCGGCTGTTACTGATGGCACTGAAGTTGACTGGGACGACATCCAGAAGTTCCTACACTTTATTGATCGTCTTGAGGTGCTTGTGGGGCGTTTCAATGGTGGAAGGCCACGTGGGATATGTGTGCCACTGCTGCACTCGTTGAACAGGTCCAACTGTGTCAAGAAACTTATGGTACGAGCTGTTTTCTGTTATATATGTTGTTCATAAACTATTTCTTATACACAGTTTTACAGTTGTAGTCTTCTTGAAACAGAAACTGCCCAGTTCTGTTGTTCCTATATAGATGCATGACCATGATCGGGTCAGACTTGCGCTTGGTCACAACATGATGTTTATGTCGACCTACTCCATTCCCCTTGGAGGTGAAAAGATACTTATTCATGGGTGGTCTCAAATAATGAAGGCCCGTCCATCTTGGAGAATAGGACAGAGGATTATGTTCATGCTTTTCCATGGCTCTAAAGCGAATATCCTATTTATTGACCACATTACGAGATGAAGCCGCTTTAAGAAAGTTGTGAATGCACGGAGTGGCGCCTCGGCCTTGTCCTGGGGCTTGGCGGCCTCACCCTTGGTTAACTGTAGGCAAAGTAGCACTGTTCGAGGCGTGCTTTGTACGGTTGAACCTGTATAAGTACTCATACTGCTTTCAACTATGGCTGTTAAGTGCCCCTGCTGGTTTCAGTTAAGGTTGTTAAGTACTCCTGCTGCTTTTACAGTCTGTCGTGTTTCTTCAGTCCTATCTTTCCCAGCCGCCAAAACCAAACCAGCGCCGACGGGGCCGCCTACTTCCGCCTCCCACGGCTGGCTGCGCCTCAGCGCATGCATCGCCGCCCCACTGTCTCCTAAATCGTTAACTCCGACGTCCTCCGCGCGCTTTGATGCGCTCGCCGAGGCACCGCCCTCTTGCGTTGTTAACATGGTCAACAAACAACAGGAATCGACAGAAGTACTTGGAGAGGATGGAAGTAGGGGCCCACCATGTCAGCGTATGGAAAAATGAAATGCTTCCTTCTAGTGCTTTCCTGACATCTAGGACCCACGACATTGTGAGCGTATATAGTCAATAGACAAGAGAACAGCACAAGATCGGCTGACACCTGGGACATAGCTGCTCGAGCAGTATTTTTTTGTTATTGTTGACACGGAGCAGGGTTTGAACTGGGTTGTGGCTCGTCTAGCCCTGGCTTATATTTTATGTTCACCATGTGACCAGCCCAGCTATTTTTTCTTTGTGAAAATGAGCCCAGTTTATTTTTTCTGAAGAATACCCAAACCAGGCCTACTTATTTTTCTACGCCCTGATGGGCTGCAACTCTTTCAAAACGCCTGCAAATCTTGAAAGCAATATGAAATGGGTTGTAAATATAAAAACAGATGACAAATTGGCAATTACTTTATAATTTCTGAATTTTTTCACATTTTTAGATTCCTATTTCACTGGGCATTAACCTAATTTAAATATATCTTCAATGTACTTTAAATCTGGCTCGACATTTCGGTATTAAAAATAGTTTGGAACCCACAGAAATATGCGAAATTGGCCCTGGCCAACCAAAAAAAACGACTGCAATAATTTGCATAAGAAGTTGCAATGAGCTATATATAAATTATTAAAAAAAGAGGGACTGGTCTGACTTGTGGGCCTGTTAAGTTGGCGCGTATGCAAGAATTTTTAAGTTATTATATACGTCAACAAACGATTCTAGCAGACGTAACAGTTGGATGTCAATCCAACGGCCGTCATGTTTCTTCAATCTCTGATCTTCTTGCTCCAGCCGCCAAAGCAGCGCCGGCGGGACCGCTTGCTCCCGCCTCCCGTGGCCGGTTGTGCTGCTGCGCAGGCCTCAGCGCCCCCTACTACTCCCGCCGCTGGCCAGGGCATCCCTCTACTCACCCACACCCCCTTTTATTCTGCGGCGACGGCAGCCTCACACCGCAGCCGAACCAGTGAACCCTCGTACTCCTCGCCACGCGGGCTTCCTCTGCCGCGTCTTCCCCGACTCCGCGTCGTCCCCTTCCTAGGCCTCGCCATCGTCCACCGCCATGGTGCTCTCGGCGTGGCGTGGTCAATGTGGTCAACAGCCGACTTCCATCGGAAGAGTACTGTACGTGGAGAGGCTGACAGCTGGTTCCACGGCAGCCGCAAGGAAGTGCCTCCTTATTACGTGCAAAATAATTATTCCTCCACCTGACAGTAGGGACTCACCGGACGAGCCACCAGTATTTCGCAAAAAAAACATTTCCCCCTGACTGCTGGGACCCATCGGACGGGCCACCGAATTTTGCGAAAAAAACGTTCCCCCGCTGTCAGCTCGGACCCATCGGAAGTGCCTCCTTATTACGCACAAAAAAATGAATACCCCCTGCTAGCTGGGACCCACCTTGGTGGGAGGCTGACTTGTGGGCCTACTAAGTTGACTGGGATGGAGGCCTTTGTCAACTTTAGTCAATATGAACGATTCTAGCTCCAGTGACCATACGATGTCCATCCAACGGCCGTAGTGCTTCTTCAACCTCTGGTCTTCTTGCTCCAGCCGCCCAAAGCAGCGCTGGTCGTGCTCCATGCTCCTACCTCCCGTCGCCGGCTGTGAAGCCGCGGAGGCCTCACCGCCCCCTACTACTCCCATCGCTGGCCAGGCCATCCCTCTACTCACCCACACCCCCTGTTATTCTGCGGCGAATGCAACCTCACACCGCAGCCGAACCAGTGAACCCTCATACTCCTCTACGCGTGGGCATCCACTGCCGCGTCTTCCCCAGCTCCGCGTCGTCCCCTTCCTAGGCCTCGCCTTCATCCACCGCCCTGGTGCTCTCGGCGCGGTGTGGTCAACGTGGTCAAGGAACGACTTCCATCGGACATGGACTGTACATGGAGAGGCTGACAGCTGGGTCCACGACCGCAGCAAGGAAGTGCCTCCTTATTACGCGAAAAATAATGATTCCTCCACCTGACAGTAGGGACCCACCGGACGGGCCACCGTATTTCACGAAAAAAATGTTTCCCCCCCTGACTGCTGGGACCCACAAGCTTCATCTTCGCACGCAAGGAAGTGCGTCTGGGGAAAAAATGATTCACCCCCCTGATTGCTGGGGCCCACCAGCTACATCTTCGCACGCAAGGAAGTGCCTGATAGTCGGGACCCACCTGATCGAAGCATACGTAGTGTTGTCATTCCGGTCGTGAATGTGTACATACATATTTACTGGTCGATGTAGAGGCGCACACGTGTCGTAGTAGAGGCGCGCACGTAGCATGTACACGTACGTACAGCGGCCAGTTTGCAAGAAAGAAAATACGGCCACGTATGTGTACATACGGACGGGGTCTCGAATGCCTACTCGCGCATACATACAGTCAGGGCTCGTGTACATGGCTGGGTCGGAACGGAGAAAGAGCGTCGTCATCGTGTTCATGGGGAGCCAACCGGCTGGATCGGAATGGAATGCGTCGTCGTGTTCACCGGGAGGGCTTGGACGGAATAGGCGATGGAAACGAGGCCTGGCGTACCGCAGAACGGAGGAAACAGCCTTGTGTTCGACCGGCCACGTTCGAAACGGGATCCTGTTCATCGGGAGGGGTCTGGCGTACCGCAAAACGGAGGAAACGGACCTCCTACGGTCGCAACAGGGTTCCTGTTGATCGGGAGGGGTGTGGCATACCGCAAAACAGACGAAACAGACTTGTGTTGGAGCGCTACGGTCGAAACGGGGGTCCTGTTCAACGGGAGTGGTGTGGTGTACCGCAAAACGGGACTCCACGAGATACTGTTCATCTCCACCATCGACCTCCTCCAGCCTCCATGGGGTACCGTCGACCTCCTCCAGCCCTCACAGGCTCCTGTTCATCCAGCCTCCACCACGCGCTACTCCACCGTCTACTGTTCAACCACCCCTCCACGGGCACCCCTCCATCGTATGCTGTTCATCCAGCCCTCCACGGGGTCGTCCTGTTCATCCAACCCCCCGCAACGCTCACTGTTCATCCAGAGGCAACATCGATCGGCTTCAGTTAGCAGCACTAGCGAAGGAATCGCTCGATCGGGTTCAGTTAACTGCCATTGATCGACCGCTCGTGTCCAGTAACGCGTAGCCTGCAGTGCAATCGCTCGGGTTTAGTTAGAGCTCAATGCCTCGCTCGGGTTCAGTTAGAGCCAACGCCTCGCACACACGCGCGTACGTGTACAAGAGAAACGCGCATCGCTCGGCCCCCGACCACCCACCGTAACCGAGAACTCCCCAAAATTTTCCTCGCCCTAGCTTCTACCATGGTTTTTTCGTCATGGACGGCCCAAAGAATGTCATGCAGCTGCGTCTCCGGCCCGCTCAGGACAAAAATACCATTTTCTGTCATGATTTCTTTGTCATAGAAGTTGGAGCCCACCTCATCTATGATGATACCAGGTTTTGTCACAATTATCTTCATAGAAGTGTCATAAGTATGATAGGAAAAAAATTCGTTCGGCCCAAAATGTCACGGATGTGTCTTTTTTTGTAGTGACTATTGGTTCCTAAACTATTAAGTGTTCAATTTTAGCTATTATTTAGGCATATCAGGTGATGGTGCACACGAAGCAGTACCTAGTCGGTTTGTCAGGTTCTAAAGTTGCACATGAATGTCATGTAGTAGGTTGCATTGTACTCCCTTCGCCCCTAAATATTTGTCTTTTTAGACATTTCAAATGGACTACTACACACGGATGTATATAGACATATTTTAGAGTGTAGATCCACTCATTTTGTTTCGTATGTAGTCACTTGTTGAAATCTCTAGGAAGACAAATATTAAGGAACGAAGGGAGTACAAAGCATGTTTAGGCAGTCTGGGTGTTTTTTTTTCACATACATGTATGCTCGGCTGGTTAGCATTGTTGTCAAGTTGCACACATTGTTTTTGTACTTGTGTTGAGAATGAGTATAAGTTGCATACCACACGGATGCTCAGTTGGTTTGCTCTCACTATTAACTGAATAATCGGTGACATTTTTCCAATTATATTATATGGTACGCCTACTAGTGTTGACATTTTGTTGCATTTATTTTGTATACTACGTGATTTTGTTTCTCGTTTTCCATGGTTGTAACTAAATGTAATTCCTCTAGTGATTGTAGTTAAATTATGTAGAAGTTGTATACCATACACTGTTTTTGGGTAATTCACACAAGCCATTGTAGATATTTCAATTTCTTTTCCGTTTTTTCTGTACATGATTCTGTGTCAGTAGTAGGGTGCATAATTATTGCTTGAAATAACAGGGCATCTGTAAGAGAGACGCATGACGTCCAATTTCAGTGCTACACTACTAGGGAAAAGCCAAGCAGTAGCGCGGGTTTTAGGCCTACTAGTCACTACAAAAAAAAAAGACACATCCGTGACATTTTGGGCCGAACGAAATTTTTTTCTTTCATACATATGACACTTCTATGACGATAATTGTGACAAAACCCGGTATCATCATAGATGTGGTGGGCTCCTACTTCTATGAAAAAAAATCATGACAGAAAATGGGCTTTTTGTCCTGGGCGGGCCGGAGACGCAGCTGCATGACATTCTTTGGGCCGTCCATGATGGAAAAAACCGTGGTAGAAGCGAGGGGGAGGAAAATTTAGGGGAGTTGCCGGTTACGGTGGGAGGTCGGGGCCGACCGATGCGTGTTTCTCTCGTACGTACGCGCGTGTGTGCGAGGCGTTGGCTCTAACTGAACCCGAGAGAGGCGTTGGGCTCTAACTGAACCCGAGCGATTGCACTGCAGGCTACGCGTTACTAAACCCGAGCGATCGATCGATGGCTATTAACTGAACCCGATGGAGCGATTCCTTCGCTACTACTGCTAACTGAAGCCAATCGATGCTGCCTCTGGGATGAACAGTGAGCGTTGCGGGGGGGGGGGGGGGTGGATGAACAGTGAGTGGTGGCGTTGCCTCTGGATGAACAGGACCCCGTGATGTGGAGGGCTGGATGAACAATAGATGGTGGAGGGGTGGTTGTGGAGGGGTGATTGAACAGGACCCCGTGGTGTGGAGGGCTGGATGAACAGTAGACGGTGGAGGGGAGCCTGTGGAGGGGTGGTTGAACAGTAGCCGATGGAGTGGCGTGCGGTGGAGGGTGGATGAACAGGAGCCCGTGGAGGCTGGAGGAGGTCGACGGTAGCCCGTGGAGGTTGGAGGAGGTCGACGGTGGAGATGAACATTATCCCTGGAGTCCCGTTTTGTGGTTCGCCACACCCCTCCCGATGAACAGGACCCCCGTTTCGACCGTAGCGCTCCAACCCAAGTACGTTTCGTCCGTTTTGCGGTACGCCACACCCCTCCTGATCAACAGGACCCCCGTTTCGACCATAGGTGGTCTGTTTCCTTTGTTTTGCGGTACGCCACACCCCTCCCGATCAATAGGACCCCCGTTTCGACCATAGGAGGTCCGATTCCTCCGTTTTGCGGTACGCCAGACCCCTCCTGCTGAACAGGATCCCGTTTCGAACGTGGCCGGTCGAACACAAGGCCATTTCCTCCGTTGTGCGGTACGCCAGGCCTCGTTTCCATCGCCTATTCCGTCCAAGCCCTCCCGATGAACACAACCACACATTCCATTTCGACCCAGCCGGTTGGCTCCCACGTGTTCTGTTTCCTCCCGATGAACACGATGCATTCCGTTGCCTCCCCATGAACACGACGCATTCCGTTGCCTCCCCATGAACACGACGATGACGTTGTTTCTCTGTTCCGACCCAGCCATGTACGTATGCGCGAGTAGGCGTTCGAGACCCTGCCCGTATGTACGTACGTGGCCGTATTTTCTTTCTTGGACCCTCGCCGCTGTATGTACGTGTACATGCTACGTGCGCGCCTCTACTACGACACGTGCACGCCTCTACATCCACCAGTATATATCTATGTACACGTTCGCGACCAGAATGACAACGCTACGTACGCTTCGACCAGGTGGGTCCCCGCTGTCAGGTGGAGGAATAATTATTTTGCGCGTAATAAGGAGGCACTTCCTTGCTGCGGCCGTGGACCCAGCTGTCAGCCTCTCCACGTACAGTCCACGTCCGATGGAAGCCGTTCCTTGACCACGTTGACCACGCCGCGCCGAGAGCACCAGGGCGGTGGATGACGACGAGGCCTAGGAAGGGGATGACGCGGAGCCGGGGAAGACGCGGCAGTGGATGCCCACGCGTAGAGGAGTACGAGGGTTCACTGGTTCGCTGCGGTGTGAGGCTGCCATCACCGCAGAAGAACAGGGGGTGTGGGTGAGTAGAGGGATGGCCTGGCCAGCGGTGGGAGTAGTAGGGGGTTGTGAGGCCTCCGCCGCATCATAGCCGGCCACGGGAGGCAGGAGCACGAGGCACGACCGGCGCTGGTTTGGGCGTCTGGAGCAAGAAGACCAGAGGTTGAAGAAGCACTACGGTCGTTGGATGGACATTGTACGGTCACTGGAGCTAGAATCGTGCATATTGACTAAGTTGACAAAGCCCTCCATCCCTGTCAACTTAGTAGGCCCACAAGTCAGCCTGCCACTATACTGGGTCCCAGCTAATAGGGGGAGTATTCATTTTTTTTGTTCGTAATAAGAAGGCACTTCCTTGCGTGCGAAGATATAGCTGAAGGGTCCGAGCTGTCAGCGGTGGTAACGTTTTTTTCGCGAAATACAGAGGCCCTTTCGGTGGGTCCCTGATGTCAGCTGGAGGAATCATTATTTTGTGTGTAATAAGGAGGCATTTCCTTGCTTGTGGTCGTGGACCCAGCTGTCGGCCTCTCCACTTACATTCCACTTCAGATGCATGTCGGTCATTGACCATGTTGACCAGGCCGCGCCGAGAGTACCAGGGCGGTGGACGACGGCGAGGCCTAGGAAGGGAACGACACAGAGGCAGGGAAGACTCGACAGTTGTTTCCCACGCGGAGGGGAGTACGACTGTACGAGGGTTTACTGGTTCATCTGCCGTCGCCGGAGAATAACAGCAGGTGTGAGTTAGTAGAGGGATGGCTAGGCCAGCGATGGGAGTACGATGGAGCGGTGAGGCCTGCGCCGCAGCACAGCCGGCCGCGGGGAGGAGGGAGCAGGCAGTCCCGCCGGCGCTTGTTTGAGCGGCTGGAGCAGGAAGAACAGAGATTGAAGAAGCACGACGGCCGTTGGATGGACATCCAACAGTCACTGCTTGTGCGTAGGAAAGCCTCAAATCTGTGGAAAATAGCATACAGCCCAGCTGCCATTATTTCTAATAATTTACAGCCCAATTGCTAATTCTTAAGGGTTTTTTGAAGCCCATATTCTTTTTGTTAGCACTACAGCCCATTTGCTAATTCTTAAGGTTTTTTTGGAGCCCATATTCTTTTTGTTAGCATTACAGCCCATATTGTGGCCACGGTTAAAAAATTATACGAAATTTTGCATATTTCGGTGCGGTCCGAACTGTTTTTAATCCCGAAATTTCGACTCACAATCAAACTGATTTTAAAAATAAATGTATATCAATATAAAATCCAACAAATTCTCCACACATAAAAATTAATGTAAATTAAAATCTCGAAATGAAAAAAAATATTTGAAACTAATTGTTGGTTTGATGTGTTTTAAAAATATACAGCCCATTTCTCATTACTGATGGGCCATTTTCTCGGCCAGCCGAATGAAAGCTCTCCTCGTCTTGAAAGATTTGCAGCCCAACAGGGCTGACAAAGCGACTTACTTGGCAAATCACAAAAAAACAGGGCTGTGGCCGTGGACCCAGTCTTCAGCCTCTCCACGTAGAGTACTCTTTCGATGGAATGTCGTTGAGCACATTGACCATGCCGTGCCGAGAGCACCAAGGCGGTGGACGACGGCGAGGCCTAGGAAGGGGACGACGCGGAGCCGGGGAAGACGCGGCAGTGGATGCCCACGCGTAGAGGAGTACGAGGGTTCACTGGTTCGGCTGCGGTGTGAGGCTGCCGTCGCTGCAGGGCCTGGCTAGCGGTGGGAGTAGTAGGGGCGATAAGGCCTCAACGGCAGCACAGCCGGCCACTGGAGGCAGGAGCAGGCGGTCTCCCTGGCGCTGGTTTGGGCGGCTGGTGCAAGAAGAGCAGCGATTGAAGAAGCAGCAGGACCGTTTGATTCAAATCCAACGGTTACTGCTGCTAGAATCGTTTGTTGACTAAGTTGACAAGCCCTGCGTACGCGTCAACGTAGTAGGCCCACAGGTCAGCCTCCCAACCGGTGCGCCCCAGATGTCAGTGGGAGGAATCATTTTTTTTGTGTAATAAGGAGGCAGTTGATTGCGTGCGGCCAGGCCAGCGGAGGGAGTAGGGTGGGCCGGGGAAGCCTGCGCGGCATCACAGCGGGCCACAAGAGGAGGGAGCAGGCAGTCCCGCCGGCGCTAGTTTAGGCGGCTGTAGCAGGAAGATCAGAGATTGAAGAAGCACGTCGGCCGTTGGATGGACATCCAATAGCCACTGCTGCTAGAATCGTGTGTTCACTGACAAAGCCTTGCGTAAACAAGTCAGCCTCGAAATCTGTGGCGTTTACAGCCCATTTGCTATTATTTTTATATTTTTACTCATTTTCTAATTCATATGGAGTTTATTGCAGCCCGTTTTCCATTTTTAGAATTGCCGGCCATTTTCTGGTCAGTACCAGGGTAAAAAAATTAACTAAATATGTGGTAAATTTTGAAAATTCGTAATTTTTTGCTGGGGAACAAAATATTCTTAATCCAAAAATTAATAGCCATACTAAAACAAATTTAAAAATAAATTAGTACTATGTCATGTTAAATCCAATGAAATACGTATAAGATATCAGTGAAGAACAAAATTCAAAAAAACTAATATCCCATTTGCTATAAAATTTTTGGAATTTTCAACCCCTTTTGATATTACTTTTAACAAACATTGACCATACTCTTTGGCCAGGACGGAATGCATCCCTCCTCGTCTTGAAAGATTTGCAGCCCAGTAATTCGGAGAAAACAAATAGGCCTAGCTTGGGTATTCTTCAAAAAAGAAATACTGGGCTACCTATTTTCCCAAAGAACTGGTGCATGAGCATTTAGCTTTATTTATTTATTTACTTATTTATGTTTAGGGGACCATGAGCATGTACCTAGGCCGGATTCATGTGAGAGCCTCCCTTCCAGTTAATTATGGGCTTCTCTATTGGGCCTTCATCAGTGGGCCGCATGTTATCAACAAGTGGAAAATGTGTTCCATACGAAAAATAGTATGAGCTACGTATGTTACGGGGCACTAAAGGATCGAACCGTGCAACGACTTCCAAAACAACACATTTATTCAACCAACAGACGAAATATACTACTGATTGTACATTGAAAATAGCAGCAGCAGCAACCAGGGCTGGGGGTGCAACAGAAGCAGTAAGCAAGCCAGAAGAGTGAAGACGCAACTCTCTCTTCCAAACCAAACATCAGCCATCATTACAAAAGGGCTACCAAAAAAGAACAAGTGTATGCATCAAACTAAATAAAGATCCTACTACACCAAGTGTACGCATCTAACTAACTGGCTCAGTTAGACGTTACTATTTATTAAGCTGTGGAGATTGGCTGGCGGCTTGAACCAGATGGGTGCCTGACGGGGGAAACTCCAGCCAGCAGGTCAAAGTCTGATACTTGCAACCCTCTCTCCTACTTTGGGCTGCAGAGTGTGGCGGCACATATCAGGGTATGGTGCATGCAGAGACGCATGGTACGCTATGTACACACAATTTTTCCTGATGAACGAAACCGCGCTGCCATCATGATCCTTGCCGTCGGTTATCTCCTGGTTAATCGGATAATTCAGTCCGACAAACAGAGAGCGTGTACCAAGGCGACTTACCAGCCTCCAGTCAAAAATTCCTGAAGGCCCAGAGAAGCTGGGATCCTTCTCAAAGACCTTGCAGTGACTATGATTGTATTCCGCGAAACAACACGTCCGGTACGTGCGCACGATCATCAATCTTTCGCCGTCATCTGATCGAGCCAGGAACCACCTGCAACTGCCATGCCGCTTTTCTTTGAAAGGTTCTGGGATTAGGAAGGGTAGGGACACCAGGCGGCCTACAACATCAAATCAAGTTGGAGTCAAATAAAAAAGGGCTCTTGATTTAGTCAATCTTAAGAACAGCATGTTATGAGCATGAATATTTTTTCAGTAAATGTTGACAGTAATATAAGCAAGCCATCATGATATCATAGGAAAGTAACATACTGCTGTAACAGTTGTTTGTAGCGATGACTGGAGTAGGCCAGCAATACGTCCAGCCATAGAAGGAGTCGACAGCGTAAATGAAGCCCTTGTGTTCAATGGCATCAGAGAACCATGGAGGATGTATGATCCTGCGATGGACGTGCAGATTTATCCACTTACCGCAGTGACCTGTCAGATAGGCGAGACCGCGGTTGAAGAACACAATTAGCCTGAAATCTTTATAATTCGCAGATCTTGTGGGCACTTGGCAGATTACAACCTTGAGCAAATCAAACTTGGTATCATGTTGGCTACTGTAAGATTTCGAGTATTCTGAGCCGCGGTGCCAAAGCAGTGCGGTGTTAATCGAAGGAAGGGGGATCAATCACCGGGTGTAGACCTCCACGAGCATCCAGCTGCTACGACCGTCAACGAGCACCATCCAAGAGGTGTTCATGCCGACCCAGTACATACCGTTAATGTAGCTGAGGCTGACGGGGATCGGATCGCAGTGAAGGGGGTTGATGCTCGCCACCCTACGATCGTTATGCTGCGTGACATGCCGTTTCTGAAGATCAGGCGGCATCAGCAAGCAAGGAGCTGGCTTAAAAAGCTCCGGCCTGAGGGCTTTGAGTAAACGGAACAGCCCCGACGAGCACGCGGCGAGCGGCATGGTACTGAGATTGTCCACACGCGAAACAATGAGCTTGATTACCTCTGTGGGGAGAGAATTCCAGCCACTCTTTTGGCGGACGCTGCTCGGTTCTGCCATTGTTAGTGCTGGGGTTTCGGACTAGTGGGAGGCGCCTTAGCAGGGATGGAAGCTTGGACGAGATTATGTGCGGACAAAGATGGAGAAGCGAATATGTGCTACGGGAAGTGGACAGGTGATGATGACTACAGCACGCCGCTTGACTTACGAGACACATACCAGCAGCGTAGGGTCATATCGATGCCAAACCACTTGCTTGAGTGATCACAGTACCGGTACTCCCTACAGTACCTACTACAGTACTATGCCCTAGCTTGCTATAGTAGAGTAGTAGAGTAGGACTCTGCTCTACTACTAGCACCGGAGGAGTAGTATATTCTAATCTAAAATAGTTACAAACTTCAATGCCCGAGCGTGGAACGACTACGAACTGCGCTCAAAGACTGTGTCTACGTGGTGTTTGGACTTATATGAAAAAAATAGCAAGATGCCCGTGCATTGCACGGCACACCATCATCACCAACTCGGTTTTTTCTCTACTCCTACTCCTATAAAAGACTCAGTTGGTGATGATCGAGGCGAGGAGGCATGTTCAGCCAGGCATGCAGCGGACGGCACAGCACTATTCGATTTGTTATAAAAAAAGTAGTAGAGATAGAGACATAGGGAGGAGCACGAAGTTGTGGGAGATAAGGATGGACGAGGCAAGGCCTTATCTGTAAATGTGGAGAGAGGTGCGGGTATCTTTTGTAAAATTGTCATAGTTGGCTTTCTATCCGTCAGATATAGACCGAACGGTCTATATTACAAGATGGCAGGCATACCATCATCACCAACTCGATTATCTATAAGAGTAGATATATATAGATAGTAGATAGATAGAGACTAGGGAGTACTAGTAAGGACACCATCTACTGCTTCGTGTGCTACTCCTGCGCTCCATTCGGCGGCCGCAACGTCCCCTACAGCCACTCCCTCCTGTGCTCCATTCAGCGGGCGCTGTTGAAATCTTGGGAGCGCACTCTCGCGACTACTGGCAGCCATGACTTCACCGACGACGACTTCTTCCCCGACCTCGGCAACCTCTTCCTCAACGACATGGGCGACAACCTCAACGCCAACGGTGCTGCTCCTGTTGCACCGTATGTGTTTCTGTCCTTCCTGTTCGAAATCGTGGTAGAATTCATGTTTCTAATCTATATCCTACTACTATGCTAGTCCACATGATTAGTTTCATCTCTGTTATAGCCGTCGTGATTTATTTTGTGCTTATTCGGATTAAATCTCATAGTAACTTGCTCACATATTCAACTGGCGCAACGTCCCCTACAGCCACTCCTGTTTCATGGACGGCCTAGTCGATGCCTCCAAGGATCCCTTCGTCCACTGCTATGAGTGCCCGATGCCATTTTGTGGCTCGCCGGCGGACATGGTGCATCACCTCACGGATGCGTGCAGCGGTCACTGCTAGCCCCTGGCGGAGAACATCAAGTACGACACATGCTACCGGTTCACCATGCCGGAGTCGCTGGAGGATCACCGCCGCCTGCTAGTCTCGGAGGAGGACGGAAGCGTCTTCCTCTTGATTGTGGGCACCGGCGAGGCCCGCGCAGGCCGCCACCCCGTCTCTGTAATGTGCGTCAGGGGCATCGCCGCTGACGCTAACACTGACACGAGGCAGATGTACGGGTGCGTGGTCAATGTTACTACCCCTGCGAGCGCGAGCGGCGAAACCGGCCTCATCGGACAGACTTGGACTCTGAGGAGCTGGGACTATCCCGCCAATGTGGACTTGGAAAACCCATGGCATCCATTCCATCCTTTACCCGCCGACTCGGTGCACAGGGACTCCAAGGAGGTTCACCTGGACATACGCATTATCAAGTACACTTGAAAATATGTAGTGTGTGTGTGGGCGCTTATGGCCCGTGTCTTTGCCGCTTTTGATTCTGTAAGCTTGTCGTTAAACTTGAGTGGCTTTCGCCGCAGTCCTTCCTTTGAACTGCTCCTCTCAGTGAGCTGATGTAAGACACTTTGGGTTTCATTTGATAATGGAACCGGGGAGGAGCCTCCCTGTTCTTCTAAAAAAATACGCATTATCAAGTTAAATGTTGATCATTAGTCTTCGCTCAATGTAATCCACTATCTAAGCATGTGGAGACATCCATGCAGGATCTTGCTCTATTGGAGTATCGCGCATGAATAAAAATGTATCCGTTTATGGTTTAGTCTATAATCTTCCATGTATGAATTTTTACTACAGTACTGGTGAAAGACTTACGATGAACCATTTCTTACATCTCCTCTGCCCCCTTGCAAGTCATCCTGATTTAATCCCTCCGTCTAGGTGTATAAGGGCATGGTTAATATTACTTAATAGTATAGCCAACTGTTGACTATAAGAAAGTGCCATGTCACCTGTAGCCAACATGTATAACAATCGATACTCAAAAACTAATTCTTAAAGATCATTTCTTGCAAAGCACAATAAGTGTTATTTCTTCACAAGTTTTGGATACAGGTTGAACAGTTGAATGCTTTTGTTTGCAAAAGATGCCTTTTTATCTATTTCACCCGGATGTTTGTGAGCTCTAGAGATGAGATAATATCCGAAGAAACCTATCGATACTCGTTACACATGAGATGACCCCCACATCATTTGTCAAAATAAACAACTCCCCGATCAATGCATTTCACTCTTCGGTGCAATGCACGGGCACCTTACTACTATAGTTAGTACGACCAAAAATTGAACTAACATTATATATAGTACGACAAATACTGATGCATGTCACCTAAACTTATATCATTCAAAACTATGTTCAAATACGAATCCAACGATATAGTTTTTGTTGACATGCACTAACATTTTGTCAGTTAAATCTTCTGTCAAATTCAATGGGGGACTAATAAACCACGACCGATGAAGTACAAGTGTAGTGGGCGGCACTGCACGAGAGTCTCACCTCTCACTCGTGGCGCGGCAGTAAAGCCGTCATATCACAAAACCCAACCACTCCCACTAATAAGTGGCCTGGTAAAATAAACGGACAAGCAACCATCACATCCCTCCGTCTTTTTTGCATTTCATCTCTCTGCATTTACTTTCTCCGGTTCATCTCCCACACTCGATCCCTACCTACTACTCCTAGGGCCAGTTCTTTTGGCGGCTTCCCCAGCTTTTCCCACAAGACTAGTCACAGTGGAGAGTAACAATAAGGCGCCTCACTCATTTATTTGGGCTTCTAAACTACTACTCCGTCCTGGTTTATTCCTCACCATTGTAATTTGTGCTAAATTTTGACCAAAGATTTAATTGATAAAATGTTACTCAAAACACTTAGGCGCGGTTCATCTTGGTGTGTAAGTCATCTTACGAAAACCAAATAATCCCAAAACACTTAGGTGTGGTGCATTAACTTCTACCTCGTTTCTTGTTTCTTGACATATCAACCAATAAGAGATAAAGAGTGTGCATGCTTTTAATGACTTGAGATATAAAACACGACATGAAGTGGTTAGTTCATTGCATGCAATACTATTAATTAGCAAATAAACATTAATTTTTCTCGTTTTCTCCTCCTCCTTGGTCATGGTGCACAGCCTAAGATGACTTACTCACCTAGACGGATGGAGTAGTGCATGTGACATGCACTAACATTTCATTAGTTAAATTTATGATCAAAATTTGACACAGATTACAATGGGGACCAATAAACTAGGACAGAGGTAGTAGTTATGGGATTACTAATCTAGAAGCCTAAAAGAACTGGCCCCTGGTACTCCTACTAGTAGTAGTACTCACGTTGGAATCGTTTCACAAGCTTGACTAGTGCTATTTTTCTACTTTTACAAAAACCGCATCGTAATGTTAAAACATGCATATGCACGTACATAAGTAATAGTAGTACTCCCTCCATCTAGGTGTACAAATCTTCGCTCCTTCTTGGTCACCGTGCACAACCAAAGCTGACTTATTGACCTGGACGGAGGGAGTAGAAAAGTCTACAAGCATATATCGAGAGAGACGTGTAGTCCGATAGTATATAGTAAAGTTTGTGCTATATGCACGTACTTGCAAAATGCGTAATAATACACAACATTTCCAAACTTTCCCTTTTACATACTTAATTAAGGACGCTAAAAATTCCTAAACGTTCGGGATTTATCATTTGCGTCCCAAAACTAATGAGATCGCCTTACGAATCAAAAATTATACTCCTCCTAAAAGCCACGGCGCTCGTAGGAGCGCTTGCGGCGCGCCACGAGTGCCCTGGTGCGCGGCCGTTTCCCAGCGCACACAACGCCTCTTCCTAAGCCTCGCAACTCGCGAGGTGCTGACTGGCGGCTTGCCGGTGGGCGAGCCCGATCTCACCGGTGTGGTGATCCGGCGCCAACAGGTACTCCTCCTGGCTGGAAGCATGCACCCGGTCCACATACCGCCAAGCATAGATGAGGCGCTTGGGCCCGACTGCACTCAGGGCGTCGGCACGGGCGTCCTCCGCCACCCTCACGGCCCTCGCACGAGCCTTCTGCCAAAGAACCAATTGCTTGACTCTCTCGGACGCGACATAGATCTCCCAGAAAGCTTGTTGCGCGGTGCGCTTCTCTTCCTCGACCTGCTTCTCCTCCTCTATTTTGGCGTGCTCTGCTGGACGCCGGCGCGCTCTGCTGGAGGCAGAGCCTCCCACAAGGTGACATCCATTTCTTGCCAAAGCTGCTCAAGGCTGCGGGGCTCGGCGGACAACGCAGCGTTCTCCTCGTAGCGGGGAGCCGACGCGTCCTCCGACGAGCGTGCTGGCGAGATTGGGAATGCCGACGCTTCCACCTCGACGCGTCGCGGCGAGGAGCGGAACGCTGACGCGTCCTCCTCGACTAGTGGCGGCGAGGAACGGAACGGTGACGCGTCGCGTCGCGGCGAGGAGCGGAACGGTGACGCGTCCTCCTCGACTAGTGGCGGCGAGGAACGGAATGGCGACGTGTCACGTAGCGGCGAGGAGCAGAACGCCGACGTGTCCTCCTCGACTAGTGGCGGCGAGGAACGGAATGGCGACGCGTGACCGTCCGCGCGGTGCAGCGAGGGGCTCCTAGGGCTTGGGAGGGGCGATGCCATGGTGGTCGATGTGAGAGGGAGGAGTGGAGATAGCGATGAACGTGAACGTGAGGGGGAGGAGATAGCGATGTCGTGGGAGGAGTAGTATTTATAGCGAGCAATGGCACACCTACGTAAGATATGGACTGAGCTGCACTGACTTAATTGCAGGTCCAGTTGCGTCACTGACATGTGGGACAGTACACTGCTGGGCCCGTATGTTAGTGACCCAATGCACCTGAAGTTAAGTAAAAGCTACATGGGCATATTTGTTGGAGTAAATTACAGGGGAGCGAAGGGGTGGAAATATTGCTGGTCACAACGGATTGGACGAGCGTGGGGGGAGGAGGGCCATGCATGCAGATTTTTTCACACGCGGTAAAGAGGTGGGACTGCCGGAGGGAGAAGGAGAGTTTGGAAGGCATATTGTTTCCACACATGGAGAGGAAAAGATTTTGAGACGAACGGGCTTCCTGCAGGTATGGGGAACGGTGCATAATAAGTCATCTTGCATGCCGGGCTAGGTATAGTCTCAAGTCATTAAAAACATACACGCCCCACACATGTTCATATTTCAAGGTGCACTAAATTATTGCATGTGATGATTAAGGCAGGCCATAATGGTGGTATCTTAGCTGGTATTAGCACACGGGAATAGCAAACATGCTGATGTGGGAAAGAATTAAAGAAGAGAGGGGGGTTAGAGTAACTAGTGTTCATGCATGCATTGGTAAACACATTTTTTGTGAAGAACGACAGCATTAGTTGAGTACTTTTGCAGACTTCAAAAACTATTCCACCGCCTCTACTATCTTGCTAAGAGTAGGTGAATTTTTTGAGTCGAGCCCTTTAAACTAGAAGGGAGGTAGTGCTACTCTAATAGCTAGGTGTGTAAGTCATCTTACGAAAACCAAATAATCCCAAAACACGTAGGCACGGTGCATTAACTTGTACCTTGTTTCTTGTTTCTTGACATATCAACCAATGAGAGATGAGGGTGTGCATGCTTTTAATGACCTGAGACTATCAAACATGACATGCAGTGGTTAGTTCATTGCATGCAATACTATTTAATTAGCAAATAAACATTAATGTCTCTCATTTTCCCCTCCTCCTTGGTCACGGTGCACAGCCTAAGATGACTTACTCACCTAGATGGAGGGAGTATCAACATTCACAATGTCAAATCAATATTTTTACACTCATTATAAAACGTAGTTCTTATACTCATTATAATCAGTATTATAGATATTGATATTTCTAGTATAAATTTGGTCGTGGGATTTCATTGATGCCTGTCAAAGCGTGGAGGAAGTGGATCTTAGGGCTTGCATTGCCGGTCTCTACATAGGTATTTCTCTTCATAATCCTGTAATTTTAGAGACTGATTGCGCTTTTGTGGTAGGGTCTCTTGCATCAAGGGACTATGACAGGTCTGCTATGCGTGACCTGAAGATGAAAGCGTTGAGCATCTCGAAGTTGATCAACAATCTTCAATTGTCAAAGATTAGCCGTTCGGCCAATAAGGTGGCACACTTAATCGCTAAGTATAGCTTTGACAATAGATTAGATGGTATTCTTGTAAATAACGTACCGCCCTGTGTGGTGAATATTTTATCGAATGAGTGTACTGGTGTGGCTGGTTAATTAATATAAGGTGGTGTTCAAAAAAAAGTATATATTTGGTCAAAAACTTTGCAAACGGTTGACGGGAGTAAAAAGGACCAGAGGGAGTATCATGCATGCGGAGTAGGCAAAAAAAATTGCTCATTTATAGCCGGTCGAAGTCTCAAAGGGCGCGACCGCGCGAGGGAGGCGAAGGTCATGGGAGGCGCGACGGTTGAAGGAATTAAGTGAAGTTACATCCACGCGCCGGCATGGCGTGCGAACAGGCAGAAGCTATACCGTGAGGCCTACGATATGGGTCTAGTAGACATGACATCTAGTGGGTCCCGCATAGTTCTCGAGAGCTCTTTGGGGGCTTGCGGCCGTTTATCCACTGGGCAAGCCAGCAACCCCACGCCGTTTGCACGCCCTACTCGTCCCCGTCTTCTACCTCACAACAGTTCGCTCCCAGTCATCCCGTCCTTTCACATTAGTTTGCTCCCACTTTTTGCGGGGTACAACAGTTCAACTTCTCCTAACCCTCCTCCAAAATCCATGGTCTCCCAAATCTCCATGGTCGCCGCTGAGTACCAGGTTGGAGCCATCACCGGCGATCAGTTCATCGTCATCTACACACGTGGATCCGCGACGGTGAAAGCATGGCTTGCTCGCTTTCTATGCATGTTCAACAGTTCAACGGATGAGTGGGTCGCGGGGCTAGATGTTGAGTACACCACAGTCCTGGGACAAGAGAAGGATCTAAAGGGCGAAGAGAGGAATAAGCGCGCCGTGATCTAGGTTTGCGTACATAATGTTTGCTTGGTCTACCACATATGCCATGCCGACGTTGAGTGCCAGGATTTTAAGAACTTCCTCAAGGACAAAAGAGTGAAATTCGTTACTGTAGGCTTTAAGAACGACAGAGATGTCCTGCGTCAGATAGGTCTCATTGTAGGCCAGCCCTTCGATCTCCAGAATGCAAGCCTGGTGTCCTCCTCTCAACCTTCAATGCTGACCCTGGCAGCAGCCATGATTGATCCTTTGTATGCTAAACTGAAGAAACCTCATCACGAGTTTCATCATGCATGGGAGTCGAAGACATTAGATGAAGATCACATCCTGTACGCAGTAATGGATGCCTACCTTTGTTTAAATATCTACATGGGTTGGATGAAGAAGCAGAGCCCAGTGTCCGGTTCAAGCAAAGAAGCGTCAGCGAAGAGGAAGAGGAAGAGGGACGAGGACGAAGTCGAGGACGTGGACTCGGACTCCGAGTAGGTGGCACCGTCGCTCATGCTGGTTCTACTGCAGTGTCAAGCGGACTAGTTGCTTAGTTTATTTTCAAGGGTGTGTTGTGCTGAGGCCCCAGCAGAACTATGTTTATGTTCTTTCTCGTTATTTGAACTCTTTAGTACGTAGAGTAGTACTAGTACTGTGTCTTACTACTGTTCTTCTTGCAGTTGGTACTACTGCTTGTATCTTCGTGTTCCTACTGTACTTAATACATTCGTACTAGTAGTATAATTTGGGTCAGTCGATTTGTGAAAGAAGTTCGACGGAGCGAAGGAAGAAGACGGCAGAAGAGGTGGAAGAAGCCCTTCTAGCCATCCATGTTGCATCAAACGGCTCACATTAGTCGACTGACCCAAATTGCTCCTTCAGATTGCAGGATCCACGTGGCATTCAAGGTCTCGAAGGTAGATTCCGCGTCCGCACCCAGTTTGCGGGCTCGACGCGCGCGCGACCGGCTTCCGCCGCGACAGCCACCATGCACGCCTCCTCCGCGCGGGCAGAGACGACAATGACACGCTAGTTCCTCCTCACCAGCGTGCTGGAGAACGTTCTCGTCCTCCTCTTCATACGCTGCGTGCATAGACGCGGCTCCACCAGCTGCTCGTCTGCTTGGCAGCACGGCGGCATGGCGAGGTGGGACTGCAGACGACGTGAGCGGGCGAGCCTTCGGCTTGATGGCACAGGGATGGCGGCGACACGGCGGTGATGGGTGAGAAATTGTTGGCCGGAGCAGGCGGGCGCCGGCATGCGCAACAGCGGCGGTGGCATATTGATGAGTGCGCGTATGGGAGCTTACTTTAGTTTTATATAAGGTTGGTCAAACTTAAAAGAAAACCATACTAGTACACGTAAACATTAGACTTAGGCAGCGCTTTTATTATTATTTTTGAAGTTAGTACCACAGCCACAATACGGAATCCTGTGTAAGCGCGTGAACCGCGGCCGCGTGGTCGATCGAACGGTGTGTCACCGTGTCGCGCTTGAAGGACATCCACCGAACCTTTTTGTGTGTGTGAAAACAATCCTCGAATATTACTCAAGTTTTTTTCCCTGGGAAAGTTCTTGACGCTACAATATTTCCATATATTTGAATTTAGCTCCAGTTTGTGTTCTATTTGGATTTGGATGTTTTAGGTGCGCCCTAGTTTTTTTAATACTTCTTTTGTGTGTGTGACTGAGAGAGAACGTGTGTATGTGTCCATACGTGTGTTGTGGCGGAAGGGCAATGTGGAGACAGTGTGCGTGTGATACAGACATAGAGAGGTGTGAATGTGCAAATGATCATGCATGAGTGAGACATAGACAGATGCCGATACATTGTGTATACATGAGAGAACGGTCTTCTAGTTTACTTGTGTGTGTGTGAGAGAGAGAGAGAGAGAGAGGAGCATCCGTAACACAACAACCATCTCTCTCGATTTGTCTGTCCCTTGCACGATCGCATGCAACACATGCATCAACGCGCACATTTTGACACCCTCACTCGGCCCCTGCCCACCTCAAGGCACGCACAATATCTTCGTGAATACCCATTTCTCTCCTTAGGTTTGTTTTCGCTCAATATCTGCCACACACACACGCGCGCGCGCACGCGCACACACACACACACGCAGCACAACACACACACACACTCCCTCGAGCACACAATTCATCCCCATCCAAGGTTATACGGCGACCACTCTCGCTTGTGCTTCTTTGCACCCGAACATGCACAACTCCTCAATCTTCAAAGAGGGCATCGAGCAGATCGAAGACGGTGAACACACCGCGCTAGAGAATGCGGGGTCATTTGGAAGTAGGGTGATGTGACGACGGCTGACTGACTCCTCCCACCACCCTCTCTCTCTCTTGCACAAAATTACCAATCCCTCTCTCCCCCGCACAAAATTGTCAATCCCTCAACCCGTGAGATCCTTCCCCTCTCGTCCATGTTTTTCCAGCTCTCTCATCAAACATGTTGTCTCTTCTCCTTCCACGTATACAGAATCCGGATGCACACACATGTCACGTATATTACATGTCTCCATCTTTCTCACAGACCTAACTTCTTCCTCTCTCTTTCTCTTTCTCTCTCTCTCTCTCTCTCTCTCTCTCTGTCTTGTTAGGTTTGTCTCCTACTCTCTCGTCCACATACATACAATCTTTCCCGCCCTATCTGCTCCATCTTCAAAAGCTCTCTCTGCACGTTTCATTCACACAATGAGATATGTCAAAATGTTGCTTCTATAATGGCCGATGTAGAGTTTTGGTTGTTTTTGTTGCATCCTACAAAGTAATAACTATGAAATGCATATAGATTCTCATTTGACTGGGATTATGTGAGTTTGAGCATGTTGTGAAGTACTACAGACCTTGTATACATCTTGGGATTCGACAATGATTGTAACTATTGAATTGTATAGACCATTACATTCGAAGTCAATAGCCTAATATATTTATTTCACAATTTCAACAAATGATTAGTTCACTACAAACTAAGAAAACAAATGTGTACTCCCTTCGTTTTTATTTAAGTCTGCGTATTAGCATTGGTCAAAGTCAAGTTTTGTAAACTCTCAGAAAGCTTATAACAAAAAATATTAACATATACAATAACAAATAAATGATTCATTATTGAGTGTACTTCCAAATCATACATATTTGTTATGGTAAATGTTTATATTTTTATATAAACTTGGTCCAACTTTAGGAAGTTTGACTTCGGTCAAACCTAATATGCAGAGTTTACTACTACTACTCGCTACTAGTTGCTTAGCCGAATCAATCAACACGCCACACGGGGAGTCCAGTGTCACAAAATTTTGAGGTCGGCGGGAAAATCTCCCGCGACCCTGATTCGAGTAGTGGGAAGTTACCATCATAGCCTTCGGAACAGGCCTACGGACGACGCTTGGTAGGGGGCTGTTTTCGTAACTTCAGGTTCACCCTACCCAGCCAACCCCACCCCAGCACCCACCGCAAAATAGACTTCTCCACGGCATCGCAGCCTTCGTGCTCCTCCCCTTTACATTGGCGCCCTCGTCCACCGCAGCGCATCTGCCTCATCGAGGACCTCGTATGTCGCACTGGAGCCGGTCCACCGTCGTCGTCGTAGACGGAGCCTCTTCCCCAACATCGTCTTCCACGGTCTCGGATCTGCTTCCAGGAAGCCGACGCCAAGCGCAGAGGTACCACCGTCATGGACAATGAACTGACTCCCGTTGCCGACCATGACTCACAGAGGCCGCCGCGACCATCGTTCTCCTCCTCGATTGGTAATGTGTGTATTGAATCACTTAGCAGTACATGTGCAGTTCCAATTTTGTTCATACCTATCCTTCAATTTTCCTGGGTGCTATTGTTCCTATAAAAGTAATTGGTTATAGCCTCCATTGTCCAACAGAATATCAGCTTGTAATTGTGCGTCGCTCCTGTATTGCGCTGTGCTTGGGTAGGTTTTTCATCTGCAACCTGTAGTGCGGCAAATGATGGAAAGGTTTTTAGAAATAGCAAGATGCCCATGCATTGCACGCATCAAGATGCATTTGTATGAGTAGTTTATCTTGTGGGAGAAAAGGATGAATGAGGGAAGGCCTTATTTGCAAATCTGGAGAGGGGTATGGGTATCCTTTTGCAAAATTCTCATTTGTTTCCTTCCTATCTGTCAGATATAAATCGGACGGCCTATATTGCAAGAAAAAAATATAGAGAAAAAAAGTAGACAGTAAAGGAAGTAGAGATAAATATTAAATATTAAATATAAAATAAATATAACCATAGAGAAGAGAGTAGAGATAGCAGAGATGTCGGGAAAGGATCGCGCGCGCGCGGGAAAAACGGCCGGGCGTGCGCTAGTTTTGGCGCGCGGCGTCCGGCGCGCTTTATAAAATCCAACGCCCTCCCACCGCTCTGTGCCTTGCCACTGCTCTGTGCCTCGCCACCGCTCTCTCCCCGCTCTTTATTGCCTCGCCGCCGCCGCGCCACCATGTTGCCGCATCGCCAGGAAAATTGGGGATACCGTGGCGTCCGCGTGCGCCCCTCCGGCGGCTTCTCCGCCGATATCCGGTTCCGTGGGATGCGCCTCGGCCTCGGTAATTTCGACACCGCCAACAAGGCCGCCCGTGCGGACGACGCGGCGGCGTGGCACCTCCGGTGGCCTCATAGAACATTTCACTTCCCCAACGTGCCGACGCGGGAGCGGGCGCAGGAGCTCGCGCCTCTGCCGCGGCTTAGCACCGACGAGCATCATCGCGACAACCAGAGGCGGGAGCACCGTCTCGGCATCGCCGAGATGTACGAGGAAGCCATGGCGCTGTGGCGCCAACACTTCCCGCAGGACATCATCAACGAGCGCGAGTTCTACGTGCAAAGGATGGCAGAGAGGGATAAGAGCAGGCCGGAGTGAGCCGCCTATCACGAGGACAAGCGTAGGTGAAAAGCGGACGCTCAATTCTTGAGGCTAGGAGCAGCGTCGCCCTGGGAATCCGACGACGATCAGTATCTTCACGCCTACAGTCAGACGTCGGAGGAGGACATCACCGAGGAGGAGTCGGACGACGAGGAGTAGTTGAATTATCTTTTTTTATCTATCTATGCTGAGAACTATCCTCTACTCTCTAGTATCTACTTCTCGATCTCAGCACTGTAAACGCTCTTTTAAAGCGCCGCGCATTGCGATTCTGTTGGAGATGCTCTAACATAGCAGACGAGTGCTTTAATGTTGCCCACAAGATGCGCGAATATTACTAGTAGTATTTTTCTTGCCATGTTGAGATTTTAAAACCAGGAGTGTGAACATGCAGAGGAGCAATGAAGACCAAACACGGGATATTCGGGACATCTTCAAGGAGCGTGCCAAGTTAAAGAGGAGCTGCACCGAACCTGTAAAACGAGCTTTGGTAAGTAACACCCTTTCAATTACTTTCGTTTAGCCTCATGTTCTTCGATGTGTATATGTTGTAGTTTCTGTTTCTCTTAAGCGTGGTGTTCTTCGATGTGTAATAAGAAGAGTCTTAATCGTCCTAATGCTTTCGTTTTTAACTTGATGTAGGAAGTGGGTGTTCTCACCTTGTAGTCTGTTTTTATATTTCTTTTCCTTTTGAATTCACTTCCCCGAGTTCTGTTTATCTAGCTTCTACTAAATGGATCTAGGTTTCTCTGAGTATTGATCTAAAAAAGAAGTAACTTAATGTGAGGATGCAGTTCCTGCGAGGAGGGAAGTATGGTCAACCTCGAGATCATGTTTCCAAAATGAGGCTGGATTACACACAAGGTGCCAGTTCCCTAATGATGCTGGATTAGACACAAGGTGCAAATTCCCAGATGATGCTGGATTACACACAAGCCAGGTGGAGTCGTCAGCTGTTCGTGTCCTCGTGGCATTAGTAAAGGCTGAAAGAAAGCGTGCAGCAGCCCTTGAGAATGTAGCTGAGTTCCTGAAGAAGTGAAAAGAGCAATCAGATGCTCTCTTCACCCAAGCCAAAGAAGAGATGGAAGAAGCCAGAAATAAGCTAGTAGAGGCAGAGCAGGCTAGGCGTCTCCTGCTATCTAAAACTGTTGTCAATACAAAATTTCTTTCATAATAGCTAGGTTCAAATGTTTATCCAGTCAGCATGCCTGTTGTGATGTCTGTGCATCTACTGATGTGGCACAAAATGTTTTTTTGGGTCATGTATTAACAGCAATTACTTTCCAAACAATAACAGATGAAGCATTGGACATGGTATAGTTCACGCGCAAGCCCGACATTCCAAGTTCAACTTCCACATCAAACTCATGTCCACAGATATCTGCACATTCATACATAATGTCCACAACCATGATTCACTTCAAAGCCAAAAAAATGTGATGAGAGTTATAAATAAAGAAAAACCTCTACTAGTTCCTGCTATCAGTGCGAGCACAACAAGTCAAGACCATGCGTAAATTAATTATATTTTAGTCATGTTTTCTGTTCTAAAATGCTTGCCGGCCCGTGGAAGGACGTGTTCCGGACACACGCGCGGATTCGATGAAGGCAGGCTGGGCAGTCTTAAGCTGGTTGCACGCGGCGAGGAGGCGTGCTCAGCCGGGCCTGCAGCGAGTGCGGCCCTCTTGGCCGGCACGCCAGTTCAATGCCTGCGCTATGAGAGGTCGCGTCTGTGTCAGAGAAATCACTCCCTCTAGTCCTTTTTTGTTTGGGTATAACAAAATCTCGTTTTCCATTCACATTCTACAAGTAAAATTCGTGGACAAACTTTGACCCAAAGTACAATGGGGACTAGTAAACCAGAATGGAGGTAGTAGTTTTTTTAATCAAAGAAGGGTTTCCCCTTCCGATTACTGAAAACCAACATCTAAATCTAAACCATAGTATTTGCCCTAGAACTACCAACTTCAACATCTCGCAACATAAACCCATACAACCATACGCCAAGGAGGTACGTAGTACTATGAATTCCATTTTCGCTCCATACCAATCGTTCTAAAAACTACTTACTACTTATAGCGTGCCATTGAAAATCGGAACTCTTAACCCCGCTTAAAAAACGATATTTTAAACGTGGCTACTCGATCTGTGGCGACTGGCGAGCCACCGCGCTCGAAGTCGTTCACCTGTGGTCCCGACCATCAACTCCTACAAAGGTGCTCCACCACGTACCCGGTACCCGCGAATGCAGCAATCGTGCACCTAGGGTTTTAGGGTTTATTTGTTAACGTCGCCTTTACATAGCACTCATGTGTAAGAGACAGCGAGAGAACGACTGCGTGTGTGCGCCTCTTCTCTACGTATATTTACTCCACCGTTTGTCTGGTGTCCAAAAAATTATAATAACTACTAGCAATGTGCCAATGCGTTGCCACACGATCAAAGTAGATTAATACATATTCACCGATTTGATAGAAAAAAAGTCTAGTTTTGAAATACGTATATCACTAAAAATATGTTATGTTTCACTCAAAATATATTCCTTTGGCGGTTTTGATGAGATAAGGGAGGAATGTTGTTGGTTTCAAGATTCGAGAAGTGGTATATGTCTAATTTCTACTCTTACTAGCAAGATGCCCGTGCGTTGCACGGAACATCAAGATCTTGTGGGAGAAAAGGATGAACGAGAGAAGGCCTTATCTGCAAATGTGGTGAAGAGTGCGGGTAAATTGCCATATTTTCCTTCCTATCCGTCAGATATATATCGGACGACCTACATTGCAGGATGGCAGGCCCACCATCATCACCAACTCTATTTTTTATCCCTACTCTTATAAAAAGCATTGTCAGTGATGATCGTGTGCCTTCCATCCTGCAATATAGGTCGTCCAATCTATATCTGATGATAGGAAGGAAACTATGGCAATTTTGCAAAAAGATACCCACACCCCTCTCCACATTTGCAAATAAGGCCTTCCCTCGTTCATCCTTTTCCCTCACAAGATAAACTACTCATACAAATGCATCTTGATGTTTCGTGCAACACATGGGCATCTTGCTAGTTGTTGCAAAAAGCCCATGTGTGTGTGAGAGAGAGGGAGAGTGGAGGAGGACGGAGTGCATGTGTGACAAAGACACAAGTAGTGTGTGTGCGATAGGTATCAGCTTAAAATGAGGCGATAGTGTGTGTGTGCAAGATCAAGAGGGCATGTCTCAAGAAGGGAAGAAAAAGCTACATAGATACAAGGAGCCGGAGAGAGACATGTATGCGATGGTGGAAGCATGAGTGTGAGGGTGTATAAACCTATCTAGAGGCTAGCTAGTCGATAAATGTTTGTGAGAAAAATACGAGTCGGGGTGCGAAAGCGAGAGTTTTGTGTGTGAGAGAGAGAGAGACGGTAGTCGGGAAGGGGAGTGGAAGCAGGAGTTGTGTGTGTTTCTGTGAGAGAGAGAGAGAGAGAGAGAGAGAGAGAGAGAGGGAGGAGACGGTAGTCGGGGTTGTCTGATCGGTAAACAAATGAATAATGTCAGTCTGGGATGGAGACGAAAAGGAGACCGCAACAAATGTTATGTCTACAGGAGAGAGTGAGAGAGAGAGTAATTTTAGTGGTATGAGTCATATGTAGAGACATATAGGGTGTGTGAGAGAATCCCATAGAGAGAAAGGCAAAGTGAAAGACGAGTGGAGACTGTGTGTGTGGTGGTGAAAAAGAAAGCTTAGGTACCGAGTGATACCAGAGAACAGTAGAGATGTGAGAGATAATGAAAACCGTGTAATGTATAATGATAGGGAGAGTGTGACACTTCTCAAGGGAGACATCGAGAGACCATGTTTGCGAGGATAGGAGAAACATGAAGTGAGCGTGCGGGTGAGCTGGAGAAAAGAGAGTGATAGCTACCTGAAGGAGCATGCATGCGAGAGAGATGGGCGTGAAAGGAGTGAACAAAAAAGGGATTCAAATATTTGAATTCGAGATGATGATACATGTAATCCATATCGAACCAAAATTGATCTATCAAACATGCATACTCATATGAATTCACGCACATTTATGTTATTTAATATGCAGATATTACTGATCCATACATTTTAGTAGAACCTAATTTGGTAAAAAAAATCGAATTCAACCTTAAGATTTCGAGATCGTTGTATTTGTAAATCATATTATATATATAAAGGAGCAGAATTCTTTGTTGTGCTTTTGAAAGTATATATAAAAAATGATGTATATAGAATGTAATTCCAATTCAAAATGGATCCCACCCGAAAAAAATAGTAGAATACAAACGGGATTCGAATTGAGTTGGCATGGTAAACAAGCACTGTGCAAAATTTGAACGAAGCGAGGAAAGTCGCAGTAACCCTGCCCGAAACCAAAATCTGCGAGATGGAAATCACTACTGCCTATCCCTGCCACGCAAAGCCTATCTGCTGGATTTCTATAGGTTTCGATGGGGGTAGGTTTGTAATTTCACCCAAACGTGATGTAACCGTCTCTCACCCGGATTCATACACGGTGGGCGCCAAAACACAGTGTGCCCTCGGCCAAAATCGACTCCCTCCCCGATTCATATTCATACACGGTGGGCGCCAAAAACAAACTATCGTCGGCAAATATTCGGTGTATGCCAGATTACCGTCCTATCCCCAACTGACTAATGTTGCTGTGATATAGTAGAAATTTGAAACGGGGGCTAAGTTTGTAAATTTCCTCGCATTTGAGACAAGCGCGCCCTGAATACATGGTTCCCCCTTCCTCTCTACCTCCCTTTTCCCCATTCGTACTCCGTGGGTGCCAAAACACCCTCTCCACCCCACCCTCCTCCGTCCGCCGCCGTCCGCCACCCCATCCACCGCCGTCCTCCTCCAGCATGCCGGAGCTGATACCCTGACGCCGCCGTCCATCACAAGAGATCAACCTCTCTCCTCCACGCCTTCGGACCGGGATCCTTGCATCCCGTTCTCTCGCTTCATCCCCGCCGTCGTCCACCTTGCCGGCGCCGCTCCTATGATCGTCTCGTCCACCGCGCCCCGCCGCCACCATCTACCCTCCTAGATCTGCTTCCACGCTGCCGACAGCCATCGCTACTACAGCACCGTCAAATTCTCAGCAGATGCGTACACGGCGCCGCACCAGAGGCGGTACTCTTTCGTAACTGCTCAACTTATTTATCACAGCAAGAAAATAGATCAACACTGCTTTACTCTGATTTCTTGTCTTGGTTGCGAAGTTGCCTTTGTCTGGTTTGCACCTTCAGATCCGCCATGGCAGGCTCAACACTATACTCCCAATGCTTATGGTTTTCCCCTTTTATATTCCACACTAGTTAAATCACAGTAGACTAAATTTCAAAATTGGGTCAGTCAATTTTTCAGAGCTCGCCAGAGTTCGCCGGTGCGATCCAAGGGGCTCGGGTGGTTGTGGGGCCTCACCGAACGAAGAAAACTCGACGCGGGTGGGGGTGGGGGTGGCGGAGGAACACAGGCGGTGGGGACCGGTTGTCGTGGGGGAATGGGAGCACGAGCACCTATGGGGCAGGGGGCCCCTTCTTGTCCGGCAAGGGAGCGGAGGGCGCACGCAGAGCAGATCGAGGCGAGGGCACGCGGGGGTTTTTACCCAGCTTTGGAGCTCTCCGGAGAGATAAAACTCCTACTGCTGCTTTGTGTTGGTATTATGTTCTTGCTCAAGAGCGTGAGCGTGTTGTGGTGTTGAATGCGTCGGATGAACCGAACCAACTGCGGAACCCCTTCTACGTGCGCATGGGCCTCCCTTTTGTAGTCTAAAGGGGGTCACCGACAGGTGGCAGCGTAGAAAGAGGGGTAGAAGAGTAAAAACGCAGGTTGGTACAACTGCTACCAACAGTGTCCCCTACCTAACTCTGACGGCAGGGGACAAGGGCATTTAATGCCCGTCCGGTCGCCCCAACAGTGCAAGGAAACAACCGTTAGGGGCGCCACCGATCGCCATGATGGCCTCTTTGTCAGCTTCGCTTGCCACCTCGCATCGTATGGCTGCACAGCGCCTCGCCACCTTCTCCTGGGATAGTCCTGGGGTGACATGTCGTTGGATGCGCTGGAGCTTGAGTGCAGAGTGGCAGCCTTGCCGCGGCAAGCGCCTTGCCGCGGCCGTTGCCTTGTCGCACCAGCAACCTTGCCGCTCGCCGGGCCTTGCCAGGACGCGCGGAGCGTCGCGGCAAGTTTTCTGAAGTGTCTTGATTGGCCTTCCCGGCAAGCTCCTCTTGCTGGGGTCTTTGTCCCTCCCGGCAAGCTCCTCTTGCCGGGGTCTTGCCCTTCCCGGCAAGCTCCTCTTGCCGGGGCCTTGTCTTCTTAGTTAACACTTTGTTCTTGAATGGCAGTAATGGGAATGGTGGAGGGTCATGGCAGACGCCCGGCAAGCCTTGCCGCGGGGCGCTGCGACTGCCCGTGCACAAGTTCGGGGTACTAAGGCACCCCTACTTTAGTACACCGACAGGAGCCCCCGGGCCTGGGCCATACACGGTGCCGAGCGCTGTTGGGCCAGGCCCAAAACAGTGCACGGGCATGCGCGGCCCGGGTCCACACAAAATCTGACTTCGTGCCCGCCGCGCCCTCCCGCAATGGCACGCGTCAAACGCGGCGTCGTGGGAGAGAACGTGGGCAATACTTAATTCCAGGAAATGCGTAACGTTCGCCTCCCCCATTTATAAGTAGAGGAAACAGGGCCGTTCCCCCACCTTCGCCACTTGCAGTTCCTTCCTCCGAAAGCTCCGCCGCTCCCCTCCGCTTCCCAAGTCGAAAGAGAGCAGCGCTCCGCCGCCCATCGCCGCCGTCGCCCTCAACATCTCCGCGCTCCTCCGCCGCTTCCGCCATGGCTCCGAAGACTAGCAAGGCCGCGAAGTCAGCCGAGGCGCTACGGCTCGAGGCGCTGCGCAAGAAGCGGGTGCTTTTCCCCGCCGAGCTCACCCCGACGGCGCTGCGGGAGAAGTTCTACCTCTTCTGGTCGACAGAGACGCGGGCGCATCCGCGCACGCTGGTGCTTTCCGCTGAGGCTTCCAAATCGAAAAAGTGCCCCAGAGGTTACTACTTCTTCCCTGTGTTCTTCTATTGCGGGCTCTGCCCACCCTTTTCCGATTTTCTCTGCGACATCATGAACACCTACGGGTTTCATATTCTTGATTTCACCCCCAACGCCGTTCTGACAATGGCGGTTTTCGCACACCTCTGCGAGAACTTTGTTGGCATCCTCCCCAATGTCGCTCTTTTTCGTCATTATTTCTCCCCCTGGGCCGAGAAAGGGGAGCCACTGGCTGGCGGAATCGCCTGGACCTCTCGGATTGGCATGAAGGAGGTGTACTTGACGGGCGAGCTCCGCAGCAAGTGGGACGAGTGGAGGGCGGAGTGGTGATGGATCTGTGATGCCAATCCGCAGCCATTCACCAAACTGCGCCAGACCCGGGTAGTGCGTGGCGGCGACTGGAGCGCTCTGTCGCCGGACGATGCCAAGCTGAAGATCGCCACCACCCGAATCCTCCGGCTCAGGCATGCCGGTCTCACAGCAGGGGCGGTTGGCGCGGATTTCCTTCGCCATCGCATCGCCCCTCTGCAAAAGAGGGGGAGGCCCGCCTGGTTGTTTGGCGGCCCGGCAGATATCATGAGGCTGCGTCCAGGCCTCAACTTCAACTTCACCGTTCTGGAGCTTGACGGGATGCTGAGGGAGATGTTCAAGCATGACGCCAACCATCCAGAGTGGTTCAGGTTGCCGCAGGGCGTCGTCCCCTTGTGCAACAACTCCCAGCGCGATCGCATCTGCGCAATGATGCCAGAGTGCGACTCGCACGGGATAAGTGCAACCTGGATAGAGCCCGCCGCCGAGGTCGTGCAGCAATTCTTCGATAACTTGACGGAGGTAGCAGTCAACTCCGACGAGCAGAGGCTCCTCACCCGCGCCACCACCGACAACGAGATGGTGTACATCGCCACCAGGGCCGAAGAGGCGGCGGCAGCCGCTGCTGCGGGCGAGTTTGGCTTCACGTTGGATGAGGCGGAGGCGGCCGAGGCGGCAAGTCTTGCCGACCGGGAAGACCTCGCCGGGGAGGTCGCTGGCGAGGGGGAGCCCGAGGCCGAAGCGGGCGAGCCCGCCGAGGGCGCGAGCGGCTAGCCGTCTTCGAGCAGCTTGCCGCAGGCGGAGCCCCCAGCGCAGCCCCAATTCCAACCGAGAAGGCGCCTCTGTCGAGTTGGAGATACGGCAGAGGAGCAGGCTGACCAGCAGCCGCGGCGCCGGGGGACGCGCTCCACCACGGCAAGTACCGTTTCCGCGGGAGGGTCCCAGGCCATGCCGGCAACTGAGGCGGGGTCTTCCCGGGCCGCCACGCCTGATCCTGCCGCAGCCCCCGGCAAACGCCGAAGGGAGCCTACTCCTCTGCCACACCGCGCAGAGAGGGTACCGGACTTCGACCTCTCCGCGCTAAGCTCCAATGATGATGAAGAGGAGGAGGAGGAGGAGTAAGACTTTCTTCTCACCGTCCTTGCTTTTCTTCGATCCTTGTTGTTGTTTGTCTTGTATCTAATTTGCTTCTCTCTGAATTCCTGTTCTATTTCAGGACTCTGGCGGAGAGAGCGGCGAAGAGGACGATCCTGCTGTGACAGCAGAAGATACGTCCGAGGCCATCTTGACGGACCCGGTTCCTTCTCCTCGCAGCAGCCCCCAGCACAGGCCCCAGCGTAAGCATTTGGTTCACTTCCTGTTGTGGGGCGCGCATGGGTGCTTCTTCTTTTGCTGATATTTTGATGGTTGACTCATTTGTATAGGAGCAGAACAAGCCCACCAGGAGCAACCGGAGGCCGACCCGGAGGTGCTGTCTGCTTCGACTACGCCACCAAGGGGCGATTCTTCGACAAGGGAGCGTTCCCCGGCAAGGGAGGGGTCCCCGGCAAGGGGTGAAACCAGTGAGCCCCTGGTGGAGGAGCCCATGGTCACGGAGCCCAGCACAGGTAACCCTTCTTGTCGGAAATCTTCCCTTGGGTTCTTCTTCCTGAATCTTCTTTCTTCTTTTTTGGATATTTGCTGGACTTTTCCTTCCTCTCCCTGCCCTCAGATCCCCCTCTTACAAACCCGATGGAGAGTGAGGCCACCGGCGAGGAAGACGCGTGCGGCAATACTGAAGGTGCCGCCGCTAGCGAGGAAGAGGCCGGCGCTGATGAACCCGCTGACGAGGAAGCCGCCAAGGCTGCTGGCGCAGGAGATGGCGAGGGGTCCGGCGATCGTACTGACAACCCGGAGGGCACAGGAGCGCAAGGCGCTGCACCGACCGCCGATCCCTCCGCCGCTGATGCAGCGCCGGGCTCCGAGGAGCCCCAGCCAGGCGCATATTTGAAGGCCGGCGAGGGCGTATACATCAAGCTTCCCTGGGCGTCGAGCTCCAGGGCGCCGGTTGAAGGAGAGGAGTTTGATGGAGAAGTACTTGCCTCTGCTGGGCTGGCAGTGGTTGACGTGCCTAGCAGCAGCAGTGGCGAGTCCGAGGAGGAGCAGCTGCTCCGGAAGTTGGTGTCACTCTACCGCGCCTGGCAAGAGAAGCTTGAGTCCCGGGAAGCGCTTGTTGCGCAAGCGGGAGTTGACATAGAGAAGCATGCGGAGGAGCTCAAGAGCCGCAACCAGGAGGCCCTCCGATCCATTGCGGAGGAGAGGGTGCAACTTGCCGAGGCAAAGGAGGCGTTCATCCTGGAGAAGGCTGAAGCCGAGGAGCATCAGAGGCTCGCCGCCGAGGAGATGTCTAGGCGGGAAGGTGAGCTAACACAGAAGAAGACTAGCCTGGACAGCCACGAGGAGGAGCTCGAGGCTCGGGAGCAATCGCTTGGCGGGGCACTCAAAGAGGCGAAGGATGCCGCCGCGGCTGCTGAGGCCGCCAAGAAGGAGCTAGAGGTGAAGGTGACGCAGCTGGAGGCGGACATAAAAGGGAAGAATGAAGAGGTTGCCGCACTCCAGCGCGAGCGCGAGAAGGATGCCCATGCCCATGGCGATCTGCAAGTTCAGCTCGCCGAGAAGATCAAGGAGCTGAACGCCGCCAAGGACTCGAGCGCTGATCTGGAGCTGAAGCTGGCCACCTTGACGGAGACACTGGACGCCGCCAAGAAGCGAGAGGATGATTTGAAGAAGGAGCTCAAGGGCAACGAGGAGCTGTTGACGAGGGTCGCCGAGACTCAGAACACCTTCAGGGCTACGGTGGAGCTTTGGACAGAGGGCCTCGTCAACATTGCTGCATCCATCGACGAGGAGCTGGCGGAGCTGGACTTGGCGGGCTTTGGGTACTCCTCCGACGAGAACCTCCAGCCCAGCGCCAAGCTTACTCTCTTCTTCAAGGGCGTGGTGACGGCCCTCCAGCAACTCCGGGAAAGGATCCCGAAGAAGCTGGCGGACGAGTCACGCGCAATCTGCGCCAAGGTCTTGGAGAAGGTGCTGGTGAAGATCCTCTTCCGCAATCCAAACCTCGACCTCTCCCGCGTCCTCAAGAAGCTGCCAGCGGGTGCTGATCTTGAGGATCTCAAAGCCATCGTCGCACCCATCGTGGACAAGGTGAACGAAGTCAGGAGGATCGATGGCGAGCGCGCGGATTAGGCCACTCTTCTTCTCCCTTCGCTCTTTTTGCCGCTGCTAGATATGTCATAGGAACAATCCATTAGAGCGCGGCAAGTTATTTATTGTAATATAACTTTATCCTGGGTACTGTCTGCTATGTTACTTCCTTTACTTGATTCCATCCCTTGCATGTTTTCGCCCTACGCTTTTAGGGAACTTGCCAGCGCAAGCACGCTTGCTGAGTGCGGAACATCAGCAGCCTGCTTGCGGTGCTGCCTCCGGCAAGAAACCTTGTCGGGGCTAGTTGCAGCTCACTTGTATTGTTGAGCGGACTCGAAACAAATCAAGGGCGCAACTTGGCCACGAGTCGGTTCCTCCGCGCACAGGTTCTCCATACAAGGCACGGTCGTTCAAGGAATATAACTTAAAAAATTTAAAACTGACTGTGCTCAAACTTTGGCAACTTATCTTTTATGTCGTCTGTGTCCCGGCAAGGCTGCATTTTTTGAACGACGCCTGGTCCACATCTTTATCCTCTCCTCCCCCCCGCACACATGAACTTTATTTGTGCACGGGATCTGCGCCCGGCTTTGTACAAAGGGTTACATGCAACAGCGGCAAGGCTTGTACAAAAGGTGGTTGCCGGAACAAATCCCAGCAACCGCGCCTTATGGGTAAAACTTGCGAAGATGCCCTATGTTCCAGGAATTGCTCACCGGAAAGCCATCTTCGGTCTCAAGGCGGACAGCGCCGGGCCTAGTGACTCGTTTCACCCGATAAGGGCCTTCCCACTTCAGCGTCAACTTGTTGGAATTCTAGGCGGATTGAACGCGCCAAAGAACAAGGTCGCCTTCCTCGAAGCTTCTGGCATTAACTTTGCGGCTATGGTAGCGGCGCAAAGCTTGCTGGTAGCGAGCAGCTCGTACCGCAGCCTAAAGACGATCTTCCTCGAGGAGCAGCGCGTCATCTTGCCGCAGCTGCTCTTGCTCGAGCTCATCGTAAGCGAGCACTCGAGGCGATCCGTATACGAGTTCCGTGGGGAAAACTGCTTCTGCTCCATAGACAAGAGCAAAAGGTGTCTGGCCAGTAGCTCGATTTGGCGTCATCCTGATCGACCAAAGAACCACCGGCAGCTGCTCGATCCAATTTCTTCCGCACTTGTGCAGCCTGTCGAAAGTTCTGGTCTTGAGTCCGCACAGCACTTCAGCGTTTGCCCTCTCTGCTTGACCGTTGCTTCTCGGGTGAGCAACAGAAGCGAAGCAGATCTTGGACGTACTGCATGAAGGTGCGGCTCGTGAATTGCGTGCCGTTGTCGGTGATGATCCTGTTAGGGACTCCGAAACGGCAAACAATTGACCTGAAGAACTTGACTGCTGATTGTGTTGTCACCTTCCTCACTGGTTCCACTTCAGGCCACTTTGTGAACTTGTCGATTGCAACGTACAAGTACTCAAATCCCCCGACAGCTCGGGGAAAGGGTCCGAGGATGTCGAGCCCCCAGACCGAAAATGGCCAGGATAAAGGGATTGTTTGGAGAGCTTGAGCTGGTTGATGAATCTGTTTGGAGTGGAACTGGCACGCTTCACACTTGGTTACTTGTGCAGTTGCATCCTGGAGGGCTGTCGGCCAGAAGAAACCTTGCTGGAAAGCTTTGCCGGCAAGTGCTCTTGCGCCAATGTGGTGACCACATATGCCTCCATGTATCTCCGCCAACAGCTCCTGTCCTTCTTCCCGGGAAATGCACTTCAATTTCACTCCATTGAATCTTCTTCTGTATAGTATGTCATCTACAAACTGGTACATACTTGATTGTCGGGCTACTTTCTCCGCTGCTTCTTGCTCTTTGGGAAGTTCTCCTGTCTGGAGGAAATGGACGATCTGCTGTGCCCATGCCGGAGCCTGTGGCTCGACGACGAGAACTAAAGGCGCAAATGCTGCTGCGGGAACATCCGCTTCTACGGCAAGAATCTGGGATCCTGCCGGAGCGTGATGCTCCCCGGCAAGCGTGTCGGGACACAACTTGTCGGGAGCGTCTGTTTCAACGGAACAAACCCTGCGGCTTGTCGGAGCAGACTGCCCCTCAGCGCTCTCTGTGTTGATCCTGGGGACCTTCTTGGCGGCGGCTCCGGGGAGCTCTGCCGGAAAGTAGTCGCCAGTGACCAACTTCCTCTTCTTGCTCTGTCCAGCTGATGATGTCATAGATGGTTGAGTCAGCTTGAGCACAAAATTTCCTGGTTCCACAGGTAACTTGAGTGCGGCACACTTTGACAGGCCATCTGCAATGTCATTCTGAGCTCTTGGAACATGTTCCATCTGCAGGCCATCAAAATGTTCTTCTAGCTTCCTCACTTCATCAATGTATGCTTCCATCAACGGACTCTGATAATCTTTGTTAACTTGGCGGACGACAAGCTGTGAGTCACCCCTGACAATAAGCTTCTTGATCCCAAGCTCTGCTGCTATTCTGAGTCCGGCAAGCAAGCCTTCATACTCTGCAGTATTGTTTGTTGCTTGCTCCTTGGGAAAGTGTATTTGGACCACGTACTTGAGGTGCTCTCCGGTGGGGGCGACAAGTAGTACGCCCGCACCGGTGCCTTGCAGTGAGAAGGCACCATCAAAGTACATGATCCATTCTTTGCTCGCTTCCTTGACGGGGATGCTCCTCTCCGGAGTTTCTTCATCTGGTGTTGGCGTCCACTCTGCTATGAATTCTGCCAATGCTCGGCTCTGAATAGTTGAAGTACTCTCAAACTTGAGGCCAAAGCTTGACAATTCCAGTGCCCACTCGACGATCTTGCCTGTTGCTTCTGGATTCTGCAGTATCCTCTTCAGCGGAAAGCGAGTGACAACTGTGATCTCATGTGCTTGAAAGTAATGGTGCAGCTTCCTCGAGGCCATGAGAAGGCCGAAAAGCAACTTCTGCACACCAGAGTACCTTGATCTAGCCCCCTGCAAAAGGGAACTGACAAAGTAAACTGGGCGCTGCACCATCTTCTTCTGTTTCTCTTCCGGCAACTGCACAGATCCATCCTTGTCGGAGCCAGAACTTGTCGGGGAAGCCCCCTGCTTGTCGCTGGACTCGCTTGCCGCGGTTGCCGGCTCATCATCTGCCTCCCTCTCCGCAACTAACGCAGCACTAACCACTTGATTGGTTGCCGCCAGATACAGCAACAACTTCTCTTGTAGCTTAGGTGCGACAAGTGTTGGAGTAGAGGATAGGTATCTCTTCAGGTCCTGCAGTGCAGCCTCCGCTTCCGGAGTCCATTTCATCGGACCTGCCTTTTTCAAAATTTTGAAAAACGGCAGGGCGCGCTCAGCAGACTTAGAGATGAACCTACTGAGAGCGGCAACACAGCCGGCAAGCCTTCTCACATCCTAGACGCGCTTCGGTGCTTCGATTTGTTCAATGGCTTTGATCTTGTCGGGATTGGCTTCGATCCCCCTCTGGGACACAAAGAACCCGAGAAGCTTGCCGGAAGGAACTCCAAACACACACTTCTCGGGATTCAACTTGAGATTGATCTTGCGCAGATTTGTGAAGGTCTCGTCCAAATCTTGGATCAGAGTTGCTCTGTCTCTGCTCTTGACCACTATGTCATCCATGTAAGCTTCTACATTTCTGTGCAGCTGTGGTTCAAAAGCATGACTGACTACTCTTGCAAATGTTGAACCAGCATTCTTTAGTCCGAAAGGCATCCGTACAAAGCAGTATGTGCCACATGGAGTAATGAATGCGGTTTTCTCTTCATCCTATTCTGCCATGAAGATTTGATGATATCCTGAGTAGGCATCAAGAAATGAAAGCAGATCGCATCCTGCTGTGGAGTCGACAATCTGGTCAATGCGCAGCAAGGGAAATGGATCCTTGGGACAAGCTTTATTAACATCAGTGAAGTCAATACAAAGCCTCCACTTCCCGTTTGCCTTGCGCACGACTACTGGATTGGCTAACCACGTTGGATGGAGTACTCCTCGGACCAGGCCTGCTGCTTCCAACTTCCTGATCTCCTCTGCAATGAACTCTTGACGCTCTACTGCTTGCTTCCTAACTTTCTGCTTGACGGGCCGCACGTGAGGACAGACGGCAAGGTGGTGCTCAATTACTTTCCTGGGAACGCCGGGGATGTCAGATGGTTGCCATGCAAACACATCGACATTCGCCCTTAGGAAAGCAACGAGCGTGCTTTCCTATTTAGGATCAAGCGTGGCACTGATGGTGAAGGTACCACCAGTGCCGTCCTCCTTGGCGGCCACCTTCTTGGTCTCTGGTGAAGCTGTCTTTGCCTTCTTGCACTTGCCGGTGGAGCTCGATGGTGCGTCCTCGATGGTAGCGCAGCACTCCGAAGAGGTGCGCTTGCCGGAGTGGGCATCAGAGCTACTCTTGCCGGACTTGGTCTTGTTCTTCTTCCCCCCGGGAGCTTCAGCGGTAAGTGGTTTGCGCTCTCTTGTGGCTGCTGCTTCCCGGTAGATCTTGTCGGTGCAGATAAGTGCATCCTTCTTGTCGCCTTGGACAGAAATGACACTTATCGGACCAGGCATCTTGAGCACATTATAGGCGTAGTGAGAGGCTGCCATGAACTTGGCAAGCGCTGGACGGCCGAGTATCCCATTGTAGGGCAATGGGAAATCAGCAACATCAAATGTGACTCTCTCTGTCCTGAAATTCAGCTCGCTGCCAAACATCACTGGCAGTGTGATCTTCCCCTTCGGCTTGCTCCTTCCCGGGTTGATTCCTTGAAAAAGTACCAGTTTCTTCGAGCTCGCTGTCGGGGATCTGGAGCTTCTTGAGCACTGCAGAAGAGATCAGGTTCAGGCCAGCCCCGCCGTCAACCAACATCTTCGTGACCTTGAGGTTGCGGATTGTTGGCGAAACCAACATCGGCAAACACCCGACCACAGTGATGCGATCAGGGTGATCCTCAACATCGAAGATGATGGGCGTGCTGGACCACTTCAGAGGCCTGCGCAATTCAACGGACGGTTCTGCTGCACTCACTTCCCGCACCCACTGTTTGAGTTGGCGGTGCGAGGTGTGCAGAGAAGCACCGCCGTCGACGCACAAAACCTCCGTCGCCTTCTGAAACTCTTGCTCGTCGGTCTCATCTTCCTCCATCTCATCATCTTCGTCTTCGTCTTCGTCCTTGTCGCGGCCACGGGGAGGCCTGTCTCCTTGCCGCGGCTTGGCCTTGCCGCGGCGCCCTTCCCGGGCGGGAAGCTTCTTGCCGGATCCTTCGCCACCTTCTCGGGCCTTCTCCTTGTCGCGGCGCTTGTATTCAGCTTTCTGTAGCTCCGCCATCTGCTCAACTTTCTTGCAGGCTTGGAGGTCATGGCCTTTGGTGCGGTGGATCTTGCAATACTGCTTGTCGGAGCCATCCTGCTTGTCGGCAGCTACCACAGCCTCGCCGGGGCCACTAGCTTTGGCCTTGTCGGAGCTGCCTCCGTTGCCGGACTGCTCGACAACTAGCACATCCTTAGCCTTTCTCTTTCTGTTGTTCCGCCTCCGGTTCTTCTTTGCCGGAGGGGCATCCTCCTCACTGTCAGATCCTTCTACTCCTGCGTTCTCTCCGGGGAGTCTCCTCCCCTCTTCAGCCCGTGCACACTTGTCGGCCAGAGCGTAGAGCTCGCTGACATCTCTAATCTTGCACATCGCCATCTCCTCCCTCATCCTGCGGTTACGCACGTTCTGATGGAACGCGCTGATAACCGCGGCAGGGTGGACGTCTGGGATGTTGCGCTGCACCTGGCTGAATCTCTGTATGTACTTGCGCAGGGGTTCTCCTTCCTTCTGGGCAAGCAGATGAAGGTCGCTTTCCTGGCCATGGGGCTTGTGGCTGCCTGTAAAGGCGCCGACAAACTGATGGCACAGGTCCGCCCACGAAGAGATGGAGTTGTCCGGCAAGTGCATGAGCCAAGATCTGACATTGGGCTTGAGCACCAGCGGGAAGTAGTTGGCGAGGATCTTCTCGTTGCGCCCTCCGGCAGCCCGCACCGCGATGGTGTAGACGCTAAGGAACTCTGACAGATGTATCCTTCCATCGTACTTCTCGGGCACGTCTGGCTTGAAGTTCTTGGTACTGGGCCACTGGACTTGCCGCAGCTCACGGGTGAACGCAGGGCAACCTACCGCGTACGGCAAGTCGCCTGGTTCCCCTGGCGCATGCATATCGACAGTGGGCCCAGCGCGCTGGTCAGATTGACGCCGCGCTTCTCTTTGACGCTCGATGTGAGTGCGAGCGTCTTCGTGTCGTCGTTCTTGGAGAACTTGGCGTTGATCGCGGCGAGCTCGTGGGTCCGACGATGCGGTGGAGTCAGCGTCGAGGTTGGCCCGGTGAGTCGGCAATCTTGGCCTTCGAGGCGGGGAGTGCACGGTGGTGGCACCCCCAGCGGTCTTGTCGGCGTCGGCTTGCGCCTGGGCGTCTTGCCGGGGCTTCGATGTGCTTGGTTGCCGGGGCTTGTCGCCGTTGGCGAAGCCGATGAGGCTATAAATGGCGGCCCTCCAGTCGTCGATCTTGTCTGGTGCTGGAGGGTAATCTAGAAGCAGCTGGGCTCGGGCCAGCGCTTCCTCTGGAGTCTTGGGTGGTGGTGGTGAGCGACGCGAGGTGCGGGACATGCTCAAACTTCTAACAGTGTTAGAAGGAGAAACATCCCGCCCAGGCGACCGTACTGCGCTCGTGCCAGCGTGCTAGCGTGCATGCTGGCCTTGAACGTCCCGCGACCCACCAGCTTGGCCTTGCTCCAACGCGAGTACGGTGCTAGGAGCATCGTGGCGTTGTCGATCCTGCACCTCCTGAGAGGGGTGCGGTGGATGTGCAGACGCTGAGCCTTGCGGGGCCTTGTCCTTGGACCGGGTGACGATGTGAGTCCCCCTGCTGGCACCCGCTCCTCCGCCGGCGTCTACCCCACCGCCCGTTTGCTCCGGGGGCGGTAGGACGGTCGCAGACGGAGCGGCCACCTCCGAAGTCTTCTTCTTCGGTGGCATGTTGATGAAGATGCTGATGTAGCGCGCGCAGACGCCGGATCAGATACGCACGACCTCGATGCCCCCCTACCTGGCGCGCCAAAGATGTCGTGGGGGAATGGGAGCACGAGCACCTATGGGGCAGGGGGCCCCTTCTAGTCCGGCAAGGGAGCGGAGGGCGCACGCAGGGCAGATCGAGGCGAGGGCACGCGGGGGGTTTTTACCCAGCTTCGAAGCTCTCCGGAGAGATAAAACTCCTACTGCTGCTTTGTGTTGGTATTATGTTCTTGCTCAAGAGCGTGAGCGTGTTGTGGTGTTGAATGCATCGGATGAACCGAACCAACTGCGGAACCCCTTCTACGTGTGCATGGGCCTCCCTTTTATAGTCTAAAGGGGGTCACCGACAGGTGGTAGCATAGAAAGAGGGGTAGAAGAGTAAAAACGCAGGTTGGTACAACTGCTACCAACAGTGTCCCCTACCTAACTCTAACGGCAGGGGACAAGGGCATTTAATGCCCGTCCGGTCGCCCCAACAGTGCAAGGAAACGACCGTTAGGGGCGCCACTGATCGCCACGATGGCCTCTTTGTCAGCTTCGCTTGCCACCTCGCATCGTATGGCTGCACAGCGCCTCGCCACGTGCTCATGGGATAGTCCTGGGGTGACACGTCGTTGGATGCACTGGAGCTTGAGTGCAGAGTGGCAGCCTTGCCGCGGCAAGCGCCTTGCCGCGGCCATTGCCTTGTCGCACCAGCAAGCTTGCCGCTCGCCGGGCCTTGCCGGGACGCGCGGAGCGTCGCGGCATGTTTTCTGAAGTGTCTTGATTGGCCTTCCTGGCAAACTCCTCTTGCCGGGGTCTTTATCCCTCCCGGCAAGCTCCTCTTGCCGGGGTCTTGCCCTTCCCGGCAAGCTCCTCTTGCCGGGGCCTTGTCTTCTTAGTTAACATCTTGTTCTTGAATGGCAGTAATGGGAATGGTGGAGGGTCTTGGCGGACGCCCGGCAAGCCTTGCCGCGGGGCGCTGCGACTGCCCGTGCACAAGTTCGGGGTACTAAGGTACCCCTACTTTAGTACACCGACACCGGTGGTCCGGCCGGCGGCCCGTGCGGTGTTCTGTATGGGAAGAATTAAGAGACGAGGAAGAAGAAGGGTTAGGAGATGTAGGATCTTCATCCAACCACCTGAAATGGTCGAGAGACAGCTAGGAGTTGCATTCTTAATGCGCTCTGGTTCATCTTGTGTGGGCACTACGCAACCAACATTTTATTATCCAAAATCTGCTTGCTCTTCTTTACCATCTTCCTCTTCCGTTCTTCTTTAATATGTACTCTCTCTATTCCTAAATATAAGTCTTTGTATAGATTCCACCATGGACTACATATGGAGCAAAATGAGTGAATCTACACTCTAAAATGTATCTAGATACATCTGTATGTGATCCATAGTGGAAATCTCTACCAAGACTTATATTTTGGAGCTGAGGGAGTATGCTAGTAGTACAGTATGCTCCTTGTACTGAAGATGAGCAAGGACATTTGCAGTGTAGAGGTCTATACGGTTGGTTGTGATGGACACTTTGAGCCTCTTTGATTCGTAGGATCTTGTAAACATAGGAATAGGATTTCTAGTGGCCTGCCCACTTGAATCCTATAAGAATAGCAAGGAAACGCGCGGAGCTGTGTCACCTTTGAGAGTTACACTGATATTAATAGTACCGCACCTTCACTTGAAGAGAGCTGGTATCCGAAGCCTTTCTAGCCGTACCGGCAATACTAGCACATATATTCCAGCAAGTTCCACTTTGCTGATTTTACTCTGATGCTTAAGGTTTTCCCGTGATATCTACACTATGATCTGTGTAGCTGCTTTGTGTCGCACTAGCAACAGTCCACTCTTGAAGCTAAACACCGCAATGACTTACAAAATTGGCACCAAGGCATTGAGTACCATTCTGGATGCAATGAAACTCATACGCTCCCCACCTGTTGACTCTTGTTCAGAATATGATCCTAATGACTATTCTAACCTTGAGGAGTCAAAGGCAGATGGCCTGTCCTGTTCACCCATCAAGGTGCATGTTCTAATTTGGCAATATTTTATTGATTGCGGGTATCTTGCATATGTTGTCTTGCATTTCTTCTACTTTGTTGCACCGCCATCTGCTTAGTTTACTCATCATATATGTCGAGATGCCATGCCAATCCATTATCAATACATATTCCATCTGTCATCATACCATGTTTTTCCACTCAAATGTTGTTTGTGTGCATAAGACATCAAAAAGGAAGAGGGTGATTGCCGAACCTGAAGGAGCACAAGCAAAGTCCTTGAAAAACGTGGTGGTGCCGGAGAAATCAGACAGCACCCCACTTATATTGGTTGTACAACCAGTGACACAAAATGTAGGACCGACTCCAGCAGACTGTACCCATACTTCACTGGCCACACCACTAGCCCCACAACACAGGACCTGCACTCCAGCAAAAGGTATACCGATTTCATTTGCCATAGCACTAGCTGTACCACAGAAAAATCCCACTCCAACAAAAAGTACAGCAAGTCCACCGGCCGAAGACATATCCCAACTGCAGAGATGGCCAATTCCTGCAGATTGGAACCCCATTCCATTTATTCCCAGTTTAAAAGACAATGCTTTCAATGCTGTTAGGGACTACGTTCATATATTCCCATCATGGCAAGATTATTGTGAAGACAAACACCATTTTCACATCTTCCTGTCCAACTTACGTGTAAGTGCTATTATTCATGGTTATTATTTTCCTGTTTTCTGCTGATTGAACACATCAATGATTTACATTACATTGTTGTAACTAGGCGAGGGTCAATCTGGATAGTCATGACGAGCAAAGCTTGCTTGTGCTTTTCAAGGAAGCATTGCAGCAGTATCAGTGTTACCTGAGGAAATCACACTTTGGTGGCAAGTCTATAAATGAATTTCTGGTGAAGTCTCATGTGCTAAATTTAGAAGACATTGAATGGAAAAACCTTGTTATGCACTGGTCTCGTTCCCAGGATGAGGTACTGTCTATGAAATCACATGACAATTTGAACTTCTACTTTTCCGCATGTGCCTTACGGATCTTTTTTGCAGGAAATCTGCTCGAAGAAGAATTTCGGTTTGAAAAGAACGACAGGATATCGCAAATATGTTGCCCGCTGCTTTGCTCTTGTTAGTACATGTTGTCCTGTATCACTGTACTTGCATACATACCTGGTTCATTATGTGACAGCAGTATGCATGATAGCTTGCTTATCAATTGTTCGCTCCAAATTATCTGATCTGTATGAATGGTTACATTAGTGTAGAATATATCCAATCCCAATGTTTTTTTAGCTCTGCATTGTTCTTGTAAGTACATGCTGTCCTTTATCAGTGTACTTATAATGACAGGTAGTTGTTCATGTATCATCACTCTGCAGCTTATTTTCCTTTGCCCTCCATTTTCTACACATCATATCTATATTTACTCTTACCATAAGGTTGGTACTGAAGAAGTTTAGCTATGCATTGCTCTTGGTTGTACCTTTTGCCTGTATCGCTGCACTTACATTTATAGCTACTTGGTTATATAGCATCACTCTTCATCTTATCTTAAATATTCTCGATTTTTTCGTATATTATCACATTTATATTTACTCTTAACAAAATGTAGAATAAAGGCAATGCTTATGAAGAAGATTCTGTGGTAAACTTCTTGAATTGCCCCCCCCCCCCCCCCATCAGCATGGACAAGGCCTTTATAGAGCCTGTCTTCACCAATAATGTAAGTTTGTCCATCGCAAGCCTTCAAACTTTGTTGTATATATTTGGTTAGGCATGACTGCAACAGCTGTTTATTTTTGGTGTTTGCATCAAATTGCATGTTTAAAGTTTATTATGTAGTTAATAGACAAAAGTTTTTCCTTTCTCAATTTAAGTTTTTAGTTGTACAACCAAGTTCCTTATTCATACCATGTAATTTAAACTATACAGAGCAAGTGATCTTCTTTTGCACTGCATGTATGCTTCTGTTCTTCATCCGTAATCCAGTGGTGTGGTGAACCTACCCACTAAGCACAATGTCATATTCTGCAATGTCTTAACTATGAACAATGTCATATCATTCTACTACTCCCTCCGTCCAAAAATACTTGTTATTGAAATGGATGTATCTAGATGTATTTTAGTTCTAGACACATCCATTTTGATGACAAGTAATTCCGGACAGAGGGAGTATTATTTAAACTGTCTTTTTATTTGCCAATATGAAATGGGATAAATTGACAGCACACTAACCATTGATACTTATGAGTTCTTGATCTGTAATCCAGTGGTGTCGTGAAGCTGCCAACTCCTTCACAATGTCATTTCCTACCATGTCTTGACCTGAACAATACCATATTGTGTTAATGCAATTTTAAACTGTGTCACTTTATTTGTCAGTAAGAAATGTGATGAATTGTCAGCACTGATACTTTCATGTGCAAAACCTGTCATCTGTCTGCTTGTTTATCTTTCAGAGTGAGGAAGATTTAAGTGTTGAACAAGCGCAGTCTCATCATCTTGCTCAGCTGCTTGCGCTGCGGCTCCCCAGCAGGGCTAACCTTTCTTGAACTCTATTGAAGTGCTGTCGGTTTTGTATATTATTTTGTCGGCGTGTTTATTTGCACTGGTGGTGATCGTTGATGCCCAGTGTACGTAATCTGTTGTGTGCTTGTGCTTTATTATCATAGTGGCGAACTTTGATGCCCAGTGGATGTAATATGCTGTAATTTCTTTATTGTATAGTCTAGGTTTTTTCTTATTCACGATGCTGCAGTTATTTTACTGTATATATATCCTGTCTTCGCAGTAAACCGGCCAAACCGTAAAATTACGATACATAATCGGGCCGTCATGCAATCACGATGTAGGTTGGGCCTGAAACGTGCCAAACAGCTAACGGGCCGGCGGCAGCCCAAAATGAACCCCGGCCCATGATTGTGTGAATCAAATCACGGGCTTTTAACAGGCCAAAATTGTCTCGGTCCTTGTTTGGCCCAATCAGATATCGGCTGCGAGCAGGCCGGATGCAAACCGGGCCGTAGTTAGGCCCAACTATATGACGGGCATTTAACAGGCCGAAATTAATATAGGGTCGAAATGTTAAATGGGCCCTTAAGAGGCCAAAACTAATATCAGGCTGAATTACTTAGTGGGCCTTTAGCAAGTGGGCCCAAAAGCATAGTGCCAAGTTGACGGGCCGAATCTGATATGGGCCATAATTGAGCCCATAGCCTCTTAAAGGGTCGGACCTGATCTGGGCCGTAATTTGGCCCAGAACGTGGTAGGCTTTTAACGGGCCGGATCTCATATGGGCCACTATTAGGCCCGAAACGTGGAAGGCCATTAATGGTCCGGATCAAATATGGGCAGGCATTTGGCCCAAAACATGGCAGCCAGTTAATGGGCCGGCCTACTAGGGTCCTCAAATTCTTGTGGGCCTACAGCTAGGCCGGCGCATTAATGTCGGCGAAATCTCGTGGGCCTTTAGCCGGGCCGGCCCATTATGATCCGCAAGAATCTTGTGGGCCTTTACCTACGCCGGCCCATTATGGCACACAAAAATCTTGTGGGCCTTTACCTGCGCCGGCCCATTATGGCCCGCAAAATCTTGTGGGCCTTTAGCTGGGCCAGCCCATTATGGTCCGCAAAATCTCGTGGGCCTTTAGCTGGGCCGGCCCATTATGGTCCGCAAAATCTTGTGGGCCTTTAGTGGGGCCGGCCCATTTAAACTTGATGGGTCGGTCCACGTGTCAACATATCATAGGCGTGTGTCACCCATTGGATGAGTGACACCTGTGCCAGCACGGACCTGACACGTGTCTCCTCCAGCCAATGATGATTTTACACGTGGAAAATCCCCATTGGCCGGGGCTGTTAACGGGTTATCGGATCCAAAACCCGACCCGATAGCTTAACGGCGTTCCGTTACGATGGATGCCACGTGTCGGTCACCCTTGACGAAAGCACTTCTGTGACGCGCGATTTATCGTCATGGAAGTGGACACTTCCGTGATGATAATTTTGGTAATGTCATGGAACACTTCTACGACAGCACAGGTATGACTATCTTGATTCTGTCATAAATTTGTCATGGATGTACATGCATGACAAAAAACGTGACCTACTGTGACAAAAACGTACCATCATGGAAGTGTTTTTTTTGTAGTGAGTAGCGCGGGTGGCGGCGCTACTAGTAAGGCGCTACAGCTCAAGGTTAGCAGTAGTGTGGGTTTACCCGCGCTATTGCTATATCCACTTAGTAGTAGCATTCCCTGTAAAGGGCGCTACTGATAATTACTAGTAGCGCTTCATGCAGCCCGCACTACTACTATTATTCTGTACTACTATTATTCTGTATTATGTTGTATTCATACATCTTTATACAAGTTTTCATACAGCAACAATTTAGAGATTGTTTTTACATCATAATGAGTTATTACATCACTGGGTGAAAGAACCGTGGACTAGTTTCAAGTGGATGGACATCCACTTGAAACTAATCTTTGGTTCTTTCACCCAATGATATAATAAATATCATCATCATCATCATATCATTAACAACGTATCATTATAATACATCATTGTCATATAACACCTCCTCATGATCATCGTTTTCATCAATAAGACATCACATAGCAAGTTGGTCACTAGTCATAATCACAACTCCTCCTCCTCATCAACTCTAACACATTGTACCACATAATAACACATTGTACCTAGGACCTACTTCTCTCTCGTAGGACCTACTACTTTCTCTTAGGTAAAATAGCATAAAACAAGATAGGTCCCGACTCTCCATTATGGAGAATGGAGATTATCCTGTCTCCAATTCTTGCCTTTCGCACAATGTTGCTTCCAAGTACCTGCTTACGACTGACCATACATTTTTTTCCATTCTTTGATTATCATGTCTTCACACTACACCACAACACTATATCCCCAACAGCCAAGTTGGTCGGAAATACAGCTTTCGCCGATAGACAGTCGGTCGGGAAAGACTATTGCCGACCGACCGCGTCTGTTAGGAAAAGTCCAGATGGGAAAACCCTTTCCCGACCGACATATCTTTCCTGACTGACTGCTAGACGGCTATGGAGTACCTTTCCCGCCAACACTCTGTTGGGCCTGCTATGGGCCTTCCCCGACCGACAGTCTGTTGGTGCAGCCATGGGCCTTTCCCGACCAACAGTTCGTTGGGGCAGCCATGGGCCTTTCCCGACCAACATTCTGATGGGCTTAATGTTGGGCTTTCCTGACCAACTGTCCGACGGGGTTTGTTGTGTTTTCCTTTGCCAACCAAAAATTCATCAACATTTTGTTTAGCCAACCACAATTTTAATTAAGTTGTTTTACTGGTTGTCGCATGCATGTAATTCATGCATTCTAAGCATAATCACCAAGACACCATATTTCAGGTGCACCAAACATTCTTTATTTCATTAACTAATCATCACATACATACACTTCAGTCTGTTCTAAACATAACCACCAAGCCACCATACATCAGGTTCACAAAAGGGCAGATAAAAGATACAAGTATGAGGCATCAATTGTACGAAATGAAAGCTCAGACATCTAGTTGACTTGGACCGCTGACTTCATGATTCTTTCTGAGTCCAGTCCTTATGTTTGCTTCCTACAAAAGTTAAACAAGTCCCAACTTTATAATGCTCAATTAATTTATGAAATTGAATGCATGGAAAATTCACATGTGCACTGTGCACACACACAACAGCATAAAATGAAGAATACACTGCCAAATATATAAAACTAGCATTTTGGGACATGAAGACCGTCAATCAACTTCCAGCAGTAGCCATGGATGTAGCATGGAAGCCCCTCGTCCACTTTTTATCTATCCATTAAAAGGAAATACATCATTTACTTTGTACGATTGTTGAGCAAAAAGTGTTCCTGAGGATATACTTACGTTACTGTACATAGGTGTCGGCAGCCAATATTCCCACATCCATTTCCAAAACAATAAACATACAACTTTACAGATAGTGGATACAATGAGCTGAAAGCTAAATATAAATAACTATGACTCTTTCAGTAGATGTACGTATTTCGAGTAGTTCACACTGGATATAGCAAGCTGAAAGCTAATTATAGATGTGACTCTTTTTGAACACCTAAAAGTATCTTAGCCCACCTAACATTGTTTTGGGTAGTAAGGGAGAACACCTAAAAGGTACATGCGTCCAAATAGTTCCCAGTTTTTTTGCCCTGAATGGTAATAGGAATAAGAAATAAAACCTAAAGAATAAGAGTAAGAAGAAAAGAACCTACAACACCAAAGTAGATTAACCTGCAATCTTTGCCAAGGTAGGCGGACACATACTAGTATTTAGCTTTGACTTGAATATACCATGATAATTGAAATCGTTAGTATTGGATGATATACTCTATTGAATTTGGCTAAAAACAGTACAAATTCTAGATTGTATAAACAAAACCAAGAAAAAATCCATCAAAATCAGCAGTTACAACAAGTAGGCTAGGACCAACATACTATGCACCAAATAGTTCTTATTGACATGAAACTACATCAATCATACATGCCATCGCTTTAGCCTACACTACAGCAGTTGTCGACATAGAGAACAATGCAGAAGAGTAATTAGAATGCTCAATGATGCATATAGTTCATGATTAGTGGCAGCAGAAGTACATAACTGGATGGATCTAACATAGGAGAACTTACTTGCCTACATCATTGATGCAGTACTCAAGAAAATTAAACTCTTGATTTTTTCCCATTTCATGAACCTAAGTAATACCATTTTGCCACTCGAAGGTCCAAAAAAGAACATTTCGCCACTCGAGATCCACGGTAGTGTCTATGAAGGGTTGCATAAAAACTCTCTTTTTTAGGAAGAAACAAATATACGCAACAATGGCTGAGACAGTCCAGTTACCAATTTCATGGGAATTGAGCAAACCAATGTAGCACAAAAGGTATAAACCTTTTTCCCAACCAACAACCATGTGAAGCAGAAGCGAAAAATAATCACTTCACTATCCTACTATGAGTGAACGACAGTGTAACTACTACTCCCTTTGTTCCTAAATAATATAAGCCTTTTTAGATATTCCAATACATACTACATTTGAAGCAAAATGAGTGAATCTAGACTCTAAAATGCATCTATATACATCCGTACGTAGTCCGTATTGAAACCTCTAAAAGGTCTTATATTTAGAAACGGAGGGAGTACATTGTGGTAACACTCGCCATACTTTTGGTTAGACAAACAAAGGAAAACATCCATGTAAACCACCTTTCTAAGAGCATTTCGATGTTATGAACCTGCATGATCTATGATCATATAGGTATATGCTCCAGGAACTAATTAAGTTCTACATTTCTTTTTGTCGATTTTGAGATCTGGCTTCCTCGATTGCTTGATGATGCTGTATATATTTGCATACCTTCATATCTGAAACATATTCTTTCATGTCTAAGTGCCCCTGACATAGCAGAGGTAAGAATATATTTACTGAAGGAGCACCCTCAGAATAGCTATGAATGTCTAACAAAAATGCTAAATAAATAGCATGTCTGAATCAATAGTAAAAGCCTAATAGAATAATAGCAGAACCAGAGGATGCAGGGAATTAATGGAAATACTGGAAATGGGTCTTCGCATGGTTCAAATGGAAAAGAAAAGGCATGGAACATGTTTTCTCATGCAATAAGTTACAGCCAAAGGAATATATAGAAGCATTCGGGAAGAACTCACCAGCAGGTGCGGACAGGGGACATGGGGTATCACAGCTGATGAGCAAGCCAACAAACTGCACCGCTGCCAGGAGGAAGCACCCTATAAACCAAATGATTTTGATGGTTTCGATTTGGATTACGGTCAAAAAGTTATTACCTCCATATCAAAATATAAGACATTTTTGTAGGCTAGTTTAGCCTACAAAAACGTCTTATATTTTGGTTCGGAGGTAGTATTTGATAGCAATGAAAAGAAATCGATAATAATGGTGTTGTATTTGCAATGAATTGATATTCTTTGATGGAAGATCAGGAATCACTAAGATAATAAGGTTGTTAAGGGCCAGACTTTCTTGGAAATTAAAGTACCTAGAGACAGGATTAAGAATGGTATGCACATGATTTGGGTGCCGCTTTTTGTATCATCATACGGATATGGTTTTTGTCATGTACCGCTATTGTTGTGAAACATATTTCCATTGTTTTACCAAATAATGTTAGTGCTACAAAATTGAGAATTTGGAGTTGATTATGAAGCACGGTGTCTATTTGGGAGCTCCAGAAAATAAAATTGGATTCAGTGGCCTTCTCTTAGTGTTCTTGTAGTTTAGGCAATAGGTATCCACTTGAAAATACATCTGGGCATTACAGTCCTATCTCTATTCCATCCAATTTCATGAACAAATCTAAACTCATCCTGCTTCACGTGGTAAAAATGAACTACAGAAAACAGATGTAAAGCTAGCAGATATACGAAATCTGCCCTTGGTCTTCGTCTTCATCCATATCCAGCTTTTTACACAATCACGATGAAGACAGGATTATGAATATGCTTACCGGGAGTTCCAAAGTTGATGGAGGCAAGGCTGAACAGGGCGGAGGTGCAAACTCCATACCGCCTCTTCAGCCACAACAACAACCGCCAATGGTCGGAGGCCTAGATTCTTGGCCATGCGCCGCTTCTACTGCATCTTGTAGTCGCCGTCGTTGCTCGGTGCTACCTGATACGTCTCCGTCGTATCTACTTTTCCAAACACTTTTGCCCTTGTTTTGGTCTCTAACTTGCATGATTTGAATGGAACTAACCCGGACTGACGCTGTTTTTAGCAGAATTGCCATGGTGTTATTTTTGTGCAGAAATAAAAGTTCTCGGAATGACCTAAAACTCCACAAAGAATATTTTTGGAATTAATAAACAATACTGGCAAAAGAATCAAGGCTAGGGGGCCCACACCCTGTCCACGAGGGTGGGGGTGCACCTACCCCTGGGTGCGCCCCCTGCATCGTGGGCCACCTGGTGGTCCACCGACCTCAACTCCAACTCCATATATTCACGTTCGGGGAGAAAAAATCAGGGAGAAGGATTCATCGTCTTTTACGATACGGAGCCGCCGCCAAGCCCTAATCTCTCTCGGGTGGGCTGATCTGGAGTTCTTTCGGGGCTCCGGAGAGGGGAATCCGTCACCGTCATCATCATCAACCTTCCTCCATCACCAATTTCATGATGCTCACCGTCGTGCGTGAGTAATTCCATCGTAGGCTTGCTGGACGGTGATGGGTTGGATGAGATTTACCATGTAATCGAATTAGTTTTGTTAGGGTTTGACCCCTAGTATCCACTATGTTCTCAGATTGATATTGCTATGACTTTGCTATGCTTAATGCTTGTCACTAGGGCCCGAGTGCCATGATTTCAGATCTGAACCTATTATGGTTTCATGAATATATGTGAGTTATTGATCCTATATTGCAAGTCATTAGTCACCTATTATGTTTTATGATCCGTTAACCCCGAAGTGTGTCAGGACCGGATTTCGGGATATTAATTTCCCAGAAAATGGCCCTTATGCTCACCAGCCCCAGGATTACTATTAGCTGGCGAGACACAAACTTGATACAATAATTCCAAGCAAATTACATGATACGTAGTACAAGACCATTCTGGCCTATGGGTACAACGCAAGGTTTCTAGTGGTTGGTGGCGGAAGCGATTTGTAGTCATCAGCGTCTGTGGAACTCCATTTCCCACGGGAACAGCTGACCAGGTTAACTCCTATCTTCGCGAGGCTGCTATCTCCATTGATTTGGTTCCGGGGCTGTCATCTCGTCGCTCCTCTCCGCGCAAGAAATCTGGCCAAGACAATAGCCAGGGACAAGCCAGTGAGTACTTTGAATGTACTCGCAAACATAATGAACACAGGTATAATATAACAAAGGATAATCATGCTCTGAAATATTCTACAACGTCAGTCCCAAAAATATAATCCATGATGCACGCAGACAAGTTATTCACGCAACACATGAATAATGCAATAATAGAGTAGAGATAGAATGCCTCAGTCGGGCGTCTGAGCGACACCACAGAAAGGGCTCATAAGTGAAATAAATAACAAACGTGCCGCAGTCGGGCGTCTGTGCGATGCCACAGAAAGGGCTTACAGGGTAAATGCATAACAAGCATGCCATAGTCGGGCGTCTCAGCGACACCACATAAAGGGCTTATATGGTAAATAAATAGCAAAACATGCCACAGTCGGGCGTCTATGCGACACCACATAAAGGGCTTATATGGTAAATAAATAGAAAAACATGCCACAGTCGGGCGTCTATGCGACACCACATAAAGGGATTATAGGTTAAATAAATAATAAACATGCCACAGTCGAGCGTCTATGCGACACCACATAAAGGGCTCAAAATAATCACAGTGAATAACCCGGAGGTAGAACCGTCCCAGAGATACTCCATAAATCAAATAATGAACATTGTTAGTCCATAACAATAATAATCGCAATACATCATATGTCACTGGTCAAGATCAAAGTTCTGACTTAATTGTTTTTCATCCGAAGACCGACAATAAGACCGACACTTGACCCAACCCAGACTGTAGTCCTTATCCATGGACACGGCTACTCGAATAGGTTTAATCTCTGCAGAGGGTGTACTCTTTACCCACGAGTAACGGATTCCGTTAGCCCATCCGGACTAATTCCGCTTACGGACTTTTAGTTGAAAACACACCCAACCGCACACACCAGCTTGACTCATCGGTGTCTGGAATCACCCACGACACTCGTTAAGCAAAAATCTAAGTGGGGAGGCTACAACCTCGATTAGCATGGGATCACAAAATTTATACCGCGCGCAAATTGGGGAAGCTACCCCCTCGGCTACAACCGAACACCCATGCCCCCTAACCGGATGACTGGCTTTAATCCATGGCCATGGTACCCTCATCCCGGCCCCTCTGTATGGTGTGTGCTAGCAAGGGGTTGACAAATTACTGAACCGTACCCTACCTGTGGCAGGGACAAGTGGTAGCACGAAACAAGTGTGGGGGTTACTGGAACAAGACTCGATCTAGGGTCGACTCAGGAGGTTTATATGTTACATGCATGATTAGCTTAACAAATATGTTTTCAACCAACAGACATAACCACCACTCATCATGTCTCACTATGTCGTACCGGACACAATCTTCTCAACGACCGGAGACAAGCTCGTGTCTACCCAAGACCGGGGCTTTCCCGGGTTCCTTCTGGTATGCACGAGAGGCAGGTGATGGTGACTATCATCTCAACTTATCAAACTCCAACAGCATGAATCATCAAGATGTCCTCGTGAGTTTGCACTTATCATCCCAGAGAAATAACGCAAAACTTCGAGACGAGAGGTGTTGTAACCGTATCAAACAACACACGACAATATTATGCCAGTGTTCAGAATGCTTGCCTTCAAGTGGTGGGGAGGCAGGGTGCATTCCAAAACTCTGAAAGTTTTCTCCTCTCTCCAAAATCCTATTTAAAATATTTTTGAATCAATGCATAGTTTCAAAAAACAGTACAAAAAGTTGTCTAATTTTTTTTGAAATAAATCGTAAAATAAACTAGACAATATTTGAGAGAGGTAGGAAAAAGAATCAATTTATTTGGAGTTATATTTGAAAAGTTATAGGCAGTCAAAGTTTTGGTCAAAAATTTGTTTTTAAAAATAAAACAGAAAAAGAAAAACGTTTCGATTACTGACCACGTCGAAGGCGTACTTTGGTTTTATGCCTCGACTTATCTAGCATGGACGGCGCGCGTGTCACTGACAGTGGGTCCAGCGGGCCCACTGGTCAGGTTTGACTGGTCTTCTCTCCCTCCTCTTTCTCTGCCCGGGCGGAGGCGGGACTCTGGCGACGCTCGCCGGCGAACGTCAGCACCGTTCGAGACACCGAGGGTGGAGATAGATCCGCGGGTCCAGGGCAGTCCTCCCGGTGGTCGTTACTCAGGTGGGGATGGAGGGAGTCGCCGGCGGCGAGCTTCGCGGCGGTCGGTGGCTTCTGGAGTTTTGGGCGTTTGAACTACGGTGGCTCTCGGTCGTGTTTGACCAGCTGGGCGGCTCCGCAAGACGAAGGGGAGTCGGGTGGTAGTGTTGGCTGGACGGGGAAGAGCCTGGTTGCGATAAAACGGACCGGAGGGCGGCGGTGGCCGAGCTGGCCTGAGACGGGGGAGACGGCCTCTCCTGGTCGATTGCGAGTTAGGGGAGCGCTAGAGGAGTGGCTTGAGGCTGCCTGAGGTCTAGGAGGAGCTCGGGGTCACCATATATAGTGTAGCTAGGTCGGTTCCACCATCGTCGAGGATAAGGTCGCCGGTCGACCGTTTCTACTGTGGCAGGGCAGCGTGGCACCGACGAGTGCTTGCAGACAGCGAGGGGATAAGCTCGGACTACTCCAGGGGCAGCTGGCGCGCGGCTGCGGCTCGGGCGCCGCCGACCGTGGCAGGAGCTCACTGTCGACGCCGGCATGCCGCCAAGGGGCTCTGACGGCGGTGCTGCAGGGCACCAGGGACAGCTTGGCTCGTTCTGGTGAGCGGTCGAGGGTGGGGCGCGGCTCTGCAGGGCGAGCAAAAGTCAGGGGCGCGACGCGGCGGCTCGGTGCACGCACGTGCAAAACGTGTGCTTTGGGCGCGCCCAGCGCACGCAGGTGACATGTTTGATAGAATGCCAAGGTGGTCTAGAGCGCTCGGGTGAGGCTGGCAACTAACAGGACCAGGCTAGGGTTTGCGAGAAAGCTAATGGACATGGGGGTTAGGCCAGGAGACCAAGCTTGCAATGCTAACTAAAAACCATGTCAAAACTGGCCATGCACACAAGGTGTTTGGCAAAATGCCAAGGGCACCTAGGCATTTCTTGGAGTGGTCAAAATCTCCAGGTTGGGGTCTCTTTAGTTGTAGGTGATGGTGGCCAGGTTAGTTTGCCACGGGAAGAAACTTGTTATTGCAAAAATTTGAGAAAAATAGTTTTGGGCAGCAACTAAAGACTGTCATTTCATGGACCAACACTATTCCAATGGGTTAATGCTTATTGGACTTAAGGGTTTTGTAAGAAGGACTACAAGTAGGAAAAAGAACCACGGGTAAAAGAGCAAGCAAAATTATGGTTGCAGTACAAATCCTCAAGTTGGAACAGAATGAAAATGAGGTTGATTCACTCAAAAAACTTAAAAGACATAACTTGGTTTTTCGATAAATATGGATAATATACTCCTACTGACCTCCCCTAATTTTGGTGGGAGTTTTAAAGAAATATTTAAATGGGTTGTAGTGCAAAATTGCCCACTGGACCAGATTGGAAAATTAGGTGTAGAGCACAAAATCTCCAATGAACAGAAGATGTTTTTGCACCAAGGTGATTTAGGGACATCAAATGTCATCCCCAAATTTTGGTGAAAATTTTAGATGCATTTATCAAATGGTTGCAGTGCAAAGGAGGCTCCAAAACTTATGAAAAAAATCATTTTAAAGGAATAAAGCTTAGGAGAATGATTATGCAAATAAAACCACTGATTAAGAATTGTTTTGTTGAGAGAGTATAGAAGTCCAATAACATTTTTGGAAGGTTTCCACTTGGGGTGAAAACTCCTCAATATTAAAGAAAAGGGTTCTGAAATCAACAGAAAGTCCAGAGAGCAAAAAAGTTTTAAATGCTTGGCAAAAAATTTAATAATTAAAACATGGTTAAATTTTTGAGGTGTTACAACACTACCCCCCTTAAAAGGAAATTTCATCCTCGAGATTTGCAAAGGGTTGTTTTGAAAAAAATTACTCTCACTATCACAAAAATAATCGCCTTGCCTTTGTAAATAAAACGTAGCTACAGTGGGTGGCAATAAGTGGTGCAAAATTACAGTGTGGCACACTGGCGAGGCGTGGGAAAATTTTACAGTCAGTTTTTACTATCGGTTACAGTAAATTTAGGATAAACTTCTATATTACTGAAAATATACGCTGGTCGTACCCGAGAGCACAGTGCTCTCTAAGGCTGACAGGTGGACTCGGGGTCCACTGTCGGTCTCTTCCTCTACCTCTGGCTCTCTCTTCTTCCTCTCCCCCGCGCGTTTTCCCGCGCTTTCTCCACCGGCGACGTCTAGCTCGTAGGGCATCTAGGCCGTACTGCGGTAGTGCGCGGCGTGCTAGCTGTCGGCGCAGCGTGCACTCACCTCGCGGGCCAGTGCGCTGTCGGCACTGCTCGCGGATTTGCCTCCGAACATCGGCGATCGACCGACGAGCGGCACTGGTGGACTTCGCCCACCGTACACCGATCTCGAGCTATAAAACGACCGCGGTGCTCCTTCTTCTTCCTCCATCTATCCTCGCCTCTCCTTCTCCTCCCTTCTCCCCCATTTCTGTCTGCAGGAGCTCGAGACGAGGTTCTAGTGGCGGAGGTGATGCCGGACTGGTATGTGATCCTGATGTGCGGAGGGTTGGCAACATTGTTGGGGCTCTCCGTGCTCCTGCGCGTGATGATCCTCGATGATCATCGTGATGCGGCCGCTCGAGTGTTAGTTCTCCGCGGTGGCGGTGATCACGAGGAATAGGTGCAGTGTCAGGCGTTAACTGTTGTCAGGGTGCTGGAGGTAATCTGTACCCGAGTATTTACTCACAAATCTCTCCCTCTGAGACTGTGGGGTGTTAGGGGGGCGATTAGGTTGGTGCAAAAATGTGCACGTGGATTTGCACTAGATCGAGTGGTTGTGAGTCTGCTGTAATGGTGTTGCGTGAAATAAAAATCTATGTCGTGAAGAAACGTATGCTGCAACAATTCCGAGAAAATCTCACTTCAGAAAAAATTTACTGAGGGTGAAAACAGTTAATAAATATTTTTTTACTGTAGTAAAATCACTCACATTGACTGAAACTAACAATTTATTTCATTGCGCAAATTTAGGATATCACACACAAGTTGCAATATACAAATAAATGCAGGGACCATAACACAGTAATGACATCTACAATGATAAAGGTAGTTGGTCAGGGTCCTGAGAAAAAGTCTCTGGGATCGGGGCACACTCTTCTTCTATCGGGGAAAGTGGATTGACCAGTCGATGAATGTGTCTCTCCTGGTTGGGCCTCAGTGGTCTGCCGATGGCGATTTGAGGATCCAAATCAGCAAGGCTCTGGAGATATCCCATTACTCGACGGGTCAAGCGCTCTTGAGCGATGACATACTGGACAAGATTGGCCAGTACTGGGTCTCTCTTGATTCATTCACCGGGAAAAGATGTTACGTCTCCGGGTGCTGCACGACTCGGGAAATAATAATACCCCCGTTCGATGGCATAGGGCACCGCGAATCGAAGGCGTGCAAGTGCCTCATACGCAGCAGCTTCTATGGCCATATGCGGAGTCGGCATAGATTTTCCCACGAAGGAAGCTTCTGTGGGGTCTTGGTTTGGGTTTGCGGGAGGGACGTGCACCACTGCCCAATATTTCGAGGTGGATGGGGTGATCCTCGATTTGAGCAGCTCATACTGGGGTTGATGGGTGGCACTCATGGTACTGCAGGTAAAGTCCCACAAAACTTTAACAAAGCTACCTGGAGTTGCATCTCGAGTCCTCAGATAAATACTAGGGATCGGCATGGCAATGGAAATGGTTGTGCGAGTGGTGCTCAGGGTGAGGGGTACTTGGCAAGATCACGGGGTGGCCTCTTATATAGCATTGGGGCTAGGTTATTTACCATGGTGAAAGGTATCTAGTCAATCGGGTCTGCTCCATGGGGTCGGGGTCAATGCTACAGCTACATATCCCGTAAAAGTGACGTATTACTGTGGAAGTTGTCGGCGTGATTTTGGTAGTTGTGCCCGAAAAAAATGCAACTGCATGCTCACATAATTAATGAAAGGTTACTATTTAAAAACAGAGGCACACAAACCAGCAGCTATTATTCAAGTCGACGCAGGATTACAAAATCACAGGGCGTGGGCTTACTGGGACTCGGTACTACTCGAGTGACTTAGTCTACCTCGTTTATATCTAAACGAGCCTGCCTTGTGGACGTCGAGACTTCTCCACGGGTTTCACCGTCGGGATTAGCTGGAGGGGGTGGAGGGGCTGCCGGGTCGGGGTAGCGATGATGACCATCCCGGGGATTGTTGGCCACAATCCCGCTGGAGCGTGTTCCCAAATGCGATGAAGCACTTCTGGGGACACCAAAGCATTATGGTCGATGGCTGGGGCAGTCCTCAAGGTCTCGATCGGGTGTCCGAACAGCACGACTGGGTTTTCGGCGTCGGGCTCATCTTCTCCTCTCGCCGGGGCTCGGCGAACTAGCTCCCCACGAGCTGCGATCAGATCAAGGGTGATTTGATCGAACAGTTCCTCTAGTGCACCTACATAGCGCACTAGATGCAATAATGCAGGATCCGTCTCGTGATCTCTGTTGACAACCTGGGGTGGCCTACCATACCCGTCACGGCTGGGGTATTAGTAGAACGAGCGACAGTTAACTCTGGGCGACAAGTGCCGGAGTTGAACTATAGCCTCCCGAAGAGCTAGTTGAATGGCTTGTGGCTCAAAGGAAGTTGTCCTTCCGATGAACCTGTAGGGGCGTTCTGGTGATAGACCCCTACCATAGATGTGCACAGTGGCCCAGAATTGACGGCTCTCACCGCTCATGGGTCCTTGGTACACACATATTTTGGGGCTCCTCTAATGCAAAGGCACGGCGGGTGAGGTTTGCTAGCACGGTCACAAATCCTCCAAGGTTGTTTGCCATGGTTTCATTGTGCACGACGGGGCCAGGCATTATGGCTTGGTTTGGGGAAGGAGGCTGGGTTGTGCTGTGTTGAGGTTAGCGCGCCCTTTTTATAGCAAAAGAGGGCGGAGTCTTCCTTCGCACGCTTGCGAATGAGACAATTTAGGTGTCGGTCACTGGCGTGCGACCGACAGGCTAGGCTGATAGGTTGGGCACCGACTGCCAAAAGGTGTCGGGTCACTGTGGAGCTATCTTAGGCGAGAAGCTTGGCCGGGGTTAGGTTATGGTCTGGTGTTTTGGTTAACCTAGGTTTATTGACCTGGCTAACATAGGATTAGCCAATGGTCAGCCTGGCTCTAATACCAAGTCTGTCAGGACCGGATTTCGGGATATTAATTTCCCAGAAAATGGCCCTTATGCTCACCAGCCCCAGGATTACTGTTAGCTGGCGAGACACAAACTTGATACAATAATTCCAAGCAAATTACATGATACGTAGTACAAGACCATTATGGCCTATGGGTACAAGGCAAGGTTTCTAGTGGTTGGTGGCGGAAGCGATTTGTAGTCATCAGCATCTGTCGAACTCCATTTCCCACGGGAACAGCTGACCAGGTTAACTCCTATCTTCGCGAGGCTGCTATCTCCATTGATTTGGTTCCGGGGCTGTCATCTCGTCGCTCCTCTCCGCGCAAGAAATCTGGCCAAGACAATAGCCAGGGACAAGCCAGTGAGTACTTTGAATGTACTCGCAAACATTATGAACACAGGTATAATATAACAAACAATAATCATGCTCTGAAATATTCTACAACGTCAGTCCCAAAAATATAATCCATGATGCACGCAGACAAGTTATTCACGCAACACATGAATAATGCAATAATGAGTAGAGATAGAATGCCTCAGTCGGGCGTCTGAGCGACACCACAGAAAGGGCTCATAAGTGAAATAAATAACAAACGTGCCACAGTCGGGCGTCTGTGCGACGCCACAGAAAGGGCTTATAGGGTAAATGCATAACAAGCATGCCACAGTCGGGCGTCTCAGCGACACCACATAAAGGGCTTATATGGTAAATAAATAGCAAAACATGCCATAGTCGGGTGTCTATGCGACACCACATAAAGGGCTTATATGGTAAATAAATAACAAAACATGCCACAGTCGAGCGTCTATGCGACACCACATAAAGGGCTTATAGGTTAAATAAATAATAAACATGCCATAGTCGGGCGTCTATGCGACACCACATAAAGGGCTCAAAATAATCACAGTGAATATCCCGGAGGTAGAACCGTCCCAGAGATATTCCATAAATCAAATAATGAACATCGTTAGTCCATAACAATAATAATCACAATACATCATATGTCACTGGTCAAGATCAAAGTTCTGACTTAATTGTTTTTCCTCCGAAGACCGACACTAAGACCGACACTTGACCCAACCCAGACTGTAGTCCTTATCCATGGACACGGCTACTCGAATAGGTTTAATCTCTGCAGAGGGTGTACTCTTTACCCACGAGTAACGCATTCCGTTAGCCCATCCAGACTAATTCCGCTTACGGTCTTTCAGTTGAAAACACACCCAACCGCACACACCAGCTTGACTCATCGGTGTCTGGAATCACCCACGACACTCGTTAAGCAAAACTCTAAGTGGGGAGGCTACAACCTCGATTAGCATGGGATCACAAAATTTATACCGCGTGCAAATTGGGGAAGCTACCCCCTCGGCTACAACCGAACACCCATGCCCCCTAACCGGATGACTGGCTTTAATCCATGGCCATGGTACCCTCATCCCGGACCCTCTGTATGGTGTGTTCTAGAAAGGGGTTGACAAATTACTGAACCGTACGCTACCTGTGGCAGGGACAAGTGGTAGCACGAAACAAGTGTGGGGGTTACTGGAACAAGACTCGATCTAGGGTCGACTCAGGAGGTTTATATGTTACATGCATGATTAGCTTAAAAAATATGTTTTCAACCAACAGACATAACCACCACTCATCATGTCTCACTATGTCGTACCGGACACAATCTTCTCAACGACTGGAGACAAGCTCGTGTCTACCCAAGATCAAGGCTTTCCCGGGTTCCTTCCGGTATGCACGAGAGGCAGGTGATGGTGACTATCATCTCAACATATCAAACTCCAACAGCATGAATCATCAAGATGTACTCGTGAGTTTGCACTTATCATCACAGAGAAATAACGGAAAACTTCGAGACGAGAGGTGTTGTAACCGTATCAAACAACACACGACAATATTATGCCAGGGTTCAGAATGCTTGCCTTCAAGTGGTGGGGAGGCAGGGTGCATTCCAAAACTCTGAAAGTTTTCTCCTCTCTCCAAAATCCTATTTAAAATATTTTTGAATCAATGCATAGTTTCAAAAAACAGTACCAAAAAGGTGTCTAAATTTTTTTGAAATAAATCGTAAAATAAACTAGACAATATTTGAGAGAGGTAGGAAAAAGAATCAATTTATTTGGAGTTATATTTGAAAAGTTATAGGCAGTCAAAGTTTTGGTCAAAAATCTGTTTTTAAAAATAAAATAGAAAAAGAAAAACATTTCGATTACTGACCACGTCGAAGGCGTACTGTGGTTTTACGCCTCCACTTATCCAGCGTGGACGGCGCGCGTGTCACTGACAGTGGGTCCAGTGGGCCCACTGGTCAGGTTTGATTGGTCTTCTCTCCCTCCTATTTCTCTGCCCGAGCGGAGGCGGGACTCCGGCGACGCTCGCCGGCGAACGGAGGCACCGTTCGAGACACCGAGGGTGGAGATGGATCCGCGGGTCCAGGGCGGTCCTCCCGGTGGTCGTTAGTCAGGTGGGGACGGAGGGAGTCACCGGCGGCGAGCTTCGCGGCGGTCGGTGGCTTCGGGAGTTTTGGGCGTTTGAACTATGGTGGCTCCCGGTCGTGTTTGAGAAGCTGGGCGGCTCCGCAAGACGAAGGGGAGTCGAGTGGTGGTGTTGGCTGGACGGGGGAGAGCCTGGTTGCGACAAAACAGACCGAAGGGCGGCGGTGGCCGAGCTGGCCGGAGACGGGGGAGACGGCCTCTCCTGGTCGATTGCGAGTTAGGGGAGCGCTAGGGGAGTGGCTTGAGGCTGCCTGAGGTCTAGGAGGAGCTTGGGGTCACCATATATAGTCTAGCTAGGTCGATTCCGCCATTGCCGAGGATAAGATTGCTGGCCGACCGTTTCTGCTGTGGCAGGGCGGCGTGGCACCGACGAGTGCTTGCAGACGAGCGAGGGGATAAGCTCGGACTGCTCCAGGGGCAGCTGGCGCGCGGCTGCAGCTCGGACGGCGCCGACCGTGGCAGGAGCTCACTGTGGACGCCGGCGTGCCGCCAAGGGGCTCTGATGGCGGTGCTGCAGGGCACCAGGGACAGCTTGGCTCATTCTGGTGAGCGGTCGAGGGTGGGGCGCGGCTCTGCAGGGCGAGCAAAAGCCGGGGGCACGACGCGGCGGCTCAGTGCACGCGCGTGCAAAACGTGTGCTTTGGGCGCGCCCAGCGCACGCAGGTGACATGTTTAACAGAATGACAAGGTGGTCTAGAGCGCTCGGGTGAGGCTGGCAACTAACAGGACCAGGCTAGGGTTTGCGAGAAAGCTAATGGACATGGGGGTTAGGCCAGGAGACCAAGCTTGCAATGCTAACTAAAAACCATGTCAAAACTGGCCATGCACACAAGGTGTTTGGCAAAATGCCAAGGGCACCTAGGCATTTCTTGGAGTGGTCAAAATCTCCAGGTTGGGGTCTCTTTAGTTGTAGGTGATGGTGGCCAGGTTAGTTTGCCACGGGAAGAAACTTGTTATTGCAAAAATTTGAGAAAAATAGTTTTGGGCAACTAAAGACTGTCATTTCATGGACCAACACTATTCCAATGGGTTAATGCTTATTGGACTTAAGGGTTTTGTAAGAAGGACTAAAAGTAGGAAAAGGATCCACGGGTAAAAGAGCAAGCAAAAATATGGTTGCAGTACAAATCCTCAAGTTGGAACAGAATGAAATGAGGTTGATTCACTCAAAAAATTTAAGAGACATAACTTGGTTTTTGCATAAATATGGATAATATACTCCTACTGACCTCCCCTAATTTTGGTGGGAGTTTTAAATAAATATTTAAATAGGTTGTAGTGCAAAATTGCCCACTGGACCAGACTTGAAAATTAGGTGTAGAGCTCAAAATCTCCAATGAACAGAAGATGTTTTTGCACAAAGGTAATTTAGGGACATCAAATGCCATCCCCAAATCTTGGTGAAAATTTTAGATGCATTTATCAAATGGTTGCAATGCAAAGGAGGCTCCAAAACTTATGAAAAAAATCATTTTAAAGGAATAAAGCTTAGGAGAATAATTATGCAAATAAAACCACTGATTAAGAATTGTTTTGTTGAGAGAGTATAGAAGTCCAATAATATTTTTGGAAGGTTTCCACTTGGGGTGAAAACTCCTCAATATTAAAGAAAAGGGTTCTGAAATCAACAGAAAGTCCAGAGAGCAAAAAAAATGCTTGGCAAAAAATTTAATAATTAAAACATGGTTAAATTTTTGGGGTGTTACAAAGTAACAATAATCGGGATACTTAACGATGATGACCGTAGTTTGAGGAGTTCATGTATTCACTAAGTGTTAATGCTTTCGTCCGATACTCTATTAAAAGAAGGCCTTAATATCCCTTAGTTTCCAATGCAAGTTCTTTTCCATAAGCACGTATGACTATATTCGAATACATGCCTACATTACATTGATTAACTGGAGCTAGTTCTGTGTCACCCTATGTTATAACTATTACATGAGGAATCGCATCCGACATAATTATCCATCACTGATCCAATGCCTACAAGCTTTTCACATATTGATCTTTGCTTAGTTACCTTTCCGTTGCCACTGTTACAATTACTATAAAACTACTACTGTTACTTTTGCCATCGTTACTGTTACTTCCATACTACTTTGCTACTAAATACTTTGCTGCAGATATTAAGTTTTCCAGGTGTGGTTGAATTGACAACTCAGCTGCTAATACTTGAGAATATTCTTCGGCTCCCCTTGTGTAGAATCAATAAATTTGGGTTGAATACTCTACCCTCGAAAACTGTTGCAATCCCCTATATACTTGTGGGTTATCAAGACAATTTTCTGGCGCCGTTGCCGGGCAGGATAGCTCTATTCTTTGAGTTACTTGGGATTTATATTTGTTGATCACTATGAGGAACTTGAAAGATGAAAGAACCAAGATTTTTCCCTCAACTACGAGGGGAGGTAAGGAACTGCCATCTAGCTCTGCACTTGATTTTCCTTCTGTTTTGAGTAAACTTGCGACACCAAAAGCTACTTCTTTTATTGATTCTGATATGTCATGTGTTATTGATGATGACACTTCTGCTATGCATGATACTTATGATGAAATTACTTCTATGCTTGATACTACTGTGCCATTAGGTGAACTTCTTGATGAACAACTTGCTAGGGCTAGAGAGAATGAAATTATTGCAACTGATAATATTGATGAAAGTGATGATGAAGATTCTCCCCCTAGATATGAATTGCCTGTTGTGCCTGAGGGTTATGTTATGGATGAAGAAACTACTAGAGACTTTCTTGCTTGCAATGATAGATATGATCTTAAGAAACTATTATCTAAGCTGAAAGAAAAATCTTTGAATGCTACAATGAAATATGACCCTGCTTTTGCTACTTCTCCTATCTGTATTTCCGATAATGATTATGATTTCTCTGTCAATCCTGAGATAATTACTTTGGTTCAATCTGATCCTTTTTATGGCTATGAATCTGAAACTGTTGTGGCACATCTTACTAAATTAAATGATATAGCCACCCTATTCACTAATGATGAGAAAACTCGCCACTACTATATCCTTAAATTATTTCCTTTCTCATTAAAGGGTGATGCTAACACAGGGTTTAATTCTCTTGATCCTGGTTGTGTTTGTAGCCCCAGGATATGATTTATTACTTCTCTGCTAAATATTTCCCCGCTCATAAGAAACAAGCTGCTTTAAGGGAAATATATAATTTTGTGCAAATTGAAGAAGAGAGTCTCCCACAAGCTTGGGGGAGGCTTCTCCTATTACTTAATGCTTTGCCTGATCATCCTCTCAAGAAAAATGAAATACTTGATATCTTTTATAATGGACTAACCGATGCTTCCAGAGACCACCTAGATAGTTGTGCTAGTTGTGTTTTCAGGAAAAGAACTGTTGATCAAGCTGAATTTCTATTGAATAATATGTTGACTAATGAAAATAATTGGACACTTCCTGAACCAACTCCTAAGCCAACTCCGAAGAAAAGGGGTATTCTATTTCTCAGTCCTGAAGATATGGAAGAGGCAAAGAAATCTATGAAAGAAAAAGGTATTAAAGCTAAAGTTGTTAAGAATTTACTACCTATTGAAGAAATACATGGTCTTGATAACCCGACATAGGTAGTAAAGGTAAATTCTCTCTGTAGATTTGATGATGGTGATATTCCTTGTTATAAGTCTGCTAGCCAATGCTTGGATGAGTTTGATAATTTTATTGTTAACAAGAAAACTTCAATGCTTATGTTGGTAGAAAATTGAAATGTAATGCTTATATGATTGAACACTTGAGTGATTATATGTCTAGAGTTAAAGGCGAACTTAAACTCATTAGTAAACATGCTTCTATGGTTACCACTCAAGTAAAACAAGTACTTAAAGCTCGGAATGATTTGCTCAATGCATTAAATAATAAGAGAAATGATAATGTTGTTAGAGTTATGACTAGAGGGGGTAGAATGACTCAGGAACCTTTGTACCCTGAGGGCCACCCTAAGAGAATTGAGCAAGATTCTCAGAGAACTGATGCTGATGCACCTAGTCCTTCTGAAAGTAAGAAGAAAAAGAAAAATGAAAGGACTTTGCATGCTTCTAGTGAACCTATTGTTGACACACCTGAGAATCCCAATGATATTTCTATTTCTGATGCAGAAACACAATCTGGTAATGAACATGAACCTAGTGATAATATTCATGATGATGTTCATGTTGATGCTCAACCTAGTAATGACAATGATGTAGAGATTGACCCTGTTGTTGATCTTGATAACCCACAATCAAAGAATCAATGTTATGATAAGAGAGACTTCATTGCTAGGAAGCATGGTAAAGAAAGAGAACCATGGGTTCAGAAACCCATGCCTTTTCCTCCTAAACCATCCAAGAAAAAGGATGATGACGATTTTGAGTGTTTTGCTGAAATGATTAGACCTTTCTTTTTACGTATGCGGTTGACTGATATGCTTAAAATGAATCCTTATGACTTTGTTATTCTTGATATTCCCGAGGACGATAGTATATCGATTACCCTTGGTAGACCTTTTTTGAATACTACATGGGTTGTTATTGATTGCAACAAAGGTAATCTCACTTTTCATGTTAATGGTAATGAGCATACGGTACACTTTCCAACGAAACAACCTCAAGTTCATAGTATCAACTCTATTGGAAAAATTCCATCGATTATTATTGCAGGTTTTGAATTTCCTCTTCCTACTGTCAAAAAAAATATGATATTTTTATTGTTGGGGATGTGCATATCCCCGTTGAGGTAACCTAGTGCTATTCGAAAATTCTCCGGTTTCATGCGATTCAGAATGAGTTTGTTAACAAAACTTGATCAACCTTGTTAGTGGATTCCTTTTGATGAGCATGAGATAGATGAAGTTAGAAAGCACAACCTTCTGTACCCCTCCTTTTAATTTCTGTTATTTAGATTAAATAAAGCAAAAATAGCATTTTTTTGTCTGTTTTCTGAATTATCCTTGCAATAAAAAATACCTCGAAAATAAAAGTTCTCCAAATGTCCCGAAAATGAAATATGATTTTTTCTAGAATATTTGAGAATATCTGGCACTGTGAACACATCAGGGGGAGCCAGCACCTGGCCACGAGGGTCCAGGGCGCGCCCACCCCCCTGGGTGGCCCCCCTACCTCGTGGGCCCCGTGGCCCCCCTCCACTTATTCCAGCACCCACATACTTCGTCTTCCTCCAGAAAAAATCACCCACCAGCTCAACAACGAGTTCTAGCTCATCTTGCTGCGATTTTCGATCTCCTTGCTCCAAGCTCCACTCACAAAACTGCTTTGGGGGATTGTTCTTCGGTATGTGACTCCTCCAATGGTCCAATTAGTTTTTGTTCTAGTGCTTTATTCATTGCAACTTTTTGCTGCTTAGGTGACCCTGTTCTTGAGCTTGCATGCCAAATTTATTTGGTCCCAAGTAGTTCTAATGCATGGTATAGTCTCTAGGCACTTGTGGGAGTAGTTGCTATCAATCTTGTTGAGTTTGGTTCACTTTTATCTTGAGTCACTAAAAATTTCAGAAATTTTTCATAGGAAGAAATATGTTTAGGAAAATGTACCAAGGTGGTTCTTCAAGGAAGCAAGGACCCAGGCTCGCGATACGTGAGCCGGACTATGAACTACCAAGAGAAGCTCGTGCGTCCTTGTGAATGGCCGTCAAAAAATTTCATGGTTCAAGCAGGCATTAAGGATGAATTTGATGCATATGTGGGTAACGCTGAACTCGAGGGCTTCCTGTCAGATAACTGCCCTCAATACTACTACCTTACTGATTCCTTTGTGAGAAGATTTAAATTTACATCATCACGCAATTCTCACATGGTCCTGTTTGATCTTTATGATGAATCTTATACCATGGATTTAGAGGATTTTAACACTGCCTGTAAACTCCCTTAGTGGGGTAATGCTAGTGAACCTCACAAATCTGAATTTAAAGATTTTCTTGCTAGTATAACTGTGGGGGAATCTAGGGAAATAACACAAGCTACCATAGGGAGCATCCAGTTTCCTGCCATACATTATTTTGCTCTCTTTATAGGTAGATGTATTAATGTTAAGGATGAAGCATGTCACATGTGTGTCCCAGATCTTAGTGTTCTCAAGAGTGCAGTATTAGGAGATAAACATTATAACTTGGGGGCCATTGTTGCACGTAGGTTGCATCATAATAGTATTAGTGGAGATTTGTTCGGTGGAATTTATGCAACCCGTTTAGCTAATTTTCTTGAGGTACCAATTCGTGAAAATGATATGGAATTGCCTCCTGTTTATTTAGATTATAATGCTATGGTGCGCCATCAGTTTGTTGAGAGGAATGAGCAGTCCCTCCAGTACCGACTAATCTTTGACAGACGTCGCGATGTCCATATTACTCTCCCTGCTCCTACTTTCTTTGACTATCAGGCAAAAAGGAGATATGTTATAACCAGGGAGGAGGCGAATGAGTACGAGAGGTGGACGGAAGCAGCGCGCCTCCAAGCTGCAGCTTTTGAGGCAGTAGCTACTGCATCTTAGTACGACCCCGGTTACAACTTCGGATATCCGCCAGGCCATCTATGGGCATAGACCAACTTAGGCCAAAATCCTAAGCTTGGCGGAGTATGTATTTCTCACCGACATTACATTCGTGTTCACACACTCATTCTAGTTGTCGATGCTCATACTTTTTCATTGTACTATCCATGTTAGTTTATTTTCTGTTTTAAGTCTTCTTCTTGTGTGTTTGAAAAACCTTAAGAAAAACCAAAAAAAATAGTTGTAGCTTTTAGCTAGTTTACTTTCCATGCCTGTAGCAGTAGTAATTAAAAAGAATACCCAAAAAGATTTCTCGTTCTTCTTTTTGCTTGTTGGGAGCTTTCCCGTGTAAATAGTTTTATTTCTTTTCTTTTCTTTGGGGGTCGAGAGGAGAAGACCATGATGAAAATGTCAAAGTGGCTCTTATATGCATTATTGTTGATTTAACTAAGAGCCCATATTCCCTTGTCTTCTCCCTTGTATTAAATGCTTGCAGATTCCAGCTTAGTCCAAATTGCACGAGTAGTATTATCCACACTGTTCAATCGTGCAAGTGAAAGGCAATAATGATCATATATGATGGATTGATTGAGATAAAAGAAGCTGGTATGAACTCGACCTATCTTGTTTTTGTAAATAGGATTAGTTCATCGTTCCTGATTCAGCCTATTAGGAATGAACATGTTTGCAATGACAATTAGAGATTATAGTTGCTTATGCCATGCTTAATTAGCTAGGAGTTTATAATGGTTTACCTTGTGTGCCAACATGCTATTAAAATGGTTGTGATGTGGTATGATAGGGTGGTATCCTCCTTTGAATGATTCAAGTGGCTTGACTTGGCACATGTTCACAAATGTAGTTGAAACAAAATAAACATAGCCTCCATGATATTTATGTTCATGGTGGATTATATCCTACTCATGCTTGCACTCAGTGTTGATTAATATTAATGCATGTTCATGACTGTTGTCGCTCTCTAGTTGGTCGCTTCCTAGTTTTTTTCTAGCCTTCACTTGTACTAAGCGGGAATACTGCTTGTGCATCCACTTCCATAAACCCCAAAGTTATTCCATATGAGTCCACCATACCTTCCTATATGCGGTATCTACCTGCCGTTCCAAGTAAATTTGTATGTGCCAAACTCTAAACCTTCAAATGAAATTCTGTTTTGTATGCTCGAATAGCTCATGTATCAACTAGGGTTGTCTGTATCTTCCATGCTAGGTGGGTTATTCTCAAGAGGAGTGGACTCCGTTCCTCATTCACGAGAAAATGGCTGGTCACCGGGATGCCAAGTCCCATGCTCAAATCAAATCAAAATAATTGCAAACAAAACTCCCCCATGACTGTTGTTAGTTGGACAGTACCCGTTGTTTCAGACAGGCTGTGGAGTGTGCTTGTTGGTGGTGGGGGGGTATAAACTTTACCATTCTATTTGGGAACTGTCTATAATGTGTGTAGCATGGAAGATATCGAGATCTCTCAGTTATTATGTTGACAATGGAAGTATGCCGCTCAAAATATTATTTATCTCTATTTCAAAATCGAGCTCTGGCACCTCTACAAACCCCTCCTCTCTACGAAGGGCTTATCTATCTACTTTTATGTTGAGTCACCATCATCTTATTAAAAAGCACCAGTTGGAGAGCACCGATGTCATTTGCATGCATTACTATTAATTTACATCAAGTATGACTATGACTGGATCTCTTTTACCATGAACTACAATGTTTAGTCAGTCCTTGATATTCATAGGTGCTCTGCATTTATGTTTTGTGGTCTTAGAAAGGGCTAGTGAGATACCATCTTGTTATATCATATTATGATTGTTTTGAGAAAGTGTTGTCATCCGAGATTTATTATTATTGCTCGCTAGTTGATTATGCCATTGATATGAGTAAACATGAGACCTAAGTGTTATTGTGAGTATGGTTAGTTTAGAATCTTTGCTGAAAACTTGAATGTTGTCTTTGAATATTTACAACAACAAGAGCAAAAAGAGTTTGTAAATTTTTTTTCTTTATCACTTTTAGTTTATCAACTGAATTGGTTACGGACAAGCAAAAGTTTAAGCTTGGGGGAGTTGATACGTCTCCGTCGTATCTACTTTTCCAAACACTTTTGCCCTTGTTATGGACTCTAACTTGCATGATTTGAATGGAGCTAACCCAGACTGACATTGTTTTCAGCAGAATTTCCATGGTGTTAGTTTTGTGCAGAGATAAAAGTTCTCGGAATGACCTGAAACTCCATGAAGAATATTTTTGGAATTAATAAAAACTACTGGCGAAAGAATCAAGGCCAGGGGCCCACACCCTGTCCATGAGGGTGGGGGCGCGCCCCTGCCTCGTGGGCCCCCTGGTGCTCCACCGACCTCAACTCCAACTCCATATATTCACGTTCGGGGAGAAAAAAATCAGGGAGAAGGATTCATCATGTTTTATGATATGGAGCCGCCGCCAAGCCCTAATCTCTCTCGGGAGGGCTGATTTGGAGTCCGTTCGGGGCTCCGGAGAGGGGAATCCGTTGCCGTCGTCATCATCAACCTTCCTCCATCACCAATTTCATGATGCTCACCGCCATGCGGGAGTAATTCCATCGTAGGCTTGCTGGACGGTAATGGGTTGGATGAGATTTACCATGTTATCGAGTTAGTTTTGTTAGGATTTGATCCCTAGTATCCACTATGTTCTGAGATTGATGTTGCTATGACTTTGCTATGCTTAATGCTTGTCACTAGGGCCCGAGTGCCATGATTTCAGATCTGAACCTATTATGTTTTCATGAATATATGTGAGTTCTTGATCCTATCTTGCACGTCATTAGTCACCTATTATGTGCTATGATTCGTTAACCCTGAAGTGACAATAATCGGGATACTTATCGGTGATGACCGTAGTTTGACGAGTTCATGTATTCACTAAGTGTTAATGCTTTGGTCCGATACTCTATTAAAAGGAGGCCTTAATATCCCTTAGTTTCCAATAGGACCCGGCTACCACGGGAGGGTAGGACAAAAGATGTCATGCAAGTTCTTTTCCATAAGCACATATGACTATATTCGGAACACATGCCTACATTACATTGATGAACTGGAGCTAGTTCTGTGTCACCCTATGTTATAACTATTACATGAGGAATCACATCCGACATAATTATCCATCACTGATCCAATGCCTACGAGCTTTTCACATATTGATCTTTGCTTAGTTACTTTTCCGTTGCCACTGCTACAATTACTATAAAACTACTACTGTTACTTTTGCCACCATTACTGTTACTTCCATACTACTTTGCTACTAAATACTTTGTTGCAGATATTAAGTTTTCCGGGTGTGGTTGATTTGACAACTCAGCTGCTAATACTTGAGAATATTCTCTGGCTCCCCTTGTGTCGAATCAATAAATTTTGGTTGAATACTCTATCCTCAAAAACTGTTGTGATCCCCTATACTTGTGGGTTATCACTACCCCTAGAGCAAGGTACACACCGGTCGGAAGGAGGGCTAGAGCACACCCAGCACCAGCCTGATGATGGCGCTCTGTCCTCCTAGACTACGACACCTGGTAGAGGACCAGTGAGGGAGTCCTAGACTAGGGGGTGTCCGGATAGCCGAACTATCATCATCGGCCGGACTCCAAGACTATGAAGATACAGGATTGAAGACTTCGTCCCGTGTCCGGATGGGACTTTCCTTGGCGTGGAAGGCAAGCTTGGCGATACGGATATGTAGATCTCCTACCATTGTAACCGACTCTGTGTAACCCTAGCCCTCTCCGATGTCTATATAAACCGGAGGGTTTTAGTCCGTAGGACACAACAACAATCATACCATAGGCTAGCTTCTAGGGTTTAGCCTCCTTGATCTCGTGGTAGATCCACTCTTGTACTACCCATATCGTCAATATCAATCAAGCAGGAGTAGGGTTTTACCTCCATCGAGAGGGCCCGAACCTGGGTAAAAACATCGTGTCCCTTGTCTCATGTTACCATCCGCCTAGACGCACAGTTCGGGACCCCCTACCCGAGATCCGCCGGTTTTGACACCGACATTGGTGCTTTCATTGAGAGTTCCTCTGTGTCGTCACTGATAGGCTTGATGGCTCCTTCGATCGTCAATAATGACGCGGTCCAGGGTGAGACTTTTCTTCCTGGACAGATCTTCGTATTCGGCGGCTTTGCACTGCGGGCCAATTCGCTTGGCCATCTGGAGCAGATCGAAAGCTACGCCCCTGGCCGTCAGGTCAGATTCGGAAGTCTAAAATTCACGGCTGACATCCGCGGAGACTTGAGTTTCGATGGATTCAAGCCGCAGCCGAGCGCGCCGCACTGTCACGATGGGCACGATCTAGCTCTGCTGCCGGATAGTGTCCTGGAGGCGGCTCATGAGTCCGCTCCGACCCTTAATTCGGAGCCGACCGCGCAGATCGAGGATGGGTGGCTAGACACCGCCTCGGGGGCTGCAACCTCTACGGTGATGGAGCCGAATACTGACTTTGTCCCTTGTGAGGCTCGAGACTCCAAGGTGCCGGACTCCTCTACGGACTCCGAACCTCCCGCGCCCCCTGCAATCGAATCCGATTGGCCGCCGATCATGGAGTTCACCACCGCGGACATCTTTCAACACTCACCTTTTGGCGACATCCTGAATTCGCTAAAGTATCTCTCGTTATCAGGAGAGCCCTGGCCGAATTGCGGTCAGGATGGTTGGGATGCGGACGACGAAGAAATTCAAAGCCCACCCACCACCCACTTTGTAGCCACTGTCGACGATCTAACCGACATGCTAGACTACGACTCCAAAGACATTGACGGTATGGACGACGATGCCGGAGACGACCAAGAACCAGCGCCTACGGGGCACTGGAAGACCACCTCGTCATACGACATATATATGGTGGACATCCCAAAGGATGGGAATGGCGAGGAAGCAGCGAAGGAAGACTCCTCCAAGAAACAGCCCAAGCGCCGGCGTCAGCGGCGCCGCTCTAAATCCCGCCACAGCAAGAATGGAGATTCCGGCACCGGAGATAATAACACCCCAGAGAGTGCCGAAGACAACCCCCTCCAGCAAGATTCAGCACAGGAGGACGGAGAAGCCAGCCCTCATGAGAGAGCAGCAGGCGAAGAGGTAGAGGATGATAGTTACATGCCTCCCTCCGGAGACGAGGCAAGCCTCGACGACGACGAATTCGTCGTGCCCGAGGATCCCGTCGAACAAGAGCGTTTCAAACGCAGGCTTATGGCCATGGCGAACAGCCTAAAGAAAAAGCAGCAACAGCTTAGAGCTGATCAAGACCTGCTAGCCAACAGATGGACTGAAGTCCCTGCGGCCGAAGAGTATGAACTCGAATGCCCCTCCAAAAGCTACCCCAAACGCAAGTTGCTCCCCCGATTAGAGGAGGAGGCATATAAACCTGCATCACCAGAACACAATACGGCTGACCGACCACCTCGTGGCCGCGATAGAGAGGCCTTTAGGCCCTCCATTAGAGCCGTACCCTGGCACCGCTCGAAAACCACAAAGCCATAGGGGAACGCTCCGGACTTGCGAGATATATTGGAGGATAAGGCAAGACAATCAAGATCGATCTACGGATCGCGTGGGCGCCCCACGGCACGCGACGACAACCGTCGCGCCGGACACAGCAAGTCCGGCCGGGCCGGACACAGTAGACAAAGCTCGTTTGAGCTACGTCGTGATATAGCCCAGTACAGAGGCGCCGCACACCCACTATGCTTCACAGATGAAGTAATGGATCATCAAATCCCCGAAGGGTTCAAACCCGTGAATATTGAATCCTATGATGGCACAACAGACCCCGCGGTTTGGATAGAAGACTATCTCCTTCATATCCACATGGCCCGCGGTGATGATCTTCACGCCATCAAATATCTCCCACTCAAGCTTAAAGGACCAGCTCGGCATTGGCTTAACAGCTTGCCAGCAGAATCAATTGGGTGTTGGGAGGACCTGGAAGCCGCATTTCTTGACAACTTCCAGGGCACATATGTGCGACCACCAGACGCCGATGACCTAAGCCACATAATTCAGCAGCCAGACGAATCGGCCAGACAATTCTGGACACGGTTCTTAACAAAGAAAAATCAAATCGTTGACTGTCCGGATGCAGAGGCCCTCGCAGCCTTCAAACATAACATCCGTGACGAGTGGCTTGCCCGGCACCTAGGATAGGAAAAGCCGAAATCCATGGCAGCCCTCACATCACTCATGACCCGCTTCTGCGCGGGAGAGGACAGCTGGCTAGCCCGGAGTAACAACCTCAGCAAAAATTCTGGCAGTCCGGATAACAAGGACCGCAATGGCAGGTCGCGTCGCAACAAAAACAAACGCCGCGTTAACGGCGATAACACTGAGGATACGACAGTCAACGCCGGATTCAGAGGCTCCAAACCCGGTCAGCAAAAAAAGCCATTCAAAAGAACTACTCTGGGTCCGTCTAATTTGGACCGAATACTCGACCGCTCGTGCCAGATACACGGCACCCCCGAAAAGCCAGCTAATCACACCAACAGGGATTGTTGGGTATTCAAGCAGGCAGGCGAGTTAATTGCCAAAAACAATGACAAGGGGCTACATAGCGATGACGAGGAAGAGACCCGACCGCCGAACAATAGAGGACAGAAAGGTTTCCCCCCACAAGTGCGGACGGTGAACATGATATACGCAACCCACATACCCAAGAGGGAGCGGAAGCGTGCACTCAGGGACGTATATGCGATGGAGCTAATCTCCCCGAAGTTCAACCCATGGTCCTCCTGCCCGATCACTTTTGATCGAAGGGACCACCCCACCAGTACCCGCCATGGCGGATTCGCCGCATTGGTTCTAGACCCAATCGTCGATGGATTCCACCTCACCAGAGTCCTGATGGACGGCGGCAGCAGCCTGAACCTGCCTTATCAGGATACAGTGCACAAGATGGGCATAGACCCCTCAAGGATTAAACCAACAAAGACGACCTTCAAAGGCATCATACCAGGTGTAGAGGCCAATTATACAGGCTCAGTTACACTGGAAGTGGTCTTCGGACCCCCAGATAACTTCCGAAGCGAGGAGCTAATCTTCGACATAGTTTCGTTCCGCAGCGGCCATCATGCTCTGCTCGGACGGACCGCGTTTTCAAAGTTCAACACGGTGCCGCACTACGCATACCTCAGGCTCAAGATGCCAGGCCCTCGAGGAGTCATCACGGTCAACGGAAACACTGAACGCTCCCTCCGAACGGAGGAACACACAGCGGCTCTCGCGGCAGAAGTACAGAGCAGCCTCTTAAGGCAATTCTAAAGTCCGGCCATTAAGCGACCGGACACGGCTAAACGCGCCCGGAGTAACCTACAACAAGACCACCTAGCACGTTCTGAGCACGCGTAGCAATGCGGCCCCAACCCCTGCCCTTGCAAAATTGCAAGGTTGGTCCTTCGCATACATCATTATGCTCTGGAGATACCATGGGCATAGGGGGAGGGGCACGACCACGACAGGCCCAGAGTGCGGCTCAACCACACCAGGGGCTCCCAAGTGTGTCACCTTTTCTTTCTTTTCTTATCCATAGGACTCCATTTACTAGAGGCCCTGTTCGGCAGTAGACCTGCCGAACTCACAATGCAACAGCCAGGGAAGGAGAAAGGCTACGACGAGCACTCAGGTGGTCTCCATTACAAGCATTAAATCTGTTTTATACACCATTCTGCAGCCTACCCCTGGAGGGGGACATGTTTAGTAGTCCCATCCCTTGCTTACCACACTATTTGTATCGTTCTGCACTCATGGCAGTATTTCTTGAATAAACAATGCATCGCTTTTTGCTTATAATTGCATTTCTTTCTTATACATATGTTCATTTATGACATATTGCATCCGTACACTTTGGTACGGCTAAATACACCAGGGGCTTAAGTTCCCCACATTATGGTGTGATAAGTCCGAACACTTTCACAAGTGCGGCACCCCGAACTTATAGCATTATATGCATCGGCTCCGAATCATGTCTTGGGTCAATAGTTGGGTTTACCCGGCTCCCATGTTTTGGTACCTTACGTTCCGTTGTATCGGCTAAGGTAGCACTGGGAGAACCACTGCGATTGCGCCCCGGTTGAGCTGGGCGAGCGCCTCAGTGGAGAAAGCTAAAACTGACCGTCATGATAAGGCGAGAGCTGGTCGCTGTTCGAGAGGGTTTTTTGAGTCCCTAAAGACTTATGCCGCTTAGAGCGAGGAACCGGCTTTGTCCAGCCCAGGCGTGGATAGCGCCCCGAACTTAGTCTTCCGAACACTAGGGACTTCGCCGAAATTTAAAATTATAGAATTCTATGGCTAAGTGAGAGTGTTCAAGCATTATAAGTCCGGTTGCCTCGTTCGTTGTGTTGAACGCCTCCCTAGATGGACCCAAAAATGGGAACAAGAGCGCTCAAGTTTATCCCGAACACCCCAGCACTTGTGGCATGGGGGCTGAAGCCGACGACTTGCCATCTCTCAGATTTGATAAATGGTCGCACAGAAGGTAATATTTTAAATTAACAAGCGTTGCTTAGCGCATATGAACAAAGTTTTCAGCGCACAGGATAACAAAATGTGAGTCTACTCAAATATTACATCTTTGGAGCACTCACCCGCAATCATGCGGGCACCCTTCAGGACACTCTTATAATACAATTCGGGCGTGCGATACTCATTGCCCGTGGGTGGCGCGTCCGTCACAAGCTTCTCAGCGTCCATCCTGCCCCACTGCACCTTTGCACGGGCAAGGGCCCGACGGGCACCTTCAATGCAGGCGGAGTGCTTGACGACTTCAACCCAGGGACACGCATCCACCAGCCACCGCACCAGGCCGAAGTAGCTCCCAGGCATGGCCTCCTTGGGCCACAGCCGAACTATGAGGCCCTTCATGGCATGTTCGGCCACCTTGTGGAGCTCGACCAGCTGCTTCAGTTGGTCGCTAAGGGGCACCGGATGTCCGGCCTCAGCATACTGAGACCAGAAGACCTTCTCCGTCGAGCTCTCCTCCTCGGCCCGGTAGAAAGCGGCAGCATCGGACACGCTGCGGGGCAGATCTGCGAACGCTCCTGGAGAGCTCCGAATTCGGGTAAGTAATAGGTAATTCACATTCATATGCTTGCTTTGCATGAAAAATGCCTTACCCGCCGCTATCTTCTTCAACGCCTCGATTTCCTGGAGGGCCTTGTGGGCTTCGGCCTTAGCGGCTTTGGCACTCTCAAGAGCCGATGCAAGCTTGGACTCTCGAGTCTTTGAGTCACGCTCCAAACTCTCATGTTTTTCCACGAGAGCCTGGAGCTCTTGCTGCACCTCCGCCACCCGTGCCTCCTGCTTCTCTTGCTCGGCTCGCTCCGCGGCCGCATTGCATTTGGCCGCGGACACCGCCTCCTTCAGGGTCGCCACCTCGTTCGCGGCCCCTGGAGTACCCACGTTATCCTTGTTATTTCTCTTGCAACCAAATCCTTTTCTGTAAGGTACAACTTTAATACGGTGTTACTCACCTTCCTTGTCCTCGAGATGCTTCTTGGCACGGCCGAGCTCGCTCTTGGACCGCTCGAGGCTCTACTTCAAAGCATTGACCTCCGCAGTCAGTGCGGCAGAGGTCAGCAGCGCAGCCTGCAAACCCATATTGACATATTTTTTAGACTCCTACGTATATCTTTTTAGATCCTCAGTCCATCTTTTCTTTCCGAACACCGAACCGAGCATCAGGGGCTACTATCTATGCGGTATTATATTACACATCTTAAAATTCTTACCTCAAAGCCTGTTAGAAGGCTGCTGCAGGCTTCGGTCAGCCCGCTCTTGGCGAGCTGAACCTTCTGAATCACCGCACTCATGACAGTGCGGTGTTCTTCTTCGATGGAAGTGCCGTTGAGCGCCTCCAGCAAGTTATTCGGCGCCTCCGGTTGGACGGAGGCCGCCGGTGTCGCAATCTTGCCCTTCTTACGAAGGGGCCGCTCGTCGGACTCCGGAACCACTGCAGGTTCCGGTGCGGAGTCCGGTGCAAAGTCCGGGAGGTTGCCCTGCGGCACCTCCGGGGCCTCCTCCTCCTGGCGGGTCCCTTCCCGGGATCACACCTCGATGTCGTCAGCATCACGAGGGGTGGAGGCGGTCGGAAGAGAATCCATATCCGACGTGCCCAAGGACCCGCTCGACGAAGCGAGAAGATCGTCCCTGGCCGGACTACAGGTTGTATGCGGCATTAGAAAGACACCGTGTGGCAAAAAGAAAAATTATCTAGGAGTCTGGATACTTACGATCTCGCCAGGGGCTTGGCCCTTGAGGGCCACTCCTCGTTGCCGTCGCCAACGTTGGCGGAGCAGTCCGGGGGAAGGGTCCTTCCCTTCTTGGACCCTTCGGCCTTCCTCGTTCGGGAGGCCTTCCTCTTCTTCTCTCCCCCCGCTGGGGGAGGGGCCTCTTTCTTCTCCTCCTCGTCTTCGTGGGAGGAGTCCGCCTCGGAGTCATCGGACGATGAGTCCGATACCACCTGACGCCGGGAACTCCTTCGGGTTCCCGTGGCCTTCTTCTTGGCCTTCTTCTCCGGCACCACGTAAAGTGCCAGGACCAGCAGCCCCGTCAAACGGGTGTCCGCTAGGTCTTCTGGGAGGGGGGCCGGACAGTTAACCTGTCCAGACGTCTTCTGCCAGTCCTGTTAAAGGTATTGGGAGTTTAGATCCCGCATAGAGTCACGCTATGAAAAGCAAGTGTCCCATAAAGGATAACATAGCTTACCTCGCCAGCCGGACGCTGCATGCTGAATCCACGATCTTCGGTAGCGGATGCGGGAGCTTCGGCGCCCTTGAATAGCACCCTCCAGGCAGCTTCGTACGTAGTGTCGAAGAGCCCACTCAAGGTCCGGTGCTGTGCCGGATCAAACTCCCACAAATTGAAGGCCCGTTGCTGGCAGGGGAGAATCCGGCGGACGAGCATGACCTGGATCACGTTGACAAGCTTAAGCTTATTGTTCACCAGGGTCTGGAGACAGGACTGGAGTCCGGTCAGCTCTTCCGAACTACCCCATAGCAAGCCCTTCTCTTTCCAAGAGATGAGCTGCATGGGGATGCCAGATCTGAATTCGGGGGCCGCTGCCCATTTAGGGTCACGCGGCTCGGTGATGTAGAACCACCCCGATTGCCACCCTTTGATGGATTCCACGAAGGCACCCTCAAGCCAAGTGACGTTGGGCATTTTCCCCACCATGGCGCCTCCGCACTCCGCTTGGCTGCCCTTCATAACCTTCGGCTTGACATTGAAGGTCTTTAGCCACAAGCCGAAGTGGGGCTGGATGCAGAGGAAGGCCTCGCACACGACGATAAACGCCGAGATATTGAGGATGAAATTTGGGGCCAGATCGTGGAAATCCAGGCTGTAGTAGTACATGAGCCCCCGGACGAAGGGGTGGAGTGGGAAGCCCAGTCCGCGGAGGAAGTGGGGAAGGAATACGACCCTCTCATGGGGCCTGGGGGTGGGGATGAGCTGCCCCTCGTCGGGGAGCCGATGCGCGATGTCGCTGGACAGATATCCGGCGCTGCGCAGCTTCTCAATGTGCCCCTCCATAACGGAGGAGGCCATCCACTTGCCTCCCGCTCTTGACATGGCTGGAGAAGGTCGAGGTGAGATGTGCGGACTTTGGCGCTGGAGCTCGAGTGCGCGGAGATGGATAAGCAAAGGAGGAAGAAGGCGTAGGTAAAAGAGGTGGATCCTTATCCCCTTATATATGGGCGGACGAAAACTATGCGTCCCTACCGGCCTGGTAAAACTCGCTTATCTCCCAAGCGCCACAATCAATGGCATGGTTGGGTTACCCACGTCCGTATTGATGGGAATCCCGAAATAAGGGGAACACGATCTCTTCTTCGACAAGAAATGCCAAGGAAACCGCTTCACTAAACGCGCTGAGGTGGTATAATAAAAACGATTCAAGTAAAGGCTTGGTAGTGGTGTGACGTCACGCCACAAAATATGTCAGCAGATTGAACTTGTGTAAATATTATTCCCTCTATGGTGGTATGTGGAATTTATTTTATAGAGCCGGACACTATCCTGGCGTTCACAATCTTCTATGAATTATTCGGAGGAGGAAGCCGCCTTGCAATGCCGAAGACAATATGCGCGCCAGATTCATCGTCATTGAAGCCTGGTTCAGGGGCTACTGAGGGAGTCCTGGACTAGGGGGTGTCCGGATAGCCAAACTATCATCATCGGCCGGACTCCAAGACTATGAAGATACAGGATTGAAGACTTCGTCCCGTGTCTAGATGGGACTTTCCTTGGCGTGGAAGGCAAGCTTGGCGATACGGATATGTAGATCTCCTACCATTGTAACCGACTCTGTGTAACCCTACCCCTCTCCGGTGTCTATATAAACCGGAGGGTTTTAGTCCGTAGGACACAACAACAATCATACCATAGGCTAGCTTCTAGGGTTTAGCCTCCTTGATCTCGTGGTAGATCCACTCTTGTACTACCCATATCATCAATATCAATCAAGCAGGAGTAGGGTTTTACCTCCATCGAGAGGGCCCGAACCTGGGTAAAAACATCGTGTCCCTTGTCTCCTGTTACCATCCGCCTAGACGCACAGTTCGGGACCCCCTACCCGAGATCCGCCGGTTTTGACACCAACAACCGGGCTGCTAGATCTGAAGGGGGCGACCTCCATGGTAGCCATCTCCGGCCGCAGCGAACCCTAGGCGGCCGCATCTGGCTGCGGGAGCCCGAAGGAGGCACTAGGAGCACAGAAGCACAGAAAGGCAGAGAGAGTGGGAGGAGGAGGGGATAAGGTGAGGCAAGTGAGCAGGAGATGGAGCGGCCGCGGAGCGGACGGCGATGCGCGAAGAAGAGAAGAAGAGAACGGCGACACCGTCGCTGGAAAGAATGCGTGGGTGAGGATAGGGTTAATGTGTGGTGGATGGTAGGGGTAAGGAAGAAAGGCTGGTTGGAGGATTTTTGGGCCTGGTTGGCGTGAAGCCTCTTTTAGCCCCGCGCGTGAGCTAAATTTCGCTGGCCCAAACGATTGGCGCGGGCTATTTTGATGGCCCAACGATCTGTCGGTCGGCAATGTTTCCCGACCGATGGTTGGCTGGGTGTAAGCGTATTACCGTCTGAAAATTGGGACACTAAATGTCTGACTATTCCCGACCGACAGTCAGTTGCCTGTACAAGCATTACCGACCTATAGGCCGATAGAAACATTGCCGACCAACTGTATGCTGGTGTATACTGACCTTTCCCAACCAACATCAGTAGGGAATTAGGTGTTGTGGTGTAGTGTCACCGGTTTTAGAAATCCGATATGGACAGGTGTGATTCGTAGGATAATCTGGCCGTATGTTCAAAATATCAAGGCGACCATTCTGATACACCAGATGAGGCACACAATCCTTCGGGATTTTCTGTTGAAAAACATAGTAATAACTTCATAGTTAGCAATGTAGTTCAGTTTTAGAAGAATTTATGCAAAACATGCACGGATGTCGTAATAGTAAAAAATCTTACCATGGCATCTCCATGGATGTTACTGTAGTTCAACATGTGCACTAGTGAAGCGTATTGACCATAATCTGGAGGAGTTTGATATGATTTTTCTCCTGATAAGTTAATTCTGAGCCATCGGTGTAGTAGGTTCTGTCTACCGTCTTCCGCACATTCTTTGAAGAATGAAAATAAGCTATCAATGGAAATAAGCTGACAACTATTTTGAAATAAACAATATAAATTACTTAATAACTATGTTTGAGAAACTCACATAGCGGTAGAATTGGAAGAGTATCAGCAAGGACCCAAATGTCCAAAATGTCAGGATCACCAAGATCCATGGTGACAAGGATACCCTCATAAAAACCATACATCTTGCAAAGTGCTTCCCAATTTGTGCAACCAAAATGGGTTAAGCTCTTAGAATTGTACATATTTACTTCAAAATCCATACCATGATGGGTCCTTAGGTGAAATTTCTTTGTTTCCATACTTTCATGATCTTCAAAATCCATCCTCTCCAAGACATAGCGTCTTGCATGGCATGGGATAAGCTAGTCGAATTGTAAAAGACGAAAATTACACGTTGAAGTAGTTGAAGTCGTGCTTAATTACGAAAAAAACACTTGCCGTCGCTGCGTACCGTTTCAACATCGAAGGTCTCCTGGAGCTTAATGCTGAAGCGCCGGCGTTCGTCCAGGTGAGGCTTCTCGCACAGACCTCGGTCGTCGTTGCACCAGTCGCACTCCCCCGGGAGACTTTCATCGTCCAATGACGACATTTCCTATGTTCATAATTCAAAGATTAAACTTGTACAACTAAATATATGTACTACAAAAACTAACTTAAAGCATTATTATTCATCACGGGTTGACTATCGGTCTACCGAGTCTTTTCTTGAAAACTCTCAGCTCACGCGGTGTATATATTCGACCGTCGGTGATGGTCGCTCCTCCCTTCGTCCCCGAGTGCATTACACAAAAATGTCTAGCACACGGGAACGAAGGAGAAACGACCCCCACGACAACAATCGGGATTCTTCGTCCTCTCATATATGGTGGAGCCTCGGCAGACTTAAAGTCAACCCGAAATGCTGTTTAATTATCTTTTTAGAAAATCAAGCCCACTCGATATTTCCTACATATTCTAGCACAAGTCATGCCAAAATTCATGAAAAAATCTGGCATGACCTTCGCTAAAAAAAGGGACATATTGAGTGCCTGAAATTTGCCGGAATGGAAATTAATCAACACTCCGGCAAAACATAGGCCACTCGAAGGTGTAACCTACAAACATGACCGGCCACTTGGGCAAGCACATATCCTATTTGAGCAACACAAGATATACATATTTTTATCTACATCATATGAGCATTCAAACTTGATGGTTATTGCATTTCAATGGTTGAAAATACGAACAAAAACATTTCAAAATATCTTATAGGACTCATATTGACATGGGGATTTGGCTGGTCTCACCTCAAGGTCGGTGACGGGGACGGCGGCGGGGATGATGGAGGGGCTCCTTGATTTCTGCAAAAACAAGAAAACCTATAAGCTATCAACTAATCAAATGCATACCCCTTGCATAGTGGGGTCCAATTTGAGCATTCAAGATAGGAGTAGTTCTCCAATTTGAGCATTCAATAAGCAAAACCAAATCGTAAAATAAATAAGTATTCAAATTAGCATGCATTCAATAAGTAAAACTAAATCATCTCTTACGTCCGTACATAGTCGAATATTATCACTAATATATCTCGAATAGTATCATACATATAACATCACTAATACAGGTAAAACCCTGGCGAACGACGGGTATCGGCGCGGGCGGTGGACACAAAGAGAAGGAACCATCATAGGATCATAGCTCCAGTGAGATCCCTGAAGAACCTGCCAGGTATTGGAGAACCTGCCCTCCATCGCAACCATGTAGAGACGGACATGCTCGTCCTCCTCGCTGACAGGGTGACGTACCACCTCCGCGGGGTCCTCAAGCCTCCGCACCGTCACTGGCCCATGCGATCGCCACCAAAGAAGGTTCAGGCCAAGGACGGGTTGGCTCCTCACCAAGCTGCACCCCCTGGAAGGTAGCACCTCCCAGTACCAACCCGGCGGAGCCCAATCCCGGACATGGCCCCTCTGATCAACCAGGTGTCCTCCGCTGAGTCGACGACGAGGATGCAGGATAGGCATCATAGATGTCGATGCGGTAATAATTGCTTTAACTAAAAAACAACAACAAATGTGACAAGTTCAAAATATGACATGTCCACTTCAGAATGAATCAACCTAGAATACTGTTAAATACACCTAAAATAAACTAGTTCTATTAATTTTCATACTAAAAATAAACTAGTTCTATAGTAAAATTTTAATTAGACTAGTTCTATTAATTCAACTAGTTCAACTAAGGTGGGAGGAGGGAGGAGGAGGAGGGAGGAGAGAGGAGGAGGGGGAGGGGCCGGTGGGATCGGAGGAGGGAGGGAGGAGGGGTGGGACGAAGGAGGAGAGAGTAGGGGAAGGGGCAGCTGGAGGAGGAGGCAGGGGGCAGTGGGAGGAGGGCTGCCGACGGAGGAGGGAGGAGGAAGGAGGGGGCGGCCGGAGGAAAAGGGAGGAGGAGGCGGCCAGACGAGGAGGGAGGAGGAGTGAGGGGAGGAGGGAGGAGGGAGGAGGGAGGAGGGAGGAGGAGAGATGGGGGTACCTCGATGGAGGAGCAGTGCGACGGCGGCGGCGGACGACGGGTGTCGGCGTGGGCGAGAGTGACTGAGAGAGAGTGAGTGAGAGGGTCGGCCGCGCGGGGAGGATAAGGTAAGGTTAGTAGTAGCGTGGTCTTGTGAAAAGCGCTACTGCTACAGAGCATAGAAGTAGCGTTGTTGACGGATAGGTGCTACTGCTAAGTGGGGCTAGCCATGTGCGCCCAGTTCAAACATAGCAGCAGCGCATTCTGCTAGTACGCGCTACTGCTAAAATGATAGTAGTAGCGCAGTTTTTTTACACGCGCTACTACTAAGTAGCAGTAGCGCTCGATTTTGTCTGGCGCTACTGCTAAGATGTTGTGTGTAAGGTTTTCCCTAGTAGTGCTAGTTTATCCAATTTGGCTATTTTTGTAGTATATTTGGCCATTGTAGTATCTCTAGTTGGATATGAGCACGAGGAAGTTGCATAATACATCCATACATAGTTGGTAGTTTATTTTTTTTTGCTTAAGTTACTCTTGTTTTTTTCATAGTCACATTTTTTCTTGGCATCTATAGTAGTTGTAGTTGCGCACATTTTTTACTTCTCAGTTTGGCATTGTACATAATGTGGATCTGGCATATCCATAGATAATGCGCAAGTCAACTCTCTGGAATAAACGTTTTTCTTTGATTTTTTTATCGTCATACACTCTCCATTAACCCGTAGGATGATAATCAATTTCTTGTTGTAAAGCGGTGGAGACAGGGACTATCTGTGCAGGGGATAGCTCCACAGGGAGATGGTACATCATCTGCAATAGTTACTGAGGTAATAGAAATGGCACTAGACTTGTTTTCACCCTCATATAGTGTTTTTTCATGGTTTATGTTGCTTACTCATTTTCAAAACTCCTCCGTCATTGATAAATACTAGTTCTGCATGTAGTTGCACAAGAATCAATTAGGAGTTGGTATCCTCAACTTTTTAAATAGTTGCACAACAATATCACACGAGTTGGCATCCTCGCTTTCATAGATGCACCAGAACCATTTGGGAGTTGGCAGTCTCAACTTTTTAAATAGTCCCACAACAATATCACATGAGTTGGCATCCACAACTATTTTAGTTGCACAAGAACCAATCAGGAGTTGGCATACCCAACCTTTTAAATAGTTGCATAGCAATGCCACATGAGTTGGCATCTTCAACTTCTTTAGTTGCACAAAAACCATTCGGTAGTTGGCATCCTCATGTGTTCACATGCATCTGTTTTTCTAGGTTTGCAGATGCACTTGAATGTAGTTGCACTACTTATTTGGTAGATTATAATCTTTTAAAATTCGCTATTTTAAATTTTGTGTTCAGACACACTAAATTCATGTTCATCAGTTAAAAATTCATTACATAGTTGCAGAAACCTGCAACATGAATCGCATCCAGGAGTACTTACAGTTGCACAAAATAGATGATGAAGTTGCACAACAGCTAGCATAAAGTGTTTTTGGAATTCAGCATACAAAAGTTTAGCTAAAACCAAAATGAATCTGAAATTATATGAGTTGGCATCTTATACTTTTATATGAGTTGAAGACGTCAACTACTAAAATTCAAACCCCACAAGTAGATGGGTATGAGAGTGTTGTCAATTTGCACACTTGTACTGGTTAAGTTGCACAAACACAAGCCAGAGCTGGTTCAATTTTTCTCAGGCTTTGTCGCGGTTTTAGCACAGCAGATGCCCTTGTGAAAGGACTTAGGTGTGGAGCCATCGCAACATAGGTTAGCTTGAAGGGGTTGAACGGGACAAAGGACACAAGGAATTTTAACCAGGTCTATCCCCTCACGTGGAGGTAAAAGCCTACTCATGCCTTTGTTGACTATTGCTTGGGTAACTATTACAAGGGAGCGAATACGCTTGACCTAGCTCACGATAGATTGTCTCTTGACTTAACCCGCCTCCAGGTCTCACCTTTATATACACAGGTCGAGACCTGGAGGCTTATAGAGTCCCGGCCCGCTCACACATCGCGACCGGCTTGGTTTCTAATTAGTCACACCTTACAGGGCAAGTTATCATACGGCGGGTCATAAGCCCGGGTCTTGGGCCTTCACCAGGCCTGCCTCCATGATCCGTCGTCTTCACACTTCTCCTTGGGCCTCCTTGGCCCTTCTTTCTATTAAACCGCCAACAGTGTAACCCGGCCCCTCCTGGGCGGGTCACACCTGGGAGCTATATCCCCAACAGGCTTCTTTTTTGTATCATATGCAGGTTTTATAGGTTGTGGGGGTGGATGAGCTACTGTAGATTTTTGCACACAATTCTAACCTACAAAGTCACATATACTACTATGTAGAAAGATCAAACGAAAAAAGCACATGCAAACCAGATTCTTGTCTAGTTGGTAGTTATGTTTTCATAGTACCTACAATATACTTTTCTTTTCTTTTCTTTTTTTGCTACATAGGCATTGGTTCTTCTGCATTATGTGTGAAATAAGACTCAATCCTCTCTCCTATATGTTTCCACATTTTCTATGTTTTGTTGCACATATTGCTGCAAAAGTTGGCTAGTCCCATTATTTAGTTGCATGAAAATCATTTGAAATTGCACAAGTACTAGATCTCCCTGTTTTCTATCTCTGTTTATGCTCTCTTCAACTATGAAGAAGCTATTTTTGCAAGGAGAAATTTGGTGAGAGGGGAAAGGGAAAGTTAAGGAGGGAGGATCTAAATAGGAGGCATAAAGGATCGCTTCTTTTTTCACCCTTGTTGGTTCTGCCTGGTACTTTCTGATATGTTTGTCCTCCCTCTTTCTTTCTTTTTTGTAGCAATTGTTATTACACCTTGATTCATCTTCCATAGTAGCTCTGGCGATGTAGATCCAGGCCTAGGAACCCCTAGTTTAGTGGGAAGAAGGTGGGGGCGGGTAGGGGCATGGGGAGAATACGTTGGTGGCCAGGAGGGCATGAGAGCTTCAGGAGGGGATGCAAGGGAGGGCACATGATGGCCTGGGGACCGCGTACGGCGCCTCATTTGTAGGGTTAGAGCGCATCTGTTGCTACTAGTGGAGTGCATTCCTTCTCTGGGGTCGGTGGGGACCAAATATTTCCTTTTCTGGTGGCCACTCGAGAACGCTAGGGAGCAGCCAACCGCTCCTTAGACGCGTCCCATAAAAATCCACCAAGCGGAAGGGGATAATGCAACTTGTGTTTGGAAGTGAGAATTGCAATTAAATAAAGGATAATGTTTGTAGCCGGCATGCCGGCTGAAGGTTTTGGTTGGACTCACGTGCATCGCTCGATCAGAATGGATCCTACGGCTCGGCACACGCACGCCACGATGCCCAGTGGATCCTTGATACGTCTCTGTTGTATCTACTTTTCCAAACTCTTTTGCCCTTGTTTTGGACTCTAACTTGCATGATTTGAATGGACTAACCCGGACTGACGTTGTTTTCAACAGAATTGTCATGGTGTTATTTTTGTGTAGAAATAAAAGTTCTCGGAATGACCTAAAACTTCACGTAGATCATTTTTGGAATTAATAAAAAATATTGGGGAAAGAATCAACAGAAGGCGACCCACACCCTGGCCACAAGGGTGGCGGGCGCGCCCACCCCCTGGGGCGCACCACCCGGCCTTGTGGGCCCCCTGGACCTCCACCGACCTTAACTCCAACTCCATATATTCACGTTCAAGGAGAAAAAATCAGACATAAGGATTCATCGCGTTTTACGATACGAAGCCGCCGCAAAGCCCTGTTCTTCCTCGGGAGGGCAGATCTGGAGTCCGTTTTGGGCTCCGAAGAGGGGAATCCGTCGCCATCATCATCATTAACCATCCTCCATCACAAATTTCATGATGCTCACCGCCGTGCGTGAGTAATCTCATTGTAGGCTTGCTGGACCGTGATGGGTTGGATGAGATTTACCATGTAATCGAGTTAGTTTTGTTAGGGTTTGCTCCCTAGTTTCCACTATGTTCTAAGATTGATGTTCATATGACTTTGCTATGCCTAATGCTTGTCATAGGGCCCGAGTGCCATGATTTCAAATCTGAACCTATTATGTTTTCATGAATATATTTGTGTTCTTGATCCTATCTTGCAAGTTATAGTCACCTACTACGTGTTATGATCCGGCAACCCCGAAGTGACAATAGTCGGGACCACTCTCGATGATGACCGTAGTTTGAGGAGTTCATGTATTCACTAAGTGCTAATGCTTTGGTTCGGTACTCTATTAAAAGGAGGCCTTAATATCCCTTAGTTTCCAATAGGACCCCACTTCCACAGGAGGGTAGGACAAAAGATTTCATGCAAGTTCTTTTCCATAAGCACGTATGACTATATTTGGGATACATGCCTACGTTATATTGACGAATTGGAGCTAGTTCTGTGTCACCCTATGTTATAACTGTTGCATGATGAATGCCATCCGACATAATTATCCATCATTGATCCATTGCCTACTAGCTTTTCACAATTGATCTTTACTCCGTTACTTTTCCATTGCCACTGTTACACTACTAGGGAAAACCTTATACACACAATCTTAGCAGTACGCTAGATAAAATGAAGCGCTACTTCTACTTAGTAGTAGCGCGTGGAGTAAAAGGCGCTATTGCTATCCTGTTAGCAGTAGCGCCTGTTAGCAAAACGTGTTTCTACTAAGTTTGAACTGGGTGCACATGGCTAGCCCCACTTAGGAGCAACGCGTATCCTTATCCAGCGCTACTGCTATGCTCCGTAGTAGTAGCGCTTCTCTTCAACCCGCGCTGCTACTAACCCTACATTATCGTCCCTGCACGGCCGACCCTCTCACTCTTCCTCTCACTCACTCTCCCCCGCACCCCCAGTCCACCAACACCACTGTTCCCAGACCACCATCGTCGCCTGCCGCCGCGGACGCTCCTGCTCCTCCTCCACTGAGGTAGTCCCTCCATCCGCCCTCCTTCCTCCTCCTCTGGCCGGCCCTCCTCCTTTGGCCACCCCTCCTCCCTCCTCCTCCGGCCGCCCCCTCCTCCCTCATCCTCCTACCGCCCCCTCCTCCCTCCTCCTCTGGCCGCCCCCTCCTCCCTTCTTTGATCCCACCAGCCTCCTCCCCCTCCTCCCCTCTCCTCCCTCCTCATCCTCCCTCCTCCCACCCCCTCCTCCCTCCATCTTTCCTAAACCCTAAACTCTTTTTTACTGTTCTTGTATAATGTAATTTTTTACTGTTTTTAGTAAGTGTTTAATAGAATTAGTAAGAAAATTAATAGAACTAGTTTATTTTAATTTATAGTAAGTGCTTAGTTGAACTAGTTGAATTAATAGAAGTAGTTTATTTTTAGTAAGAAAATTTAGGTATATGAGATTTGATGATCTAATTAAAATTATACTATAGAACTAGAGTATTTTTAGTAATAAAATTAATAGAACTAGTTTATTTTTAGGTCTATTTAACAGAATTCTAGGTTGATTCATTTTGAAGTGGACATGTCATATTTTGAACATGTCACATTTGTTGTTATTTTTTTAGTTAAAGCAAGTACTCCCGCATCGACGTTGACGATGCCTATCCTGCATCTGCGTCGTCGACTCGGTGGAGGAGGCCTGCTTGATCAGAGGGGCCATGTCCGGGACTGGGCTCCGCCGGGCTGGTACTGGGAGGTGCTACCTTCTGGGGGCACAGCTTGGTGAGGAGCCAGCCCGTCATTGACCCGAACCTTCTTTGATGGCGGTCGTGTGGGCCATTGACAGTGAAGAGGCTTGAGGACCTCGCAGAGGTGGTACGTCACCGTGTCAGCAAGGAGGACGAGCACCTCCATCGCTACATGGTTGCGTTGGAGGGCAGGTTTGACAATACCTGGCAGGTTCTTCAGGATCTCGCTGGAGCTATGATCCTGTGATGGTTTCTTCTCTTTGGGTGTCCACCGCCCGCGCTGATACCCGTCGTTCGCTAGGGTTTTAGCTGTATTAGTGATGTTATATGTATGATATTATTCGAGATGTATTAGTGATAATATTCGATGATGCATGGACGCAAGAGATGATTTTGTTTTGCTTATTGAATGCATGCTAATTTGAATACTAATTTATTTTATGGTTTAGTTTTGCTTGTTGAATGCTCAAATTGGAGAACTACTCCTATCTTGAATGCTCAAATTGAAGAGCACTATGCTTATAGGGTTTTTGTTTTGCAGAAATCAACGAGCCCCTCCATCACCATCGCTGTCGTCCCCGTCATCGACCCCCTCCGACCTCGAGGTGAGACCAGCCAAATCTCCATGTCAATATGGTCCTATAAGATATTTTGAAATGTTTTTTTTTCATATTTTCAACCATTGAAATGCAATGACCATCAAGTTTGAATGCTCATATGATGTAGATATAAACATGTATATCTTGTGTTGCTCAAATACGATATGTGCTTGCCCAAGTGGTCGTCCATGTTTGCAGGTGACACCTCCGAGTGGCCTATGTTTTGCCGAAGTGTTGATTAATTTCCGTTCCGGAAAATTTCAGGCGCTTGATATGTCCTTTTTAGCAAAGGTCATGCCAGATTTTTCCATGAATTTTGGCATGACTTGTGCTAGAATATGTAGGAAATATCAAGTGGCCTGGATTTTCTAGAAAGATAATTAAATGACATTTTGGGTTCACTTTACTTCTGTCGAGGGTCCATACATGGGAGAATAAGAATCCCGACTATTGTCGTGGGGGTCGTTTTTCCTTCTTCTCCTTGTGCTAGAACTTTGTTATGTGCTAGGGGAAGGAGGAATAACGACCATCACTGACGGCCGAGAAATCAGTGAGGGAGTGTGTCCACCACCATATAGGAGAGAGGACAAAGAATCCCAACTATTGTTGTGGGGGTCATTTCTGCTTCTTCTCCTTGTGCTAGACCTTTGTTATGCACTAGGGGAAGGAGGAGTAACAACCATCACCGACGGTCGCTAATGTCGGAGAGGAATCAGTGAGAGAGAGTCTCCACCATATATGAGAGGACGAAATATCACAGCTGTTGTCATGGGGGTCGCTTCTCCTTCGTTCCCGTGTGCTAGACATTTTGGTGTATGCACTTGGGAACGAAATGAGGAGCGACCATCACCAACGGTCGAATGTATACACCACGTGAGCTGAGAATTTTCAAGAAAAGACTCGACAGAACGATAGTCAACCCATGATGAATAATAATGATCTTATTTAGTTTTTGTAGTACATATATTTAATTGTACAAGTTTAATCTTTGAATTATGAACATAGGAAATGTCGTCGATGTCGTCATCGAACACGAAAGTCTCCCGATGGAGTGCGACTGGTGCGGCGATGACCGGGATCTGTGCGACAGGCCTCACCTGGTAGAAGGTCAGTGCTTCAGCATTAAGCTCCAGGAGACCTTCAATGTTGAAATGGTACGCAATGACGACAAGTGTTTTTTTCGTAATTAAGCACGACTTCTGCTTCTTCAACGTGTAATTTTCATCTTTTACAATTCGACTAGCATATCCCATGCCATGCAAGACGCTATGTCTTAGAGAGGATGGATTTTGAAGATCACGAAAGTATGGAAACAAAGATAATTCACCTAAGGACCCTATGGATTTTGATGTTGTAAGTGCATCTAGTGCCACCCCTAGTTGGTTTTGGAGTATTGACGACAAAGTTGGTTGAGGGACTAATGCGTTTGTGAGAATTGCAGAATAACGCGGGTTGTGTCCCTCATTGATTCGGTTTACCTACCGGAGATGACCCCTAAAAATGTATGAAGACATTGACGACAATGGTGGTATATGAAGATATTCATATTGAAGACTATGACATGAGAAGACAATGAGTGAAGACTATGGAGCGCGAAGACTGTGTCGTCTCGCTGTTTCCTTTTTCTTCTTTGTTGAGTCATAGGAACCACCGTACTGTTAAGTGGGGTCCAAGTGAACTAAGTCAGAATGACTGAAGTGATGCTCAACCCAAATCCTATGTCTTCGAGCGAAGACAATGAGAGCAAATCTTATCCAGAGCTGGATGAGTCAGCTTTGCTTGTAGCCCAAGTAAAGTTGCCGTGTGTGTTTGAAATCTGACCGTTGGAACACGTGTCAGTTCCTTAGTGACCCAGGGTCATTTTGGACATATCAGGTCGGGTTTCCTAGTGGCTATAAATAGCCCACCCCCTACACCATAAATTGGTGGTTGCTCAGAGTTAGTACACGGCTTTTGTCGTTTGAGAGCAACCCACCTCGAAGCCTTTGAGAGAGAGAAATCCTTGCAAGGACAAAGTCTAAACACCCAGAGCCAAAGAGTGTTAGGCATCACTGAAGTCTTTCTGTCTGTGTGACCTGAAGACTTATTACACTTGAGGACTGTGAATCCTCCATCCGGTTAGGCGTCGCATTCTGAGCATCCAAGAGTCATTGTGGATCGCCGGTGAATGAAGTCTGTGAAGGTTCGGAAGTCTACCTTGAAGACTTACCAGAGTGATTGGGCGAGGACTTTGTGTCCTTAGCTCAAGGGGAATAAGGTGAAGACGCGGTCTTCTGAGTTGAATCTCACCCTCCCTAACCAGACGTACAGTTGTCACGGCAACTGGAACTGGTCCAACAAATCATGTGTCTTCAACAAGTGACTGGTTCTATCCTTTCCCTCCCTTTACTAAGTGTTTGTCTTCGTGAAGTCATTGCCTATTTGCCATACCTGTTTGATTTCATTGCTTGACTACTATTGTTGTTTGGCTTCATACTATCTTCCATCCTGATCCTTACTACTAAGCTGCTATTAGTCTTTGTACTTTCACATTATTACATACTTGACTATGGCTTGCTTGTTGTAGTTTATCTTCCGCTGCATATCAATTGGGTCATTCCTATTGTTTGTCTTCGAAACTTCCACATTTTGAAGACTTTCATAAAAATCACCTATTCACCCCCCCCCCTCTAGTCAATAACTAGCACTTCCAATTGGTATCAGAGCAAGGTACTCCCTTGTTCTATGTGATTCGGTTTAACCACCTGGAGTTTTAGCTATGTCGACTGCAGGATTGAGGAACATATCTTGCCCCACCTTTGACGGTCATGAGTATCCTCGGTGGAAGGCCATGATGAAGAAGCAACTCATGGCTATGGATAGCGAACTGTGGACCGTCACTGAGATTGGTCTTACCGATCTATGCAAGATGGCGGAGGCCGATGACATTCGCAAGTACACTCTACTGAACCTCACGGTGAAGGATGTCATCTGCTCATGTTTGTCCCGAAATCAGTTCAGGAACGTCATGCACCTCAATCACGCGAAGCTAATCTAGGACCGGCTTTCTGAGGTCTATGAAGGTCATCGTACGCGTCTTGATCCTTGGTTTGAGGATTACAAGGAGTCTCTTAAAGAGATGACCTTTGCACCTGAATCGCCATCATCTTCACTATGCCTCATGGCAGGAGGTGCTAAGGTAACTGAATGCTACCTCTCTGAAACTAGTGATGATGAATCAGGTGATGAATTTGGCCCCAGCTATGTCAAACTTGCTTCCCTTGCCACTAAACAACAAAGAGTCTTGGAAAAGGTTCAAAACATGCTTAGTAAGAGCGATGATATGTTGGGTGAAGAAATGGATCAGTCAAAAGCATTGGCTGAGAGTCTTCAGAGACTTCATTCCAAGTTTGACGCCCTTCAAGATCAACATAATGCTCTCTTGTCTGATCACGACAAGCTTTCTTCTGAATGTCTTCAAAGAAAGCAAGATCTTGAAAAGATAAGAGTGGATTATGAAGATCTTCAGAAGGAGCGTGATTCATTACTTGCTCAACAAATCAGCGTTACATAGGAAGAATTTGTTCCTCCATGTCTAAAGTGCATTGAGCGTGATAACGCTACCTTTGTTGCTGAATGTTCCACTGCTGCTGCTGTTGCATTGTCTTCAACTACTAATGTGGTAACTAACCCCTCTGCGGAGGATACCACTACTATTGCTGATGAAAATGCTAGGTTGAAGACATTGCTAGAAACAGGGATGTATAAAAGTCTGAAAGGACATCAGACACTTTGCGATGTCCTCAAAAAGCATATTCTGAACCGAAACCCTAGGAAAGAGGGTGTTGGGTTCAAGAGGAAAATGAATGTTGATGGGTCGTACTGGAAGCCTGAGCAGTATCCCAAAACCACATGGGTTGCTGCAAAGGGACCTTCAGTGGATCCATCCACCTTATCTGGATTTACCTGTGCTAATCCTATTATCATTGATGAATCCTTTGATGCAAACTATAAACTATTTAAGGATCAGAATGGTGAAGTGTTTGCCAGGTATATTGGTACTAACTACAGGAATGGACCACCTATGAAGAAGATCTGGGTACCTAAACAGTGTATTAAGGATCTTCCTGTGGATGTTATCATGACACCACCAAGGAAGAAGACAAACCCCAGACCTATGGCTTCATATGGCCCAAAGGCTTCATACAGATACAGGACTCACCTGAGTCACCCTAACGCCAATGTTTTGCAGGGAAACCATACTCAGACTCATGAATATGAGTGTGTGTCTTCAAACCGCTATGTTCATAGAACTAAGAACTTTTCTGCTTATTCATATGAGTATCATTCATCTCCTGCAAGGCTATTTGCTAGGGCTCCAAAGCCAAAATTCTCATATGCTGCACTTAGACTCATTGCTTCTAAGCCACCCCTGAAAATGTGGGTGGTGAAGAAGAATTAACTTTCTTTTGCAGAGAAAGGTCTCCAGCCTGTAATCAAAGGCGTCCGATGCTATTGTTGGGGACCTAAAACACATTAAGGGACGCATGATAAAATGATCTTACTATGCATTTCACATCTGAATCGCTTACCAGTCATACTATGTGCCCTAACCTTGATCTAAGCTATGATAATCCTCGTATGCGTCAAATGCTTATGCTTCACAACACTCTTTGTGAAGCCTATCCTCCTAACTGCACTGTAGGGTATGACACCTCATGCTTCAGAATGGATTATGGACAGCGGATGCACTAATCATATGACTGGTGATCGAAGTCTTCTCATGGACTCAACCTTATGTCCATCAGACAAGAGTCACATCACATTTGCTGACACTGGTAAAAGCAAGGTATTGGGTCTAGGTAGAGTTGCAATCTCAAAGGATCAACACATGGATAAAGTGATGCTTGTTGAATCCCTTGGTTTCAACTTAATGTCTGTCTCGATGCTTTGTGACTTGAACATGATTGTGCTATTCGGAAAATATTGTTGCCTTGTACTAATGGAATCTGACAAGTCTCTAGTCTTTGAAGGGTATCGAAAAGATGATCTATACACGATAGATTTCTCAGCAGATCCACAGCTTGACGTATGTCTTCTTGCAAAAGCTTCAGAATGCTGGCTCTGGCATCGGAGGCTGGGGCATGCTGGCATAAGGAGCTTACACACACTCGCCAAGAAGAAGCATGTAGGCATCGAGGGTGTCAAGTTCAAGAAGGATCATTTGTGTGGTGCCTGCGAAACTGGAAATATGACTAGGGCCAAGCATCCCTCGAAGACAATCATGATGACATCTCAACCCTTCGAGCTATTACACATGGACTTATTTGGCCCTACTCACTACTCTACCCTCACAACAACTGCTTGTCTCTATGGCTTCGTCATTGTTGATGACTACTCAAGATATACATGGGTGCACATAATTCTCTACAAGACTGAAGTACAATATGTCTTCAGACGCTTCGCCAATCGAGCAATGAACAATTATGGCATCAAGATCAAGCATATCAGAAGTGACAATGGCACTGAGTTCAAGAACACTAGACTTGATGTTTATCTGGATACAGTGGGAATCACTCATGAGTTTTCTGCACCATACACACCTCAGCAAAATGGCATCGTAGAGCGCAAGAACAGAACCCTCATTGAGATGGCTCGAACAATGCTCGACGAGTACAAGACACCACGAAAGTTCTGGCCTAAAGCTATTGATACAGCATGTCACATCATCAATCGTGTTTACATCCATAAGCTTCTGAACAAAACATCCTATGAGCTCCTTACTGGCAAGAAGCCAAATGTCAGCTACTTCAGAGTATTTGGATCTAGGTGCTGGATCAAGGATCCCCATCACAAGTCAAAATTTGCACCTAAAGCTCACGAAGGCTTCATGCTCGGTTATGGAAAGGACTCGCACTCCTACAGAGTCTTCAACCTCTATCTCTACAAAATTGTCAAAACTGTGGACGTGCGATTTGATGAAACCAATGGTTCACAAAGAGAGCTCCTACCAAGTACACTAGATGAAGCTCCACCCAGTGAATCTGGCAAGCTGATGGGAACTGGTGAAATCATGCCTTCTGAAGCACAGCCTGAAGAGAAACTTATCATTTCTGCACCTAACCAACCTGAAGACAATGCTCAGATTGAAGACAATCCTCCCAATGATGACAATGATCAGCAAGAGCAAGGTCTTCGTCCAGTTCATCCTCGAGTTGCAAATGAAGTACAAATTGAGAAGATAATTGATAACATCAATGCACCTGGTCCACTTACTCGCTCAAGAGCAACACAGTTAGCAAATTTCTGTCGGCATTTTTCGTTTGTGTCAATATCAGAACCCAAGAAAGTTGCTGAAGCCTTTATGGAACCTGAATGGATTCAAGCTATGCAAGAAGAACTTCAACAGTTCAAGATGAACAATGTTTGGAAACTTGTCAAGCGTCCTGACCCTCGCAAGCATAACATTATTGGCACAAAATGGATATATCGAAACAAGCAAGATGAGCATGGTCAAGTCATCAGAAACAAAGCACGTCTTGTGGCTCAAGGATATACTCAAGTTGAAGGAATTGACTTCGATGAAACATTTGCTCCTGTGGCTAGGCTTGAAGCTATTCGCATACTACTAGCCTATGCTAACCACCACAACATATTGCTATATCAAATGGATGTGAAGAGTGCATTTCTCAATGGAAAGATTGAAGAAGAAGTATACGTAGCTCAACCACCTGGATTTGAAGATCCAAAACATCCTGATATTGTGTACAAGCTAAACAAAGCACTCTATGGCCTCAAACAAGCACCTCGCGCTTGGTATGATACGATCAAAGATTTCCTGAAGAGCAAAGGCTTCAAACCTGGATCCCTCGATCCCACACTCTTCACGAAGACATATGATGGTGAACTGTTTGTGTGCCAAATATATGTGGATGACATTATCTTCGGCTGCACCAACCAGAAGTATAGTGATGAGTTTGGATACATGATGCAAGAGCAATATCAGATGTCCATGACGGGTGAGCTGAAATTCTTCCTTGGTCTTCAAATTCGTCAGCAAAGGAATGGCATCTTCATATCTCAAGAAAAATACCTCAAAGATTGTCTGAAGAAGTTTGGAATGGAAGATTGCAAAGGTTACTTGACGCCAATGCCAGCCAAACACCATCTAGGTCCCGACGACAATGGTAAAGAGTTCGATCAAAAGGTATACCGCTCCATGATTGGTTCCTTACTTTACCTATGTGCATCTAGGCCAGATATTATGCTTAGTGTTTGCATGTGTGCTCGATTCCAAGCGGCACCAAAGGAATCGCATCACTTAGCTGTGAAGCGAATTCTTCGATATTTGGCTTACACCCCAACACTCGGATTATGGTATCCAAAGGGCTCAAAATTTGATTTGGTTGGATTCTCTGATGCCGATTATGCTGGTGACAAGGTGGATCGCAAGTCTACATCACGCACATGTCACTTTCTAGGACGATCAATTGTCTGTTGGTCTTCAAAGAAGCAGAACTGTGTATCACTCTCAACTGCTAAATCTGAATACATTGCTGCTGGATCTTGCTGCGCTCAGCTTCTATGGATGAAGCAAACTCTCAAGGACTATGGCATCAATTTGAAACAAGTACCTCTCTTCTGCGACAATGAAAGCGCCATCAAGATTGCAAACAATCCAGTCCAGCACTCGAAGACAAAGCGCATTGAAATTCGTCATCACTTTCTCAGAGATCATGTCATGAAGAGAGATATTGACATCATTCACGTCAACACTGAAGAGCAACTGGCAGATATCTTCACAAAGCCCTTAGATGAGAAAAGGTTTTGCAAGTTGCGGTGTGAGCTAAATATCTTGGAATCCTCAAATGTCATGTGATCAGGCACACATCCTAACACTTATGCATGTTGATGACTTAGATGTGCAACACACGAAGTAATGTATATCTTCAATCAATGAATACTTACACTCTGAGTGTGAATACATTAACATGGAATTTGACTTCGGAGCACCACGATAATTGTGCGTCTTGTCTGGGTCTAATACTTACTATACGGTGGGTAACGCCACCACCAAATTTCTTGGTTTGAAGTGTTTCACTCATGGCGTTATTTTTGCAATGTCGTCGCATTTGGTTTGTCTTCAATTTCAATTTATCTTCATGATTTTATTCACTATGTTGATTTGATTGCTTTCTGATATATACACTAGTGTTCTGTACTCTACAGCATTCACTTATAGCTATGCTTCTTAGTTGAATCTTTTGAACTAAGTGAATGTGATCGGACCCTAATCTCTCTATGCTTTCAATCTCAAACTCTATCTGTCCAAATCATATGCATTCTATTGAAACTGTCGAATGTCTTCTCTGCGTCCTTGTCAGCAGAAGACACAGAGACAAACATTAAGTCTGTTTTAAATGATTCATCCTTATTGTTTGAAATTCGGAGAAGCGGAACGACCATCCGACAAACTTGGCGGGCGTGGGAACGTGGGACAACTCTGAGTATGTTGCATGCTTGCCACGTGCCCCTCAGATGTGAAGCGCTAGGGGCACCTGCGTAATTGCACTGTGCCGCACACTTCCTTATAAATATATGTCCCCTGCGGTAAAGAAAACCTTCTTCCACCTCTCCACCTCGTCAAAACCCTAGCGCCACCGCTAGCTCTCGACGACGCCGGAGACGAAGCGCTTAGCTGCCGCGACTTCTCCGACGCCGTCCTCACGCCGGCCGCGGACATCGTCCTCTCCACCGCCACCGTAGGTGTCCTCCGTCGCCAAGTTAGGGCACGGTGGATTGAACTGCTCGGTCTCCTGTTCATCCCATCTAGCAGTTCTTCGTGTTGTAAATACAACTCTATTTTTACCATCTTTTTGATCTTCAAAGATTCATCATATTTACCAAAATTGGTTTCTGCCTATACAATGTTAGATCTATTCTGTCTGCATCTCATACTGCCTAGTATATTCACTTAAGCTTCATATCTAGTTAGATTCCTCACTTGTACTTATTCACGGATTCGTACAAATCTGGAACCAACTCTCAACATATAAGTGAATGTCTTCGCATCATGAGGTCAATGTCTTCAAACTGATTTATCTTCAAAATCTTCTGAGAATGCATATGACCTCTTCCCCTTCCCTCGCATCTCTAATGTTGTCACAGGTACATGTCCGTGGGAGAATCCCTTGGTTCTCATAGTCTGCATTCGTTTGCAGAATTCTTACAGCATCATATCAATTCTCCCGAAGCCAGTTCATGTTTGTCTAGCAAGCGAAAGCCTTTGAAGCCTTTGAACGTGTTGAAGCCATTCAGTTTGAAGTTCATGGCTGTAGAGAAATCAGTAAGGAAGGGTGGCAGACAGCGTCGTGGGGGAACATCAAAAGATTTGCCTGATGACCTCGCAGAGCTTTACAAGACAGATCCTGAAGAAAATTATCATCAGCGCAAGACATGAATCCAATGGATTCAACGATATTGGGCTGAACAATGGTTCAAATACAAGTTCGTGACCTAGGAATACGCTGAGAAGAATGCTATCAAAAGTCCTTGGGGTGATATTCTCTATCGAGGCCTTCAACCCAAGAACAGAGCTAAAGCTATTGCATAGGATTTCTATCCTTGTATGGTCCGTGGACCTCAGCCTGAGAATGCCGACCCATCATCATTGCTCTGGTGTCATGACGACAATCTCTTCAAGCGCAACTTCCAGCACGCAAAGGCATCGGCCAAGGAAAACAAGAAGTCATTGGGATTAGACTTCAACCCTGGTCCCTCTGCTCCCCGTGCTGACGGCTCACGTGATGCAGAACCCAATGTCATCGGCCCCTTCTCCAACCTTGATGGCCTCATCACTTACATCTTGGTTCAAGGTGCCAAAGTGGATCATTCTGATAATGATGCTGACATTGATGAAGCCCCAGCTCCTACTCCCAAGCCACAGAAGCCAAAGAGGGCTAAGGCTTCAAGATCAGCTGCTCCTCCAAAAGCTTCACGTGCGAAGCCACTGGCCACTGCACCTCCTGAAGACAGTGTGCAGTCTGAAGATCTATCACGTATCTCCAAGAAGACAGAGAAGAAAAAGAAATTCGTCAAGCATACTGATCAGACATTGACTCCTGCTGCCATTCTGCGAGAAGAGCACATTGATCTGTCCAGCGATGAAGATCTTGCAGATGATGCTCTTGAGCAACTGATCAAAAGCAAGGAAGAAGCAGAGATCTTCAATAATTTGCCTCTCTTCGATGTGGCAATCCTCCATCACTTCATTGATGAGTGGTTTGACACCCCAAATCTCAGCTTTGATGATCTGCAACTTCCCATTGGCCTTGGCGTCTCCTTCAATGGCGCCATTGCTTCTGAGCTAGCTCTTGCTCAGCGCATCGTTGAATTGAAGCACAAGATCGACCAAGAGAAAGCTCAGTTCAAGAAGCATGTGGCAAAGCTCAGCGTGCAAGATGTCAAAAACTTCAAGATCATGCTGCACGAGCCCAAAGAAGCCTTTCTCAAGAAGCACGAAGAAGCTCAAGGCTCTCATGAGCGCATGAAGAGTCTGGCTGACAAGTGTGCGCTAGCCTACAATGAGGCTAAGAAGCGCAAGGCTCTTGGTCGTCCTGGCATTGACCCCAGAATGGCTGCAAAGAAGAAGAAGCTATCAACTGACCAATCTGCACCTTCAAGGCAGGAAGAACCTCGCATAGTCTTCCCAAGCAGCATGACTGGCTCGAAGCCAAAGGTCAAGTCAATCACTTCAGAACAGAAGAAGACGAGGGCTGCCGAGGCTGAAGCCAGAAAAAGGAAAAATACTGAAGCCTCTGACGTTGCTCCCTCCAAGAAGAAGCGCAAAACCAAGAAGAATCGGGCTGCTCCTACAGAGCCCTTAGTTGTTGAACCTATCTCAATGGTTCGCCCTGCATCTGAACACCAAGAACGACGGATGATAGTTCATGAGCCTGCTTCCACAGAGGCTCATGAAGTTGAAGACATTCCAGCAGTTCATCCCACCGCTGCTGAAGACATTGGTCACCATGACAATGCTGAAGATGATGGAGTTCTTCCTCAGATCGAACACAACTTGGTATCATTGCCTGTTCTCACGAACAGCGAACTCATCAGCATTGGTCGTCCTCTGACGCCAATTGCTAAGGATGCATCATGGGCTGATCACCCACAACAACAGGACTCCCTGAGTACTCCCCAACAACAACAAGTCACACCACCCGTGCAAGAAGAAGATGATGACTTTGAGGCCCAGCCAACTCCAACTGCAAAGGCGTCGCCAGCATTACGCAGGCTTCGCAAAGGACTAAGGTCTCAAGTCCCTCTTTCGAGCGTTCCAGAAGGAGAAGTGCACCACCAACCTGTTGCACGTTAAGTGTTTCCAGAAGCCACTCCAACTGTGAATGTCTCCGTGTCTGAAGCCAAAGCTGCTAAAGACAATCCGGCTGCATCAGCCGATGACAGTAAAGAAGAAGAATGTGTCTCTACTCCCCCGATTACTGAAGAAGTTGTTCCTGATGTGAACGTGCCAGTGCCCGACCCTCTAGCTCGTCAAGTGGAGGTTGAAAATCTTGAGGCTGCCACCACCAACACCAATGAAGCCAATGACGTAGTCATGGCTGAAGCACATGTGGAGCCTGCACCAACCAATGTGCCAGAAGCCAATGATGCAACTGCTCCTGAAGCATCCGTTGTGCAGCCTAACGCCTCTGTTGTTGCCACTGCTCCTGTTCCGCCACCAAGGCCCCATACAATTGAGCAAGCATACAGCCATGGTCAGCTGATCACTGTCAAATGGCATGTTCTGATCCCTCCGCCTAATGCCTCTGGTCCTCAGTTTGATTATCATATTGAGCATAGGCCTCAGGTCCAACAGCCAGTGCCAAGACTGCCAAGGTTCCCAGGTACTGCCACCTCAACAGGGTCCTTCAATGCAAATGGCTTCAAAAGCCACAACACCTTCTTTGACAGCGCAAAGAACCCCTACTCAAAGCTAAGAATAGCATCTGATCGTTTCTGGAGCTATCAGCAGCGAAGCTATTACTCCTGCGTTCTGTATGATCAAGGGCGCATTTTCCCTCATATGCGCCTCGACACTGAAGCCATTGCTGGACTGCCATACTTAGAAGAAGCACTTGACTGCTTTCGTGATGCAGGTCTGCTCAGCTTTGTGACATACAAGGAACATTGGAATGAAGAACTTTTGCTTCAATTCTATGCTACCCTCCACATTCGCGGCTACAACAGGGATATAAATAAATGGGTTCTCGAGTGGATGATAGGAAATGTTCATCATGAAGCCAAAGCTCTTGATGTCATTGAGCTTACAGGCCTACCCACTCCCGGAGAGCTGTACGAACCTGATTGTCAACTCCACCGCAATGCACTGGAGAGCATCTTCCATAAGCCAGAGCCCAACATGAGCCAGATGTTGAGCATGATGAAGCCTCTGCCACCTGACGCTGAATACCCAAAGGAGTTCTTTGTTGATGACCTTGAGTATCTGCCTCGCACAATATATCACATAATCCAGCGAACTCTATGGCCTATCAAAGGGCATTCATCAGCTGCAAAACTTGAAGGAACAATGAAGAAATTGGTCTTTTACATCCTCAATGGCATCAGCTTCAATGCACAAGAATTCTTCATCCGGTAACTTGCTGCGTCTGGATCTGACCTTTTTGGCCTGAAATTCTATGCTCCATGGGTCATGCGCCTCATCAAGCTACACTCTACTATCAACTATCAGCCCTCTGCTCGCAATCATCTGATCTTTCTTCCAGATGTTGATATGTCAGTTGAAGCCATATACCCTGAGCCTGCCAAGAAGCCTCTTTGTCTTCAAAATGCTGATCATCAAAGCTTCACTCAACCCATAGAAGGTGTCCAAGCAGTAACTCGTGTCTATCCAATGGCTGGGAACACTCGTCGGCCTCATCGTGCGCAAACTGAAGCTACTGAGAGCACAATTGCCCAAAGGCCTAAGAAGTGCTCTCGTGTCCTAAATGACCGAGAACTTCTTGTGGCACTGCATCAGAAACAAGACAAGCATCACTTTTGGCTCAAGCGACAGATGCAAAGCCTCTTGGTGGACGTCAATCGCATTCGAAATCTTGCCACCAAGAATGCTTTTGTCACTCAAGAAACCTGTCGGCAATCATGGAAGAGTTTGACTCTGCTCAGTGCTGAAGCAGATCTTCAAGACAATGGCTTCACTGAAAGATTCAAGTTTGACTCCACTCCTCCACGGAATGTTGTCCTACGTCGAACTCCATCCCTTGAAGACTCTAACTATTCTTCCTCCGCGGCAACTGTAAATGCCAAAGTGATCGATGATGAAGACGATGCTACTTCACCGCCCCCTACTTCTGCACGCATCGACACTACACCAAGTTCGTATGCACCGCCAAACAACAACGACAACCCTGATGCTTCACCTACTCCTCATGGGAACGAGTAGATGCTCTATGTCTTCAAACCTTTTTGGTCCTTACTGACAAAAGGGGGAGAAGCATATGAGTTTGATAGTCTTCAAGCGGGTTCATATGGGCGGTTGCTTTATATTTTGCCCAGTGTTTACAACTCTCGCTTTTGATACATTTGCTTCTTTGAGTTGTAACACTTAAACTCGATGGTCGTCTGCTACTTATTTGCTTTTCTGTGATGCGATGATAAATTCCGCATGTGCGATGATAACTTCCGCACTTAGATCATCCTGCAGACGTCCATTTTTCATTATGCATGACATTCTCTTAGTCATATCATTTCATGCCTGATGAATTATCTTCATAAGTTGAAGAGGATCTCCACAAGTACAACCTGCCATGTGCATTTGCATTCCAAAAGCAAATTACTTATATGCACATCTTCAGGGGGAGCCTTTGCCACTTATGAAGACAATACCCTATCCTTTACAATTTCACATACTTTATCCCCGTTGAAAACTTCAACCAGTTTGTCATCAATCACCAAAAAGGGGGAGATTGTAAGTGCATCTAGTGCCACCCCTAGTTGGTTTTGGAGTATTGACGACAAAGTTGGTTGAGGGACTAACGCGTTTGTGAGAATTGCAGGATAACGCAGGTTGTGTCCCTCATTGATTCGGTTTACCTACCGGAGATGACCCCTAAAAATGTATGAAGACATTGACGACAATGGTGGTATATGAAGATATTCATATTGAAGACTATGACATGAGAAGACAATGAGTGAAGACTATGGAGCGCGAAGACTGTGTCGTCTCGCTGTTTCCTTTTTCTTCTTTGTTGAGTCATAGGAACCACCGTACTGTTAAGTGGGGTCCAAGTGAACTAAGTCAGAATGACTGAAGTGATGCTCAACCCAAATCCTATGTCTTTGAGCGAAGACAATGAGAGCAAATCTTATCCAGAGCTGGATGAGTCAGCTTTGCTTGTAGCCCAAGTAAAGTTGACGTGTGTGTTTGAAATCTGACCGTTGGAACACGTGTCAGTTCCTTAGTGACCCAGGGTCATTTCGGACATATCAGGTCGGGTTGCCTAGTGGCTATAAATAGCCCACCCCCTACACCATAAATTGGTGGCTGCTCAGAGTTAGTACACGGCTTTTGTCGTTTGGGAGCAACCCACCTCGAAGCCTTTGAGAGAGAGAAATCCTTGCGAGGACAAAGTCCAAACACCCAGAGCCAATGAGTGTTAGGCATCACTAAAGTCTTTCTGTCTGTGTGACCTCAAGACTTATTACACTTGAGGACTGTGAATCCTCTAGCCGGTTAGGCGTTGCGTTTTGAGCATCCAAGAGTCATTGTGGATCGCCAGTGAACGAAGTCTGTGAAGGTTCGGAAGTCTACCTTGAAGACTTACCAGAGTGATTGGGCGAGGACTGTGTGTCCTTAGCTCAAGGGGAATAAGGTGAAGACGCGGTCTTCTGAGTTGAGTCTCAGCCTCCCTAACCAGACGTACAGTTGTCACAGCAACTGGAACTGGTCCAACAAATCATGTGCCTTCAACAAGTGACTGGTTCTATCCTTTCCCTCCCTTTACTAAGTGTTTGTCTTCGTGAAGTCATTGCCTATTTGCCATACCTGTTTGACTTCATTGCTTGACTACTATCGTTGTTTGGCTTCATACTATCTTCCATCCTGATCCTTACTACTAAGCTGCTATTAGTCTTTGTACTTTCACATTATTACATACTTGACTATGGCTTGCTTGTTGTAGTTTATCTTCCGCTGCATATCAATTAGGTATTGTTTGTCTTCGAAACTTCCACGTTTTGAAGACTTTCATAAAAATCGCCTATTCACCCCCCCCCCCCCCCTCTAGTCGATAACTAGCACTTTCAGATGTAAATCTATACAATTCTGAGAGCGTAACCCATTTTGGTTGCCCTAATTGGGAAGCACTTTGCAAGACGTATGCTTTTCATGAGGGTATGCTTGTCACCATGGATCTTGGTGATCCTGACATCAGCGAAGACAATATGGACATTTGGGTCCTTGTTGATATGCTTCCAATTCTACCGTTATGTGAGTTTCTCAAACATAGTTATTAAGTAATTTATATTGTTTATTTCAAAATAGTTGACAGCTTATTTCCATTGATAGCTTATTTTCATTCTTCAAAGAATGTGCAGAAGATGATAGACAGAACCTACTACACTGATGGCTCAGAATTAACTTATCAGGAGAAAAATCATCTAATCTCATTTATTAATGATATTGAAAATTACAATATCTATTATCAAACTCCTCCACATTATGGTCAATACATGCCACTAGTGCATGTGTTGAACTATGCTAACATCCATGGAGATGTTATGGTAAGATTTTTTACTATTACGACATCCGTGCATCTTTTGCATAAATTCTTCTAAAACTCAACTACATTGCTAACTACGAAGTTATTACTATGTTTTTCAAAAGAAGAACCCGAAGGTTTCTGTGCCTCATCTGATGTTTCCGAAAGGCCGCCTTGATGTTATGAACTTACGGCTAGGTCATCCTACGCATCACTGTTGTTCATACCGGATTTATAAAACCAATGAAGACATGACAATCATAGATTGGAAAAATGTATGGCCAATCGTAGGGAGCTACTTGGAAGCAACATTGTGCGAAGCGCAAGAATTGGAGACATGATAATCTCCATTCTCCATAATGGAGAGTTAGGGCTTATCTTGTTTTATGCTATTTTACCTAAGAGAGTGTAGTAGGTTCTATGAGAGAGGAGTAGGTCCTATGAGAGAGGAGTAGGTCCTAGGTACGATGTGTTATTATGTGCTACAATGTGTTAGAGTTGATGATGATGAGGAGGAGTTGCGATTATGACTAGTGACCAACTTTCTATATGATGTCTCATTGATGAAAATGATGATCATGAGGAGGCGTTATATGACAATGATGTATTATGATGATAAGTTGTTAATGATATGATGATGATGATGATGATTTATTATATCATTGGGTGAAGGAACCGCGGATTAGTTTCAAGTGGATGGATCCATCCACTTGAAACTAGTCCACGGTTCTTTCACCCAGTGATGTAATAACTCATTATGATGTAAAAACGATCTCTAAATTGCTATTGTATGAAAACTTGTATAATGGTGTATGAATACAACATAAAATGAAAAAGAAATAGAATACGTAATAATAGTAGTAGCGCGGGCGCAGAGGCGCGCTGCTAGTACTTACCAGTAGCGCGTTATGAAAAATGCGCTACTACTAAGTACGTATAGCAGTAGTGTGTGTAGACCAATGCTACTGCTAACCTTTAGCTATAGCACCTTATCAGTAGCGCGGCATCCTGTGCTACTACTAGGCCAAAAACCAGCGCTACTGCTAGGCTAGTGTCACAATTGCTACAAAACTGCCACTGTTACTTTTGACACTATTACCGCTACTTCCATACTATGCTACTAAATACTTTGCTGCAGATATTAAGTCTTTTAGGTGTGGTTGAATTGACAACTCAGCTGCTAGTACTTGTGAATATTCTTTGGCTCCCCTTGTGTCAAATCAATAAATTTGGGTTGAATACTCTACCCTCAAAAACTGTTGCGATCCCCTATACTTGTGGGTTATCAGTCCTACACGACCGCTTTCGTCCTCAGCCTTATCACCTTGCATATACTCTTCTCCCCTCAATTTTGTTCCCCACCCAGGCAATCCTGCTGCCCCTCGCTGGCCACATAGCTGCCCCACTCCCTCCACCGCATCGCTGCTAGCTGATGTCTACTATGCAACTTTATTATTGTAGACTCATGTTGGGCCTCCAAGCGCAGAGTTTTGTAGGACAGTAGCAATTTTCCCTCAAGTGGATGACCTAAGGTTTATCAATCCGTGGGAGGTGTAGGATGAAGATGGTCTCTCTCAAACAACCCTGCAACCAAATACAAGAAATCTCTTGTGTCCCCAACACAGCCAATACAATGGCAAATTGTATAGGTACACTAGTTCGGCGAAGAGATGGTGATAAAAGGGTAATATTGACGGTAGAAATATATTTTTATAATCTGATTAAATAAAAACAGCAAGGTAGCAAATAGTAAACGGGCACAAAACGGTATTGCAATGCTTGAAAATGAGGCCTAGGATCCATACTTTCGCTAGTGCAATCTCTCAACAGTGCTAATATAATTGGATCATATAACCACCCCCTCAACGTGCAATAAAGAATCACTCCAAAGTTTCTATCTAGCGGAGAACATAAGATGGAATTGTTTGTAGGGTACGAAACCACGTCAAAGCTATTCTTTCCGATAAATCTATCCTAGAGTTCATACTAAAATAACATGAAGCTATTCTTTCTGATCGATCTAACCAAGATTTCGTACTAAAATAACACCAAAGCAAATTCACATTCATAATATTCAATCCAACACAAGGAACCTCAAAGAGTGCCCCAAGATTTCTACCGAAGAAACAAAGACAAGAACTTGCATCAACCCCTATGCATAGATTACCCCAATGTCACCTCGGCAATCCGCGAGTTGAGTGCCAAAACATATATCAAGTGAATCAATACGATACCCCATTGTCACCACAAGTATTCATATGCAAGACATATATCAAGTGCTCTTAAATCCATAAAACTATACAATCTAACAAAATGAAATCACAAAGGGAAAACTCAATTCACAACAAAGATAGAGAGGGGAAAACACCATATGATCCGACTATATTAACAAAGCCTGTGATACGTCAAGATCGTGACATCTCAAGAACACGAGAGAGAAAGAGAAAGAGAGAGAGAGAGAGAGAGAGAGAGAGAGAGAGAGAGATTAAACACATAGCTACTGGTACAAACCCTCAGCCCTGAGGGTGGACTACTCCCTCCTCATCGTGGTGGTCGCCGGGATGATGAAGATGGCCACCGGAGATGATTCCCCCCCCCCCCTCTGCCAGGGTGCCGAAAAGGGTCTAGATTGGGTTTTGGTGGCTACAGAGGCCTGCGGTGGCAGAACTTCTGATCTAGGTTAACTTCTAATGGTTTCTCTATTTATAGGATTTTTTGGCGTTGGTTTCACGCTAAGATGGGCCTCAAGGTGAGCACAACCCACTGGGGCAAGCCAAGCCCACCAGTCGCGCACTAGTGGGTTGTGCCCTCCTCGTGGCTCTTCCGGCCCTCCCATGAAGCTTCGGGGGTCTCTTTTGTTCCAAAAACAAATTGTCAAAAGGTTTTAGCTCATTTGGAGAACTTTCATTTTTACACAAAAAACAACACCATGGTAGTTCTGCTGAAAACAGCGTCAGTCCAGGTTAGTTCCATGCAAATCATACCAAAACCATATAAAATTGTTGTAAACATGAAATGAATACTTCATAAACTATAGATACGTTGGAGACGTATCAGCATCCCCAAGCTTAATTCATACTCGTCCCCGAGTAGATAAATGATAAAAGAAATAATTTATGAAGTGTGAATGCTAGCAAAGTGCATAAGTTTGATCAATGATAATTTCAATCATTGTTGAGGAATTCGTTAACTAGTAGCTGCTCGGTTGCCTTGCGAGTAGGGGATTAATAGGATAATTGGCCATTTAATTAATTAATCGAATGATTTATTGGTTTATCTGCTACTCGGTGACCCTACGAGTAGGGGTTAATCGGCAAGCTAACTAGTTAATCGGACGAATTCTTGAACAGGGATTTCAATCACTTTTCCTAGCATCATAACAGCAACTCTTTCTCATAAAACTTATCATGATAAAGTAGCAACTGAAAATGGAATTTTTGTTGTGGAATGCTACCTATCATATTCATCATAAAATCTTTTCTTTTGTAGAATGGACATTTGGACTTTTATATGGTTCAAAGCAATAGTCTAGTTTTGACATGAGGACTTTAATACTGAAGCATACCAAGAAGCAACCATGTCTTTCAAAATATCAACGCTAAAATAAGTTATCCCTGGCCCATCATGCTCAATCATTGATCCATTCATGAAACACACTCGCATATTAGCTACACCCAATGCTCAAGTACGATCATAGTGCCTCCTAGTTGGTGCTTTATAAGAGACGATGGAGACTCGAATTAAAAATAAAAACTGCATAAAGTAAAAGAAAGGCCCTTCATAGAGGGAAGTAGGGATTTATAGAGGTGCCAGAGCTCAAAGTGAAAATTGAGAGATAAAAAACATTTTGAGAGGCATACTTTTCCCACCAACAAAAACGACTTAGAGCTCCCAACACTTTCCATGCTAGATATATCATAGGCGGTTCCCCAACAGAAAATAAAGTTTATCCCTTTTTCCACCATACTTTCACTTTCCATGGCTAACCGTATCCACGGGTGCCCTCCATACCAACACTTTCCAAGGAATTTATTATTTGACAACATAAAGTAAATTCATTTTTCATTTCGGGACTGGGCATCCCTAATACCTTTGCCTTACTCTCGTGCAATGACAAGTGAATAAACACTCATCGTGAGAATAACACATCTAGCATGGAAAATATTGGCCACCCCTCACCGCCTCGCGAGCGGTACGAGCACACAAAAGAGAAATTTATTTTGAAAATTAGAGATGGCACATACAAATTTGCTTAGAACGGCAAAAGAATACCGCATATAGGTAGGTATGGTGGACTCATGTGGCAAAACTGGTTTAAAGGATTTTGGATGAACAAGTAGTGATCATACTTAGTGCAAAATGAAGGCTAGCAAAAGATTGAGAAGCGACCAACCAAGACATGAATAATCTCATAAGCGAGCATTGAGCATAATTAACACCGAATAATGCACCACGAGTAGTATGTAATTTCATTGCACAATTATTGACTTTCGTGCTTGCATAGGGAATCACAAACCCTAACACCAATATTCTTACTAAAGCATAATTACTCATCAACATAACTCACATATCACATCACCATATCTCAAAACTATTACGAGGAATCAAATTTATTTTGTCCAATGATCTTCATGAAAGTTTTTATTATATCCTTCTGGGATATCAATCAATTTGGGACTAAATTTCATGTGTTGCTTTTGATAAACTCAAACAAATATAAGTGAAGATCATGAGCATAATATTTCCTTCTCTCAAATTAATTTAAGTGAAGCAAGAGAGAATGTCTTCAAAAAATCTAAAGCACACCGTGCTCAAAAAGATATAAGTGAAGCACTAGAGCAAATGACAAGCTACTCCAAAAAGATATAAGTGAAGATCAAGTGAGTAGTTAAGTAAATAGGTATCTATTTGAGGACTCTCTCTTATTCAAAAACTTTTAGATCTAAGAATTTTATTAAAATAGAACAAAACAAAATGACATTCTAATAATAGCACACATCATGTGAAGAAGCAGAAACTTAGGCTCAACCGATACTAACCGATAATTGTTGAAGAAGAAAGGTGCGATGCCTACCGGGGCATCCCCAAGCTTAGATGCTTGATACTTCTTGAAATATTATCTTGGGGTGCCTTGGGCATCCCCAAGCTTGAACTTTTGTGTCACCTTAATTCCTCTCGTATCACGGTTTTCCTAAATCTCAAAAGCTTCATCCACACGAAACTCAACAAGAACTCATGAGATAAGTTAGTATAAACCAATGCAAAAATCTTATCATACTCTACTGTAGCAAATCAATAAAATTATTGTTCAACATTGCATACTAAAAACCTTTGCATATTTAATACTTCTATTCTCGAATAGATTCATTAAACAAGCAAACATATGCAAACGATGCAAATGTAACAGCAATCTGCCAAAATAGTACAGTCTACAAAGAATGCAAGAGTATCAATACTTCCCTAAATCCAAAAGTTATAAAAATTTCCCACACTGTAGAAAATTTATCAGAGCTTATTTTGCAAAAACAATCAACATTTTATCACATTCTGACTTTTCTAGGGATTTTTTGCAACATCGATAAACTTTCTGCTTTGAAACAGCAACATGTAGACTTGCAAAATAAGCATGGCAAAGGCTATACTTGATATTTTTATTGAAAATAAAGATGCAAAATATTAGTCTAAATAACAGAAAGAAAATCCTAACAAAATAAATTGACGCTCCAAGTAAAACTCATATCATGTGACGAATGAAAACATAGCTCCAAGTGAGGTTACCGATAATGTTGGAGACGAAAGAGAGGATGCCTTCCGGGGCATCCCCAAGCTTAGTTGCTTGGATCTTCCTTGAATATTACCTTGGGTTGCCTTGGGCATCCCCTAGCTTAGTGTCTTGTCACTCCTTATTCTCCTCATATCGACATCTCACCCAAAACTTGAAAACTTCAATCCCGCAAAACTTAACGGAACTTTGTGAGATAGGTTAGTATGATAAAGGCAAACAATTTCACTTTGGTACTGTCAAAGACAAGATTAATAATTGTTTCCACACAATTCCTACTGTAGCATATCATTTCCATAATTTATATTGAGAAATACAAGCCATAGAAACTAGAAAACAAGCAAACTATGCATTGAAAACAGAATCAATCAAAAACAGAACAGTCTGTAATGATCTGGATAACTACCATACTTATTCTATTCCAAAAATTATGAAAAAATTATGAACACATGAGCAATTTTTATATTAAACTTCTTCAAAAAGAATCAACTCAAAATCACTCTTCTATTAAAAATGAGAATTTTTTTTTGTGAGCTCAAAAGTTTCTGTTTTTCAGCAAGATCAAATCAACTATCACCCAACATGATCCCAAAGGCTTTACTTGGTACTTTATTGAAACAAAAGCAATAAAACTTGATCAATACAGTAGCAAAATCATGTGAACACACAAAACACAGTAAGTAAAAGTGTTGGGTTGTCTCCCAATAAGTGCTTTTCTTTAATGCCTTTTAGCTAGGCATGATGAGTTCAATGATGCTTGCATAAAAGATAAGGATTGAAACATAACAAGAGCATCATGAAGCACATGGCAAGCACATTTAAGTCTAACCCATTTCCTATGCATAGGGTTTTTGTGAGCAGACAATTTATGGGAACACGAATCAACTAGCATAGGAAGGCAAAACATGCATAACATCGAAAACTTCAACACATAGATAGGAAACTTGATATTATTGAGATATGTGGATGCATATGTTCCATTCTCATAATAATTTTCAGTAGAATCATGAATGAATTCAACAATATAACTATCACATAAAGCATTTTTTTCATGATCCACAAGCATAGAAATTTTATTACTCTCCACATAAGCAAACTTATTCTCATGAATAGTAGTGGGAGCAAACTCAACAAAATAACTATCATGGGATTGAAAATTAAAATCATGATGACAAGTTTCATGGCTATCATTATTTTTTATAGCATACATGTCATCACCATAATCATCATATATAGGAAATTTGTTGTCACAATCAATTGCAACCTCCTCCAAAATAGTGGATTCATCATTAAATAAATTCACGACCTCTCCAAATCCACTTTCATCAATATAATCATCATAAATAGGAGGCATGCAATCATCATAATAAATTTTCTCATCAAAACTTGGGCGACTAAAAATATCATATTCATCAAATATAGCGTCCCCAAGCTTATGGCTTTGCATATCATTAGCATCATGGATATTCAAAGAATTCATACTAACAACATTGCAATCATGCTCATCATTCAAATATTCTGTGCCAAACATTATTGACTTCTTCTTCTAACAATTGAGCACAATTTACTGAACCATCATTTTCAAGAAAGATATTATAAAGATGATCAATAATATGATGCAACCTCAATTCCATTTTTTATGTAGTTTTCTTTTATAAACCAAACTAGTGATAAAACAAGAAACTAAAAGATTCAATTGCAAGATCTAAAGATATACCTTCAAGCACTCACCTCCCCGGCAACGGCGCTAGAAAAGATCTTCGTTGACGGGATGTGAGTGCCGCTTTCCTCACCTCCCCGGCAACGACGCCAGAAAAGAGCTTGATGTCTACTATGCAACTTTATTCTTGTAGACTAATGTTGGGCCTCCAAGCATAGAGTTTTGTAGGATAATAGAAATTTTCCCTCAAGTGGATGACCTAGGGTTTATCAATCCGTGGGAGGTGTAGGATGAAGATGGTCTCTCTCAAACAACCCTGCAACCAAAAACAAGAAATCCCTTGTGTCCCCAACACACCCAATACAATCGAAAATTGTATAGGTGCACTAGTTCGGGAAGAGATGGTGATAAAAGTGTAATATTGATGGTAGAAATATATTTTTATAATCTGAATAAATAAACAGCAAGGTAGCAAATAGTAAACGGGCACAAAAATGGTATTGCTATGCTTGAAAATGAGGCCTAGGGTCCATACTTTCGCTAGTGCAATCTCTCAACGGTGCTAATATAATTGGATCATATAACCACCCCTCAACGTGCAATAAAGAATCACTCCAAAGTTCCTATCTAGCGGAAAACATAAGACGGAATTGTTTGTAGGGTACGAAACCACCTCAAAGCTATTCTTTCCGATCAATCTATCCCAGAGTTCGTACTAAAATAACACAAAGCTATTCTTTCCGATCGATCTAAACAAGAGTTCATACTAAAATAACACCAAAGCAAATTCTGATTCATAATATTCAATCCAACACAAGGAACCTCAAAGAGTGCCGCAAAATTTCTACTGGATAAACAAAGACAAGAACGTGCATTAACCCCTATGCATAGATTACCCCAATGTCACATCGGGAATACGAGAGTTGAGTGCCAAAATATATATCAAGTGAATCAATACGATACCCATTGTCACCACGAGTATTCATATGCAAGACATATATCAAGTGCTCTCAAATCCATAAAAGTATTCAATATGATAAAATGAAATCTCAAAGGGAAAACTCAATTCACAACAAGATAGAGAGGGGAAAACACCATATGATTCGACTATATTAACAAAGCCCACGGTACATCAAGATCGTGACATCTCAAGAACACGAGAGAGAGAGATTAAACACATAGCTACTGGTACAAACCCTCAGCCCCGAGGGTGGACTACTCCCTCCTCATCGTGGTGGCTGCCAGGATGATGAAGATGGCCACCGAAGATGATTCCCCCCTCCGGCAGGGTGCCAAAAATGGTCTAGATTACTTTTTGGTGGCTACAGAGGCCTGTGGCGGCAGAATTTTCGATCTAGGTTAACTTATGATGGTTTCTCTATTTATAGGATTTTTTGGCGTTGGTTTCACGCTAAGATGGGCCTCGAGGTGAGCACAACCCACCGGGGCAAGCCAGGCCCACCAGGCGCGCCCTGGTGGATTGTGCCCTCCTCGTGGCTCTTCTGGCCCTCCCACGAAGTTTCAAGGGTCTCTTTTGTTCCAAAAAAATCGTCAAAAAGTTTCAGCTCATTTGGAGAACTTCCATTTCTGCATAAAAAACAACACCACGGTAGTTCTGCTGAAAACAGCGTCAGTCCAGGTTAGTTCCGTGCAAATCATACCAAAACCATATAAAATTGTTGTAAACATGGCATGAATACTTCATAAATTATAGATATGTTGGAGACGTATAACCAGCCCCTAGCCAACGAGGTCGTCCCTTTTTCCAAGCTCGGGCAGCCCCCTCCTCTCAACCCCCTCACACACTAGCGTCGCGTCTCATGGTGCGTGAGGCGGCCACCATGAGATATGTGATGGAGATGCATATGGGGCAGCGGACGAGGAACACACGGCGAAGACAGCGATGCTGCAACCCCGCGCCTAATGGAGATGCACCCGTTGGACGGCGGAGCTGGAATTGCGGGAGCACTAATGAAGCATCCCGTCGCCATCGATAGGACAGTTTTTTGCTCCAACCCCTGCCAAGGGAGCTGCAACCGATGTGTTGCAGAGCTGGAACCATGGCGGCGGCGAGTTGCAACCATGGCGGTGACCGCGGCCGGTGCTACAAGGCGATGGGGATGCTGGAAGCACTTTTTTGTTTTTTGCTACAATGGGTGAACTGTGGGCGGTGGTGGTTGTGCCTGCCATGAATATTTTGCTAGAACTTCTTCAGATTTTTGCTGGAACCTCTTCAAATTTTTGCTGGAACCGTTTTTCATTTTTGCTCCAAATCAACATGATGGTGGTGCCGTCGCCGCCATGATTTTTGCTACATTTAATTTTTGCTGGAACCTCTTTTCCTTTTTGCTACAACCGGCAATCACAAAAGCTACAATCGACGATCAATTTTGCTACGATGGCGATGGGGTGGTAGCACCGACGAGCTATTTTTGCTGGAACTAGCACAATTTTTTGCTACTACCGGTGGTCAAATTTGTTGCCACCGGCAAACTGGAAGGAAAGCCCTTTTTCGCGAGCTCGTCACTGGGGTGTTGCGACTGGCGACTGGCGCTACCGGAGCTATGGCCGTCCCACCGGAGCTGCCATTGCCGGTGAGGGAGCTGCAACCGCGGCCGTAAGTTGCTGCATGCATGGATCCGGCGAGGAAGACATGAGACGGCAAGGTCGGTGGCGAGGACGGCGACCGGCGGCCATGGCGGTGAGACGTTGCTGGCGTGGGGTGGGTGCGCATCCCCGTGCAGCCACGGCTCCCTTGTGTGCCCGATGGCTGGATTTGAGACGCAGGGGGAGGAAGACGCCCTGCTTGTCACGGGATCTAAGATGCGGGGAAGAAGACGACCTACTGTCACGGGATCAGGCGGTTGGAATTAGGAGAATCGGACGGCTACGGGCCGATCGACCCAAATTTGGGCCAGCGCGCCGGCGCTTAGCACCTCCTTAAATAAATACGTGTTCAGATTATAAACACAAATAAATGTACTCCCTCCTTCCACAAAAAGTGTACGCTTGGCATTCAAAATTTGTTCATAAAAAAATGTACTTCTATTTTCCTAGTGCATTTTAAAGTAAAGGAAAATGCTTCTCTCCCATCACCGGTAACTAAGACTAATAACATTCAACACATGGTCTTCTTAGTTTCTACATGCACATATCTCGTTGAGGGTGGGGTAATTAAAGATGAAAGAGATGGTGGTTTGCACCTTCTCAATGCATTTTTTACTCCACTCCATAATTCGTCCTAAAATTTCTATATGTACACTAATTTGTGAGTTATTTACCCAAAACCACCACACTTGGGGCTAGGGTAACAACTCAGTACCACATTGAAGGCAGGGCACAAAAAACCACCGGAAATGCGCCTAACCCGTAACATGGAGCACTAACGCTCGAATTTGGTCGCGAAAAAGACGGGTGGGGCCCGCCTATGGGGCTGATATGCCAAAGACAAAGCAGAAAAAAAAGCTCTGACCAACTGAAGTGGCAAATGAGACGCGGACCCCGCCTGTCTATGACTACATGATCTTCATCCCATTTCTTTTTCTATGCGACATTACATCGAGCAGCTTGTGGGCGGACGGACTCTGGCGACTATGCCCACACCGGCGAGCACCGTGGTGGTGGTGGCGTGGGGGCGTGAGGCTCGTAGCCCGACGCTGCTCTCGTAAGTGTGGACGCCCGAGCTATCTGTGCTCGTGCAACCTAAGAGCTCCATGGCCACCATGGCCATGGCAGCCGAGCAGCTCTCGGGCTAGCCTCGGGCCGCCTTGTCTACGCGCGATCCACACCACGAGCATGCACGCACCTACATGCGCCCAGCAACACTCCTGCAAGATCCGGCAGTAGCTCATCCCGCGCTGATCTTGGTCGTCGGCCATGGCTGACCTCGGCCGCACAAACACACCTCACGCGCGGCCCTACCCGCGCGCGCTCGCGTGGCCCTGCCTCGCCACCGGCCACCATTGTTGTCCACGCCAGCAAGCGCACTGTGCTTCCCGTGCACCTCCCCGTGGCCATGCGCGAGGTCCAGTGGCCGCACTCTGAGCTCCGGCGAGACACTAGCTGTGTCCGCGTCCACCTCAGACAGGCGACCATTTCCAGGATGCGGCCCTCATACACAACCTGGTCTCTTGGCGTGACGGCCTGGTCAGGCATTGCCGTTGTGCACGTCCTCTCTGGTGGTTGCGCCGATGATGTCCATGTCCAGTGCTCACAACCTGTTCGGCTAAATGCCCAGAGAGAAAAGGAGGAAGAAATAAAAATAAAAGGTGAAAAATTAATAAATACTGGAGTCATTGACTAGTGGGACCCTTGTCCAGCTCGGCATATTATCCACACAAGCATGTCACCTCGTCCCGACAGGAAGGCCCCACCTGTCGGTTTCGCTGTTTTCGTGACCAAATTCGAGCGTAAGTGCTCCGTGTTACGCATTAGGCGCATTTCAGTGGTTTTTTGTGCCCTGCCTTCAATGTGGTACTAAGTTGTTATACCCTAGCCCCAAGTGTGGTGGTTTTGGGTAAATAACTCTTTATTCGTGGATGAAGGGAGTATATGACATAATTGCATATATGCATCATGTTTGTCAGACGGGGCATCCCTAGGTAGGGTATCCCGGGTTAGTGATTAGGTCGGAGGGGAAACAAGGAGACAAGTGTACCTAGGTTTGGGTCCTCTCGGTGGAGGTAAAACCCTATTCCTGGTATGTGTATATTGTGATTGGGTGTAGAAAGTACAACTAATACCGAAGGATTGTAAGATCTAAGTTGTGTTCCATCGACTAGCCCAGCTTCCGCTTATGTAAGATACCCCCCTAGATTTACAAGGAGTCCTAGTCGGCTACATCGATGGAGAGGAGTCCTCCATGGATCTGGCCTCCTTGCCTTGAACGGCAAGGCTTCTCGAATCTTCCTTCTACAGGGCCCATGGGCTGGCATGATGACCTAGGGCGGAAACTGACCTAGGGCCATCAAGCCAGCCTACTTGGGTCGGCAATCAGCAAGGTGAGGCACCCTGGGCCGTAGCACCAGCAACGTCCGTACATCTATGGACCATTAATCAAACAACATCTATAGCTAATATTCCACACCAAGACGATTATCGAGCAAGCATCTTAAAGTATTAAGTAAAATAGAGTATTTGCATTAAGCATGATGACATTATGTAGATAATATATTGTCCTCACCGTGCGTTTAAGGGCAACTACGCAACTATCTTTCCTATCTTTAGTGGGAATAACACAATACAAGTCTTTTTCTCTTTCTGTCACTTGAGCAGATTACTTGCAAGCTTGAACCCAACTAACATACTTAACTCACTCTTGGAGATCATTCATCTAAATATTGTCTATGCAAGACTAATAGATTAGAGAGCATGTATGCATCTAAATTATGCATCAAAGAACTCATATGAATCCATGAACAAAAAATATACAAATTTGATCATAAACTGATAATTCATCACATATTCACACCACAACAAGTACACCATAAAGATTACATCAGATGGGTCACAATCATGTAGGGTGGCTCATGTGATCATTGTATTGAAGAACAACTACGGGCATCGAGAAGGTGCCTGTGGGGCCCATGTGACCTTTGCTCACGCCCCATAGCCCCGTGCTAGAAGCTAGGAAAGGCGGTCGAGGGGATTGTTAGGAAATTAGGCAGTTCCCTTTAACATTAATCAGGATCAGCATCATCACAAGATTACTAACATGGCAAACCGCATATGACAGACTAGTAACATCTGGCATATGCGCATATGGACCAATGGTGTCAACAGATATAGGTTTAGAACATAAGAGTTCACAGGGAACTCCAGCGCTACAACGTCTTCAAACATGGTGGTGAAGACGAGGTGGTCATCTGTCATAGAGGAAGTAGTGTGTATGGATCAAGGATCCACCAAAATGTACATGACTCAAGCATGGTGAAAACGAGAAAAGGAGCTAGCTAACCGGTTAAACTTGAGTTATAGGGATCCCACACTATAAAGAGGAGATCAAAGGGGTTCGTGAAAGATTTGGTCAAGTCGACATTTCACTACATATTCACTTCTCATATGCATCCCAAAGTTCTTAGCCAAAACACCTACCAAAAATTGGCCATCCTCATATGACAGACTAGTAAAATCTTAGCCAGTAAAGTTTTTGAAGTATGGTTTAGTAGGACGTGGAGTTTCTACACCCAGGAGCAAAAGGCTCCTAACAGTAAAAATCAAAAAATTCAAAAAAATTGAATTTTTTTATGGCATACTTTCACAAATGTTTGTCGTGCATGCAAAATTTCATCGCAAAATCACATTGGTGGAAGGCGTAGTAAAAAAAACAAAATCGATGCTATGGAAATGTTACTCACAAAAGCATTTTGGAGCTCCAATTTTGTTTTTTTACGACATCCACCAATGTGATTTCGCGATGAAATTTTGCGTGCACGACAACCATTTACGAAAGTATGTCAAAAAAATCAGATTTTTTTTTCATTTTACTGTTCACACCAGGAGCATTTGCTCCTGGGTGTAGAAAGGCACTTTCGGGTTTAGTACAGTTTTAAAGCATAACTTTTGTCAAAAAAAAGTTCATCCAAACATATTAATATGAAATCTAGTTTCTGAATATCTCAACGCGAGTAGTGCAACAGTGAAAACGTACGTGATTTGGACGCATTATTCGAGAGATAAATCATTTTTAAAAATCAAATATATGAAGAAAAAAAGCAAAAATAAACTCACGCATCTCGTGTGCACATGGTGAAAATCCCATCAAAACTCTCTACTCCACCTATCCCATAATATAAGAGCGTTTCTGACAGTACATAGTATAAGAGCGCTTCTGACACTAACATAGTGTCAGAAATGCTTTTATATTATGAGATGGAGGAAGTAATTACGACAAATGACACAACGCGGTGCGCCACTTGTCACCACCAAAGGAGTTGGAGTAACCTTTGCGATGGGCAAGTGATTTTGCTTTCTAGCGTGCATGCCCTGACATGTTTGGTGCGATGGGATCTCTGGGCATGCATTCCCACTAGTTATGACTTACCGGTTGCTTATTCGACATCTAACTTGGCTAATAAGTACAGTACTACTGAGCATGTGCGTTGTGTTAAGCAAGGTAAAATTAACCACTGCACTGCACTCCACATGCAATGCAGCAACCTGTCGGTAGCGCGCGGCAACCGTTCCCATGAGGAGTGTACGTTGGTGGAAGTGCCCTCTTTGCACCAGCATGAGAATCTCTTCGATCCGTCCTCCTGATCCCGAGTTCCAGTTCCACACATTCCAGTCAAAGTCCGGCTGGAGCTTGCTCGGTACCCTCTATATACAGGTGCTGGGGCATTGCGGTTTCCAGTACACTAACCGTTGTTCCATTTCGCCGACAAAAAACTAGAGCAGCGCCACCGCGAATCACAAACAATGGCACCCAATCTCTCTTGCCGTTTCCTGGCTCGGCTGCTTCTCACCGTCCTCATCACACTCTTTCTTCTCAGGGTCGACCTTGTCGGCGCCGCTCGTCATCAACGTCCTTGCAAGAGTAAGTACAGGGACGATCCGATTCCTACACTCTATCTAAGTACCGGCAGCTTTTCCTTCCGTCTATAGTAGCAGTATATATGGTTATATCACATTCAGCTACCGCTGTATCACGCTCTTCTCTCACATCATTCTTAGGCCTCCTTTGATTTGAAAGAGTTCTGTAGGATAGGATTTTTTATAGGAAAAAAATCCTTTAGAGTCCTTGGGTATGTTTGTAGGAATATAATTCTATTCATATGGAGGAAATCTTCCTATCCTCCACATTTCATAGAAAATAAATATTAGCCTAGACCTGATAGAAAATACCATATGATGTGAACCCGAGGATATCTCTCTTAATATCTCCGCATAGATTTTGAGATACATGACATCTCATTTCCAAAGAGTTTTCTATTCCTACGATATTTCGGCCTGATATACGTTTTGGAAATTGTCACAGTGCATAACCCGAACGGCTGCCCGCCAATCCCCAATCCAGGTCACCGAGGATAGCCGCAGTCGGCAAAGCACATGAGATCCCGAAAGCATCTGCGACGGCCCTTGGATGAGCTGGATGGTTTTTTAGGCCACGTACTCATAGCTGGTTTTCTGCCTACAAGTGGGATTTTTTCCGTTAATTTATCGTTCTAGTACTAGTGTAGTTCCTCTGAATAAATTATGGGACCGGTAGCTGTGGTTATTCAGTAGGTAGGAAAACAGGCATGCCCCAATTTTGTATTGAGAAAATACATGGTGTATCATTTGTTTGCGCAATAATCCTGCATTCACTCCTAAATTTCACATCTCAAATTGTATCAGTTGTATCAGAGTTCATTAGACAAAACACACCCTTTTTCTTCACGTGTAGACAAAACGGGTATGTTTGGTTTGTGCCCCATCTTGCCCCACCAATTTTTTGGCATGACCAATGCAAGGGCATGGCCAAAATTTTGGCAAGTTGTTGTTGTTTGGATCATAGCCATTGTATCTTCCTAAATTTCGGCAAAATAGACTTGTGTTTGGTTTGTGACAGGGGTATAATGATTTATGTTGGTTCTAGGAAACATTTAAACGGATTGGTTATACATAATTGACGATCTGTACATTGATCAAAAATTAATGGTTAGGAGTCAACTTGAAAAAAAAATCAGCAAAACAATGAACGGGGTTCTTGCACTTGGGAGCCTATAATCACGTGCAGCACCCGTCAATTGCTAATCCCATGCAGCAATACACGCGCTAATCCCATGCAGCAATACACACGCCTGCTAATCAGCTGAGTTGTTACTGGAAATAAAAAAATATATACTGCATGCACTACCCAGACACACGGGGAAACAGCGAAGCAACGTCGCCAATTTTTTGGCGAACCTTTTCGGCGCTCTCGTTTCGCCCGCGCGTAACACGGAGGGGCTTGGGGCAAGCAGGGCGAGCCAATTTTTCAGCCCCGATCCAAACAACCGCCAAATAATGTTGGCTCGTCAATATTTTGGTATGGCCAGCGTTGGTAGCTATCCAAACAGCCCCGTTACATACCCTTGATTGCGCCTTAAATGCCCGGCAGCCATGTTCATTTGGAACGCGTGAGTGCAAAACACAGAAATTGAAAATGGCCTTTGCACCAACTAAACATAAATACATATCACAAAAGTTAAGTACCGGATGCACTCAAAAGAACGAGAAACATTGCCTCTAAATGATGTTCTGGCTAGAATAGACCTAACAACACCAAATCCCGACTTCCACTCAGACACTCAGTTACTGGTCCGGTTACACCATCGTAATTATCGTCTGAGCAAGCGCCTCAAGTAAAGATAGACATGAATGCAAAAAGTGTAATCCAAGCCAAGCACCAGAGATGCAGGAGGGTAATTCATCATGTTCAAATAAACAAACTTAAAGATGAGAATTGCTACCACCAATTGCAAAGTGACGGTGATTTTGTAAGAGAAAAACTGCAAGGGTGCAAAAAAGCAAAAGAATTCCAGACAACGACCATTAGGTACATTTGCTTCCTGGGCCCAGTGGAGTTGTACTTCACACAATATGGGTGTCCAGGGCAACTCGGCATACCATACCCCTGATGGTTGAAATTCGTATACAGCAAATTTAGGTGGAAGACATGTTGGAGGCTTGGAGCAGCTTTAGCATATTTTTGCAATACTCAAACGACTTAATCTGATATCCCTAGGGAAAGCTGCTCCCTCCAAAAACTTGTTGCATCATCTATGACTCAGCTATCTTATCTGTGAAGGGCCTTACAGCTTGCTCAGGGTAAGTGACTCATCAGGTTTGAAGCATTCATTATATACCACTATTAGCAGACATCAGTTGTTCTATATGGTAGCATGGACGCGGAAGCCAATTTCATAACCAGATCCATCTCCATAAGACGGCGTCAACACCCCGTTTTGACCATCACGTAAAACCTCCTTTCCCCTTTTTACCAGTAAAAACTAACGCGATAGCTTTTTGGTTAACCTGTCATATTCTACGCTACCTCATTCCTACAGTTTAGATTTCTCACCGACTCTCAGTCTATTTTGTGCTGATGATGGGCTTAACTTGCATTCATTACAATGCTCGCAGACTAGGGTACTAATCAAGCAGCAGGACATCACGTAGGAAAACAGGGAGAGCAAGAAGTGGGACACAACTAAGCTTCTCAAGGACATTATTCAGGCTTTCAGCTTAATATAAAGACAAGAAGGGTTTCCTCCCTATGTAACACAAATCCTACCATACAAATATGTTGCCAAGAAGGGTTGAAGGCACTACTTAGTAGTAAAGATAGTTGCCTAGACATAAATCTGAATATCTGATGACTCATATGACAGCTCAAATATGTTGATTTATTTTTTTATCGCATAAACCAGAATGTGAAAAGAACTTGACATGTTGTAACTTGTAACACATATTAGAACTGTTCTTTTTTTACACCTAAACTGTCGAGTTTAACATCTTTAAACTAGACATGAGCATAGAATGCACGCAGCGAACATGATATGGAACATGCTAGTCAACAAAATAAAACATATAATGTCTGCAAAATCTAGATCAACATTATGTATGAAGGGCAATTCAGGCACATTAAACTTACAAGACAAGTGGAAGTGTTGACTTCCTCAAATAATCTAGAATACCTCTTATAAGTTTATCTTGGAACAAGATGCACCCATTCCCAGTGTCTAGTTACTGCTCCATTTAATATGCAAGGATGCAATTTCCCAGCAGCTGTCAACTATGATCACATCAGGGTGAAGCTTTCAAGTAGTATCCACCAACAAAACTGCTGTCAGAACTCAGAACTGCTTCCTTTTGCTCCTAAACAAACTATCCCTCTTAGAATACACGAAAAAGAAACCAAAAACAAAGACCCCAGACAAGGAAACTGATAGCCATGGGAATGGTGGGTCTTTGAAGCAAACCAGTGAGGCCTCCAGCTCCTGAGAAGCCTGATACACCAACATGTAAATGGCATACATATCATGATCTGAAGATCTCAAAAGGTACATTGCCTTGTTGTAATCCAGGCGGGACATGGCTGACACCACCTTCTCCAACTTATAAGTGAGCAGATTCCACCTTTGAATGAACTCAACATGCCTTTTCTTTCTAAGGAGTATATTCTCCCCACCATGGGCAGCCAGTGACTCCAGAACCTCAACTGTACTGGTGATTGTGTAGTTGAGGGTGGTAAGAAGAACATTCCTACGGGCTGCATCTTTCTGCACAAAAGACAGTGATTTGGTCTCTGAGAACGGCCCAAATGGTGTGTGTCCAGTGCTCCAAGTGTAATCAACGACCGTGGCATTGTGCTCAGGGCTCCATGACTGGTGTGTTGGTGAGACACCAAACATGGTCTGCAGAACTGAGCCGATGATCGGACGGTCGAGATTTCTAGTCATTGTAATTACATGTCGTCCATTACAGCTGTAGTCACTGACCGTTTGCGAGCTCCTTGTCCTCACAGCAACCACCATATCACGGAAAGCCACCGCTTGGTGGTACCTATCTAACAACAGAAGCTTGTCGAAATCCAAATCAAAAACATAAAGTGGCACAACCTTGTCATGCTCATCGTCATCATGAATCCCAGCCACATGATGCATCTCCTCCGATGAGTCTGACAGCACCTGCCTCATCCGCTTGGAGTCCAAGTACTCACTCACTATCATCGTGTAATTCTCAAACAAGAACCTGGATGTAAATGAGTGTGTTGAGCGGGCAATTGCAAATGAGCAAATTGAGCACTCAGAGTACTTGACACTGTGCAAATCAAACTTCAAGCTCTGGCCATCGAAGGGCAGATCTCCTTCCCGAATCGACTGTTCAATTGCACTCCAATCGAGTCCAACAGGATCTTTCTCTTCACCATGGATGTGAACAAAACGAATAAGCAAAGAGCTCTCATAATGCACTGGGATTCTGAGTGAAGGCACTAGCAACGACTTGTAAGCACTGAGAACCAGTGAGGCCAGATCCGCGAGGAGAGCCTTGTCCGACTTGGGGCGGCCGTGGAGAGCAGCAAGAGGATGAAACTCACCACGAGGGAGGACGCCTTCGCCGGAGAGCGCCGGCCCGTAGTCCACCGGGCCAGCGCCGAGGTCGATCCAGATGTAGCGCTCCTTGCCAGTCCAGAGAGGGGCGAGGCAGCGGGAGAAGGCAGGCGAATGGCCATCGGCAGAGGAGGAGGCCGCGGTGTAGGCGTAGGAACGCGGCTGCGGGCCGAGGTCGAGCAAGTAGATGTAGACGGCCGGGGAGGAAGCCGAGCCGGCGTGCGCTCGGTAGTCCTCGGCGATGATATCGTCGACGATTTTGTAAGGCACGGAGGAGAGGGCGTTGGAGTGGAAGGGCGCGGGGGCTGCATTGAGGTGGGCTTGGACGGCGGTCGCGGCGCGGGTCACGAGGTCGGAGGACGCGGCGGGGGCGGCGACATCGAGGTGGACGCTGTGGGAGACGGCGAGGCGGTGCGGGGGGCGGCTGGAGAGGAAGTGGGAGGAGGACACGGCGGACGAGACAAAGGAAGGGAGGAGGCTGGCGGAGGTGGGCGGGAAGGAGGAGCCCGCGAGGCGGACGTTGACGGGGACGGCGGCGGAGAGGGAGAGGAGGCGAGACGGGAGGATCGGGGACGGGGCGGAGAGCGCGCGGCGCAGGCCGGCGGGGAGAGAGCCGAAGGTGTCGTTGGCGGCGGAGGGGTCGCGCGCGGCGGCCGACGCGAGGAAGGCGTCGAGGCCGGCGAACGAGGCCGCGCTGGCGGCGGGGGCAATCGAGAGGAGGAGGAGGGGGAGGAGGAGGAAGGGTAGGGTTTGGGGTGGGGATTGGGCCATGGTGGCGGCCGGCGAGCGAAGACGGGACAGAGGTGCTGGGTTCAGTCGAGGCCTCCTCAGATCGATCTGAGATGGGGAAGGAGACTGAGGCGATGCACGCTAGCTCGGATCTTCTGCCGCAAGCATGTGTGCAGTCCCGTGTATGTCTGGACTGCTGATTGACTATATTTCGTTGTGTGTGTACAACACATGTCCCTGGCTACATCCACGTTTGTCACCGTACCGAACTCGCCGACGGCGTGCTATTCCCATGAACAAAGCTTGATGTCGCCTCTGAATCTTTGGGATACCCTAGGAGCCGAGGCAGTGGCATACCTAGAGGGTGTGCCGGATGTGCCATGTCACAACTAGAATTTTGGAAAGAGAAAAATTCACTACAGGTTCTCATACTCGTCGCGTTGGCCGCATTAGTCCTCGTACTTACAAATACCCAAAATACAATTCTAGAACTTGTCTCAGGTGGTCATCTATCGTTCAAAATACGTTTTCTTCTACGTACGTGCTGATTTGGCGGTTGACAGGCGCGTCCACGCGGGCTTTGACCGCCAGCTCATCACCAGACGCACTGGACCGATCGATTCGTGGGAATGCGGGGGGTGTTTTTGCAAAATCACTGAATTTACATTCTGCCCATCGCGCCTACGCCGCCGTCCGGCTGCTGCTGCTCCTCCCGCGCCGTCCCCGAGGACATAGGCCTCTTCCGCACCTCGGGGCCGCCGACCTCAGCGACAACGCATTCGACGGCGAGCACCCGGTCTCCATGGCCTGCCTCGCCTCGCTCGTGCGCCTCTCCGCGTCCTCAAACCGGCTCTCTGGCGACGTGCCCTCGTGGCTCGGCGGTCTGACCACGCTGCAGAGGCTGGACCTCTTCGACAACACGATCACCGGCGCCCTGTCGGACTCGCTCGGTGACCCCAAGGACCGGCTTGCCTGCTCCGTCCCTGAGGCAATGTCCGGCTGCACCCGAGGGGCGGGCAACCACATCACCGGCGAGATACCGCAGCAGCTGGGCGGGCTGGAGAGCCTCCTGGCGGAGAACATGGCTCGGCATAGGACCACCCGCCCGTGCTGAAGGCCGGCGCAATGGTCCCAGCCGGTGCCGGACACTTGTGGCCGTGGAGCCACTTGCCCACTTGCCCAGGCTGTCGTTGTCCATGTACTCGTAGACGAGGAGCTTGGTCTCCGCTCGGGAGAGGGAGCACAGGAGCTTGACGATGTTTTGTGTGTGCTGATGAACGCCGACCTAGTCGCCTCCGAGCTCCGGGTGGTCCTCGGCTAAGTGGCCACGGCCATGGCCCATGGACGTGCTACCGACGGACGTGGTCGGGGCGTCCGTCGAGGCCAGAGAGCCCGCGAGGCTCATGTCCCAACAAGCGTGGTGCGCGTCGGTGTGGCAGGACGCGGACCACGGGCTCGCGACCCGGTGCGTGCGCTGCATGCTCGCGCTGTTCAGGAACAGCGACACACCGCACACAGAGCACGCGAGGATTGTGCTCGGCCGTGTCGGCATCGCCAGCTGGTTCGACTGCACGAGGAAGATGAGCAGTTGGAGCGCCTCGAGGACGGCCACGAGTAGGAGAACGACCTCATGTTCATCAGTGGCCTGATGGTGTTACTCGTGTACTGTCGCGTCGTCTGCCAAGAAAGAAAGGTGACGCCGCAGTGCCCGGGTCGAGGCCGGCATCGAGCTGCGCGGCGTCGACCAACGAGGAGTTGCTGCAATGCCCGATAGTCTGGAGCTAATGACTGACCCGGTGATTGTGGCCACCGGCCAAACTTACGACTGGACGTCCATCAAACGATGGATCAAGATCTGGTGCCGCCGATGAACGGCGTCATGAGAGAGACCCCCTTGGTTCAGTTTTCCGACGAACGACAAATGCCGGAGATGGCGTTTGAGATGATGTAAACGGTTGACCCGTTTGTTTTCCTGACAAATGTGAAAAGACAGACATGGGTTTGTAAATGGACAGAAAATCCTGACATAAATAAATGTGTTTTTGCGCCGAATTCTACCCTTTTCAGTCTGCCTGTCCTATAAATACCGGATTGCAGGCAGAATGCCGTTGTTGACCTATTTTGGTTCTGCAATTTATATACTCCACTAATTGTTTATACACGCTTTAACCATCACAAGCCTGACGATACGCAGCTCCAGAGTGAGCTATCTGTAGTACCATAGGATGCAAATAGCGAGGGGAAACAAGACCATTGTTTTTTTAGGGTAAAAACAACACCATTGTTGCATTGTTGCCAATGCATCATTATGTGCCACAATCCTCCACCTGCAGCTAGATTGTAGCTAAGGCATCGCCAATTTTGTGTCAATCATGATTCAGTTACACAACATTTTTCAGAAGCACAAAAATGAGCAGGGTTTTTATAAAGAATTGAAGACAAAGGCCTTACAATTCTTCTAAACACATAAAATATGTTTGGACAATACGTGATCGGCATAGCTAAGACCTGCCTGCGACTAATTTCACATGAAACTGTTCGATATCTGCTCCGAAGATAAACAAAATACAAAATCTTGTGGCCTAATGTGGTACTCCTTTTTGCTGCATTTCTCCTTTTCTCTATCTCTCTCTCTCTCTTTCTTGCTTTGCTTCCCCTTCCCCCCTTGCAGTCGCCGGTCGGCACCGTTGTCATTCGTCAGCATTCTTTTCTTCACCAACGGCAAAAACTGTAATGAAATCAGTTTATAAGATGAGTGCTACCACAAGTTCAAGCTAACAGTACCAATTGATGCTGCAAGTGAGTGAGAGTGGCGAGCTTATTGAGGCCGGCCTGCTGCAGCGAGATGCCGGCGGGGTCATCCTTGAGCACGCGGCCGCTGGCGTGGAATTGTCACATCAGATGTCCTCGTGAAAGGACTTAGTTGTGGATCCATCGCAACTAGGAAGCTTGAAGGGGTTAAATCGGGACAAGGGACACGAGAGGTTTTTATACTAGTTCGGCCCCTTATGGTGAAGGTAAAGCCTACGTCTAGTTGGGTTGGTATTGATGTTTCGATGACCAGGGAGCGAAATATGCTATGCCCGGCTCTCGATGAGTTGTTTCTTACCCTAAGCCGCCAGCAGGTCGTCCCCTTATATACACGGGTTGACGCCCTGTGGCTTACAGAGTCCCGGCCGACTTATAAACAGTGTCTGGTTCGGTGACTAGTTAAATCTACCTTATGATACAAGTCATGCCATCATGGCAGTTTACTACAACGGGCCTTAAGTCGCTTGTGGGCCTTAAGCCCTTTATTGAATCGCCATCTTCATGCTTGGTCTTGGGCTTCTCCTTGATGAGTCTCTTTGTGTAACCCGGCCCCTCCTGGGCGGCTTACACAAATAGTTATATCCCCAACATTAGGCCCCAGATTGATTTGAACTTGTTCATGTCAATCTTTAAAATGTTTTTAAAGAATAAGTCTTCAGTCTTCTGACTATACAGAGGGTTTTCTTTAACCCGCCATGACATCATCTTCTGGATCCGTTTTAACCCGGCGTGATGTCATCCTTTCTTTAATTCCTTTTCTATTCCACCATATCCTTCAACGGATCTCTGCTTTTATTGATTGTTCCGAAAATCGAGGCGTCGGGGCCGCTGGATAATAATTCTTATCTCCTCGTTTCCCGCGTCGTCTCAGTTATCCTTTCCTTATAAATAGGCGCGACTTAGGTCTTTCATTCTTCCCTCTTTCAGTCGTCTTCTTCCTCTTGCCTTCTCTCGAGCTCCGCCGCCACCGCCGTCGAACCCCTCGTCTTCATCGACTCAGGCCGCTGCATCAACTTGACTCTGACCAGAAATCGACGGCGAACCTCCGCAGCTCGTCCACATCTGTGAGTTCCTCTCCTTCCCTTTCTTTAGATCTGCACTGGAACCCTATTGAGTTCGTCGGCGTTCATCACCGCCCGACGCAAACCCTCGCTAGTTTGCACCTCCAATGCCCTGTTTAGATCGTAAAAACTGGGTAGAACTGCTGTGGTACTTGTTTGTGTTTATCTTGCATAGAAATAGATCTTATTTCCCTTGTTTGGAAACCCTCTTCGAGTGCATGAACTTCTCTGCCCTGTTTTTAGGTCTAGAAAATTTTCCTCTCAGAGCAATAATTTGATCCAGAATAATAGCTGTCGTCTGTGGAACTTGTTTCTATCACCCGGAAAGCTTCTTCTGGTAAATGCCCTTAAACACAACTGTCCAGGTGTCCGGTTTAAATAAATGACACTGATCTGTAAGCCTTAGGAATTTTGAACTGCTCTTGATACTTGTAGCGGCTTAAATGCTGTTGCACAGTCACCCTTACATCATTAGGCCCCTTCTTAAGCCGCCACTTTAAATAATTTAGATATTTCTCCCGGGTTAAAGTTGAACCGGAAACTTCTTATTTTGTCGTAGGCCAACTGTTGTCATGGCACCTAAGGCGGCCAAAGCCCCTGTAACTTGCAATTGGGTTCCATCCACAGTTACCAAAAGCAAACTTGTTGAGTTCGTGAAGTCTGGCCACCTGCCCAAAAAGGAGGTCATGTCTTATCGTGCCCCTGACCCGTCTGAAGAGAAACCTCACCCCAAAGAAGGGGAGGTGATAGTGTTCACGGATCAGATGAACCGGGGATTTGCCCCTCCCGGCTCAAAATTCTTCAGGGAAGTTTTGAATTTCTTTGACCTTAGACCTCAAGACATTGGACCCAATTCCGTGTCCAATCCTTGCAGTTTCCAAGTCTTCTGCGAGGTGTACCTGGGGGAGGAGCAAAGTCTGCTTTTGTTCAGAGAACTTTTTTATTTGAACCGGCAGAATGAACGTGCCAACGGGCCTAGTCTTGAACTTGGCGTCATCTCAATCCAGCAGCAGAGAGATTGTCTTTTTCCTTATGCTGAGCTGCCGAGTCACCCAAAAGACTGGAACCAAACATGGTTCTACTATCAAGACACTTCACCGGCTGATGAGAGGCCGCTGCCCGGCTTCCGCGCTCTGCGCCTTGAATCCAACCATCAGCTGGCGGACAAGTTGACTGTTGTTGAGTGCCTGCCTCTCAATCCCACCATCAAGAAGATCAAAGCTCTTTTAGGAAACGGGTTAAGTGGCATCGATTTGGTCCGGGTCTGGGTCACCTGGCGGATACTACCATTAAACCGCCGCTCCGGCTTAATGTGTACCTACACAGGCGAGAAGGATGATCCAATGCGCCATAGTCCTGACGACTTACCAGATGATGTGGTAGATGCTACAACCCAATCACTGCTGAAGGAGGGCACTGTAACTAGTAATGCCTTCGGCTTACTTCCCTTCTGCAAGAAGAACCCGGCCCCTGCAGTAAGTTACCAATCTTCATAAATACTCTTTAACATGTTATACCTTCTTGTACTTATGATTCCTTATCTTTTTCCACAGGCCGGTGATAATTTCTGGAAGGTCAAATATGACCACAAGGCTACCAAACAAGCCAGGGCAGCCAAGAAAACCAAAAGGAAGGCCGCCAAGACGGGCACCTCCAAAAAGAAAAAGCCCAGCACCTCTGATATGTTTAAATTGGATGACTCTTCTTCAGATGATGAAGAGGTAAGCCCTTTGATTTTCTTAACTCATTTGTTGTTACTTTACTAACATTCTACCCTTGCAGGAGGATACAGGGAATAGTCAAGCAATTGACAAAGAGGTAATTATAATCTCCTCCGACTCAGAGCCCTTGCGAAAGCAAAAAATCCGAAGGGTGACCCAGAAAGTAAGATTTTCACATCCTCTAGCTTACCAAGATCCTCAATTTCTTTTGAAGCAACAACAACTTGAGAACCGGAGGCAGACTCGGGCCAATCAAGACGCCGAACTTTCCTCCAGCTTACCCGATGTAACCAGGAAGCGTCGGACCGAGGTTATCTCCGATTTACGTTCTGCTTTACCTTTGGCGGGTTTGATTCGCCAACCTCTCAACTCATCTGACTCCAATTATCAGGATACCTCTCCTTCTTCTGACGAGTCGATGCAATCAAACATGCCGGCCTTCAAAACGGCTCCCGGGTAATGTAACCTTTCTTACTTTAAGTTTTCCCATACTTATACTTTGATACTCATCCTTCCACCTTTATTGACAGCCTGCAAGTGAAGCCCAGCAAGAGGGCAAAGAAGAATAAGCCGTCCCAAGACCCGGTGGTCACTGAGTCGGCACTTGACTCATCCGTTCCTGACAGCTCCACTCATCAGCCACCGCTTGAACCGGCTTCTGATATTCCGGTGCCAATCTCTGACCCGCCTGCAGAAGATGTTATCCACAACTCTGATAACCCGGAAATTCCTAGCCCGGTCAAGACGACTAACCCGGAAGTTGAATTTCTGAAAAGTCAATATGTTGAACCGGGTCGGCCTACTGTTCTTGCCCAATGCACTGCCAAGGAGGAGTTTGCCCAACGTCGGAAATCCAAACAGGACATCACTGATTATACTCACCTAAGCATTGGTGACATAGTCTCGGTCTATCTGAACCAAGTGCACAACAGTCGTGATCTGGAAATTGACATGGTTAAGCAAATTCAGCAAAAATCTGAGGTATAACTTAGGCTTTTTTTTCCTGAACCTTACTTACTGTACCAGTCCCCAAGTCTATTGCTTATGAATGAATATGATGTAGACTTAGAAATCTACTTACTGTTAGGTTGTTCGGGTTAAAGTGAATACATTTAACCCGGTGATAGCATGAGACTTTGAATTTGTGTTACACATTAGCCCCCAAGTGTCAAGTATCTTTACTTGTAAAGTGCTAGAGACTTAATATGTATGACTCGGTAGGATAGGTTAAAAAATTCTTTAAGCATACATTAGCCCCCAAGTGCCAGGTATCTTTACTTGTAAAGTGTTTGGGACTTGAATATTACTTTACCATGATTCTTACCATAACCTGATGTCGATACAGGCCACCATAAGTCAATTTGAGTCGGAGCTTGCTGACCTGAAGAGCCAGCTAAAAACTCAAGAGCTTGAAACTCAGAAAGCCAAATCGAAGTTTGAATTCAGTGTCTCTGAACAAGAGAAGTTGAGGCAAAATTTTGAGTCAGAAAAGAAAAGTGGGCTGATGAGAGGGCTTCACTGGTGACTCGGGCCGAGGCGGCAGAAGCATCTCTTGTAGAGGCAACAACCGAACTGTCCGACTTAAAACGGTAGATATCCCAAATGGTCTCAGCCATCTTCGGTAAGTCACTCTGAAAAAACCTTAAACATTGTAATCTTCCAAGGATTACTGTGATAGTTATCTCCGGCTTATTGTTATGCTTGTGAACATACAGGCCCCAGGAGTACCAACCTGAAGCAAAACATGTTGATCAAGCTTAAGGCGGTTTATACCTTAGTGGAGCAGCTGTACTCCGGGTCACAATGTGCTTTGGCCGTTGTGGCCTTATCAAATACCCCTCCTCGCCTCCTACAAGATGTGTTGAAGCATCTTGCAGTGCTACCTCAACGAATTCATGATTTAAGGCGGGCATCTGTGAGAGCCGGAGCCGTGGCCGCATTAAGCCGGGCAAGGGCATGGGTGCCAGAACTTGACTTGGCAGATCTCTCTCTTGGATATCCAAGCCTGAAGGAGGACGGCACTGCATTTGACGATCAAGACTTCACTGCATGTGTCAAAGTCGTACGTCCCCTAGCGACCCCTATTGGGAATGATACTGATCTCACTAAGTATTCGCCAGCCTACGATAGCGAGAACCGGAAAATTCCAAATGTTCCATATGACCAAGTCAGCCTGGTCCCTCCAACGCGTAAGCATACCTTTGCCCCTGAAGTGGACCCGGCCGGTTTAATAGATGATGAGGCTGAATTTGAAGCCTTGAGCGGCATTGTCTGGGCCTCGTCCACCTTCCAGGACAAAGCAACCGACGGAGAGGCGGAGAAGGATAACCCGGAGTCTTCAAGCCCGCCGAAGGAATGAGCCGCCAGGCATTTTATAACTTTGCCAAAACAATGCTTCACTTATGCAGACTCGGGGAGTCTTGTAATAGGATAGAAAAACTTCTTAATGCTTGTCATGCCCTTGCGCATGCTTATGGTGCTTATTACTTTTGTAGGCTGCCATCACTATATTTCTCTGGTTTATGTTAACCATGTATTTCCTTGATGTTTAACTTGCTTTGTCTTATCCTCCACATAAAACAAGCAAAATTTTCTGGGCGGTTTACTGCACCAGGGGTTTATAGAGTATTTATAACCCGGACATGACCCAAAGACATCATATATAGGCCGGTTCATGATTATTTAAAATATAATCACAACAGCATACATGTGACCCTTTTGATAGCCTTCCCGGCTCATTTGATGCTTTACCTGGCACTTAAGATCCTGGGGTGATCAATATTAAACCGGAAAAATCAAGGACCATCTCCTTAAAAAGGTTTCGAGATAGTTAAAGTAATGATATGTATAAGCAATGTTCACAGGCTCTTGATTCGAATACGATCAGAAAACCGTCCCAAAGGGGTTAAGCTAAGATTCGAATACGATCATATAGCCCCCAGTGGCTTTGGCGATGCCGATCAAGTGGGTATCGACAGCTATGTTCTCTTTGGTTCGAATACGACCTATGTTTGAACAGGAAGCCCCCAAGTGAACATAAGAGTTGTTTAATGACGCTGATTCGAATACGATCCACGTCAGACCCAAAGGGATTAAGCTATGATTCAAATATGATCAAGAAGCCCCCAAGTGGGTTTGGCAGTATGCCGATCAAGTGGGTATCGACAGCTATGTTCTCTTTGGTTCGAATACGACCTATGTTTGAACAGGAAGCCCCCAAGTGACCATGGCTAGATTCAGATATGATCATGAGCCAGTCAAAAGGGAAAGCCGGATTCAGATGTGATCCGCTCCATGTTGGTTGTCTCCACTACCTGATAAAAAAGACACATAGAGTTTTGAGGGTAAAAAGGATGGAGGTCCTGCTTTATTTCTTTATATAATATATACATCGTCAAAAAATATATACATCTCGAAAGTCGGTGGCTTAAGTATAATAAGGCCGGAGATGAGCAATATTCCACGGCCGGTGGGTCTCCTCCTCCAACTTAAGTGAATCTTTGTGCTCTCGAATATCGATGAGGTAGTATGACCCGTTGTGCAGATTCTTGCTGACCACAAAGGGCCCTTCCCAAGGTGGGGATAGCTTGTGCATATTAGACTGATCTTGGATGAGCCGGAGCACCAAGTCACCTTCCTGAAAGGTTCTGCTCCTAACCCAGCGGCTGTGATAGCGACGCAGGTCTTGTTGGTAAATCGCCGAGCGGGCTATTGCCAAGTCTCGCTCCTCATCCAGCAAGTCAAGTGCATTCTGACGAGCTTCTTCATTGTCAGCCTCAACGTAAGCCGCCACATAGGGTGAATCGTGCCGGATGTCACTTGGCAGGACCGCCTCTGCACGATACACCATAAAGAAAGGCATGTAGCCTGTAGATCTGTTAGGCATAGTGTTGATGCTCCATAGCACAGAAGGTAACTCCTCCACCCAACAACCTGGAGTCCGCTGTAAGGGGACTAAGATCCGGGGCTTGATGCCTTTCAGGATCTCTTGATTAGCTCTTTCTACTTGACCATTGGATTGAGGATGAGCAACAGCCGAAACATCAAGCCGGATATGTTCTCTTTGACAGAACTCTTCCATGGCACCCTTGGAGAGATTAGTGCCATTATCAATTATGATGCTATGCGGGAAACCAAAACGAAAGATCACCTTTTTCATGAATTGAACCGCCGTGGCTGCATCACACTTACTGACCGGCTCTGCCTCAACCCACTTTGTAAACTTGTCCACTGCCACCAGGAGATGTGTCTTTTTATCCTTAGACCTTTTGAAAGGTCCAACCATGTCAAGCCCCCAGACTGCAAACGGCCAAGTGATTGGGATCATCCTCAATTCTTGAGCCGGCACATGAGCTCGTCGTGAGAACTTTTGACAACCGTCACATTTGCTGACCAGATCCTCCGCATCAGCATGAGCCGTCAGCCAATAGAAACCATGAAGAAAAGCTTTGGCTACAAGAGATTTTGACCCGGCATGATGGCCACAATCCCCTTCATGGATCTCACAAAGTATTTCTTGGCCTTCTGTAGGGGACACACAGCGTTGAAACGCCCCGGTGACACTTAGGTGATGTAACTCGCCGTTAACAATCGTCATAGATTTGGAGCGCCTGACGATTTGTCTCGCTAAGGTCTCATCCTCAGGTAACTCACCCCGGGTCATATAAGCCAAGTAGGGCACTGTCCAATCCGGGATAACGTGAAGAGCCGCCACCAGCCGTGCCTCCAGGTCTGGCACTACTAGCTCTTCCTCGGTAGGCATCTTGACAGAAGGGTTATGCAAAACATCGAGAAAGGTGTTGGGCGGCACCGGCTTATGTTGGGATCCCAACCGGCTTAAAGCATCAGCCGCCTCATTCTTCCTTCGATCGATGTGCTCTACTTGATAACCCGTGAAGTGACCAGCCACAGCATCTACTTCATGACGATAAGCCGCCGTAAGGGGATCTTTGGAATCCCACTTGCCTGACACTTGTTGAGCCACAAGATCTGAGTCGCCCAAGCATCTTACCCGGCTTAAGTTCATCTCCTTAGCCATCCGGAGACCATGGAGTAAGGCCTCGTACTCAGCTGCATTGTTAGTACATGGAAACATAAGCCGGAGTACATAACAAAATTTGTCACCTCGAGGGGAAGTTAACACCACTCCAGCCCCCGAGCCTTCTAGCTGCCTGGACCCATCAAAGTGAATCGTCCAATATGTGTTATCCGGCTTCTCCTCAGGGGCCTGTAACTCTGTCCAATCATTGATAAAGTCCACCAAGGCCTGAGACTTAATAGCAGTACGTGGCATATACTTCAAATCGTGAGGCCCAAGTTCAATGGCCCACTTGGCGACTCGTCCTGTGGCCTCCCTGTTCTGAATGATATCTCCCAAAGGGGCAGAACTTACCACAGTTATAGGGTGGCTTTGAAAGTATTGCTTCAACTTCCGGTTAGCCATAAACACTCCGTAAACAAGCTTCTGCCAATGTGGATACATTTGCTTAGATTCAATGAGCACCTCACTGATGTAGTAAACCGGTCGTTGAACCGGATGCTCCTTGTCAGCTTCCTTACGCTCCACCACGATGGCAACACTGACGGCTCATGAATTAGCGGCCACATATAACAGTAAAGGCTCTTTATCAATTGGAGCCGCGAGAACCGGCGGTTCAGACAGTTGTCTCTTCAAGTCTTCAAAAGTAGCATCGGCGGCCTCGCTCCAGACAAAAGTGCCAGTTTTCTTCATCATCTGGTACAATGGAAGGGCCTTCTCACCTAACCGGCTTATGAACCGGCTTAAGGCGGCAACACGACCCGCCAGTCGCTGAACATCATTGATGCACGCCGGCTTAGCTAGAGAGGTAATCGCCTTAATCTTCTCCGGGTTAGCTTCGATGCCTCTGTTTGACACCAGAAACCCCAAGCGCTTGCCCGCAGGTACGCCAAATACACACTTGGCCGGGTTAAGCATCATCTTGTAAACCCGGAGATTATCAAAGGTCTCTTTCAAGTCAGATATCAAGGTTTCCTTTTCTCTGGACTTCACCACAATGTCATCCACATAAGCATGAACATTATGCCCAATTTGATCGTGCAAACAGTTCTGCACACACCGCTAATAAGTCGCCTGGGCAGTTTTGAGTCCAAATGGCATAGATACATAGCAGAAGGCCCCAAACGGAGTGATGAAAGTCGTCTTCTCCTGGTCCTTAACTGCCATTTTGATCTGATGATACCCAGAGTAAGCATCCAAAAAGCTCAAAGGTTCACAACCCGCCGTAGCATCAATGATTTGATCAATACGGGGGAGAGCAAAGGGATCAGCTGGACAAGCCTTGTTTAAATCCGTGTAATCCACACACATCCGCCAAGTGCCGTTCTTCTTGAGAACAAGCACCTGGTTAGCCAACCACTCTGGGTGAAAAACTTCAACAATAAACCCGGCCGCCAAGAGCCGGGCGACTTCTTCTCCAATAGCTTTCCGTCTCTCTTCATTAAAACACCGAAGAAACTGCCTGACCGGCTTATACTTTGGATCAATATTGAGAGTGTGCTCAGCGAGTTCCCTTGGTACACCCGGCATGTCAGAAGGTTTCCATGCAAAGATGTCCCGGTTCTCACGGATGAACACGATGAGCGCGCTTTCCTATTTGGGATCCAAATTGCTGCTGATGCTGAACTGCTTAGAAGGGTCACCTGGGGTGAAGTCAACAAGCTTTGTCTCGGCAGCCGATTTAAATTTCAATGCCGGGTCGTGCTCCATAGTTGGTTTCTTCAGGGAGGTCATATCCGCTGGGTCAACATTATCTTGATAAAATTTGAGCTCTTCCGCTGCACAGGCCGACTCAGCGTAAGCCGCATCACCTTCTTCACACTCCAACGCCACCTTCCGACTTCCATGCACACTGATGGTGCCCTTGTGACCCGGCATCTTGAGTTGCAGATAAACATAACACGGCCGGACCATAAATTTAGCATAAGCCGGCCGCCCGAACAGATCATGATACGAGCTTCTGATTTTGACCACCTCAAACGTCAACTTCTCAGCTCTGGAGTCATATTCGTCTCCGAAGGCCACCTCCAGCTCAATCTTGCCAACTGGGTAAGCCGACTTACCAGGGACCACCATGGAAAACAGTGTTGGACGTCCTCAAATTTTTATCACTTAACCCCATGCGTCGAAAGGTCTCATAATAGAGGATATTGATGCTACTCCCTCCGTCCATGAGTACCTTTGTGAATTTATATCCACCAACCTGAGGTGCTACCACCAAGGCTAAATGACCCGGATTATCGACCCGTGGAGGGTGATCTTCTCTGCTCCATATGATGGGCTGTTCTGACCACCTAAAATAACGAGGAATTGCCGGCTCAACAGAATTGACGGCCCTCTTATGAACCTTCTGGTCACGTTTGCATAGGCTAGTGGTAAACACGTGATACTGCCCACTATTCAACTGCTTCGGGTTGCTTTGATAACCCGACTGCTGCTGCTGCTGCTCTCCTTGACCAGACTGCTGTTGATTATAGCCTCCTTGACGTCCCTGAAAGCCGAAACCTGAGCCGCCACCCGGGCCATGGAAACCGCCGACCCCTGAACCACCACCAGACCCATTATGGCCATCATAGGTGTTGGAATTCTTAAACGCCTTCATGATCCTGCAATCTTTCCACAGGTGTGTGGCGGGCCGCTCCCTGGTGCCGTGTCTCGGGCAGGGCTCATTGAGTAGCTGTTCAAGGGATGGGCCTGACCCACCGGATCGAGGTGGTTTACCCTTACGTCTCTGATTGTTACCTTGCGCATTGGCATTGGCCACAAACTCCGGGTTACCGTCCGCCTTACGCTTATTGCCGTTTTGATTCCCCGGGTTATGTTGTTGACCCTTTCCATTACCGTTCCTTTTTCCCTTCCCCGTCTTCTCATCGTCAGACGCGGGATCCTTGGTACTATCAGAATCGGCATACTTAACTAGAGCCGCCATCAGCGTACCCATATCCTTGCAATCACGTTTAAGGCGCCCCAGTTTCTGCCTCAGCGGCTCAAAGCTACAATTTTTCTCCAACATAAGGACTGCAGAGCCGGCATCCATCTTGTCAGATGAATGAATTATCTCCTTGACCCGGCGTACCCAATGAGTGGTGGATTCGCCCTCTCCCTACTTACAGTTCGTTAAATCCACAATCGACATAGATTGCTTACAGGTGTCCTTGAAGTTCTGGATGAACCGGGCCTTTAACTCTTCCCATGAACCAATGGAATTGGGTGGCAAACCCTTTAACCAAGATCGGGTTGTTCCATCTAACATCATGGTGAAATATTTAGCCATCGCCGCATCACTGACTTCCAACAGCTCCATGACCATCTCATAACTCTCGATCCATGCTCCGTGCTGTAAGTCGGCCATGTAATTCGGCACCTTTCGAGGTCCCTTGAAGTCCTTGGGCAGACGTACATTGCGCAAAGCCGGTACCAAACAAGGAATACCACCGGTTCTAGTGGCTACTCCCGCCTCAACAGAAGTCGTTGGATACTCCGGGATGCCTTGATAAGCCGCCTGTTGAGCCGCTGCCTGAGCCGCCCGTTCATTCTCCTGACGTATTCGGTTTTGCACCAGGTGATAGCCACCAGGCTGGTTATGGTGTTGGGCGTTGCTTGACAAAGCTTCAGACTCCATGTGCATGTTGTAACTCGGGCTCCGGTTCTGGCGTGGCGGCGCTAACCAAGGCGGGGAAGTTGAATGAATTCTATCCCGGCTGTAAGAATAGGTCTCCTGCTGAGCTAAGGCCGTCTGGAGAAGTTCTCTGACCCTCCGGGTTTCCACTGCCGCCGGGTCATCACCGTCCATGGGAAGAGCCGCCAAACGTGTTGAAGCTGCGATTAAGTTCTCCATGGGGTTGGAAAAGTGACCCGGTGGAATCGGCACATAACGCGGTGGTGGCATGCTCACGTGAGGTGGTGCCATCTCCCGAGGCTGAGTCGGCCCTCCTATTCCAGCTGTCATAAGCTGATTGGCCTCTGGCGGGTTACTTGGGCCGGCTCCGGGTGTAGCAAAAAGAACCCGAGGGTCGTAATTCGGAGGTAAACGGGACTGGGTTTTCTGATGCCTCCTCCTCATTACCTCATTGGATGTGTTTAAGCTCATCGTGAGCTGGTAAGCTTCTGACTGTAACCGCTGTGCCCGGGCGTCGAGAGCTGCCCGCTCTGTAGCTAGTCTAGTATCCTCAGCTGCCAATGCCTCCTTGGCCTGAGCTATCTCCTCACGCACCTGTGCTATCGCTGCGTCATGCTCATCTTTGTCTGCAGGAATAACCGTTGCGGTTAATAGGGCTGTAAGCTTGTCCACGAGGTCTATCAGCACCTAAGCCGGTGGGCGTACAGGGCCACCTGCCCCGGCTGCTCATAACCCGGATGTTACCGCTGCAGCAGCTGTAGAGTTTGAGTCGGGCTGAGTCCCAGCCATGAAGACTCCTGCCCATCTGGGCGACTCACAGGGGTCCGGAATACTGATGCCATCGGAACATCCCCCGAGCACATCGTCTTGCACTTGGTACAACGAATCTGTTGAGCCGGCGGACGAATCACCGTCTGAGAGGACGGCCGCCTCACCCCTATCTTCAGATCCTTCAGAAAGTTCCTCTCCGTGGATGCAACCACGAAGGCACGCCTCATGGCAGGTTGAGTCCGGGTCTTCCTTGCACGCTGAGCCGTCACGACGAGGTCGATGCAGTTGTCCGGCTCAGGGCCCGGCTCACCGATCCGGCCGATGAAGACGTGGATTCTGCCGAAGGGGACCCGGTATCCGTACTCAATTGAGCCGGCGTCGGGACCCCAGCCTTCGTTGTCAATGTAGATCTTGCCGTGATGACTCTTGGTCATCCGGCCCACTACGTATCCCTTGAGCCCTTCGAAGTTGCCCTTCAAGAACTCCAATCCACCGTACGCTGGCCCCACGGTGGGCGCCAGCTGTCGTGGAATTGTCACGTCAGATGTCCTCGTGAAAGGACTTAGCTGTGGAGCCATCGCAACTAGGAAGCTTGAAGGAGTTAAATCGGGACAAGGGACACGAGAGGTTTTTATGCTAGTTTGGCCCCTTATGGTGAAGGTAAAGCCTACGTCTAGTTGGGTTGGTATTGATGTTTCGATGACCAGGGAGAGAAATATGCTATGCCCGGCTCTCGATGAGTTGTTTCTTACCCTAAGCTGCCAGCAGGTCGTCCCCTTATATACACGGGTTGACGCCCTGTGGCTTACAGAGTCCCGGCCGGCTTATAAACAGTGTCCGGCTCGGTGACTAGTTAAATCTACCTTATGATACAAGTCATGCCATCATGGCGGTTTACTACAACGGGCCTTAAGTCGCCTGTGGGCCTTAAGCCCTTTATTGAATCGCCATATTCATGCTTGGTCTTGGGCTTCTCCTTGATGAGTCTCTTTGTGTAACCCGGCCCCTCCTGGGCGGCTTACACAAATAGTTATATCCCCAACAGCCGCCGAAGATGAGGCCGACGCGGTCGGGCTCCACGTCCCCGGCCCGCCACGCCACCTCCCCCCACAGCATCGGCACCTTCCAGGCGCCCAGATCCACCTCCAGGGGCCTGGCCCATGCACCAACCACGCGGATTTGATCCGCTGGCGGGGGCACCGATGCCGAGGCCACGCCGGACGCCATCGATCGGGGTGGTCGATCGGGTGATGGGGAAGACGGCTGGGCGAATAGTCTTGGAGCGCGAGATGTTCACTGCCAGAAGGCTCTCCAGCCCGCCCAGCTGTTGCGGTATCTCGCCGGTGATGTGGTTGCCCCTCAGGTGCAGCCGGACATTGCCTCCGGGACGAAGCAGGCGAGCCGGTCCTTGGGGTCACCGAGCGAGTCCGACAGGGCACCGGTGATCGTGTTGTCGAAGAGGTCCAGCCTCTGCAGCGCGGTCAGACCGCCGAGCCACGAGGGCACGTCGCCGGAGAGCCGTTTTGAGGACGCGGAGGGGCGCATGAGCGAGGCGAGGCAGGCCATGGAGACCGGGTGCTCGCCGTCGAATGTGTTATCGCTGAGGTTGGCGGTCCCGAGGTGCGGAAGAGGCCTATGTCCTCGGGGACAGCGAGGGAGGAGCAGCAGCAGCCGGACAGTGGCATCTGCGCGATGGGCAGAATGTAAATTCAGCGATTTTGCAAAAACACCCCCCGCATTCCCCCGAATCAATCGGCCCAGGGCGTCTGGTGATGAGCTGGCGGTCAAAGCCCGCGTGGACGCGCCAGTCAACCGCCAAATCAGCACGTACGTAGAAGAAAACGTATTTTGGACCGTAGATGACCACTTAGAGACAAGTTCTAGCACTGTATTTTGGGTATTTGTAAGTACGAGACTAATGCGGCTAACGCGACGAGTATGAAGACCTGCAGTGAAATTTTCTCTTCTGGAAAATGCTTTTTTACCTTGTGAATAATTTTCTGATTTTTAAGGCCCATCCAAGCCAATGAAAATAGACCTTAATTTTTTTTGAAGTAAGCACACCCTCCATTTTATTTCTGTGTCCGCCATTGAGCCGAGGTAACATTGTTGGCGCAGTGACTGAGAAGTCACCGTCAAAGCCAGAAGAAGATGGTGATGAACGAAAGACCAGATTCTCCTCCCGAAGAAGAAGAAGGTGAAGCGACTGGACAACCATCCCAACTCTAGCATGACAGAACCGGGAGACTTTACCTCGCTAGATTCCCGATGAATCGAAGTTGGCCATGCATTGTTGAGCGGGGAAGAAGCCCAAAGACCAAAACATGAACCATAGTTGTCCACTTTATCAGACGATGTCGTCCAGAACATCCTAGACTAAACGTAGACGGAAATACGCACAATACTTGGCCCTGGCTGAAGCTCCACATGCCCTCTGCCAATGCCAATCACTGCCACGGGACGAGCATGATGGGAGACCTTATTTCTGCAAACACTTAAATTGAGCCCTGGCCAAAGCCAGGGCAAGACAACACAACAAACCCGGAACCCGGGTCCACCCCCCCCCCCCCCCAACCACCACCACCTTGTCGAAGAACATATACTAGGAAACACACAAAAGTGCATCGATCCTAGATGATGAGTAAACAAGAAGTTAGTGATACTAAAACTTCTACAGAACAAGAAGCAATAAGTATGGAGGCTTATCAACAACGACCATGTGAATATGTGATCCAAAGGAGTCTGGTAAGGTAGAGGTCCTACGAAAATCTTGTAATCCAAATGAAACCTTAATATCGGTAGCAACTATTCACAATTGCACATTTTGATTGTTTTTTCTTCGATAGCCATGTGTCCAAGCTTATAAGTCGATGGCATGCGCAAACACCGCGATGCCAAGGAGAGGTAGACATCATTATTTATGTTTTCCCACATATTCCGCTAACCTCGGGTATTCTGCTAATCTATGGACAGTTTTCAATAATGTCCATGTGATCCAAGTGAACCTAAACAGAAAAGGGATGAAAACATGTAATTCAAAGGAGACATTCGTATCTATGCGACTATTCACACCCACACAATTTGATTGTTTTTCCACAAACAATAATGACTATGTTTTTTTAGAAAAGGAGGATGACCCCAGCCTCTGCATCTAGGCGATGCATGCAGTCATTTTATTAATTATTCACAAAGACCTTAAAAAGTAATACATCAGTAAGTCTGAAGCCACCATCATGACAACATCTATAGCAACTCCTAACCACTTGATGAAGGGGGGCGAAAGTCCAAACCGAATACCAAACAGACCTCGCACCAAAACCTAACATCTAAAGTCGGAGGCCTTAGCCTAGCCTCTTGGCGGGTCTAGGGCACACACCGGTCCGACACACTCTGACAGGCCGCTGCCGCCGTCTTCCATCGATCCATCTTCAAAGCAGGTACTGACGCATCGACCTTGGCAAGTCTGCCGTTGACGCCACCATGGAGCCAGACAACACCACCTCCCTACGCGCGTCCATCATCATACACTATGTGGCCAGGGTTATATAAGTGGATGGCGTGCACAACACTAGGTACCAGGAATCAGAGGAAGACATCATAATTTATGTTTTCCACCGATTCTTCTCGCCTCTGGTGACCTTCATGGTGCCAGGAGTTGATTGGGGCACTCTTGATCAATGCCATGGAAGCCATCTAGTTATATCCCGGTCATGATTTAGTCTTCATAGTACATCGAAGAGCCAATTGTGTGTATGGTACTCGGATCGACCCTAACCTGGTAATTTCTCGTTCGATGTTCTGCCTTAACTTGGTAGAGGCATCGGTGATTGTGGTCTTTGATTCCATTTCGTCGTGCTCTATATATTAGTTTGCAGCGACTTGTGGTATCTAGCGGTCAACCATCATGCTTGCAAGAGATGTCGCCTACTCATTTGTTAAATAACCTTAAGTTCTTACACATTGAGGTGTGCCTCTCAGGTGGCTCTTAAGACCCCCTAAGATTAGTTGTACTTTGTGTACGATTTTCTTGGTACAACTTCTGGTACTAGAGGCTTAGAGGAAAATCGAGATGAGAAGGACTTGGAGACCACGACTTCCGACGACCTTAGTGTAACTTTTGTCTTATAAAGAAGTTATGTTTCTTGTATTCATCTAAGTCTCTTTCTTATCTATATTGAACTTGTTTTATTAAAAAATCATTTCTAAAGGAACAACTATACACTACCTACAAGTATTAGTAAAAAAAATACAATTTATTCGAAGACAAGCATATTTTATTTGTAGAAAAAATACATAAGAATGATGGTCAAAATACATTTTGTCTACTTTGTACAATTCTTAAACGAGTATTAGATCCTAGGTTTAGTTTGATAAATGTTATGGTGTGCACAAGGCCTAATATTGCTCATGCGGTTATCATTACCTGCTATTGACCAAATTACTATATCATCAAACCACGCCCCCCATCAACACAATAGTAGATGTGTCCTTGTTTTAGTTGTTAGTCGACACTCTTGTTTGTTACCTAAGGGCTTCATTCTTAAAGCCGAACAATTGTTGGTCCAAGTATCCCCACATGGTGGCGTGTTGAAAGCCCAACATCAACCCACAAAGTCCAACACATGTGACCCATTGATCTGATTTGCATCCAACAGTTGTGAGTGCACCATAGTGAAGTGAGGGGAGAAGAGAAAATCATAGCCATTCCACTCAGAGCACAACCTTTAAGAGAGAGAGAGGGGGGGGGGGGGGGGGGGGCGAGAAGGAGGAGAGAGGTTCTGTCCAGATTTGCCGCATCTGACTAGAAGATGTTTAAGCTGGTGATTGGAACCTCAAACGTGCTTGAATTGACAACAAATTTGATGGGATCGTCCTTACTTTAGGTATTTCAATGTGGTTAGCTGGTTTGAAGTCGGGTCAGTGGAGCATCTAATTGAGTGTGGTTTTGTCAGTGCGTATCGTTGTAGTTTCAACACAAAGTAGTTTTAGGAGATGCATAGATTGGGTAAGCAAACAATGTCGTACTGAGCTAAATTCTTTAGGGGATCTCATGAATTCGTGTGTATGTGTGCATGCCAAATTTGATATTGTTTGATTCGGCGATTTAAAAGCAGTTTGCAAAATTCAGAAACAGACACAAGTTGTGTTACTCTGCTTTGCTTCTCATGGTGGTGGTGGTGGTTGTTGCCGGTTGGCAACATTGAGAGAGGTCCTAGAGATGACTTTGTTCTCACCATCCTAATGGTGAAGTTGTGTGAGCCACAGTGGTGGTTTTTCCATGTTAAATTAAGTGTCACATGTGCATGTTGTTTGAGTTTATTCTGTTGCTTACTAGTTCTTTTCTATGGAACATTGCTAACTAATTGGTTGAAACTATCCTCAAAATTCACTATGAGTGAAAGGGTTGTTTGTATATTTGTTGTGTCGGTGAACTTGTGCATTAAAAATAAACAAAAATCCGGAGATTCCATTACAAATAGGTCAATCTTTTGAACTGACTGCTGACTCCATGAGCAGGCAAGAGACAACCTGGCCCAAAGGTTCAGGCCGGATTGTAGGAAGTGGGTGATTGTCCAGCCCCAACAACAACAAGCTTCTTCTCAAAAAAAAAAAAACTTGTTTCTAAAAATGTTTTCATCGGCGCGGAAAAATTGCACACATGTTCACTTGCATATTTTGCACGTATGTATGTATAGAAATTTGAAATAAAACCTTAAAAATAACCGTTAACAAATTAGTCTCGGCCCTCTTGAATATTTGCATGCCTTCTGTCGGGCCCTCCACCTCCCCTAAGTAAGCAGGATGACCTAGACAGAAACATGTTCTCTCTCTGCCCTTCATCCCCTCCGCGTCGCCTGGCCGCTGACACGGCGAATGCATGTACAAGAACAACCTACAGGGCTCTCTGATCTGAACCCCGTAGACTACTCAAACGTCCTAGTAATACATACACGAATCTTTGAGTAAAAGAATTGAACAAAGCTATAGAATTGAAGACTCGGAAGGGATCGGCTCCGGCCGGCCGGCGGGGCCACCAAGGTTTAGCAGGGCTTGCCGGGCCTGCACGGCAAGCAGCCGGCGAAGCGCGTGAGCCTGGTGACGTACGATCCCGGCTTGGGCGGGATGAGGTCATCCTTCTCGAACTTCCTCTGGTTGGGGCCGCCGCTGTCGGTGAAGACGGCGTCGTTGAGCATCAGGTCCCCCTCCGAGTGCCACACCCAGTTCTTCCACTCCGCCTCCTCCGCGTAAAGCCGCTTCGTGATCAGCTTCGCCGCCAGGTTGGGCGGCGCGATGTAGCGGTTCCCCTGGCTGATGATGGTCGGGTTCTTGCTGCCGCCGATGGCGTACATGAGCCAGTGGGTGTAGTCGTTGTTCACCACGTGGAAGAATCCCCATCGGCACCTGATAATCAAGGGAGGCAAGAGAAAATAATTTATAAATGTTGTGAGCACAAATTAACCAGCTTAATTTGTGTTTGAGATGATGATGATGACCTTGGCATTCTCTGCACGAGGCCTCTTCCGAAGTGGTTGAAGGCGACGGTGATCTGCATGATCTCGTCCTTGGGGTTGCTGTCGCTGGAGCCGAAGAGCATGACGTCGTTGTGGTTGGTGAGGTGGCAGTTGGAGATGGTGACGCCGGTGGACTGGTCGATGACGTCGATGAGGCCGTCCTGGCAGGTGGCGAGGGAGAGGTGGTCGAGCCACACGTCGGTGGAGCCGAAGACGCTCACGCCGTCGCCGTCGGACTGGGTGCGGAACCCGATGTGCTGCGGCGAGTCCCGGATCCTGCCGCCCTTGCCCACGATGAGGTCGTTCACGTGGATGTTGTGGATGATCACGTTGTGCGCGTACTGCACGGTCACCTGCGCGCCGTCGGCGATGCGCAGCTGCACGCCGCGCCCGTCGATCGTCTTGTTGCTGCCCACCAGCAGCTCCTCCTTGAGCTTGATCAGCATGGGCCTGGCGAAGATGATCCACAGGGGCTCATTCTGGATCACGGCCCACCGGAGCATGCCCGGCCGCGGCTCCTCCACGTTGTCGTCGTCGCCGTCCGTCACGATGTAGATCTTCCCGCCCAGCCCGCCCGTGGCCCGCCTCCCGAACCCCTGCGCGCACCGCGCCAGACGCATCCGGTCCGTCGCCCAGTCGTCGCGGCACCGCCAGCACCGGTCGATCGGGTTCGTCGCCTTGCACGGCCCGGCGAACTTCTTGTGCAGTCCCAGCAACTTCCTCCTCGACCCGCTCTCCTCCCGAACGGCTCTGTGGACAGCGCGGTTCAAGCTGTTGGCGACCTCGATGGGGTTGGGATGGTAGGTGGCCTCCGCGCGGGCTCTGGCCTCCAGCTGGCGCCGCTGCCAGTACTCGTCGAACTCGCCGATGTTGGCCTCCGACACGGCCGCCGCCGCCAGGAAGAAGACGGCGTACAGGAGCAAGGAGACGGGCCTGCTCCACTGGAACCCCTCCATGGTTTCCTTTATTGCTGTAGTAGATTATTGTTCACCGTTAGGATCGATCGAGCTCCCCTCCTCCTACCTCGTGATGGCCTTGATTTTTAGGTGTATGAAGGTAGGACGGTGAGCTCCATCAGGGACATTGCTCGATCCAGGGGACGAGGAACGGGGAGGAATATATAGCTCGGTTCTCACGGATGAACACGATGAGCGCGCTTTCCTATTTGGGATCCAAATTGCTGCTGATGCTGAACTGCTTAGAAGGGTCACCTGGGGTGAAGTCAACAAGCTTTGTCTCGGCAGCCGATTTAAATTTCAATGCCGGGTCGTGCTCCATAGTTGGTTTCTTCAGGGAGGTCATATCCGCTGGGTCAACATTATCTTGATAAAATTTGAGCTCTTCCGCTGCACAGGCCGACTCAGCGTAAGCCGCATCACCTTCTTCACACTCCAACGCCACCTTCCGACTTCCATGCACACTGATGGTGCCCTTGTGACCCGGCATCTTGAGTTGCAGATAAACATAACACGACCGGACCATAAATTTAGCATAAGCCGGCCGCCCGAACAGATCATGATACGAGCTTCTGATTTTGACCACCTCAAACGTCAACTTCTCAGCTCTGGAGTCATATTCGTCTCCGAAGGCCACCTCCAGCTCAATCTTGCCAACTGGGTAAGCCGACTTACCAGGGACCACCATGGAAAACAGTGTTGGACGTCCTCAAATTTTTATCACTTAACCCCATGCGTCGAAAGGTCTCATAATAGAGGATATTGATGCTACTCCCTCCGTCCATGAGTACCTTTGTGAATTTATATCCACCAACCTGAGGTGCTACCACCAAGGCTAAATGACCCGGATTATCGACCCGTGGAGGGTGATCTTCTCTGCTCCATATGATGGGCTGTTCTGACCACCTAAAATAACGAGGAATTGCCGGCTCAACAGAATTGACGGCCCTCTTATGAACCTTCTGGTCACGTTTGCATAGGCTAGTGGTAAACACGTGATACTGCCCACTATTCAACTGCTTCGGGTTGCTTTGATAACCCGACTGCTGCTGCTGCTGCTCTCCTTGACCAGACTGCTGTTGATTATAGCCTCCTTGACGTCCCTGAAAGCCGAAACCTGAGCCGCCACCCGGGCCATGGAAACCGCCGACCCCTGAACCACCACCAGACCCATTATGGCCATCATAGGTGTTGGAATTCTTAAACGCCTTCATGATCCTGCAATCTTTCCACAGGTGTGTGGCGGGCCGCTCCCTGGTGCCGTGTCTCGGGCAGGGCTCATTGAGTAGCTGTTCAAGGGATGGGCCTGACCCACCGGATCGAGGTGGTTTACCCTTACGTCTCTGATTGTTACCTTGCGCATTGGCATTGGCCACAAACTCCGGGTTACCGTCCGCCTTACGCTTATTGCCGTTTTGATTCCCCGGGTTATGTTGTTGACCCTTTCCATTACCGTTCCTTTTTCCCTTCCCCGTCTTCTCATCGTCAGACGCGGGATCCTTGGTACTATCAGAATCGGCATACTTAACTAGAGCCGCCATCAGCGTACCCATATCCTTGCAATCACGTTTAAGGCGCCCCAGTTTCTGCCTCAGCGGCTCAAAGCTACAATTTTTCTCCAACATAAGGACTGCAGAGCCGGCATCCATCTTGTCAGATGAATGAATTATCTCCTTGACCCGGCGTACCCAATGAGTGGTGGATTCGCCCTCTCCCTACTTACAGTTCGTTAAATCCACAATCGACATAGATTGCTTACAGGTGTCCTTGAAGTTCTGGATGAACCGGGCCTTTAACTCTTCCCATGAACCAATGGAATTGGGTGGCAAACCCTTTAACCAAGATCGGGTTGTTCCATCTAACATCATGGTGAAATATTTAGCCATCGCCGCATCACTGACTTCCAACAGCTCCATGACCATCTCATAACTCTCGATCCATGCTCCGTGCTGTAAGTCGGCCATGTAATTCGGCACCTTTCGAGGTCCCTTGAAGTCCTTGGGCAGACGTACATTGCGCAAAGCCGGTACCAAACAAGGAATACCACCGGTTCTAGTGGCTACTCCCGCCTCAACAGAAGTCGTTGGATACTCCGGGATGCCTTGATAAGCCGCCTGTTGAGCCGCTGCCTGAGCCGCCCGTTCATTCTCCTGACGTATTCGGTTTTGCACCAGGTGATAGCCACCAGGCTGGTTATGGTGTTGGGCGTTGCTTGACAAAGCTTCAGACTCCATGTGCATGTTGTAACTCGGGCTCCGGTTCTGGCGTGGCGGCGCTAACCAAGGCGGGGAAGTTGAATGAATTCTATCCCGGCTGTAAGAATAGGTCTCCTGCTGAGCTAAGGCCGTCTGGAGAAGTTCTCTGACCCTCCGGGTTTCCACTGCCGCCGGGTCATCACCGTCCATGGGAAGAGCCGCCAAACGTGTTGAAGCTGCGATTAAGTTCTCCATGGGGTTGGAAAAGTGACCCGGTGGAATCGGCACATAACGCGGTGGTGGCATGCTCACGTGAGGTGGTGCCATCTCCCGAGGCTGAGTCGGCCCTCCTGTTCCAGCTGTCATAAGCTGATTGGCCTCTGGCGGGTTACTTGGGCCGGCTCCGGGTGTAGCAAAAAGAACCCGAGGGTCGTAATTCGGAGGTAAACGGGACTGGGTTTTCTGATGCCTCCTCCTCATTACCTCATTGGATGTGTTTAAGCTCATCGTGAGCTGGTAAGCTTCTGACTGTAACCGCTGTGCCCGGGCGTCGAGAGCTGCCCGCTCTGTAGCTAGTCTAGTATCCTCAGCTGCCAATGCCTCCTTGGCCTGAGCTATCTCCTCACGCACCTGTGCTATCGCTGCGTCATGCTCATCTTTGTCTGCAGGAATAACCGTTGCGGTTAATAGGGCTGTAAGCTTGTCCACGAGGTCTATCAGCACCTAAGCCGGTGGGCGTACAGGGCCACCTGCCCCGGCTGCTCATAACCCGGATGTTACCGCTGCAGCAGCTGTAGAGTTTGAGTCGGGCTGAGTCCCAGCCATGAAGACTCCTGCCCATCTGGGCGACTCACAGGGGTCCGGAATACTGATGCCATCGGAACATCCCCCGAGCACATCGTCTTGCACTTGGTACAACGAATCTGTTGAGCCGGCGGACGAATCACCGTCTGAGAGGACGGCCGCCTCACCCCTATCTTCAGATCCTTCAGAAAGTTCCTCTCCGTGGATGCAACCACGAAGGCACGCCTCATGGCAGGTTGAGTCCGGGTCTTCCTTGCACGCTGAGCCGTCACGACGAGGTCGATGCAGTTGTCCGGCTCAGGGCCCGGCTCACCGATCCGGCCGATGAAGACGTGGATTCTGCCGAAGGGGACCCGGTATCCGTACTCAATTGAGCCGGCGTCGGGACCCCAGCCTTCGTTGTCAATGTAGATCTTGCCGTGATGACTCTTGGTCATCCGGCCCACTACGTATCCCTTGAGCCCTTCGAAGTTGCCCTTCAAGAACTCCAATCCACCGTACGCTGGCCCCACGGTGGGCGCCAGCTGTCGTGGAATTGTCACGTCAGATGTCCTCGTGAAAGGACTTAGCTGTGGAGCCATCGCAACTAGGAAGCTTGAAGGAGTTAAATCGGGACAAGGGACACGAGAGGTTTTTATGCTAGTTTGGCCCCTTATGGTGAAGGTAAAGCCTACGTCTAGTTGGGTTGGTATTGATGTTTCGATGACCAGGGAGAGAAATATGCTATGCCCGGCTCTCGATGAGTTGTTTCTTACCCTAAGCTGCCAGCAGGTCGTCCCCTTATATACACGGGTTGACGCCCTGTGGCTTACAGAGTCCCGGCCGGCTTATAAACAGTGTCCGGCTCGGTGACTAGTTAAATCTACCTTATGATACAAGTCATGCCATCATGGCGGTTTACTACAACGGGCCTTAAGTCGCCTGTGGGCCTTAAGCCCTTTATTGAATCGCCATATTCATGCTTGGTCTTGGGCTTCTCCTTGATGAGTCTCTTTGTGTAACCCGGCCCCTCCTGGGCGGCTTACACAAATAGTTATATCCCCAACAGCCGCCGAAGATGAGGCCGACGCGGTCGAGCTCCACGTCCCCGGCCCGCCACGCCACCTCCCCCCACAGCATCGGCACCTTCCAGGCGCCCAGATCCACCTCCAGGGGCCTGGCCCATGCACCAACCACGCGGATTTGATCCGCTGGCGGGGGCACCGATGCCGAGGCCACGCCGGACGCCATCGATCGGGGTGGTCGATCGGGTGATGGGGAAGACGGCTGGGCGAATAGTCTTGGAGCGCGAGATGTTCACTGCCAGAAGGCTCTCCAGCCCGCCCAGCTGTTGCGGTATCTCGCCGGTGATGTGGTTGCCCCTCAGGTGCAGCCGGACATTGCCTCCGGGACGAAGCAGGCGAGCCGGTCCTTGGGGTCACCGAGCGAGTCCGACAGGGCACCGGTGATCGTGTTGTCGAAGAGGTCCAGCCTCTGCAGCGCGGTCAGACCGCCGAGCCACGAGGGCACGTCGCCGGAGAGCCGTTTTGAGGACGCGGAGGGGCGCATGAGCGAGGCGAGGCAGGCCATGGAGACCGGGTGCTCGCCGTCGAATGTGTTATCGCTGAGGTTGGCGGTCCCGAGGTGCGGAAGAGGCCTATGTCCTCGGGGACAGCGAGGGAGGAGCAGCAGCAGCCGGACAGTGGCATCTGCGCGATGGGCAGAATGTAAATTCAGCGATTTTGCAAAAACACCCCCCGCATTCCCCCGAATCAATCGGCCCAGGGCGTCTGGTGATGAGCTGGCGGTCAAAGCCCGCGTGGACGCGCCAGTCAACCGCCAAATCAGCACGTACGTAGAAGAAAACGTATTTTGGACCGTAGATGACCACTTAGAGACAAGTTCTAGCACTGTATTTTGGGTATTTGTAAGTACGAGACTAATGCGGCTAACGCGACGAGTATGAAGACCTGCAGTGAAATTTTCTCTTCTGGAAAATGCTTTTTTACCTTGTGAATAATTTTCTGATTTTTAAGGCCCATCCAAGCCAATGAAAATAGACCTTAATTTTTTTTGAAGTAAGCACACCCTCCATTTTATTTCTGTGTCCGCCATTGAGCCGAGGTAACATTGTTGGCGCAGTGACTGAGAAGTCACCGTCAAAGCCAGAAGAAGATGGTGATGAACGAAAGACCAGATTCTCCTCCCGAAGAAGAAGAAGGTGAAGCGACTGGACAACCATCCCAACTCCAGCATGACAGAACCGGGAGACTTTACCTCGCTAGATTCCCGATGAATCGAAGTTGGCCATGCATTGTTGAGCGGGGAAGAAGCCCAAAGACCAAAACATGAACCATAGTTGTCCACTTTATCAGACGATGTCGTCCAGAACATCCTAGACTAAACGTAGACGGAAATACGCACAATACTTGGCCCTGGCTGAAGCTCCACATGCCCTCTGCCAATGCCAATCACTGCCACGGGACGAGCATGATGGGAGACCTTATTTCTGCAAACACTTAAATTGAGCCCTGGCCAAAGCCAGGGCAAGACAACACAACAAACCCGGAACCCGGGTCCACCCCCCCCCCCCAACCACCACCACCTTGTCGAAGAACATATACTAGGAAACACACAAAAGTGCATCGATCCTAGATGATGAGTAAACAAGAAGTTAGTGATACTAAAACTTCTACAGAACAAGAAGCAATAAGTATGGAGGCTTATCAACAACGACCATGTGAATATGTGATCCAAAGGAGTCTGGTAAGGTAGAGGTCCTACGAAAATCTTGTAATCCAAATGAAACCTTAATATCGGTAGCAACTATTCACAATTGCACATTTTGATTGTTTTTTCTTCGATAGCCATGTGTCCAAGCTTATAAGTCGATGGCATGCGCAAACACCGCGATGCCAAGGAGAGGTAGACATCATTATTTATGTTTTCCCACATATTCCGCTAACCTCGGGTATTCTGCTAATCTATGGACAGTTTTCAATAATGTCCATGTGATCCAAGTGAACCTAAACAGAAAAGGGATGAAAACATGTAATTCAAAGGAGACATTCGTATCTATGCGACTATTCACACCCACACAATTTGATTGTTTTTCCACAAACAATAATGACTATGTTTTTTTAGAAAAGGAGGATGACCCCAGCCTCTGCATCTAGGCGATGCATGCAGTCATTTTATTAATTATTCACAAAGACCTTAAAAAGTAATACATCAGTAAGTCTGAAGCCACCATCATGACAACATCTATAGCAACTCCTAACCACTTGATGAAGGGGGGCGAAAGTCCAAACCGAATACCAAACAGACCTCGCACCAAAACCTAACATCTAAAGTCGGAGGCCTTAGCCTAGCCTCTTGGCGGGTCTAGGGCACACACCGGTCCGACACACTCTGACAGGCCGCTGCCGCCGTCTTCCATCGATCCATCTTCAAAGCAGGTACTGACGCATCGACCTTGGCAAGTCTGCCGTTGACGCCACCATGGAGCCAGACAACACCACCTCCCTACGCGCGTCCATCATCATACACTATGTGGCCAGGGTTATATAAGTGGATGGCGTGCACAACACTAGGTACCAGGAATCAGAGGAAGACATCATAATTTATGTTTTCCACCGATTCTTCTCGCCTCTGGTGACCTTCATGGTGCCAGGAGTTGATTGGGGCACTCTTGATCAATGCCATGGAAGCCATCTAGTTATATCCCGGTCATGATTTAGTCTTCATAGTACATCGAAGAGCCAATTGTGTGTATGGTACTCGGATCGACCCTAACCTGGTAATTTCTCGTTCGATGTTCTGCCTTAACTTGGTAGAGGCATCGGTGATTGTGGTCTTTGATTCCATTTCGTCGTGCTCTATATATTAGTTTGCAGCGACTTGTGGTATCTAGCGGTCAACCATCATGCTTGCAAGAGATGTCGCCTACTCATTTGTTAAATAACCTTAAGTTCTTACACATTGAGGTGTGCCTCTCAGGTGGCTCTTAAGACCCCCTAAGATTAGTTGTACTTTGTGTACGATTTTCTTGGTACAACTTCTGGTACTAGAGGCTTAGAGGAAAATCGAGATGAGAAGGACTTGGAGACCACGACTTCCGACGACCTTAGTGTAACTTTTGTCTTATAAAGAAGTTATGTTTCTTGTATTCATCTAAGTCTCTTTCTTATCTATATTGAACTTGTTTTATTAAAAAATCATTTCTAAAGGAACAACTATACACTACCTACAAGTATTAGTAAAAAAAATACAATTTATTCGAAGACAAGCATATTTTATTTGTAGAAAAAATACATAAGAATGATGGTCAAAATACATTTTGTCTACTTTGTACAATTCTTAAACGAGTATTAGATCCTAGGTTTAGTTTGATAAATGTTATGGTGTGCACAAGGCCTAATATTGCTCATGCGGTTATCATTACCTGCTATTGACCAAATTACTATATCATCAAACCACGCCCCCCATCAACACAATAGTAGATGTGTCCTTGTTTTAGTTGTTAGTCGACACTCTTGTTTGTTACCTAAGGGCTTCATTCTTAAAGCCGAACAATTGTTGGTCCAAGTATCCCCACATGGTGGCGTGTTGAAAGCCCAACATCAACCCACAAAGTCCAACACATGTGACCCATTGATCTGATTTGCATCCAACAGTTGTGAGTGCACCATAGTGAAGTGAGGGGAGAAGAGAAAATCATAGCCATTCCACTCAGAGCACAACCTTTAAGAGAGAGAGAGAGAGGGGGGGGGGGGCGAGAAGGAGGAGAGAGGTTCTGTCCAGATTTGCCGCATCTGACTAGAAGATGTTTAAGCTGGTGATTGGAACCTCAAACGTGCTTGAATTGACAACAAATTTGATGGGATCGTCCTTACTTTAGGTATTTCTATGTGGTTAGCTGGTTTGAAGTCGGGTCAGTGGAGCATCTAATTGAGTGTGGTTTTGTCAGTGCGTATCGTTGTAGTTTCAACACAAAGTAGTTTTAGGAGATGCATAGATTGGGTAAGCAAACAATGTCGTACTGAGCTAAATTCTTTAGGGGATCTCATGAATTCGTGTGTATGTGTGCATGCCAAATTTGATATTGTTTGATTCGGCGATTTAAAAGCAGTTTGCAAAATTCAGAAACAGACACAAGTTGTGTTACTCTGCTTTGCTTCTCATGGTGGTGGTGGTGGTTGTTGCCGGTTGGCAACATTGAGAGAGGTCCTAGAGATGACTTTGTTCTCACCATCCTAATGGTGAAGTTGTGTGAGCCACAGTGGTGGTTTTTCCATGTTAAATTAAGTGTCACATGTGCATGTTGTTTGAGTTTATTCTGTTGCTTACTAGTTCTTTTCTATGGAACATTGCTAACTAATTGGTTGAAACTATCCTCAAAATTCACTATGAGTGAAAGGGTTGTTTGTATATTTGTTGTGTCGGTGAACTTGTGCATTAAAAATAAACAAAAATCCGGAGATTCCATTACAAATAGGTCAATCTTTTGAACTGACTGCTGACTCCATGAGCAGGCAAGAGACAACCTGGCCCAAAGGTTCAGGCCGGATTGTAGGAAGTGGGTGATTGTCCAGCCCCAACAACAACAAGCTTCTTCTCAAAAAAAAAAAAAACTTGTTTCTAAAAATGTTTTCATCGGCGCGGAAAAATTGCACACATGTTCACTTGCATATTTTGCACGTATGTATGTATAGAAATTTGAAATAAAACCTTAAAAATAACCGTTAACAAATTAGTCTCGGCCCTCTTGAATATTTGCATGCCTTCTGTCGGGCCCTCCACCTCCCCTAAGTAAGCAGGATGACCTAGACAGAAACATGTTCTCTCTCTGCCCTTCATCCCCTCCGCGTCGCCTGGCCGCTGACACGGCGAATGCATGTACAAGAACAACCTACAGGGCTCTCTGATCTGAACCCCGTAGACTACTCAAACGTCCTAGTAATACATACACGAATCTTTGAGTAAAAGAATTGAACAAAGCTATAGAATTGAAGACTCGGAAGGGATCGGCTCCGGCCGGCCGGCGGGGCCACCAAGGTTTAGCAGGGCTTGCCGGGCCTGCACGGCAAGCAGCCGGCGAAGCGCGTGAGCCTGGTGACGTACGATCCCGGCTTGGGCGGGATGAGGTCATCCTTCTCGAACTTCCTCTGGTTGGGGCCGCCGCTGTCGGTGAAGACGGCGTCGTTGAGCATCAGGTCCCCCTCCGAGTGCCACACCCAGTTCTTCCACTCCGCCTCCTCCGCGTAAAGCCGCTTCGTGATCAGCTTCGCCGCCAGGTTGGGCGGCGCGATGTAGCGGTTCCCCTGGCTGATGATGGTCGGGTTCTTGCTGCCGCCGATGGCGTACATGAGCCAGTGGGTGTAGTCGTTGTTCACCACGTGGAAGAATCCCCATCGGCACCTGATAATCAAGGGAGGCAAGAGAAAATAATTTATAAATGTTGTGAGCACAAATTAACCAGCTTAATTTGTGTTTGAGATGATGATGATGACCTTGGCATTCTCTGCACGAGGCCTCTTCCGAAGTGGTTGAAGGCGACGGTGATCTGCATGATCTCGTCCTTGGGGTTGCTGTCGCTGGAGCCGAAGAGCATGACGTCGTTGTGGTTGGTGAGGTGGCAGTTGGAGATGGTGACGCCGGTGGACTGGTCGATGACGTCGATGAGGCCGTCCTGGCAGGTGGCGAGGGAGAGGTGGTCGAGCCACACGTCGGTGGAGCCGAAGACGCTCACGCCGTCGCCGTCGGACTGGGTGCGGAACCCGATGTGCTGCGGCGAGTCCCGGATCCTGCCGCCCTTGCCCACGATGAGGTCGTTCACGTGGATGTTGTGGATGATCACGTTGTGCGCGTACTGCACGGTCACCTGCGCGCCGTCGGCGATGCGCAGCTGCACGCCGCGCCCGTCGATCGTCTTGTTGCTGCTCACCAGCAGCTCCTCCTTGAGCTTGATCAGCATGGGCCTGGCGAAGATGATCCACAGGGGCTCATTCTGGATCACGGCCCACCGGAGCGTGCCCGGCCGCGGCTCCTCCACGTTGTCGTCGTCGCCGTCCGTCACGATGTAGATCTTCCCGCCCAGCCCGCCCGTGGCCCGCCTCCCGAACCCCTGCGCGCACCGCGCCAGACGCATCCGGTCCGTCGCCCAGTCGTCGCGGCACCGCCAGCACCGGTCGATCGGGTTCGTCGCCTTGCACGGCCCGGCGAACTTCTTGTGCAGTCCCAGCAACTTCCTCCTCGACCCGCTCTCCTCCCGAACGGCTCTGTGGACGGCGCGGTTCAAGCTGTTGGCGACCTCGATGGGGTTGGGATGGTAGGTGGCCTCCGCGCGGGCTCTGGCCTCCAGCTGGCGCCGCTGCCAGTACTCGTCGAACTCGCCGATGTTGGCCTCCGACACGGCCGCCGCCGCCAGGAAGAAGACGGCGTACAGGAGCAAGGAGACGGGCCTGCTCCACTGGAACCCCTCCATGGTTTCCTTTATTGCTGTAGTAGATTATTGTTCACCGTTAGGATCGATCGAGCTCCCCTCCTCCTACCTCGTGATGGCCTTGATTTTTAGGTGTATGAAGGTAGGACGGTGAGCTCCATCAGGGACATTGCTCGATCCAGGGGACGAGGAACGGGGAGGAATATATAGCTCGGTTCTCACGGATGAACACGATGAGCGCGCTTTCCTATTTGGGATCCAAATTGCTGCTGATGCTGAACTGCTTAGAAGGGTCACCTGGGGTGAAGTCAACAAGCTTTGTCTCGGCAGCCGATTTAAATTTCAATGCCGGGTCGTGCTCCATAGTTGGTTTCTTCAGGGAGGTCATATCCGCTGGGTCAACATTATCTTGATAAAATTTGAGCTCTTCCGCTGCACAGGCCGACTCAGCGTAAGCCGCATCACCTTCTTCACACTCCAACGCCACCTTCCGACTTCCATGCACACTGATGGTGCCCTTGTGACCCGGCATCTTGAGTTGCAGATAAACATAACACGACCGGACCATAAATTTAGCATAAGCCGGCCGCCCGAACAGATCATGATACGAGCTTCTGATTTTGACCACCTCAAACGTCAACTTCTCAGCTCTGGAGTCATATTCGTCTCCGAAGGCCACCTCCAGCTCAATCTTGCCAACTGGGTAAGCCGACTTACCAGGGACCACCATGGAAAACAGTGTTGGACGTCCTCAAATTTTTATCACTTAACCCCATGCGTCGAAAGGTCTCATAATAGAGGATATTGATGCTACTCCCTCCGTCCATGAGTACCTTTGTGAATTTATATCCACCAACCTGAGGTGCTACCACCAAGGCTAAATGACCCGGATTATCGACCCGTGGAGGGTGATCTTCTCTGCTCCATATGATGGGCTGTTCTGACCACCTAAAATAACGAGGAATTGCCGGCTCAACAGAATTGACGGCCCTCTTATGAACCTTCTGGTCACGTTTGCATAGGCTAGTGGTAAACACGTGATACTGCCCACTATTCAACTGCTTCGGGTTGCTTTGATAACCCGACTGCTGCTGCTGCTGCTCTCCTTGACCAGACTGCTGTTGATTATAGCCTCCTTGACGTCCCTGAAAGCCGAAACCTGAGCCGCCACCCGGGCCATGGAAACCGCCGACCCCTGAACCACCACCAGACCCATTATGGCCATCATAGGTGTTGGAATTCTTAAACGCCTTCATGATCCTGCAATCTTTCCACAGGTGTGTGGCGGGCCGCTCCCTGGTGCCGTGTCTCGGGCAGGGCTCATTGAGTAGCTGTTCAAGGGATGGGCCTGACCCACCGGATCGAGGTGGTTTACCCTTACGTCTCTGATTGTTACCTTGCGCATTGGCATTGGCCACAAACTCCGGGTTACCGTCCGCCTTACGCTTATTGCCGTTTTGATTCCCCGGGTTATGTTGTTGACCCTTTCCATTACCGTTCCTTTTTCCCTTACCCGTCTTCTCATCGTCAGACGCGGGATCCTTGGTACTATCAGAATCGGCATACTTAACTAGAGCCGCCATCAGCGTACCCATATCCTTGCAATCACGTTTAAGGCGCCCCAGTTTCTGCCTCAGCGGCTCAAAGCTACAATTTTTCTCCAACATAAGGACTGCAGAGCCGGCATCCATCTTGTCAGATGAATGAATTATCTCCTTGACCCGGCGTACCCAATGAGTGGTGGATTCGCCCTCTCCCTACTTACAGTTCGTTAAATCCACAATCGACATAGATTGCTTACAGGTGTCCTTGAAGTTCTGGATGAACCGGGCCTTTAACTCTTCCCATGAACCAATGGAATTGGGTGGCAAACCCTTTAACCAAGATCGGGTTGTTCCATCTAACATCATGGTGAAATATTTAGCCATCGCCGCATCACTGACTTCCAACAGCTCCATGACCATCTCATAACTCTCGATCCATGCTCCGTGCTGTAAGTCGGCCATGTAATTCGGCACCTTTCGAGGTCCCTTGAAGTCCTTGGGCAGACGTACATTGCGCAAAGCCGGTACCAAACAAGGAATACCACCGGTTCTAGTGGCTACTCCCGCCTCAACAGAAGTCGTTGGATACTCCGGGATGCCTTGATAAGCCGCCTGTTGAGCCGCTGCCTGAGCCGCCCGTTCATTCTCCTGACGTATTCGGTTTTGCACCAGGTGATAGCCACCAGGCTGGTTATGGTGTTGGGCGTTGCTTGACAAAGCTTCAGACTCCATGTGCATGTTGTAACTCGGGCTCCGGTTCTGGCGTGGCGGCGCTAACCAAGGCGGGGAAGTTGAATGAATTCTATCCCGGCTGTAAGAATAGGTCTCCTGCTGAGCTAAGGCCGTCTGGAGAAGTTCTCTGACCCTCCGGGTTTCCACTGCCGCCGGGTCATCACCGTCCATGGGAAGAGCCGCCAAACGTGTTGAAGCTGCGATTAAGTTCTCCATGGGGTTGGAAAAGTGACCCGGTGGAATCGGCACATAACGCGGTGGTGGCATGCTCACGTGAGGTGGTGCCATCTCCCGAGGCTGAGTCGGCCCTCCTGTTCCAGCTGTCATAAGCTGATTGGCCTCTGGCGGGTTACTTGGGCCGGCTCCGGGTGTAGCAAAAAGAACCCGAGGGTCGTAATTCGGAGGTAAACGGGACTGGGTTTTCTGATGCCTCCTCCTCATTACCTCATTGGATGTGTTTAAGCTCATCGTGAGCTGGTAAGCTTCTGACTGTAACCGCTGTGCCCGGGCGTCGAGAGCTGCCCGCTCTGTAGCTAGTCTAGTATCCTCAGCTGCCAATGCCTCCTTGGCCTGAGCTATCTCCTCACGCACCTGTGCTATCGCTGCGTCATGCTCATCTTTGTCTGCAGGAATAACCGTTGCGGTTAATAGGGCTGTAAGCTTGTCCACGAGGTCTATCAGCACCTAAGCCGGTGGGCGTACAGGGCCACCTGCCCCGGCTGCTCATAACCCGGATGTTACCGCTGCAGCAGCTGTAGAGTTTGAGTCGGGCTGAGTCCCAGCCATGAAGACTCCTGCCCATCTGGGCGACTCACAGGGGTCCGGAATACTGATGCCATCGGAACATCCCCCGAGCACATCGTCTTGCACTTGGTACAACGAATCTGTTGAGCCGGCGGACGAATCACCGTCTGAGAGGACGGCCGCCTCACCCCTATCTTCAGATCCTTCAGAAAGTTCCTCTCCGTGGATGCAACCACGAAGGCACGCCTCATGGCAGGTTGAGTCCGGGTCTTCCTTGCACGCTGAGCCGTCACGACGAGGTCGATGCAGTTGTCCGGCTCAGGGCCCGGCTCACCGATCCGGCCGATGAAGACGTGGATTCTGCCGAAGGGGACCCGGTATCCGTACTCAATTGAGCCGGCGTCGGGACCCCAGCCTTCGTTGTCAATGTAGATCTTGCCGTGATGACTCTTGGTCATCCGGCCCACTACGTATCCCTTGAGCCCTTCGAAGTTGCCCTTCAAGAACTCCAATCCACCGTACGCTGGCCCCACGGTGGGCGCCAGCTGTCGTGGAATTGTCACGTCAGATGTCCTCGTGAAAGGACTTAGCTGTGGAGCCATCGCAACTAGGAAGCTTGAAGGAGTTAAATCGGGACAAGGGACACGAGAGGTTTTTATGCTAGTTTGGCCCCTTATGGTGAAGGTAAAGCCTACGTCTAGTTGGGTTGGTATTGATGTTTCGATGACCAGGGAGAGAAATATGCTATGCCCGGCTCTCGATGAGTTGTTTCTTACCCTAAGCTGCCAGCAGGTCGTCCCCTTATATACACGGGTTGACGCCCTGTGGCTTACAGAGTCCCGGCCGGCTTATAAACAGTGTCCGGCTCGGTGACTAGTTAAATCTACCTTATGATACAAGTCATGCCATCATGGCGGTTTACTACAACGGGCCTTAAGTCGCCTGTGGGCCTTAAGCCCTTTATTGAATCGCCATATTCATGCTTGGTCTTGGGCTTCTCCTTGATGAGTCTCTTTGTGTAACCCGGCCCCTCCTGGGCGGCTTACACAAATAGTTATATCCCCAACAGCCGCCGAAGATGAGGCCGACGCGGTCGGGCTCCACGTCCCCGGCCCGCCACGCCACCTCCCCCCACAGCATCGGCACCTTCCAGGCGCCCAGATCCACCTCCAGGGGCCTGGCCCATGCACCAACCACGCGGATTTGATCCACTGGCGGGGGCACCGATGCCGAGGCCACGCCGGACGCCATCGATCGGGGTGGTCGATCGGGTGATGGGGAAGACGGCTGGGCGAATAGTCTTGGAGCGCGAGATGTTCACTGCCAGAAGGCTCTCCAGCCCGCCCAGCTGTTGCGGTATCTCGCCGGTGATGTGGTTGCCCCTCAGGTGCAGCCGGACATTGCCTCCGGGACGAAGCAGGCGAGCCGGTCCTTGGGGTCACCGAGCGAGTCCGACAGGGCACCGGTGATCGTGTTGTCGAAGAGGTCCAGCCTCTGCAGCGCGGTCAGACCGCCGAGCCACGAGGGCACGTCGCCGGAGAGCCGTTTTGAGGACGCGGAGGGGCGCATGAGCGAGGCGAGGCAGGCCATGGAGACCGGGTGCTCGCCGTCGAATGTGTTATCGCTGAGGTTGGCGGTCCCGAGGTGCGGAAGAGGCCTATGTCCTCGGGGACAGCGAGGGAGGAGCAGCAGCAGCCGGACAGTGGCATCTGCGTGATGGGCAGAATGTAAATTCAGCGATTTTGCAAAAACACCCCCCGCATTCCCCCGAATCAATCGGCCCAGGGCGTCTGGTGATGAGCTGGCGGTCAAAGCCCGCGTGGACGCGCCAGTCAACCGCCAAATCAGCACGTACGTAGAAGAAAACGTATTTTGGACCGTAGATGACCACTTAGAGACAAGTTCTAGCACTGTATTTTGGGTATTTGTAAGTACGAGACTAATGCGGCTAACGCGACGAGTATGAAGACCTGCAGTGAAATTTTCTCTTCTGGAAAATGCTTTTTTACCTTGTGAATAATTTTCTGATTTTTAAGGCCCATCCAAGCCAATGAAAATAGACCTTAATTTTTTTGAAGTAAGCACACCCTCCATTTTATTTCTGTGTCCGCCATTGAGCCGAGGTAACATTGTTGGCGCAGTGACTGAGAAGTCACCGTCAAAGCCAGAAGAAGATGGTGATGAACGAAAGACCAGATTCTCCTCCCGAAGAAGAAGAAGGTGAAGCGACTGGACAACCATCCCAACTCCAGCATGACAGAACCGGGAGACTTTACCTCGCTAGATTCCCGATGAATCGAAGTTGGCCATGCATTGTTGAGCGGGGAAGAAGCCCAAAGACCAAAACATGAACCATAGTTGTCCACTTTATCAGACGATGTCGTCCAGAACATCCTAGACTAAACGTAGACGGAAATACGCACAATACTTGGCCCTGGCTGAAGCTCCACATGCCCTCTGCCAATGCCAATCACTGCCACGGGACGAGCATGATGGGAGACCTTATTTCTGCAAACACTTAAATTGAGCCCTGGCCAAAGCCAGGGCAAGACAACACAACAAACCCGGAACCCGGGTCCACCCCCCCCCCCCCAACCACCACCACCTTGTCGAAGAACATATACTAGGAAACACACAAAAGTGCATCGATCCTAGATGATGAGTAAACAAGAAGTTAGTGATACTAAAACTTCTACAGAACAAGAAGCAATAAGTATGGAGGCTTATCAACAACGACCATGTGAATATGTGATCCAAAGGAGTCTGGTAAGGTAGAGGTCCTACGAAAATCTTGTAATCCAAATGAAACCTTAATATCGGTAGCAACTATTCACAATTGCACATTTTGATTGTTTTTTCTTCGATAGCCATGTGTCCAAGCTTATAAGTCGATGGCATGCGCAAACACCGCGATGCCAAGGAGAGGTAGACATCATTATTTATGTTTTCCCACATATTCCGCTAACCTCGGGTATTCTGCTAATCTATGGACAGTTTTCAATAATGTCCATGTGATCCAAGTGAACCTAAACAGAAAAGGGATGAAAACATGTAATTCAAAGGAGACATTCGTATCTATGCGACTATTCACACCCACACAATTTGATTGTTTTTCCACAAACAATAATGACTATGTTTTTTTAGAAAAGGAGGATGACCCCAGCCTCTGCATCTAGGCGATGCATGCAGTCATTTTATTAATTATTCACAAAGACCTTAAAAAGTAATACATCAGTAAGTCTGAAGCCACCATCATGACAACATCTATAGCAACTCCTAACCACTTGATGAAGGGGGGCGAAAGTCCAAACCGAATACCAAACAGACCTCGCACCAAAACCTAACATCTAAAGTCGGAGGCCTTAGCCTAGCCTCTTGGCGGGTCTAGGGCACACACCGGTCCGACACACTCTGACAGGCCGCTGCCGCCGTCTTCCATCGATCCATCTTCAAAGCAGGTACTGACGCATCGACCTTGGCAAGTCTGCCGTTGACGCCACCATGGAGCCAGACAACACCACCTCCCTACGCGCGTCCATCATCATACACTATGTGGCCAGGGTTATATAAGTGGATGGCGTGCACAACACTAGGTACCAGGAATCAGAGGAAGACATCATAATTTATGTTTTCCACCGATTCTTCTCGCCTCTGGTGACCTTCATGGTGCCAGGAGTTGATTGGGGCACTCTTGATCAATGCCATGGAAGCCATCTAGTTATATCCCGGTCATGATTTAGTCTTCATAGTACATCGAAGAGCCAATTGTGTGTATGGTACTCGGATCGACCCTAACCTGGTAATTTCTCGTTCGATGTTCTGCCTTAACTTGGTAGAGGCATCGGTGATTGTGGTCTTTGATTCCATTTCGTCGTGCTCTATATATTAGTTTGCAGCGACTTGTGGTATCTAGCGGTCAACCATCATGCTTGCAAGAGATGTCGCCTACTCATTTGTTAAATAACCTTAAGTTCTTACACATTGAGGTGTGCCTCTCAGGTGGCTCTTAAGACCCCCTAAGATTAGTTGTACTTTGTGTACGATTTTCTTGGTACAACTTCTGGTACTAGAGGCTTAGAGGAAAATCGAGATGAGAAGGACTTGGAGACCACGACTTCCGACGACCTTAGTGTAACTTTTGTCTTATAAAGAAGTTATGTTTCTTGTATTCATCTAAGTCTCTTTCTTATCTATATTGAACTTGTTTTATTAAAAAATCATTTCTAAAGGAACAACTATACACTACCTACAAGTATTAGTAAAAAAAATACAATTTATTCGAAGACAAGCATATTTTATTTGTAGAAAAAATACATAAGAATGATGGTCAAAATACATTTTGTCTACTTTGTACAATTCTTAAACGAGTATTAGATCCTAGGTTTAGTTTGATAAATGTTATGGTGTGCACAAGGCCTAATATTGCTCATGCGGTTATCATTACCTGCTATTGACCAAATTACTATATCATCAAACCACGCCCCCCATCAACACAATAGTAGATGTGTCCTTGTTTTAGTTGTTAGTCGACACTCTTGTTTGTTACCTAAGGGCTTCATTCTTAAAGCCGAACAATTGTTGGTCCAAGTATCCCCACATGGTGGCGTGTTGAAAGCCCAACATCAACCCACAAAGTCCAACACATGTGACCCATTGATCTGATTTGCATCCAACAGTTGTGAGTGCACCATAGTGAAGTGAGGGGAGAAGAGAAAATCATAGCCATTCCACTCAGAGCACAACCTTTAAGAGAGAGAGGGGGGGGGGGGGGGGGGGGGCGAGAAGGAGGAGAGAGGTTCTGTCCAGATTTGCCGCATCTGACTAGAAGATGTTTAAGCTGGTGATTGGAACCTCAAACGTGCTTGAATTGACAACAAATTTGATGGGATCGTCCTTACTTTAGGTATTTCTATGTGGTTAGCTGGTTTGAAGTCGGGTCAGTGGAGCATCTAATTGAGTGTGGTTTTGTCAGTGCGTATCGTTGTAGTTTCAACACAAAGTAGTTTTAGGAGATGCATAGATTGGGTAAGCAAACAATGTCGTACTGAGCTAAATTCTTTAGGGGATCTCATGAATTCGTGTGTATGTGTGCATGCCAAATTTGATATTGTTTGATTCGGCGATTTAAAAGCAGTTTGCAAAATTCAGAAACAGACACAAGTTGTGTTACTCTGCTTTGCTTCTCATGGTGGTGGTGGTGGTTGTTGCCGGTTGGCAACATTGAGAGAGGTCCTAGAGATGACTTTGTTCTCACCATCCTAATGGTGAAGTTGTGTGAGCCACAGTGGTGGTTTTTCCATGTTAAATTAAGTGTCACATGTGCATGTTGTTTGAGTTTATTCTGTTGCTTACTAGTTCTTTTCTATGGAACATTGCTAACTAATTGGTTGAAACTATCCTCAAAATTCACTATGAGTGAAAGGGTTGTTTGTATATTTGTTGTGTCGGTGAACTTGTGCATTAAAAATAAACAAAAATCCGGAGATTCCATTACAAATAGGTCAATCTTTTGAACTGACTGCTGACTCCATGAGCAGGCAAGAGACAACCTGGCCCAAAGGTTCAGGCCGGATTGTAGGAAGTGGGTGATTGTCCAGCCCCAACAACAACAAGCTTCTTCTCAAAAAAAAAAAAAAACTTGTTTCTAAAAATGTTTTCATCGGCGCGGAAAAATTGCACACATGTTCACTTGCATATTTTGCACGTATGTATGTATAGAAATTTGAAATAAAACCTTAAAAATAACCGTTAACAAATTAGTCTCGGCCCTCTTGAATATTTGCATGCCTTCTGTCGGGCCCTCCACCTCCCCTAAGTAAGCAGGATGACCTAGACAGAAACATGTTCTCTCTCTGCCCTTCATCCCCTCCGCGTCGCCTGGCCGCTGACACGGCGAATGCATGTACAAGAACAACCTACAGGGCTCTCTGATCTGAACCCCGTAGACTACTCAAACGTCCTAGTAATACATACACGAATCTTTGAGTAAAAGAATTGAACAAAGCTATAGAATTGAAGACTCGGAAGGGATCGGCTCCGGCCGGCCGGCGGGGCCACCAAGGTTTAGCAGGGCTTGCCGGGCCTGCACGGCAAGCAGCCGGCGAAGCGCGTGAGCCTGGTGACGTACGATCCCGGCTTGGGCGGGATGAGGTCATCCTTCTCGAACTTCCTCTGGTTGGGGCCGCCGCTGTCGGTGAAGACGGCGTCGTTGAGCATCAGGTCCCCCTCCGAGTGCCACACCCAGTTCTTCCACTCCGCCTCCTCCGCGTAAAGCCGCTTCGTGATCAGCTTCGCCGCCAGGTTGGGCGGCGCGATGTAGCGGTTCCCCTGGCTGATGATGGTCGGGTTCTTGCTGCCGCCGATGGCGTACATGAGCCAGTGGGTGTAGTCGTTGTTCACCACGTGGAAGAATCCCCATCGGCACCTGATAATCAAGGGAGGCAAGAGAAAATAATTTATAAATGTTGTGAGCACAAATTAACCAGCTTAATTTGTGTTTGAGATGATGATGATGACCTTGGCATTCTCTGCACGAGGCCTCTTCCGAAGTGGTTGAAGGCGACGGTGATCTGCATGATCTCGTCCTTGGGGTTGCTGTCGCTGGAGCCGAAGAGCATGACGTCGTTGTGGTTGGTGAGGTGGCAGTTGGAGATGGTGACGCCGGTGGACTGGTCGATGACGTCGATGAGGCCGTCCTGGCAGGTGGCGAGGGAGAGGTGGTCGAGCCACACGTCGGTGGAGCCGAAGACGCTCACGCCGTCGCCGTCGGACTGGGTGCGGAACCCGATGTGCTGCGGCGAGTCCCGGATCCTGCCGCCCTTGCCCACGATGAGGTCGTTCACGTGGATGTTGTGGATGATCACGTTGTGCGCGTACTGCACGGTCACCTGCGCGCCGTCGGCGATGCGCAGCTGCACGCCGCGCCCGTCGATCGTCTTGTTGCTGCCCACCAGCAGCTCCTCCTTGAGCTTGATCAGCATGGGCCTGGCGAAGATGATCCACAGGGGCTCATTCTGGATCACGGCCCACCGGAGCGTGCCCGGCCGCGGCTCCTCCACGTTGTCGTCGTCGCCGTCCGTCACGATGTAGATCTTCCCGCCCAGCCCGCCCGTGGCCCGCCTCCCGAACCCCTGCGCGCACCGCGCCAGACGCATCCGGTCCGTCGCCCAGTCGTCGCGGCACCGCCAGCACCGGTCGATCGGGTTCGTCGCCTTGCACGGCCCGGCGAACTTCTTGTGCAGTCCCAGCAACTTCCTCCTCGACCCGCTCTCCTCCCGAACGGCTCTGTGGACGGCGCGGTTCAAGCTGTTGGCGACCTCGATGGGGTTGGGATGGTAGGTGGCCTCCGCGCGGGCTCTGGCCTCCAGCTGGCGCCGCTGCCAGTACTCGTCGAACTCGCCGATGTTGGCCTCCGACACGGCCGCCGCCGCCAGGAAGAAGACGGCGTACAGGAGCAAGGAGACGGGCCTGCTCCACTGGAACCCCTCCATGGTTTCCTTTATTGCTGTAGTAGATTATTGTTCACCGTTAGGATCGATCGAGCTCCCCTCCTCCTACCTCGTGATGGCCTTGATTTTTAGGTGTATGAAGGTAGGACGGTGAGCTCCATCAGGGACATTGCTCGATCCAGGGGACGAGGAACGGGGAGGAATATATAGCTCGGTTCTCACGGATGAACACGATGAGCGCGCTTTCCTATTTGGGATCCAAATTGCTGCTGATGCTGAACTGCTTAGAAGGGTCACCTGGGGTGAAGTCAACAAGCTTTGTCTCGGCAGCCGATTTAAATTTCAATGCCGGGTCGTGCTCCATAGTTGGTTTCTTCAGGGAGGTCATATCCGCTGGGTCAACATTATCTTGATAAAATTTGAGCTCTTCCGCTGCACAGGCCGACTCAGCGTAAGCCGCATCACCTTCTTCACACTCCAACGCCACCTTCCGACTTCCATGCACACTGATGGTGCCCTTGTGACCCGGCATCTTGAGTTGCAGATAAACATAACACGACCGGACCATAAATTTAGCATAAGCCGGCCGCCCGAACAGATCATGATACGAGCTTCTGATTTTGACCACCTCAAACGTCAACTTCTCAGCTCTGGAGTCATATTCGTCTCCGAAGGCCACCTCCAGCTCAATCTTGCCAACTGGGTAAGCCGACTTACCAGGGACCACCATGGAAAACAGTGTTGGACGTCCTCAAATTTTTATCACTTAACCCCATGCGTCGAAAGGTCTCATAATAGAGGATATTGATGCTACTCCCTCCGTCCATGAGTACCTTTGTGAATTTATATCCACCAACCTGAGGTGCTACCACCAAGGCTAAATGACCCGGATTATCGACCCGTGGAGGGTGATCTTCTCTGCTCCATATGATGGGCTGTTCTGACCACCTAAAATAACGAGGAATTGCCGGCTCAACAGAATTGACGGCCCTCTTATGAACCTTCTGGTCACGTTTGCATAGGCTAGTGGTAAACACGTGATACTGCCCACTATTCAACTGCTTCAGGTTGCTTTGATAACCCGACTGCTGCTGCTGCTGCTCTCCTTGACCAGACTGCTGTTGATTATAGCCTCCTTGACGTCCCTGAAAGCCGAAACCTGAGCCGCCACCCGGGCCATGGAAACCGCCGACCCCTGAACCACCACCAGACCCATTATGGCCATCATAGGTGTTGGAATTCTTAAACGCCTTCATGATCCTGCAATCTTTCCACAGGTGTGTGGCGGGCCGCTCCCTGGTGCCGTGTCTCGGGCAGGGCTCATTGAGTAGCTGTTCAAGGGATGGGCCTGACCCACCGGATCGAGGTGGTTTACCCTTACGTCTCTGATTGTTACCTTGCGCATTGGCATTGGCCACAAACTCCGGGTTACCGTCCGCCTTACGCTTATTGCCGTTTTGATTCCCCGGGTTATGTTGTTGACCCTTTCCATTACCGTTCCTTTTTCCCTTCCCCGTCTTCTCATCGTCAGACGCGGGATCCTTGGTACTATCAGAATCGGCATACTTAACTAGAGCCGCCATCAGCGTACCCATATCCTTGCAATCACGTTTAAGGCGCCCCAGTTTCTGCCTCAGCGGCTCAAAGCTACAATTTTTCTCCAACATAAGGACTGCAGAGCCGGCATCCATCTTGTCAGATGAATGAATTATCTCCTTGACCCGGCGTACCCAATGAGTGGTGGATTCGCCCTCTCCCTACTTACAGTTCGTTAAATCCACAATCGACATAGATTGCTTACAGGTGTCCTTGAAGTTCTGGATGAACCGGGCCTTTAACTCTTCCCATGAACCAATGGAATTGGGTGGCAAACCCTTTAACCAAGATCGGGTTGTTCCATCTAACATCATGGTGAAATATTTAGCCATCGCCGCATCACTGACTTCCAACAGCTCCATGACCATCTCATAACTCTCGATCCATGCTCCGTGCTGTAAGTCGGCCATGTAATTCGGCACCTTTCGAGGTCCCTTGAAGTCCTTGGGCAGACGTACATTGCGCAAAGCCGGTACCAAACAAGGAATACCACCGGTTCTAGTGGCTACTCCCGCCTCAACAGAAGTCGTTGGATACTCCGGGATGCCTTGATAAGCCGCCTGTTGAGCCGCTGCCTGAGCCGCCCGTTCATTCTCCTGACGTATTCGGTTTTGCACCAGGTGATAGCCACCAGGCTGGTTATGGTGTTGGGCGTTGCTTGACAAAGCTTCAGACTCCATGTGCATGTTGTAACTCGGGCTCCGGTTCTGGCGTGGCGGCGCTAACCAAGGCGGGGAAGTTGAATGAATTCTATCCCGGCTGTAAGAATAGGTCTCCTGCTGAGCTAAGGCCGTCTGGAGAAGTTCTCTGACCCTCCGGGTTTCCACTGCCGCCGGGTCATCACCGTCCATGGGAAGAGCCGCCAAACGTGTTGAAGCTGCGATTAAGTTCTCCATGGGGTTGGAAAAGTGACCCGGTGGAATCGGCACATAACGCGGTGGTGGCATGCTCACGTGAGGTGGTGCCATCTCCCGAGGCTGAGTCGGCCCTCCTGTTCCAGCTGTCATAAGCTGATTGGCCTCTGGCGGGTTACTTGGGCCGGCTCCGGGTGTAGCAAAAAGAACCCGAGGGTCGTAATTCGGAGGTAAACGGGACTGGGTTTTCTGATGCCTCCTCCTCATTACCTCATTGGATGTGTTTAAGCTCATCGTGAGCTGGTAAGCTTCTGACTGTAACCGCTGTGCCCGGGCGTCGAGAGCTGCCCGCTCTGTAGCTAGTCTAGTATCCTCAGCTGCCAATGCCTCCTTGGCCTGAGCTATCTCCTCACGCACCTGTGCTATCGCTGCGTCATGCTCATCTTTGTCTGCAGGAATAACCGTTGCGGTTAATAGGGCTGTAAGCTTGTCCACGAGGTCTATCAGCACCTAAGCCGGTGGGCGTACAGGGCCACCTGCCCCGGCTGCTCATAACCCGGATGTTACCGCTGCAGCAGCTGTAGAGTTTGAGTCGGGCTGAGTCCCAGCCATGAAGACTCCTGCCCATCTGGGCGACTCACAGGGGTCCGGAATACTGATGCCATCGGAACATCCCCCGAGCACATCGTCTTGCACTTGGTACAACGAATCTGTTGAGCCGGCGGACGAATCACCGTCTGAGAGGACGGCCGCCTCACCCCTATCTTCAGATCCTTCAGAAAGTTCCTCTCCGTGGATGCAACCACGAAGGCACGCCTCATGGCAGGTTGAGTCCGGGTCTTCCTTGCACGCTGAGCCGTCACGACGAGGTCGATGCAGTTGTCCGGCTCAGGGCCCGGCTCACCGATCCGGCCGATGAAGACGTGGATTCTGCCGAAGGGGACCCGGTATCCGTACTCAATTGAGCCGGCGTCGGGACCCCAGCCTTCGTTGTCAATGTAGATCTTGCCGTGATGACTCTTGGTCATCCGGCCCACTACGTATCCCTTGAGCCCTTCGAAGTTGCCCTTCAAGAACTCCAATCCACCGTACGCTGGCCCCACGGTGGGCGCCAGCTGTCGTGGAATTGTCACGTCAGATGTCCTCGTGAAAGGACTTAGCTGTGGAGCCATCGCAACTAGGAAGCTTGAAGGAGTTAAATCGGGACAAGGGACACGAGAGGTTTTTATGCTAGTTTGGCCCCTTATGGTGAAGGTAAAGCCTACGTCTAGTTGGGTTGGTATTGATGTTTCGATGACCAGGGAGAGAAATATGCTATGCCCGGCTCTCGATGAGTTGTTTCTTACCCTAAGCTGCCAGCAGGTCGTCCCCTTATATACACGGGTTGACGCCCTGTGGCTTACAGAGTCCCGGCCGGCTTATAAACAGTGTCCGGCTCGGTGACTAGTTAAATCTACCTTATGATACAAGTCATGCCATCATGGCGGTTTACTACAACGGGCCTTAAGTCGCCTGTGGGCCTTAAGCCCTTTATTGAATCGCCATATTCATGCTTGGTCTTGGGCTTCTCCTTGATGAGTCTCTTTGTGTAACCCGGCCCCTCCTGGGCGGCTTACACAAATAGTTATATCCCCAACAGCCGCCGAAGATGAGGCCGACGCGGTCGGGCTCCACGTCCCCGGCCCGCCACGCCACCTCCCCCCACAGCATCGGCACCTTCCAGGCGCCCAGATCCACCTCCAGGGGCCTGGCCCATGCACCAACCACGCGGATTTGATCCGCTGGCGGGGGCACCGATGCCGAGGCCACGCCGGACGCCATCGATCGGGGTGGTCGATCGGGTGATGGGGAAGACGGCTGGGCGAATAGTCTTGGAGCGCGAGATGTTCACTGCCAGAAGGCTCTCCAGCCCGCCCAGCTGTTGCGGTATCTCGCCGGTGATGTGGTTGCCCCTCAGGTGCAGCCGGACATTGCCTCCGGGACGAAGCAGGCGAGCCGGTCCTTGGGGTCACCGAGCGAGTCCGACAGGGCACCGGTGATCGTGTTGTCGAAGAGGTCCAGCCTCTGCAGCGCGGTCAGACCGCCGAGCCACGAGGGCACGTCGCCGGAGAGCCGTTTTGAGGACGCGGAGGGGCGCATGAGCGAGGCGAGGCAGGCCATGGAGACCGGGTGCTCGCCGTCGAATGTGTTATCGCTGAGGTTGGCGGTCCCGAGGTGCGGAAGAGGCCTATGTCCTCGGGGACAGCGAGGGAGGAGCAGCAGCAGCCGGACAGTGGCATCTGCGCGATGGGCAGAATGTAAATTCAGCGATTTTGCAAAAACACCCCCCGCATTCCCCCGAATCAATCGGCCCAGGGCGTCTGGTGATGAGCTGGCGGTCAAAGCCCGCGTGGACGCGCCAGTCAACCGCCAAATCAGCACGTACGTAGAAGAAAACGTATTTTGGACCGTAGATGACCACTTAGAGACAAGTTCTAGCACTGTATTTTGGGTATTTGTAAGTACGAGACTAATGCGGCTAACGCGACGAGTATGAAGACCTGCAGTGAAATTTTCTCTTCTGGAAAATGCTTTTTTACCTTGTGAATAATTTTCTGATTTTTAAGGCCCATCCAAGCCAATGAAAATAGACCTTAATTTTTTTTGAAGTAAGCACACCCTCCATTTTATTTCTGTGTCCGCCATTGAGCCGAGGTAACATTGTTGGCGCAGTGACTGAGAAGTCACCGTCAAAGCCAGAAGAAGATGGTGATGAACGAAAGACCAGATTCTCCTCCCGAAGAAGAAGAAGGTGAAGCGACTGGACAACCATCCCAACTCCAGCATGACAGAACCGGGAGACTTTACCTCGCTAGATTCCCGATGAATCGAAGTTGGCCATGCATTGTTGAGCGGGGAAGAAGCCCAAAGACCAAAACATGAACCATAGTTGTCCACTTTATCAGACGATGTCGTCCAGAACATCCTAGACTAAACATAGACGGAAATACGCACAATACTTGGCCCTGGCTGAAGCTCCACATGCCCTCTGCCAATGCCAATCACTGCCACGGGACGAGCATGATGGGAGACCTTATTTCTGCAAACACTTAAATTGAGCCCTGGCCAAAGCCAGGGCAAGACAACACAACAAACCCGGAACCCGGGTCCACCCCCCCCCCCCAACCACCACCACCTTGTCGAAGAACATATACTAGGAAACACACAAAAGTGCATCGATCCTAGATGATGAGTAAACAAGAAGTTAGTGATACTAAAACTTCTACAGAACAAGAAGCAATAAGTATGGAGGCTTATCAACAACGACCATGTGAATATGTGATCCAAAGGAGTCTGGTAAGGTAGAGGTCCTACGAAAATCTTGTAATCCAAATGAAACCTTAATATCGGTAGCAACTATTCACAATTGCACATTTTGATTGTTTTTTCTTCGATAGCCATGTGTCCAAGCTTATAAGTCGATGGCATGCGCAAACACCGCGATGCCAAGGAGAGGTAGACATCATTATTTATGTTTTCCCACATATTCCGCTAACCTCGGGTATTCTGCTAATCTATGGACAGTTTTCAATAATGTCCATGTGATCCAAGTGAACCTAAACAGAAAAGGGATGAAAACATGTAATTCAAAGGAGACATTCGTATCTATGCGACTATTCACACCCACACAATTTGATTGTTTTTCCACAAACAATAATGACTATGTTTTTTTAGAAAAGGAGGATGACCCCAGCCTCTGCATCTAGGCGATGCATGCAGTCATTTTATTAATTATTCACAAAGACCTTAAAAAGTAATACATCAGTAAGTCTGAAGCCACCATCATGACAACATCTATAGCAACTCCTAACCACTTGATGAAGGGGGGCGAAAGTCCAAACCGAATACCAAACAGACCTCGCACCAAAACCTAACATCTAAAGTCGGAGGCCTTAGCCTAGCCTCTTGGCGGGTCTAGGGCACACACCGGTCCGACACACTCTGACAGGCCGCTGCCGCCGTCTTCCATCGATCCATCTTCAAAGCAGGTACTGACGCATCGACCTTGGCAAGTCTGCCGTTGACGCCACCATGGAGCCAGACAACACCACCTCCCTACGCGCGTCCATCATCATACACTATGTGGCCAGGGTTATATAAGTGGATGGCGTGCACAACACTAGGTACCAGGAATCAGAGGAAGACATCATAATTTATGTTTTCCACCGATTCTTCTCGCCTCTGGTGACCTTCATGGTGCCAGGAGTTGATTGGGGCACTCTTGATCAATGCCATGGAAGCCATCTAGTTATATCCCGGTCATGATTTAGTCTTCATAGTACATCGAAGAGCCAATTGTGTGTATGGTACTCGGATCGACCCTAACCTGGTAATTTCTCGTTCGATGTTCTGCCTTAACTTGGTAGAGGCATCGGTGATTGTGGTCTTTGATTCCATTTCGTCGTGCTCTATATATTAGTTTGCAGCGACTTGTGGTATCTAGCGGTCAACCATCATGCTTGCAAGAGATGTCGCCTACTCATTTGTTAAATAACCTTAAGTTCTTACACATTGAGGTGTGCCTCTCAGGTGGCTCTTAAGACCCCCTAAGATTAGTTGTACTTTGTGTACGATTTTCTTGGTACAACTTCTGGTACTAGAGGCTTAGAGGAAAATCGAGATGAGAAGGACTTGGAGACCACGACTTCCGACGACCTTAGTGTAACTTTTGTCTTATAAAGAAGTTATGTTTCTTGTATTCATCTAAGTCTCTTTCTTATCTATATTGAACTTGTTTTATTAAAAAATCATTTCTAAAGGAACAACTATACACTACCTACAAGTATTAGTAAAAAAAATACAATTTATTCGAAGACAAGCATATTTTATTTGTAGAAAAAATACATAAGAATGATGGTCAAAATACATTTTGTCTACTTTGTACAATTCTTAAACGAGTATTAGATCCTAGGTTTAGTTTGATAAATGTTATGGTGTGCACAAGGCCTAATATTGCTCATGCGGTTATCATTACCTGCTATTGACCAAATTACTATATCATCAAACCACGCCCCCCATCAACACAATAGTAGATGTGTCCTTGTTTTAGTTGTTAGTCGACACTCTTGTTTGTTACCTAAGGGCTTCATTCTTAAAGCCGAACAATTGTTGGTCCAAGTATCCCCACATGGTGGCGTGTTGAAAGCCCAACATCAACCCACAAAGTCCAACACATGTGACCCATTGATCTGATTTGCATCCAACAGTTGTGAGTGCACCATAGTGAAGTGAGGGGAGAAGAGAAAATCATAGCCATTCCACTCAGAGCACAACCTTTAAGAGAGAGAGAGGGGGGGGGGGGGGGGGGGGGGGGCGAGAAGGAGGAGAGAGGTTCTGTCCAGATTTGCCGCATCTGACTAGAAGATGTTTAAGCTGGTGATTGGAACCTCAAACGTGCTTGAATTGACAACAAATTTGATGGGATCGTCCTTACTTTAGGTATTTCTATGTGGTTAGCTGGTTTGAAGTCGGGTCAGTGGAGCATCTAATTGAGTGTGGTTTTGTCAGTGCGTATCGTTGTAGTTTCAACACAAAGTAGTTTTAGGAGATGCATAGATTGGGTAAGCAAACAATGTCGTACTGAGCTAAATTCTTTAGGGGATCTCATGAATTCGTGTGTATGTGTGCATGCCAAATTTGATATTGTTTGATTCGGCGATTTAAAAGCAGTTTGCAAAATTCAGAAACAGACACAAGTTGTGTTACTCTGCTTTGCTTCTCATGGTGGTGGTGGTGGTTGTTGCCGGTTGGCAACATTGAGAGAGGTCCTAGAGATGACTTTGTTCTCACCATCCTAATGGTGAAGTTGTGTGAGCCACAGTGGTGGTTTTTCCATGTTAAATTAAGTGTCACATGTGCATGTTGTTTGAGTTTATTCTGTTGCTTACTAGTTCTTTTCTATGGAACATTGCTAACTAATTGGTTGAAACTATCCTCAAAATTCACTATGAGTGAAAGGGTTGTTTGTATATTTGTTGTGTCGGTGAACTTGTGCATTAAAAATAAACAAAAATCCGGAGATTCCATTACAAATAGGTCAATCTTTTGAACTGACTGCTGACTCCATGAGCAGGCAAGAGACAACCTGGCCCAAAGGTTCAGGCCGGATTGTAGGAAGTGGGTGATTGTCCAGCCCCAACAACAACAAGCTTCTTCTCAAAAAAAAAAAACTTGTTTCTAAAAATGTTTTCATCGGCGCGGAAAAATTGCACACATGTTCACTTGCATATTTTGCACGTATGTATGTATAGAAATTTGAAATAAAACCTTAAAAATAACCGTTAACAAATTAGTCTCGGCCCTCTTGAATATTTGCATGCCTTCTGTCGGGCCCTCCACCTCCCCTAAGTAAGCAGGATGACCTAGACAGAAACATGTTCTCTCTCTGCCCTTCATCCCCTCCGCGTCGCCTGGCCGCTGACACGGCGAATGCATGTACAAGAACAACCTACAGGGCTCTCTGATCTGAACCCCGTAGACTACTCAAACGTCCTAGTAATACATACACGAATCTTTGAGTAAAAGAATTGAACAAAGCTATAGAATTGAAGACTCGGAAGGGATCGGCTCCGGCCGGCCGGCGGGGCCACCAAGGTTTAGCAGGGCTTGCCGGGCCTGCACGGCAAGCAGCCGGCGAAGCGCGTGAGCCTGGTGACGTACGATCCCGGCTTGGGCGGGATGAGGTCATCCTTCTCGAACTTCCTCTGGTTGGGGCCGCCGCTGTCGGTGAAGACGGCGTCGTTGAGCATCAGGTCCCCCTCCGAGTGCCACACCCAGTTCTTCCACTCCGCCTCCTCCGCGTAAAGCCGCTTCGTGATCAGCTTCGCCGCCAGGTTGGGCGGCGCGATGTAGCGGTTCCCCTGGCTGATGATGGTCGGGTTCTTGCTGCCGCCGATGGCGTACATGAGCCAGTGGGTGTAGTCGTTGTTCACCACGTGGAAGAATCCCCATCGGCACCTGATAATCAAGGGAGGCAAGAGAAAATAATTTATAAATGTTGTGAGCACAAATTAACCAGCTTAATTTGTGTTTGAGATGATGATGATGACCTTGGCATTCTCTGCACGAGGCCTCTTCCGAAGTGGTTGAAGGCGACGGTGATCTGCATGATCTCGTCCTTGGGGTTGCTGTCGCTGGAGCCGAAGAGCATGACGTCGTTGTGGTTGGTGAGGTGGCAGTTGGAGATGGTGACGCCGGTGGACTGGTCGATGACGTCGATGAGGCCGTCCTGGCAGGTGGCGAGGGAGAGGTGGTCGAGCCACACGTCGGTGGAGCCGAAGACGCTCACGCCGTCGCCGTCGGACTGGGTGCGGAACCCGATGTGCTGCGGCGAGTCCCGGATCCTGCCGCCCTTGCCCACGATGAGGTCGTTCACGTGGATGTTGTGGATGATCACGTTGTGCGCGTACTGCACGGTCACCTGCGCGCCGTCGGCGATGCGCAGCTGCACGCCGCGCCCGTCGATCGTCTTGTTGCTGCCCACCAGCAGCTCCTCCTTGAGCTTGATCAGCATGGGCCTGGCGAAGATGATCCACAGGGGCTCATTCTGGATCACGGCCCACCGGAGCGTGCCCGGCCGCGGCTCCTCCACGTTGTCGTCGTCGCCGTCCGTCACGATGTAGATCTTCCCGCCCAGCCCGCCCGTGGCCCGCCTCCCGAACCCCTGCGCGCACCGCGCCAGACGCATCCGGTCCGTCGCCCAGTCGTCGCGGCACCGCCAGCACCGGTCGATCGGGTTCGTCGCCTTGCACGGCCCGGCGAACTTCTTGTGCAGTCCCAGCAACTTCCTCCTCGACCCGCTCTCCTCCCGAACGGCTCTGTGGACGGCGCGGTTCAAGCTGTTGGCGACCTCGATGGGGTTGGGATGGTAGGTGGCCTCCGCGCGGGCTCTGGCCTCCAGCTGGCGCCGCTGCCAGTACTCGTCGAACTCGCCGATGTTGGCCTCCGACACGGCCGCCGCCGCCAGGAAGAAGACGGCGTACAGGAGCAAGGAGACGGGCCTGCTCCACTGGAACCCCTCCATGGTTTCCTTTATTGCTGTAGTAGATTATTGTTCACCGTTAGGATCGATCGAGCTCCCCTCCTCCTACCTCGTGATGGCCTTGATTTTTAGGTGTATGAAGGTAGGACGGTGAGCTCCATCAGGGACATTGCTCGATCCAGGGGACGAGGAACGGGGAGGAATATATAGCTCGGCCGGGCGTGTCTAGAAGAGAGTGGTGTATAATTAGGGAGTGGTGAAGCGACGATAGAGGAGAGCGCAACTCGCGCGTGCTTCGGTACCTTGTCGCCATGCCCATGAGTGAAGGTGATTCAGGGAGCGTGCTCGGCCCCTGCATGCCTCTCGCTCCGGTGTTTAGAGTCTCCTATCTTACTATTCTTGGGTTGCTATGCATTGCATATGCGGCAACATTTTGAACACCATAATGTGAGGGCATCATCTTAATTGTCTCTACCTTATTTTTATTTTTATTTTGGCGGAAAGAACCGAGATCTATTCTATTATAAAGGTTATTAATAAGAAGTACAAACCACCTCAAAACATAATCACAATTACATCAAGGACCATGCACCGAACAAGCACTAGCGTTGTTAGAACGAGTTGCTAACGTGGCTTTGTTGCTGCTCCCCTATCGGAGCCAGTTTGTCCTTGATAACAGCTAGGAAACCTATGTGCACGTGCCCGGAAGGACCATTGTCCTAGAGGCAGTTTCAACATTGAACCCTTGAATAGATCTTAAGCGCGTGACAACAAATCGCGTCGTCGCAGACGCGCGAGGATAAACCCTAACCTCGCCGCCTCAAAGAGATGACATGAATCTATGCCCTAGTTCCATCGACCCAGAGATCCGATGGACAAACTCGAGCGTCGTCCTCCACCTGAACACAGTCTCTGTGAGAAAAACAAACCTGGCCTAAACTACTAGCCGATGACGAGGCATTAGATCCCTCTTCCCACCACCGGTCGCCTAAGAGGCTTACAGAGGAAACATAGATCTACAGGCTCACCGACGAATGAAGCTTGTAGGGGATGAGTGCCCTAGCCGCCGGAATCGCTACAGAAACATATTGCAATAGTGAAACAAATCTTGATTATTTTTAATAAGTTCTAGCATGAATGCATGATGGGTCCAAAAAATGAACTAGAATTTACGTTAACCATATGATTTGATTCACAAAAGATATATCAGCTTTCAAATTCTAGATAATAAATAATTTAGAACCTTTTTTGCAAAGCAATGTACATAAGTCAAACTGATATTTTAACTAATCATGTAATACTAATTTTGTGTCTCACTTCTGCTTTGTGCTCACATAGTTGATAATCGAGATGTAACTGAGTTTCTGCTATCACTAATATCTTGTATTACAACCAAACTTTTATCTTGAATGTTGTTCTACCTCATCCTAAGTTTCCACTTCGAGTGTTTGTCTCACAAAAACCAGTAAGAATAGGGATGAAGGAATATCTGAAATTGCTTCTATTCTGATGGATATTGAAAGTATGTTTGGAGGTTTTCATAGCTTCGTTTTGACTCATGTAGGTCGAGAAGCTAACCAACTGGCACATCTTTGTGCCGGTCGAGCTAGTCATACTAGAAGAAGATGATTGTGGATTAATTTTATTCCTAGCTTCCCACTTCTTGCTTGGAGAACGATTGTAAACTTTTTGTCTTAAGTTAATGAAAGTGCGTTGCGATGCATAAAAGGTATAGTTGGCATGTTGGCTCGAGTGTTCAAGCTTTTGTCCTCCATCCTATTATAATGTATTATTTGTCTTGCATTTATTGCCTTATAATTTTTTCCCTTGGTTAACAAAATGTTAGCTATGGTCATGAAATCAAGATTTGTTGATGTGCTAAATTGAGAGTTCCAAGCTTGACGTCCATTAGAGTACAAGGGGTCCATTGTTGTGGTTAGATAACAATATCAGTTAGTCTAATGAGCAAGTTGTATGGACATGTTTGCCCCTAAATGGGGTCTAGTGTTGATGAAAAGTGATTTAGATACTAATGTATGTTTTGTCTATTCAAGTGATGAACACATGTTTAGTCCCCAAGGTTTTGTAATGAAGAGTTAGAGAACCCCCTCCACCGAAGAAAAAAGGGGAAAGTAGACTATATGTATAATCTCCCTAGTATTCCATGTGTATTTGAGTTTTAGGAAATATGTATTGTCTTAAAAGGTTGAGATGCGGATCAATTAGTGGGGATCATTATGTGAACCACAACTTGTGAGACATATGACTTGAGATTTTTGACTGTAAAAGGTATCTCCGTGAAAATCATAGTGTGTCTATGTGCCCCACCGCTCTGATTGGCCTCCAAATCAGAGAGATGTCATGAAAAATCATAACCAATCAATGTTAATATTTGACTAATTAACATTAAACAAAAAAACATGATAAAGTGAAGGCATCTTGTACAATTTAACAAAGGGAGGAAACCTCCATTTTGTCTCTGTCTTTCCTCCCACTAAAAATAGTCATACGCATGACTCAAGAATCATTTCAAGAACATTCTCAAACGGTTACGTTTGGAACATGGGATTCTCATTTTACTATATTTGGGTAAAATTCCCGTGGGAATTTGAGAGGTGATCAATATATGGTAAAAGTTTCTCAAATGGATCATTTCAAGGAATGGGCGAGACTTTATCACGACAACTCCAAACATACCACCCCTCCCCACCCATTCTTTCACCTCTCCCCACACAAAGGCATCTAGGGTTCCTAACTCCTTCTTCAGCAAGACCGACGACCCCTCCGTCTTCGGCCACTATCTAGGTGCAAGGGACGAAAGGGAACTCGGTTCTTCATTCGATATGTGATCTCTTTTCCTGTAGGTCTTTTTTGTGTGTCCCATCGGCCAATGTTGAAGGAGGTGAAGACCTAATGGCTATGGAATAAGTTCCTCCAGCCTTCTCCATGTCCTAACGGTGTTCCTCCAACAACGGGGGTGGTCTTGTGAGTGTGTTGTCCCCACGAAGTGTGCAACCATACCTTTTGGTGGCGTGATGGCACGATGATGACAACCAAATTAAGGATACCTAATGTTGGGTTCGGTTGAGCGTCAAGATGGTACTGGGGTGCCTCCTCACTTCTCTAAGCTTAGCGTCTAGGAACGACGGTAACAAATACACCGGATTTTACGCAGGTTCAAGCTTCCAAGGAGATAATACCCCCCGCCCTCCTTGTGTTTGTTGCATTGGGGTAAATACAGAGTACATGTAATCTACCACGAGATTGTATGATGTCTCATGTGTTCTATCGACTAGCCTAGCCTCGGTTTATGTAAGGTACCAAACACTAGGAATACAAGAGTCCTAGCAGGCTATGTTGGTGGAGGAGACACTACTGCAGGATGCTGCTAACGCGACACTACGATCAGAGACCCTTTAACGAAACTGTGTGCGATGCATTAATCGCAAACGGTGCTGTAAAAAACCGTTAAAAAAGGTGCAACACGTTTGTGATGACGGATGCATCAAACACGGTTCAGATTTTAGTTGCTTGTGCGATACAGGGCATACGGTTCAGTTCAATTAACTATTTGCGATGAGGAGTAACAAAAGAAACAGGTAGCCAGATGAAGGCGTGTGCGATACACAGCATACGGTTCACTCGGATCACTACAAAAAAAATACATTTCCGTGATGATACGTGTTTGTCATAGTAGGTCGCGTTTTTTGTCATGCATGTACATCCATGACAAATTTATGACAGAATCAAGATAGTCATACCTGTGCTGTCATAGAAGTGTTCCATGACATTACCAAAATTATCATCACGAAAGTGTCCACTTCCATGACGATAAATCGCGCGTCACAGAAGTGTTTTCGTCAAGGGTGACTGACACGTGGCATCCACCGTAACGGAACGCCGTTAAGCTATCGGGTCGGGTTTTGGATCCGATAACCCGTTAACAGCCCCTACCAATGGGGATTTTCCACGTGTAAAATCGTCATTGGCTGGAGGAAACACGTGTCGGCTCATTGTTGGGACAGATGTCATCCACTCATTGGACAGAAGGCGCCTGTGATACGTCGACACGTGGCACGGCCCAACAGAGGCCCATTCCTGTGAAAAGGCCGGCCCGTTTGACTTGGTCAAAAGGTGACGGGCCGGCCCATGGAAAGCCCGTTAACGGCTGTTCGCATATAGCCCATTTACAGCCCGCTAACCCAAGGCCCGTTACGCCCTACCCGAATTAGGCCCAGTAGCGTCATCTGGGCCATCCAATATGATTCCAGCCCGTTTTCACTTCTGGCCCATGTATGGCCCATGACGTCTTTCGGCCCATATGAGGCCCTATGTAACTCTTGGCCTATTAACGGCCCGTGGTGAAACTGGCCCGCAATGAACAGTGTATCACTTTAGACCCATTAACGGCCCGTGGTGAAACTGGCCCATAATGAACACTATATCACTTTATACCCATTAATGGCCCGTTATTCAGTTGGGCCGTTTCCAGCCCATGTTATCTTTCGGCCTTCTCAGAGCCCATTTATTCTTGGGCTCATTTCGAGCATTCGTTTACTTACAGCCCGTTACTGTCATTTTCTGCTTGTGGGCCAAATTCAGCCCGTGGTTACAGTCGGCCCGTTTGTGGTCCGTTAATACATTGGGCCGTTTTCATAGCGTCATCAAATACAGCCTATTAACGATGGCCCGTTATGGTCGGCCCATGAACGGATGATTCCAACTCTAGCTCGTTTATGGCCATAATGCGGCCTGTTATTGGCCCATGTTTGGTCAATCGATCATACGGCCCGTATAAGGCCCATTGATGATACGGCCCGTAGAAGGCCCATTGTTTTTATGGCCCGTAGAAGGCCCAATGTTTCTACGGCCCGTAGAAGGCCTACTGTTTCTACGGCCCGTAGGAGGCCCAATGTCACTACAGTAAATATTAGCCCATGGTTATTGTGGCCAAGTTTTAAAAAATAGGTTATTGCAGCCACTAGCAAACCGCGGAAAAAGAACTGCACTGACTACAAGCAAACAAATAAACAAGACAACAAAGAAATAAATAAGCAAGCAACTTATGCTAGGCTATCACGGCTATTACACATATTACATCCACTGGGCATCAAAGTTCACCACCAGTGCAAATATAGGGAACACAGAAGCATATAAACGCCGCAGCAAAACAAGTTCAGAACTGAAACCACTTCAGAAGAGTTCAAGAAACAATATCCTGGGTACCCATAATGCTGGCAAGATGCTTAGCAAGCTTATTAACTTTCTCTTGTTTGGCGCTTAAATCCTCTGGCGCTTGCTGTTGCACAAGAAAGTACGCATCTGAATTCTGCAGGGACTTTCTCAGTCCTTCGGCTTCTTGCTGCAGCACAGCTGACTGATGCCTTTCAGCTTGTAGCTGAGACTGAAGAAGCCGAAGTGATTCAGGCAGCGAGTTCGAAGAGCTTGTGCCAGCGGTACTGGCCAGTAACTCGAACACTACATCAATGCAGGACTGTGGGGTTTTCTCACTGTCTACAAGATCGTTTTTATCACCTTTCTTGGAGACCAACAGGGTTGTCTCACTATCTTGAACCTTATCTGCATTACTTTCTCTACCATTGCATAGTGGGGTGCTCTTCTCCAATATTTTGTTTGTATACTACAAGAGAAACAAGCAGACACATCACAGGTTTAGCTTGTAGTATACCAAACTCATTTTGGTAAACCGGTTCAGTAGTAAGGTGGATAGGATAACAACATGAAACAAACATATATCTATGTACTATGGTCACTGTATTGTCCATATCATTCTAGTTTATGTTCCCTAATCAAGATAGAGACACAGTTCAACTCATATATTTTTAAGACACATCAGCATAGACAGAATATAAGTGTGAGAAACTACACAACATTGGCAGCACTTGTAATGTGCATCACATGAGAACATAACTGTTTATACAACTTAAACTGAAATCAACATAGAGCAAGAAGTTAGAACAGCAATCCAGTTAAAGAAATAGGTTTAAAACATACCTGTTGCGCCATTGGAGTTTCAATTGGATCCTTCAAATTCGAAAGTAGTTGGTATGAGTAAATACAATGATGCAATAGCAAAGGAGTATGGACCATAGCTACAGAATCTGACCTGAGAACAGTTGCTCTTCTGCTTTAAACGTGGAGTTTGGGTTAGCTGTGGTGGTCTTCGTGCTTTGGGCACTGCAGTAGCTTTACAAACTGCTCGTGTGGGGGTACTCTATGGTGGACATGGTGCTTTGTCAACTATAAGTGGGTTACTATCTGCTGGGGTTGTGGTTAGATGGGTTGTAGCTGGTTCTCTGCCCAACGGTGTAAGTGTGCAATCTGGAAGAGTCTCGATTATGTGTGGTGGGGCTAGTTTGTGGGCCAGTACAACCATGGTTCTATCTGCTTCGACGGGTAGCACTGTCTTTTGTGAAGAACGGGGTTTTGCTCCCTTAGATACTGCCATCACCCCCTCCAATTCAAATGGCTGATAAACAAGAAAAGAAATTGAACGTACAGACATTGTATGATAGACAGATGTGGTAATTCACATATATGTTGTCTAATCAAACAGGACAGCATGACACAATTTCACATATATGATGCCTAACTAAACAGGATAGCATGACACAGTTTCAGATATATGATGGATAACTTAACAGGATATAATGGCATAATTCAACATATGATGAGTACCTAAACGGGATGACATGACAAAACTATATGATGTCTTTATAAAATAGGTTGGGATGAAATAATTCACATACATGTTGTCTAAGTATACAGGATGGCATGATATAATTGACATAATTGATTCATATACTAAGCAGCTGGCACTCGCATGTATGATCTCTAAACTAAGCAGATAGAATTCAATATTGTGCATATGTTGTCTAAACTAAGCAATGCAAGACACCATATGCATCATATGAGAAATATAAACATTGCAACTTAGAGCATACACCTCAAGGGGGATATAGGACTGGTCATCTGTCTCTGAATCCTCCTTTGAGGAGATCCCTGTAACCATCAAGATATATGCTTCAACATGTACCATTCCCTGCTCTGAAGACCTTGTTTTCACTCCAGATTTTTCCATAACCGGCTCAAATGGCTTATACACATGAAGAGTAGTTCAATATACACAGGTTGTCAACAAATGGAATACGTAATGAAAAAAAGATGGCATGAGATAATTCACATATATGATGCCTAGCTCCATGGCCGTGCATAATTCACATATATGATAACTGGCTGAAAAACATGGCATTGCATAATTCACATATCTGATATAGAAAGCAAACAGGAGGCATTCACACAAAGCATGTCTAATCTAAGCAGATGGCATGGCAATGCAAGACACCATATGCATGATATGAGCAATATAACCCAGCCAAGTTAGAGCATGCACCTCGGGGGGGGGGGATACGACTGGTCATCTCTCTCTGAATCCTCCTCTGAGGAGCTATCTGTAACCAGCAAGAAATCTGCATCGACAGGTAGCACTGACTGCTCAGAAGACCTTGTTTTCACTCCAGATTTTCCCATGACCGACTCAAATGGCTGATGCACAGGAAGAGTAGATGAATGTATAAACATTGTTGACAAATGGAATACATTATGGAAAAAATATATGGCACGATACAATTCACATATACGATGACTGGCTAAACAGGATGGCATTGCATGATTCACGTATATGATGCCTAGCTAAAGAAGATGGCATTGCATAATTCACATATACTCCCTCTGTTCCTAAATATTTTTCTTTTTAGATATTTCAAATGGACTACCACATACGGATGTATATATACATATTTTAGAGTGTAATTCACTCATTTTGTTCCGTATGTAGTTACTTGTTGAAATCTCTAAAAAGACAAATATTTAGGAATGGTGGGTGTATGATATAGAAACCAAACAAGTGGCATTTACACAAAGCAAATCTAAACTAAGCTGATGACATATAACATGTATAATGTAAGCAATGCAAGGTGCCATATGCATGATATGACCAACATCAGCATGCCAGGTTAGAGCAAACACCTCAGGTGGTAAACAGGCATAGTCGGCTCCTTCTGAATCTCCATCTGAATAGTTATCTTCCTCTGGAATACAATCTGGAAATGCAGGAGAGGGGGGGGGCACTTCGCCCACCATGGAGCAGCGTTTGCATGACATTATATTCGCACGCAATGGTCTTCTCTTTTCTCTACATGTTCAGTACGATTGTGTCTTCTCTTTTTCTCTACATGTTCAGTACGATTGTGTACAATATCTGACATGCATAATAAAAAAATAGTTAGATTTTGTAAGGCCTAAGGGGTGCATGCAAAAATCAAGACTGATGGTAGCAAACGAGTGGATGGATCCAAAACTAATGATAGCAGGTAGATTATAGCTTCAGTTTAAAAAGATAGACAATGGATCATCTATTGTTTGTTGCCCACCCAACATGAACCACATAGAAGACCCTAGATGAACCAGATAGTAGACAGATACTATTCGTTGCTGGCTCGATATGAGACCCATGGGCAATTCAAAACTCAAGATTGAACAATAAAGTAGCAGGTAATAATAACCGATGTATAACGTAAGCAAACATGAAAGACTGCGACCTCTCTTTCGGAACTGTCTAGTCCTCAGGTTCATCTGCTCAGTCGATGATGGTAATGCTGTTGGCGTGGCTGCCGGCAATGGGGAGGATGATCTGAGGCGGCGAAAGAAAGTCTGCAGGGGGGATCTCTGCTGTGGGGTGGATGATGGCACGGCAGGAGCAGGACCTAACACACAGAGTTTTCTTTGACGCCAATCTGAAAATGAAGTAAATCTGTAAGGGCTCCTTAGAATTGGAGGATTCTATAAACGCAGGGACAGGAAAAACACAGGAATAGGATAGGAATGCACGTGCAAAACAGAGCATTTGGAAACATATGATTTCAGTCAACCTGGGTGTTTGGCTCACATGAATTGGAAGAACAGAGGAATGGAGAAACAAAGTGATGCGATGAGTGTACAACCTCTTTGGCATAGACTTGTGGACCTCAACATCATTGGGTTGGACATGGAGGATGGTGATGATGCTGGTGTGACTGTCGGAGGCGGGGAAGAAGATCTGAGGCCTCTAGAAACGGCGCCGAGGGTACTGCTCCACTGTGATGGACGGTTCCGTCGTTGGAGCAGCTCCGCTAAAGTGTACGGCGACGAGGCTGAAGCATGAAAAGACAAACAACTTTAATCTGAAGTGGGACTCTAATATCATCTGCAATAGATGATGTAAAATACATCACCAAAAAGTGCTAAATGTAAAACACATCAGCCGTGCCACGGCCGCTCCGACAGATGTTGTAAGTACTGTTCACTCTGAACTTAACTGAAGAAAATCAACTTCACAGTCGAAACTGAATTTACTGTCGAAACTGATTGAACTAGTGACAGAGCATTGCAATAGATGTTTAGGGCGTTCGAGCACTAGTAGCAGAGAAGCAGTGATCTAAATCAGCAGACGCTCGAGCAGGGAACGCACTAGCAGAGAGCAAGTTGTGCAGTAGCACCGCGAGCGAGTGCTAAAGCAACAACTCCTGTAGCTGCCGGAGGTCGTGCAGCAGCAGCAGTAGTGCAAGCGAGAGCAAGAGCAGAGCAGCAGCATGAACGAAAGCAGGAGCAGTGCAGCAGCGCGACCAGCAGCAAGAACAGAGCCAAAGCGCGAGCGAGAGCCGGAGCAGTTGCAGCTAGTGCCGTTGTGGAAGTTGCCGCCGAGGAAGCAACGACATGGGGGAGAGATGTCGAGGATGATGTGGCCGGCGACGGCGCCGTCGATAGAGATGCCATGTCTTCTCAGTATTGAGCACCGGCAGCCCCGTGAGATCGAATAAAAGATAAAATGCAGCAGTGAGTGCAGAACCTCCTTGGTGGCACCGAGTTGGCCTCGGCTTCATCGGAGGAATTGGTGAGGGTGTTGCGGTTCCGGTGGGGCAGGTCAAGACGGCGCTGTGGGGATTGAGGTGGCGCGATAGACGAGGCGAACGTCAGGGCAGCTCCTTGGAGGTGGAGGACGGGGCGGCTGATCCGGCGGGACGACGAGATCGACAACGGATCCTCATCCGGTGCGGTGGATGAGGGACGGCGAGCTGTTGCGGTGGACGACATAGTCGGGGAAGAGTCTCCGGCTGGGCGGCGGTCGGGAGGCCGACGAAGGAGCATGGGGTTTCACGGGTTTTGGCGGCCTCAGTGTACGAATGGGGGGCGAAGGGGGAGGGGGGAGCCAAGCTTAGGGACGCGCTTTTCCGAAATGTAGGGTAAGTTACCAGCGTACCCCCACCGGTTTTGACAACGCGATGTGGAGCTTCGTTTCCGGCTGAGGGGTAGAAGGGGGATTTCGTGTGTCTGGGCTGCGGGGGCGATTTCGGATGAGGAGGGAGTTCTCGCGCGCGTCCAAATTTCGGGATAACAAGGCGCGACACGGGTTGAAGAAGCGGGAGTTTCAAAGCAGGTGAGACAAAAGATACTCGAGCTTGAAAATTTCGGGATAACAAGGTGTGGATTCCTTGTTCGGCAGAACAAACTTAATGTGTAAAAAAATCATACAAGACACAAGAGAGTCTTGTCCCCTTTTACTATATTGCTATAGATGCCATTGAAAAAACTACAAGAAAAATGTAAAAAAAATCGGGAGAACATGATTACCCTGCACAGTACCAAATCGATTCGTACTTCCCTCAACAACAACAAAAAACAAATCAATTCCCACCAAAGAAAGAGTAATGTCCCTTTTTATATGAGTACAGGTGCCATGATCTCGAATTTCAATTTTTGAATCTACGTTATGTTGAATTCGAATATATCATTAGGTGACCTTGCGGTTTATAATTGATGTAGTCATACATTTTGATCTTCCATCATATATGAATATTTTACTCCACCATGTGAACATATATATTGTTGTCTACCATATGGACTAAATTTGAATCAATTTTCCTTATTTGGATACGATTGTTGTCAAGTTATACAATAATTTAAAAATTATCTTGATAACAAAAAGACATGCATATAGCAGTAATCATATTTCACTATAAACTACATGTACCATACGCTCTCCAATTCAAATATCTGTATCCATTTTATGTTGAATTCAAATCATAGTACATTATTGGTCTAGGTAGCGAGATGTTCGGGATAATCTAAACCTTGTTTTCATACGTATATTTTTTGGCTGAATTGGGACAAGTTTTGGTATAAGCCTCTTGCAAAACCGGAGATTCTCTCAACAAGCCTCGTGGTTCCGAGAGGGAACGTGTCACCTTTGTGTGCGAAACGATATACGCTGCCTCCCCCCTGATTTTATATACAGAGTCAACATAGAACTATATGAGTGCCCTGTTAAATTTTGGAATTATTTCGGGTTCATTTGGCCTTTTTATACATTAATTGAGTTTCTGGACTTTTAATGTGCATAATCTAAATATGAATTGCATGCACATGCTCCGGTGCACCAAAGTGGGTTGAAAAATCACATGTGTGTCCTTGGTTGAATTTCTAGGTCCCATGGAAGAAATGAGAATGAAATTCAAACATTTGGGCGTCATGACTCTGCCGAGAACATCTAGAAACTTAGATTTTAAATTAATGTAAATCCAAAACTCAGCTGGAAATCATGAAACTTGTCATGGTGTCATGTCATGGCACTAACATGTTGTGGTAAAAAATTGGGCTGATTTGGAAGCTCGTGGTTCTAAGAGGGAACGTGCCCCCCCCCGCCCTTGAGTTTATTAACAAAGGCAACATAGAACTACATTAGTGCCATGTTAAATTTTGGAATTATTCCGGGTTCGTTTGTCGTTTTGTATACATTAATTGAGTTTCTGGTCATTTAATGTGCATAAGTCAAATTTGAACTACAAGCACATGCTCTCGTGCACCAAAGTTGGTTGAAAAATTACATTTGTGTCCTCGGGTGAATTTCTAGGTCCCGTGCGAGAAATGAGAATAAAATTAAAACATCTGGGCATCGTGGCTCGGCCGAGAACATTGAGAAACTTGGTTTTAAAATTCTTGTAAATCCAAAACACGTCTGAAAATCATGAAACTTGGCATGGATGTCATGTCATGGTACTACCATGTTGTGGTAAAAAATGGCCGAATAGGAACAGATTTTGGTATAAGCTTCTTGCAAACCGAAGCTTCTCTCAAGAAGGCTCGTGGTTCTGAGAGGGAACGTGTCACCTTTGAGTGCGAAATGATATATGTTGTCCCCCTTGAGTTTATTTACAAAGGCAACATAGAACTACATGAGTGCCCTGTTAAATTTTGGAATTATTCCGGCTTTGTTTGGCCTTATTTACACATTAATTGAGTTTTTGGTCATTTAATGTGCATAATTCAAATTTGAACTACAAGCACGTGCTCCCGTGCACCAAAATTGGTTGAAAATCACATTTGTGTCCTCGGGTGAATTTCTACTCCCATGCAAAAAATGAGAATAAGATTCAAACATCTGGGCATCGTGGCTCGGTCAAGAACATTGAGAAACTTGGTTTTAAAATCATGAAACTTGGCATGGTGTCATGTCATGGTAGTACCATGCCGTGGTAAAAAATTGGCCGAATAGGAACAAATTTTGGTATAAGCTTCTTGCAAATCGGAGCTTCTCTCAAGAAGGCTCGTGGTTCTGGGAGGGAACTTGTCACCTTTGTGTGCATAATTCAAATTTGAAATACAAGCACATGTTCCAGTGCACCAAAGTTGGTTGAAAAATCATATGTGTGTCCTCGGGTAAATTTCTAGGTTCCATGCAAGAAATGGGAATGAAATTCAAAATTCTGGGCGTCGTGGCTGGGTTGGAAACATTGAGAAACTTAGTTTTTAATTACTGTAAATCCAAAACACGCATGAAAATAATGAAACTTGGCTTGGTGCCATGACATGGCACCAACATGTTGTGGTAAATTTGCAGTCCAATTTGCGAAGGCGCACACATTAACAATCAACAAAGTCATTTTGGAACAAGTGCTGTCACGTTACAATCGGAAACACAAGTATTATTGAAACCGTGGGCATTCTACTTACTAGTACCATTTACGTGCTGCCACGCGTCCCCATTTTTTATTAGCTAGGAGGCACCGTGCAGGGTAGCTATTTGAGTACGAGAGGCGTGCGATCAGACCCCTACGCGTGCTTATCGGGAGGAGAGCCCTTTGACCTCCATCTGCCGTCCACCTCTCTCCCAAGGTCTCCATTAATGGCGCCCGAGCCTCTGTATAATGGCGTGGCTATGTCTCTCTCCCAAGGTCTCCATTGATGTAAGATCCGACGGACCTATATAGCATCTACTGCGACTTATAGCAAGACTGATGAATATATAAGGATGATTTTTTTTATCAAAGAAGGGCTTGCCCCTTCCAATTTTCATTACTGAAAACCAGCACAATTCACAAGAAGTTCAGCACAACTCCAGCCTAACACGAAGGACTAAAAGTACCAGATTGAAATCGCAACATCCCAAGAGGCCAACAAAGGCCAAACATCCGCGCTAGAACCCACATTTCACAACTGACGACACAATCGACATCCTAAACCGATTATTACATCAAAAGAAACCAGGAAACTGAAGGAAGCCCAGCAGCATCTATATACATCCGTATGTAATTCATAATGGAATCCCTACAAAGACTTATAATTTAGGAACAGAGGGAGTACTACTTCAAGGTGCATTAAATCAACACATGCAAGTACTATCAAAAGAAGAGTCACGACATGCACGCATGCGTTGTAATTAATGCATCGGTAAACGCAAATTATTGAAATATATCGAGTGCAGTTTTTTGATGTGTCGCGTCAACTCGTACATCAACGAGAAGTTTGATTATCCTCTCCCTCGCAGACTTAACTACACCTGCCTTTGGCTATATGACAGGTTGGCCACACACCTGTCGGGCCCACCTGTCATACACGCAAAGACAGGAGCGTCCCTGAGGGAGTCCTGGACTAGGGGGTGTCCGGATAGCCGAACTATCATCATTGGCCAGACTCCAAGACTATGAAGATACAAGATTGAAGACTTCGTCCCGTGTCCGGATGGGACTTTCCTTGGCGTGGAAGGCAAGCTTGGAAATACGGATATGTAGATCTCCTACCATTGTAACAGACTCTGTGTAACCCTAGCCCTCTCCGGTGTCTATATAAACCAGAGGGTTTTAGTCCATAGGACGAACAACAATCATACCATAGGCTAGCTTCTAGGGTTTAGCCCCCTTGATCTCGTGGTAGATCTACTCTTGTACTACCCATATCATCAATATCAATAAAGCAGGAGTAGGGTTTTACCTCCATCGAGAGGGCCCGAACCTGGGTAAAAACATCGCGTCCCTTGTCTCCTATTACCATCCACCTAGACGCACAGTTCGGGACCCCCTACCCGAGATCCACCGGTTTTGACACCGACATTGGTGCTTTCATTGAGAGTTCCTCTATGTCGTCACCCATAGGCCCGATGGCTCCTTCGATCAACAACAATGATGCGGTCCAGGGTGAGACTTTTCTCCCTGGACAGATCTTCGTATTTGGCAGCTTTGCACTGCGGACCAATTCACTTGGCCATCTAGAGCAGATCGAAAGCTGCGCCCCTGGCCATCAGGTCAGATTTGGAAGTTTGAACTATATGGCCGACATCCGCGGAGACTTAATCTTCGACAGATTCGAGCCACAGCCAAGCGCGCCGCACTGTCACGATGGGCATGATTTAGCTCTGCTGCCGGACAGTGCCCTGGAGGCCGCACAAGAGTCTGCTCCGACCCTTAACTCGGAGCCGACTGCGCCGATCGAGGATGGGTGGCTAGACACCGCCTCAGGGGCTGCTACCTCTACGGCGATGGAGCCGAATACCGACCCTGTCCCTTGTGGAGCTCGTGACTCCGAGGTGCCGGACTCCTCGCTGGACTCCGAACCTCCCGCGCCCCTACCAATCGAATCCGATCGGGTGCCGATCATGGAGTTCACCGCTGCGGACATCTTTCAGCACTCGCCTTTTGGCGACATCCTGAATTCTCTAAAGTATCTTTCTTTATCAGGAGAGCCCTGGCCGGATTACGGTCAGGACGGTTGGGATGCGGACGATGAAGAAATTCAAAGCCCACCCACCACCCACTTTGTAGCCACTGTCGACGACTTAACCGACACGCTAGACTTCGACTTCGAAGATATCGACGGTATGGACGACGATGCCGGAGACGACCAAGAACCAGCACCCATAGGGCACTGGAAAGCCACCTCAACCCATGATGTATATATGGTGGATACACCTAAAGGAAGCGATAACGAGGAGCAACGGGACGCTGCGAAGGATAATTCCCCCGAAAAACAGCCGAACGGCGACGCAAGCGCCGCCCAAAGTCCCGCCTCGACAACGACCCAGCCATAGAGCAGGGAGAACCAGGGGACGACGAACATACCCCCAAGCAACCATCCGAACAAGATGAATTGGACAAGCAACCCATCCCCGGCGAAAACAACAGTCCGGATGATCTCACGCCAGACACATCGTTGGAGCAGAAGAACCTCCACAAAAGGCTCGTCGCCACCGCACGAAGTCTGAAGAAGCAGAAGCGGAAGCTCAAAACAGCAGAAGACGTACTCAGAATGAGATGGAGCAAGGTACTCAAGACCGCAGACAAATACGGTGATAGTCACCAAGCAAAGAGCTACCCGAAGCGCAAGCTGTTGCCCGAGTTTGACGAGGAGGCCGTAGAGCCCCCACAATCAAAAAACAAAGAGGCCGCCCGGTCGGATAGACGACCGCATGACAAACAAAGAGCGGCAAGCGGCGCTGCACACAAGCTGGCATGTGATCCACATAAGGATCCTCGCAAAAAGGATGGCCTGGTCAGATCCATTTATGGGCCAAGAAAGCAAGCTCCAGAAAGCAATACAACACGTCGAGTATTCGAAAATTATGGCACACCCAAATACAGGGGCGCCGCACACCCCCTATGTTTCACCGATGAGGTGCTGGATCATGAATTCCCAGCGGGATTCAAGCCCGTAAATATAGAGGCATATGACGGAACAACAGACCCCAGAGTCTGGATTGAGGATTACATCCTGCACATACATATGGCTAGAGGAGATGACCTCCACGCCATAGAATACTTACCCCTCAAGCTCAAAGGGCCAGCATGGCATTGGCTCAAAAGCCTCCCAGAAAATACCATTGGAAGTTGGGAAGAGCTCGAGGATGCGTTTCGGGAAAAATTTCAGGGGACTTATGTCCGCCCTCCGGATGCAGACGATTTAAGTCACATAACTCAACAGCCCGGAGAGTCAGCCCGCAAATTCTGGAACAGGTTCCTCACAAAAAAGAACCAAATAGTTGACTGTCCGGACGCCGAAGCCTTAGCAGCCTTCAAACATAACGTCCGAGACGAATGGCTCGCCAGACACCTCGGCCAGGAAAAGCCGAGAACAATGGCCGCACTAACAAGCCTCATGACCCACTTTTGCGCAGGAGAGGATAGCTGGCTGGCAAGATGCAGCACCAGCGACCCTAGTACATCCGAGGTCAGGGAAGGAAATGGGAAACCACAACGCAAAAAGGACCAGCGCTGGACTAAGGGAAATGACCCAAAGAGCACGACAGTCAATGCTGGATTCAAAAGCTCTTGGCAGAACAACAAAACGCTGCCTCTCAAGGACAATAGCGACGAGCTATCTAACCTAAACAAAATCTTGGACAAGATATGCCAAATTCACAGCACCCCGGGAGGCCTGCAAACCATACCCATAGAGATTGTTGGGTTTTCAAGCAGTCCAGCCGACTTAACGCCGGACACAAGGGGCTCGACACACCAAGTGAGGACGATGACGAACCCCATAAGCAGAGCACCGGAAAAAAAAAGAATTTCCCACAAGAAGTCAAAACAGTAAATTCACTTCGAGTGATAACAAGGAAAAATAGAGCGGCACCCACTAAAATACGCGCCGCACGGTCTACCCCAGCGGAGTCCCAATAATGGTTGTCAAAACCAATCACCTTCGACAATTAGGATTACTCCGGAAGTATCCAGAACGCAGGATGGACTGCTTTGATATTAGATCCTATAATCGACGGACTGCAATTTACACAAGTCCTAATGGATGGCGGCAGTGATCTAAACCTGTTATACCAGGACACAATCCGCAGAATGGGGATAGACCCAACCAAAATTCGCCATAGCAACACTTCCTTTAAAGGAGTGATGCCAGGCCCATATGCCCATTGTACGGGTTGTCTACTACTAGAAGTTGTGTTTGGCTCATCCGACAACTTCCGTCGCGAAAAGTTAGTCTTCCACATCGCCCGTTTAAAAGTAGCTACCAAGCACTATTGGGACGCGAAGCTTTCGCCTGCTTTAACGCAATACCGCATTATGCATCTCTTACACTTAAAATGCCCGGTCCACGTGGCATAGCTCATTAAAAGGAAACTTCGAGTGTTCCTCGAATACGGAAGAACGTGAGACTACCTCGACAGCCACGCATTCATCCGGCCTTGCTGATTGAAGCACCTAAACAGGTCATTGAGACCCCGGACACGGTTAGGAGAGTCCGGCACAAATAAACAAGGGGCTTACTAGCCGCGTACCACCCCCCCCCTACAAGGGGCTGCACGCATGTACAATAAGAGCCAATAAAGCTCAATTTTATTCATTTTTTGAATCATACTCTGTTTATTTTAAAAATACATTTTTCACACGATCTCTTTTTTCAAACTAAGTTCTTCTCTTTTACAGATGAACAACGTGCTACACCCGTCCAGGATACGGCACAACGGAGACACAGGCGCAGACGTGCAGTAGGGACCCGTTGCAAGGATTCTTTTCAGATTAAGACCCTGCATAAACCTTTTTTACTGTCTCTTGTTGATACACATCCCCCGGTTTCTTACCATAACCGAGGAGGAGGCTGGCGTTTTGGCATCGGCCACGTCAGAAGTTTTCGCGCGTACCTAGACACTAGGGGCTTAGGGGATCATTCTGCCCATTTTCATAAAGACCGAATACCTTAGGGAGTGTTCGGCGTCTCGAGTTAGGCCTTATATGCATCAGCTCCGAATCATGTCTTTGGTCAAATGTTGGGTTTGCCCGGCTCCTGTGTTTTGCTGCCTTATGTTCCGTTCTATCGGCTAACATGGCACCAGGAGAACTACTGCGATTGTGCCCCGGTTCGGCCTGGTGAGCACCTCAGTAGAGAAAGCCGAAAACTGACTGTCATGATGTAGCGAGAGACTGGTCACCACTCGATCGACCACCAGAATGTTTAGAATTCCCCCGCTTTGATGAAGGACCGTTTCCCGGTCAGGCACATACGCGCCCCGAATTCGGAGAGCGCGGTGCCCCTAGGGGCTATATAGTAGCCCCACCATCGAACTCCTATGGCTAAGTGGAAGTGATAAAGCATTATAGTCCGGTTGCCTAGTTTTCTACGCTATCACCTCCTTCACATGACCAAGACGTTGGGTTAAGTGTGAAAATGCGCTTTTTTGCAAACACCCCCGCACTATGTGCGTGGGGGCTGAAGCCGAAGACTGCCATCTTCCAGGTTATATACACATATACATTAACGGCCGCATAGGAGGTATCTCAACACTTGAACACACAAGTATAAAAAGCCCTTATATTATATATTTGAAACATGGTTTCACAAATCATACATGTCATTTGAACATAACGTTTTTCGAGCACTGCGACTCTATTAAACGAGCGCCCTGCAGGACTTCCTCAAAATAGTGCTCGGCTGGTAATCGGCTCCTGTCCGAATCCCGGGATGCAACGTCGGTGGCCTCCATCTCTGCCCAGTATGTTTTGACATGGGCGAGATCCATCCGTGCACCCTCTATGCACGCCGACCGCTTCATCACCTTGATATATGGCACCGCATCAAGGAACTGCTGCACCAGGCCAAAATAACTCTACGTCTCGGGCCTTTTCGGCCACAGATGAGCCACAACATCCTTCATGGCAAGTCCGAACAACCTATTCAGCTCAGCCCACTCAGCCAACCGATCGGTTAATGGAAGCGGACGCTCCGGACTATGGAATTGAGACCAAAAAAGCTCTTCCATTCCGTGATCCTTTTGGCCTCGGAAGTGTGCGACTGCGTCCGCCGCACTCGCCGCCAAATTCAGATAAGCATCCTCCGCACCCCACAACTGGCCCAACTGAGCATACTTCTGATCTGTGAACTTCCTACGCAGCAAAAAGGGCTTTCCAGCCGCAATATCCCCGGCCTGACGTAGCTCCTCCTTTATAGCTCTCATCGCGGAGCAGGCATCCTTGGCTTCGGCGGTGGCCTTCTTCTGGTCCTCTTTCTCCGCTCGGCGTTCTCCTTCAAGAAACTTACAGCGGTCAGTAGCATCCTTCAGCTTCACGGCCATTTCGGCCATTTCCTCCCTGCTTCGGCAGTGAGCAGCCTGTTCGGCTTTTAGCTCTTCGGCCGCCTTCAAGGCAGCCGCATTACTTTTTCTGGCTTGCTCCTTGGCTCGGGCAAGCTCCGCCCGAAGGTCCTCCATAGCAGCGGCGCCATCTGCATTAAGCATACATGTTGTAAGGCACGGGCGTCAACCTCCCTTACAAGGTGTCCGCGGAGAAGCCACATACCTTGTGACTCGTCAAGTCGTTTATTGACCAGCACGATGTCCGCATCCGCAACGTCAAGTTGCCGCTTCAGTTCGGCAACTCTATCAGTACGGCTGGCCACCGAACGTTCCGCCACCTGAGTAGGAAGGGCGACATCTTATAACTGAGATTATGATCCTCCGCACGCTGTCACCTTTGACAACGTACCGAGTCTCAGGGGCTACTATCTATACAGGACGCACTCTATGTGCAAAATTGTCAAAAGATATATCATTTTTACGTACCTCAAACCCCGTCATTAAACTTCTGACGGCCTCATGCAACCAGCTCTCAGCGGATGAAATCCTTTAAATCACCGTACTCATCAACGTACGGTGATCTTCTGAGATAGACGCCCGCCCGAGCAGATCCTTCAGCTCCTCCGGCCGTACACCAGTTGGTGCAGAACTCTCCGGCCCCGCCGGACTCGGGGAGACCCTCCGCGACGACACCTCAGGGTCGTTCGCCCCACCTGACGGTGCGGCAGATGGAGGCGTTTCGCTCTCCATCATCTCCGGACGAAGATCCCCCGAAGATGAGCTCTGCTGAGAAGGGCTGAGATCCGAACTACAACGTAAAAACTTCGGTTATCCTCAGAAATAAAAACAGGGATGTCCCTTATTACAGAACTCCCCTTTCTACTTACAGCTTGCTGGAGGGCTGATTCCCTCGGGGAAATAGTGTGGCCGGGGCCTCTCCTGGCGCAGGACCCTCTGGCGAAGATTTCTTCCCCCGCTTTGAGGCCTTGGCCTCCGGACCTTCAGAAGCGGTCCTCTTTTCCCCCTGAAGGGAGGGATTCTCGATCCCCCCTTTCTTGAGAGCCTCTTTGGCGGAGGCGGTAGTTTTCCTGTTTTCCCCTTCGCCCTCTTTCGAAGGCGCAGCCTCCAGCATCTTGATTAACACAGGATCCGGCGTGGTCTCAGGGAGGGGGGCCGAACATTGTATCAGTTTTGCTTTTGCTATCCACTCCTGTTCAAGGGATAGCTGGTTAAAGGGCAGGTTTATGGTAAATGTATGGACAGTGTGTCCGGGCACAGGACTACTTACTTGAGTATCCGGGCGATTGCAGCTCAGGCCTGCGTCCTCGGTCAGGTCCGGACACATCTCTTGTGATCCGAAGAACAGTTTATACATCTCCATGGGTGGCGCACCCATGAAGTGTTGGAGAGCTCGCGGTCCCTCCGGATTGAATTCCCATAGGCGGAGGGGGCGACATTTGCAGGGCAGAAGGCGCCGAATCAGCATGACCTGCGCCACTACAACCAGATTGATCTCCCTCTCTTGGAGGTCTCGAATGCGGCCCTGCAATAATGGCACGTCCTTGGAAGGCCCCCAGTCAAGCCCTTTGTTGACCCATGACGCCAGCCGTTTGGAGGGCCCGAGTGAAAGGCAGGCGGCGCCACCCATCTGGTGCCCCTGGGAGCGGTGATGTAGAACCACTCCTATTTCCACAAACCGAGCTCCTTTTGAAAACAGCCCTCGGGCCACGGAGCGTCAGCTCTCTTGCTTATAACTGCCCCTCCGCACTCTGCCTGCCGCCCCTCGATCATCTTCGGCTCCACGTTGAAGGTCTTGAGCCACAATCCGAAATGAGGGGTGGTGTGGAGGAAGGCTTCGCATACAACAATGAACGATGAGATGTGGAGGATGGACTCCGGATCCAAGTCATGGAATTCTAGCCCATAATAAAACATGAGCCCCCTTATGAAGGGGTCCATCGGGAAGCATAAACCCCGACGGAAGTGAGACACGAACACCACGCTCTCACCAGGCTTGGGAGTCGGAATGACTTGCCCTTGGGCGGGCAACCTATGCAAAATTTCGCCGGTTAGATACCTGGCGTCTCTCAGCTTTAGCACATCTTCTTCCGTGACGGAAGTTGGCCTCCACCGGCCCTGTAGGTCGGAGCCGGACATTGTCGAAGGTCCGAAGCGCCTGAGTCTGGAGCCTTGGGTGTTGGAACTCGGGACGAGGGGCGGATTCGATTGAAGGTTGAAGGAAAAGAACAGGCCCCGTATCCGTTTGGGACTCGCCTTCGATGGAGGGGGCGTGCCAACGGGCGCGGTTGGGTTACCCACGTCTGTATTGATGATAATCCCGGAATAAGGGGACACGATCTCTGCTTTGACAAGACGTGCCAAGGAAACCGCTTCGCTAAACGCGCTGAGGTGGAACAATAAAAACGATTCGAGTAAAGGCTTGGCCGTGGTGTGACATCATGCCACGAAATACGTCAGCAGATTGAACGTGTGTAAATATTATTCTCTCTACGGTGGAATGTGGAATTTATTTTGCAGAGCCGGACACTATCCTGGTGTTCAAAATCTTCTATGGATTATTCGGAGGAGGAACCCGCCTTGCAATGCCGAAGACAATATGCACACCGGACTCGTCGTCATTGAAGCCTGGTTCAGGGGCTACTGAGGGAGTCCTGGACTAGGGGGTGTCCGGATAGCCGAACTATCATCATTGGCCAGACTCCAAGACTATGAAGATACAAGATTGAAGACTTCGTCCCGTGTCCGGATGGGACTTTCCTTGGCGTGGAAGGCAAGCTTGGCAATACAGATATGTAGATCTCCTACCATTGTAACCGACTCTGTGTAACCCTAGCCCTCTCTGGTGTCTATATAAACTGGAGGGTTTTAGTCTATAGGACGAACAACAATCATACCATAGGATAGCTTCTAGGGTTTAGCCCCCTTGATCTCGTTGTAGATCTACTCTTGTACTACCCATATCATCAATATCAATCAAGCAGGAGGAGGGTTTTACCTCCATCGAGAGGGCCCAAACCTGGGTAAAAACATCGTGTCCCTTGTCTCCTGTTACCATCCGCCTAGACGCACAGTTCGGGACCCCCTACCCGAGATCCGCCGGTTTTGACACCGACAGTCCCTCCCTCGCCCATGAGCGTGGCGGCTGGCAAGACTAGGAGAAGCTTTCGCTACACGCTCTCCCTCCCGCACGCGGTGGACATGCAGCAGTTCAATCGGTGTCAGATGGCCAGAAGCGTACTGTAGTACTCCTCCAGTGCAGTAGTACACCATCATTGTTCGACTTCCCGAAGAGGCGAAGAGCCAAGCGCAGCCCGGACGCTCGTGTGGCAGTTTCATGTGTAGAGTAGTCTAGATAGCGTGTACCGTGCCTGTAAGCTTAAAATCGTTGGGGTCGGCTCCATGCTATGTGGCCGTCTCGAAGTTTTTTTTAAATTAAAATAGTCTTCTGGCCCTACCTGTCACCCTGGTGATTGTAGTTTGCATGCTCATCTGGTCAAGACAGGAATATATATTTTAATTTGTTTTTTTAAAAGGGGGGACTCCCCGGCCTCTGCATCAGAACGATTCATACGGCCACATATATTTTAATTTGTGGTGGGTAAATGTTGGAGATTGCAGTAAATATATTGTACACTGCGGGTCTTTTAGCCAAGTTTAGAGGCAAGCATGTGGGGCCAGTGCTATGATGTGTCGCGTCAACTCATTGAACGAGGAGAAGCTTGATTTTACTACACGCCTTCTCCCTCGCCCATGCGCGCGGTTGCTCGCAAACGAGGACAGGCTTTTGCTTAGTAGTAGTACTTCTACAACAAGCTATCCGTCCCGCTCGCGGTGGACGAACATGCAGCAGTGGATTCGACACTGTAGAAGCAGTAGTAGTAACATCATTGTTCATCTTCTTGAAGAGGCGAAGAGCCAAGCGCAAACCGAACGTTGCAGTTGCGAACATTGGAGCACGCATATAGCCAGGCTCTTGCATGAGACAAAATTGCTATGTGAGCCCACTGTTGTACTAGTACATACAACTACTTGCTAGTATAGCCCTGTAAACCAGAAAGGAGTATTTGCCCTTCTAGAGATTTCAACAAGTGACTAGACTACACCGAGACGGAGTACATATGGAGCAAAATGAGTGAATCTGCACCGTAAATAAATACGTACTAGTTCTATCGTTTTCCTCTACGAGGTGCACAATATTGAGTATACTGACTAGTCTCTTTTTGACACGCATTTACGTTTTTTTTGACACAGTACAGACGCAAGCGCTCATATACACGTGCATACACTCACCCCTATGAATGCACACACGCACGGCACTATCATATTGAAATTTACAAAGTCACCATAGGCACCTCGTCGTCGACGGGTCCATAGGTGCTTGAATGCCAAGGAGGAAGAGAGTGGCGGTTCCTGAGACGTTGAACGGTCAATGATGCATCCTCAGTTACATGCAGAGGGAATTAATTGGAGAAGCAGACTAGAGCCAGCACGATGTGAATGCAACAGAGTTTCGACTCTCATATAATAAAGGCGCCCCACCACTGCAATCCATCTACTCCCAAGTCTCTGCACAACACTGCTCACTCCAATCCAAGACCAAGTGACCAGAAGCCACAAGCACCTATGGAGGCGATGGACGCGAGCGGCAGTCGGCTGTGCCAAATCATCCAAGGCGCCGGCCTGCGGCCCCGCACCGTGCAGTGTTTCTAGACGGTGCTGGCAACCGCAGGCATCGTAGCCCTTGCCGACGCCGGCTTCGCCTCTCGCATGGACGACATGATGGTCAACTCCATCCGCAAGTTCACCGCCGTCAAGAAGCGCGCGGACGACCTTGCCGTATTGCTCTAGCCCGCGCGCCCAGGCTCCTCATTGTCTGCCACCCTCATCGGCCTACATGGTGACGAACTCTTTCAAGCCCTGGTGGCCCTGCAGGTGCCGGAGGTCGCGACGAAGAATGTGCACCTTGAGGCCGCGCTCGCCGTGCAGCGCCTCGCCATGCAAGAAACTGTCGACCTGCACATCCACGTCTACGAGGAAATCGTCTACATAGGCCACTACAAGGCAAGCGAGGACAGAAAGACGTTGGCCTTCTTCCGGCGGCTGGAATCTTTGGACGCCATTGTTCAGAAGCACGTCGACCTGGCCACGGAAGCCGCTGCTACTTAGGCGCCGTTTGGTGGGCCGGCGCCCTGAGTCGAGGAGGTGGACGTCCTCGATGGATGCATCTCTTCTTCTTGCCTCCTGTAACTAGCACTGCATCGCCTCGTGGCCTTAATTTTTTATTAGTATAGTACTCCCTCCGTTCCCAAATATAAGTCTTTCTAAAGATTCCAGCAAGTGACTACTACATACGGAGCAAAATGAGTGAATCTACACTCTAAACTATGTCTTCATACATCTGTATGCTGTATTCCATTTGAAGTAGTATCTAAAAAGGCTTATATTTATGAATGGAGGGAGTATATGGAATTTTTTTATTCCAGTCGTAACGTTTTCACTGTGAGGTGGGGCCATAGTTGAGCAAACCCACCCACCCACCGGGCGTCGCCCGAGTTTAGAGTTAGAAGAGAGAAACGAGGGAGGAGAGCTAGCTGTAGCACGGACGCTGTTGTCAGATGGGACTCGTGTTTATAGAATAGGAGTACTGAGCACTCGTGCCTCTTTTTTTTGAGGGAAAATTTAGTCGTATGTCTAGTACCACATGTTGGGTGTGTGCGACCTATAGCTGTCATCACTTTAGGTCTACTTTTCAAACCGTGGCTACGCTTCACAGTACATATTTTTTCACGCATTTGTCCTCCTATATGTACTCCTCGGCTATTTCCAAGTGCTCCCATTCGCCTACATGTGGGACATAGAGCATCTGGGTCATAGTGCATGCACGACTCGGAGCATATGCCGGGGTACTTTACATTTCAGACCTCATGAATTACATGCAAACCCCCCGTAGAAGAATAAATAAATCAATGAATTACTACATGAAACCGGATTATTTTCGTGGAAACCGGAGCACGTTCATTAAATTTTGGACATAACACGTTTATAAAAAATAACTGGACCTTAACCAGTCTAAGGGCCTCTTTGATTTTTCCCGAAAAAAGGGCCTCTTTGATTCGCAGGATACTGAAAACACAGGAATGGGGAAAGTATGATGGCGATGAACCGAGACGAGGAGAACTCTAACTCAGTTAGAGGTTAGAGTTAGATTCTAACCCTGAACTAACTCTAAACCAAAGAGGTGTATGGATGGCAGGGTTAGATTGACAATAAATGCTCTATCACAATCATTTGACTACTTTGGACCCTATTTTTAGTCAGACTAAAATAAGTCCCTTGGATCCAAGCACCCTCTTGGTGTGGCCGGCTCTTCTGTGGCCTCCTCCCGCTCACAATTTACATAAACGAACCATCTATACAAATCAAGCATGCAAAACATGATAATTTTTACTTTGTCCATACAAATGAGATATCGCACTTAAACATACAAGTCGTCAATCAAACTTCACAAAATAAAAAAACACTTCATGAAACAAAGAATGAGCTAACTCATCACGGAAGTCGTTCACGATAGGGAGGGAGCCCGGAGCCCCTCACGCACCGAGGAAGGAGCTCGCCATCGTTGCTCTGGAGGAAGGCTCTGTAGAGCCCAAGCCCCGGGAACCCCTCCGACGCCGGCCCTTGCGAGTTCAGGTCGACACTGGCATGGGTAGCAGGGCCGCTTGCCGCCGACTGGGAACTTAATCTTTGGGCCTCTAGAAATAACGCAAGCCTGTAACTAAAATACCTAGAAAGGTGAACTGAATCTTTGGGCCTCTAGAAATAATGCAAGCCTGAAACTGAAATACCTAGAAAGGTGAACTGAATCTTTGGGCCTCTAGAAATAATGCAAGCCTGAAACTTAAATACCTAGAAAGGTGAACTGAATCTTTGGGCCTCTAGAAATAATGTAAGCCTGAAACTAAAATACCTAGAAAGGTGAACTGAATCTTTGGGCCTCTAGAAATAATGCAAGCCTGAAACTCAAATACCTAGAAAGGTGAACTGAATCTTTGGGCCTCTAGAAATAATGCAAGCCTGAAACTCAAATACCTAGAAAGGTGAACTGAATCTTTGGGCCTCTAGAAACAAAGCAAGCCTGAAATTGAAATACCAAGAAAGGTGAACTGAATCTTTGGGCCTGTACAAATAATGCAAGCCTGAAATTGAAATACCTAAAAAGGTAACCTGAATCTTTGGGCCTCTAGAAAGATTTATTACCTCCTCAAGCAGCATCAAACAATTCCATGCATGCACCACAAATCTATAGCAAGTTTGATTAGGATCTAATTTTCCAAATCAGAATTAGCGCTAGAGCAAGCAAGATCAATGATATGGCTGTGAGGCAGAGAAGGAACGAACAAACTCACCCCTCTCGCGACCTCCCTGGTAGATGCGTCGCCGCCGCGCACGACAGAGGGAGAAAAACGACTGGTGAAGGGGGAGCGGGCGACCTTCAAAGGTCGGAGGGAGAGGGCGGCCGGAGTAGGGCGGCAGAGGCCGGAAGGAGAGGGCGACCGGAGGAGAGAAAGGGCGAGCGACGCTTGGGCGGGCGGGCCTATGGGGAACAGAGAGGAGTCGTGCGAGAGGGGGGGAGCGATCTGGTGCGGGCAGGTGAGATTTTTTTTGGGGAACGATCTGGTGCGGGCAGTTGAGATTTTTTTAGTTTTCTTTTAGTGGTCCTAGGATAACTAACCCAATTAGGACCTCTCCATCGGGCTAGTTTTTTTAGCTGGGTTAGAGCAAACTAGCTCAAACTAACCCCTCTTATTTCAATAATTTGAGGCTATTTCAACCCAAACTAGCTCTAACTCAGGGATCCAAACAAAGAGGAGTGTTACTGTACATGCTACAGTGTGGACCGTAGCACATTGTTTTTTATGGCCATATCACCACATTGGCCCTGTTTGGATACTATAACACAGTTAAAGTTAGAGTTATTTTCTAACCTACTCTAACCCAAATAAGCACCTCCCCACTGGGATAGTTGAGTTAGATGGAACTAACCCACTCTAACCCTCCCTGTTTGGATACTTTTGGGTTATTTGAGCCCCAACTAACCCAAACTAGCTCTAACTCCATGATCCAAACAGGGCCATTATTTTCTACTGCTGGTTCACTAGGCTACCATGGTTCGCACGGCTGGTTCACTGGGCTGCCGTGGTTCGCACTCCTCCAACCTGAGTAGTACTCCCTTCGTTCCTAAATATAAGTCTTCGTAGATATTTCACTGTGGACCACATACGGATGTATATAGATGCATTTTATGTGTAGATTCACTCATTTTTCTCCGTATGTGGTCCATAGTGAAATCTCTTCAAAGACTTATATTTAGGAACGGAGGGAGTAGTATAGTACTAGTATATACCGCATCATTCTTTGCTCTTTCTTACTATTCCGACATGTGGGAGAGCCAGCATCTTGGTCGACGTGTCATGCACCAGATTAGAGCGCGGAGCGGAAGGGGGGCATCACCCCTGTCGGAGCGCCAGTAATTCATGACTATAGTGAGTGGTCATATCACAAGTCTTTCCAACAGTAACGTGCCGTCAAATCGCATAGCCCCACTCGCTCACCCTCCTCGCCTCTCTGTCAAACCGCCTACCCAAAAACTGCCACGTGTACTGCCCGGGAAAAGCCCCGCCCTCAACTTTTAACTACGCGAAAATAGTTCGAGCTTGTTCGTTCTATATAAATACAGTACTTACTGTATGTTTATTCACCCGTGGGGTTGTTCAATGAATGGTGGGGTGGGGAGCACAAGTGAACACTGTAGTAGTAAGTAGGAGTCGTAGAGTAGTCACCTTAAATAGAGAGTTTCTTTTCTTTAATGCCACGTACACAAATTGAAACGCTGGTTGTGGAGAGAAAAAACATAATCACTCCACTATATATGGACACATGGGCCTGAGCGCTTGCTTTACTAGGGTTGCTCTCTTCATTCTCTCATCCTCTCCAGATATAAACAAGACAGCAGTAGCGACATTTTCTCTCTGCTCACCGCTGGTCACAGATCCGGCCGGATCCCTTCGGCCAGTGTGTGTAGAGGACTAAAAGGTGCATCATTCACGCGGTCATCGCCGCCGAGGGAGGAAACCCTTAGCTGCCGGAGGGGCCCGATCCTCTGCCCGTGCCGTTCTCTCCGACACAGCGCCGGCTCGGGAGGTCCTCCGACCCTTCTTCCTCCCTGTCGTATTGTCCGCAGATCCGACCTGCCGCCGCCGACACCCCGGCGACCCTCAGGTATAAGTTCTTCGAAAGCGGCCTTGCTCTACTGCCCCAGCTCCCCACATGTCTTCATGTGCATCTTTTTCTACTCCCATCAGCTCTTCCAAAGCCACCTAAATTTTTAGTATTATTAGAGGTAAAGCTACTTCATGCATTCGAATCTAGGGCTTTATTCAAACAACGAAAAAAGGGGGGAAGTTGTAGCATGAATCTAGGACTTGATTCAAAGAGAAAATAATATGGTGAAAGTAGTAGAGACCGGATACCCAACCGGTCTCTTGGTTGAAAAGGGAAATAATGGGAAAATGCAGTACAAACTGGATAAGGAACAGATCTATTATTGGTTGAAAAATGGATAGAAAGTGGCGGCTGGTGGACAAGTCAACAGAGTATGTCCAGGATTAGATTTGCTGCCATCACATAGTAAAAGGTCTCTAGGATTAGATTTGTTGCCCTCACATAGTAAAAGGTCTCAGGATTAGATTTGCTGCCTCACATAGTAAAAGGTCTCCAGGATTAAATTTGCTGCCCTCACATAGTAAAAGGTCTCCAGGATTAGGTTTGCTGCCCTCACATAGCGTGAACAAGCTCGGCATCACCACTTTATGCCTTCTTGTAGGTACATTGTGCTGATGCGTCCACTGTCGCATGTCCTTATACCAACCTTTTGCTATTTTTTGCGGGTAAACCAACCTTTTGCTGTAAGGGCGCATGTAAAATGAAGCGATCACACTGTTACCTTAGGGACATGTCTAACCAGTGTTATTGTTAATCTAATGCCTCTAGTGATAAGATGCAATTAAACTGTGTTACAAATGGCACTCCTGCTGTTTTCCCCTGTATGATAAGTAAGTTGCTCCTTTACGCTGCTGAGTGTCCTGGTCCCCACGGTCCCATGCCCTTAAACAAACTCTTTAGCTGATGTTGATTTACTGTGTTTGGTAAACAAGCAATGCCACCATTAAAGTAATCCCATATCTGAGGAATCTCATTGTTGATCGTAATGCTTCTGGTAACATGAAGCATTGCTGACGTTTTAAAATTTCTACTGTCCTTGCGTGATTGCCATGAACATAATTAAGATGCTTCTTTTCATTTTGTATATGTTTCGTATATTCTTATTGACCAGCAACTGTTTACTTTCTATCATTTTGTGCAGATAGGGATATCCATTTCACCTTGTTGCTATTGTGACCTTTTGGTGAACTGCACGAAACACTTTTTTTTGGAATGAGTGTCTTGTTCAGTTCAACTAAAATGTCACATGGGCAACATCTCTCAATTTTGGCGGAACTGCACAAAATGGTTCAACTAAAGTGAAACCATGCTCTCCTGTCTCCTTGTTTGTGCTATGCAAACATGCTATGCAAACAGGAATACTCTACTACAGATGTTGTGACGGTCAAGAGCATTCGCCAAGTTCTTCGATTGTATGACATGGCTAGCCAAGATGGATTTAATCCTGATATTCACTTTATCAAAAGGCTCTAATGGGTTGGTTCTGAATCTTGCAAGCTGGCAATCAGTGAGATGTGTAGGCATCTTTGTTGTACTTATTATTTGAATCTTATTTGTTGGTTCTGAATCTTGCAAGCTGGGAATCAATGTGACGTGTAGGCATCTTTGTTGTACTTATTATTTGGATCTTATTTGTTGGTTCTGAATCTTGCAAGCTGGGAATCAATGAGATGTGTAGGCATCTTTGTTGTACTTATTATTTGGATCTTATTTGTTGGTTCTGAATCTTGAAAGCTGGGAAACACGGCATGATGATGCAGAGGACAGCAACCATAACAAACAGTTCAAACTTTGTAGTATTATCTTTGTGAAAGTGCGACAAATGTGTTGATCGTGTGCGTCCTGAGAATAATAATTCTAAGTGAATGTTGATCTCGTGGCACTGATAGAACGAGCCAATGCATTGCTTGTTTTAATTATAAATTTCTATTAAAGCTAATTAAATTTAAGTAAAGTGACCACTAACTCCTGTTATTACAATACCAATACAGACCCGCTCGTGAACCGACGTGTGGCCGGAGTAGGTTTCTTAATGGAGGCGTTTGAATGCACCGAGGGTGCATCTTCTGCCGGGCGTGCAGCGAACAAGGGAGGGGTAGTAACTATTGTCGCCTGTACACACTCAGCTTACTATTGAATCCAGTTCCCCAAGAGCTGAAAAATGAACCGCCGCCGCCGCCTACACACTCGTTCACTCGAAGAGACTCCAATGGCGATCTGAGGGGTGAGCCTGCTGGATATGGACTTCAGCAAGGAGTTAGTTCGCCGTTCCATCCTATGGCTGCACCAAGTTGAATGTGATGTACACCAATAATACGGACTCGGTGAAGCTCTTGAAGGAAATATGCCCTAGAGGCAATAATAAAGTTATTATTTATTTCCTTATTTCATGATAAATGTTTAATATTCATGCTAGAATTGTATTAACCGGAAACATAATACATGTGTGAATACATAGACAAACATAGTGTCACTAGTATGCCTCTACTTGACTAGCTCGTTAATCAAAGATGGTTAAGTTTCCTAACCATAGACATGAGTTGTCATTTGATTAACGGGATCACATCATTAGGAGAATGATGTGATTGACTTGACCCATTCCGTTAGCTTAGCACTTGATCATTTAGTATGTTGCTATTACTTTCTTCATGACTTATACATGTTCCTATGACTATGAGATTATGCAACTCCCGTTTACCGGAGGAACACTTTGTGTGCTACCAAACGTCACAACGTAACTGGGTGATTATAAAGGTGCTCTACAGTTGTATCCGAAGGTACTTGTTGGGTTGGTGTATTTCGAGATTAGGATTTGTCACTTCGATTGTCGGAGAGGTATCTCTGGGCCCTCTCGGTAATACACATCACTTAAGCCTTGCAAGCATTACAACTAATGAGTTAGTTGTGAGATGATGTATTACGGAACGAGTAAAGAGACTTGCCGGTAACAAGATTGAACTAGGTATTGAGATACCGACGATCGAATCTCGGGCAAGTAACATACCGATGACAAAGGGAACAACGTATGTTGTTATGCGGTTTGACCGATAAAGATCTTCGTAGAATATGTGGGAGCCAATATGGGCATCCAGGTCCCGCTATTGGTTATTGACCGGAAACGAGTCTCGGTCATGTCTACATAGTTCTCGAACCCGTAGGGTCCGCACGCTTAACGTTTCGTTGACGATATAGTATTATATGAGTTATGTATGTTGGTAACCGAATGTTGTTCGGAGTCCCGGATGAGATCATGGACATGACGAGGAACTCCGGAATGGTCCGGAGATAAAGTTTGATATATGGGATAATAGTGTTTGATCTCCGGAAGGGTTCCGGAATTCACCGGAAGGGCTTCCGGATGTATCCCGAAATGTTTGGGTACGAGAACACATTATTTGGGTCAAAGGGGAAAGCCCAGGGGTTTTTGGAAAGCGCAAAAGAAAGTTTTGCGGAGTCCAGGGGCCAGACGCCAGGGTCACTGGCGTCTAGGTTCAGACACCGGGAACCTGGCGTCTGGCCCTGGAGTCCGAGAAGGACTCTTGCCTTTCGGGTGAAACCGACTTTGTGGAGGCTTTTACTCCAAGTTTCGACCCCAAGGCTCAACATATAAATAGAGGGGCAGGGCTAGCACCAAAGACACATCAAGAAACACCAGGCCGTGTGCCGGCAACCCCGTCCCCTCTAGTTTATCCTCCGTCATAGTTTCCGTAGTGCTTAGGCGAAGCCCTGCGGAGATTGTTTTTCACCAACACCGTCACCACGCTGTCGTGCTGCCGAAACTCATCTACTACTTTGCCCGTCTTGCTGGATCGAGAAGGCGAGGACGTCATCGAGCTGAAAGTGTGCAGAACTCGGAGGTGCCGTGCGTTCAATACTTGGATAGGTCGGATCGTGAAGACGTACGACTACATCAACCGCGTTGATAAACGCTTCCGCTTAGCGATCTTCAAGGGTATGAAGATACAATCCCCCTCTCGTTGCTATACATCACCATGATCTTGCGTGTGCGTAGGAAATTTTTTGAAATTACTACGTTCCCCAACAGTGGCATCCGAGCCTAGGTTTTATGCGTTGATGTTATATGCACGAGTAGAACACAAGTGAGTTGTGGGCGATACAAGTCATGCTGCTTACCAGCATGTCATACTTTGGTTCAGCGGTATTGTTGGATGAAGCGGCCCAGACCGACATTACGCGTACGCTTACGCGAGCCTGGTTTTACCGCCGTGCTTTGCACACAGGTGACTAGCGGGTGTCTGTTTCTCCAACTTTAGTTGAACCGAGTGTGGCTACGCCCAGTCCTTGCGAAGGTTAAAACAACACTAACTTGACGAACTATCGTTGTGATTTTGATGCGTAGGTAAGAATGGTTCTTGCTCAGCCCGTAGCAGCCACGTAAAATTTGCAACAACAAAGTAGAGGACATCTAACTTGTTTTTGCAGGGCATGTTGTGATGTGATATGGTCAAGACGTGATGCTATATTTTATTGTATGAGATGATCATGTTTTGTAACTGAAGTTATCGGCAACTAGCAGGAGCCATATGGTTGTCGCTTTATTGTATGAAATGCAAATGCCCTGTAATTGCTTTACTTTATCACTAAGCGGTAGCTATAGTCGTAGAAGCAATAGATGGCGTAACAACAACGATGCTACGATGGAGATCAAGGTGTCGCGCTGGTGACGATGGTGATCACGATGGTGCTTCGGAGATGGAGATCACAAGCACAAGATGATGATGGCCATGTCATATCACTTATATTGATTGCATGTGATGTTTATCCTTTATGCATCTTATCTTGCTTTGATTGACGGTAGCATTTTAAGATGATCTCTCACTAAAATTATCAAGAAGTGTTCTCCCTGAGTATGCACCGTTGCGAAAGTTCTTTGTGCTGAGACACCACGTGATGATCGGGTGTGATAGGCTCTACGTTCAAATACAACGGGTGCAAAACAGTTGCACACGCGGAATACTCAGGTTAAACTTGACGAGCCTAGCATATAACAGATATGGCCTCGGAACACGGAGACCGAAAGGTCGAGCGTGAATCATATAGTAGATATGATCAACATATTGATGTTCACCGTTGAAACTACTCCATCTCACGTGACGATCGGACATGGTGTAGTTGATATGGATCACGTAATCACTTAGAGGATTAGAGGGATGTCTATCTAAGTGGGAGTTCTTAAGTAATATGATTAATTGAACTTAAATTTATCATGAACTTAGTCCTGGTAGTATTTTGCAAATTATGTTGTAGATCGATAGCTCGCGTTGTTGCTTTCATGTGTTTATTTTGATATGTTCCTAGAGAAAACTGTGTTGAAAAATGTTAGTAGCAATGATGTGGGTTGGATCCGTGATCGGAGGTTTATCCTCATTGCTGCACAGAAGAATTATGTCCTTGATGCACCGCTAGGTGACAAACCTATTACAGGAGCAGATGCAGACGTTATGAACGTTTGGCTAGCTCAATATGATGACTACTTGATATTTTAGTGCACCATGCTTAACGGCTTAGAATTGGGACTTCAAAGACGTTTTGAACGTCATGGACCATATGAGATGTTCCAGGAATTGAATTTAATATTTCAAGCAAATACCCGAGTTGAGAGATATGAAGTCTCCAACAAGTTCTATAGCTAAAGGATGGAGGAGAATCGCTCAACTAGTGAGCAAGTGCTCAGATTGTCTGGGTACTACAATCGCTTGAATCAAGTGGGATTTAATCTTCCAGATAAGATAGTGATTGACAGAATTCTCTAGTCACCACCACCAAGTTAGTAGAACTTCGTGATGAACTATAATATGCAAGGGATGATGAAAACAATTCCCAAGCTCTTCACGATGCAATAATCGGCGAAGGTAGAAATCAAAGAAAAACATCAAAGTGTTGATGGTGGACAAGATCACTAGTTTCAAGAAAAAGGGCAAAGGGAAGAAGGGGAACTTCAAGAAGAACAGCTAGCAAGTTGCTGCTCAAGTGAAGAAGCCCAAGTCTGGACCTAAGCCTAAGACTAAGTGATTCTACTGCAAAGGGACTGGTCACTAGAAGTGGAACTAACCCAAGTATTTGGCGGATAAGAAGGTTGTCAAAGTGAACATAGGTATATTTGATATACATGTTATTGATGTGTGCTTTGCTAGTGTTTATAGCAACCCCTTGGTATTTGATACTGGTTCAGTTGCTAAGAGTAGTAACTCGAGACGGGAGTTGCATAATAAACAGAAACTAGTTGAGGGTGAGGTGACGATGTGTGTTGGAAGTAGTTCCAAGATTGATATGATCATCATCGCACACTCCCTATACTTTCGGGATTAGTGTAGAACCTAAATAAGTGTTATTTGGCATTTGCGTTGAGCATGAATATGATTTGATCATGTTTATTGCAATACGATTATTGATTTAAAATCAGAGAATCATTGTTGTTCTGTTTAAATGAATAAAACCTTCAATGGTCATACACCCAATGAAAATAGTTTGTTGGATCTCGATCATAGTGATACACATATTCATAATATTGATGCCAAAAGATGCAAAGTTAATAATGATAGTGCAACTTATTTGTGGCACTGCCGTTTGGGTCATATCGGTGTAAAGCGCATGAAGAAACTCCATAAAGATGGATTTTCGGAATCACTTGGTTATGAATCATTTGATGCTTGCGAACCGTGCCTTTTGGGCAAGATGACTAAAACTCCGTTCTCCGGAACAATGGAACAAGCTACTGACTTATTGGAAATAATACATACCGATGTATGCGATCCAATGAGTGTTGATGTTCGTGGAAAGTATCGTTATTTTCTAACCTTCACAAGATGATTTGAGCAGATATGGGTATATCTACTTGATGAACATAAGTCTGAAATAGTTGAAAGGTTCAAAGAATTTCAGAGTGAAGTGGAAAAATCATCGTAACAAGAAAATAAAGTTTCTGCGATCTGATTGCGGAGACGAATATTTGAGTTACGAGTTTGGTCATCAATGAAAACAATGTGGAATAGTTTCACAACTCACGCCACCTGGAACACCACAACGTTATGGTGTGTCCGAACGTCGTAACCGCACTTTATTGGATATGGTGCGATCTATGATGTCTCTTACTGATTTACCACTATTGTTTTGGGGTTATGCATTAGAGACAGCTGCATTCACGTTAAAAGGGCACCATCTAAATCCGTTGAGACGACACCATATGAACTGTGGTTTAGCAAGAAACCCAAGTTGTCGCTTCTTAAAGTTTGGGGCTGCGATGCTTATGTGAAAAAGTTTCAACCTGATAAGCTCGAACCCAAATTGGAGAAGTGCGTCTTCATAGAATACCCAAAGGTAACTATTGGGTACACCTTCTATCACAGATCCGAAGGCAAATTATTCGTTGCTAAGATGGATCCTTTCTAGAGAAGAAGTTTCTCTCGAAAGAAGTGAGTGGGAGGAAAGTAGAGCTTGATAAGGTAATTGTACCTTCTCCCGAATTGGAAAATAGTTCATCACTGAAATCAGTTCCAGTGATTCCTATACCAATTAGTGAGGAAGCTAATGATGATGATCATGAAACTTCAGATCAAGTTACTACAGAACCTCGTAGGTCTTCTAGAGTACGGTCCGCACCACTGTGGTATGGTAATCCTGTTCTGAAAGTCATGTTACTAGACCATGATAAACCTAAGAACTATGAGGAAGCGATGATGAGCCCAGATTCTGCAAAATGGCTGGGGGCCATGAAATCTGAGATAGGATCCATGTATGAGAACAAAGTGTGGACTTTGGTGGACTTGCCCGATGATCAGCAAACCATAAGAAATAAATGGATCTTCAAGAGGAAGACAGACGTTGATAGTAGTGTTACTATCTACAAAGCTCGACTTGTCGCAAAAAGGTTTATGACAATTTCAAGGTGTTGATTACAATGAGATTTTCTCAACTGTAGCGATGCTTAAGTCTGTCCGAATCATGTTAGCAATTGCCACATTTTATGAAATCTGGCAAATGGATGTCAAAACTGTATTCCTTAATGGTTTTCTTAAAGAAGAGTTGTATATGATACAACCAGAAGGTTTTGTTAATCCTAAAGGTGCTAACAAAATGTGCAAGTTCCAGCAATCCATCTATGGACTGGTGCAAGCACCTCAGAGTTGGAATATACGCTTTGATAAGTTGATCAAAGCATATAGTTTTGTACAGACTTACGGTGAAGCCTGTATTTACAAGAAAGTGAGTGGGAGCACTACAGCATTTCTGATAAGTATATGTGAATGACATATTATTGATCGGAAATAATGTAGAATTATTCTGCAAAGCATAAAGGAGTGTTTGAAAGAAGTTCTTTAAAAGAAAGACTTCAGTAAAGCTACTTACATATTGAGCATCAAGATCTATTGAGATAGATCAAGACGCTTGATAAGATTTTCAATGAGTACATACCTTGACAAGATTTTGAAGTAGTTCAAAATGGAACAGTCAAAGAAAGAGTTCTTGCCTGTGTTGCAAAGGTATGAAATTGAGTAAGACTCAAATCCCGACCACAGCAGAAAATAGAAAGAGAATGAAAGTCATTCCCTATGCCTCAGTCATAGGTTCTATAAAGTATGCTATGCTATGTACCAGACCTATTGTATACTTTGCCCTGGTTTGGCAAGGGAGTACAATAGTGATCTAGGAGTAGATCACTGGACATTGGTCAAAATTATCCTTAGTGGAATGAGGATATGTTTCTCGATTATGGAGGTGACAAGAGGTTCGTCGTAAAGGGTTACGTCGATGCAAGTTTTGGCACTGATCCAGATGACTCTAAGTCTTAATCTAGATACATATTGAAAGTGGGAGCAATTAGCTAGAGTAGCTCCGTGCAGAGCATTGTAGACATAGAATATTTTGCAAAATACATACGGCTCTGAATGTGACAGACTCGTTGACTAAACTTCTCTCACAAGCAAAACATGATCACACCTTAGTACTCTTTGGGTGTTAATCACATAGCGATGTGAACTAGATTATTGACTCTAGTAAACCCTTTGGGTGTTGATCACATGACGATGTGAACTATGGGTGTTAATCACATACAGATGTGAATATTAGTGTTACATCACATGGCGATGTGAACTAGATTATTGACTCTAGTGCAAGTGGGAGACTGAAGGAAATATGCCCTAGAGGCAATAATAAAGTTATTATTTATTTCCTTATTTCATTATAAATGTTTATTATTCATGCTAGAATTGTATTAACCGGAAACATAATACATGTGTGAATACATAGACAAACATAGTGTCACTAGTATGCCTCTACTTGACTAGCTCGTTAATCAAAGATGGTTAAGTTTCCTAACCATAGACATGAGTTGTCATTTGATTAATGGGATCACATCATTAGGAGAATGATGTGATTGACTTGACCCATTCCGTTAGCTTAGCACTTGATCGTTTAGTATGTTGCTATTGCTTTCTTCATGACTTATAGATGTTCCTATGACTATGAGATTATGCAACTCCCGTTTACCGGAGGAACACTTTGTGTGCTACCAAACGTCATAACGTAACTGGGTGATTATAAAGGTGCTCTACAGTTGTATCCGAAGGTACTTGTTGGGTTGGCGTATTTCGAGATTAGGATTTGTCACTCCGATTGTCGGAGAGGTATCTCTGGGCCCTCTCGGTAATACACATCACTTAAGCCTTGCAAGCATTACAACTAATGAGTTAGTTGTGAGATGATGTATTACGGAACGAGTAAAGAGACTTGCCGGTAACAAGATTGAACTAGGTATTGAGATACCGACGATCGAATCTCGGGCAAGTAACATACCGATGACAAAGGGAACAACGTATGTTGTTATGCAGTTTGACCGATAAAGATCTTCGTAGAATATGTGGGAGCCAATATGGGCATCCAGGTCCCGCTATTGGTTATTGACCAGAAACGAGTCTCGGTCATGTCTACATAGTTCTCGAACCCGTAGGGTCCGCACGCTTAACGTTTCGTTGATGATATAGTATTATATGAGTTATGTATGTTGGTAACCGAATGTTGTTCGGAGTCCCGGATGAGATCATGGACATGACGAGGAACTCCGGAATGGTCCGGAGATAAAGTTTGATATATGGGATAATAGTGTTTGATCTCCGGAAGGGTTCCGGAATTCACCAGAAGGGTTTCCGGATGTATCCCGAAATATTTGGGTATGAGAACACGTTATTTGGGCCAAAGGGGAAAGCCCACAAGGTTTTTGGAAAGCGCAAAAGAAAGTTTTGCGGAGTCCAGGGGCCGGACTCCAGGGTCACTGGCGTCTGGGTCCAGACGCCGGGAAGCCTGACGTCTGGCCCTGGAGTCCGATAAGGATTCTTGCCTTTCGGGTGAAACTGACTTTGTGGAGGCTTTTACTCCAAGTTTCGACCCCAAGGCTCAACATTTAAATAGAGGGGCAGGGCTAGCACCAAAGACACATCAAGAAACACCAAGCCGTGTGCCGGCAACCCCGTCCCCTCTAGTTTATATAGTTTCCGTAGTGCTTAGCCGAAGCCCTGCGGAGATTGTTCTTCACCAACACCGTCACCACGCCGTCATGCTGCGGAACTCATCTACTACTTCGCCCGTCTTGCTGGATCGAGAAGGCGAGGACATCATCGAGCTGAACGTGTGCAGAACTCGGAGGTGCCATGCGTTCGGTACTTGGATCGGTCGGATCGTGAAGACGTACGACTACATCAACCGCGTTGATAAACGCTTCCGCTTAGCGATCTTCAAGGTTATGAAGATACAATCCCCCTCTCGTTGCTATACATCACCATGATCTTGCGTGTGCGTAGGAATTTTTTTGAAATTACTACGTTCCCCAACAGCTCTGCCTCGCCTCAGTCCTATGGCTGCACCAGGTTCTGGAGCATTCGCCCGTTTCATTGGCAGCGCCGACTGCACCTTCGCTACAGTGGAGAGAAGGAAGAACACGACGATTCGGCCATCTGGTGTAACAAGCTTGTCGACATCCAGAAGCAATACAATATCATCAGCAACGGGCAAGAGAAGGACTCCGTGGTTGACCTCGCTGAGACCATCATTGACCCCTGATACGCCAACATGAAAGAAGACGACCTGCACACGTGGGAGGTACCTCTGAATCTAGCCTACATAACCTACGCAGCCAAGGACGCATACGCATGCTACGACATGTACAGGCAGATCTTGGACATGTGGGCATGTCTGCTTCCCATAACCGACGAGTACACAGACAGCCGCAGCGTCATGATCAAGCGTGCCAGGAAGGTCTAGATGTTGTACTTTATCTGTTTATAAGCACCTTTATCATCTGAGTGTTTCATGCATTAGCCTATGTGTCGTAATTATCTGTTTTGTCTGAAATATTTCTTTTAAGAACCCATTAACCTGATTGCTTTTTTAGTGGCTATTTTCTAATGTATGTAAACTAGTTCACTTGTCCGTAAAAAAAACTAGTTCACTTGGCTGCCGTGCTTTGAATCTCCTTCCTCCCAACATACTCCTCTCCTCAGGTGGACCCAGCAGGTCTCTAAATTTTCTCCCACTTTCTTTTTCGATGTAAACTGAGTTTTCTCCCAGTACTTTCCCCTAGAACCAACTCAACTGTCCCACGTCTAGCCTAAAAATAATAACACCCCACGTACTATTAACTCATCAAATTAAAATGATATTTTATTTCGTAAGTTGAAAGTGCTTACAAAATAATAATAATAATTGTTTATATATAACTTGCCAAGTTAACTCCTAGTGATTGCGTACATAAGCTTGCAAAGATTTTACTGACGTGCAATCATGTGTTTATGTTTTTATAACATTTCTCCGTCTAGCCCAACATGATATTTTCACCCAGTCTAGCAAGTCCGTGGATTTAGAGAAAAATGCAAATGGGATTTAAACGGGCTGCATAGATGCTAAATCATTGTTTCACCCAGCCCACCAAATGGACTAAAAAAATAAATGGACTGGCTGATATGTGGGCCAGTAGGTCGAAGCCTAAGAAGGCGTTGGATTTACATCCAACGGCCGGCATTCTTCTTCAATCTCTCATCTTCTTCCCCCAGCGCTGCAGGAACCGCCTGCTCTAGCCTTCGGCGTCCAACGGCGTTGTTTTGCGCTCCTCAGCGAAACGCTACCCCGCCGACAGCCAGGCCATCCCTCCACTCCGCACCTCCTGTTATTCTCTGCCGAGTGTAGGCCCACCCCGCACCCGAACCAGTCAAGTTTCCCACTCCTCTCCGTCTGCGACTCCACTGCCGCGTCTTCCCCATCTCCGGGTCGTTCCAGTCTGGGGCCTTGCCGTTGTCCACCGCCTCGGTGCGCTCGGCGCGGCGTGGTCAACATACGAGAGTCATCGGAAGAGGACTGTACGTGGAGAGCCTAACGGCTGGGACCCACGAGGTCCATGGTCGCACGCAAGGAAAATTCCTCCTTATTACGCACTGTACGTGCACTGTACGTGGGAAGGGCTTCTGTATTTCGCAAAAAAATGTTCCCCCCCCGCTGACAGGTCGGACCCACCAGCTATATCTTCACACGCAAGGAAGTGCCTCCTTATTACGCACCAAAAAATGAATACCCCTGCTAGCTGGGACCCACCATAGTGGGTGGGTGACTTGTGGGCCTACTAAGTTGACGAGGACGGAGGGCTTTGTAAACTTAGTCAATATGAATGATTCTAGCTCCAGTGACCGTACGATGTCCATCCAACGGCCATAGTGCTTCTTCAACCTTTGGTGTTCTTGCTCCAGCCGCCCAAAGCAGCGCCGGTCGTGCCGCGTGCTCCTGCCTCTCGTGGCCGGCTGTGACGCCGCGGAGGACTCACCGCCCCTACTACTCCCATCGCTGGCCCAGGGTATCCCTCTACTCACCCACACCCCCTGTTATTCTGTGGCGACAGCAGCCTCACGCCGCAGCCAAACCAGTGAACCCTCGTACTCCTCTCCGCGTGGGCATCCACTACCGCATCTTCCCCGGCTCCGCGTCGTCCCCTTCCTTGGCCTCGCTGTCGTCCACCGCCTTGGTGCTCTCGGCGCGGCGTGGTCAATGTGGTCAACGACCGACTTTCATCGGAAGAGTACTGTACGTGGAGAGGCTGACAGCTGGGTCCAAGCCCACAGCCCAGTTTTTTTGTGATTTGCCAAGTAAGTCGCTTTGTCGGGCCTGTTGGGCTGCAAATCTTTCAAGACGAGGAGAGCTTCATTCGGCTGGCCGAGAAAATGGCCTATCAGTAATGAGAAATGGGATGTACATTTTAAAACACATCAAACCGGCAATTAGTTTCAAATATCTTTTTTTCATTTCGAGATTTTAAATTACATTAATTTTTACGCATGGATAATTTGTTGGATTTTATATTGATATACATTTATTTTTAATATCAGTTTGAATGTGAGTCAAAATTTCGGGATTAAAAACAGTTCGGACCGCACCGAAATATGCAAAATTTCGTATAATTTTTTAACCGTGGCCACAATATGGGCTGTAATGCTAACAAAAAGAATATGGGCTCCAAAAAAAACCTTAAGAATTAGCAAATGGGCTGTAAATTATTAGAAATAATGGCAGATGGGCTGTATGTTATTTTCCATAGATTTGAGGCTTTCCTAAAAAAAAGGTTGACGCACAAGCAGTGACTGTTGGATGGCCATCCAATGGCCGTCGTGCTTCTTCAATCTCTGCTCTTCCTGCTCCAGCCGCTCAAACAAGCGCCGGCGGGACTGCCTGCTCCCTCCTCCCCGCGGCCGGCTGTGCTGCCGCGCAGGCCTCACCGCCCCATCGTACTCCCATCGCTGGCCTAGCCATCCCTCTACTCACCCACACCTGCTGTTATTCTTTGGCGATGGTAGACGAACCAGTAAACCCTCGTTCAGTCGTACTCCCCTCCGCGTGGGAAACAAGTGCTGAGTCTTCCCTGCCTCCGTATCGTTCCCTTCCTAGGCCTCGCCATCGTCCAACGCCCTGGTGCTCTCGGCGCGGCCTGGTCAACATGGTCAACGACCGATATGCATCTGAAGTGGACTGTATGTGGAGAGGCCGGCAGTTGGGTCCACGGCCGCACGCAAGGAAATGCCTCCTTATTACGCGCAAAATAATGATTCCTCCACCTGACATCGGGGACCCACCGAAAGGGCCTCAGTATTTTGAGAAAAAAACGTTACCGCCGCTGACAGCTCTGACCCACCAGCTATATCTTCGCACGCAAGGAAGTGCCCCCTTATTACGCACAAAAAAATGAATACTCCACCTGTTAGCTGGGACCCAGTATAGTGGCAGGCTGACTTGTGGGCCTACTAAGTTTACGGGGACGGAGGGCTTTGTCAACTTAGTCAATATGCACGATTCTAGCTCCGGTGACCGTACGATGTCCATCCAACGGCCGTAGTGCTTCTTCAACCTCTGGTCTTCTCGCTCCAGCCGCCCAAACCAGCGTCGGTCGTGCCTCGTGCTCCTGCCTCCCGTGGCCGGCTGCGATGCGGTGGAGGCCTCACCGCCCACTACTACTCCCATCGCTGGCCAGGCCATCCCTCTACTCACCCACACCCCCTGTTATTCTGCGACGACGGCAGCCTCACACCGCAGCGAACCAGTGAACCCTCGTACTCCTCTACGCGTGGGCATCCATTACCGTGTCTTCCCCGGCTCCACGTCGTCCACCGCCCTGGTGCTCTCGGCGCGGCGTGGTCAACGTGGTCAAGGAATGGCTTCCATCGGACGTGCACTATATGTGGAGAGGCTGACAATTGGGTCCACGGCCGCAGCAAGGAAGTGCCTCCTTATTACGCGCAAAATAATTATTCCTCCACCTGACAGCGGGGAGCCACCGGACGGGCCATCATATTTCATGAAAAAAAACATTTCCCCCTGACTGCTGGGACCCACCAGCTACACCTTCGCACGCAAGGAAGTGCGTCCGGGCAAAAAAACAAAAAACAAAACGATTCGCCCCCTGACTGCTGGGACCCACCAGCTACATCTTTGCATGCACGGAAGTGCCTGACAGTCGGGACCCACCTGGTCGAAGCGTACGTAGCGTTGTCATCCTGGTCGCGAACGTGTACGTACATACTGGTCAATGTAGAGGCGCGCACGTGTCGTAGTAGAGGCGCGCACGTGTCATAGTAGAGGCGCGCACGTGGCATCTACATGAACGTACAGCGGCCAGGGTGCAAGAAAGAAAATACGGCCACGTACGTACATACGGGCAGGGTCTTGAACGCCTACTCGCGCATACGTACATGGCTGGGTCGGAATGGAGAAACAGAGTCGTCGTCGTGGTCATAGGGAGGCAACGGAATGCGTCGTGTTCATGGGGAGGCAACGGAATGCTCGTGTTCATCGGGAGGCACCGGAACACGTGGGAGCCAACCGACTTGGACAGAACAGGCGATGGAAACGAGGCCTGGCGTACCGCACAACGGAGGAAACGGACCTCCTACATTCGGAACGGGGTCCTCTTTGTCAGGAGGGGTGTGGCGTACCGCAAAACGGAGGAAAAGGACCTCCTACGGTCGAAACAGGGGTCCTGTTGATCGGGAGGGGTGTGGCGTACCGCAAAACGGACGAAACGGACCTCCTACGGTCGAAACGGGGGTCCTGTTGATCAGGAGGGGTGTGGCGTACCACAAAACGGACAAAACGGACTTGTGTTGGAGCGCTACAGTCGAAACGGGGGTCCTGTTCATCGGGAGGGGTGTGGCGTACCGCAAAACGGGACTCCACGGGATACTGTTCATCTCCACCGTCGACCTCCTCCAGCCTCCACGGGCTACCGTCGACCTCCTCCAGCCTCCACAGGCTCCTGTTCATCCAGCCTCCACCGCGCGCTACTCCATCGGCTACTGTTCAACCACCCCTCCACCGTCTACTGTTCATCCAGCCCTCCACACCACGATGTCCTGTTCAACCACCCCTCCATGGCCACCCCTCCACCATCTACTATTCATCCAGCCCTCCACACCACGGGGTCCTGTTCATCCAGAGGCAACGCCACCGCTCACTATTCATCCAACCCCCCTGCAACGCTCACTGTTTATCCAATCGATCGGCTTCAATTAGCAGCAGTAGCAAAGGAATCACTCCATCGGGTTCAGTTAACAGCCATCGATCGATCGCTCGGGTTCAGTAACGCGTAGCCTGCAGTGCAATCGCTCGGGTTCAGTTAGAGCCCAACGCCTCGCTCAGGTTCAGTTAGAGCCAACGCCTCGCACACACGCACGTACCTGTACGAGAGAAACGCGCATCGCTCCGCCCCCGACCTCCCACCGTAACCGGCAACTCCCCAAAATTTTCCTCCCCCTCGCTTCTACCACGGTTTTTTCCGTCATGGACGGCCCAAAGAATGTCATGCAGCTGCGTCTCCGGCCCGCCCAGGACGAAAAGCCCATTTTCTGTCATGATTTTTTGTCATAGAAGTAGGAGCCCACCACATCTATGATGATACCGGGTTTTGTCACAATTATCGTCATAGAAGTGTCATATGTATGACAGAAAAAAATTTCGTTCGGCCCAAAATGTCACGGATGTGTCTTTTTTTGTAGTGGATGAACTGTTTGTGATTAGGCAACACAAAAGAAACGGTCAGCCAGATCAAGGTGTGTGCGATATACAGCATGCGGTTCACTCAGATGAACTGTTTGTGTTGAGACAAGAGAACAGAAACGGTTCAATATAACAAGATGTGTGTGATACGCGGCAAACAGGTCTGTAATCAGAAATGTGTGCGAAGACCGATAATAACACAAACAGTTTGTAGGACAGTAGAAAATTCCCCTCAAGTGGATGACCTAAGGTTTATCAATCCGTGGGAGGTGTAGGATGAAGATAGTCTCTGTCATGGTGGGTGCACGGCAGATGCCAAGGGATGGCTAAAGAGAGGAGGAGGCTCGAGGGCACTGGTGGGCTCCAGAGGCGAGGTCGGCATGAGCAAGCGTGGGACACAAGACATACCTAGGTTTGGGGCTCTCCGGATATATAACACCGCTAGTCCTGCCGAGTGTGGTAACATTACAGAGTTGCTCCTAGAGCTGTTTGGGAAAGAAGGAGGACATGCCAAGGCTTAGGCTGCTCCTTCTCCCTTGCTGGTCTGTGACTGAGCGTGTTCTACTGATGATCTGAGCGCCCTCGTACATGGAGGCCTCCTGGGGGGTTTTATAGGTCAACCCCCAGGGGTACAATGGTAATTTGACAAGGCCGTGGGGCTGGGTTATCAACGTCTGGGAACCCGGAGCTGTGACCCGCCGGGTGTCAGGGCTCGCCGGGTTCTCCGAGCGTGGGCCCCGCATGCCTAGGGACTCTATTCACCGTCTTGTCAATCGTCAGGGAGTGGCCGGGTTGAGTCGGGTACAGTGGTGCTCCATGAGGTCGCCGCTTGCTGGCATCAGCAGTGACGACGGGTGCACTATTGCCACGCCGGCCCAGGTCAGTGGGTAGGTGAGGGGCACTGTTGCCACGCCCCGGCTGACCGGAGGCATGGGCGGGGCACTGTTGCCTCGGTCATTGGTAGATGGAGACTCGTCCCATCGTACGGCCTGGATGGGACGGGAGGTGACCCATGGCCGGGTTGAGGAACATGCCAAGGGTGGAGCTAGCTTGTTGGGGAAGTCTTGGTGTGCCGGGTTCGGCCGCCTTGAGCTGGCCGTTGGGGCCGAGTTGAGGAGTACGACCGGGTTGGAGAGCTTGGCTGGGTTGAGGAGCTTGGCCGGGTTGAGCGACCCGGCCACGCGCGAGCCGGCTTGAGGGGCAATGATGGCCCTGTTGTTTTCTAAAAGGATCCGGGTTCCATTGCCTGCCCGGGGTTCATCCCCCCGACAGTAGTCCCCGAAGGTGTGAAGGTCCGTCGTCTTTGGATGGGAGGGCCTTCGCAGTCCCCCCCTCCCCCTTGAGGAGGCGAATTTTGTGGCCGCCGGGTCCGGCAACACCCACTGTGTGCCGGTTTCCGGAAACCGGATCACAGCATCCCAGCAACGGCGGGAAACCGGAGGGTCTGTCGAATCTTGAGGCAATCCCTTGGGCTTCGCGCGGACGCCACATGGCGCCTAGAAGCCGGAGGGGCCGAATTGAGGAGTACAGCCAGGTTGAGAGCTTGGCCGGGTTGAGGGGCTTGGCCGGGTTGAGCGACCCGGCCAAGCGCGAGCCGGCTTGAGGGGCGATGCTGGCCCCATTGTTTTTGAAAAGGATCCGGGTTCCGTTGCCTGCCCGGGCTTCATCCCCCCGACAGTAGTCCCCGAAGCTGTGAAGGTCCGCCATCTTCGGATGGGAGGGCCTTCGCAGTTTCCCCTCCTCGAGGAGGCGAATTTTGTGGCCACCGGGTCCGGCAACACCCACTGTATGCTGGTTTCTGGAAACCGGATCGCAGCATCCCGGAAGCGGCGGGAAATCGAAGGGTCCGTCGAATCTTGAGGCAATCCCTTGGGCTTCGCGCGGACGCCATGTGGCACCTGGAAGCCGGAGGGCCTTACAGGCCACGCGCGTGACAGGACAGGGTGACACGCGGGGGCCCGCCGCCACGCGTGGCGCGCCCTTGGCCCATGTGCGCGGATTTATTGCGGCATCCGCGAGTCGGTTGCCCTTCTCCTGGCAGTTATTGTGCACGTACGTGCGCACTTATTGCGGGGAAGTGGGAAGGGCGAGCGCAAATGATCCCACTTCCCCATGTTTTGAACCGTGGCTTATAAATTGGGGCGAGGGGGCGGCAGATATCATTCTCACTCGCGCTCCCCTGCCTTTTCATCCTCCCTCTGCTTCTTGTGACCGCCGCGTGCTGCGACGCCCGCCGTTTCGAGCAGAGTTTCGTCATCACTCTTCTTCCTTCTTTCTTCTTCATCTCCGTCGATGGCGCTGTCGTCGGGTTCGTGGATGGGCTCGACCATCACTCTAGATGACATCGCCTATCTCTGCACCACCAAGCGCTTGCCGGGGGAGACGGAGGTCGCCGCGTGCCTGCCGTAGGGCGAGCAGGAGCCGCGGCCCGATGGCACAGAGCGCGTGGTCTTCTTCCAGCACTTCAAGCACGGGTTCGGCCTTCCGTGAGCACCTTCTTCCACGACCTTCTAGAGTTCTTCGAGCTCTGGCCCCATCATCTTGGCATCGGCGCCATCATGCAGCTTTCGGGCTTCGTCACCCTCTGCGGGGGGTACCTAGGGGTCGAGCCCTCGATCGATCTCTAGGTGCGCTTCTTCTCCTTGAAGCAGCAGGGGCCGAGGGCCGGGGAGATGTCCGACTGCGGGGCCGCCGTCATCTCGAAGCGGTCGGGCGCTGACTGCCCCAAGATGCGCTGGAGGATTCTACCAAGAAATGGCAGAAGTCCTTCTTATACGTTCGCAATCTCGGTGTGGATCGCATCAACTTGCCGCCCTTCATCAACGCTCCGCCGCGGGCGAAGCAGAACTAGGGTTATTACCCCAAGCACCTGTCGTAGGAGGTGCTCAACCTCTGCCAGCGGGTGTCGGAGATGAAGGAGCGGGAGCGGCTCATCGGCACCAACCTCATCGCTGCCTTCATCATGCGCCGGGTGCTGCCGTTGCAGTGGCGCAGCTGCCTCATCGATCAGATGACTGGCCTTCAGGATCCCAATCGCATGTCGGTCATGCGCCTAGGGGCGGACCAGGTTGCGCGCCGGTTCAATGACATCTCCAAGGCCGGGCTGTGGGACGACTGGCAGTTCGGGAAGCCGCCGTATAGCCATGTGAACCCGGCGCCCATGGTGAGTCCTTGGTCTTCGTACTTTGCTGTCTCCCATCTTCTTATTCGTCCCGACACGACGCTAGAGGTGCTTCTGGATGCCATCTGTCATCCTTACGCCCGGGCGCCGACGCAGGTGGTGCTGGCCGAGTTGGAGGAGCCCGTGGCCCATGGCGGGGGAAGGAGGCGGCCGCCGACATCGGCGCAGGGCGCCGTTCGGGTAAGCTTTGTCTTCCATATTTCTTGAGTTGCCAGGCGCACTATGGCGCGGGCAATGCTGACGCGAGCCGTTGATGTAGTGGCGCTGGGCGGAGGAGGCGGTGGCGCGGGCGATGCCGGGTCGTCGCGGTGGAGGGGGGGTGGTGAGCCAGCCGCACAGGAAGGACAACGTCACGCTGCGGGCCCCGTCCGTGAAGCGTGCGGTGAACCCGGCCGGGGGCGCGGAACCGCCCGCCAAGAGGAGGCACGGCGCTCCTCGGGAGAGGCCGGCAAGGCCCGCCGTGCTGGTGTTGCCGGGGTGAGTTCCTTTCTTGATTGCATCCGAGTAGCCGAGTGGCTCTGCTTGGTTCTTGTGCGTTTACTTCGTCTTCAATTTCAGGTCACCGATCTTGCTGGCGCGGGTGGCGGCGGACGCTGCGTCCATCGAGGGCACCGTGTTCCGGAGGAGTCGGTCCGACACCGTCGGTCGAGACGAAGAGGAGGAGCCGGCGGATCCGGATCTTGGCCTGGTGGGACCGAAACAGGGCCGAGGCGGAGCTGGACGTGGCGTCGGCCCAGGCCTGGCTCAATGTTGCGGCAATGTGGGCGCGAGCCGGCGAGGAGCCGACGAGGCCGGAGATGCCGGCGGGCACGATAGTGGCAGCAACAGTTTTCGAGCCGTCGTTGGAGGGGAATGCAGCCAAGGAGGCCGTGCGGACGTGATGGACCTCGATCGGGAGGTCATCGTTGTTGGGGACGACACCCCACCGCGGATCGATGTGGTCGAGTGAGCGGGGGCCGACGGAGGCGGCGACAATGCCGTCTTGGAGGAGGTGCTGCAGGGAGCGCCCCAGGCGTCGACGAGCGAGGCGCCGCTGGTGGTGGCGCCACAGGCCACCTCGGCTGTCGAGCCGGTGGTGGCGCCGAAGGGGGCGTCAGAGAGGGCACCGGAGGAGGGGGCAGCCAGCGAAGAGCACGCCCTGGCACTCAGGCCAGGGGGGCGCCGGCCCGCCGGGTCGCGGCCGGCACGGGACGGGACCGGCGAGGTCTTCTTCGGGCCCCAGAACCAGGAGGAGGCGGTGGTGGATGCCGTCAGCCGACATCTGCGAGGGCGGACGGACCAGATCCAGGCCGAGGTGGAGCAGACATGGGAGCTGGAGCTCGCCGTGTTTGTAAGGTCTTTCCTTATCTTCTACTTTTTCTTTTCTGTGGCTTCTTCTTTGTGGGGGCGCGCTAGCGCACCCACTGGGTGTAGCCCCTGAGATTCGGGCCAACTGCGTAGCAGTTGGGTCAAATCTTAAATTGGTCCTTTGTTTCTGAATCTTCTTTCTACAGCCGAGGTGCTGTCTCGGAAGATCCCGGCTATTTCAGGTTGGCCTTCACTACGATCGGCTTGTTGCCGATGTCGGACGTCTTGAGGCTAAGGTGGAGAAGGCGAAGGCGGAGGCGGGGGAGCCCGGCAGGCGCTCGATGAAGCCAGCCGGCTGCAGGAGCAGCTGGCGGGCGACAAGAGCCATCTTGAGGCCGAGGTGGAGCGCCTCAAGGCGCCAAGGTTGTGGAGGTGCAGCAGGCCCTTTCCTAGGTGGACCAGCAACGCGGCAAGATGGCCGACGACAAGGGCCAGCTCCAGGCCTAAGTGGAGCGCCTGAAAGGGCTGGTGGCCGTGATGGAGGAGACCCGTCAAGGGGAGACCCACCACCGTGAGGCATCCGAGAAGGCGACCGAGGCCAAGGACGCCGAGTTGAAGGCGGCCCTTGCCAAGGTGGCCGACTTGGAGAAGACTCTCCAGGAGCGTGACCGCACCATTGCCCGGGAGCGGCGCGGTACGTTGCTCGAAGTGCGGCACCTGGAAGAGTCCTTCTCCAGTAAGTGCTTTTCTTGGGTTCTGCTAGGTTGGGATCCTAACTTCTTGTCCTTGGTGATTTTTTTGACTTGTTTCACCTCCTGGCATGGGCCTACCCAGAGACGCGCTAGCTGGCGGAGGAAGCTGTCCGCTTTTACCACGACCCGCTGGGAGTCGTTGGCTCCGGGACCGATCCATAGGTGGCTTGGACCTTCTCAGAGATCGTGACCGCCGCCGAGGCTCGTCTGCGAGTCTTGGGCGAGCAGATGGGGCGGCTCTCTAAGGCCGGCACGGCGATGACGATGGCCCTATGGCCGGGATCCGTCGCGCTGAACAACTTCACGCGGCTGGCATGATGGTTGGAGATGGGACCGGGCCGGCTCCATGAGTGGCGCGTTTCCGCCGCTCGCACCGGCGCTGAGATGGCGCTCAGGTTTGCGGTGTCCTCGCATCCGGACTTGAGGCTAGAGGCGCTGATGGGCCAGCGAGCCGGCTCGGAGGACCACCTGCGGGTGGAGGCCGGACAAATTGTTGCTCGTGCCAGCTACATTGTCGGGTTCGCCTTCCACAACGAATTCCATCTGGAGCGGGCGGAGGATGGTGGAGTCGTGCCTGGCGAGGACTACGGCCTGCTTCCGCACAACCCAGAGGGTAGCCCCGAGGAGACGGACATCTACGCGATGCAGGTGCCGAGGACGAAGACATCGGCACCTCAGCGGACCCGGAGGCCACTAGGGGGGAGCTGTCAACTGCGTGACCCGGCGCTGGACATGCCTGACGCTGCCCTGCTATATCTTAGTAAAATTTCCTTTTTGGTAGCAGGTCCACCCACCCACTTGGGGGTATTCGGGTGTAATGAACTCTGGCCTTGGGCCTGTCTTTAAAATTTGTGATGTGTATATTTTGTGGATGCATGTGCTTTTGCTTTTCGTTTTTTGAGCCGTTTTCTTGCGACCTTCCCCTCTTGAACCTCCCCCCCCCCCCCCCCCCCCGCGAGTCTAACGTCCGAGGCTCCGGTTCGTGACAAGGAGTTCGGTCTTTGAGAGGAGCGTCCGGTACTTAGGCTTTCAAAATGTTGAGCGCGAGCGAAACACCCACTGGGCCGGCTGGCGGAAATTCGGCGAAGCCGATTGGCGAGCAGCCAGTCGTGTAGCCACTTAAAGTGGTGGGCCGGGTTGGGAGACCCGACTGTCCTTGACTTAGTGTTTGAGGCATGTTGGTGCTTTGGCCCGTTGTGCTTGCCAGCCGACAGCTGAAGCCAGTTCTGTGGCCTAGGGTGAAGTGAAGGGCCGCGACATCCTTAACTTGTCAGGAATCACCAAGGAAGGCGGCGGGTGGCAACCAAGCCGGCCAGCCCCCAAGCCCTCGGGTCGAGCGAGTCGGACCGGTGGTCGGGCTTAAGGGGAAAGTATTGCACAAATGTAGGAGACACAATAGCTTGGTCGGAAAAGGGCAGCCCCCGAGCATCGTTCGGGGACTCCATAGTTTTCATTCGATTACAAAAGGCAGTGATACATACGTGCATACAGCTAACTGTAAAACGGGCGGAGGAGTTCTATGTTCCACGCCCGGTTGTTTCTTTGCCGGCAGTGTCTCTCTTGTGCTTGTTTGACTTTGGGCATCGATGAGGTAGTAGGAGTTGTGGTCGCATAAGGCCTTGTTGACGATGAATGGGCCCTCCCATGGAGGGGACAACTTGTGCTGGCCGGCTTGCTGTTGGACAAGTCGGAGGACGAGGTCTCGCTAGCGGAATGTGAGGGGATTGATCTTCTTGCTGTGGTAGTGCCTCGGGCCTTGCTGGTAGATGGTTGAATGGCTAAGAGCCAGGAGGCGCGCTTCTTTGAGTAGGCCAACGCCGTCTTCGTGGGCTTCTCTGGCTTCGGCTTTAGTGTACATCGCGACACCTGGCGAGTCGAACTCGACGTTGGTCAGTATGACGGCTTCGGCTCCATAAATGAGGAAGAACGGGGTGAACCCGGTCGACCGGTTTGGCGTGGTGCGGAGGCTCCAGAGGACGGTCGGCAACTCATCGAGCCACCTGCCGGGTGAGCGGATGAGTGGCTCGACGAGCCGCGGCTTGATGCCGGATAGGATGAGGCCATTGGCCCACTCGACCTGCCCGTTTGACTGCGGGTGTGCAACGGAAGCCAGATCAAGGCGGATGCCGGAGACGGAGCAGTATTGCGCGAGCGCGCCCTTGGCGAAGTTGGTGTCATTGTCCGTGATGATGCTGTTCGGCATGCGATAGTGCACCGTGATGTCTTTGATGAACCGGACGGTTGTCGGCCTGTCTAGCTTCTTGATTGGCCGCGCTTTGATCCACTTGGTGAACTTGTCCACCGCCACCAGCAAATGCGTCATGCCGCCTCGGGCGGTCTTGAAGGGCCCCACCATGTTGAGTCCCTAGACCGCGAAGGGCCAGGCGATCGGGATGGTCTGGAGTACTGACACCGGCTAGTTGCTGCACTTGCTGAAGCACTGGCATCCCTCGCACTTGAGGATGAGCGACTCGGTGTCTTGGAGGGCCGTAGGACAGTAGAAACCATGGCGGAAAGCCTTGGCCACCAGGGACCACGAGGCGGCGTGGTGCCCGCACTCGCCCTGGTGTATGTCGAGGAGGATCTCAATGCCTTGGTCCTGCTCGACCCAGCATTGGAACATGCCGGTGGAACTGCACTTCACGAGCTCGTTGTTGATGATGATGTAGGCAGACGCCCGGCGCTGCACTCACCGGGCTTTGGTCTCGTCCATGGGGAGTACCCCATTTTCCAGGAACTCTGAGATGGGCAAGGCCCAAGATGGGGCTGTTACCACGGCGAAGACGGCCACCAGGGCGGGTTCTGGAGCGGCTGTTGGAAATATGCCCTAGAGGCAATAATAAAATGGTTATTATTATATTTCCTTGTTCATGATAATTGTCCATTGTTCATGATATAATTGTATTAACAGGAAACCGTAATACATGTGTGAATACATAGACCACAACATGTCCCTAGTGAGCCTCTAGTTGACTAGCTTGTTGATTAATAGATGGTTATGGTTTCCTGACCATGGACATTGGATGTCATTGATAACGGGATCACATCATTAGGAGAATGATGTGATGGACAAGACCCAATCCTAAGCGTAGCACAAGATCGTGTAGTTCGTTTGCTAAGAGCTTTTCTAATGTCAAGTATCATTTCCTTAGACCATGAGATTGTGCAACTCCCGGATACCGTAGGAATGCTTTGGGTGTACCAAACGTCACAACGTAACCAGGTGGCTATAAAGGTGCACTACAGGTATCTCCGAAAGTGTCTGTTGGGTTGGCACGAATCGAGACTAGGATTTGTCACTCCATATGACGGAGAGATATCTCTGGGCCCACTCGGTAATGCATCGTCATAATGAGCTCAATGTGACTAAGTAGTTAGTCACGGGATCATGCATTACGGAATGAGTAAAGTGACTTGCCGGTAACGAGATTGAACAAGGTATTTGGATACCGAAGATCGAATCTCGGGCAAGTAACATACCGATTGACAAAGGGAATTGTATACGGGATTGACTGAATCCTCGACATCGTGGTTCATCTGATGAGATCATCATGGAACATGTGGGAGCCAATATGGGTATCCAGATCCCGCTATTGGTTATTGGCCGGAGAGGTGTCTCGGTCATGTCTGCATGGTTCCCGAACCCGTAGGGTCTACACACTTAAGGTTCGGTGACGCTAGAGTTGTTATGGGAAATAGTATGTGGTTACCGAAGGTTGTTCGGAGTCCCGGATGAGATCCCGGACGTGACGAGGAGCTCCGGAATGGTCCGGAGGTGAAGATCGGTATATTGGACGAAGGGTATTGGAGTCCGGAATTGTTCCGGGGGTACCAGGTGATGACCAGCGTGTCCGAAAGGGGTTTCAGAGGCCCCGACAAGTGTAGGGGGGCCTTATGGGCCAAGGGGAGGGGGCACATCAGCCCACTAAGGGGCTGAGCGCCCCTCCCACCCCATCTCACGTAACCTGGAGAGGTAGGGGTGCCACCCCAGGTAATCCGGGAGGTCCTATTTGTCGCATTTTGCGTCAAATTGCCGCCGAAACGCATAGTGGAACCACCGAGTGGGACGGCCCATAGCGGCACTACAGCGAGCGAACAACGTGCTGTCACAAAAAATTGAGCGCCGCGGAGGATCGACCTCGCAACCTGTGGCTGTTGAATGCCTGTAGCTAGGCACTCGAGCTGATGGCGCGTTTGTGAATGCTCCGCACCGCAAAATAATAAAAGAACTTCAGGGAGGGGCTGATCAAACATGTGCAGTAACGACACGAACAAGGGAATGTAGGGGTATTTTTAGAAGCTCCAAATCTTTCTTTTAAGAGCGTGGACATTTTTTTAAAACACAAACAAAATTTGGAATTCCAAACATTTTTCAAAAAAATAAAAAAAATGAACCACAAAAGTATTTTGAATTTGTGAACAAATCTTTTGAAAAATGGGGACATTTTTGAAATTCTGAAAAAAAATTGAAAGCCCGAACAACTCCCCGAACAATATTCGAATTTGGGAACAAAGTTTGAAAGCAAGAGCATTTTTTGAAACTGTGAACAAATATTTTATGGAACATTTTTGAATTTATGAACAAATTTTGAAAGCCCGAACATTATTTTAAACTCCCCGAACAAATTTTGGAAACGAGAACATTTTTTGAAATTATGAACAAATTTTATGGGAACATTTTTGAAATTCTGAACAAATTTTGAAAGCCCGAACATTATTTGAAACTCCCCGAACAATTTTTGAATTTGTGATCAAATTTTGAAAACGAGAAGATTTTTTAAAATTTTGAACAAAATTTTGAAACCATAAGACATTCTGAATTTTTTTGAAAGACGAACATTTTTGTGAGTTTGTAAAAAAATTCACAATGAGAACATATTTTTAAATCTAAACAATTTTCGAAATTTTTGAACAAGTTTGAATATAAAAGTTAACTTCAAAAATAAAAAAATAAAATAAAACAAAATTGAAAATGTTCAGAAATTCATGAATATTGTTTTGAAAAAATAATTAGAAAAGACGCGAACAATTTTCAAAATTTCTGAACAAAATTTGAAAACTGTTCGGACTTTCAAAATTTGTTCAGAAATTCAAAAATGTTCCCATAAAATGTTTGTTCAGAAATTCAAATGGAATTTGAGAAAGAGAATGAAAAGGAAAAAAAGAAAACAGAAAAAAGAAAAAATGTAAAGTAAACAAAGAGAAAAAGGAATAAAGGAGAGAAAAGGAAAAGAAGAAACAAGGAAAAAAAGAAAACAGAAGCAGAATAGAAAAAATCCGGTTTAGGAACCTTCTAGAAGTTTCCCAAAACCGTAAAAAACCTGCTGGGAACTTCGAGAAGGTTCCCAAAACCGGAACGCTAAACCACTTAAACGGGCTGGCCCAAATCCGAACGATCTCGATTGACTGTGCGAAACAGCGACATCTTGCCGCAGCGAGCGGCGAATAGGTTTTTCCAGGGAATCCTCCCCTCCCGGCTTGGGGGGCAAGTTTCCTAAGGGGTGGGGCGCCCAAACCCATCTAGGGTTTCCCCTGGCCACCGCCCCCTCCTCTAGATCATCTAGAGGGCCTGGCCCCCTCTCCCCTTCCCCCTATATATAGTGAGGGGGTGGGAGGGCAGCCATACCCTTCCCCTGGCGCGGCCCCTCCCTCCTCCAACACCTCCTCCTCCTCCGTAGTGCTTGGCAAAGCCCTGCCGAAGAACCGCGAACTCCATCGCCACCACGCCGTCGTGCTGCTGGAGTTTTCCCTCAACTTCTCCTCTCCCCTTGCTGGATCAAGAAGGAGGAGACATCCCCGGGCTCTACGTGTGTTCAACGCGGAGGCGCCATCCGTTCGACGCTAGATCGGATCTTCCGCGATTTGAATCGCCGTGAGTATGACTCCATCAACCGCGTTCTTGTAACGCTTCCGCTTAGCGATCTTCAAGGGTATGAAGATGCTCATCCTCTCCCTCTCTTGTTGCTAGAATCTCCATAGACTGATCTTGGTGATGCGTAGAAAATTTTGAATTTCTGCTACGTTCCCCAACAGTGGCATCATGAGCTAGGTCTATGCGTAGTTTCTATGCACGAGTAGAACACAAGTTGTTGTGGGTGTCGATTTTGTCAATTTACTTGCCACTACTAGTCTTATCTTGATTCGGCGGCATCGTGGGATGAAGCGGCCCAGACCGACCTTACACGTATGCTTACGTGAGACAGGTTCCACTGACTGACATGCACTAGTTGCATAAGGTGGCTAGCGGGTGTCTGTCTCTCCCACTTTAGTTGGATCAGATTCGATGAAAAGGGTCCTTATGAAGGGTAAATAGCAATTGGCATATCACGTTGTGGTGTTGACGTAGGTAAGAAAAGTTCTTGCTAGAAACCTATAGCAGCCACGTAAAAACTTGCAACAACAATTACAGGATGTCTAACTTATTCTTGCGGCATATGCCGTGTGATGTGATATGGCCAAAGGATGTGATGAATGAAATATATGTGATGTATGAGATTGATCATGTTGTTGTAATAGGAATCACGACTTGCATGTCGATGAGTATGACAACCGGCAAGAGCCATAGGAGTTGTCTTAATTTATTGTATGACCTGTGTGTCATTGAATAACGCCATCTAATTACTTTACTTTATCGCTAAATCGTTAACCATAGTAGTAGAAGTAATAGTTGGCGAGACAACTTCATGAAGACACGATGATGGAGATCATGATGATGGAGATCATGGTGTCATGCCGGTGACGATGATGATCATGGCGCCCCGAAGATAGAGATCAAAAGGAGCAAAATGATATTGGCCATATCATGTCACTATTTGATTGCATGTGATGTTTATCATGTTTTTACATCTTATTTGCTTAGAATGACGGTAGCATAAATAAGATGACCCCTCGCTAAAATTTCAAGAAAGTGTTCCCCCTAACTGTGCACCGTTGCGAAGGTTCTTTGTTTCGAAGCACCACGTGATGATCGGGTGTGATAGAATCTGACGTTCGCATACAATGGGTGTAAGCCAGATTTACACACGCGAAACACTTAGGTTGACTTGACGAGCCTAGCATGTACAGACATGGCCTCGGAACACACGAGACCGAAAGGTCGAACATGAGTCGTATAGTAGATACGATCAACATGAAGATGTTCACTGATGATGACTAGTCCGTCTCACGTGATGATCGGACACGGCCTAGTTGACTCAGATCATGTATCACTTAGATGACTAGAGGGATGTCTATCTAAGTGTGAGTTCATTAAATACCAGATGAACTTAATTATCATGAACATAGTCAAAAGGTTTTTGCAAATTATGTTGTTGCATACGCTTCAGTTCTATTGTTTAGATATGTTCCTAGAGAAAATATAGTTGAAAGTGGGTAGTAGCAATTATGCGGACTGGGTTCGTAAACTGAGGATTGTCCTCATTAATGCGTAGAAGGCTTATGTCATTAATGCACCGCTCGGTGTGCTGAACCTCGAACATCGTCTGTGGATGTTGCGAACATCTGACATACACATTTTGATGACTACATGATAGTTCAGTAATGTTAAACGGTTTAGAATTGTGGCGCCAAAGACGTTTTTTCAAATGTCACAGAACATATGAGATGTTCCAAGGGCTGAAATTGGGATTTCAGGCTCGTGCCCACGTCAAGAGGTATGAGACCTCCAACAAGTTTCTTAAGCCTGCAAACTAAGGGAGAAAATCTCAATCGTTGAGCATGTGCTCAGATTGTCTTACTACTACAATCGCTTGAATCGAGTGGGAGTTAATCTTCCAGATGAGACAATGATAGTTCTCCATAGTCACTCCCACCAACCTATGAGAGCTTCGTGATGAACTATAACATATCAGGGATAGACATGATGATCCTTGAGCAATTCGCGATGTTTGACACCGTGAAAGTAGAAATCAAGTAGGAGCATCAATTATTGATGGTTAGTAAAACCACTATTTTCAAGAAGGGCAAGGGAAAGAAGGGATACTTCATGAAACGGCAAATCAGTTGCTGCTCTAGTGAAGAAACCCAAGGTTGAACCCAAACCCGAGACTAAGTGCTTCTGAAATGAGGGGAACGGTCACTGAAGCAGAACTACCCTAGATACTTGGTAGATGAGAAGGCTGGCAAGGTCGACAGAAGTATATTGGATATACATTATATTAATGTGTACTTCACTAGTACTCCTAGTAGCAACAGGGTATTAGATACCGGTTCGGTTGCTAAGTGTTAGTAACTCGAAATAAAAGCTGTGGAATAAACGGAGACTAGCTAAAGGTGAGATGACGATATTTGCTGGAAGTGTTTCCAAGGTTGATGTGATCAAGCATCGCATGCTCCCTCTACCATCGAGATTGGTGTTAAACCTAAATAATTGTTATTTGATGTTTGCGTTGAGCATAGACATGATTGGATTATGTTTATCGCAATACGGTTATTCATTTAAGGAGAATAATGGTTACTCTGTTTATTTGAATAATACCTTCAATGGTCTTGCACCTAAAATGAATGGTTTATTGAATCTCGATCGTAGTGATACACATGTTCATGCCAAAAGATATAAGATAGTACTGATAGTACCACATACTTGTGGCACTGCCATTTGAGTCATATTGGTATAAAACGCATGAAGAAGCTCCATGTTGATGGATCTTTGTACTCACTCATTTTTTTGAAAACATTGAGACATGCGAACCATGTCTATTGGTATATACGCATGAAGAAACTCCATGCAGATGGATCGTTTGGACTCACTTGATTTTGAATCACTTGAGACATGCAAATCATACCACATGGGCAAGATGACTGAAAGGCCTCGTTTTCAGTGAGATGGAACAAGAAAGCAACTTGTTGGAAGTAATACATTTTGATGTGTGCAGTCCAATGAGTGCTGAGGCATGCAGTGGATATCGTTGTGTTCTTGCTTCACAGATGATTTGAGTAGATGCTAAGTATATTTACTTGATGAAACACAAGTCTGAATTATTGAAAGGTTCAAGTAATTTCAGAGTGAAGTTGAAGATCGTCGTGACAAGAGGATAAGATGTCTATGATATGATCATAGAGATGAATATCTGAGTTACGAGTTTGGCACACAATTAAGATATTGTGTAAATTGTTTCACAACTAATAACGCCTGGAACACCATAGTGTGATGGTGTGTCCGAATGTCATAACTGCACCCTATTGGATATGGTGCATACCATGATGTCTCTTATCGAATTACCACTATCATTTATGGGTTAGGCATTAGAGACAACCGCATTCACTTTAAATAGGGCACCACGCAATTCTGTTGAGACGACACCGTATGAACTATGGTTTAGGTAAACCTAAGCTGTCGTTCCTTAAAAGTTTGGGGATGCGATGCTTATGTGAAAAGTTTCATGCTGATAAGCTTGAACCCAAAATGGATAAATGCATCTTCATAGGACACCCAAAACAGTTGGGTATACCTCCTGTCTCCGATCCGGAAGCAAAAGGGATTGTTTCTAGAAACGGGTCCTTTCTCGAGGAAAAGTTTCTCTTGAAAGAATTGAGTGGGAGGATGGTGGAGACTTGATGAGGTTATTGAACCATCACTTCAACCAATCTGTAGCAGGGCACATGAAGTTATTCCTGTGGCGCCTACACCAGTTGAAGTGGAAGCTGATGATAGTGATCATGAAACTCCAGATCAAGTCACTACCAAACCTCGTAGGTCGACAAGGATGTGTACTACTTCGGAGTGGTACGGTAATCCTGTCTTGGAGGTCATGTTGCTAGACAACGATGAACCTACGAGCTGTGGAGAAGCAATGGTGGGCCCGGATTCTGACAAATGGCTCGAGGCCGTAAAATCTGAGAGAGGATCCATGTATAAAACAAAGTGTAGACTTTGGAAGAACTACTTGATGGTCGTAAGGCTGTTGGGTTCAGATAGATTTTAAAAGGGAAGACGGACAATGATGGTAAGTGTCACCATTAAGAAAGCTCGACTTGTCGCTAAAATGTTTTCCGACAAGTTCAAGGAGTTGACTACGATGAGACTTTCTCACTCGTAGCAATGCTAAGAGTCTGTTGGAATTATATTAGCAGTTACTGCATTATTTATGAAATCTTGCAGATAGGATGTCAAAACATTGTTTCCTCGACGGTTTTCTTGAGGAAAGGTTGTATGTGATACAACCAGAAGGTTTTGTTAATCCTGAACGATGCTAACAAGTGTGTAAAGCTCCAGTAATCCTTCTAAGGACTAGAGTAAGCATCTCGGAGATGGAATATACGCTTTGATGAGATGATCAAAGATTTTGGGTTTATACAAAGTTTATGAGAAACTTGTATTTCCATAGAAGTGAGTGGGAGCACTATAGCATTTCTGATGAGTATATGTTGTTGACATATTGTTGATCAGAAATGATGTAGAATTTCTAGAAAGCATATAGGGTTATTTGAAAAGTGTTTTTCAATGGAAAACCTGGATTAAGCTACTTGAACATTGAGCATTAATATCTATAAGGATGGATCAAAATCACTTGATAGTACTTCCAAATGAGTACGCACCGTGACAAGATTTTGAAGGAGTTCAAAATAGATCGGCAAAGAAGGAGTTCTTGGCTGTGTTATAAGGTGTGAGTATGGAGTAAGACTCAAGACCTGACCACGGCAGAAGAGAGAGAAAGGACGAAGGTCGTCCCCTATGCTTTAGACGTAGGCTCCACAGTATGCTATGTTGTGTACCGCACCTAAGGTATGCCTTGCCATGAGTCAGTCAAGGGGTACAAGTGTGATCCAGGAATGGATCACAGGACAGCAGTCAAGGTTATCCTTAGTAACTAGTGGACTAAGGAGTTTTCTCGATTATGGAGGTGGTAAAAGAGTTCGTCGTAAAGGGTTACGCCAATGCAAACTTTGACACTAATCTGGATGACTCTGAGTAGTAGACCAGATTCGTATAGTAGAGCAGTTATTTGGAATAGATCCAAATAGCGCGTGGTAGATGCATCTAGGAGATGACATAGAGATTTGTAAAGCACACACGGATCTGAAAGATTCAGACCTGTTGACTAATAACCTCTCTCACAAGCGAGATATGATCAAACCCAATGGGTGTTGGATTCATTACAATCACATAGTGATGTGAACTAGATTATTGACTCTATGCAAGTGGGAGACTGTTGGAAATATGCCCTAGAGGCAATAATAAAATGTTTATTATTATATTTCCTTGTTCATGATAATTGTCTATTGTTCATGCTATAATTGTATTAACAGGAAACCGTAATACATGTGTGAATACATAGACCACAACATGTCCCTAGTGAGCCTCTAGTTGACTAGCTTGTTGATCAATAGATGGTTATGGTTTCCTGACCATGGACATTGGATGTCATTGATAACGGGATCACATCATTAGGAGAATGATGTGATGGACAAGACCCAATCCTAAGCATAGCACAAGATCGTGTAGTTCGTTTGCTAAGAGCTTTTCTAATGTCAAGTATCATTTCCTTAGACCATGAGATTGTGCAACTCCCGGATACCGTAGGAATGCTTTGGGTGTACCAAACGTCACAACATAATTGGGTGGCTATAAAGGTGCACTACAGGTATCTCCGAAAGTGTCTGTTGGGTTGGCACGAATCGAGACTAGGATTTGTCACTCCGTATGACGGAGAGGTATCTCTGGGCCACTCGGTAATGCATCATCATAATGAGCTCAATGTGACTAAGTAGTTAGTCACGGGATCATGCATTACGGAACGAGTAAAGTGACTTGCCAGTAACGAGATTGAACAAGGTATTGGGATACCGACGATCGAATCTTGGGCAAGTAACATACCGATTGACAAAGGGAGTTGTATACGGGATTGACTGGATCCTCGACATCGTGGTTCATCCGATGAGATCATCGTGGAACATGTGGGAGCCAATATGGGTATCAGAATCCCGCTATTGGTTATTGGCCGGAGAGGTGTCTCGGTCATGTCTGCAAGGTTCCCAAACCCATAGGGTCTACACACTTAAGGTTCGGTGATGCTAGAGTTGTTATGGGAAATAGTATGTGGTTACCGAAGGTTGTTCGGAGTCCTGGATGAGATCCCGGACGTGACAAGGAGCTTTGGAATGGTCCAGAGGTGAAGATCGGTATATTGGACGAAGGGTATTGGAGTCCGGAATTGTTCCGGGGGTACCAGGTGATGACAAGCGTGTCCGAAAGGGGTTTCGGAGGCCCCAGCAAGTGTTGGGGGGCCTTATGGGCCAAGGGGAGGGGGCACATCAGCCCACTAAGGGGCTGAGCGCCCCTTCCACCCCATCTCACGTAGCCTGGAGAGGTAGGGGCACCACCCCTAGGGAATCCTCCCCTCCCAGCTTGGGGGGCAAGTTTCCTAAGGGGTGGGGCGCCCAAACCCATCTAGGGTTTCCCCTGGCCGCCGCCCCCTCCTCTAGATCCATCTAGAGGGGCTGGCCCCCTCTCCCCTTCCCCCTATATATAGTGAGGGGGTGGGAGGGCAGCCATACCCTTCCCCTGGCGCAGCCCCTCCCTCCTCCAACACCTCCTCCTCCTCCGTAGTGCTTGGCGAAGCCCTGCTGGAGAACCGCGAACTCCATCGCCACCACGCCATCATGCTGCTGGAGTTTTCCCTCAACTTCTCCTCTCCCCTTGCTGGATCAAGAAGGAGGAGATGTCCCCGGGCTGTACTTGTGTTGAACACGGAGGCGCCATCCATTCGGCGCTAGATCGGATCTTCCGCATTTGAATCGCCGCGAGTACGACTCCATCAACCGCATTCTTGTAACGCTTCCGCTTAGCGATCTTCCAGAGTATGAAGATGCTCATCCTCTCCCTCTCTTGTTGCTAGAATCTCCATAGATTGATCTTGGTGATGCGTAGAAAATTTTGAATTTCTGCTACGTTCCCCAACATCGGCAGCCCCCGAGCCGGGTTGAGCAGCCCCCGGGTCAGGGACGGCGGCGGCCGGGTCGAGGGTGACGACAGCCAGGTCGACGGCTTCAGCCCCCGGGCCGGGTTCGGCAGTCCCCGGGCAGGGTTGATGTGCGGCCGGGTTGTCCGGAACATAGATGGACTCGGAGTCCGTGGACGGCTTGTGCAGGTGCTCGAGGGAGACGCCGGATGGGATGGACTGTTGGGACGAGGCGATCTTGGCAAGTGTGTCGGCTGCCTCATTTTCCGCGCACGGGACGTGGAGGAATTCACAGCCCGCAAAGAATCCGGACAGCTTCTGGACGAGGAAGCGGTAGCTTGCCATGTTGGGGTCACGGGCGTCCCACTCACCGGAGCACTGCTGCACCACCAAATCCGAGTCACCGTAGCACAGGATGCACCGGATGCCGAGTTCCTGGGCAAGCTGGAGGCCATGCACAAGGGCATCATACTCGCCGACGTTGTTGGAGGCGGCGAAGTGGATATGTAATGCATAGTGAAGCCGGTCACCCTTCGGGGAGGACAGCACAATGCCGGCCCCTAGGCCAAGACGCATCTTGGAGTCGTTGAAGTGCATGCGCCAGTGCGTCGAGTCCGACGGTGGCGGCAGGTACTGGGTCTCGGTCCAGTCGACGAGGAAGTCGGCCAGGGCTTGGGACTTGATCATGGTGCGGGACTCGTAGAGGATGGTGTGGCCGGCTAGCTCGAGCGCCCACTTGGTGACCCGGCCAGAAGCATCCTGGCACCCCATGATCTTGCCGAGGGGGGTCATGCTGACAACAGTGACAACATGCTCTTGGAAGTACTGCTTCAATTTCTTGGCGGTGAAGTACACGCCGTAACACATCTTCTGGTAGTGCGGGTAGTTCTGCTTGGAGGCGGAAAGCACATCGCTCAGGTAGTAGACTGGGCGCTGGACGGCTTGGACCTTGCCCTTCTCTAGTCGCTTGACCACCATCACCGTGCTGACCGACCATGAGGTTGCGGCAATATAGAGCAACAGCGGCTCCTTCTCGGCCAGCACGGCCAGGACTGGTGTGGTGGAGAGCATGCGCTTGAGGTCCTAGAAGGCCTCGTCCGCCTGGTCATTCCATTCAAACAACGTCGTCTTCTTCATCAGCTGATACAGGGGCAAGGCCCTCTCGCCCAGCCGGCTGAGAAACCGGCTGACCGAGGCCAAGCAGCCGGTGAACTACTGGACATCGCGCAGCCGAGCCGGTTTGCACATGCGCTCGATGGCCTTGATCTTCTCCGAGTTTGCCTCAATGTCGCGCTCCGAGACGAGGAAGCCGGGTAGCTTTCCGGTCGGGACGCCGAAAACGCATTTCTCCGGGTTGAGCTTGACTTTGTATTCGTGCAGGTTGGCGAATGTTTCCTTCAGGTCCTCGAGGAGCGTGAGATGATGCTTGGTCTTCACCATGATGTCGTCCACATAAATGTGGATGTTGCGGCCAATTTGCAGCATGCGTTGGTTTTCTCTTCAAGAGGAAAGGGTGATGCATCAAAGTAGCGTAAGTATTTCCCTCAATTTTTGAGAACCAAGGTATCAATCCAGTAGGAGGCTCCTCAAAAGTCCCACGCACCTACACAAACAAACAAGAACCTCGCAACCAACGCGATAAAGGGGTTGTCAATCCCTTCACGGAAACTTGCGAAAGTGAGATCTGATAGAGATGATAAGATAAGATAAATATTTTTGGTATTTTTATGATATAGATTGGAAAGTAAAAGATGCAAATAAAAGATAGATGGAAAACTTATATGATAAAAGATAGACCCAGGGGCCATAGGTTTCACTAGTGGCTTCTCTCAAGATAGCATAAGTATTACGGTGGGTGAACAAATTACTGTCGAGCAATTGATAGAAAAGTGCATAGTTATGAGATTATCTAGGCATGATCATGTATATAGGCATCCCGTCCTCAACAAGTAGATCGAAACGATTCTGCATCTACTACTATTACTGCACACATCGACCGACTCCTGCCTGCATCTAGAGTATTAAGTTCATAAGAACAAGTAACGCATTAAGAAAGATGACATGATGTAGAGGGATAAACTCATGCAATATGATATAAACCCCATCTTTTTATCCTCGATGGCAACAATACAATACGTGCCTTGCCGCCCCTGCTGTCACTGGGAAAGGACACCGCAAGATTGAACCCAAAGCCAAGCACTTCTCCCATTGCAAGAAAGATCAATCTAGTAGGCCAAACCAAACTGATGATTCAAAGAGACTTGCAAAGATAACAAATCGGTGGAGCCACAAGGGGCCCACGAGGGTGGGGGGGCACGCCCACCCCCCTGGGGCGGGCCGGGCACCCTCGTGGCTGCTTCATTCCCTTCTTGACGTCCACTCCAAGTCTCCTGGGCTGCGTTTGTTCCAAAAATATCGCTCCCAAAGGTTTCATTCTGTTTGGACTCCGTTTGATATTCCTTTTCTTCGAAACACTGAAATAGGCAAAAAAACAGCAATTCGGGCTGGGCCTCCGGTTAGTATGTTAGTCCCAAAAATGATGTAAAAGTGTAAAGTAAAGCCCATAAACATCCAAAATGGGTAATATAATAGCATGGAACAATCAAAAATTATAGATACGTTGGAGACGTATCAAGCATCCCCAAGCTTAATTCATGCTCGTCCTCGAGTAGGTAAATGATAAAAACAGAATTTTTGATGTGGAATCCTACCTAGCATAATTCTCAATGTAATTTTCTTTATGGTGGCATGAATTTTCATATCCAAATGATTCAAAATAGAAGTTCATATTGACATAAAAACAATAATACTTCAAGCATACTAACAAAGCAATCATGTCTTCTCAAAATAACATGGCTAAAGAAAGTTATCCCTACAAAATCATATAGTTTGGCTATGCTCTATCTTCATCACATGAAGTATTTAATCATGCACAACCCCGATGACAAGCCAAGCAACTGTTTCATACTTTAGTATTCTCAAACTTTTTCAACTTTCACGCAATACATGAGCGTGAGCCATGGACATAGCACTATATGTGGAATAGAATGGTGGTTGTGGAGAAGACAAAAAAGGAGAAGATATTCTCACATCAACTAGGCGTATCAACGGGCTATGGAGATGCCCATAAATAGATATCAATGTGAGTAAGTAGGGATTGCTACGCAACGGATGCACTAGAGCTATAAATGTATGAAAGCTCAACAAAAGAAACTAAGTGGGTGTGCATCCAACTCGCTTGCTCACGAAGACTTAGGGCATTTTGAGGAAGCCCATCATTGGAATATACAAGCCAAGTTCTATAATGAAAAAATCCCACTATTATATGAAAGTGACAACATAGGAGACTCTCTATCATGAAGATCATGGTGCTACTTTGAAGCACAAGTGTGGTAAAAGGATAGTAGCATTGTCCCTTCTCTCTTTTTCTTTCATTTTTTTATTTAGCCTTTCTCTTTTTTTTATTTGGCCTTTTTTTTAGAGTCCGAAGTCTCATCCCGGCTTTTGGGGGAATCATAGTCTCCATCATCCTTTCCTCACTTGGGACAATGCTCTAATAATGAAGATCATAACACTTTTATTTACTTACAACTCAAGATTACAACTCGATACTTAGAACAAAATATGACTCTATATGAATGCCTCCGGTGGTGTACCGGGATATGCAATGAATCAAGAGTGACATGTATGGAAGAATTATGAAGGTGGCTTTGCCACAAATACGATGTCAACTACATGATCATGCAAAGATCAATATGACAATGGTGATGTGTGTCATAATAAACAGAATGGTGGAAAGTTGCATGGTAATATATCTTGAAATGGCTATGGAAATGCCATAATAGGTAGGTATGGTGGCTGTTTTGAGGAAGGTATATGGTGGGTGTATCGTACCGGCGGAAGTTGCGCGGCACAAGAGAGGCTAGCAATGGTGGAAGGGTGAGAGTGCGTATAATCCATGGACTCAACATTAGTCATAAAGAACTCATATACTTATTGCAAAAATCTACAAGCCATTGAAAACGTGCATGCTCCTAGGGGGATAGATTGGTAGGAAAAGACCATCGCTCGTCCCTGACCGCCACTCATAAGGAAGACAATCAATAAATAAATCGTGCTCCAACTTCATTACAAAGAGGTTCACCATACGTGCATGCTACGGGAATCACAGACTTCAATACAAGTATTCCTCAAATTCATAATTACTCCACTAGCACACCATCCTCATATCTCAAAACAATTATCAAGCATCAAATTGATCATAGCATCCAATTCACTTTCTATGATAGTTTTTATTATACCCAACTTGGATGCCCATCATTCTAGGACCAAATTCATAACCATAGCAAATACCATGCTGTTCTAAAAGACTCTCAAAATAATATAAGTGAAGCATGATAGATCAACAATTTCTACAAAATTAAGCCACCGCCGTGCTCTAAAAGATATAAGTGAAGCACTAGAGCAAAAATTATCTAGCTCAAAAGATATAAGTGAAGTGCATAGAGTATTATAATAAATTCCAAATCAAATGGGTCTCTCCCAAAAGGTGTGTAAAGCAAGGATGATTTTGGTAATCTAAAAAGCAAAGACTCATATCATACAAGACGCTCCAAGCAAAACCATATTATGTGGTGAATAAAAATATAGCTCCAAGTAAAGTTACCGATAAACGAATACGAAAGAGGGGATGCCTTCCGCGGCATCCCCAAGCTTAGGCTTTTGGTTGTCCTTGGATATCTTGGGGTGCCATGGGCATCCCTAATGTTAGGCTCTTGCCGCTCCTTATTCCATAGTCCATCAAATCTTTACCCAAAACTTGAAAACTTCACAACACGAAACTCAACAGGAAATCTCATAAGCTCCGTTAGTGCAAGAAAGAAAAACCACTACATAAGGTACTGTAATGAACTCATTCTTTATTTATATTGGTGTTAAACCTACTGTATTCCAACTTCTCTATGGTTCATACCCCCCCGATACTAGCCATAGATGCATCAAAATAAGCAAACAACACACAAAAAACAGAATCTGTCTAAAACAGAACAGTCTGTAGCAATCTGTAACTTTTGAATACTTATGGAACTCTAAAAATACTACCAAAATAGGAAGTCCTGGGAAATTTGTCAATTGATCTACTGAAAAACGAATCAACGCAAAAGAACGTTTCTGTGATTTATTAAAATTATTCTCGTGCGTGCAAAAGTTGTTGTTTTTCAGCAGAATCAAATTAACTATCACCGTAGGTTATCCTATAGGTTCTACTTGGCACAAACACTAATTAAGATATAAAACCACATCTAAACAGAGGCTAGATGAAATATTTATTACTAAACATAAGCAAAAAGCAAGAAACAAAAATAAAATTGGGTTGCCTCCCAACTAGTGCTATCGTTTAACGCCCCTAGCTAGGCACAAAAGCGAGAAAAGATCTAAGTATTGCCATCTTTGGCATTCTATTCATAAGTAGCTCGCATGATAGATTCATAAGGTAATTTGACTTCCTTTCTTGGAAAGTGTTCCATGTCTTTCCTTAATTGAAATTGGAATCTAATATTCCCTTCCTTCATATCAATAATTGCACCAATCGTTCTAAGGAAAGGTCTACCAAGAATAATAGGACATGAAAGATTGCAATATATATCAAGAACGATAAAATCTACGGGCACATAATTCCTATTTGCAACAATAAGAACATCATTTATCCTTCCCATAGGTTTGTTAGTGGTGGAATCTGCAAGGTGCAAGTTTAAAGAGCAATCATCCAAATCATGGAAACCTAGCACATCAGATAAAGTTTTCGGAATCGTGGAAACACTAGCACCCAAATCACACAAAGCATAGCACTCATGATCTTTAATTTTAATTTTTATAGTAGGTTCCCACTCATCATAAAGTTTTCTAGGTATAGAAACTTCCAACTCAAGTTTTTTCTCATAAGATTGCATCAAGGCATCAACAATATGTTTGGTAAAAGCTTTATTTTGACTATAAGCATGAGGAGAATTCAACATGGATTGTAACAAGGAAATACAATCTATTAAAGAACAATTATCATAATTAAATTCCTTGAAATACATAATAGTGGGTTCAATGCTATGTAAAGTTTTGACCTCGCCAATCCCACTTTTACCAAATTTAGCATCAAGATCTAAAAACTCCGAATCATTGGAACGCCTTTTAACTAAAGTTGAATCATCTCCAGTCCCATTATTATCAAGATTCATATTACAAAACAAAGATTTCATAGGGAACACATCAATAACTTTTAGATCTTCATCATTATTTTCATGAAAACTAGAAGAACACGCTTTTACAAAGCAATCTTTCTTAGCATGCAACCTAGCGGTTCTTTCTTTGCACTCATCAATGGAAATTCTCATGGCTTTGAGAGACTCATTGATATCATGCTTAGGTGGAATAGATCTAAGTTTCAAAGAATCATCATCAAGCGAAAGTCTATCAATGTTCCTAGCCAAATCATCAACTTTAAGCAATTTTTCTTGAAGCAAAGCATTAAAATTCTTTTGAGAGATCATAAACTCTTTAACACTATTCTCAAAATTAGAGGGCATCTTATTAAAATTTCCATAAGATTTGTTGTAGGAATTACCATAATTATTAGAGGAATTACTGGTGAACGGCCTAGGATTAAAGTTTCCTCTATACGCGTTGTTACCAAAATTATTTCTACCAACAAAATTCACATCCATAGATTCATTATTATTCTCAATCAAAGTAGACAAAGGCATATATTAGGATCAATAGGAGCACTCTTAGTAGCAAACAATTTCATAAGATCATCCATCTTTCCACTCAAAATATTAATCTCTTCTATAGCATGCACCTTTTTACTAGTAGATCTTTCGGTGTGCCATTGCGAATAATTAACCATAATGTTATCAAGGAGTTTAGTAGCTTCTCCTAAAGTGATTTTCATAAAAGTGCCTCCCGCGGTCGAATCTAAAAGATTTTTAGAAGCAAAATTCAATCCAGCATAAAAATTTTGTATGATCATCCATAAATTCAAACCATGAGTAGGGCAATTGCGAATCATTAATTTCATTCTTTCCCAAGATTGGGCAACATGCTCATGATCAAGTTTTTTAAAATTCATAATATCGTTTCTAAGAGAGATGATCTTAGCGGGGGGAATACTTAGAGATAAAAGCATCTTTGCACTTATTCCAAGAATCAATACTATTTTTAGGCAAAGACGAAAACCAAGTTTTAGCATGATCTCTAAGTGAAAACGGAAATAACTTCAATTTAACAATATCGTTATCCGTATCTTTCTTCTTTTGCACATCACATGAATCAACAAAATAGTTTAGATGAGTAGCGGCATCTTCACTAGGAAGGCCGGAGAATTGATCTTTCATAACAAGATTCAACAAAGCAGCATTGATTTCACAAGATTCAGCATCATTAAGAGGAGCAATCGGAGTGCTAAGGAAATCATTATTATTGGTATTGGAAAGGTCACACAATTTGGTATTATCTTGCGCCATCGTGACAAGCAATCCAACACACAAGCACACAAAAGGCAAGCGAGAGAGAGGAAAACGGGAAAGAGAGGGTGAATAACACGGCAAGGGTGAAGTGGGGGAGAGGAAAACGAGAGGCAAATGGCAAATAATATAATGTGAGGGAGATGAGTTTGTGATGGGTACTTGGTATGTCTTGACTTGAGCGAAGACCTCCCCGGCAACGGCGCCAGAAATCCTTCTTGCTACCTCTTGAGCACTGCGTTGGTTTTCACTTGAAGAGGAAAGGGTGATGCAGCAAAGTAGTGTAAGTATTTCCCTCAGTTTTTGAGAACCAAGGTATCAATCCAGTAGGAGGCTCCTCAAAAGTCCCATGCACCTACACAAACAAACAAGAACCTCGCAACCAACGCGATAAAGGGGTTGTCAATCCCTTCACGGAAACTTGCAAAAGTGAGATCTGATAGAGATAATAAGATAAGATAAATATTTTTGGTATTTTTATGATATAGATTGGAAAGTAAAAGATGAAAATAAAAGATAGATGGAAAACTTATATGATAAAAGATAGACCTGGGGGCCATATGTTTCACTAGTGGCTTCTCTCGAGATAGTATAAGTATTACGGTGGGTGAACAAATTACTATCGAGCAATTGAAAAAAAAGTGCATAGTTATGAGATTATCTAGGCATGATTATGTATATAGGCATCACGTCCGCAACAAGTAGATCGAAACGATTCTGCATCTACTACTATTACTCCACACATCGACTGACTCCTGCTTGCATCTAGAGTATTAAGTTCATAAGAACAGAGTAACGCATTAAGAAAGATGACATGATGTAGAGGGATAAACTCATGCAATATGATATAAACCCCATCTTTTTATCCTCGATGGCAACAATACAATACGTGCCTTGCTGCCCCTGCTGTCACTAGGAAAGGACACCGCAAGATTGAACCCAAAGCTAAGCACTTCTCCCATTGCAAGAAATATCAATCTAGTAGGCCAAACCAAACTGATAATTCGAAGAGACTTGTAAAGATAACCAATCATACATAAAAGAATTTAGAGGAGATTCAAATATTTCTCATAGATAAACTTGATCATAAACCCATGATGACCCACAAGTATAGGGGATTTATCGTAGTCCTTTCGATAAGTAAGAGTGTCGAACACAACGAGGAGCAGAAGGAAATGACAAGCGGTTTTCAGTAAGGTTTTCTCTGCAAGCACTGAAATTGTAGGTAACAGATAGTTTTGTGATAAGATAAATTGTAACGAGTAACAAGCAATGAAAGTAAATAAAGTGTAGCAAGGTGGCCCAATCCTTTTTGTAGCAAAGGACAAGCCTGGACAATTTCTTATAATGAGAAAAGAGATCCCGAGGACACATGGGAATTATCGTCAAGCTAGTTTTCATCACGCTCATATGATTCGCGTTCAGTACTTTGATAATTTGTTATGTGGGTGGACCGGTGCTTGGATACTGCCCTTACTTGGACAAGCATCCCACTTATGATTAACCCCTATTGCAAGGATCCGCAACTACAAAAGAAGTATTAAGGTAAACCTAACCACAGCATTAAACATATGGATCCAAATCAGCCCCTTACGAAGCAACGCATAAACTAGGGTTTAAGCTTCTGTCACTCTAGCAACCCATCATCTACTTATTACTTCCCAATGCCTTCCTCTAGGCCCAAATAATGGTGAAGTTTCATGTAGTCAACGTTCACATAACACCACTAAAGGAAAGACAACATACATCTCATCAAAATATCGAACGAATACTAAATTCACATGACTACTAATAGCAAGACTTCACCCATGTCCTCAGAAGAAAACGTAACTACTCACAAAGCATATTCATGTTCATAATCAGAGGAGTAATAATATGCATTAAGGATCTGAACATATGATCTTCCACGAAGTAAACCAATTAGCATCAACTACAAGGAGTAATCAACACTACTAGCAACCCACAGGTACCAATTTGTGGTTTTGATACAAGATTGGATACAAGAGATGAACTAGGGTTTTGAGAGGAGATGGTGTTGGTGAAGATGTTGATGGAGATTGACCCCCTCCCGATGAGAGGATCGTTGGTGATGACGATGGTGATGATTTCCCCCTTCGGGAGGGAAGTTTCCCCGGCAGAACAGCTCTGCCGGAGCTCTAGATTGGTTCCGCCAAGGTTCTGCCTCGTGGCGGCGGAGTTTCGTCTCGTAAGCTTGCCTCTAATTTTTTCCAGGGTAAAAGCCTTCATATAGCAGAAGATGGGCATCGGAGGGCCACCAGGGGGCCCAGGAGATAGGGGGCGCGCCCAGTAGGGGTGGGCGCGCCCCCCACCCTCCTGGCCTGGGTGTGGGCCCCGTCTGGTAGTTTCTTCGCTCAATAATTCTTATTAATTCCAAAACTGACTTCCGTGGAGTTTCAGGATTTTTGGAGCTGTGCAGAATAGGTTTCCAATATTTGCTCCTTTTCCAGCCAGAATTCCAGCTGCCGGCATTCCCCCTCTTCATGGTAAACCTTATAAAATAAGAGAGAATAGCCATAAGTATTGATATTAATGTGTAATAATAGCCCATAATGCCATAAATATTGATATAAAAGCATGATGCAAAATGGACGTATGAACCCACAATTCATCGGATCTCGACAAACACACCGCAAAAAGAGTTACATCGAATAGATCTCCAAGAAGATCGAGGAGAACTTGGTATTGTCATTCAAAGAGAGAGAAGAAGCCATCTAGCTAATAACTATGGACTCGAAGGTCTGTGGTAAACTAGAGGCCCTCCATGGTCGATTCCCCCTCCGACGGAGCGCCGGCAAAGGCTCCAAGACGGGATCTCGCGGATACAGAAGGTTGCAGTGGTGGAATTAGGTTTTCGTGGTGCTCCTGGATGTTTTCGGGGTACGTGGATATATATAGGAGGAAGAAGTAGGTCGGTGGAGCCACGAGGGGTCCACGAGGGTGGGGGGCGCGCCCACCCTCCTAGGGCACGCCGGGAACCCTCGTGGCCGCCTCGTTCGCTTCTTGACGTCCACTCCAAGTCTCCTAGGTTGCGTTTGTTCCAAAAAGATCGCTCCCGAAGGTTTCATTCCGTTTGGACTCCGTTTGATATTCCTTTTCTTCGAAACACTGAAACAGGCAAAAAACAGCAATTCGGGCTGGACCTCCGGTTAGTAGGTTAGTCCCAAAAATGATATAAAAGTGTACAGTAAAGCCCATAAACATCCAAAACGGGTAATATAATAGCATGGAACAATCAAAAATTATAGATACGTTGGAGACGTATCACGGCAGCAAGCATTTCTGCATGCAGCGCTGGAAAGTGGCGCCGGCATTCTTCAGGCCGAACGACATGGTGATGTAGCAATACGCCCCAAAGAGCGTGATGAAGGACGTCTTTAGGGCATCGGCCGGGTCCAGCTTTATCTGATGATAGCCGGGGTAAGCATCCAGGAAGGACAGTTGCTCACACCCGGCGGTGGAGTCGATGACTTGGTCGATCCGCGGGAGGGCAAACGGATCCTTGGGACAGGCCTTGTTCAGGCCGGTGTAGTCGATACACATGTGCCACGTATTGTTCTTCTTTAGGACGAGGACTGGGTTGGCCAGTCACTCGGGGTGGAACACTTCCATGATGAAGCCAGCCGCCAAAAGCTTGGCGACCTCTTCACCGATGGTTCTTCTCTTCTCTTCAGAGAAACGTCGTAGGGGTTGGCGGACAGGCTTGGCGTCCTTGCGGACGTGGAGTTTGTGCTCGGCGTACTTCCTCGGGATACCCGGCATGTCCTTTGGGGTCCATGCAAAAATATCCCGATTCTCACAGAGGAAATCGACGAGCTCGCCTTCCTATTTGTTGTCGAGGCGGGTGCCTACGACAACATACTTGTTGCAGCTGGGGTCTTTTGGGTTCAGCTTCACTTTCTTGGTCTCCTTGGAGGGCTTGAAGGAGGCCTTGTTAGCCGGCTCCTCGGCCGGGATCGACGCGGTCGATGTCTCGTTGGCCAGGGCGACAACCCGGTCGAGCTGGCGCCGCTCCTCGGCTATGACCAGCGACTCGGCCAGCTTGGCGCCGTCTCGAGCGAACTCCAGGGACTTGCGTAGTCGCCGATGATGGTGATGAGCCCCTTCGGACCTGGCAGCTTCATCTTCAGGTAAGCGTAGTGGGGGACCGTGATAACCCGCAAGTATACGGGATAGTTGTAGCCTCTTTCGATAAGTAAGAGTGTCGAACCCAACGAGGAGCTAAAGGTAGAACAAATACTCTCTCAAGTCCTATCGGCCACTGATACGACTCTACGCACGCTTGACGTTCGCTTTACCTAGAATAAGTATGAAACTACAAGTACTTTGTAGGTGTGATAGGATAGATTTGCAAGATAATAAAGAATGGGTAAATAAAAGCTAGGGGCTGTTTAAATAAAGATGCAATAAAGTAAATATAGCGAGTGTGGAAAAGTGGTGGTAAGAGTTGTGAAATTGTCCCTAAGCAATTGACTATGTTACTAGACCGGTAATCACTATTGCAATTCTATTTGAGGGAGAGGCATAAGCTAACATACTTTCTCTACTTGGATCATATGCACTTATGATTGGAACTCTAGCAAGCATCCGCAAGTACTAAAGATCATTAATGTAAAACTCAACCATAGCATTAAAGTATCAAGTCCCCTTTATCCCATACGCAAACAACCTACTTACTCGGGTCTGTGCTTCTGTCACTCACACCACACACCATAAGCAAATCATGAACATATTGCAAACCCTACAGCAGGAATCCCTCACACTTGCGCGAAACGGAGGGCACAATAGGACAGCACCAATAATAAAACATGCAACTCAAACCAATCATAGCAATTCATCAATCACCGATAGGACAACGAAAATCTACTCAGACACATAGGATGGCAACACATCATTGGAAAATAATATGAAGCATAAAGCACCGTGTTCAAGTAGAGGGTACAGCGGGTTGCGGGAGAGTGGACCGCTGGATATAGATGGGGGAAGGTGATGGAGATGTTGGTGAAGATGACGGCGGTGTTGGTGAAGATCGCGGTGATGATGATGGCCCCCGGCGGTGTTCTGGCGCCAGTGGAAGCAAGGGGGAGAGAGCCCCCTTCTTCTTCTTCTTCCTTCACCTTCTCCCTAGATGGGAGAAGGGTTTCCCCTCTGGTCCTTGGCTCCCATGGCTTGAGAGGGGCGAGAGCCCCTCCGAGCTTGGATCTATCTCTCTGTTTCCGCGTTCTCAGATTGTGCCCCTTCACCGTTTCTTTTATGTATGGAGATCCGTAACTCCGATTGGGGTGAATCTTTCGCCCAGATCTTTCTCATAAAATTAGCTTTCTTGCGGCAAAAGAAGAGCATCAACCGCCTTACGGGGGGGGGGGGGGCAGGAGAGTCCAGGGCGCGCCTGCCTCCCTCGGGCGCGCCCCCTATCTCCTGGCTCCCTCGGGCACCGTCTCGCGTTGATTTTACTTCCCAAAAATCATAAATATTCCAAAATAATTATCCATCCGTTTTTATCCCGTTTGGACTCTGTTTGATATGGGTTTTCTGCGAAACATAAAACATGCAACGGATGCACTAGAGCTATAAGTGTATGAAAGCTCAACAAAAGAAACTAAGTGGGTGTGCATCCAACTTGCTTGCTCATGAAGACCTAGGGCATTTGAGGAAGCCCATCATAGGAATATACAAGCCAAGTTCTACAATGAAAATTCCCACTAGTATATGAAAGTGATAACATAGGAGACAATCTATATGAAGAACATGGTGCTACTTTGAAGCACAAGTGTGGAAAAAGGATAGTAAAATTGGCCCTTTTCTTTTCTTTTTTTCTTTTTTTTTCTTTTTTCTTTTTTTCGGTGGCTTCTTTGGCCCCCTTTTTTATTTAGGATTCTTTGGCCTTTCCTTTTTTTCTTTTTTTTCTTTTTTTATGGGGTAATGCTCTATAATGATGATCATCACACTTTTCTTTACTTACAACTCTATATGAATGCCTCCGGTGTTGTACCGGGGTGGTGCAATGAATCAAGAGTGACATGTATGAAAAATTATGCATGGTGGCTTTGCCACAAATACGATGTCAACTACATGATCATGCAATGGCAATATGACAAAAGTAATGTATGTCATGATGATGATGAACGGAACGGTGGAAAGTTGCATGGCAATATATCTCGGAATGGCTATGGAAATGCCATGATAGGTAGGTATGGTGGCTGTTTTGAGGAAGATATAAGGAGGCTTATGTGTGATAGAGCGTATCATATCACGGGGTTTGGATGCACCGGCGAAGTTTGCACCAACTCTCGAGGTGAGAAAGGGCAATGCACGGTACTGAAGAGGCTAGCAATGATGGAAAGGTAAAAGTGCGTATAATCCATGGACTCACATTAGTCATAAAGAACTCATATACTTATTGCAAAAGTTTATTAGCCCTCAAAGCAAATTACTACTACGCATGCCCCTAGAGGGATAGATTGGTAGGAAATCACCATCGCTCGTCCCCGACCGCCACTCATAAGGAAGACAATCAAAGAAACACCCCATGCTTCAAATTTGTCACACAACGGTTACCATACGTGCATGCTATGGGACTTGCAAACCTCAACACAAGTGTCTCTACAATCCACAACCACCCACTAGCATGACTCTAATATCACCATATTTATATCGCAAAACTATTGCAAGGAATCAAACATATCATATTCAGTGATCCACAAGTTTATGTAGGATTTTATGACTAACCATGTGAATGACCAATTCCTGTCATCTCTCTAAATAGATATAAATGAAGCAAGAGAGTTTAATTCTTTCTACAAAAGATATGCCCACGCTCTAACAATTATAAGTGAAGCAAAAGAGCATTCTACAAATGGCGGTTTTCTATGTAAAGGGAAACAGGCAATCCAAACTTCAAATGATATAAGTGAAGCACATGAAGCATTCTATAAAGCCACACTCAAAAGATATAAGTGAAGTGCAATGAGCATTCTATAAATCAACCAAGGACTATCTCATACCAGCATGGTGCATAAAAGGAAAATGAAAACTAAATGCAAAAGATGCTCCAAGACTTGCACATATCGCACGAACAAAACGAATACGAAAACATACCGATACTTGTTGAAGAAAGAGGGGATGCCTTTTGGGGCATCCCCAAGCTTAGACGCTTGAGTCTCCTTGAATATTTACTTGGGGTGGCTCGGGCATCCCCAAGCTTGAGCTCTTGCCTCTCTTCCTTTTCCTCATATCGAGACCTCCTCGTTTAGACACTTCATCCACACAAAACTTCAACAGAAAACTCGGTAAGATCCATTAGTATAATAAAGCAAATCACCACTCTAAGTACTATTGCAAACCAATTCATATTTTGTTTTTGCATTGTGTCTAATGTAATATAACTTTTCCATGGCTTAATCCACTAATATAAATTGATAGATTCATCAAAACAAGCAAACTATGCATCAAAAACAGAATCTGTTAAAAACAGAACAGTCTGTAGCAATCTGAACATCCACCATACTTATGGTACCCCAAATATTCTACAAAAATTAGTAAAAATAAACAAGTTTCATAGCAAGACAGTGCAAAAGAAATCAGAATCAATTGACGTTCCAGTGAAAAATGTAACATCTCGCACTACAGCCAAAGTTTCTGTCCTGCATCGTACAAACCAACAAGCATTGTAAACATCCTAAAGGCAAACCTTAGCACATTATTTTTATAATACAATGGAATTGTACAAGGGGATAATTATTTTTGATGAAAAGTTTCTGTAATTAAGATTCACAAAGTTTCCGTTAGCATGAACAAAGTTCAAGGAGCTCTCCCACTTCAACAATGCTTGTCTTTCTCACTTTCACTTTTCTTTTCTTTTTTGAAAAGTTTTAGGTTCCCCTCTTTATTTTTTATTTTTTTAAACTATATGAAAGCACTCAACAGAAATAAATAACTCTCTAAAACTTCCGGGTTGTCTCCCTGGCAGCGCTTTCTTTAAAGCCATTAAGCTAGGCATTTAGTGCTCAAGTAATGAATCCACCCGGATCCCAAGGTATATCAAAGCCAATTTTAATTAATAATGATTTGTGATTTAGCAGTGAGCACAAAGTAACATATATCATGTAACGACAGAGTCTAAATCTCTTCCTATGCATCTGCATGTCATAAAAAAACAATTCATGCACACCAAGTAAAGGCCAATGCATAGTATAAGCAGTTTCTTGTAATTCTATCGTATTGGAAACATAGAGAGGTGGAGATATAGTTCCTCTCTCATAATAATTGCAAGTAGGAGCAGCAAGCACATGCATATTATATTCATCAAAATCACCATGTGCAATAGTAAAAGGCAACCCATCAATATAATCCTTAATAAGCAAAAACTTCTCCGATATAGTGTAGTCGGGAGAATTCAAAAAGATAATAGGACTATCATGCATGGGTGCAATAGCAACAATTTCATGTTTAACATAAGGAGCTATAGCAATTTCATCTCCATAAGCATAATTCATATTGTCATCTTGGCCACAAGTATAGAAAGCATCATCAAAAAGGGATATTTCAAACAAATTCAAGGGATCATAGCAATCATCCTTCGGTAAGCACGAAGGGGAATTAAACAATGTATGAGTTGAAGAGTTACTCTCATTATAAGGTGGGCACGGGTGATCAATCCGCTCTTCTTCCTTTTGTTCTTCGCTCTCCTCATCATCTTTTTCATCCAATGAGCTCACAGTTTCATCAATTTCTTCTTCCATAGCTTCCTGCAAAATGTTAATCTCTTCTTGGACAGCAGAGACTTTCTCAATAAAAGCATTAATATTGTAATTGTATTCATAATTTTCATAGCAATATCTAAGTATAGCAAGATTTTCAGGCCTATAAACATGATCATCAAAAGCTTCATACTTTTCAAACAAAGATTCAATTTCATAAGCAGCCTTAAAAGGAATAAATTATTCAATTTCTTCAACATCATAATAATCATATATACCATTAGCATAAGAAGCTAAGGTTTCATTTTCATTAAATTTGCATGAAAAGGGAAGGCGTGGAGCCTTCATCCTAGAGCAACAAGTAATATCATATCTCATAGCGATAATCCCATAATAGATCCCGAGCATACCAACGCAACATATTAATTTGATCCCATAATAGTTTCCCTTTTTGTGTAAAGCGATAATCCCAAAAGTATTCACGTTGATCCAACGTGTCTCCCATTATAAAGTTGAATGGGTTTTCTGAGGATTATAAAAGTAGTACATAATATCTTTCACATAATGAGAATCGAGGGTTTTAGGAGTTACCCCATCTCCATGAGTAGCAAGTACACCTAATTTTTTGGTATTTTGCATTCCATATCCATAACTAAAGATAGAGAACAACTTAAAACAGCAAATAAAAATTACTTAGTGATAAAGCAAACAAGCACACACGAGAATATTCACCCCACGCTATGACTCCCCGGCAACGGTGCCAGAAAAAGGTCTTGATAACCCGCAAGTATATGGGATAGTTGTAGCATCTTTCGATAAGTAAGAGTGTCGAACCCAACGAGGAGCTAAAGGTAGAACAAATACTCTCTCAAGTCCTATCGGCCACTGATACGACTCTACGCACGCTTGACATTCGCTTTACCTAGAACAAGTATGAAACTAGAAGTACTTTGTAGGTGTGATAGGATAGGTTTGCAAGATAATAAAGAACGGGTAAATAAAATCTAGGGGCTGTTTAGATAAAGATGCAATAAAGTAAATATAGCGAGTGCAGAAAAGTGGTGGTAGGAGTTGTGAAATTGTCCCTAAGCAATTGACTATGTTACTAGACCGGTAATCACTATTGCAATTCTATTTGAGGGAGAGGCATAAGCTAACATACTTTCTCTACTTGGATCATATGCACTTATGATTGGAACTCTAGCAAGCGTCCGCAACTACTAAAGATCATTAAGGTAAAACCCAACCATAGCATTAAAGTATCAAGTCCCCTTTATCCCATACACAAACAACCTACTTACTCGGGTCTGCGCTTCTGTCACTCATGCCACCCACCATAAGCAAATCATGAACATATTGCAAACCCTACAGCGGGAATCCCTCACGCTTGCGCGACACGGAGGGCACAATAGGACAACACCAATAATAAAACATGCAACTCAAACCAATCATAGCAATTCATCAATCACCGATAGGACAACGAAAATCTACTCGACATCATAGGATGGCAACACATCATTGGAAAATAATATGAAGCATAAAGAACCATGTTCAAGTAGAGGGTACAGCGGGTTGCAGGAGAGTGGATCGCTGGATATAGATGGGGGGAGGTGATGGAGATGTTGGTGAAGATGACGGCAGTCTTGGTGAAGATTGCGGTGATGATGATGGCCCCCGGCGGCGTTCCGGCGCCAGCGGAAGAAAGGGGGAGAGAGCCCCCCTTCTTCTTCTTCTTCCTTGACCTTCTCCCTGGATGGGAGAAGGGTTTCCCCTATGGTCCTTGGCTCCCATGGCTTGGGAGGGGCGAGAGCCCCTCCGAGATTGGATCTATCTCTCTGTTTTTGCATTCTCAGATTCTGCCCTTCACCGTTTCTTCTATATCTGGAGATCCGTAACTTCGATTGGGGTGAATATTTCGCCCTGATCTTTCTCTTAAAATAAGCTTTCTTGCGGCAAAAGAAGAGCGTCAACCGCCTTACCGGGGGGGCAGGAGAGTCCAGGGCGCGCCTGCCTCCCTGGGGCGCGCCCCCTATCTCCTGGCTCCCTCGGGCACCGTCTCGCGTTGATTTTACTTCCCAAAATCATAAATATTCCAAAATAATTCTCCGTCCGTTTTTATCCCGTTTGGACTCTGTTTGATATGGGTTTTCTGCGAAACATAAAACATGCAACAAACAGGAACTGGCACTGGGCACTGGATCAATATGTTAGTCCCAAAAATAGTATAAAAAGTTGCCAAAAGTATATGAAAGTTGAATAATATTGGCATGGAACAATAAAAAATTATAGATACGACGGAGACGTATCAGCATCCCCAAGCTTAATTCCTGCTCGTCCTCGAGTAGGTAAATGATAAAAAAGATAATTTTTGATGTGGAATCCTACCTAGCATAATCTTGATCATAAGTCTAATCATGGCATGAATATTAAGATACGAGTGATTCAAAGCAATAGTCTATCATTTGACATAAAAACAATAATACTTTGAGCGTACCAATAAAGCAATCATGTCTTTTCAAAACAACAAGGCCAAAGAGAGCTTATCCCTACAAAATCATATAGTTTGGCCATGCTTCATTTTCGTCACACAAAATGCTCCCATCATGCACAAACCTGATGACAAGCTGAGCAATTGGTTCATACTTTTTAACACGTTTTAGCTTTTTCAACCCTCACGCAATACATGAGCGCAAGCCATGGATATAGCACTATAGGTGGAATAGAATATGATGGTGGGGTTTATGTGGAGAAGACAAAAAGGGAGAAAGTCTCACATCGACGCGGCTAATCAATGGGCTATGGAGATGCCCATCAATTGATGTCAATGTGAGGAGTAGGGATTGCCATGCAACGGATGCACTAGAGCTATAAGTGTATGAAAGCTCAACAAAAGAAACTAAGTGGGTGTGCATCCAACTTGCTTGCTCATGAAGACCTAGGGCATTTGAGGAAGCCCATCGTAGGAATATACAAGCCAAGTTCTATCATGAAAATTCCCACTAGTATATGAAAGTGACAACATAGGAGACAATCTATATGAAGAACATGGTGCTACTTTGAAGCACAAGTGCGGAAAAAGGATAGTAAAATTGCCCCTTTTCTTTTCTTTTTTTTCTTTTTTTTCTTTTTTCTTTTTTTCGGTGGGCTTATTTGGCCCCCTTTTTTATTTAGGCTTCTTTGGCCTTTCCTTTTTTTCTTTTTATTCCTTTTTTTATGGGGCAATGCTCTATAATGATGATCATCACACTTTTATTTACTTACAACTCAATATTACAACTCGATACTGGAACAAAGATATGACTCTATATGAATGCCTCCGGTGTTATACCGGGGTGGTGCAATGAATCAAGAGTGACATGTATGAAAAATTATGCATGGTGGCTTTGCCACAAATATGATGTCAACTACATGATCATGCAATGGCAATATGACAAAAGTAATGTATGTCATTATGATGATGAACGGAACGGTGGAAAGTTGCATGGCAATATATCTCGGAATGGCTATGGAAATGCCATGATAGGTAGGTATGGTGGCTGTTTTGAGGAAGATATAAGGAGGCTTATGTGTGATAGAGCGTATCATATCATGGGGTTTGGATGCACCGGCGAAGTTTGCACCGACTCTCGAGGTGAGAAAGGGCAATGCACGGTACTGAAGAGGCTAGCAATGATGGAAAGGTAAAAGTGTGTATAATCCATGGACTCACATTAGTCATAAAGAACTCATATACTTATTGCAAAAGTTTATTAGCCCTTGAAGCAAAGTACTACTACGCATGCCCCTAGGGGGATAGATTGGTAGGAAAACACCATCGCTCGTCCCCGACCGCCACTCATAAGGAAGACAATCAAAGAAACACCCCATGCTTCAAATTTGTCACACAACGGTTACCATACGTGCATGCTACGGGACTTGCAAACCTCAACACAAGTGTATCTACAATCCACAACCACCCACTAGCATGACTCTAATATCACCATCTTTATATCACAAAACTATTGCAAGGAATCAAACATATCATATTCAGTGATCCACAAGTTTATGTAGGATTTTATGACTAACCATGTGAATGACCAATTCCTGTCATCTCCCTGAATAGATATAAGTGAAGCAAGAGAGTTTAATTCTTTCTACAAAAGATATGCCCACGCTCTAACAACTATAAGTGAATCAAAAGAGCATTCTACAAATGGCGGTTTTCTATGTAAAGGGAAACAGGCAATCCAAACTTCAAGTGATATAAGTGAAGCACATGAAGCATTCTATAAAGCCACACTCAAAAGATATAAGTGAAGTGCAATGAGCATTCTATAAATCAACCAAGGACTATCTCATACCAGCATGGTGCATAAAAGGAAAATGAAAACTAAATGCAAAAGACGCTCCAAGACTTGCACGTATCGCACGAATGAAACGAATACGAAAACATGCCGATACTTGTTGAAGAAAGAGGGGATGACTTACGGGGCATCCCCAAGCTTAGACACTTGAGTCTCCTAGAATATTTACTTGGGGTGCCTCGGGCATCCCCAAGCTTGAGCTCTTGCCTCTCTTCCTTTTCCTCATATCGATACCTCCTCATTTAGACACTTCATCCACACAAAACTTCAACAGAAAACTCGGTAAGATCCATTAGTATAATAAAGCAAATCACCACTCTAAGTACTATTGCAAACCAATTCATATTTTGTTTTTGCATTGTGTCTACTGTAATATAACTTTTCCATGGCTTAATCCACTAATATAAATTGATAGATTCATCAAAACAAGCAAACTATGCATCAAAAACAGAATCTGTTAAAAACAGAACAGTCTGTAGCAATCTGAACATCCACCATACTTCTGGTACCCCAAATATTCTACCAAAATTAGTAAAAATAAACAGGTTGCATAGCAAGACAGTGCAAAATGAATCAGAACCAATTGACGTTCCAGTGAAAAATGTAAAATCTCGCACTACAGCCAAAGTTTCTGTCCTGCACCGTACAAACCAACAAGCATTGTAAACATCCTAAAGACAAACCTTAGCACATTATTTTTATAATACAATGGAATTGTACAAGGGGATAATTATTTTTGATGAAAAGTTTCTATAATTAAGATTCACAAAGTTTCCGTGAGCATGAACAAAGTTCAAGGAGCTCTCCCACTTCAACAATGCTTGTCTTTCTCACTTTCACTTTTTTTTTGAAAAGTTTTACGTTCCCCTCTTTATTTTTTTTTTGTTTTTAAACTATATGAAAGCACTCAACAGAAATAAATGACTGTCTAAAACTTCCGGGTTGTCTCCCTGGCAGCGCTTTCTTTAAAGCCATTAAGCTAGGCATTTAGTGCTCAAGTAATGAATCCACCCGGATCCCAAGGTATATCAAAGCCAATTTTAATTAACAATGATTTGTGATTTAGTACTGAGCACAAAGTAACATATATCATGTAACAACAAAGTCTAACTCTCTTCCTATGCATTGGCATGTCATAAAAGAACAATTCATGCACACCAAGTAAAGGCCAATGCATAGTATAAGCAGTTTCTTGTAATTCTATCGTATTGGTAACATAGAGAGGTGGAGATATAGTTCCTCTGCCATAATAATTGCAAGTAGGAGCAGCAAGCACATGCATATTATATTCATCAAAATCATCATGTGCAATAGTAAAAGGCAACCATCAATATAATCCTTAATAAGCACAAACTTCTCCGATATAGTGTAGTCGGGAGAATTCAAAAAGATAATAGGACTATCATGCATGGGTGCAATAGCAACAATTTCATGTTTAACATAAGGAATTATAGCAAGTTCATCTCCATAAGCATAATTCATATTGGCATCTTGGCCACAAGTATAGCAAGCATCATCAAAAAGGGATATTTAACAAATTCAAGGGATCATAGCAATCATCATAGCAATCATCCTTCGGTAAGCACAAAGGGGAATTAAACAATGTATAAGTTGAAGAGTTACTCTCATTAGAAGGTGGGCACGGGTGATCAATTCGCTCTTCCTCCTTTTGTTCTTCGCTCTCCTCATCATCTTTTTCATCCAATGAGCTCACAGTTTCATCAATTCCTTCTTTCATAGCCTCCTACAAAATATTAGTCTCTTCTTGGACAGCGGAGACTTTCTCAATAAAAGCATTAATATTGTAATTGTATTCATAATTTTCATAGCAATATCTAAGTATAGCAAGATTTTCAGGCCTATAAACATCATCATAAAAAGCTTCATACTTTTCAAACAAAGATTCAATTTTATAAGCAGCCTTAAAAGCAATAAATTCTTCAATTTGTTCAACATCATAGTAATCATATATACCATTAGCATAAGAAGCTAAGGTTTCATTTTCATTAAATTTGCATGAAAAGGGAAGGTGTGGAGCCTTCATCCTAGAGCAACAAGTAATATCATATCTCAAGCATAGATCCCGAGCATACCAACGCAACATATTAATTTGATCCCATAATAGTTTCCCTTTTTGTGTAAAGCGATAATCCCTAAAGTATTCACGTTGATCCAATGTGTCTCCCATTATAAAGTTGAATTGGTTTTCTCAGGATTATCAAAGTATTACATAATATCTTTCACATAATGAGAATCGAGGGTTTTAGGAGTTACCCCATCTCCATGAGTAGCAAGTACACCTAATTTTTTGGTATTTTGCGTTCCATATCCATAACTAAAGATAGAGAACAACTTAAAACAGCAAATAAAAATTACTTAGTGATAAAGCAAACATGCACACACGAGAATATTCACCCCACGCTATGACTCCCTGGCAATGGCGCCAGAAAAAGGTCTTGATAACCCGCAAGTATACGGGATAGTTGTAGCCTCTTTCGATAAGTAAGAGTGTCGAACCCAACAAGGAGCTAAAGGTAGAACAAATACTCTCTCAAGTCCTATCAGCCACTGATACGACTCTACGCACGCTTGACGTTCGCTTTACCTAGAACAAGTATGAAACTAGAAGTACTTTGTAGGTGTGATAGGATAGGTTTGCAAGATAATAAAGAATGGGTAAATAAAAGCTAGGGGCTGTTTAGATAAAGATGCAATAAAGTAAATATAGCGAGTGTGGAAAACTGGTGGTAGGAGTTGTGAAATTGTCCCTAAGCAATTGACTATGTTACTAGACCGGTAATCACTATTGCAATTCTATTTGAGGGAGAGGCATAAGCTAACATACTTTCTCTACTTGGATCATATGCACTTATGATTGGAACTCTAGCAAGCGTCCGCAACTACTAAAGATCATTAAGGTAAAACCCAACCATAGCATTAAAGTATCAAGTCCCCTTTATCCCATACGCAAACAACCTACTTACTCGGGTCTGTGCTTCTGTCACTCACGCCACCCACCATAAGCAAATCATGAACATATTGCAAACCTACAGCGGGAATCCCTCACGCTTGCGCGACACGGAGGGAACAATAGGACAACACCAATAATAAAACATGCAACTCAAACCAATCATAGCAATTCATCAATCACCGATAGGACAACGAAAATCTACTCGACATCATAGGATGGCAACACATCATTGGAAAATAATATGAAGCATAAAGCACCATGTTCAAGTAGAGGGTACAGCGGGTTGCGGGAGAGTGGACCGCTGGATATAGATGGGGGAAGGTGATTGAGATGTTGGTGAAGATGACGGCGGTGTTGGTGAAGATCACGGTGATGATGATGGCCCCCGGCGGCGTTCCGGCGCCACCGGAAGCAACAAGCAGAGAGCCCCCCTTCTTCTTCTTCTTCCTTGACCTTCTCCCTAGATGGGAGAAGGGTTTCCCCTCTGGTCCTTGGCTCCCCTGGCTTGGGAGGGGCGAGAGCCCCTCCGAGATTGGATCTATCTCTTTGTTTCTGCGTTCTCAGATTCTGCCCCTTCACCGTTTCTTTTATATCTGGAGACCCGTAACTCCGTTTGGGGTGAATCTTTCGCCCAAATCTTTCTGATAAAATTAGCTTTCTTGCGGCAAAATAAGAGCATCAACCGCCTTACTGGGGGCCCAGGAGAGTCCAGGGCGCGCCTGCCTCCCTGGGGCACGCCCCCTATCTACTGGCTCCCTCGGGCACCATCTCGCGTTGATTTTACTTCCCAAAAATCATAAATATTCCAAAATAATTCTCCATCCGTTTTTATACCGTTTGGACTCCGTTTGATATGGGTTTTCTGCGAAACATAAAACATGCAACAAACAGGAACTGGCGCTGGGCACTGGATCAATATGTTAGTCCCAAAAATAGTATAAAAGTTGCCAAAAGTATATGAAAGTTGAATAATATTGGCATGGAACAATCAAAAATTATAGATACGACGGAGACGTATCAGAATGCCATGAACTTGGCGAGCGTGGGCCGGCCCAGTAGCGCATGGTACGTGTTGGACAGGTCCACCACCTCGAACCAGATCGGCTCGCGTCGGAAGTGGCTATTGTCGTCGAAGAGGACGTTGAGCCGGATCCGGCCGATTGGAGAGCAGGAGAGAGGTCGGGAACGATGCCATGGAAGATCGTCCGGGTCGGCTCCAGGTCTTTGGCCTCGAGGCCGAGCTTGGTCATGGTGTCGCGGTAGAGGATGTTGATGTTGTTGCCTCCGTCGATGAGGACCCGGGAGAACTTGCACGTGCGCTGAGGTGTGACAATGGTGGGGTTGAGGACGAGGGCGTAGCCACCCGGGTTCGACATGACGGCCGGGTGGTCTTCCCGGGTCCACGTGACCAGGCGTTTCGACTAGTGCATATACTCCATCTTGGCTGGAATGACGGTGTTCACCTCCAGCCGAAGGAGGCGCTCGCTATGCTTGTCGTCACCGAGGCTGGTGAAGACGACGCAGGTCACGTTCTGGGCCGGGTAGACGTCGTCGCGCATCGCGCCACCAGTCAGGGGCGATGGAGGAGGTGGGGCAGCTGCCCCGCTCCCGGAGCCGGGGCCGAAGGAGGCGGGACGTTGCCCCTCATGATGCGCTTGGTGATGGCGCACTGCCAAAGTGTGTGCGTGGATGGCCTTGCGCCGCTGTGTTGCTTGCAGGGGGCGTCGAGCATCTCCTCGAAGCTCATGGTGGGCTGCCACGCTATCTTGCCGGTCTGTCGGCGCTTGGCGGCCAGGTCGGTCGCGGGTGCCTGCTTGGCGGCCGCGACGAGCCGGTTGTCGTAGCGCTGGACCAGCTAGTCGGCCTTGCGCTTGTTGTTCTGCTGGTTGTGCTGCTCCCGGCTACCTTCTTCGGCCGGCTTTGAAGGGGAAACTTGCTTCGCTTTGCTGGCTTCATCCAGCACCACATGGATCTTCATGGCGGAGTCGGCATTGGCGTACTTATCCCCCATCACCATGAGCGCGGCCATGGTGGACGGCTCAGAGCGTAGGAGCTTGTGCTTGAGGAGGGTGCCATCCCGGCACCCGTTGATGAAGCACTGGATTTCTTGGACTTCGTGGACGCCCTCGCAGCTGTTCCGGAGCTTGGTCCAGCGTGCGAGGTACTCACGGCCTGTTTCCGCCGACCCCTGCACGCACATGGTGAGCTGGCTGGGGCGGCCGGGTCGCCGGTACGTAGGTCCCCGTGAAGTTGCGGACGAAAGCCTGCTCGAAATCGACCCACGTGTTGATGCTTCCCACCGGCAGACTGTTCAACCAGGTGCGGGCCGACCCTTGGAGCATGAGCGGTGCGTAGCGCATGGCGAGTCGGTGGTTGCCGCCTGCAATGCTGATGGCGGTGGTGTAGTCGGTGAGCCAGTCCTCCGGCTTCACGGTGTCGTTGTACTTGGAGGTGTCGTGGGGGAGCGTGAACCCTTTGGGGAAGGGCTCGTCCCGGATGCGTGGACCGAAGCACGCCGGTCCGATAGCGCCGCTCTCCTCCACCTCCAAGGAGAAAGCAAGCCGATCGAGGCGGTGGCGGGCGTTGGTATCGTCGATGGCGCGTGCGCCGAGCCAGCTGGCGACTGTGCCACGGGGGCGCGGGTTGACAGAAACCGGACGTCGGCCGAGTTGATCGGGCTCGTGCCGGTCTTCCAGGGCTGGCTCATCGCCTAAGCCGCCGGCGGTCGTCGGGGCGGGGTTGCACCGGGTCCGGCTGCGGCCGGAGTGCGCCTCGCCGGGTGGTGAAGACGCCGTGTTCTGCTAATCGCCGGGTCCGTCGGTGCGGGCAGAGCCAGATCCCGCCGGCTTGGCGAGCTGGTTGAGGCGGTCTTGCAGCGCGTTGGCTGCGTCGAGGAGGTCGTGCACCCGCTTCAGGCGGTCCCTCAGCTCTTCGCCCGTGAGCTAATCCAGGCCGACTACGGCCACCTGGGCAGCGCGCATGTTCTTCACGGGAGTCTCGTAGACGGGCGGGATGGCGCCAAGGGCTCGCACGTCGGCGTCCCGTCTTGGCTTGGTTGCGGTAGGCGTGAAGCCGTAGGCGGCATTGCATTCCAGCTGAGCGGAGTCCAGGCGACGCTGCATGGCGGCTAGCATCCTGGTCAGGTCCAGCAGGGGCTGGCAGTCCTCCTCGAGCCGAGTCCGGGCCTCGACGATTTTGGAGGCATCGATGTCGGTGTCGATGGGGATGCGAAGGATCTGCATCATGGCGCATAACGGGTTGGGTGAGACGGCCCGATCCGCTGCAGCCTTGGCTTCGGTAGCCTTCCTCGTCGCCCTCGACGAGGAAGAGGCACCGGTGCCGGTGACGAAAACCTCCGCGCGGAGGTCCATCGCCTCGGCGAGAGCACTATCGCCGAGGGAGAGAGGGGAGTCGGAAAAGTCAAGTACCTCGCTGGGGTACTCATCGGCCGCAGGCGCATCGGAGATGCGTAGCGCGGCGAAGAAGGCGGCGAGCGCGTCGATGATGTCGTCCGCCAGCGTGACTGGCTCATTGGAGTCGGAGAGGAGCCCCGTCTGAAGCATGCTCCCGGCCAGGACCTCGAGCTGCCCCATGGTGGGCGCCAACTGTCGTGGTGGGTGCACGGCAGATGCCAAGGGATGGCTAAAGAGAGGAGGAGGCTCAAGGGCACTGGTGGGCTCCAGAGGCAAGGTCGGCATGAGCGAGCATGGGACGCAAGACATACCCAGGTTCGGGGCTCTCCGGAGAGATAACACCCCTAGTCCTACCGAGTGTGGTTGATATGCAACAGTACAGAGTTGCTCCTAGAGCTGTTTGGGGAAGAAGGAGGACAAGCCAAGGCTTAGGCTGCTTGTTCTCCCTTGCTGGTGTGTGAATGAGTGTGTTTTACTGATGATCTGATCGCCCTCGTACATGGAGGCCTCCTGGGGGTTTTATAGGTCAACCCCCCAGGGGTACAATGGTAATGTTACAAGGCCATGGGGACGGGTTGTTAGCGTCTGGGAACCTGGAGCTGGGACCCGCCGGGTGTTAGGGCTCGCCGGGTTCTCCGGGCACAGGCCCCGCATGCCTAGGGGCACTATTCCCCGTCTTGTCGATCGTCAGGGAGTGGCCGGGTTGAGTCGGGTACAGTGGCGCTCCGTCAGGTTGCCGCTTGCTGGCATAAGTAGTGACGATGGGTGCACTGTTGCCACGCCGGCCCTGGTCAGCGGGTAGGTGAGGGGCACTGTTGCCACACCCCGGCTGACCGGAGGCATGGGCGGGGCATTGTTGCCTCGGTCATCGGTAGATGGAAACTCGTCCCATCGTACGGCCTGGATGGGACGGGAGTTGACCCGTGGCCGGGCTGAGGAACACGCCAAGGATGGAGCTGGCTTGTTGGGGAAGCCTTTGTGTGCCGGGTTCGTCCGCCTTGAGCTGGCCGTTGAGGCTGAGTTGAGGAGTACGGCCAGGTTGGAGAACTTGGCCGGGTTGAGGGGCTTGGCCGGGTTGAGCGACCCGGCCAAGCGCGAGCCGACTTTAGGGGCGATGTTGGCCCCATTGTTTTTGAAAATGATCCGGGTTCCGTTGCCTGCCCGGAGTTCATCCCCCCGACAGTCTCTCTCAAACAACCCTGCAACCAAATAGGAAAGAGTCTCTCGTGTCCCCAACACACCCAATACAATGGTAAATTGTATAGGTGCACTAGTTCAGCGAAGAGATGGTGATACAAGTGCAATATAGATGGTAGATATAGGTTTTTGTAATATGAAATTATAAAAAGAACAAGGTAGCGAGCGATAAAAGTGAGCACAAGCGGTATTGCAATGCTTCGAAACAAGGCCTAGGGTTCATACTTTCACTAGTGCAAGTTCTCTCAACAATGATAGCATAATTAGATCATATAACAATGCCTCAACATGCAAAAAAGAGTCACCTCCAAAGTCACTAATAGCAGAGAACAAACGAAGAGATTATTGTAGGGTATGAAACCACCTCAAAGTTATTCTTTCCGATCAATCCATTGGGCTATTCCTATAAGTGTCACAAACAGCCCTAGAGTTCGTAGTAAATTAATACCTTAAGACACAAATCAACCAAAACCCTAATGTCACCTAGATACTCCAATGTCACCACAAGTATCCGCGGGTTTGATTATACGATATGCATCACACAATCTCAGATTCATCTATTCAAACCAACACAAAGAACTTCAAAGAGTGCCCCAAAGTTTCTACCGAAGAGTCAAGACGAAACGTGTGCCAACCCCTACGCATAAGTTCACAAGGTCACTGAACCCGCAAGTTGATCATCAAAACATACATCAAGTAGATCACGTGAATATCCCATTATCACCACTGATAAGCACATGCAAGACATACATCAAGTATTCTCAAATCCTTAAAGACTCAATCCGATAAGATAACTTCAAAGGGAAAACTCAATCCATTACAACAAGGTAGAGGGGGAGAAACATCATAAGATCCAACTATAATAGCAAAGCTCGCGGTACATCAAGATCGTGCCAAAACAAGAACACAAGAGAGAGAGAGAGAGAGACAGAGAGAGAGATCAAACACATAGCTACTGGTACATACCCTCAGCCCCGAGGGTGAACTACTCCCTCCTCGTCATGGAGAGCGCCAGGATGATGAAGATGACCACCAGTGATGGATTCCCCCTTCGGCAGGGTGCCGGAACAGGGTCCCGATTGGTTTTTGATGGCTACTGAGGCTTGCGGTGGCGGAACTCCTGATCTAGGTTTTGTTCTGGAAGTTTGGGGATTTATAGGAGGGGTTGGCGTCGGTTTCACGTTAGGGGGCCCCACAGGAAGTCCACGAGGCGGGGGCACGCCCTAGGGGGCGCCCTCCACCCTCGTGGGGCCCACGAGACTCCCCTCCGGTAGCTTTTCGTTCCAGTATTTTTATATTTTCCAAAAAAATCTCTGTTGATTTTTAGCGCATTTCGAGAACTTTTATTTCTGCACAGAAACACCACCACGGTAGTTCTACTGAAAACAGCGTCAGTCCGGGTTAGTTCTAATCAAATCATACCAAAATAATGTAAAAATATTATAAACATGGCATGAATACATCAAAAATTATAGATACGTTGGAGACTTATCAAGCATCTCCAAGCTTAATTCCTGCTCGTCCTCGAGTAGGTAAATGATAATAACAGAATTTTTGATGTGGAATGCTACGTAACATATTTATCAATGTAATCTTCTCTATTGTGGCATGAATGTTCAGATCCATAAGATTCAAAACAAAAGTTTAATATTGACATAAAAATAATAATACTTCAAGCATACTAACAAAGCAATCATGTCTTCTCAAAATAACATGGCCAAAGAAAGCTATCCCTACAAAATCATATAGTCTGGCTATGCTCCATCTTCATCACACACAAAATATTTAAATCATGCACAACCCCAATGACAAGCCAAGCAATTGTTTCATACTTTTGATGTTCTCAAACTTTTTCAATCTTCACGCAATACATGAGTGTGAGCCATGGATATAGCACTATAGGTGGAATAGAATATGGTGGTTGTGGAGAAGACAAAAAGGAGAAGATAGTCTCACATCAACTAGGCATATCAACGGGCTATGGAGATGCCCATCAATAGATATCAATGTGAGTGAGTAGGGATTGCCATGAAACGGATGCACTAGAGCTATAAGTGTATGAAAGCTCAGAAAGAAACTAAGTGGGTGTGCATCCAACTTGCTTTCTCACGAAGACCTAGGGCACTTTGAGGAAGCCCATCATTGGAATATACAAGCCAAGTTCTATAATAAAAATTCCCAATAGTATATGAAACTGACAACATAGGAGACTCTCTATCATGAAGATCATGATGCTACTTTGAAGCACAAGTGTGAAAAAAGGATAGTAACATTGGCCCTTCTCTCTTTTTCTCTCATTTTTTTATTTGGGCCTTCTCTTTTTTTGTGGCCTCTTTTTATTTTATTTTATTTTATTTTTCATCCGGAGTCTCATCCCGACTTGTGGGGGAGTCATAGTCTCCATCATCCTTTCCTCACATGGGACAATGCTCTAATAATGAAGATCATCACACTTTTATTTACTTACAACTCAAGAATTACAACTCAATACTTAGAACAAAATATGTCTCTATGTGAATGCCTCCGGCGGTGTACCAGGATGTGCAATGATTCAAGAGTGACATGTATGAAATAATTATGAACAGTGGCTTTGCCACAAATACGATGTCAACTACATGATCATGCAAAACAATATGACAATGATGGAGCGTGTCATAATAAACGGAACGGTGGAAAGTTGCATGGCAATATATCTCGGAATGGCTATGGAAATGCCATAATAGGTAGGTATGGTGGCTATTTTGAGGAAGATATATGGTGGGTGTATGGTACCGGCGAAAGTTGCGCGGTACTAGAGAGGCTAGAAATGGTGGAAGGGTGAGAGTGCGTATAATCCATGGACTCAACATTAGTCATAAAGAACTCACATACTTATTGCAAAGATCTATTAGTTATCAAAACGAAGTACTACGTGCATGCTCCTAGGGGGATAGGTTGGTAGGAAAAGACCATCGCTCGTCCCCGACCGCCACTCATAAGGAGGATAATCAACAAATAAATCATGCTCCAACTTCATCACATAACAGTTCACCATACGTGCATGCTACGAGAATCACAAACTTTAACACAAGTATTTCTACAATCCACAATTACTCACTAGCATGACTCTAATATCACCATCTTCATATCTCAAAACAATCATAAAGAATCAAACTTCTCATAGTATTCAATGCACTTCATATGAAAGTTTTTATTATATCCCTCTTGGATGCCCATCATATTAGGACTAAATTTATAACCAAAGCAAATTACCATGCTGTTCTAAAAGGCCCTCGAAATAATATAATTGAAGCATGAGAGTTCAAAAATTTCTATAAAATAAAGCCACCGCCGTGCTCTAAAAAGATATAAGTGAAGCACTAGAGCGAACAACAAACTACTCCAAAAGATGTAAGTGAAGATCAATGGGTAGTCGAATAATTATGCAACTATGTGAAGACTCTATAACATTTAAGAATTTCAGATCTTGGGATATTATTCAAACAGCAAGCAAAAAAATAAAAATAAAATGATGCTCCAAGGAAAACAGATATCATGTGGTGAATAAAAATATAGCTCCAAGTAAAGTTACCAACGAACAAAGACGAAAGAGGGGATGCCATCCATGGCATCCCCAAGCTTAGGCTCTTGGTTGTCCTTGAATATTACCTTGGGGTGCCTTGGGGATCCCCAAGCTTAGGCTCTTTCCACTCCTTATTCCATATAGTCCATCGAATCTTTACCCAAAACTTGGAAACTTCACAACACAAAACTCAACAGAAAACTCGTAAACTCCGTTAGTATAAGAAAATAAAATCACCACTTATGTACTGTTGTGAATTCATTCTAAATTCATATTGGTGTAATATCTATGGTATTCGACCTTCTCTATGGTTCATACCCTCCGATACTACTCATAGATTCATCAAAATAAGTAAACAACACATAAAAAACAGAATATGTCAAAAACAGAACAGTCTGTAGTAATATGTAATTCTCAAATACTTTTGTAACTCCAAAAATCCAGAAAAATTAGGAAAACCTGAGAAATTTGTGTACCAATCCAAATCAAGAAAATCAGATCAAAAGCCCGTTTCTGTGAATTATTAAAACTAATTTACTGGCGCAAAAGTTTCTGATTTTCAGCAGGATCAACACAACTATCACCGTAAGCTATCCCAAAGGTCTTACTTGGCACTTTATTGAAACAAAAGCTATAAAACATGATTACTACAGTAGCATAATCATGTGGACACACAAAAATAGTAGGGGTAAATATTGGGTTGTCTCCCAGCAAGCGCTTTTCTTTAATGCATTTTTAACTAGGCATGATGATTTCAATGATGCTCACATAAAAGATAAATATTGAAACATAGCGGGAGCATCATGAAGAATATGACTAGCACATTTAAGTCTAACCCACTTCCTATGCATAGGGATTTTGTGAGCAAACAACTTATGGGAACAAGAATCAACTAGCATAGGAAAGCAAAACAAACATAGCTTCAAGATTTTAAGCACGTCGAGAGGAAACTTGATATTATTGCAATTCCTACAAGCATATATTCCTCCCTCATAATAATTTTCAGTAGCATCATGAATGAATTCAATAATATAACTATCACATAAAGCGCTCTTTTCATGATGCATAAGCATAGAATTTTTATTACTCTCCACATAAGCAAAATTCTTCTCATTCGGAATAGTGGGAGTATCATAAGAAACTCGAATACTATAAATTGTTTCCACATTAAAAGAGTAATATTCAGAAAAAGGGTAATCATAATCATGACAAGTTTTATAAATATAATCATCACTACTTTTTATAACATAAGTGTCATCACAATAATCATCATAAGTAGCAACTTTGTTTTCATCAAGATCAATTGAAACCTCTTCCAAAATACTGGAATCATTACTAAATAAAGTCATGACCTCTCCAAATCCACTTTCATAATTATCATAGTAAGATTCAACACCCTCCAAAATAGTGGGATCCTTACTTCCTAAAGTTGACACTCTTCGAAACCCACTTTCATTAATATAATCATCATAAGTAGGAGGCATGCTATTATCGTAATAAATTTGCATATCAAAACTTGGGAGACTAAAAATATCATCTTCATTAAACATAGCATCCCCAAGGTTGGGACAAACATTAATTGCAGGAAATAAATTCTCAAACATGTCATTCTCATCAAACATAACATCCCCAAACTTGGGCCTTTGCATATCATAAGCATAATCACTTTTATCATTAATAGTATTGATAGCACCAATAGTATAACAATTATTATCACAACTTTCTAAGTTGGTGCCAAAAAGATTTTCAACATTATAACAAGTATCATTACTTTCCGAATCATAATCACCATAGGGAGTAATAGGCATAACAATAATAGGAGCAACATCATTTGGGAGGGATACTTTTTTACCTTTGCTTCTCCATCTTTTCCTTTTCTTCTTCACATCATGTGTGGGTTTTATCACCCTTTTGGAGCTCCTTATTGATGATATTGGCCGAATAAAAAGCTCCTCCTTGTTACCTGATTCATCATAAGAAAGAATAGGAGGATATTGGGAAACCTCTTCCCTTTCATTAGTATTCTCTTCATCTTCTATTTGTATTCTTGTCTTTATGTAATTGGCAATATAAGGATTTTCAATGCAATTCACCACACAATATATATAAATTTCCTCTAGATCAAAATCAAGAACTTTATCAAGGACAAATTTTGGAATATCCTTAGTCATATGTTTCATTTCTTCATAAATCATAACCCAAAAGCAAACTAAGTTCATTATGATGCACAACGGAAATCAAGTCATCACAATTTTTGGACACGATTCGATCATGAAACAATTTGCATTGGATATTTAAATGATCACGTTCATTGCAAAGTTCATAAGGATGGCAAAGAAATTTTAAATTTTCAGCACAAGCATCTAGCCTCTCTTGCAACCATTTAGTTTCTAAATACTTATGCCTCTTGCAAAATCTATCTTCACTATTTGGTGTGTTCTTGCAAACTCTATGCACTCCACAAAAGTTGACATGCTTATAAGTGACATTCTTATCATGACTAGTGCAATCATCATTAGTACTATGGATATTCAAAGAGTTCATACTAACAACATTGCAATCATGCTCATCATTCAAAGATTGTATGCCAAATATTTTATTGCATTCTTCTTCTAACACTTTGGCACAATTATCGGAATCCATATTTTTCACCAAAAACATTAAAAAGATGAAGCATATTAGGCAACCTCAATTCCATTTTTTGTAGTTTTCTTTTATAGACTAAACTAGTGATAAAACAAGAAACAAAAAGATTCGATTGCAAGATCTAAAGATATACCTTCAAGCACTAACCTCCCCGGCAAACGGCGCCAGAAAAGAGCTGATGTCTACTACGTAACCTTCTTCTTGTAGACGTTGTTGTGCCTCCAAGTGCAGAGGTTGGTAGGACAGTAGCAAATTTCCCTCAAGTGGATGACCAAAGATTTATCAATCCGTGGGAGGCGTAGGATGAAAATGGTCTCTCTCAAACAACCCTGCAACCAAATAGCAAAGAGTCTCTCGTGTCCCCAACACACCCAATACAATGGTAAACTTTATAGGTGCACTAGTTCGACAAAGAGATGGTGATACAAGTGCAATATGGATGGTAGATATAGGTTTTCGTAATATGAAATTATAAAAACAACAAGGTAGCAAGCGATAAAAGTGAGCACAAACGGTATTGCAATGCTTCGAAACAAGGCCTAGGGTTCATACTTTCACTAGTGCAAGTTCTCTCAACAATGATAGCATAATTAGATCATATAACAATCCCTCAACATGCAACAAAGATTCACTCCAAAGTCACTAATAGCGGAGAACAAACGAAGAGATTATTGTAGGGTATGAAACCACCTCAAAGTTTTTATTTCTGATCAATCCATTGGGCTATTCCTATAAGTGTCACAAACAGCCCTAGAATTCATAGTAAAATAATACCTTAAGACACAAATCAACCAAAACCCTAATGTCACCTAGATACTCTAATGTCACCACAAATATCCGCGGGTTTGATTATACAATATGCATCACACAATCTCAGATTCATCTATTCAAACCAACACAAAGAACTTCAAAGAGTGACCCAAAGTTTCTACCAAAGAGTCAAGACGAAAACGTGTGCCAACCCCTACGCATAAGTTCACAAGGTCACTGAACCCGCAAGTTGATCACCAAAACATACATCAAGTAGATCACGTGAATATCCCATTGTCACCACTGATAAGCACATGCAAGACATGCATCAAGTGTTCTCAAATCCTTAAAGACTCAATCCGATAAGATAACTTCAAAGGAAAAACTCAATCCATTACAAGAAGGTAGAGGGGGAGAAACATCATAAGATCCAACTATAATAGCTCGCGGTACATAAAGATCGTGCCAAATCAAGAACACGAGAGAGAGAGAGAGAGAGAGAGAGATCAAACACATAGCTACTGGTACATACCCTCAGCCCCGAGGGTGAACTACTCCCTCCTTGTCATGGAAAGTGCCGGGTTGATGAAGATGGCCACCGGTGATGGATCCCCCTTCGGCAGGGTGCTGGAACATGGTCCCGATTGGTTTTTGGTGGCTACAGAGGCTTGTGGCGGCGAAACTCCCGATCTAGGTTTTGTTCGGGAAGTTTGGGGATTTATAAGAGGGGTTCGCGTCGGTTTCACATCAGGAGGCCCCACAGGGAGTCCACGAGGCAGGGGGCGCGCCCTCCACCCTCGTGGGGCCCACGGGACTCCCCTCCAGTAGCTTTTCGTTCCAATATTTTTTATATTTTCCAAAAAAATCTCCGTTGATTTTTAGCGCATTCCGAGAACTTTTATTTGTGCACAAAAACAACACCACGGTAGTTCTGCTGAAAACAGCGTCAGTCCGGGTTAGTTCTAATCAAATCATACCAAAATCATGTAAAAAATTTATAAACATGGCATGAATACATCAAAAAATTACAGATACGTTGGAGACGTATCACGCCTTATGCGAGAAGGTGCGACAGCTGCAGTCCACAGCCCACTTTGAGTAAGGGACCGTGTCTGATGACACTTTGCGCGCCAGTTTTTTCACTGAAGTGATTCCAAATTTTCGGCTTCCGTGGATATATCTACCTCCCCGCCCCCTCCCCCTTACCAATATCCACATTTCCCTGTTTCCGCCTTCCTTTCCAAGTTGAAACCTTCACTCCTTGCTTGCAGCGCCGCCTCCTCGCCGGTGACCCTCCTCACGCTGCTCAGCCTCGCCTATCCAGGCAGGTAATCCACACCCGACCCCCATCCTCCTCCTCCTTCCACATCCCACATGCCCCGAACGCCGGTGCGAGCGCGACACCTTCCACCCAAAGCACCGACCCCTCCACCAAATAAGCGCCGCCCTAAGCCATGGTGCATGCAGTATAGTTAGGATCTCAAGGAGCATTTGGCAGCGGAGAAGCAAATCGCGGCCGCATGCGCGGATGAGGTCGCGATGGCTGCCATTCGTGCCGACACCCAGATCTTGGAGGAGCACCTCACCTTCGAGGCCACCGTCAACGCCTCGCGCGCCAACATTGCAGCGCGGTTGGCTGCTTTAAACGATAGTTCGTGGCATTTTCTCGAGGCCACCGTCGGTGCCTTCGACGAAGACTACGAGGTGTTTTCTCAGGATGCACGTGCTTACCTCATCTCGAGAGCCAGCAGGTTGGTGCCCGGAGCGGCTCAGGCAACTCACCACTACGACGAGGGCACCCACGACCACGATGCGGAGGCCTCGCCTCTTCCGTGCCCAACGAGCCAATCATCATCGATATCTCCGACAATGAGTAGCTTGTCTTATTAGCTCACTATAAGGACCCATATTCAGATTGCTAGGTACTGTCTTTTCTTAACAAATTGTGCTATCTACTTTTACCATGCAATCTTCTGCTCTAGTGTATATGTTCTATATGTCATGCAATGTGATGTTTAGTTAACTGTTTGGTTCAATTCTGCAAATGTGATGTTCAATTCTTTAGGGTGCAATTTTCCAAGTTGTCAAGCATGCTTGGTTTGGTTAACTATCTGATCTTCTATTAGGAGTATGTTATATTGTGCAATGTGGTGTTCAGTTAACATTTGGTTCATTTGTTGTGGTGTTTAGTTAACTGTTTGGTTCAATTCTGCAATGCAATGTTCAATTGTTGTGTGTGCATTCTGTTATTGTATACCATGTGAGAAATAAATCGAATTTGGCTGTACTAAATACATGAGAAACAAATACAATTGCTATATTTTCAAGTTGTTAAGCATGCTTGGTTTGGTTAACTGTCTGATCTTCTATTAGGAGTATGTTATATTGTGCAATGTGGTGCTAAGTTAACGTCTGGTTCATTTGTTGTGGTATTTAGTTAACTGCTTGGTTCAATTCTGCAATGCGATGTTCAATTATTGTGGATGCATTCTGTTATTGTATACCATGTGAGGAATAAATCGAATTTGGCTACAGTTAATGACGAGGACATGTATTAGGGGTAGGGTAATAGGCCTGACCTAAAGACCCTACCCATGGACACCTTACACTTTGTACTGGGCCCCTGGGCCAGATCACCGTCCAGATGTACTGCAACTTGAAAGTCACTCGGACGGCAACAACCACTCGGAGCACGGCACTCCACTCGACGAGTTCATTCCACTCGGCCATGTAACTCACTCGGATATGTGAAGACCAATAGTCAGCATGACGGTTTTGTTGTGGGCAGACATTATGGCATTGATGCTCCACTTTGTAACATAGGAGGTGAGGGGGTGGCGCACTCTATAAGCCACCCCCACCACTAGACTTAAGGGGTCTTTTCTTCCACCTCTCTCTCTTTTCACCATTAGCCTCAGGACTTAGCTCAGGCATGGGGATCCGTTCCTCTCTCTCTCACACACATTGTAATCTCTGGATATATACTCAGATAAAGCAAAGCCTCTCCGGAGCCCGAGACGTAGAGTTGTTATCTCCACCGTGAGAGGCCCGAACTCGCTAAAACCACCGTGTCACCCATATGCATCTCGATAGATCATGCTCCGTTATCCTACCCCTCTCTTACTGTCGGAATCGTTCCCACGACAGTTGGCGCCCACCGTGGGGCATGGCGTCTATCGAGCCATGATGCAGATGGTTTTCTCTTCAATCGCCGGCAACAGACTAATTTCTGCAGGCGACCCAAGCTTTCTTGGGATGATCTCCCGAGATCAAACAATCACGCTACCAATTTTGACTATTGGAGTCTCGGCCATCATGCAAAATACTCCTCATCATACAAAAGGATCAGGGAGTTGCTCATCTCAACTTATCCTCTTTACAATCAAACATTACAATGATCTAACAATGGTTTATTCTTTTTATGTATGCACACGAGCTTATACAAAAGGACGCCTCCTTTTGTCTCGATTGGTGGCTCGGCTCCCAGACGATGAAGCGTCGTCGTCCGCCCATCATCATCATCTCGCGAACTCATCTGCGACGCCGTCACCGAGTGCCCACACACGCATAGCCGCTAACGCTCGGCATGGTTCCCCAACCGGCTGAGCACGACGACCGGCGATCGACCCAGTTCCTCGGGCGACAAGGCGCGGCTGCCGGCAATCCGCCAAGTTCCACGGGTGTCGAAGCACGACTCCGACCGGCGCACGGCTCCGGCTCCCCGAGCAGTGAAGCACGATCACCAGCGCTCGCGTCAGCCTCGACCTTGGTTGCGCCGACCCGTGACTTCCGCGCCTGGACTGCGGCCAGTTGTTCATCCTCCTCATCGCCTCCTCTCGGCCGCCGTCCGATTCCAGCCAGACCGGCGGTTTCCGCCGCAGCGGAGCTCTCCCTCGGGCTGCCTCTACAGCTCTCCTCATTTGAACTCCCATCGCATGCAGAATCTTCTTTAATTCTTGCTTAATTAGCACTAATACCTCCTGCATGCAGGTCCTGGACGTGGGGCAAACCCCTTCAATGCGTTGGACGTGGACAGTCACACCTAAATACCAGGCTTTATTGCTCCACGACTAACCGACCGAGCTCTGCACCAAATCAACCTGCTCGAGGGATAACTGCATGCAGAAAAAAAGGAAACGGAAGGAGTGGCTCCCACCAGTACGCCGCTCTGCTGGCCTCGCTTCGTCAAGGTATAATCGCCTCATTAAGCGGCTCATCTGGTGAGTATTTCCTACACCAGTTACCTAATTACTGCAGCCAAAACTTCCGCAGTTTCTACGCCAGTTAATTATGCATGCATGCATAACCATCTCGGGTCTTTAATCCTTGCAAAATAGCATCCGTACATGGATATTTAGTCCAGCAAAAAATATCCATGGATGTACGCGTACTTGCTAACTTGCAGGCACTAAGATGAACAACATCGCCCAACCGACTCATCGTTTATTGCACTCGGCTGATAGCGTGGCGACCGGATTTTAGCTCAGTTGTGGTTCACTCGGCCGATTGACCTTTTCACTTAGCCGGCTAACAAACTGGTCCACTCGACCAGCCCGTCCGGGAGATGATTTATGCACTCTGGACAATTAACGTGTAAGTTATTCGGATGGTTGGCTTCACCATGCATCCGCCGGCACCGTCCGCCGGTCGTCGTCCCCGGCTTCGTCTGCGATGCCGTCATCGAGCCTTCACACACGGCCACCGGAGCTGTCTGCCAGACGTCGTCTCGGGATTCGTCTGCAATGTCATCAACGAGCTCTCACATACGGCTCTTCCTCCCCAAGCATCAACTGCTCAGCAGCAGCTCTCGTAGCGATGAGCACAAGCCTGACCTGGCGCCGACTCATTCGCGCTGCCGCTCCTCCCTCCGGCCTCGGTGCTTGGCCATGGGCTGACGGCGCTCGTCACTCTCCACTTCAACGACGACGAACTCAGGGGAACAATCTTATCCTCTTTCATCATTTTACAATTCATTTCTCAAATTCTTCGACGATAGCTTAATAGTCCCATTCCTGTTCCAACCCAGGTTCACTCGTACGGGACTAAAGCTACGCTCGGACAGTTCCCACACAAGCTCGGGCGAATTTACTCAGATGGTTAACTGACTGATGTGACAGAGGAGATTTACACCAACGACATTCGCTCCGGTCAAAATCCACTCGGACGGTCCGCTGGCACTCGGCCGCCCGCACGTCGTCGTCACCCGGATGCCCGCGGCTTCATCAACCTGTCTGACTCGACTGCCCCGCGCGTCGCCTCTCGGTTGGTCACCTCATCACCACTTGGCCGTCCCGCGCGTCGCCATCGGTTGGTCACCTCATCACCACTCGGCCGCCCCGCGTGTCACCACTCGGTTGGTCACCTCATCACCACTCGGCCGTCCCGCGCGTCGCCACTCGGTTGGTCACCTCATCACCACTCAGCCGCTCTGCGCGTCGCCCCTTGGTTGGTCACCTCATCACCACTCAGCTGCTCCGCGCGTCGCCACTCGGTTGGTCGCCTCATCACCACTCGGCCGCTCCGCACATCGCCTCTTAGTTGGTCACCTCATCATCACTCGACCGCTCCGCGCGTGGCCACTCGGTTGGTCACCTCATCACCACTCGGCCGCTCCGCGCGTCGCCTCTTGGTTGGTCACCTCATCACTACTCGGCCGCTTCGCGCGTCGCCACCCGGTTGGTCACCTCATCACCACTCGGCCGCTCCGCGCGTCGCCACTCGGTTGGTCACCTCATCACCACTTGGCCGCTCCGCGCGTCGCCACTTGGTTGGTCACCTTATCACCACTCGGCCGCTTCACGCGTCGCCTCTCGGTTGGTCACCTCATCACCACTTGGCCACCCCGCACGTCGCCTATCGGTTGGTCACATCTACATCAATCGGTTGTCCCGCTCATTGCTATCGGTTGAACACATCTTCACCAATCAGCCACTCGCGTGCCTTCAGACAGCTAAGTCGTTTTACATTCTGTTATTTCCATCTTCCCGAATATCCCATAATTCACACATCACGTTCAGTCAGAGGCCACGCCGCCGAGTGTACCTCTATGCTCGGCTGCTTATTTTCACATACTTGCTTAGTACTGGTTATTTGACTCCCGAGTCCACCTTCCATTTTAGCGCATACATCATTCACGAACACCATGTGTCGTTCTTCATTTTGAGTTTTCATCGGTCCTCCGGAGCTGCAACTCAGTCGAAACACTGCACTTCCGTTTTATTTGAGCCAGTATTCCAGTGAGTTCAGTCGGATCCGTCGCTTCGACACGTACGAACCGATCCTTCGCTCTTTCAGACTCTTGCTGGTTAACTAGCAAGCCCCTTGCACTCCCAGCGGATGTCTATGGGTGTTATTCACACAAATCATTTTAGCACACATCAAATTTCCTCGAGAAATTATTTCGTTGGCTTGTGCCTTTTTTTACACAAGTTACGCGATCACTCGACGGCCCTATGTGCCAACTTCATCGCTGCTCGGACTCGGTCACCATACCGGTCCCAGCGCACCACAACACCGACCTTGTCGCTCTGTTGACTTCAAACGCATCCGGCCAGCCCCTATGTGGAATCCTCTTCATCGAATCAATGATATAGACCTCATCAGGCATGAGACAGATAAGTCCCTTTTGTAATTAAACTTCACACTTCACTCTTTTGCGAGTTTGCCTCTTTCGAGCCTCACTCGGAAGCTTCTCCTCATCTTTACCCGAGTCCAACTCGATGAATTGCAAATCATCCATTCAAAACTATATTTCTCATATTCCGACATGTCCGTTGTCGAAGCCTGTAGTACGCTCGGTGGCTACGCCGCACTCGGGGGCTGCATCTCATTTGGAATGACACTCTCCTGAGTAGTCGAGTACTTCATCACCAGTCAGATCCTTCACTTCAACAAGTACATTCGAATCGCCACTTTGACAAGTTTTATAACCACCCAGACGCTCTGCACGCCATCTTCATTCCTACTCAGACTCAGTTGTCACGCCGGTCTTGTTGTGTCGCAACCACACTACACCGATCTCATCGCTACATTAGCTTCGAAAGCATCCGGTTAAGTCCTTCGAAGACCATTTCAGCCACGTGGCTGGACACGTAGTCTTTCACTCGGCCACCTCACGCATCCTCACTCGACCGCCCCGCGCGTCGCCACTCGGTTGTGCACGTCTTCACCACTCGGCCGCCCCACGCGTTGCCACTCAGTTGTGCACGTCTTCATCATTCGACCACCTCGCGCATCCTCACTCGACCACTCCGCGCGTCGCCTCTCGGTTGTGCATGTCTTCACCACTCGGCTGCCCCGCGCGTTGCCATTCAGTTGTGCATGTCTTCATCATTCGGCCACCTCGCACATCATGACTCGGTCGCCCCGCGCGTCGCCACTCGGTTGTGCACGTCTTCACCACTCGGCCGCCCAACACGTCGTCACTCGGTTGTACACATCATCGCCCCTCGGCCGCCTCGCACGTCACCATCAGTTGGACATGTCTTTACCTCTACACCCCCAACACGGGAACGACTAAGTTACTCATATGATCAAACCTCATAACACACTCTGTAGCAAGCTTACCTCTTTCGAGCATCATTCACCGTGCCGAGAGCACGAAGATTCACCTGCTTGACCGAGTTCCAGGCTGAACTTATTTACCGTGCCGAGTCCACGAAAATCAGTCCGACTGACCCAGCTCCAGGTTGAGCTTATTTACCATGTCAAGTGCCTGAAGATGCATCCGATTGACTCAATTTCAGAATAAAAAGATATTTACCGTGTCGACTGCATAGAGGTTTACCAGGAGATTTAAACCCTCTGCCAGGCTCATCTAGTCCGACAGAGGCTCGGGGACTACACCTAGTGGGTGCACTCAGCGTGCCCCCACTGGAAGAGAACTCAGAAAGAAGTAACCTTTAGTTTGATTATCAAAAGACATGATTTTACAGTCTTCCGAATGATTGTTGTTCATTTTTTACATGTTCTAAAATCCCCCTGTGGGTGTCTTAGCTGCGAATCCGTTTCGCCTAAGTCGAAGAAAAATCCTACCGAGTGGCGAGTCTGCCTCTCACTCGGGGGCTTAGCTGCAGTCCAGTACTCGCCTAAGTAATAAAAAATCCTATCGAGTGGTGAGTCTGCCTCTCACTCGGGGGCTTAGCTGCAGTCCAGTACTCGCCTAAGTAATAAAAAATCCTACCGAGTGGTGAGTCTGCCTCTCACTCGGGGGCTTAGCTGTAGTCCAGTGCTCGCCTAAGTAATAAAAAATCCTACCGAGTGGTGAGTCTGCCTCTCACTCGGGGGGCTTAGCTGCAGTCCAGTACTCGCCTAAGTAATAAAAAATCCTACCGAGTGGTGAGCAATTCTCCCACTCGGGGTCTTAGCTGCAGTCTAGTACTCGCCTAAGTAATAAAAAATCCTACCGAGTGATGAGCAATCCTCCCACTCGGGGGCTTAGCTGCAGTCCAGTACTCGCCTAAGTTTGAAAAATCCTATCGAGTGGTGAGCAATCCTCCCACTCGGGGGCTTAGCAGCAGTCCAGTACTCGCCTAAGTTTGAAAAACCCTACCGAGTGGTGAGCGATCCTCCCACTCGGGGGCTTAGCTGCAGTCCAGTACTCGCCTAAGTTTAAAAAATCCTACCGAGTGGTGAGCGATCCTCCCACTCGGAGGCTTAGCTGCAGTCCAGCACTCGCCTAAGTTTGAAAAATCTTACCGAGTGGTGAGCGATCCTCCCACTCGGGGGCTTAGCAAAGTGCAGGTCGGCCACGACCACCACCTCAGAGTTGTACCATCAAGAAGAAGGACGAGATTGAGCGTGTCGCCAAGGCGAGCCACACTCAAGAACGTCAAGACCATTACTGAATACCTCATTGATGAGTTGACCGGCCCCGCCGAATGGTGTGGGTCGACTGCGACCCAAAGCAGACGGCTGACAGGAACGTCAAGACCATTGCTGAGTGCCTTGCTGGTGAGCTGAGGCAGGAACATCAAGACCATTGCTGAGGGCCTTGCTGATGAGCTGATCAATGCTGCTCAAGGATCGTCCAACTGGCCGACTACTGATTCCTCTTCAGAAGCTGTATCAAGCAAACAGAAACCAATCCGAGAGAAGAACAAGTTCGATCAGTACCAACTAAAAAGAGTTTTAGTTCTCTCAGACCCCCGCCGACTGCCCGCAGTCGATGGCGGTCTCGGGGACTACACCCAGTGGGTGCACTAAGCGTGCCCCCACTGGAGTAATCTCCACTCGGTATGGCCTGACCAGTCCGAGTGATGAACAACAACAAAAAAGACAGGCTCTAAGACTCCCGCCGACTGCCTGCAGTCGACGGTAGTCTCGGGGACTACACCCAGTGGGTGCACTTAGCGTGCCCCCACTAGAATGGTATCCACTCAGAACGGTCCGCCCGGTCCGAGTGACGGCCAAACAACAAAAAAAAGACATGTTCCAGGCGTGAAGAAATCCCGAGTAATCAGTTACTCGATGCAGGACTAGCTCCAAATCACTCCAAAAAAATTGCTATAAGGTGAGTTCAACGCTCCTCCGCGGACCCGTTTGAGCTCATTTAACTCGGACACCATGCAGTCTGGAATCCGTCAAGGCAACACGCGGAGATAAGACCGTCGGGTGACTGGAGCAAGTTCATAAGTGCCTCCGTAGCACTCGACTCATCTGGGAATACACCTCGACTCGACCCGCTCAACCTCGACCGATTCGGGGGCTAATGACGAGGACATGTATTAGGGGTAGGGTAATAGGCCTGACCTAAAGACCCTACCCATGGACACCATACACTTTGTACTGGGCCCCTGGGCCAGATCGCCGTCCAGATGTACTGCAACTTTAAAGTCACTCGGACGGCAACAACCATTTGGAACACGGCACTCCACTCGACGAGTTCATTCCACTCGGCCATGTAACTCACTCGGATATGCGAAGACCATTAGTCAGCATGACGGTTTTGTTGTGGGCAGGCATTATGGCATTGATGCTCCACTTTGTAACATAGGAGGTGAGAGGGTGGCACACTCTATATAAGCCACCCCCCACCACTAGACTTAAGGGGTCTTTTCTTCCACCTCTCTCTCTTTTCACCATTAGCCTCAGGACTTAGCTCAGGCATGGGGACCCGTTCCTCTCTCTCACACACACATTGTAATCTCTGGATATATACTCAGATAAAACAAAGCCTCTCCGGAGCACAAGACGTAGGGTTGTTATCTCCACCGTGAGAGGCCCGAACTCGCTAAAACCACCGTGTCACCCATATGCATCTTGATAGATCATGCTCCGTTATCCTACCCCTCTCTTACTGTCGGAATCGTTCCTACGATAGTTAATACATGAGAAACATATACAAGTGCTATATTTCCTAGTTCTTAATCATGCTTGGTTTGGATAAATGGGTTTTCCATGTGGCTTGAATTAATCTGATGAATCTGCAATGTGCTTATTTTTCATCAACATATTTTCTATACCACTATATAGTGTGCCAATAGCTTCAAATATTAGTCGTTGGATATGCCCATCCAATGGTCAAGAGATGGCAAATCCGAGCATTATCATCCATTGGATATAGTTTTTAACTCATAGGATACTGCCACGTGCTCTTCTAATTGAAAACCCAACTCTACCATCTCATGTGCTCTAGAAGTATCTATCCACATGCTTATCCGATACTCTAATAAAAAGAGGTTTAGAACAATCTGGATTCTAGAGAGGTAAGAACCAAGTTGGATCTTGTCCAATATGATTCTAGAAAAGGAAGTACATATTCAAATATATTTTTCCATGCTTTTTATATATATTTAAATGACGTGCAAAGCACGTACAATTTACTAGTACTGATAGCATGCGAACCCTTACTTAACTTGATGACTAACTACCTTATATGTGTTGCAGGGAAACAGTGGGAAGCACTGAGGTTTACAAGATGGTACTGACTATTATACCTTGCCTTTTTTTATTCCTTTGCCCCATTTCCAATATAGAGAAGATATTTATGCACATCCTTGTTTTCAGGCCTTTTCAAAGCAGTTCACTAATGATTACCTCTCAAACCACCTCTATGGTCAGGAGGCGAGTTAAGTTTTCGTACAACACCCACGGTTTAATATTGAAGTGTTTCTGAAGAGGACGAAGGATGGACAGTCAATCATCCACAGACACTGGCCTAAAGTTGCAAAGACCTTCAACATGAATGAAGGCTCAATATTCGCCTTCCGCTTCAGCAGTTTTCTAGATGAGATGCATCTGTCTATGTACCGTCTATGAAGCTAATTTCGAAAGGTTCTAGATGTTGCATATAAAACTTGGTGCTGGTGCAGTTGTGTAATGGGGTAGCTGAGTGCTCAAGCTATATCATGTTGTACTCGGATGTATTTCAATTATGAAATCATGCTTCCTTAATATAGAAATAAAATATATTATGTGCTTAATATGAATGTCAATTAGATTAATAAATGGATTATTAATAATAGACCAATTAGCCTGCTAATTGGCCAATTAGCCTGCTAATTGGGTTTTCCTATTGCAAACGGTTATTGAAAAAACACCGTGGGTGATGACCTCAGGAAACGTACACAATTTCTAGGAATAAACCGTGTTGTATCAATGAACAATCACATACGACATTCTCTTGAAACTGTTTGCGTTATGCCACCTTGCGCAAATATTTTCCTTGGAGTGACTATGGGGGATGTATACACAAACGGAAACGTTTAGCGGGGACTGACTGTGTGGGATGTACTTACGACCGTAAACGATTTCGCCTGTATAATTATATTTTTTTAGCACTACTATATGTATAACCGTATTTGATTGCTCGCTGGTCGCACACGACCTCATTTTGCCGAGCGTGTGTGCCAGGAGGGCATATCCCCGACGGTTTCTGGGTCGTGTGGGAAGGACCCCTCTATCGCAGTCACTCAATAGGTGATGGTTCTGAACACCGTCGCGGAAAGGGGTTAAAAACTGTTTGTATAGCACCAACGCGTACCAGTGAGAGTCCTCAACGTATATGTAGTCCTTGCCTCGAACCACAAGTCTTCTTCATTTTCATTGTAGATCGCCACGAGCCGCCAAAGTTGTCTAGGACGGAATCAACAAGGGGTTCCTCAGCCCGGCCCATCAGGCTAGGAGTCGACATGGTGAGAGGCCCCCTAGTCGGGACACCGTAAGCGAGGTTGTTGCTAGGGCACATGCGAGCATGCCGAATGCTGCTTTGACATCAGTTGTCGCTGCCACACGAGAGGAGCCCGCATCGTCAGAAATGTTCATGACGTCATCGGAGGGGCGATGAGTGAGGGCGAAGCGAGCTAACAACAAGTTGTGGAACAACCCATTCTTTACCCTGGGAATGAAGACTGCTTCCAAGCTCTTAGCAAGGAGAGAAAACACTATGAAGGGCGATCAAGGATCTAGCGGCTGCCATCGCGCCAGTCGCTAAGGTAAACTCAAGACTTTTTATTAAGTAATGTAGATTTGCTTAATATAGGCAGTAGCCCTCGGGTTGTAGGCCAGTTTTGTGATATGAGCTGCACTGCTTATTTTTCTTGTTCTTTCGAACTGTTCTTCCAATAGGCCCGAGATACGTCTCAAAAGTATTGATAATTTTTTTATGATTCATGCTATATTGCATTCACTTACATACACCTTGGGACATATTTTTTATTGAATCTTATTGAACTAACATATTAATCCATTGCCTAGTGCCAATTCATGTTTTAATAGGAAAATCCTCAAAAAAGTCTAAGCAAAAATAAAATAAGAATGGTTCAAAAAGTTTCAAGTCACTAGAAGACTGAAGAGCTAGGGTCCTACAGCAGGGGGTGACCCGAGTGCCTAGGCATCCTAGGACTAGGGGGTCTTAGGGGGCACCTATAGCCTGTGCCCCCTTTGGCTTTCCTCCGATGCCCAACGGTCTATTTATACCCACTATAAAGTGAGGTTTTTGTGATGGTTCATTGTGTCACATAAAACCGGTTTTCGTCATCGAAAATGGTTTGCTACGGTTTTCGGCCGTCACTGAAGCGTCGTCACAAAAGATAAAATCTTCACAATACTACTTTTTCCGTCACCTAAGATCGTGTCTTTGGTGACGAACCCGATTGTGTCACGAATGGTCATTTTTGGTGGTGACCCAAACTGTCACCTATCATACACCGATTTTCCATCTAAGGTTATTTTTGGTGACGACAATCTGTCACTAGTAATAGGTTCACCGGTTTGGACGGTAAAAGATTCTCACAAATGGTCCCAACAGATGCCGACGTGGCTGCTTCCATGTGGGTTCGGATGTGGTTTCGTCAGTGACAATGGCCTCAGTAATAAGTTGGGCACCAGTTTTGACGGGTCAATGGTACCGACATATGGGCCCGAAAGATGCTGACGTGATTGTTTACATGTGGGACCACACAAGGGTGACGACTTGCATTTCTGTCACAATTACCGGCCAGGTAGAAAAAAAGCTACTCTGGATGGTAATTGTGACAGAAATGTAGTACAATTTATATATTATGACATTTTTCTACCAACTTTGAATTTAATTTGAAAATGTAGGAAAAAATAGATTAAATTTCTAAATCCATGGAATATGAGAATTCAAACATAGTCAATAGATCTTTCATTTAAACTGAAACCTGACAATTACAATGAGAACTATGAGACATAGTATCGAACATTATAAAGAAGACAAAGGAAAATTATGTTGATGATTCTTTATCAGGCCAATAAGCATTGGATCCAATGTTTTTGCCTTTTCCCAAAGACAATGGTTTTCTTGTGCTGATCCATTTGATATGTTCAATCTCTAGTAGCTGCTTTCTTGGGGTCTTCAATTTTTTATATTTGGGCAAAAAGCACTACATTCAGGTCTTGCTCAAACCTACCACTTTCCTTTTTACTTGTGCCTTCTGAGTTGTAATGATGTGTTCTAGGTCACGGATGCATTCATTAGAGAATAAATTCTTCCTAGAGGCGGATGGGATGGAACGCTCGAAAGTAACATGCTTGATGAGCTCTTTTTCTCGATAATCTGTACATCAGGAATTGTTGCCCCATTGTGTAGTTCTGGTACTGTTTTTTCGGTCCTAGTTTCATTCTAATATGATTGATAGTAGTGTTAGGGCAGATTTGATAGTTTGAATAGTCATGATCAAATTGTACATTTAAAGTCTACTCCCTCCGTCCGAAAATACTTGTCATCAAAATGGATAAAAAAGGATGTATCTAGAACGAATATACATCTAGATACATCCTATTTTATTCATTTTGATGACAAGTATTTCTGGACGGAGGGAGTACATAATAGGCATTACTTAAGTATGGTTTGTGCACTCTAGCTAAATCTAGATCTTTTTTTTTCAGTGTGCGTACATTCAAACAAATTACTAGCGAATTGTTTCTCAGTGTTGTCCTTAGCCTTAAATCAAGTTTATCAACGGGTAATATTAACACTGCAAGCTATCCGATAATCCTACATAAAGCATTTGTTAAAATATACTCCCTCCATAAAAAATGTCTTACATTATGGAAGTACTTATCATATATTTATAGTGAGAATCACATCTTGTATACGTCCAATTTTTGCAAAACTCTCTCTCCGGCCAGGCAAGGGATGACGAGGACCGGTCAAGCAGCACCGGAGCGAGAGATTGGTCGCACAACCGAGCGGCTTGCTGAACCTATCCGCGATCCAACGGCTTGTACAGGCCGAAGAATAGCCGAATCGAAAACCTTTCTCCCGTCTCCGGCCCTCCCCCAAATCCCCTCGTCTCGTCGCCCTCGGCCCTCCCCATTTTCCCAACTCAAACGCCGCCGAGAGCCGAGATACCGAAACCAACAAACAGAGGCAAGCACAAACACGCGGAGGAGAGAAGGCGCCTCCCCTGCGCCCGCGATGGACATCTCGGCCGGCGGCGGCGGCAACTCGCTGCCCACCACCGGCGCGGACGGCTCGAAGCGCCGCGTCTGCTACTTCTACGACGCGGAGGTGGGCAACTACTACTACGGGCAGGGCCACCCGATGAAGCCGCACCGCATCCGCATGACCCACGCCCTGCTCGCCCACTACGGCCTCCTCGACGAGATGCAGGTGCTCAAGCCGCACCCCGCCCGCGACCGCGACCTCTGCCGCTTCCACGCCGACGACTACGTCTCCTTCCTCCGCTCCGTCACCCCGGAGACGCAGCAGGACCAGATCCGCGCGCTCAAGCGCTTCAACGTCGGCGAGGACTGCCCCGTCTTCGACGGCCTCTACAGCTTCTGCCAGACCTACGCCGGCGGCTCCGTCGGGGGCGCCGTCAAGCTCAACCACGGCCACGACATCGCCATCAACTGGGCCGGCGGACTCCACCACGCCAAGAAGTGTGAGGCCTCCGGCTTCTGCTACGTCAACGACATCGTCCTCGCCATCCTCGAGCTCCTCAAATACCACCAGGTATGTTCCGTGCCCTGCCATCTTATCTAATCTATCACCCTTGTTCCCCTCAATTTTGCAAAATTGTGTTCTCTTAACATGTTAATTAATAATTCGCGTTACAGCGTGTTCTGTATGTGGATATCGACATCCACCATGGGGACGGCGTGGAGGAGGCGTTTTACACCACGGACAGGGTGATGACTGTCTCGTTCCACAAGTTTGGGGATTATTTCCCAGGGACAGGAGACATTCGTGACGTTGGGCACTCCAAGGGGAAGTATTACTCCCTGAATGTCCCGTTGGATGATGGCATCGACGATGAGAGCTACCAATCGTTGTTCAAGCCGATCATGGGTAAGGTTATGGAGATTTTCCGCCCCGGCGCGGTGGTGCTCCAGTGTGGAGCAGATTCCTTATCGGGTGATCGGTTGGGCTGCTTCAACCTATCCATTAAGGGGCACGCGGAGTGCGTGAGATTCATGAGGTCCTTCAATGTTCCGGTGTTGCTGCTTGGTGGTGGTGGTTATACCATAAGAAACGTTGCACGATGTTGGTGCTATGAGGTATATATAAAAGGGAATTTTCATCTAAAAACACATCTTTGTAGAGCTTCTGTTGTGCATTATTCTACCTATTCCAGTGTTTTTTTTTCTTTCTAATTAATGGCGTTTAGAATATCCGATTGCGTGAAATAAAAAATTTATTCTGTAGCACCAGCAGCTAGCCATGTATATGATCTATCATGGACACACCGGCTTGCCAAAGTGGCTTAACATTTATGAGTAGTTCTGGGAAAATATCATTTTATACAAACTTACTTCCGGAGTTCTCGTCTACATTGCTACTAGTGCTCCAAAGCAATGGAAGAAAATCCTAAAAGTCGTAAATAAATTATGAAAAAAATGGAGTGAATGTGAATTGACACCGTGTGTATCTACCATGACACATAGTTTCAAATGGAAATTCACTGTGTGTATATCTACTATGACAACTGTTTCAAATGGAAATTCCACACATATTCACTGTTGTTATCAAATTTTGGTTGTTATGCTAAGAAGTGTATATGTCGCTTCACATAATCAGATCCATAAAGCTTCTGTACAGTACATATTTGTTGATGCTGTAGTTCTTTGTTGTGGAGGCAGGTGTGCATATTGTGTTTTGTGCCTTGTGAAAATACAAAACTATCAACTTAAAGGGTTTTACCCTTTGTTTAAACCCATAAAGCTTTCCATCATGTTTTCATTTCAAGAAATGATGGGACATAGCTAGCAAGAACTGTACATCTTGTCACCACAAAACCCTCACCCTCAACTATTAATATTTATTTGCTTTGCATCGTGCCTTCTTTTCGTAGGACAAGTACCCATGTTTCAGTTATATGCTGCAGTGACTGTCGTCGTTTTGCTCCCTCAACAAGTCAACGTGCTGTTCACAATAGGGAGTTGCATGCCAATAGGTTGTATTTGTACTAGCATCTGATTGTGTAAAATAAGAAAGTTATTCTAGCATCCTCAATAGCACAAACAGTATGCGTACCATGCACGTGATTCAACACGGGCACGCTGGCTTGGCAAAGTGTTTTAACATTCATGATCACTTACGTAAAGAATGTCATGTTACACAAACCCACCTCTCTTGTAACATATGCTACCAGTGCAAAGAAAGTAGTATGTCGCTATTTTGTTAATATGTGAATGTCTGTAACAACCGTTGTTAAGCTAAGAAATGTCTTATGCCTCTTCATGTACGTAATCATCGTATCCGCAAATCTTTCTTTCAGTACGTACCGTGTATATGATGTAGGTCTCTGATTCTTTGAAAAGGGAGAACTATAAGCTCGTGTCTTCTACACCTGTACTTTTTTGAAAGTGACTGTTGGGAATAATGGTATTTCATGGAGAGGTTTTGGTCTTTATGTTGAATTTGAACTATTGTGTAACTTTACAAAAACAATACTACTCTTCCTAACATGGCCTAAAGCATTCTGTCATATATCACTCTCAAGAAATTGTTAGGACATACTACTGCTTCCATCTGCCTAAAGCACACAGTCTGATTTGTGTGTTACGCCACCCTATTCCTACATGTGATGGCATTTCTTGATTTTGGATCACACCTTCATTTTTTGCAGAACACATTTTTGATTGGTTTGCAGCCACACCTTGCCAAATGTTAGGCGGACAAGTTCGGCAAGTGTTTGGTTGCAGCCAGTCAGCCACAGATATGGCGTTCCACACTTTCATAGCCTTTTATCATACCTGTCGGTTTGGTAGCCAACTTTTGCCACTAGTGTGATGATCAATTTGGCCGCCAATAAAACTGTAGCTTGCCACACTTGGGGCACATAAGTGTGGGGTAGTGTGCCAGTTTGTCAGTGTGGAAGGCAACCAAACATGTTGGAACTGTGTGCTGCAGTGGCTCTGTTGTTGTTTTGGTTCCTCACATGCTGCCATATAAAATCTGTTTTTCATATTTTAAAATGTAAATCATGCTATTTCAAATACTTAAAATAACATAATTTTAAAATTGTAAACTGTACTGCATAGTGCAAAGCTGAATTGTTTCTGCAATAGGTTCTTTTTATGTTTCCAGGGAGCCACGATAGTTTTGTCCTAAATAATAAAACATTAATTGCTACTACTTTCTCACGTTTTGTAGACTACAGGTGATAGAGCCCGAGATTTAGGATGCCAGTGGCCCGATATACTACACTACCACTGACAGGGCTTGATAGGATTAACACAAACGAAATTCATTTATATCAATAGTATATAGAATAATAGAAATAAGGTATAGACCATGCATTTTTGGATGTAACAGTGTAAAAATGTTGGTTGAAATCATGAAACTCTGTAGAATCTATAGTACATGCCATGCTCAACCACCAGATTATATCTACCGTCTTGTATTGGTTTAGTAATTCCTGATTTAAAAAAATGCTTGTAATGTCATTTTTTACACTAGTACTATTTTTATTTACTGTTCAATAATAAATAGGTTCCTTTAAAGATGAATTCCTTCCGTTTTTACTTATCTGTCTATGTACATTTGATTATTTATTAGGAAAATTTTAAAGTAATATAGTACAACTTATAATCAACAGAGATGTATTTAAGTGTTTTGGGGGTTCTATTGCTTTTTCTGCATATATGCTAATTCAGTTTTCACCAATTTAATTACTGATGTTCCTTTTTTGCCCTTTTGTTGAGCAGACAGGAGTTGCACTTGGTCATGAGCTAACTGACAAGATGCCGCTAAATGAGTATTATGAGTATTTTGGCCCAGATTATACTCTTCATGTTGCACCAAGTAATATGGAGAACAAAAACACGCACCGGCAATTGGATGATATAAGATCAAGACTTCTCGAAAATCTTACAAAACTCCGGCATGCTCCTAGTGTCCAGTTTCAAGAGCGACCTCCTGAGGCCGAGCAACCAGAGGTGATCTTTCGAGTAACAAATTTCTTTTTTCTGGCATACATCAGATACAATAGTAATGGCTTCCACACCCTTGATCTAGAACGACACTCTGACAGTGTGACCATTTGTGTTGAGAGTGAATGTTGACTTTTGTTCTGCTTAAGTGCTAATTATCCTACTGGAAACTGCAAGGAGCACAGATGTGAAATTTCTATAAATATAAGGGGAAAACGCGACTTTACCCCCCTCAAACTAGTGGGTAGGCTCACCTACCCCCCTGAACTAGTCTTTGTCCCACTTAACTCCCTAAACATCTTACTCCAGATCATTTCACCCGGCGGTTGTTTTCGTATGTGGTACAACATGGAAGACATATACCTGGTTTTGCATGCGTGGAAGCCACCTCACCTTCTTCCTCCTTAAGACACTCTCTCCACCCATCAACTTCTTCCCGCAATGTCCTCCCCTGCTTTGCCATGTAGCCGTTGTGTCCCAAGCCCGTTGGTCACCTCTTCCCAGTTGTGCCCTCATCAATCCTTTTGTCGTGTTGGCTCCTTCCCCTTGAGACCCACGTTTGTACACGCAGGTGATGTGCAGAACAGATCCAAAGGAGCCTAATTAGTACACTCAAATGGCATGGAAACAGTTCATTCAAGTAACCATATCCCAACTCGAGTTATCCGATCAATCATTACTCAAGAAAAGTAATTATTTTCCGAAGACAGTTTATGAACAAGTCAGTGGAAGGAGATGCATCCCCGTAAATACCTTCTCTGTAAACATGAGCTTTGTTTGGGATCCCTGCAAGGTGTATCAGACACGCACCCAGCAAATCACATACAAAATTAAGAACCATATGGGAAGCATGTGCCCTCCAACAGAGTGTGGTGACGCGGCAAAGCAAAACAAGATAGTGGTAACACTCTGGCAACAGCGAGTTGTGGGGACTGGTAGTGGCTCAGGCTGTGGTGTCGTGAGGGTGGTCTAGTGACAGTTGTGTCCATGTAGACGAGGAGGTGCTTGGATGCAGCAAGCTACAAAGACAATAGCCACAAAAGTGCTATATGGGAGAAGAGGTTTTGGATGCTGCAAAAGATGAGGAAATTGGGATTGGGATTCATATGGGGAGAGGGAAAAAAGGTGGAGGGAGAAGAATATGAGAAGCGAGCCACGTGGACACAATCTAGTGACGTGGCAGCCCATGTGGCAGTACCACCATTTATTCTCGGAACCACCTTCCAAAACTGCTCTAGGGGATTAATTGGTCCACCACCAGTCACCAACAGTCTAGGAGCCTAGGTACGGCGATGAATAGTTTTGAGCATCACGAATAATGAGGGGGTAGCGTGGACTTCTTTTTGTAAATTTAAGTATAGGGATTAACAAAAGCTAGTAGATGGCCTTTTTCGGTTCGAAAATGATCAAAGTACCATTTGGATGCCAATCCTTGCCCTCATGCATTCACAGTCTGCCCTGCATGAATACTGGAAGTAGGGATTTGCAGATCGTCCTTGTCTACTTTACTTGCTGTGCATATTATGTCTCTGAGCCATTTTTCTGGAAATAGTAAGTCTGTGCCCATTTGATTAATTTATCTCTACTATTAAAGGGGAGTTGGTTGCGTCGGCCTCCACCTCCCACCTGTTTTTTATCTCCCACGTCCCCCTCCCCCCTTTGTTTTTTTGGGTAACGCCAACCGTTGCCCACAAAATGAAAACCAACATAAATATATTAACTTGGAGTAATATAAACCAAATTGATACTTTCCCAAAACTTCCTCCTGCATTAATTCAATCAAATCTAATCAATCTTACCAAAATTTCAACTAAATCATAATTTTCCTTGTCTTTCCCATCAAATTAAATGTTACCAAAAATGATGTAAGGTATATGTCGGACAAGATTGAGTTGAACCACTAGAGTACGTGCCCATTGCAACACACGGGCAATTAGCTAGTTTTAGAAAATTCTTTGCCCATTTCATGCAGCCAACTCATGCTTTTAGGTGTTATAAGTATGAACATCATTTATGTAGTTTGTTCTTTTGTTAAGGCTGACCATCTTTGAATTAATTGCCATGCATACTGCTGCAAATTATATCTGTAATGTTTAAATCAACTTATAAAACATGGCAAGTTGGATATATCTTATCAGATATTTATATGACTGTTTTTCTTCTGTTCATTTGTTCGGTTGGGCCAAGACAAATGGGTTCATTTCTAGGGTCTATTGTATTTGTCTTGCTACCATGGGACCGCGTTGACTTGAGGTTGAGCTATGTGCCACCGTGCATGATATTGATATTTTGGTATTAGCTCTAGATGTGATCATTAATGCTCATTGACTGTAGTTGTAGTTTCGGAAGCAGCATGGCTAGCAGTCATCGTATATTGGCTAAGTTGCATTTGTGTTGGGTACAGCAAGATGAAGATCAAGAGAATCCCGATGAAAGGCATCATGCTGACTCCGATGTGGAAATGGATGATGCCAAGACTCTGGAGGACTCTGAAAGGTGTTCTTTTTATTTGGTTCCTTAGTCGTTCAAGTGATTATTTATAGCAATACCATGGGTTCTGATGCATGCCATTTTCTCCTGTAGGAGAAGCAGTACTCAGAGTGCCAGAGTTAAGAGAGAATCTGCTGAAACTGAGGTGACAGCAGATCAGGTACTTCACTTCTATTTTAACTCGTATACTGATTCAATAATACTCAGTATATGCATAAAATTACAATTGCTTTGGTACACAATGCATTCTTGCAGACATCTAAGCAGCAATACTTATTTTCTATAATTGCATGCTGCTATTTATCCTTTTTATTTTAACCGGCAAACAGTTGGAGAGAGGTTGAGAAGCTCCTACTGCATTGGACTGATAAATGAGTAGGAAGAGTTTGTGTACAAGTTGGTGTCTATCTTTTGCAGAATGGCAATATATCATGCCTTTTACCAGAAACATGTTATATAGTCGGCGTCTGTAAAAGACATCCATGGAGAGTTGATGCATTGTCCAACATTTGGAATTTTCATCATGGCTGCTTAGGCACTTCTGAATCTTAAGAAGCTATTGTCCAATATGTCAAACTAAGAATTAGTAATTCGAATACTTGAAGTGAATTAAATCCCTATAATATTGTGATTATATATTGTTAGTGTTGTATGTAACTGTTAGTAACGAAAATCATATTTGTAAGGCTGTAATAGAGTGGGAAAAGAACTTGACCACCAGGACCAGCCCCTGCTGGCATTTTTTAAAGAATTACATTGTGCCCTTTTCCAGAAACATTTTTATGGTTGGCGGCTATAAAAGACATCCAAGGAGAGTTGATACATTGTCCAAATGTCCAGCATTTGGAATTGTAATTTTGGTTACCTGGGTATTTCTGAATTTTAGGAAGTTATGTGTCTAATATGTCAAATTAAAATTAGTAACTAGAATAGTATAAGTGAATTAAAACCCTATAATGTTGTGACTATATATTGATTACGGTGTTCAGTTATGTTAGCGTTCTATGGAAAATCGTTGTTAATGCAAATCCATATCTGTAAGGCTGATTAGGGTGCCAATTTTTTCCCGACAACCAAGACTAGTCCTTGGTGGCACCTTTTAAAGAAGAAAGGTGATTACCCAGCAATGTGGGAGGCTGAGCCTCAAACGCAGGTGGGTGGACTGCTGGCACTAAAACCTGCTCCATCTAGCCACCCTACAGAGGCTCGATCTCGCTGTATTAGGCGGCACGTACTTTAGGATTTTGGGCTTCTGGGTTTTGATCTTAGGTTTGATTTTTGAAGATGTTGCTTCAGTCTAAGGTGCCTTAGGATGGTAGGCTGCAGCCCTCGCCTTAGCCATTTGGCATATGGCGTCATAGGGAAGGGAAGTGTCCACCCCTGCCGCCACCTGGTTATTGCGACGTCGGGCTGCTCCCGGTGCTTGGACCCCCCCCCCCCCCCCCCCCCCCCCCCCGTCCCTCTTTGTTCCCGCTTCCGCCTTATCCGATCTGTTCTGCTGCTGTGGCGAGGAAAAAAAGGAGTGGTTGTGGCGAGGGAGAAGGGAGGGTTCTGGGAATCAGGTCACAGGATTAGATGGGCCATGGGGCCGTTATGTGCTACATCAAAAGTGCCTGTCAATATTTTAAAATTTCTTTTGTAGTGTTTGTGATGATCATTGTATTCCTAGACTGTCAAATGCACAACCTTACCTTGTGTGCTTAAAAATTCAATTGGGATTGGGAGCCCCGCCTTACTACCTTTAAAACCGTTGTACAGGTGATCTACAAGAGGTTGTGGTCCAGGACCTTGGCACCTTCTGCCATGTGGATAGGGTGCTGATTGCACCAAAAGTGGTTTTGGTGTAGGAGATAAAGAAAATAGGAGGGAGGGGAGTTAGTAGTATCTACCTTATTGATAGTGAATTAGGAGGCAGGCACGTAGTTTCTGCTTGATGATAGTGAACTAGGAGGTAGGCATATGGCCATCATACATGGTTCTTGATAGAAAGCATTGGCGCGAGACCTAAGCAACTACGAGACGCGGAAAAAAGATTGTGGATATCAAGTCCATCCCCAAGAGTACAAAGAAAACAAATCAAATACTAACATAAAGAGATAGAGGCTTACCTCTCAGCCTTAGCCACTTGCTTACCTGCTGATGCCGCATTTCGTGTAGACTTGTGCTTGGGCCTATGGCGATATGTGGATCCCTTACTAATGTTGGCTATATAGGACCAGTAATTTCTGTTGTGATGCTTTAGGTGACCAATGTTTGTGGCAAGTTAATTTTCTCAAATGTTCTCATGCATGCTCTTGCACCTTATAACGGAATTAGTTATGACAAGTACTCTGTCTAGAATGTAGGGTGTTCCAACCATCTTATTTGTCCACAAATATTGGCTGCTTTTACAATTTCTAGGCACGTCTCTTTCCATTCTTCCTATTATACCCCCATGCTTATTACTCTCAACTGAATGCCCTCCCTTCCTAATGCTCCTTAAGAGAGAACATAGGATTTGAGATAATAATTAGAGAACCTAGGAGCAGGAGAAGGGCATGGTTGTAATTTCAAGCCATTCCTTATTTCTTGTGGCCATGACTAAAAGGACATATATTTGTGGACTGAGGAAAGGATCATTTTCCCCTATAAAAAATGGCAATTATGCGACCGCCATGTACAGTGCATTTCTATGTGTCAGCATGTGAAACTCATGAGCTGTCTATCTTACATCAAGTGCCCCTGCTTGTTGGCCCTACTGTAATAGATCATTGTTCATGTATTAGCCTACAAGGGTTTTATAGATACTGTATAATTTAATTTGTTTGTAATTCTTTTATTGGTATGCTGCAGGATGGTAACAGAGTAGCTTCAGAACAAGCGAGGGGCACAGAACCTGTGGCTGATGGAGTTGGTTCCTCAAAACAAAACCCTGTAAGTTTTCTTTTGTTATGTGAACTTGGTATTGGAAGAATACATGCACATTGCACATGCTACTGTCCTATACCGCATTTTTTCCTAGATCACACTCTAACCACAACTTCCTTTTTCTTGTGATTGCCATCTGTAGCCTATTGATGCAAGTTCAATGGCCATTGATGAGCCACCTGTTGTCAGGGTTGAACCAGAGAGATCAAACAAATTACAGGAACAACAAGCATTGCATCAGAAACCATGACGACCCACCTTAACGTAGCAACTGATGCATCTGTGCAGCCCATTGACTCCATTGGACAAGCCAGGACAGTCTGTAAGCTGAAGCAGAGTTCAAACAATGTACTGCACCCACAAGTTAGCTACCAGAATCCAAGATGGTCTGTGTGCCTTAAGAGCTGGTGAAGCTTTGAGCACTATATTGGTGACTTTGACACAAATGATAGCTGATTCGTCAATGCCATTTTTAGCACTAATTATGTCCGGGCCTGTAGGGCAATTGAGTTAGTAATATTTTTTTTTTTGAGATCAAGCAACCGAGTTAGTAATGCAGTACATTCCAATTAAATGCTTCTGGGGAAATGCAACTGTGTATGTGACTAAACAGTGTAAAGCTAGGCAAGCCTTTGTTTTGGTGGGAGCTGGTTCTCTCATCGCATAAGGGTCGTCTTTTAGTCGGGAGGAATACCGCTTACTGTGTTTTCGGTGTCAAGTCTGTTCCATTGAAAAATATTGCATAATGCATGCCCATTGATGAATTGTCTCTTATTGAGTCATCATTGACCTTATAACCTTCTTTGAGAAAATAATTGTGGCCTTCATATTGTATATTGTAATGATCAAGGTTGAGAAGAATAGCTTTACCACAATTAATAAAGATTGCATGTTAGAGGTAAAAAGTTTTTTAAAATACACAAACAGAGTAGAATATGTGAATAGGCTCCCAAGCAGCCAAATATATTAAACATTTTGGGCGGAGCAAGTGCTGGCCCATATCGCATTAGATACAATTCATCCCATGAAGTGTAGAATATGTGAATAGGCTCCCATGCCATGCAGGGAGCCCCTTGCAAAGGTCACTCACACTTTCTTTGATGGTAACAAGTAGCACACTGCACGTGCGTCACTTGTCGCAACTTTGAGTTTTTTTTCTTCATATATTCGTTTTTAAAACGTTTTATCTCTGAATGGCACATCCAAATCATGAACTATATTCACCGTTGGATTTCTCGTGTTGAGATCTTCAAAACTAGATTCTATGTTAATAGGTTTTCATAATTTTTTATGGAAAAAATCAGGAATAAAAAGAAAACCGAAGACTGAAAAAAAAAGAAACTGAAAAGAAGACTTAAAACCAGAAAAATATAAAAAGAAAACCCCCGAAAGCACGGTTGTGCTTTTTATCTTGTAACTTCTTTTTGGAAACACAGTTGCGAATTTCCCTCTTAGGAAGCACAACCATTCCTCTTGCATAAGCACAAACTAAGCCATTTCCTTTTTAGTCAAGCACATTTGTGCCTCTTACACAAGATATGCTATGCTTTTCTCTTTCGCGAAGCACAGTTGTGCTTTTTCTCTTTCGCTTCTCACAGAAGTACAACGGTGCTTCTCGCAGAAACACAACCATGCTTTTAAAGGAAAAATGATTTTTTTGAGATAAACATAGGAAAAACCGAGCATAATAAATCCAGAAAAAAACGAAAACTTCCCCAAAAAATTAAATGCGAAAAAGGTGCAGAAAATAGGAAAAATCGTAATCCCGTGGGGTGCACCCGCGTGTGACACGTGGTGACGGCTGGGCACACTAAGTGGCACACTCCTACCTCACTAAAAGTGCCCGTTGCCGTAGTATTGTTCACCTCAAGCAGCCTCACCAGTGGGCCGACCTAGTATCTTGGGAGACGTATGTTATTTTTTCAATTTTTATTGTTCACTTGTTCAATTTTTTATGTTTGTTTATATTTCAAAATATTCTAAATAAATGTTTTTCAAAATATATTTTAGTTAAATTTTAAAAGCGTTCATCACACATTAAAAAGTATTCATGCAATTTCTAAAAAGGTAACATGTTTAAAAATATGTTTGTAACATTTCAAAAACATGTCTAGGTAGCTTGTACAGATATTTTGTACCATTAAATAAATGTTCATCACATAAAAAATGTTTAAAATCTAAAATAAATATTTGCTTAATTTTAAGAAGTGTTTAATAACATACAATTTTTTATGAAATTTGAAAAATCTTTGTGACATTTAGAAAATGTTTAAACAATGTAAAAGAAATGTTCAACGTGTATCAAAAAAATGTTCAGCATGTGTACAACAGATATATAACTATATTAAAAAGTTGACATGTATTTGAAAAAAAGGAAAAAACAAAAAATAAAATGAAATAGGAAACAACAGAAAAAAGAAAACAGACAGAAAAACCATAAAGAAAATCACAGAAAAGGAGAAAAAAAAACCACGTAAAATCTTCTCAAAACCGATGGAAGGTTCCATGAATCGGTGCTCAGAACCTTCCCAAAACAACTTCACTGGATCAGCCTATTAAAAGAACACAAGAGAGAGCGCCAAAGGCGAGACGGAGGAAGATCTCACAATAAGCAAGACATAGCTCCTGGCGAATCTTGCGGGATCGAGTCAATATTTGTCTTTGGTGGATTTGTATGGATCTAATATTCCTTCATCCGCAGTCGTGTGTCTACAGGTTATATTCTTTTGATCTGCACTTTTCTTCATCAATGATGGTTGCTGTTTTGGTGCGCTTTGGGGCCTTGGAACGACGACTTCTCGATTGTCTATTACAAGAAGGTTTGACTTTGGTGAGGGAGGGCGGTGACGGCGACACACCTTCAGCTCACTCCAGTGCTTATAGTTGTCCTTAGATGGCCTATGAACCTAGATGTAATTTCTGTTACTTCTAGTGTTTTTGTATTGCCATAATGTTTGATGAGTATTCTCTTAGCGATCTAAAACGTCTTATATTTGTTTACATAGCGATTTGATCGGAAGTTTTTCCCGTAGAAAAACAAGATAGTAGGACACATTGCCTTTTCATTTCTACAGTTGAAGCTATGTTATTTGTTTTGTAGATTACAGCATGTAGTGCAACCTGGTGGATTTTCAGAACCCGCCCCATATAGTCACAAAAACTAGATTTGATATTTGATTCGCTGCCACTGTTTGATGAGTGGAACCTCGTTGTCATATCTGAAATTTAAAACATTGTATTTTATCAATCGCAATGCATAGTCCACCATATCTAAGTTCCAGGATGGAATATAGGCAAAACCTTATGTTTATGAAACCTAGATAAGTCGTTGTAGAGCGTATTTTAATTACTTAAGATAATACTTTGGTTAATGACCACTGTCAACTATCATGCAGTCTATGTGATATAAAACTCATGTCACTAGATCTGTACCAAAAATAATTAATTATAGTTGTGGTTTCATCACACCGACCATATATTAACAACGATTTCACTACAAATCGGACATTAGTTTTTTAACAGGGCAAATCAAATGTTTTTTATGGCAAATTATGTTGTCGCGAGGATGAAAATTCCCAAATCTTGCCATGTTCAGTTTTTTTGTCAGGATTTGCCATACTTGCTAAAGGAAATTATCATCCGCGCGACAACATAATTGACCATACACAATAGCTAGATGTAAGTCGCCTGAATTTGCAACTTGGGTCAGTCGATTTTCAAGTGAAAGGAGAGCGGACGGAGGGAAGGAAGGACCTTACCAGAGAAACCCTCTAGGTCTATCTTAGGATGGCAGGTGACTCCACTATCTATCTTGGGGGTGTGGGGGATGGTGTAGATTCACTGGGAAAAAACTGGTCATGGCCGGGGCGGCGGTAACACAACGGTGGGTGGCGAGGGTAGGGCGAGGCTGGAACTAGAGTGTCGCCTGCCGTGGGCGTTGGTGGCTCGCGGTTTGGCCAGTGGTACGTAGGGGTGGCTGGGGAAGAAGGCGTCGAGAGGAAGAAGAAGATAGGCCGTGTGATATGTTTTTAGAAAATGGTTGGAGAAAGAAGATGGTTGTCGTCCGTTAGATCGGAGATCAAGGGCATAGAAGATTCGACTGACCCAATTTGGAATCTCAGGCACACTTTGCCAGTCCCTTGGCCATAAAAAACGTTCGATTTGCTATGCCTAAAAAACTGTGTATCTATTGATCAAAGTCTTGTCTTAAAAGATAATCAAAATACACTCTAACAAAGCGAAGGAAGTAAATTAGTTTTCGTGTTGGAGCTGGTTAACCACCATCCTTTTAGGCGATGGTGTTCCAACGTTCTATTGCCTTCTTATGAGAACAGACAGGGGATACTGCTATAAATTGTCAGAATACCACAATTTTATGCTAATTTGATTTTCCAGGGGTTCCTAATTTAATCCATAGTAGGTAGTTGTGCATACATTGTGACAATGGATAGTTTAATATGATAATGTGCATCACTAGGTACATAGAGATTGGAGGTAACACTAACACTTGAAACTTTTAAAAATTGCATCCAAGATGCATCGTAGCATATGAAACTATCTTTTGCAAGCCATTTTCAAATGTCGCAAGTAAGTTTTGGATTGGGTCACTGCAACATCGACCGACCGACTGGCATTTTCTAAGTAAAAAAAAGTAGTCACTTTGAACCATTTTTGGTGAAGCAGCACACATAAACACCATGCACCATGCACGTGAGAACAACTAAACAAAGACCTAGATTTGTGGTCTTGTGGACCGGCAAGTGCATAGACTGAACATTTGAGGTGTCAAGTTTTCATCCTCTGAACAATGGCGGCTCTAGGAATTTGCAACTGGGTATTCATGAATATTCATTTTGCCAAAATCATTGTTGTTTATCGAAAATTGTCACTATTTTTTTTTAAAATCAACACAGTTTTATAAAAATCATGGGTATTCACATGAAGACCCAAGAATACCCCTAGCACCGCCCCTACCTCTGAACGGTCAACAAGTCATTGTCAAGTTACTATATGAGAGACCTCATATGCCGCCATTTCTTTGAGCTGGAAACAGGCAACCACAACCGTGATGCGCCAATGTAGGAGCACCATGTTCTGGTATGCACTACTGTATATGTTTATCCGGAGCTTCTCATATCGTTCGTAGCTCTCCTGCCCCGTTCAATACGCAAGGTGTTGAAGAACAACCACCATTCAAAAAATGTTATTCGATCAAAATTGTCCTCTTCGATCAAGACCAAGAGACGGGACAAGAATTTGCAATGGTTGTTCGTGCCTCGAAAAAATGTCACTATTATGCTTTGTTTTTTGAAGCAACTGTTGGACCGAGTAAATGTGGCAATGGTGTACCGAGCAAAACGACATAAGAAGTAAAGAAACAATGCAACAAGATTATAAAAGAACCTTTGTAGGCTACTAAGAGAGTGACACTGACAAGTCTTTAAGCAGTCTCTAGCCGTGAGTAAGGACGACATGAGGAAAAGAGTTCTAGTGCTACAAGCACTATCTGCACTACCAATATATGGTAACACCCTCAAAAGATGTGGTATTTTTTTTGGAAAAGGTTGAGGGTGTCTAAAATATACAAGTCTATATCCCACAAAACTTCAAGCCCAAATTTGATTTACGCATATAGGAGTTTGAAAAGACAAACCTAGTATGAAGTACCTCGCTTTCTGTTTAAAATTCCCATCATCCCTAGATTGACAAATCGAGTAGTGTAATACAAATTGTATGTCACAAAAGTTATAGCACTAAAAACCGTAACATTTTTTAAGTTTCAAATGATATAGTTTCTATGTTATATATATGACTCGTGTTATGTTGGCCAAATTGTCAATTTAGGGATACATGAAGGCTTCTTAGACTGAAAAGGGGGCAATCGTGTGCAGAAGACAAATATTCAGACACTATTTCTAATTGGATGTGTTCATTCTTGTTTTTCTATATGTAGGTCAACTGGATTTGATTTTTGTTAGATTTAAGAACAATTTTTTTGTCAACTCACTCATTTCCCCCTAAAAAGATTCACAAGTTTTTGAAGGTGCCATCCATTGGTAGCATGGAAGTACCCGTAGTGTTTGTAGCACAAGAATCTTCTATCATGGGGTGAAAGTGATTTGTTAGTGTCATCTATTTGGTAGAAGCTCATAGTTTAGTAAGGTCACTTCCAATGCTTGACTCTTAGCGCGACTTCACATGCAAAATGTTGAGGTCAACACATTAATTAGAAAAGAGAGAGGAGAGTTGTATGTTAATGGAGATATGACTTTGGTATGTCATCTCTTCCATTTTTGCCTTTTCTGTTATGTCTCCTAACTACGATGCGGTGTTGAGACACAAGCATGATCCTCGATGTAAACCATTTTTGGTGTTGTCTATTTGTGGCACTATAAATGCTGGAATTTTCTTTACTGTTTCTCCATGTGTATGTCAGATTTAAATTTGAACTTTCTAGGAATTGTAGACACACATTCACAATTTTCTTTTTTTAATTCAATAATTTTTAAACTCATGGTTTTATGCTAGCACCTAAGTATTAGGATCACCAGATTTTACTCATGCATGGCAACACCCCAATTTTTTTGAAAGTGCATACGCATTATTGTATTTTAGTTTTTGCAAGTCAATTGGATATATCATTATCGAGGTTTGGACTGTACCATTGCAACATCGACCAATTGGTATTTTCAATTTTTTTGGTACGCAACATGCAAAAGTAAAATATCCATGCAAAAACAAAGACCTATACTTGGTGTCATTGTGAGGGAGAAGACTTGAGGAGTCAAGAAGCCATCCATTGAATGAGCAATGAGTCATTGTCAAAATGTTGGTAGTATGCGAGTAACCTCACATGTCGCCATTTCTTTGAGAGGCCAACCAAAACTGTCATGCACCAAGGTACCAGCACCATGTTTTGGTATGCACTACCTTATATGCTTATCCGCAGCTTCTTGCATCATTCGTTGCTCCCCTGCCCCGTTCAATACGCAAGGTGTCGAAGAATGGTCACCATTAAAAAAGAAAGGTTATTTGATCAAGATTGTCCTCTTGAATCAAGAACAATAGAAGGGACAACAATTTGCAATGGCTATTCGCGCCTCAATAAAATGTCACTCTTACGCTTTGTCTTTTGCAACAATTGTTGGACCGGGTAAATGTGGCAATGGTGTATCGAGAAAAACAGCCTAAGAAGTGAAGAAACAATGCAACAAGACTACAAAAGAATCTTCTTAGCTACTAAATGAGTGACGCAGACAAGTCTTTAAGCGGTCTCTAGCCGTGAGTAAAGACGACGTGAGGACAAGAGTTCCAATGCTAATCAAGTACTATTTGCGCCATAGGATCACGGTAACACCCTCAAAATATGTGGTATTTGTTTTAAAAAGATTGAGTGCGTATAAATATAAGTCTAAATCCCGCAAAATTTCAAACCCAATATGAAGTACCCTCTTTTCCTTTTAAAATGCCCATCATCTCTTGCTTGACAAATCGACCAATGTTATACGAATTGTATGTCCCAACATTTATAGCACTAAAAAATATAACAATTTAGAATTTTTAAACGTTTTATTTTAATTTTTAAACACATGGTTTTATGCTAGCACCTAAGTGTCAGGATCACCAGATATTTACCCATGCATGGCAGCACAGTAAATTTCATAAAAAGTGCATACGATGCGTTATTGCATTTTAATTTTTGTAAGCCAATTTGATATATCGTTATCGAGATTTGGACTAAACCACTGGAACATCAACCAATTGGCATTTTCAAAGTAGTCATTTCAACTATTTTTTGGTGAAGCCCCATGCACAAGTAAAATATTCATGCGAAAACAAAGAACTGGACTTGGCGTCGGTGAGAGCAAGAAGACTTGAGGAGTCAAGAAGCCATCCTTTTGAACGAGCAATGAGTCATCATCAAAATGTTGGTAGTATGTGAGGAACCTCTCATGTCGCCATTTTTTTGAGTTGGAAGCAGGCAACCAAAACAGTGATGTGCCAAGGTATAAACGCCATATTCTAGTATGCACTACCATATATACTTATCCGCAGCTTATCGTATTGTTTGTAGCTCCCTGCCCCGTTCAATACGCAAGGTGTTGAAGAATGGTCACCATTCAAAAAAGGTTATTCGATCAATATTGTCCTCTTCGATCAAGACCAAGAGAAGGAAAAAAACTTTGACATGGTTGTTTGTGCCTCAAAAAAATGTCACTATTACGCTTTGTTTTTTGCAGCAATTGTTGGACTGGGTAAATGTGGCAATTTTGTATCGAGCAAAACGGCTTAAGGAGTGAAGAAACAATGCAAAAAGAATACACAAGAATCTTTGTATCTACTAAATGAATGACACTGAAAAGTCTTTAAGCTGTCTCTAGCCATGAGTAAGGAGGACGTGAGAGAGAGAGAATCTTTGTAGCTACACATGGTTTTATGCTAGCACCTAAGTGTTAGGATCACCGGATATTTACCCATGCATGGCAACACAGTAAATTTTATAAAAAGTGCATATGATGCATTATTGCATTTTATTTTTTGTAAGCCAATTTGATATATCGTTATCGAGATTTGGACTAAACCACTGGAACATCAACCAATTGGCATTTTCAAAGTAGTCATTTCAACTATTTTTTGGTGAAGCCCCATGCACAAGTAAAATATTCATGCGAAAACAAAGAACTGGACTTGGCGTCGGTGAGAGCAAGAAGACTTGAGGAGTCAAGAAGCCATCCTTTTGAACGAGCAATGAGTCATCATCAAAATGTTGGTAGTATGCGAGGAACCTCTCATGTCGCCATTTTTTGAGTTGGGAGCAGGCAACCAAAACAGTGGTGTCCCAAGGTATAAGCGCCATATTCTAGTATGCACTACCATATATGCTTATCCGCAGCTTCTCATATCGTTTGTAGCTCCCTGCTCCGTTCAATATGCAAGGTGTTGAAGAATGGTCACCATTCAAAAAAGGTTATTCGATCAATATTGTCCTCTTCGATCAAGACCAAGAGAAGGGAAAAAACTTTGACATGGTTGTTTGTGCCTAAAAAAAATGTCACTATTACACTTTGTTTTTTGCAGCAATTGTTGGACTAGGTAAATGTGGCAATTTTGTATCGAGCAAAACGGCTTAAGAAGTGAAGAAACAATGCAAAAAGAATACACAAGAATCTTTGTAGCTACTAAACGAATGACACTGAAAAGTCTTTAAGCTGTCTCTAGCCATGAGTAAGGAGGGTGTGTGTGTGAGAGAGATAATCTTTGTAGCTAGACATGGTTTTATGCTAGCACCTAAGTGTTAGGATCACCGGATATTTACCCATGCATGGCAACACAGTAAATTTTATAAAAAGTGCATACGATGCATTATTACATTTTAATTTTTGTAAGCCAATTTGATATATCGTTATCGAGATTTGGACAAACCACTGGAACATCAACCAATTGGCATTTTTGAAGTAGTCATTTCAACTATTTTTTGGTGAAGCACCATGCACAAGTAAAAATATTCATGCGAAAACAAAGAATTGGACTTGGCATCGGTGAGAGCAAGAAGACTTGAGGAGTCAAGAAGCCACCCTTTTGAACGAGCAATGAGTCATCATCAAAATGTTGGTAGTATGCGAGGAACCTCTCATGTCGCCATTTTTTTGAGCTGGAAGCAGGCAACCAAAACAACGATGTGCCAATGTATAAGCGTCATATTCTAGTATGCACTACCATATATGCTTATCCGCAGCTTCTCGTATTGTTTGTGGCTCCTTGCCCCGTTCAATACGCAAGGTGTTAAAGAATGGTCACCATTCAAAAAATGTTATTCGATCAATATTGTCCTCTTCGATCAAGACCACGACAAGGGACAAAACTTTGCCATGGTTGTTTGTGCCTCAAAAAAATGTCACTATTAAGCTTTGTTTTTTGCAGAAATTGTTGGACCGGGTAAATGTGGCAATTTTGTATCAAGCAAAACGGCTTAAGAAGTGAAGAAACAATGCAAAAAGAATACACAAGAATCTTTGTAGCTATTAAACGAATGACACTGAAAAGTCTTTAAGCTGTCTCTAGCCATGAGTAAGGAGGACGTGAGAGAGAGAGAGAGAGAGAGAGAGAGAGAGAGAGAGAGAGAGAGAGAGAGAGAGAGAGAGAGAGAGAGAGAGAGATTCTTGCTTTTTTGCTAGCAAAAATAGGGTTAGGTCATTAGGTATTTTGTAGGAGTTTTATGTTAGTGGATGTAGGACTCTCAGCTCATTTCTCTACATAGAAAAATAATTCTCTGATCCGATGTGACGTCCTGTTAGTCCACCCCTTTCTTCTCTTTCCACGGCTATGCCACAATGTTGAGATGCAAGCATGATAACTAAATTAAATGAAACATCATACAATACTAAATACAACGCTTAGTGGCTGTCCCTTAAAATCTCCCACCACTTAGGATATCACATTAAGAGCTACTGCATTGTGAGTGACATGAAGCTGTTACCAGCCTGTACTGGTGGATTGATAGGTGTGATGTGGATCATGCACCGGACCACGTTGCACATTAAAAAATGTTTGAAAAAATTTAGAAAAAATTTAGTGCATCGACCCAACGTCAATGTATGTTGCCACAAAAATTGAAATCAAAATTCATAATAATGCTCAAGATACAAAAATGAAAAATTTGACGTCAATGTGCTAATGGGCCAAAACTGAAGCCCAATTTGTGTAATGTACTATTTAGTGTCAAATTTGTTATTTTTATATCTCAAGCAATGTTTTGAATTTTGATTTGGATTTTTGTGACAACATACATTGATGTTGTGTCAATGAAATAATTTTTTTCCAGATATTTTCAAACATTTTTGAATGTGCAACGGGCGACCGGTGCACCGGTAGCACCAATTGCCCCGGTGCACCAGATACATTCCCTTCCCCCCTCCATAAAAATATTAACCGTGAGTAGATAATGCGGCCCCACAACCAAGAGTAATTATTTATTGAAGTCTTCTCTAAATAAATTAAAACACACTCTTGAAGATATACATATGCATTTACTTATTTAGTTATAGCTCCTCCAATGTGTTATTTACCATTTAATTATTTATTAACGTCTTATCACACACAAAAAGATACAATCCATTGATTACATATTAGGGCCAGTTACTAGTTATGCGGTAACTAATTTAGAAGTCTCAATAAATTTGAGGACCGATTTATTTTTTAAGCTGGGAAGAGGCAGCTTATTTTTGAAGCCGCCCAAAAGAACTGACCCTTAAATGACAGACATGATATAGCTTAGGATATAATGCATTGGGAGTGCTCTCGTATGAATGATAAGTATATGGTACTCCCCACAATGTCCAACGCTAGTACTGTATTTTTGGAATAGGGACGGCGCGGGAGGTGGGGGTGGGGGTGCGTACTGTGTATTGAACGCGGATTTTGTGTATCACTAGAAATAAATATGCAGGGTAACATCTCAATTTCAAAAAAAGTGCATACACGATGCAGTCTTGTTTTTGCAATCCATTTTGATATTATTGTCGTCAAGGTTTGGATTGAACCATTGCGAAATTGACCGATTTGTATTTCCCAAGTAGTCACTTTCAACACCCCGCAAAAAAAAAAAGGTCACTTTCAACGACCTGGTATTTTCGGTGAAGCTGCATGCGCATGCGTCAAAATATGCATCTGTTTTAAAACAAAGACCTAGACTTGTGGTTCGTTGGTAGGCAAGGGCGCAATTTTTCTTCTTTTCGAATGCGTATACTGAACGCTTGAGGAGTCAAGAAAGTAACCCTCTGGATAATCAAAGAGTCATCGTGACGAAATTTTGGTAGTAAGTGAGAGACTTCACATGCAGCCATTTCTTTGAGCTGGACGAAGGCGACAGTAACTGACGCGTCAAGGTACGAGCGCCATGTTCTGGTATGCACTGCCGTATGTATATGCTTGTTTGGAACTTTTCGTATATCGTTAAGTAGCTCCCTTGCCCTGGTCTATACGCAAGGCAATTAATTGCAAGGTGCTGAAAAACGGTCACTGTTTATATTTCAAAAAGTGTGTATCACACGTTAGAGTGTGGAGTAATATCTCTCAGATGAAAGCTACTGGATTCTCTCTATCAAGATCAAGAGAAGGAGCAACAATTTTGAATGGATTGTTCATACATTGAAAATAATGTCACTATTACACTTTGTTTCTTTAGAAATAGTTGGACCGAGTAAATGTGGTGATGCTGTACCGAGCAGAAGGACATCATAATTTAGTACGAATGCAACAATCCAACAAGAGAACCTTGACAAGCTACTGTATTAAGCAGATGACACTCACAAGTCTTTAAGCGGTGAGAAAGGACGAGGCGAGGAAAATAGTTCTTGTGCTATAAGCACTAGATCTGCTACCAAAATAAATGGTAACGCCCCAAAAGGTTGTGATTTTTCCTTTTCTTCTGAAAGGACATAAAAAGACAAACCCAACTATGAAATAGCGTAGGAAAGACAAAATTTCAGACCATATTTCAACATTAAGTTTTTTTTTGTTTCTCTACGTGTATATCAAATTTGGATTTGGACTTTTTGAGATTGTAGATACGTGTCTTGTTAAGAGATCGACACAGACTCGGGGAATCTTGCGTTCCTACCCTAGCGCCGCCACCACCAGGCGGCTAGGGAGATGCGATCTTTTCCTCCGATCTCCACCGGCCGGGGCGCTAGCCCCCTCTCCCTTCAGCCGCTGCTTCGGCGGCAGGAGGGAGGGGGGACCCCGTTCCTTCGCTCTGTAGTTAGGGTTTGGATTTGTAGGTCGTGGTGCGTCGTTGGAGTGGTGGGAGCGGCGTCTGGACGAATAAATCTGCCTCAACTCTACTCCCACACCGGCGGTGTTTTCATGGCGGCGTCTCGGAGTTGATGGCATCGTGTCTCTATCGATCCCTCAGATCGGCAGCGTTAGGGTTCATGGATGGTGTTGGCGAGGCGGCGGCGGCGACTCCATCAGGTGTGTCCCCCCTTCTGCTCTGTCCCCGTTGCTGTGGCGTTCTCTCCGACGTCATGGTGGAGCAGGTAGGTTTTGATGTAGGGTAGAACCCTAGAGGCCGATCTTTCACGTTCGGAGCGGATCCCTACGAAGAACACAGGGAAGAACGGAGAGAAATCACGAGGGGAAACACTAAAGAACAAGTCCAATCACACATCCACTAGACAATCAAACACACAAGATCCACAAGGTACATGAATGACAAAGAGAAAGATACATGGTAGAGTTCATCTCCAAGAGGAGGTCTTGATGGTATCCTAAACGGATCTTCCCGCGAGGGGGTCTTGACGATATCCCATAGGATCTTCTCACATGGAGGTCTTGAACTCCATGGGAGTGGTCTCTCTCTCTCAAGAGGAGGTAGGAGCAAAGCTCACCTAAGAATGATCTATCATATTTGCTAACCCTAGAAAGGATGAGGGAGAGGTCTATTTATAGTGTAAGCCACGAAGGGGTAAGTGGGAGAGGGATAAAAGGCCAAAAGGTCCGGCTGCGCACACAGGCAGCGGACGTCCGGTCCTTACCGGTCGTCCGGTCGCTCGCGGAGGTCCGGTCGTCCGGTCGCTCGCGGAGGTCCGGACGTCCGGAAGGGCTCGGACTTCCGCTAATTACGGCTCGGGTGAAGTTGCACCGGACGTCCGGAGATGGCGGTCGTCCGGTCGTCGGTCGTTCGGTCTTGGACGGACGTCCGACCGCTCTAGCTTTCGTTGGCTGGCCGTCTGGGATGCGTCAGGTAGCGGACGTCCGGTGGCTTTCGGTCGTCCGGTCACTGTAAACTCCGCAACTCCTTCTTCTTTCGTCTTCGCTTCCACGCTTCCCTCGCGGATGGTGTAGTCGTTCCTTGGCTCTTGCACTCGTCCTTGACATCCATGAAGCTCAAACAATACATATGCATGCACACGGGAGAAGTGTCAAGTAGTACACCATCCTCGAAGGGGTCAAGTGAGCACGTGTAAAGGAGATGATTCACCTTTGTGTATGCGAAGTAGATGTCGCACGTGTCACTTGCCAAACGGAATCTTGACATGGTGATGTCCGTAGGATGCTCTGCATCACCCCCTCCCCCTTGGGAAAGATCCGACCTCGGATCGAAAACCAAATCACCATGGAAAAGAGATGGCGTCGCCGTGAAGAAGTGGACGTTCACCAAGTACTCGTCATCTTCAAGCTCGCAATGGGCACTCTCCAATGTCACACCGTCTTGGGATTCCTTCAAAATGAGCAAGGACAACAGACACTTGGAAAAACAAATGTGGTTAGCATTAGTGTAAAACCAAGCATTCAAGTGGTGATTCACCAAACAAGTATCGTCATCAATCATAGCATATGGTGTGACAATGGATTGTGGCATGACATGTAAGCACATAAATTGAGCACAATCAAGGACATCATGGAAACAAGCGTGTAAATGTGAGGTAGAGATGCAAATATGTGTGACAAGAGAATAAGCATCTACCTCAAGTTCATAGCAAGCATTCACAGATTGCTCAATGAAAGATCTATGGTAGGCATAAGAATCATTCACAACACCGAAGAAAATGAAGTGTCTAAACACATGGGTCAAGTGCAAGACAATCCAAGCATAATGTGCATAGGATGTAGTGAATATAGTGTGGCACTCAACACAATAGAAAGAGCAATTGTTCATCATGTGTGAGGCAATCAAGGGAATCATGTGACAAGCAAAGGGACATGACATATGTGAATAAATGATATTGGTGCAACCAACCATATGATAGTAGCAAGTAGTCCAAGAATTGGATGCAACACACAAGGTATATATGTCATGAAGCATTGAAATGTGGCAATCATGGGTGAAAGCAATATCTCGAATATGCGTGCAAATGGTGCAAGCAACACATGAAGTATGATCCACAATATCCAAGCTCAAGAAGGATGTCACCTTGAAAGCGTGTCCTTGTGCATTCTTCACAATGCCGAAGTTGTAGGAAATGTGGTGTAGAAGTGAGTCGTGGTAGAATATACGAGGCTCGCTCTCAAGAGCTTGAATGGTCAACTCACGTGAAGTGGAAGTCGACACAAAGTCCAAGTATCCTACACATGCACACAACAAAACAAAGAACATATGCGCATGGTAGATAAACACATCATCCATCATGATGGTTCTCTTCTCTTGCACATAACCATTAGAAGCACAAGTGCATGAATAATATGATGCAACAATGGCGATATTCATGACACTAGGTATATGGTGCAAAGAAGTAAGACAAGCATGCTTCACAAGGAATATGTCAAAATCTCCAAACATATGTGAGAATGCTATGGGGGCAATCTCATGAGCAAGACTATAAGCATTGTTGCACTCAATACATGGCAAGTCATCTAGCATGAGAGAGGCAACACATGGAGATATATGACAAGAAGCAATATGAATCATGTGCAAAGCATATAGATGGTTGTCATCAACTGCATGAAATGAGCAAGTATGAGTCATTGGTGATGCAACATAAGAAAGCATAGTAATCAAGTCGTGCAAACTAGTTGAGCGAAGATGCAACACACTAGAAGAAATCAGGGAAATCATGTCATGTGAGTGAGTAATAGGCATAGACAAAGCACATGACATATCGCAAGCACGAACACAAAACAAGATCATGTATCATTATAGGAATGGTGCACAAAGCAAACATGGCAACAACAAGTGATATCTCCACCAAGCTTGCAAATACACATACAAGTACTAGAATCAATCATCATGTATAAAGCAAAGCATGGGTAACAAATGCATGGCAAAGGCATAGTAAGAAGCATATCATGCAAAGTGAACATGGCAAGATGGGCATATAATATGTAATGGACAACAACTCATAGCCAAGTGAGGGCCATGTAGAATGAATGCGCGAAGTCTTTGCGCGAAGAGAGAGACAGGAAAAAAAATCCACGGGATCCCAAGTCCTCATTGCTCTCTAGAGCTCGTTTTGTCAACTCGCGGGATTGCGAGGTTGACAAGTATTCATGGGTACCTACACAAAAGAGACACAAACCAAATAAATTGTGCGCGTGGTAAATGTACACATCATCCATCATGATGTGTATGTGCAAATGCGAGTTAGCACAAGATAAGAAATGCTTAAAGAAATTTAATGCATGGTATAAGAATATGTCATCCATCATGAAAGAATAGTTATTGTGTATGACACAATGGGGACACAAATTGAGAATGCAAGTATATGGCACAACAATAGCATTATCATTCATGGGGAGCATATGGTGCACACAAGTATTGGGATCATGCAATGAATGGGATGGATCAAAATCTCCTAAAATGTATGAGGAAACTACGGGGGTCTCCTCATGAGCAATATCGAAAACATCATATGGAGGAAATGGACAACATCCAAAACAATGCATATCCGAAGCTAGGTGGGCATGGCATGGCATATGAGATAAATGATGCAAAGGGAGCATATCAATATCATCACAAGAAAAACAAATGCCAATAACCATGGGCTTGTCATCTATACCGTATGTGCAAATTGGGTTTATTTTAATGGCATATGCATAGTCACTCTGAAGATATTGCAAATAAGACATATGGTTGATCTCATGCATAGCATATGACAAGTCAAGCGGATTATCAAACATGATGTGACCTAAAGAATTGTCACAAGAAATCCTATGTAACATGGCATCACAACTAATAGACTCCTCATGAGAATCATCATACTCATCATAAATGGACAAATTATCGCATGGGTAAATCATACTAGCATGAAGCATGGTACTAGGTGGATCAATATCATGCAAGCAATCAATGTCAAGAATGTCCATTAGTGGGACTAGAGCATCACCGTCACCTATGTTACCTTTGTCATTCCACTCAAGTGGTGTAGGTGAGGTGGGAAAGACCAAATGGTGGTCATCTTCATCTTGATGGAACCATGTGGGGGGTGCATGATATTCCACCATGGCCATCGTCTTGTCCAAAGGGAGGACGAAGTCATCGAGGATCGGCGTGTCGTCATAAATAGGACCTAGCACCAAATGAGAAGACACAATAGAGGTAGATATCAAGTTGTTAGAAATGCAAATGGCCTCACGAGACCTATCAACTATCACACTCTCTCTATGTGGTGGTTCACTCACTCCCTCAAAATAGGTGCACTCAAATTCGTATATGGTGGAGTCACTCATCTCACTCAAGTGGTTGGGGTTGTGGCTCTCCTCACATGGGAATTGGGGCAACTCGTCATATATGGGGCTAGTGGTGAAGTCACTCTCACTCTCAATATGGTGGCAAAAGTCACTCAAGTCATCATACATCCCCATGGTCGAAGGGAGAATCCCATGCTCAACCATCTCGTCGTCGTCGCCGTGGATGAAGGCCGAAGATGGAACATCATCACTCTTCTCCATGACTGAAGGGAAAATCCCATGCTCGATCATCTTGTCATCATCGCCATGGATGAAGCCAAAGATGGCACATCATCACTCTCGCCTCCAAAGATGGAAACATCATCCTTGCTCGCCACCTTATCGCTCGCCTCCAAAGCTTGGTCCTTGAGGGTCTCCGTAGTCGTACTCGTCGTCGCACCGTCTTGAAAAAGAGTCGAAGTAGACTCGGCATCATCAATGCCACAAAGAGGGATGGCGGTGAAGTCAAACTTGGGAGCATCGTCTTGGAGCTCGTTGGGCTTGGACATCATGGTGGTACTAGCCTCATGCTTGTCGTAGAGCTTGGTCGCCGTGAAGTGTGCTTGGGGTGGAGAAGCCTTGGCCTTCATGAGTTCTTGTTCCGCCTTGAGAGCACCAATGTAGTAGTCGTCGAGGGACTTGTAGTTCTCGAGGAAGATAGTCTTGGAGATGTCATTGTTCAATCACATCATGAAGTGGAACTTCATCGAAATGGGGTCATCCACGCCGGCTCGTCCCAAGGCAATCTTCATCTCCTTGAAGTAGTTGTCGATGGACTTGGATCCTTGGATGGTGTTCTCCAATTGGCGTCGAAGTTGTTCCGTGTAAGTTGGAGGCACAAACTCTCACCGCAAAGATCTCTTCATCTTGGGCGAACTCATCTCATAGCTCTTCAAAGGTGTGTGAAGCCACCATGTCGAGGCGCAGTCGTGGAAGTTTCTTGTGGCGCACTTCACTTGATCTTTGGAAGGGACTTGATGTAGCTTGAGGTAGTCGTCCATCAAACGCTCCCACTCGAGGTACTCCTCAGATTATTGAGTCCCATAGAAAGGAATTGCATGGTCGATGTCGAGGTCGTAGTAGCTCGTGGAAGTCACGGACTTGAGATTGGGGAGCTTCTCTTGAGCGTAGCCTTGAGGTTCTTGTTGGCGAAGATGTCGTATGTTCGTAGGCGAAGATGCCTTGAAGTCGCGTGGCAAAGATGCCAAGGGAGATGGTGAAGTCGTTGAGCGGTTTTTGGTCTTGAGATCTTGACCTTCACGTTCTTGTTGGTGATGGTGTCGATGCCGATGTGATCTTGCCGGAGATGGTAGCTCAGAAGCATGTGGTCTTGAGCGTCTTCTTGAAGATGAGGAAGATCTCTTGTAGGACTTGATGAGGGCTTTTATCTCCTCCATTTGAGCTTGCATCTTGGCGTCGGAGTTGTTTTTTGTGGCATCGAACTCGTCATTGTTGTCGTAGAACGAAGGTGAAATGCCTTGCCTATCCATCACAAGACTCGAGTAGAGGTGAGTAGGAAATGAGATAAACAATACCAAGTTACCTTTTCCCAAAGTTGAGGATGTATCCCGTTTCACTCAATGTGAAATGAAAGAATAGTGGAATTGGTACCGGACTTGTTCACTCACACCTATCAAGTAAAGCTTATGGTGGAGCTCGGTGAGGATAGTGGCACAAAAAATTTGATGCAAAATGTTAGCAAGACTCAATAATGTTGAAAAAGATTCACAAATTCGCAAGTGAAACAAGTAGACCAATAGCAATATGAGGCACACGGAAACACGCACACAGATAAATAAATGGGGTCATGCAACCAAGGAATGAGCACAAAATGTGGAATCCACGGAAAACGCTCGTGTTGCACAACTCAAGAGAGACGCTAGCACGATTGCTCAATAGGCGGATACGACACTTGTGCACAACCTATAAGATGCAAAATGGATAAACTTTCTATCCCAAGTATGCTATGTATGTATGGTTCCCGGTGTTTCTCACAAGATGATCCAAGATGATCGTATATGATACCATATGATGTATAGTGATGCTATGGCTATTGCTTACAAGCTCTTTGTTCACTCTTTTTCTTTGCTTAAAAGCTTTATTTTTTTTGTATGGCCACTTTTGCACAATGCACAAACCAAGATAACAATTGTGTATATGCGGGAACAAACTTGTGACACAAGATATGATACCAATATATGCACCATGATGATATGGTATGTATGCTATGGGAAGTATGATCACTAATGTGCACAAGTCACGTTGCCGCCAATACTCAAATGGCTAGTCTTGATAGGCAAGTAACGCAAAATGGGCTAGGGGTTATCAATGCAATTTGCAAGGGGAATATACAATGGTGTTGTCGAGGTTACCGTCCCTGGCGATGATGAGAGGCGGTTTGCCGATCTTGACCCATTCCTAGTTAGCCGAAACACCCTAGGAAACGGAAAGACCACAAACTCAAAATCTCCAAAGGCAAATGTCAAAATGGTGGTAGTTTGCACTTGGCAATGAGGAAGTGGAGTGATGGGCTATGCGAGTCGAAGTTGAAGTTGCCGTCCCTAAGTAGCCGAAACACCTTAGGAGACACAAGCCACAACTCAAACAAGCTCAAACAAAATTGGGTTATGTTGGGTTGTCGGAAGTGTATGGCAGGCAAGGTTATGCGGGTGGTGGTGGTTGATGAAGAAGCGACCATCCCTAAGTAGCCGAAACACCTTAGGAGACTCAAGTCACAACTCAAACAACCACATATACATTGGTGAAGAAAATGGGTTAGGTTGTGGAAGTCGATGGTGGTGTAGCGGATGATATGGTGGAAGGCCTAAGCAAACTTGCCAAATTTTGGAAAATTTAATGGAGTCAAATGGTGTTTGTAGCATTTTTGTGGGATGGGGGATGTCAATAGCTTCAAAACGAGCTAAAGAACGTCAAAATCGGAGTTCGGATGAATGAGTTATGGACGAAACAAAAATCAGCCGAAGTCTGAAACTACAGGTTACGGACGTCCGTAAATGGACGGATGTCCGGTCGTCGGACGTTCGGTCGGGCTCAGAAATCCATAAATTCTGTTCTGTTGGCTGGTTCCGGTCGTCCGGTGGATGACGGACGTTCGGTCGTTCCTGGGGCTCCGGACGTCCGTAAAAACGTCGGTCGTCCGATATATCGGGGTCAACGCGGGATTTGAGATCTGGGGCAGGATTTTGGGCGGAAAATGGAGATTTTGGGGTCAAAATTGACTAGATTTCGTGGATGAAAGATGGGGAAACTTGGGGAAATGATAGATCCACTCGAAACCAAGCAAATTCACGGATCAAAATCAACAAAACATCATCAAACCAACAAATCACAAAAAAATTTGGGGCTATTTTTGGTGGGGATTTTCGAGATTGGGAAGAACACAACAAAATCAAGCTAGAAAACACGGGGTAGGGGCTCCAAAACGTGATAAACGTGGCTCATGATAACAAGATGATGTAGGATAGAACCCTAGAGGCCGATATTTCATGTTTGGATCGTATCCCTACGAAGAACACAAAGAACACGGGGAAGGACGGAGAGAAATCACAAGAGGAAACACTCAAGAACAAGTCCAATCACACATCCACTAGACAATCAAACACACAAGATCCACAAGGTACATGAACAACAAAGAGAAAGATACAAGGTAGAGTTCATCTCCAAGAGGAGGTCTTGATGGTATCCTAAACGGATCTTCCCGCGAGGGGGTCTTGACGATATCCCGTAGGATCTTCTCACATGGAGGTCTTGAACTCCATGGGAGTGGTCTCTCTCTCTCAAGAGGAGGAGGTAGGAGCAAAGCTCACCTAAGAATGAGCTATCATATTTGATAACCCTAGAAAGGATGAGGGGGAGGTCTATTTATAGTGTAAGCAATGAAGGGGTAAGTGGGAGAGGGATACAAGGCCAAAAGGCCCGGCTGCGCACACAGGCAGCGGACGTCCGGTCCTTACCGGTCGTCCAGTCCCTCGCGGAGGTCCGGACGTCCGGAAGGGCTCGGACTTCCGCTAATTACGGCTCGGGTGAAGTTGCACCGGACGTCCAGAGATGGCGGTCGTCCGGTCTTGGACGAACGTCCGGCCGCTATAGCTTTCGCCGGCTGGCCGTCTGGGATGCGTCAGGTAGCGAACGTCCGGTGGCTTCCGGTCGTCTGGTCGCTGTAGACTCCGCAGCTCCTTCTTCTTCTGTCTTCGCTTCCATGCTTCCCTCACAGATGGTGTAGTCATTCCTTGGCGCTTGCACTCCTCCTTGACATCCGTGAAGCTCCGACAATACCTATGCATGCACACGGGAGAAGTGTCAAGTAGTACACCATCCTCGAAGGGGTCAAGTGAGCACGTGTAAAGGATATGATTCAACTTTGTGTATGCGAAGTAGATGTCGCACGTGTCACTTGCCAAATGAACTCTTGACATGGTGATGTCCATAGGATGCTCCGCATCTGGTTTTGTTGTTCAGGAGTTCGTGCAGGCGGTTGTCTACGTAGGTGACAGCTGGAAGATGGAGTATCCTGTGTTGGGTCTATGGTCGAAGGCTTTTCCTCCTCCAACGTCGTCGTCGTCATGCGGGGGTGTCAGTTAAAAGTTTGATGGCGTGTCCGGGGACATGGTTCCCCGGTCTGATTCTTTCAACGGCCTTGGTTTTGCTTCTGGCAAACTACTTTGGAGGTCCGTAAAGCTGATGATCAGCGATGGAGCCGCATCGAGCTTGGGTGAAGAGGTGATCTGTCTTTTTATCCTTTGGTGGCCACTTCGGTGGTGTCAAAGGAAAGGGACACACGTTGGTATTTCGCATATGATTTTCCTATCTTTTCGGTTATGTATGGTCGGTGCTTACGTGCCTTGTAACTTGATCTTTATTCTATATAAATGAGACACGTATTACCATGCAAAAAAACGTGTCTTGTTTTTTTTAAACGAGGCAAAAGACTTGCCATTTTCATTGATTAAGAAGAAGAGAATTGCCCGGTTAATTGACGGAAAACTGGGCTAAAACCGATACATCGCAACCCACATGACATGGGCACCACCAGCCAACCTGCCCACCGACATGGAACAAGCCATGATGGCACATGCCAACGGATGGCCACACGTGCAAGCAACCGACAGCTCCGACTTTGACGACGAGCAACACAAGGGCAATATACAGGACTTGCGCCGACCATGCCCACCGCAAGTGGCCACCGAATGTTTGTCATCGTCACCACTGGACTCGCTCCACGCAGCTCCGACTTCAAAGCAACCCAGCAACCACAGAAGAGCACCTCGGACACGCCGGGAAGAACCGACTACTGAAGAGCACGCCGTGACCCAAGCTGATGCGGAGCATCCCAGTTCATCCCCATGTACACTCCGACTACTCTCCAAACCCCAAGAGGACATATGATGAGACCTCGAACATACGCCATTGGACACAAGGTGAACTCGCTCCTCTCCGAACCTTCACCTTGTACATGTGAGACATGGCTACTACCTGCTATGCATGATGAGGTACTTAGAGGAAAGCCACAGAGCCACCACATCCAACAGACGAGCTAGCGAGGACGCCAAGTACAAGGACCAAGGGAAGAAGCTGCTCGAAGTCTTCAGCCACTGGACTTCCGGACAATGCCGGACGTCTGACGCCTGGGCACTCAGCCAACCAGAAGGGCCAGCCGACGGAAGCTACAGCGGCCGGACGACCGACAAGTACCGGACGTCCGACCCCCCAGGCCCCGGATGACCGAGCACCACCAGACGACCGACGCCTCCTGTCTAGAGCCAAAACGCTGGACGTCCGACAAGCACCGGACGACCGGACCCTCGCGAGCCACTAGACGTTTGGTACCTGTCGGACTACCGGTGCCTGTGTGTGCGCAGCTTCGGGCCCGAGGCCCATGTACCCTTTCACTTCACCCCCATTTGCACTATGACTATAAATAGACCTCTCCCACCTCCTAGTTAGGGTTAGCGTTGATTTAGCTCATTTTTGAGATAGAGCCTCGCTCATCCATCCGGATCTACTCCTTCGCGAGGGACCAACACCTCTTCGGAGAAGATCCTTGTTGGATTCAAGACCTCCTTTTGTAGAAGACCATCTTCAAGACCTCCTCACGGAGAAGAACCGGTTACCCTATATATAGTCCCTTGTTGGATTTGGATCTTGTACCCTCTTGTGTTTCGATGATCTAGCACATGAGTGACTTTGTTCTTGTTGGTTGAGTGTTCTCTCGTGTTTTTTCCCTCGTTCCCCTGCTCGTGTTCTTCGTGTTCCTCGTAGGGATTCTCTCCAAACGTGAAAGATCGGCCACTAGGGTTGTATCCTACATCATCTTGGTAGCAGAGCAAGGTTGATCACGTTTTTGGAGCCCCTACCCCTCTTTTTCTAGCCTAATTTTGTTGTGTTCTTCCCTAAATTCAAAAATCCCCACCAAAAATAGCCCTAATTTTTTTTCTGATTTGTTGGTTTGATGATGTTTTGTTGATTTTGATCCATGGATTTGCTTGGTTTCGAGTGGATCTAGCATCTCCCCAAGTTTGCCCATCTTTCATCCACGAAATCTCATCAATTTTGACACCAAAATCTCCATTTTCCGTCCAAAATTGCGCCCCGGATCTCGGATCTCGCATTGACCCCGACCCGCCGGACGACCGGCGTTTTACGAACGTCCAGACCCCGCACGAAGCACCGTACGTCCGTCATCCACCGGACGACCGGAACCAGCCAACAGAACCAAATTTACGGATTTCCGAGCTTCCCGGACGTCCGGCGACCGGACATCCGTCCATTTACGGACGTCCGTAACTTGTAGTTTCAGACTTCGGCTGATTCTTGTTTCGGCCATAACTAATTCAGCCGAACTCTGATTTTGACGTTTTTTAGCTCGTTTTGAAGCTATTGACACCCCCCATCCCACAAAAATACCACCAACATCATTTGACTCCATCAAATTTTGTGAATTTTGGCATCTTTGCCTAGGGCTTCCACCACATCATCCGCTACACCACCACCGACTTCCGCAACCTAACCCATTTTGTTCCGTATAGCATTAGTGGTTGCTTGAGTAGTGATTCGAGTCTCCTAAGCTGTTTTGGCTACTTAGAGACGGTTCCTTATTCATCAACCACCACCACCATTTCCGCATAACCTTGCCCACCATACACTTCCGACAACCCAACATAACCCAATTTTGTTTGAGCTTGTTTGAGTTGTGGCTTGTGTCTCCTAAGGTGTTTCGGCTCCTTAGGGACGACAACTTTAACTCCGACACATATATAGCCCATCATTCCACTTCTGCATTGCCAAGTGCAAACCACCACCGCTTTCCGCTACCACCATTTGACATTGGCCTTTGGAGATTTTGAGTTTGCCGTTTCCTAGGGTGTTTCGGCTAACTAGGAACGGGCCGACATCGGCAACACCGCCTCTCATCATCACCAAGGACGGTAACCTCGACGACACCATTGTACATTCCCCTTGCAATTGCATTGATAACCTCTAGCCCATTTTGCGTCACTTGCCTATCGAGACTAGCCATTTGAGTATTGCCGACAACGTTACTTGTGCACATTAGTGATCCATACCTTCCATTGCATATACACCATATCATCTTGGTATCATCATATCATCCCTTGTGTCACACGATTGTTCCCGCATATACACAATTGCTATCTTGGTTTGTGCATAGTGGCCATACAAAAAAAAAACAAAGAATAAGCTTTTAAGCAAAGAAAAAGAGTGAACAAAGAGCTTGTAAGCAATAGCCATAGCATCACAGTATATCATATGGTATCATATCCGATCCTCTTGGATCATCTTGAGAGAGACACCGGGAACCATACATACATAGCATACTTGGGATAAAAGTCCATATATTTTGCATCTTATAGGTAGTGTACAGTGTCGTATCCGCCTATAGAGCAATCGTGCTAGCGTCTCTCTTGAGTTGTGCAACACGAGCGTTTTCCGTGGATTCCACATTTTGTGCTCATTCCTTGGTTGCATGACCCCATTTATCTATCCGTGTGCATGTTTCCGTGTGCCTCATATTGCTATTGGTCTACTTGTTTCACTTGCAATAAGCTTTACTTGTGTAGGTGTGAGAACCGACAAGAATTGGTACCAATTGTGCTATTTCCTTGTTACACATTTGAGTGATCATTGATCCATCTTCAACATCGGTCAAGGTACATTTGGTCTAGTTCTTCTCTTTCTCCCACTCATATTTGCTCGAGTCTTGTGATGGATAGGCAAGGCGTTTCATCTCCGGTCCTCGACAACAATGACGACGTGAACAACTACATCACCAAAGCCTCCACCTTCTATCTACAACGACAAATGCAAGGCGCACAATCACGATTGCGAGAGCGCATCAAGAACTTCTCCATCAACATTCATCACTTTGAAGCAAGGAAAAGGGACTACATTGACAAGAAGCTTTCCGCACAAAAAGAGGAGCAAGATGAAAGGATGGAGGAGATTCGGGCCTTGATCAAGTATTCTTCCCCTTCGTCATCTTCAAGGCGGCGATGTTCAAGCCACAAGTCTTCGGAGCGTGAAAACGATGCAAGCGCAAGTCGTCCATGTTCACATCTACATGGCGGCAACCATCACGTTCGTGATCCACATCGTCATGAAGGGCAAGTCACCTCCAAGCAATATGTGCACGATGACGATGAACGACATCTACTACGAGCTCAGGCATGACAACAACACCATCATCATGAAGATGCTCCACAAGCACAAATGCACAAGTCCCAACAAGCCCTACTTCACGCCAAGTCCAAGCTTCGTGAGCAAAAGAGAAGACCGCGAGACAAGCACCACCAAGACGGAGCTATGGCTACCACCACCACTTCGGCATCTTCGCCAAAGTGCTATCAAGGCATCTTCGCCTTTGGACGTATGACATCTTCGCCTACTTCCCATGGTTTGCCTACAACGACTTCATCAAGTCCAAGGCAACCACCTACAAGCGAGGGCGACACTTCCATCTTCGGAAGCCCCTCAAGGAAGATGGCCGAGCATGGGAAACTCCCTTCGGTCATGGAGACAAGCTACGAGGTGCCACATCATATGGACCTCCAACAACAAGACGACGACAAGAATGTTGAGCAAGGGCCATCCCCTTCGACCACGGCGACGAGCGCGAACTTCTTCAACAACATGAAGATGGCGCCCACATTGGACTCATACTCCGAGTAAAGCTACGCGAACGCACATGGAGACATTTGCACCTACATCTCTCCGACACCCACATATGTCGCGATGCCCCAAGTGCCATGTGAGGAGAGCCACTACCACATGAGTGACATGAGTGACTCCACCATACTTGACATTGAGAGCATTTCCTATGAGAGGATGAGTGTGACCACCACTAGCCCCACATATGAGAGCTTGCCACACATCCTATGTGAGGTTGAGCGCCATTTGAGTGACTCGAGCAACCAGATGAGTGAGTGCATCCTTGAGTGAGTGAGTGAGCCACAACACTTAGAGAGTGAGGTAGTTGACACGGCACGTGAGGCCACTATGATTTGTAATGACTTAACCTCTACTCCTAGTGTGTTTTCTTCTTTGGTGCTAGGTCTCCTACATGATGACATGCCTATCCTCGACGAGTCCATCCTTCCAATGGACAAACCGATGGCCATGGTGGACGATGATGCACCCCCACATGGTTCCATCAAGATGAAGATGACAACGAGTGGATCTTCAACACCTCACCTACAAAACATGAGCAATGTTCCAAAGGTAACATAGGTGATGGTGCTTCTCTTGTCCCACTAGCGGACTATCTTACAAATGATTTCTTGCATGGTGTTGATCCACCTATTCCCATGATTCATGCTAGTGCGACTTCCTCATGTCATGACTTACCTATTTATGATGAATATGATGATGATCATGTTGAGTTGCCTAGTTGTGATGCTATGCTCCATAGGATATCATGTGAAAATTCTTTTGTTCACATCATGTTTGAAAATCCTTTGAACTTGTCATATGCTACGAGTGAGATCTCCCATATTGCATCATTTCGATCTCAACATAGTAACTATGCATGCCCCATTAAAATAAATCCTATTTGCACCTATGGCATAGATGACGAGATGATGGTCATTGGCTTTTCTTTTTCCTGTGATGATATTGCCATGCTTCCTTTACATGATTTGCGCAATTCATCTACTATGCCATGCCATGATCACATTGTTCCAAATATGCATTGTTTTGGATGTTGTCAATATTCTCCATGTGATGTTTTTACTCATGCTCATGAGGAGACCCCCATAGTTTCCTCATACATGTCAGGAAATCTTGATGCATTTCATACTTTGCATGATTCCCATAATTGCGTGCACCATATGCATTCCATGAATAACAATGCTCTAGATATTTCTCATGATGCATTGCCTCCTTTGAGTCTCCATTATGTCATACATAATAACAAACCTCTCATGATGGATGACATGTTTCTACATCACACATCTCATTTATTTGAGCATTTGATATTTTGTGCTAACCGACACATGCACATGCGCGTCATGATGGATGATGTGTACATATACCACACACACATAATTTTCCCTTTGTCTTTGTTTTGTGTAGGTACTCACATATACTCGTCAACATCTCAATCCCAAGAGTTGACGAAACAAGCCCTTGAGAGCAATGATTACTTGGGATCCCTTGGACTATCCTTACCACCGTTCTCTTTGAGCAAGTACTACGCGCATCTCTTTTACTTGGCTACCACATGGCTATGGGCTATTTACCACTTGTCACCTTATGCCCATACTATCGTGTTCACTTTGCATGTTATGCCTCTTTACATGATGTTGCCATGCAATTGTGACCCTTGCTTGCATCTACCCTTGATTCACCATTATGCTACTTCTATGAGTAGTTGCATGCTTGGTGGAGATACTTGTTGCTATTGCCATGTTTACCATGTGCCACATGCTATTGTTGATTCTTGTGTTGGGAGAGTCATGATGTTCCATTGCTATTTACATAGGACTTCTTGCCAACACCATGAACCTACTTTCCTCATATCTTGCTTTCATGCTTGTGTTATGACATGTGAATTATTCATGCCCACTATTTGCACACATGACATGCTTGCCATGATTCCTTCTAGTACGTTGCATCTTCGCACTACTATCTTGCTTAACTTGATCACTATGATTGATTGCTATGTTGCATTACCCATGTTCCACTCTTACTTGCTTTCTTGGGTTGATGACGTATATGTTCATGCCTCTCACATGATATATCTTGATCATTGTCTCTTGTGTCCATTAATTGCCTCTTTCATAACCACTTGTATTGAGTGCAACCATACTATGCTTATTGATCTTGGAGACTTTGACACCTTACTTGTGATGCATGCTTGTTTGATTGAGCCTATTGTATTTGGTTGTTCTCGCATCATATGCCTCAATACTATGAAATGCTCCCTTGACCTTTATTATGATGAGCGTGATGCATACACTTGTTGGGTATCTTACCACACGAATGATAGGTTTTGCACCTCCGCTACCTCATTTGTTTTTCTGAGTGTTTGTCATGTTCTTTCGTTTTGAAGGATTCACAAGGTGGTGCCATGACGAGACAACTTGGTCATGCAAAGGCATACACGATGCGCGACACCAACATTTTCGACATTCTCATAAAGGTAAACTCCTTCCCTTTGAGCCATCCTCAAGTATGCATATTGGATGGGTCACTCTTTCATTGTTGTTTCCTTCTTCTTGTCTACATGATACATATATTGGATGGAGGACCGGCATTGAAATTTGGCTCTATGGACCTTCACATTAAGGAGCGCTTGCACTTATTGGATGCACCTTCGGAACTCCACTCATGCCACGACATCGAGCTTTGGTACATCAACACTCCTTTGACTTTTTGTACCACCACCTACATTTTTGTTGATTGTGCTCACACATGTCATGCTCGATGGACATATCATACTCACCACAAGTTTGCACCCTATGCATGGATCGACTCACATTATGATTGCCTTGTTGCATCTTGTATTCCCATGTCATCCATGATATTTGAGCTTGTGCACTTCCTTAGCAAATTTGTTGTGATCTTCCTTGATGGCATATTCATACCTCATGATCATATTGTCCACCATCAATTGCATGATAGCATACACATATTGAGCATCCATTGCCATATTCATGCTATTGATGAACCGTCTCTCTATGACATCATTTTGCACAATGGTAGAATTTGTCGCTTTGTGCACCATGCCTTTCCTCGATCATCTTGATAAGCTTCATGCTCTTTGTCATGCACAATCTTGCCGAACGGACTCGTACTTACTTGATAGACACTTTGCGTGTGCAAACCATTGTATTTCCGAGTGTCGCTTGTGTTTGTTCTTTTTGCATGTCTATCACTCCGAAGACACCTTGGAGTACTTGGATTGCGCAATACTTTCAACTCCGTCCAACTACAAGTCCATCCACGACAACCGTTTCCATGGTGATGAGGATCATGATCCGAGGTCGGATCTTTCCCAAGGGGGGGAGATGACGCGGAGCATCCCACGTTCATCCCCATGTACACGCCGACTACTCTCCAAACCCCAAGAGGACATATGACGAGACCTCGAACATACGCCATTGGACACAAGGTGAACTCACTCCTCTCCGAACCTTCACCTTCTACATGTGAGACATGGCTACTACCTCCAACGTGTGTGCTATGCATGATCAGGTACTTAGAGGAAAGCCACGGAGCCACCACATCCAACGGACGAGCTAGCGAGGACGCCAAGTACAAGGACCAAGGGAAGAAGCTGCTCAAAGTCTCAGCCACCAGACGACCGGACAACGCCGGACGTCCGACGCCTGGGCACTCAGCCAGCCAGAAGGGCCAGCCGACGAAAGCTACAGCGGCCGGACGACCGGCAAGTACCGGACGCCCGACACCCCCTTAGACCCCGGACGACCGGCGCCTCCTGTCCAGAGCCAAAACACCGGACGTCCGACAAGCACCGGAGGACCGGACCCTCGCGAGCCACCAGACGTCCGGTACCTGTCGGATGACCGGCACCTGTGTGTGCGCAGCTTCGGGCCCGAGGCCCATGTACCCTTTCACTTCGCCCCCATTTGCACTATGACTATAAATAGACCTCTCCCACCTCCTAGTTAGGGTTAGCGTTGATTTAGCTCATTTGTGAGATAGAGCCTTGCTCATCCATCCAGATCTACTCCTTCGCGAGGGACCGACACCTCTTCGGAGAAGATCCTTGTTGGATTCAAGACCTCCTTTTGGAGAAGACCATCTTCAAGACCTCCTCACGGAGAAGAACCGATTACCCTATGTATCGTCCCTTGTTGGATTTGGATCTTGTACCCTCTTGTGTTTCGATGATCTAGCACATGTGTGACTTTGTTCTTGTTGGTTGAGTGTTCTCTCATGTTTTTCCCTTGTTCCCCTCCTCGTGTTCTTCGTGTTCCTCGTAGGGATTCTCTCCAAACGTGAAAGATCGGCCACTAGGGTTCTACCCTACATCACAAGCTCATCTCAATGCCATCATCGTTGCCAAACAGAAACCAACTGTCGTGGTACTAAGTCTTACATTAAGAGTAGGGGGTACGTATGAGGAGGCGAGGCCCTAGCTACTATGAGGTTGTACACATGAGTATATGAGTTTAGGCCCCTCTCGGAGGAGGTAAAAGCCCTACGTCTCAGTGCCCTGAGGCGGTCGACTGGAATATGGGTGTGTGTTACAAGGGGTGCGAACCCTTGTCCTAGAGGAGGGGGTGGTTTATATAGAGTGCACCAAGACCCCAGCCGTCCTCCGTTATAGGGGTTCAATGTACATTAAGATAGGGCAGTACTGATAACACCAGCTATAAAGTGTTATCGATGATCTTTAAGACTAGGAGTGAACGCCTGACCATTGCCATCCTGAGTGACTCTAGGTCTTCTGTACTCTGAGTGGTTTCCTGTATGGTCAAATAACTCCATCCAGGTCGAGTGAAATGGGGGGGGGGGGTATCCGAGTGAGGTGACTGGTCGAGTGGATTGCACCCGATGGCTTCAGTCGATACTTCCTGCTGTGCTTTGAATGTCCTTGCTTCTAGGGTAGTGACCTTGGGTAGGGTGTATAGGTCAGGTCTATGACCCTACCCTAGGTCTATGGCATCGTCATTAGCCCCCGAATGGATTGAGGTCCGAGTGAAAAGAAAGTTGAAGTTGGCCCTGCCTTGACTCTTGTGCTTTGCAAGTATTCGTACTGAGTTCGAGCTCCATGCTGAAACTTTGGCTTCATTTCAGTCACCTTGATCGATTCAGAGGTCGTCGAGTGAACTTACGCTGGCACCCTTCAAGTGTTGCTATGACATGAAATCTTCGGCGCGATTGGTTACTGCGATTCCCGGATCTCACGGGATTCAAAAATTTGGGGAAGCGCGTGATAACCCACAAGTGTAGGGGATTGCAACAGCTTTCGAGCGTAGAGTATTCAACCCAAATTTATTGATTCGACAGAAGGGGAGCCAAAGAATATTCGTAAGTATTTGCAGTTGAGTTGTCAATTCAACCACACCTGGATAACTTAGTATCTGCAGCAAAGTTTTAGTAGCAAAGTAGTATGATAGTAATGGAAACAGTGGCAAAAGTAAAGATAGCAGTTTTGTAGTAGTTGTAACAGTAGCAACGGAAAAGTAAATAAGCGAAGCACAATATGTGAAAATCTCGTAGGCATTGGATCAATGATGGATAATTATGTCGGATGCGATTCCTCATGTAATAGCTATAACATAGGGTGACACAGAACTAGCTCCAATCCATCAATGTAATGTAGGCATGTATTCCGAATATAGTCATACGTGCTTATGGAAAAGAACTTGCACGACATCTTTTGTCCTACATTCCCGTGGCAGCGGGGTCCTAGTGGAAACTAAGGGATATTAAGGCCTCCTTTTAATAGAGAACCGGAACAAAGCATTAGCACATAGTGAATACATGAACTCCTCAAACTATGGTCATCACCGAGAAGTATCCCGATTATTGTCACTTCGGGGTTGTCGGATCATAACACATAATAGGTGACTATAGACTTGCAAGATAGGATCAAGAACTCACATATATTCATGAAAACATAATAGGTTCAGTTCTGAAATCATGGCACTCGGTCCCTAGTGACAAGTATTAAGCATATCAAAGTCATAGCAACATCAATCTCAGAACATAGTGGATACTAGGGATAAAACCCTAACAAAACTAACTTGATTACATGGTAAATTTCATCCAACCCATCACCGTCCAGCAAGCCTACGATGGAATTACTCACGCACGGTGGTGAGCATCATGAAATTGGTGATGGAGGATGGTTGATGATGATGACGGCGACGAATCCCCCTCTTCGGAGCCCCGAACGGACTCCAGATCAGCCCTCCCGAGAGAGATTAGGGCTTGGCGGCGGCTCTGTATCGTAAAACGCGATGAACCTTTCTCTCTGATTTTTTTCTCCGTGAAACAGAATATATAGAGTTGGAGTTGAGGTCGGTGGAGCATCAGGGGGCCCATGAGACAGGGGGGCGCGCCCAGGGGGAGAGGGCACGCCCCCACCCTCGTGGACAGGGTGTGGGTCCCCTGGCCTTGATTCTTTCGCCAGTATTTTTTATATTTTCCAAAATTTATCTCCGTGGATTTTTAGGTCATTCCGAGAACTTTTGTTTTCTGCACAATAAACAACACCATGGCAGTTCTGCTGAAAACAGCATCAGTCCGGGTTAGTTTCATTCAAATCATGCAAGTTAGAGTCCAAAACAAGGGCAAAAGTGTTTGGAAAAGTAGATACGTTGGAGACATATCAACTCCCCAAGCTTAAACCTTTGCTTGTCCTCAAGCAATTCAGTTGATAAACTGAAAGTGATAAAGAAAAACTTTTACAAACTCTATTTGCTCTTGTTGTTGTAAATATGTAAAGCCAGCATTCAAGTTTTCAGCAAAGATTATGAACTAACCATACTCACAATAACACTTAGGTCTCACATTTACTCATATCAATGGCGTAATCAGCTAGCGAGCAATAATAATATAACTCAGATGACAACACTTTCTCAAAACAATCATAATATGATATAACAAGATGGTATCTCGCTAGCCCTTTCTGAGATTGAAAAACATAAATGCAGAGCACCTTTAAAGATCAAGGACTGACTAAACATTGTAATTCATGGTAAAAGAGATCCAGTCAAGTCATATCCAATATAAACTAATAATAATGAATGGAAATGATAGTGTGCTCTCCAGCGGGTGCTTTTTAATAAGAGGGTGATGACTCAACATAAAAGTAAATAGATAGGCCCTTCACAGAGGGAAGCAGGGATTTGTAGAGGTGCCAGAGCTCGATTTAAAATAGAGATGAATAACATTTTGAGCGGCATACTTTCACTGTCAACACAACAACTATGAGATGGCAATATCTTCCATACTACATGCATTATAGGCAGTTCCCAAACAGAATGGTAAAAGTTTATACTCCCCCACCACCAACAAGCATCAATCCATGGCTTGCTCGAAACAACGAGTGCCTCCAACTAACAACAGCCCTGGGGGAGTTTTGTTTAATTATATTGATTTGCTTTGATCTTTTTGATCATGGGACTGGGCATCCCGGTTACCGCCATTTTCTCGTGAATGAGGAGCGGAGTCCACTCCTCTTGAGAATAACCCACCTAGCATGGAAGATACAGACAACCCTAGTTGAAACATGAGCTGCTCGAGCATACAAAACAGAATTTCATTTGAAGGTTTGGAGTTTGGCACATACAAATTTACTTGGAACGGCAGGTAGATACCGCATATAGGAAGGTATGGTGGACTCATATGGAATAACTTTTGGGTTTATGGAGTTTGGATGCACAAGCAGTATTCCCGCTTAGTACAGGTGAAGGCTAGCAAAAGACTGGGAAGCGACCAACTGAGAGAGCGACAACAATCATGAACATGCATTAAAATTAATTCACACCGAGTACAAGCATGAGTAGGATATAATCCACCATGACCATAAATATCATAAAGGCTATGTTGATTTGTTTCAACTACATGCGTGAACATGTGCCAAGTCGAGTCACTCAATTCATTCAAAGGAGGATACCATCCCATCATACCACATCATAATCATTTTAATAGCATGTTGGCACGCAAGGTAAACCATTATAACTCATAGCTAATTAAGCATGGCACAAGCAACCATAATCTCTAAAGGTCATTGCAAATATGTTTACTTCATAATAAGCTGAATCAAGAACGATGAACTCATCATATTTACAAAAACAAGAGAGGTCGAGTTCATACCAGCTTTTCTCATCTCAATCATTCCATCATATATCACCATTATTGCCTTTCACTTGCACAACCTAACGGTGTGTATAATAATAATAGTGCACGTGCATTGGACTAAGATGGAATCTGCAAGCATTCAACTCAAGAGAGAAACAAAGTAATATGGGCTTGAAGTTAAATAAACAATCATGCATATGAGAGCCACTAAGCATTTTCAATATGGTCTTCTACTCTCGATGTGACACCCCAAAAATTTGGCCTTGTTTTAATGTATTAAAATTTTTGCCAGGAATTAAAACTTTGAATTTCTGAGCTCCATTTTGATTTTCAATCATTTCCTTCCCTGTTATGATGAGTTTCTTCCTAAGTGAAAACCTTGCAAATATGTTATTGGACTTATTTAACCTCTCAAGAAAAACTTTTCTTTTATCAGTATAACTAATTAAATAATTAAATTGCTTGATCCTTATTTTCTTGAAAAAAATGGTTTTTCAAGGTTATATGGCCATATTTGAACTACAACCATTGGATAAATTCACCTAAAATTCCCACAAAAAATTTGTAGATGTCATGTGATGTTTTAAAATCACTTTTATACAAAAATATCTTTTATTTATGTAATAAATTGAGCTCTGCATCAATTTTTCCTTCTCTGGTCCAGAGTGCAATTTGCACTACAACCCTTTTAAATAATTCTTTCTAGCCTCCACCAAAATTATGGGATATTGGTAGTAGCATATGATTCAACATTATGCAAAAACCTAGTGCTGTTATTTAAAATTTTTGAGTGAATCAACCTCTTTTTCATTCTGGTCCAGCCTTGTGATTTCTACTGCAACCCTATTTAATTTTGATCCAAAGATCTTGTGTTTTCTCCTACTTGTAGACAGCCCTACCAAACCCCAAAATCTAGGAGCATGCACCCATTGGATTAATTTTGGTTCATGAAATAATGTCATTTATTTCCTGTCCAAAATTGAAGTTTTGTAAAACTTGCACTAACAAGTTTCTCCTTTTGCCAAACTAACCCTACCACTCTCTCTTGCATCTAAGGAGACACTGATCTGGAGTTTTTGACCACCCCAAGTATTGCCTAAGTGCCCTTAGCATTTTGTCAAACACCTTTCGGGCATGATCAGTTTTGACATGAGTCCTTGTTTGCACTGTGGACTTGATCCCCTAGCCAAACCAGCATGTCAAATAGTTTTGCCTTAGATTATAACCCCACCCTGCTAACTCCCAGCTCCAACCAAGCGCTCTAGAGTGCCATGGCATTTCGCCGAGCACGTCCCGTGCATGCCCGGAGCGCGAGCAGAGCGTGCGTTTGGCACGCGTTTTGCACGTGCCGCGCCCGAGCCGACGCGTCGCGCCCCTGGCCTTGCCTTCACTGCAGAGCTACGCCACGCACGTCCCTCCTCACCGCAACACGCCAAGCCGCCCCTCGCCACGTCCCCGACAGGCCAGGAACTAGCTGCCACGGCCGCCGACAGCCCCTGGTCCATTCAGCGCCGCCCAAGCCACCCCGGCTCGCCACCTGGCCCCGGCACAGCCCGAGCTCATCCACACGGGTGTCCGCTAGCGTTCGTCGCCGCCACGTCGCCCTAGCTACAGAGAGGCGGTTCGCCGGAGAGCTTATCCCCACCGCCGCGGAACCGACCTCGTCGCACTATAAATGGACCCCCGAAACCATTCGAGCACGCAGGCGACCTCATGCTACCCCCATGGCGCTCCCCTGCCTCGCATTCGACCCGGGGAGGCCTCCTTCCTCATCTCCGGCAACTCCTGCCGCCGCCACCGCCCCAGCCAATCCGGCACCTCCAGTACCTCCCCCTCTCCGTTCTCTTCGCCAGGAACCTCCTCATCCTCCCGTGAACCCGTCCCCCTACTCAATTTTGATCGGGAACCACCGCAGCCCCAAACTCACTTCGCCCCCAAAACCATCTCCGCCGCGAAGCTCGTCGCCGGCAACTCCGTCCACGTCGGCGACCATGGCGGGTACCCCCGAGTTCGTCTCGACCTCCTGAGCACGCCCATGCACTCAGATCATCAAGGGACGCTGCCATTCGCCGGCGAGCCTCGCCGGAGCTCCGCCCCTGTTTGGTCAGGGGGAGACGACGCGCGCGTGGACCAGTCAAACCTGACCAGTGGGCCAGGCGGGCCCACTGTCGGTGACTCACGCGACAGCCACGCTGGATAAGTGGAGGCGTAAAAGGCGCAAATACGTCTTCTCTGTCCGAAAGCGTAATCTCTCTTGAAACGTTTTCTTTTTCCTGATTTTATTAAAAACAGATTTTGACCAAATCTTTGACTGCTTATATATTTTTAAGTACAACTCCAAATGAAATGATTCTTTTTCCTACCTCTCTCAAATTTCACCTAGTTCATTTTAAGATTTATTTGAAAATATTTCAGAACAACTTTTGGTGCTGTTTTTATTTTGTGTGTTAATTCTTTTATATTGCTAAAATAGGATTTTTGAAGAGAGGAGAAATGTTTCAAGTTTTGGAGTGCACCCTGCCTTTCCACACATTGAAGGCAAGCATTCTGAACCCTGGCATAATGTTTTTGGTGTGTTATTTGACACGTTTATAACACCACTTTATTTCGGAGGACTTGTTATTTCATGTGGTATGATCATATGCATGAGTGCATGTTATTGATTTCCATGCTGTTGGAAATGAAGACACTTGTGATGATAATCATCCTCATGTGCCTTGCATGCATACCGGCAGGAACCCGGGAAAACCTCTGCCTTGGGTAGGCATGAGTTTGTCGCCGGTGTCCGTCGGGACGGTTATGACTGGTATGGCATGGTAAGGTGATATGAGCGGTGACTCTGTTGGATGAAATACATTCTTATACTAATCATGCAGGGAATACTTAAACCTCCTGAGTCGACCGTAGATCGAGTCTTGTGCCAGTAACCCCCATACTTGTTTCGTACTACCACTCGTCTCTACAGCAAGTAGAGTACGGTTCAGTAAGTTGTCAACCTCTTTCTAGCACACACCGCACAGAGAGGCCATGGTGGAAGATACCGGTTGTAGCTGGTAGGCAAGCCACCTGGTCCGGGGGCATGGGTGTTTCCGGTTGGGACCGAGAGGGGAGGCCACCCCTTAGAGCGCGCGATATAAATTTGATCCCATGCTACGCGAGGTTGTAGCCTCCCCACTTAGAGTTGCTTAACAGGTGTCGTGGGTGATTCCAGACACGTGTGAGTTAAGCTGGTGTGTGCAAGTTAGGTGTGTTTTCAACTAAAAGGCCGTAGACGGAATTAGTCCCGATGGACTAAAGAAATCCGTTACTCGTGGGTAAAGAGTACACCCTCTGCAGAGATTAAACCTATTCGAGTAGCCGTGTCCATGGTTAAGGATTACAGTCTGGGATGGGTCAAGTGTCGGTCTTAGTGTCGGTCTTCGGAGGTGAAACTGTTAACCAGAGCTGGAACTACTACTTGTGACTTGTGATAATTATGTTTATTATTATTGTTGACTAACCCGTGATATTATTGTTATTATCGAGTATCTCTGGGACGCTTCTACCTCCAGGATATTCACTATGATTGTTTATTTTAAAGCCCTTTATGTGGTGTCGCTCAGATGCCCGATTGTGGCATTTCTTTTAAAGCCCTTTATGTGGTGTCGCTCAGACGCTCGACTGTGGCATTTCTTTTAAAGCCCTTCATGTGGTGTCGCTCAGATGCCCGACTGTGGCATTTCTTTTAAAGCCCTTTATGTGGTGTCGCTCAGATGCCCGACTGTGGCATTTCTTTTAAAGCCCTTTATGTGGTGTCGCTCAGACGCCCGACTGTGGCATTTCTTTTAAAGCCCTTTATGTGGTGTCGCTCAGACGCCCGACTGTGGCATTTCTTTTAAAGCCCTTTATGTGGTGTCGCTCAGACGCCCGACTGTGGCATTTCTTTTAAAGCCCTTTATGTGGTGTCGCTAAGACGCCCGACTGTGGCATTGCTTGTTTTTATTTCATAAATTTTAATACTACTACGTTATTGCATTTTTATAAATAACTTGCTTGCACGCATCAGAGTTTTATTTATCTTTTGTGACCGACGTCATGAGCATGAAATATTTTCAGCACATCATTGTTATATTGTACCTGTGTTCATAATGTTTGCGAGTACATTCAAAGTACTCACTGGCTTGTCCCTAGCTATTGTCTTGGCCAGATTTTCTTGCATGGAGAGGAGCGACGTGATGACATCCCCGGAACCTAAGCAATGGAGATAGCAGCCTCGCGAAGATAGGAGTTAACCTGGTCAGCTGTTCCTGTGGGAAATGGAGTCCCATAGACACTGATGTTTCGCAACCCGCTTCCGCCATCAACCACTAGAAACCTTTTGTTGTACTCACAGACCAGAACGGTCTTGTACTACATATTTTTTTTGTATTTTGCTTGGAATTTCTGTATCAAGTTGGAGCCTCATCACCTAACAGTAATCCCGGGGCTGATGAGCACGACGGTCTTTTCTGGAAATTTATACCCGGAAAACCGGTCATGACATACTTGGTACCAGAGCCAGGCTGACCATTGGCTAATCCTATCTTAGCCGGGTCTATAAAATTAGGAAGACCAACCCACCAAACCATAACCAAAACCCAGCCAAGCTTCTCGTGCAAGATAGCCACTCAGTGACCCAACACCTTTTGGCAGTCGGTGCCCAACCTATCAACCTAACCTGTCACTCATGCGCCAGTGATCGAACCCTAAATAGTCCTTTCTCGCAAGCGTGCAAAGGAAGACTCCGTCCCCTTTTTCCTATAAAAAGGGGCATACTAGCACCAACACAGCACAACACAGCCTCTACACCAAACCAAGCTACAATGCCCGGCCCCGTCGTGCACAATGAGACCACAGCCGCCAACCTTGGAGGTTTTGTCACCATCCTCGCCAACCTCACCCGTCGTACCTATGCATTAGAAGAGCCACCTGAATATGTTGTGTACCAAGGACCCATGAGCGGTGAAGACCGTCAATTCTGGGCCACTGTGCACATCTATGGTAGGGGTCTAGCACCCGAGCGCCCCTACAGGTTCACCGGAAGAACAACTTCCTTTGAGCTTCAATCCATCCAACTAGCTGCTCGAGAGGCTATAGTTCATCTCAGGCACTTGTCGCCCAGAGTTAACTGTCGCTCGTTCCACTACTACCCCAGACGTGAAGGGTATGGTAGACTACCTCAAGTTGCCAACGGAGATCATGAGACAGACCCCGCATTGTTGCACCTAGTGCGCTATGTAAGTGCACTAGAGGCACTGTTCGACCAGATCACCATTGATCTGATCGCAGCTCGAGGAGAGCTGGTTCGTCGAGCCCCAGCAAGAAGAGGAGACGAGCCCGACGCCGACAACCCAGTCGTGCTGTTCGGACAACCGATCGAGACCCTGAGATCAGCTCCAGCCACCAACCGAGATGCTTTGATGACCCCAGAAGTGCTTCGTCGCCTTTTGGGAACACACTCCAACGGGATTGTGGCTAACAATCCCCGAGATGGTCATCATCGCTACCCCAACCCTGCAGTTCCTCCGCCATCTCCGACTAATCCCGACAGTGAGACACGTGGAGAAGCCTCGACATCCACCAGGCACGCCCGTTTAGACATAAACGAGGTAGATTAAGTCGTGCGAGTAGCACCGAGTCTCAGTGTATCCTCACTTTGTAATCGTGCGACCGTGTACATTAACGCAGCCTGTCACTGTGCCTTTGTTTTAATAGTAGCCTTGCATATTTGGTCAGCGCATAGTTGCATATTTTTTCGGGCACAGCTACCAAAACCAACCCGACGACAACCACAGTAACATGTCTCTTTATGAGATATGTGTATCTCCAGCACGGACCCCGACTCTTGAGGTAATCTAGCAAATTTATTACCTTCCACCACGGTAAAATGATCCAGCTCCATTGCTATATAAAGGCCACCTTGTGACCTTACCCAGCAACCCTCACCTTGTGCACCACACTCACAACCTTTTCCTGTCATGCCAAGCCCTAGTATTTATCGGAGAACCCCAGATGCAACCCCGGGTAGTTTTGTCAAAATATTGCGGGACTTTACCCGCAGTACCATGGGTTCTACCCAGCCACCCCAGTACGAGCTGTTCAAATCAAGGATCACCCCTTCCACCTCGGAATATTGGGCAGCAGTACACATTCCTCCTGTAGACCCCAACCAAGACCCAACAGAAGTTTCCTTCGTGGGAAAATCTATGCCAACCCCACACCTGGCCATAGAAGATGCTGCGAAAGAAGCGATTGCTCGCCTTCGATCCGCAGTACCCTATGCCCGCGAACGAGGATATTATTATTTTCCGAGTCGTGCAACACCCGGAGGAGTGACATCTTTTCCCGGTTGACGGATTGAGAAAGACCCAGTACTAGCCAACCTTATCCAGTACATCATCGCTCAAGAGCATTTGAACCAGCGAGTAATGGATTATCTCTAGAGTCTCACTGATTTAAATCCTCAGATTGCCATCGGCAGAGCACTAAGGCCCGACCCGGAGAGACGCATACATCGACTGGTCAATCCACTTCCTCCGATAGAAGAGGAGTGTATCCCTTTACCAGAGACATTTTATCAGGACCCCAACCAGTTACCGTTTTCATTTTAGACGTCACTACTGTATTTGTTATTTCAGCATTTATTTATGTGTGTGACTTATGTGTGATACCCTGAGTTTGTACGATGAGTCAATTATTTGGCTTCTATTAATGTGTGTAGTTTTTGTTGTGATTTATGCTCCTTTAAATTAACTGTTTTTCCCTCGCAAAATTTTGGAGTGAGATTTCTTATCCCTAAGTTGCTACATCTACACTCTCTCACGGCGTGGATTTATTAATTTCACACAGCACCACGGCAGCAGACTCACAACCATAATCTTTCGGACACATACACTGTTTGCAAAACTTTGCAACAGTGTTGCATCCAGCTAATCACCCCTAACAACAGTTAGCACCCGGCACAGCCCACCTACTCCTCGTGATCACCACCACCGCGGAGAGCCAACACCCGAGCAGCAGCGTCGCGACGATCGTCGAGGATCATCGCGCACAGGAGCACAGAGAGCCCCAGCAGTGTCGCCAGCCCTCCGCATATCAGGATCGCAAACCAGTCCGGCATCGCCTCCGCCATTAGAGCCTCACCCGAGCTTCTGTAAGCAGTAATGGAGAAAGAAGGAGGAGGAGAAGTGAGGCCAGGTGTGAGGAAGAAGAGAGAGGCACCCCGGCCGTTTTATAGCTCGAGCTCGGTGTACGGTGGGCGAAGTCCACCAACGCCGCTCGTCGCCGATCGCCGGTGTTCGGAGTCAAATCCGCGAGCAGTGCCGACAGCGCGCTGGCCCGCGAGGTGAGTGCACGCTGCACCGGCAGCTAGCACGCCGCGCACTACCGCGGTACGGCCTAGATGCCCTACGCGCTAGGCGTCGCCGGTGGAGAAAGCGCGCGGGAGAGAGGAAGAAGAAAGGCCAGAGGGAGAAGAAGAGGCTGACAGTGGGCCCCGGGTCCACCTGTCGGCCAGAGAGAGCACTGTGCTCTCGGGTACGACCAACGTATATTTAAATTTAGAAGTTATTCTAAAATTATATCCAACGTAGAAATCTCACGTTTTTGTCCCGAACCGTAGGCTTTTCCACGCAGCACCAGTTTTCACACTGTGGTTTTTCACCACTTATTGCCCTCTCACTGTAGCCACATCTTTATTGCGTAAGATTTTCTTAACACAGCTTTTAGCAAATCTCGAGGACGAGATTTTTCTTAAGGGGGGTAGTGTTGTGACACCCCAAAAATTTGGCCTTGTTTTAATGTATTAAATTTTTTGCCAGGAATTAAAACTTTGAATTTCCGAGCTCCATTTTGATTTTCAATCATTTCCTTCCCTGTTATGATGAGTTTCTTCCTAAGTGAAAACCTTGCAAATATGTTATTGGACTTATTTAACCTCTCAAGAAAAACTTTTCTTTTATCAGTATAACTAATTAAATAATTAAATTGCTTGATCCTTATTTTCTTGAAAAAATGGTTTTTCAAGGTTATATGGCCATATTTGAACTACAACCATTGGATAAATTCACCTAAAATTCCCACAAAAAATTTGTAGATGTCATGTGATGTTTTAAAATCACTTTTATACAAAAATATCTTTTATTTATGTAATAAATTGAGCTCTGCATCAATTTTTCCTTCTCTGGTCCAGAGTGCAATTTGCACTACAACCCTTTTAAATAATTCTTTCTAGCCTCCACCAAAATTATGGGATATTGGTAGTAGCATATGATTCAACATTATGCAAAAACCTAGTGCTGTTCTTTAAAATTTTTGAGTGAATCAACCTCTTTTTCATTCTGGTCCAGCCTTGTGATTTCTACTGCAACCCTATTTAATTTTGATCCAAAGATCTTGTGTTTTCTCCTACCTGTAGACAGCCCTACCAAACCCCAAAATCTAGGAGCATGCACCCATTGGATTAATTTTGGTTCATGAAATAATGTCATTTATTTCCTGTCCAGAATTGAAGTTTTGTAAAACTTGCACTAACAAGTTTCTCCTTTTGCCAAACTAACCCTACCACTCTCTCTTGCATGTAAGGAGACACTGATCTGGAGTTTTTGACCACCCCAAGTATTGCCTAAGTGCCCTTAGCATTTTGTCAAACACCTTTCGGGCATGATCAGTTTTGACATGAGTCCTTGTTTGCACTGTGGACTTGATCCCCTAGCCAAACCAGCATGTCAAATAGTTTTGCCTTAGATTATAACCCCACCCTGCTAACTCCCAGCTCCAACCAAGCGCTCTGGAGTGCCATGGCATTTCGCCGAGCACGTCCCGTGCACGCCCGGAGCGCGAGCAGAGCGTGCGTTTGGCAGGCGTTTTGCACGTGTCGCGCCCGAGCCGACGCGTCGCGTCCCTGGCCTTGCCTTCACTGCAGAGCTACGCCACGCACATCCCTCCTCACCGCAACACGCCAAGCCGCCCTCGCCACGTCCCCGACAGGCCAGGAACTAGCCGCCACGGCCGCCGACAGCCCCTGCTCCGTTCAGCGCCGCCCAAGCCACCCCGGCTCGCCACCTGGCCCCGGCACAGCCCGAGCTCATCCACACGGGTGTCCGCTAGCGTTCGTCGCCGCCACGTCGCCCTAGCTACAGAGAGACGGTTCGCCGGAGAGCTTATCCCCACCGCCGCGGAACCGACCTCGTCGCGCTATAAATGGACCCCCGAAACCATTCGAGCACGCAAGCGACCTCATGCTACCCCCATGGCGCTCCCCTGCCTCGCATTCGACCCGGGGAGGCCTCCTTCCTCATCTCCGGCAACTCCTGCCGCCGCCACCGCCCCGGCCAATCCGGCACCTCCAGTACCTCCCCCTCTCCGTTCTCTTCGCCAGGAACCTCCTCATCCTCCCGTGAACCCGTCCCCCTACTCAATTTTGATCGGGAACCACCGCAGCCCCAAACTCACTTCTCCCCCAAAACCATCTCCGCCGCGAAGCTCGTCGCCGGCAACTCCGTCCACGTCGGCGACCATGGCGGGTACCCCCGAGTTCGTCTCGACCTCCTGAGCACGCCCATGCACTCAGATCACCAAGGGACGCCGCCATTCGCCGTCGAGCCTCGCCGGAGCTCCGCCCCTGTTCGGTCAGGGGGAGACAACGCGCGCGTGGACCAGTCAAACCTGACAAGTGGGCCAGGCGGGCCCACTGTCGGTGACTCACGCGGCAGCCACGCTGGATAAGTGGAGGCGTAAAAGGCGCAAATACGTCTTCTCTGTCCGAAAGCGTAATCTCTCTTGAAACGTTTTCTTTTTCCTGATTTTATTAAAAACAGATTTTGACCAAATCTTTGACTGCTTATATCTTTTTAAATACAACTCCAAATGAAATGATTCTTTTTCCTACCTCTCTCAAATTTCACCTAGTTTATTTTAAGATTTATTTAAAAAAATTTAGAACAACTTTTGGTGCTGTTTTTATTTTGTGTGTTAATTCTTTTATATTGCCAAAATAGGATTTTTGAAGATAGGAGAAATGTTTCAAGTTTTGGAGTGCACCCTGCCTTTCCACACATTGAAGGCAAGCATTCTGAACCCTGGCATAATGTTTTTGGTGTGTTATTTGACACGTTTATAACACCACTTTATTTCGGAGGACTTGTTATTTCATGTGGTATGATCATATGCATGAGTGCATGTTATTGATTTCCATGCTGTTGGAAATGAAGACACTTGTGATGATAATCATCCTCATGTGCCTTGCATGCATACCGGCAGGAACCCGGGAAAACCTCTGCCTTGGGTAGGCATGAGTTTGTCGCCGGTGTCCGTCGGGACGGTTATGACTGGTATGGCACGGTAAGGTGATATGAGCGGTGACTCTGTTGGATGAAATACATTCTTATACTAATCATGCAGGGAATACTTAAACCTCCTGAGTCGACCGTAGATCGAGTCTTGTGCCAGTAACCCCCATACTTGTTTCGTACTACCACTCGTCTCTACAACAAGTAGAGTACGCTTCAGTAAGTTGTCAACCTCTTTCTAGCACACACCGTACAGAGAGGCCATGGTGGAAGATACCGGTTGTACCTGGTAGGCAGGCCACCTGGTCCGGGGGCATGGGTGTTTCCGGTTGGGACCGAGAGGGGAGGCCACCCCTTAGAGCGGGCGATATAAATTTGATCCCATGCTACGCGAGGTTGTAGCCTCACCACTTAGAGTTGCTTAACAGGTGTCGTGGGTGATTCCAGACACGTGTGAGTTAAGATGGTGTGTGCAAGTTAGGTGTGTTTTCAACTAAAAGGCCGTAGACGGAATTAGTCCCGATGGACTAAAGAAATCCGTTACTCGTGGGTAAAGAGTACACCCTCTGCAGAGATTAAACCTATTCGAGTAGCCGTGTCCATGGTTAAGGATTACAGTCTGGGATGGGTCAAGTGTCGGTCTTAGTGTCGGTCTTCGGAGGTGAAACTGTTAACTAGAGCTGGAACTACTACTTGTGACTTGTGATAATTATGTTTATTATTATTGTTGAATAACCCGTGATATTATTGTTATTATCGAGTATCTCTGGGACGGTTCTACCTCCGGGATATTCACTATGATTGTTTATTTTAAAGCCCTTTATGTGGTGTCGCTCAGACGCCCGACTGTGGCATTTCTTTTAAAGCCCTTTATGTGGTGTCGCTCAGACGCCCGACTGTGGCATTTATTTTAAAGCCCTTTATGTGGTGTCGCTCAGACGTCCGACTGTGGCATTTCTTTTAAAGCCCTTTATGTGGTGTCGCTCAGACGCCCGACTGTGGCATTTCTTTTAAAGCCCTTTATGTGGTGTCGCTCAGACGCCCGACTGTGGCATTTCTTTTAAAGCCCTTTATGTGGTGTCGCTCAGACGCCCGACTGTGGCATTTCTTTTAAAGCCCTTTGTGTGGTGTCGCTCAGACGCCCGACTGTGGCATTTCTTTTAAAGCCCTTTATGTGGTGTCGCTCAGACGCCCGACTGTGGCATTTATTTTAAAGCCCTTTATGTGGTGTCGCTAAGACGCCCGACTGTGGCATTGCTTGTTTTTATTTCATAAATTTTAATACTACTATGTTATTGCATTTTTATAAATAACTTGCTTGCACGCATCAGAGTTTTATTTATCATTTGTGATCGACGTCATGAGCATGAAATATTTTCAGCACATCATTGTTATATTGTACCTGTGTTCATAATGTTTGCGAGTACATTCAAAGTACTCACTGGCTTGTCCCTGGCTATTGTCTTGGCCAGATTTTCTTGCACGGAGAGGAGCGATGCGATGACAGCCCCGGAACCTAAGCAATGGAGATAGCAGCCTCGCGAAGATAGGAGTTAATCTGGTCAGCTGTTCCTGTGGGAAATGGAGTCCCATAGACACTGATGTTTCGCAACCCGCTTCCGCCATCAACCACTAGAAACCTTTTGTTGTACTCACAGACCAGAACGGTCTTGTACTACATATTTTTTTTTGTATTTTGCTTGGAATTTCTGTATCAAGTTGGAGCCTCATCAGCTAACAGTAATCCTGGGGCTGATGAGCACGACGGTCTTTTCTGGAAATTTATACCCGGAAAACCGGTCATGACACTCGACCCCCAAAGGAAAGAAAAAAAACAAAAACTATTTACACGGGAAAGCTCCCAACAAGCAAGAAGAAGAACGAGAAATCTTTTTGGGTTTTCATTTTAATTACTACTACAAGCATGGAAAATAAACTAACTAATTTTTTTGTTTTTTCTCAAGGTTTATCAAACACACAAGAAGAAAGCTAGAAAAAGAAATTAACTAGCATGGCTGATACAATGAAAGAGTATGAGCACCGACAACTAGAGTAATGTGTGAGCATGAATGTAAAGTCAGTGAGAAATACATACTCCCCCAAGCTTAGGCTTTTGGCCTAAGTTGGTCTAATGCCAAGGATAGCCTGGCTGATATCTGTAGTTATAACTGGGGTCGTACTGAGATGCAGCAGCAAATGCATCCTGAGCTGCGGCATTGTTGTCGAGCCGCCTCCGCTCTCCCCTCGTGTTCAGCTGCCTCCTCCCTGGTAACAACATATCTTCGTTTTGCCTGGTAATCAAAAAGGAAAGGAGCAGGGAGAGTAACATGGACAGAGCTACGTCTGTCAAAGATTAGTCGATACTGAAGGAATTGTTCGTTCCTCACAAGAAAATGATGTTTGACCATCGCGTCATAATCTAAATAAGCAGGAGGCAATTCCATATCCCCCTCTTGTGGGGCTATACCAAGATAATTAGCAACACGGGTCGCATAAATCCCTCCAAATAAATCTCCAGATAAACCATTATTATGCAACCTACATGCAACTATTTCCCCCAAGTTGTAATCTTTATTACCTAACACAGCACTCTTGAGGACACAAAGATCAGGGACACACATATGACATGCTTCATCTTTACTGTTAAAGCATCTACCAATGAAGAGAGAAAAATAATGTATAGTAGGAAAATGAATTCTTCCTATGGTAGCTTGTGCTATATCCCTAGATTCTCCCACAGTTAAACTAGCAAGAAAGTCTTTATATTCAGATCTGTGGGGGTCATTAACATTGCCCCACTGCGGGAATTTGCAAGCAGTTGTAAAATCTTCTAAGTCCATGGTATAAGATTTATCATAAATATCAAACAGGACACTCTGAGAATTACATGGATATTTATATTTAAACCTTCTCACAAATGAATCAGTCAATTGATAGTACTGAGGACACTTATCTTGTAAGAAGTCCTCAAGATCGCCATTACACACATATGCGCCAAATTCATCCTTAATGCCTGCATTGACCATAAAATCGTCGGATGGCCACTCACAAGCTCGCACTTCTGCGTCCCTTGGCGGTTCATCATCTTGCTCACGCATAGCATGCCTGGGTCCTTTCTTTGTTGAGGAACCACCTTGGTACATTCTCCAAGACATATTTCTTTTTCTGAAAAATTTCTAAAATTTTAGTAACTTCAAAATAAAAGTGAATATAACTAAACAAGATTGGTAGCAACTACTCCTACAAGTGCCTAGAGCCGATATCATGCATTAGAATTGCTTGGGACCTCATAAATTTTACATGCAAGCTCAAGAACAGGGTCACCTACGCAGCAAAAAATTGCAATGAATAAAGCACTAGAACAAAAACTAATTGGACCAATGGAGGAGTCACATACCAAGCAACAATCTCCCAAAGTAGTTTTGTGAATGGAGCTTTGAGCAAGGAGATCGAAAATCGCAGCAAAATGAGCTAGAACTCGTGCTTGAGCTGGTTGGGGATTTTTTTGGGAGGAAGAAGAAGTGTGTGGGTGCAGGAATAAGTGGAGGGGGGCCACCGTGGGCCCATGAGACAGGGGGCGCGCACAGGGGGTGTGGGCGCGTCCTCCACCCTCGTGGCCAGGTGCTTGCCCCCGTGCAGTGTTTTCAGTGCCTAAAATCCACAAATATTCCATAAAAATCATACTAAATTTGGAGGGCATTTGGAGCACTTCTATTTTCGGGATATTTTTTTATTGCACGGATAATTCAGAAAACAGACAGATAATATTATTTTTGCTTTATTTATTCTAAATAACAAAAAGTAAAAAGAGGGTACAGAAGGTTGTGCCTTCTAGTTTCATCCATCTCATCAAAATGAATCCACTAACAAGGTTGATCAAGTCTTGTTAACAAACTCATTCGGAATAACATGGAACCGGGGAAATTTCGAATAACACTAAGTTACCTCAACGGGGATATGAACATCCCCAACAATAAGAATATCATACTTTTTCTTGACAGTAGGAAGAGTAAATTCAAAACCTCCAATAATGGTAGTTGGAACTTTTCCAATAGAATTTATGCTATGAACTTGAGATTGTTTCCTCGGAAAGTGTACCGTATGCTCATTACCATTAACATGAAAAGTGACATTGCCTTTGTTGCAATCAATAACAGCCCCTGCAGTATTCAAAAAGGGTCTACCAAGGATAATCGACATACTATCGTCCTCGGGAATATCAAGAATAACAAAGTCCGTTAAGATAGTGACATTTGCGACCACAACAGGCACATACTCACAAATACCGACAGGTATGGAAGTTGATTTATTGGACATTTGCAAAGATATTTCAGTAGGTGTTAACTTATTCAATTCAAGTCTATGATATAAAGAGAGAGGCATAACACTAACACCGGCTCCAAGATCACATAAAGCAGTTTTAACATAGTTTCTTTTAATGGAGCATGGTATAGTTGGTACCCCTGGATCTCCAAGTTTCTTGGGTATTCCACCCTTAAAAGTATAATTAGCAAGCATGGTGGAAATTTCAGCTTCCGGTATCTTTCTTTTATTTGTAATGATATCCTTCATATACTTAGCATAAGGATTTAACTTAAGCATATCAGTCAAGCGCATACATAAGAAGATGGGTCTAATCATTTCAGCAAAGCGCTCAAAATCCTCATCATCCTTTGTCTTGGATGGTTCAGGAGGAAAGGGCATGGGTTTCCGAACCCATGGTTCTCTTTCTTTACCGTGCTTCCTAGCAACAAAATCTCTCTTATCATAACGTTGATTCTTTGATTGTGGGTTATCAAGATCAACAGCAGGTTCAATCTCTACATCAGTATTATTGCTAGGTTGAGCATCAACATGAACATTATCATTAACATTATCACTAGGTTCATGTTCATCACCTGATTGTGTTTCAGCATCAGAAATAGAAATATCATTGGGATTCTCAGGTGTATCTACAACAGGTTCACTAGAAGCATGCAAAGTCCTATCATTTTTCTTTTTCTTCTTTTTGGTAGAACTAGGTGCCTCTAAATTATTTCTCTGAGAATCCTGCTCGATTCTCTTAGGGTGGCCTTCAGGATACAAAGGTTTCCCGAGTCATTCTACCAGTTCTAGTAGCCACTCTAACAGCAAAGTCATGTTTATTATTTAATTCATCGAGCAATTCACTTTGAGCTTTAAGTACTTGCTCAGCTTGAGTGGTAACCATAGAAGCATATTTGCTAATGAGTTTAAGTTCACCTTTAACTCTAGCCATATAATCACTCAAGCGTCCTATCTCGAAAGCATTATTCTTTAATTCTCTACCAACATAAGCATTAAAACTTTCTTGTCTAGCCATAAAGTCATCAAATTCATCTAAGCATGGGCTATGAAATTTAGTCGACGAGATTTCAACTTTATCATATCTATAGAGAGAATTTACCTTTACTACCTATGTCGGGTTATCAAGACAATGTGTTTCTTCAACAGGCGATATATTAACACCATGTATTTCTTCAATAGGAGGTAAATTCTTAACATCTTCAGCTTTAATACCTTTTTCTCTCATTGATTTCTTTGCCTCTTGCATATCTTCAGGACTGAGAAATAGAACTCCCCTCTTCTTCGGAGTGGGTTTAGGAATAGGCTCAGGAGTTGGCTCAATTGGCTTAGGGATTACCTCAGGAATTGGCTCAGTTGGCTTAGGGATTGCCTCAGGAATTGGCTCAGGAAGAGTCCAATTATTTTCATTAGTCAACATATTATTCAATAGTAATTCAGCTTGGTCGACTGTTCTTTCCCTGAAAACACAACCAGCAAAACTATCCAAGTAGTCCTTGGAAGCATCGGCTAGTCCATTATAAAAGATATCAAGTATTTCATTTTTCTTAAGAGGATGATCAGGCAAAGCATTAAGTAATCAGAGAAGTCTCCCCTAGCTTGTGGGAGACACTCTTCTTTGATTTGCACAAAATTATATATTTCCCGCAAGGCAGCTTGTTTCTTATGAGCAGGGAAATATTTAACAGAGAAGTAATAAATCATATCCTGGGGACTACGCACACAACCAGGATCATGAGAATTAAACCAAGTCTTAGCATCACCCATTAATGAGAACGTAAATATCTTAAGGATATAATAATAGCGAGACTTCTCATCATTAGTAAACAGGGTGGCTATATCATTTAACTTGGTAAGATGTGCCACAACAGTTTCAGATTCAAGGCCATAGAAAGGATCAGATTCTACCAAAGTAATTATTTCAGGATCAACAGAGAATTCATAATCCTTATCAGTAACACAAATAGGTGAAGTAGCAAAAGCGGGGTCAGGTTTCATTCTAGCATTAAGAGATTGCTGCTTCCATTTAGCTAATAACTTCTTAAGATCATATCTATCTTTGCAAGCAAAGATAGGTCTAGCAGCTTCCTCATTCATAACATAACCCTCAGGAACAACAGGTAATTCATAATCAGGGGGAGAACTTTCATCATCACTATCATCAATAATAGCATCTTCAATAATTTCATTCTCTCTAACCCTAGCAAGTTGTTCATCAAGAAATTAACCTAATGGCAAAGTAGTATCACGCATAGAATTAGTTTCATCATAAGTATCATGCATAGCAGAAGTGGCATCATCAATAACATGCGACATATCAGAATTCATAGCAGTAGTAGGTTTAGGTGTCGCAAGCTTACTCAAAACAGAAGGAGAATCTAGTGCAGAGCTAGATGGCAGTTCCTTACCTCCCCTCGTAGTTGAGGGAAAAATCTTGGTTCTTTCGTCTTTCAAGTTGCTCATAGTGATCAACAGATATAAATCCCAAGTGACTCAAAGAATAGAGCTATGCTCCCCGACGACGGCGCCAGAAATTAGTCTTGATAACCCACAAGTGTAGGGGATCGCAACAACTTTCCAGGGTAGAGTATTCAACCCAAATTTATTGATTCGACACAAGGGGAGCCAAAGAATATTCTTCAGTATTAGCAGTTGAGTTGTCAATTCAACCACACCTGGATAACTTAGTATCTGTAACAAAGTATTTAGTAGCAAAGTAGTATGATAGTAATGGTAACAGTGGCAAAAGTAAAGATAGCAGTTTTGTAGTAGTTGTAACAGTAGCAACGGAAAAGTAAATAAGCGAAGCACAATATGTGAAAAGCTCGTAGGCATTGGATCAGTGATGGATAATTATGTCGGATGCGATTCCTCATGTAATAGCTATAACATAGGGTAACACAGAACTAGCTCCAATTCATCAATGTAATGTAGGCATGTATTCCGAATATAGTCATACGTGCTTATGGAAAAGAACTTGCATGACATCTTTTGTCCTACCCTCCCGTGGCAGCGGGGTCCTAGTGGAAACTAAGGGATATTAAGGCCTCCTTTTAATAGAGAACCGAAACAAAGCATTAGCACATAGTGAATACATGAACTCCTCAAACTATGGTCATCACCGAGAAGTATCCCGATTATTGTCACTTCGGGGTTGTCGGATCATAACACATAATAGGTGACTATAGACTTGCAAGATAGGATCAAGAACTCACATATATTCATGAAAACATAATAGGTTCAGATCTGAAATCATGGCACTCGGGCCCTAGTGAGAAGCATTAAGCATAGCAAAGTCATAGCAACATCAGTCTCAGAACATAGTGGATACTAGGGATCAAACCCTAACAAAACTAACTTGATTACATGGTAAATCTCATCCAACCCATCACCGTCCATTAAGCCTACGATGGAATTACTCACGCACGGCGGTGAGCATCATGAAATTGGTGATGGAGGATGGTTGATGATGACGACGGCGATGAATCTCCCTCTCCGGAGCCCGGAACGGACTCCAGATCAGCCCTCCCGAGAGAGATTAGGGCTTGGCGGTGGCTCTGTATCATAAAACGCGATGAACCTTTCTCTCTGATTTTTTTCTCCGTGAAACAGAATATATAGAGTTGGAGTTGAGGTCGGTGGAGCATCAGGGGGCCCATGAGATAGGGGGGCGCGCCCAGGGGGAGAGGGCACGCCCCCCACCCTCGTGGACAGGGTGTGGCCCCCCCTGGCCTTGATTCTTTCGACAGTATTTTTTATATTTTCCAAAAGTTATCTTCGTTAATTTTCATGTCATTCCGAGAACTTTTGTTTTCTGCACAATAAACAACACCATGGCAGTTCTGCTGAAAACAGCATCAGTCCGGGTTAGTTTCATTCAAATCATGCAAGTTAGAGTCCAAAACAAGGGCAAAAGTGTTTGGAAAAGTAGATACGTTGGAGACATATCAGCGCGCGAGGCGGAGCGCGATGTAAGAGCTATGATCCCCATTGCTATCTGAGTTGCATTCTGAGTTAAATCCTTGTGCACTAATTTCCGTCTTTCCCACCATAGATACCAAGCTGAGATAACTATCATTTCTCGTACATTATGGTATCCATAGTACGCCCATAGTACGCAAATCTTTATCTGGAAGAAGTAGTAGGTATTCCAATATCGCCTCTCCAACACGATCAAACTCACAAGCTCTATCAATAATCACATCCATCCCTAGCCTTTCCCAAACCTCCTTTGCTTTAGTGCATCGAAAAAGCATGTGCTTCGTATCTTGTACACCCTGAGAGCAAGTAGGGAAAAAGGGCGAGACCTTCATGTGTCTATTAGTGAGTGTTGCCTGGCATGGTAGAGTGCCATGTAATGTACGCCAAATAAAGATTTTGACTTTTGCCAGACAAGATAACTTCCATATCTGACACCATATAGGATTATTTGTGGTTCGCCCCATCCCGTTTGAATGTTTCAGTTTACTCCCATACTGTTAATTCCACTCCACAGAGTAAGCAGACCGTACCGAGAACATACCATTTTTCATGAAACTCAAGGCAATGAAATCAGTCATATTTTGTTGCGGAATTGGGATTGAATGGGCCACAAAGTTTGTCTAATAAGGTCCTCATCCCAATTATTGGAGGTAGGGTCAATCAAATCAACCACTTTCGATAACAAATGTCCCCCCTTAGGGGTCACAATCTTCCTGGTGGCACAATTTGGGATCTAGACATCTTCCCAAATTTTGATGTTATGTCCATCCCCCACACGCCAAATATAGCCACGCTTCAGAGTAGTAATGCCTGCCATAATGCTTTGCCAGGTGAAAGAAGCACCATGTTTTGGCTTATAGTTCTGCAAATCGCCATCAGATAGTATTTGACCCTTAGAATAGTAGCACACAAGGAGTCGGGATTAGCAAGGAGACGCCATGCTTGTTGGCAAGCAGAGCCAGGTTAAAACAGTGGATATCATGGAATCCCAATCCTCCTTGGTTTTTTTGGTACACACACTTTCCACCATGCCATCTAGTGCATCCTCCTCTGGTTCTCCTCGTCACCCCACCAGAAATGCACTATCGCGTCAATGATTCCTTTACAATTTTATTTGTAGGAATTTTAAAGACCGATGATAACCCACAAGTATAGGGGATAGTTGTAGCCTCTTTCGATAAGTAAGAGTGTCGAACCCAACGAGGAGCTAAAGGTAGAACAAATACTCTCTCAAGTTCTAACGACCACCGATACAACTCTACGCACGCTTTGACGTTCGCTTTACCTAGAACAAGTATGAAACTAGAAATACTTTGTAGGTGTGATAGGATAGGTTTGCAAGATAATAAAGAACACGTAAATATAAACTAGGGGCTGTTAAGACAAAGATGCAACAAAATAAATATAGCGGGTGTGGAAAAGTGGTGGTAGGAGTTGTGGAATTGTCCCTAAGCAATTGACTATGTTACTAGACCGGTAATCACTATTGCAATTCTATTTGAGGGAGAGGCATAAGCTAACATACTTTCTCTACTTGGATCATATGCACTTATGATTGGAACTCTAGCAAGCATCCGCAACTACTAAAGATTCATTAAGGTAAAACCCAACCATAGAATTAAAGCATCAAGTCCCCTTTATCCCATACGCAACAATCCCTCTTACTCGGGTTTGTGTTTCAGTCACTCACCAACCCACTATAAGCGAATCATGAACGTATTGCAACACCCTACAGCGGGAATCCCTCACGCTTGCGTAACACAGAGGGCACAATAGGACAGCACCAATAATAAAATATGCAACTCAAACCAATCATAGCAATTCATCAATCACCGATGGGACAATAGGAATCTACTCAGACATCATAGGATGACAACACATCATTGGATAATAATATGAAGCATAAAGCACCATGTTCAAGTAGAGGGTACAGCGGGATTCGGGAGAGTGGACCGCTGAATATAGAAGGGGGAAGGTGATGGAGGTGTTGGTGAAGATGACGGGGGTGTTGGTGAAGATCGCAGTGATGATGATGGCCCTCGGCGGCGTTCCGGCGCCACCGGAAGCAAGGGGGAGAGAGCCCCCCTTCTTCTTCTTCTTCTTCCTTGACCTTCTCCCTAGATGGGAGAAGGGTTTCCCCTCTGGTCCTTGGCTCCCATGGCTTGGGAGGGGCAAGAGCCCCTCCGAGATTGGATCTATCTCTCTGTTTCTACGTTCTCTGCGTTGGCAGATTCTACCCCTTCACCGTATCCTTTATATCTGGAGATCCGTAACTCCGATTGGGGTGAATCTTTCGCTCAGATCTTCCTTTGTAAAATTAGCTTTCTTGCGCCAGAAGGAGAGCGTCTACGGGTGGACCACGAGGGTCAGGGGCGCGCCTGGGTGGGTAGGGCATGCCCCCCCTACCTCGTGCCCACCTCGGATACCGTTTCGCGTTGATTTTACTTCCCAAAAATCATAAATATTCCAAAAAAAATCTCCGTCCGTTTTTTCCCATTTGGACTCCGTTTGATATTGGGTTTCTGCGAAACAAAAAACATGCAACAGATAGGAACTGGCACTGGGCACTGGATCAATATGTTAGTCCCAAAAATAATATAAAAAGTTGCCAAAATGTATATGAAAGTGAGTAATATTGGCATGGAACAATCAAAAATTATAGATACGACGGAGACGTATCAACATCCCCAAGCTTAATTCCTGCTCGTCCTCGAGTAGGTAAATGATAAAAAAGAATAATTTTTGATGTGGAATGCTACCTAGCATAATCTTGATCATATGTCTAATCATGGCATGAATATTAAGACACAAGTGATTCAAAGCAATAGTCTATCATTTGACATAAAAACAATAATACTTCGAGTGTAACAATAAAGCAATCATGTCTTTTCAAAACAACAAGGCAAAAGCAAGATTATCCCTACAAAATCATATAGTTTGGCCATGCTTCATTTTCGTCACACAAAATGCCCCCATCATGCACAACCCCGATGACCAGCCGAGCAATTGGTTCACACTTTTTAACACGCTTCAGCTTTTTCAACCCTCATGCAATACATGAGAGCAAGCCATGGATATAGCACTATAGGTGGAATAGAATATAATGATGGAGGTTATGTGGAGAAGACAAAAAAGGAGAAGTCTCACATCGACGCGGCTAATCAACGGGCTATGGAGATGCCCATCAATTTATGTCAATGCGAGGAGTAGGGATTGCCATGCAACAGATGCACTAAGAGCTATAAGTGTATGAAAGCTCAACAAAAGAAACTAAGTGGGTGTGCATCCAACTTTCTTTGCTCATGAAGACCTAGGGCATTTGAGGAAGCCCATCGTTGGAATATACAAGCCAAGTTCTATAATGAAAATTCCCACTAGTATATGAAAGTGACAACATAGGAGACAATCTATACGAAGAACATGGTGCTACTTTGAAGCACAAGATATGAGACTCACTACATGAAGAACATGGTGCTACTTTGAAGCACAAGATATGAGACTCACTACATGAAGAACATGGTGCTACTTTGAAGCACAAGTGTGGAAAAAGAGATAGTAACATTGCCCCTTTTTTTTGGTGGGCTTCTTTGGCCCCCTTTTTTTATTTAGGCTTCTTTGGCCTTTCCCTTTTTTTGTGGGGCAATGCTCTAATGATGATCATCACACTTTTATTTACTTACAACTCGATATTACAACTCGATACTTGAACAAAGATATGACTCTATATGAATGCTTCCGGCGGTGTACCGGGATGTGCAATGATCTAGCGTAGCAATGCCATAAAAAACGGACAAGCCATGAAAACATCATGCTAGCTATCTTACGATCATGCAAATCAATATGACAATGAATGCTCAAGTCATGAATATGATGATGATGGAAGTTGCATGTCAATATATCTCGGAATGGCTATGGAAATGCCATGATAGGTAGGTATGGTGGCTGTTTTGAGGAAGATATAATGAGGCTTATGTGTGATAGAGCGTATCGTATCACAGGGTTTGGATGCACCGGCGAAGTTTGCACCAACTCTCAAGGTGAGAAAGGGCAATGCACGGTACCGAAGAGGCTAGCAAAGGCAGAAAGGTGAGAGTGCGTATAATCCATGGACTCACATTAATCATAAAGAACTCATATACTTATTGCAAAAGTTTATTAGCCCTCGAAGGAAAGTACTACTATGCATGCCCCTAGGGGGATAGATTGGTAGGAAAAGACCATCGCTCGTCCCCGACCGCCACTCATAAGGAAGACAATCAAAGAAACACCCCATGCTTCAAATTTGTCACACAACGGTTACCATACGTGCATGCTACGGGACTTGCAAACCTCAAAACAAGTGTCTCTACAATCCACAACCACCCACTAGCATAACTCTAATATCACCATCTTTATATCGCAAAACTATTGCAAGGAATCAAACATATCATATTCAGCGATCTACAAGTTTATGTAGGATTTTATGACTAACCATGTGAATGACCAATTCCTGTCATCTCTCTAAATAGATATAGGTGAAGCAAGAGAGTTTAATTCTTTCTACAAAAGATATGCCCACGCTCTAACAAATATAAGTGAAGCAAAAGAGCATTCTACAAATGGCGGTTTTCTATGTGAAGAGAAACAAGCAATCCAAACTTCAAATGATATAAGCGAAGCACATGAAGCATTCTATAAAGCCACACTCAAAAGATTTAAGTGAAGTGCAATGAGCATTATATAAATCAATCAAGGATTATCTCATACCAGCATGGTGCATAAAAGAAAAATGAAAACTAAATGCAAAAGACGCTCCAAGACTTGCACATAATGCATGAACGAAACAAATTCGAAAACATACCGATACTTGTTGAAGAAAGAGGGGATGCCTCCCCAGCATCCGCAAGCTTAGACGCTTGAGTCTCCTTGAATATCTACTTGGGGTGCCTCGGGCATCCCCAAGCTTGAGCTCTTGCCTCTCTTCCTTCTCCTCATATCGAGACATCCTCGATTAGACACTACATCCACACAAAACTTCAACAGAAAACTCGGTAAGATCCGTTAGTATAATAAATCAAATCACCACTGTAAGTACTGTAGAAAACCAATTCATATTTTGTTTTTGCATTGTGTCTACTGTAATATAACTTTTTCATGGCTTAATCACTGATATAAATTGATAGATTCATCAAAACAAGCAAACTATGCATCAAAAACAGAATCTGTCAAAAACAGAACAGTCTGTAGCAATCTGAACATCCACCATACTTCTGGTACCCCAAAAATTCTACCAAAATTAGGAAAAATAAACAAGTTGTACATCAAGACACTGAAAAAGTAATCAGAACCATTTGACGTTCCAGTTAAAAATGTAAAATCGCGCACTACAGCCAAAGTTTCTGTCCTGCACCATACAAACCAACAAGCATTGTAAACATCCTAAAGGCAAACCTTGGCACATTATTTTTATAATACAATGGAATTGTACAAGGGGATAATTATTTTTGTTGAAAAGTTTCTGTAATAAAGATTCACAAAGTTTCCGTGACCATGAACAAAGTTCAAGGAGCTCTCCCACTTCAACAATGCTTGTCTTTCTCACTTTCACTTTCCTTTTTTTGAAAAGTTTTAGGTTTCCCCTCTTTATTTTTTGTTTTTAAACTATATAAAAGCACTCAACAGAAATAAATGACTCTCTAAAACTTCTGGGTTGTCTCCCTGGCAGCGCTTTCTTTAAAGCCATTAAGCTAGGCATATAGTGCTCAAGTAGTGGATCCACCCAGATCCCAAGGTATATCAAAGCCAATTTTAATTAACAATGATTTGTAATTTAGTAGTGAGCACAAAGTAACATATATCATGCAACAACGAAGTCTAACTCTCTTCTTATGCATCGGCATGTCATAAAAGAACAATTCATGCACACATAGTAAAGGCCAATGCATAGTATAAGCAGTTTCTTGCAATTTCATAGTATGGGAAACATAGAGGGGTGGAGAAATAGTTCCTCTCTCATAATAATTGCAATTAGGAGCAGCAAGCACATGCATATTACATTCATCAAAATCATCATGTGCAATTGTAAAAGGCAACCCATCAATATAATCCTTAATAAGCGCAAGCTTCTCCGATATAGTGTAGTCGGGAGAATTCAAAAAGATAATAGGACTATCATGCGTGGGTGCAATAGCAAAAATTTCATTCATAACATAAGGAACTATAGCAAGTTCATATCCATGAGCATAATTCATATTGGCATCTTGGCCATAAGCATAGCAAGCATCATCAAAAAGGGATATTTCAAGAGAATCAACGGGATCATAACAATCATCATGGCAATCATCATAGCAACCATCCATCGGTATGCATGAAGGGGAATTAAATAATGTATGAGTTGGAGGGTTACTCTCATTAGAAGGTGGGCACGGGTAGCTAATCTGCTCCTCCTCCATTTGTTCTTCGCTCTCTTCATCATCTTTTTCATCCAATGAGCTCACAGTTTCATCAATTTCTTCTTCCATAGATTCCTGCAAAATATTATTCTCTTCTTGGACAGCGAAGACCTTCTTAATAAGTGCATTAATTTCATAATTGTATTTATAATTCTCATAGCAATATTTGAGGATAGCTAAATTTTCAGATCTATAAACAGCATCATCATAATCCTCAAACTCTTTACACATAGCTTCAATTTCATAAGCACCCATAAAAGCAACAAATTCTTCTATTTGTTCCACATCATAGTAATAATATATACCATTAGCATAAGAAGCTAAGGTTTTATTATCATTAAATTTGCATGAAAAGGGAAGGTGTGGAGCCTTCATCCTAAAGCAACAAGTATAATCATAACTCACGCATAGTTGCCAAGCATACCACTTCAATATATGAATTTGATCCCATAATAGTTTCCCTTTTTGTGTTAAGCGATAATCCCTAAAGTATTCACGTTGATCCAACGTTACTCCCATTACATAATTGAATGGGGTTTTCTCAGGATGATTAAAGTAGTACATAATATCTTTCACATAACCAGCATCGAGGGTTTTAGGAGGTTCCCCATCTCCATGAGTAGCAAGTACACCTAATTGTTTTTGGTATTTCGTGTTCCATATCCATAACTAAAGATAGAGAAAAACTAAGAACAGCAAATAAAAATTACTTAGTGATAAAGCAAACAAGCACACACGAGAATATTCACCCCACGCTATTGCTCCCCGGCAACGGCGCCAAAAAAAGGTCTTGATAACCCACAAGTATAGGGGATAGTTGTAGCCTCTTTTGATAAGTAAGAGTGTCGAACCCAATGAGGAGCTAAAGGTAGAACAAATACTCTCTCAAGTTCTATCGACCACCGATACAACTCTATGCACGCTTTGACGTTCGCTTTACCTAGAACAAGTATGAAACTAGAAGTACTTTGTAGGTGTGATATGATAGGTTTGCAAGATAATAAAGAACACGTAAATATAAACTAGGGGCTGTTAAGACAAAGATGCAACAAAATAAATATAGCGGGTGTGGAAAAGTGGTGGTAGGAGTTGTGGAATTGTCCCTAAGCAATTGACTATGTTACTAGACCGGTAATCACTATTGCAATTCTATTTGAGGGAGAGGCATAAGCTAACATAATTTCTCTACTTGGATCATATGCACTTATGATTGGAACTCTAGCAAGCATCCGCAACTACTAAAGATTCATTAAGGTAAAAACCCAACCATAGAATTAAAGCATCAAGTCCCCTTTATCCCATACGCAACAATCCCTCTTACTCGGGTTTGTGTTTTAGTCACTCACAACCCACTATAAGCGAATCATGAACGTATTGCAACACCCTACAGCGGGAATCCCTCACGCTTGCGTGACACGGAGGGCACAATAGGACAGCACCAATAATAAAATATGCAACTCAAACCAATCATAGCAATTCATCAGTCACCGATGGGACAATAGGAATCTACTCAGACATCATAGGATGGCAACACATCATTGGATAATAATATGAAGCATAAAGCACCATGTTCAAGTAGAGGGTACAGCAGGATGCGGGAGAGTGGACCGCTGAATATAGAAGGGGGAAGGTGATGGAGGTGTCAGTGAAGATGACAGTGGTGTTGGTGAAGATCGCGGTGATGATGATGGCCCCCGGCGGCGTTCCGGCGCCACCGGAAGCAAGGGGGAGAGAGCCCTCCTTCTTCTTCTTCTTCCTTGACCTTCTCCCTAGATGGGAGAAGGGTTTCCCCTCTGGTCATTGACTCCCATGGCTTGGGAGGGGCGAGAGCCCCTCCGAGATTGGATCTATCTCTCTGTTTCTGCGTTCTCTGCGTTGGCAGATTCTACCCCTTCACCGTTTAATTTATATCTGGAGATCCGTAACCCCGATTGGGGTGAATCTTTTGCTCAGATCTTACTTGTAAAATTAGCTTTCCTGTGCCAGAAGGAGAGCATCAACCGCCTTACGGGTGGACCATGAGGGTCAGGGGCGCGCCGGGGGGGGGGGGGGGGGGTAGGGCGCGCCCCCCTACCTCGTGCCCACCTCGGATACCGTTTCACCTTGATTTTACTTCCCAAAAATCATAAATATTCCAAAAAAATCTCCGTCCGTTTTTCCCGTTTGGATTCCGTTTGATATTGGGTTTCTACGAAACAAAAAACATGCAACAGACAGGAACTGGCACTGGGCACTGAATCAATATGTTAGTCCCAAAAATAATATAAAAAGTTGCCAAAATGTATATGAAAGTGAATAATATTGGCATGGAACAATCAAAAATTATAGATACGACGGAGACGTATCAACCAACATTGCATATGTAGGTATGGCTTGGATCACAGCCTTGAGTAGGATCTCTTTCCCCCAGCAGACAGTAACTTTTTCTCGCAACCACTAATTTTCTTAACAATACGTTCTATCAGAAATTTGAAGCAGTCTGTTTTATCGACACCCACATTTGCTGGCAAGCATAGATATTTGTCCTTCAGAGCTTTTGTCATTATATTCAGCGTTGTACACAATTGTTCTCTGATCTCTACCTTTGTATTAGGACTAAAGAAAATACTAGACTTTTCAATGCTTACCAGCTGTCCCGGCGCCGCAGAATATAAATCTAGTGCTAATTTCAGGGCCGTCGCGTTTTGCTGGTTGGCTTTCATCATGATCAATGAGTCATCCGAAAAGAGAAGATTTGTGACTGGCAGGGCGTCTCTACAGACTTTAACTCCTGATATGTTTCTGTTGTCCTAAGCATGCATAAGCAAGGCATTCAACCCTTCCATGCATAGCAGAAAGAGGTATGGTGATAGCGGGTCCCCCTGTCTCAACCCTCTTGTAGGCTTAAATCTCTCACTTTTCTCTGCATTGATCCTTACTTTGTATTCTACAGTTGAGACGCATTGCATGATCAAATTAACCCACTCTGTGCGAAAACCCAATTTTAACATAATCCCTTCTAGTATGAGTTAAGTAGCAAGTCATCCATTCCCTCACACAACGACACAAGCTGCTTCAGAAAGACCTGGGTGATCCAGCTATTGTGGGCGTAGCGTGAGGCCACAAGCAATGTTGCAATGCTGGACGACGGCAGCCCGACTTCAACGGGGCGGCGATGCTACAAGGTGTGCTACAACTAAAGCCCAGCCGCTTCAACGATGTTAAATATTCTTTGATGGCCACGGCGATGGCACGACGACGTGCTTCGACGGCCATGGTGATGTTGCGACGGTTCCCCGGCTGCTTTGATGATGTTGCGACGACACGCTTTTATGGCCGCAGAGTGCTTTGCAATGTTACGACAACAACATGTCCTCTTCAAGGATGTTGTGACGGCCTGCTTTCATGGCAACGACGGGTGCTTTGGTAGCCGTGGTGATGTTACGACGGCAACCCGACTGTTTCTATGATGTTGCACCGATGTGCTTCAATAGCTGCAATATTATAATGCTGCAATGAAACGCAACGATGGCATGCTTCGAAGGGTCACGGCGATGCTGCGACCGCGTGCTTCAACGACGGCGGCATGTGCTTTGGCGGCAACGATGGGTGCTTCAGTAGCCGTGGTGATGCTACGATGGCAACCCGGATGTTTCTATAATTTTGCACCAGTGTGCTTCAATAGCCGCAATTATGTTGCAACGAACCGCAACGACGACATGCTTCGAAAGGTCATGACAATGCTGCGATCGCGTGCTTCGACAACGATGGTGGGTGCTTCGATGGCGACGACCGGTGCTTCGGTAGCCATGGTGATGCTATGACGGCAACCTGGATGCTTCGATGATGTCGCAACTGCGTGCTTCAACAGCCACGACAATGCTGCAAGAACCGCGATGACATCATGATTCGAACGGTCACGACAATGTTGCGACCGTGTGCTTCGGCGATGACAGTGGGTGCTTCGGTAGCCGTGGTGATGCTACGACGGTAATCTGGATGCTTTGATGAAGTCGCAGCGGCGTGCTTCAACAACCGCGACAATGCCGCAATGAACCGTGACGACGACATGCTTCGAACGGTCACGGCGATGCTGCGACCACGTGCTTCAACGACTATGGCGTGTGCTTTGATGGTCGTGGTGATGCTACGACGACAACCTGGATGCTTCGATGATGTCGCAAAGACGTGCTTCAAAATCCGCAACAATGCTGCAACGAACGGTCACGGCGATGATGTGACTGTGTGCTTCGGCAACCGTGATGATGCTCCGATGAAGGGCTGGCTGCTTCAACGATGTTGCGATAATGTGCTTCCGTGCCGTGGCAGTGCTGTGACGATCATGACTGTTTCGACGATGCTATGACGACAGCCTGGCTGCTCCGATGGTGATGCAATGGTATCTATGCTTCGACGACGGCGGCGGCGTCAAGGACACTACCCTAAGTTTTGCTATATCCAAGCAACCACAGTACCATGAGCTTGCTAGTATCAAATCCAACAAACACCCAAAGCATTGCTATATCCAAGCAACCATGGCACCATGAGCTTGCTAGTATCAAATCCAACAAACACCCATAGTCAAGAATAGTGTTCTGGAATCTTTGTTTGCTACTTGCGACCTGCTTCCTCTTGAGATTACTTGCAGCATCACGTACATGCATAGCTACGTGGGTAAACATCACGTGAGAAAGTAGAAGTGGAATGGAATCGTCAAACAGTCACTGGGACCACTTAGCTTCAGATGTGTGTCTAGCCACTATCACGGCTACGCGGTCAAAATCAGATAAGTGGGCAGCTTCGCGCCATAGCGATCGAACGGCGCCAGACGCAGCTTATGAAACCAACAAATCATCCAACTGGTTTTAAACATTTCCCAACCTTTAGCGGTTGTTGGATGGTTGCCAATATTTTTTCTCAAAAAGAACAGGGAGGCTCTAATACGTCCATTTTGCATCATGCTTTTATATCGATATTTATTGCATTATGGGTTGTTATTACACATTATGTCACAATACTTATGGCTATTCTCTCTTATTTTACAAGGTTTATCATGAAGAGGGAGAATGCCGGCAGTTGGAATTCTGGCTGGAAAAGGAGAAAATATTGGAAACCTATTCTGCACAGCTCCAAAAGTCCTAAAACTCCACGAAAGTCATTTTTGGAATTAATAAGAATTATTGAGCGAAGAAAATATCAGAGGGGGCCCACACCCTGGCCAGGAGGGTGGGGGGCGCCCCCCCTACTAGGCGCGACCCTGTCTCCTGGGCCCCCTGGTGGCCCTCCGGTGCCTATCTTCTGCTATATGAAGGCTTTTACCCTGGAAAAAATGATAAGCAAGCTTACGGGACGAAACTCGGCCGCCACGAGGCGGAACCAATCTAGGGCTCCGGCAGAGCTGTTCTGCCGGGGAAACTTCCCTCCGGGAGGGGGAAATCATCACCATCGTCATCACCAACGATCCTCTCATCAGGAGGGGGTCAATATCCATCAACATCTTCACCAGCACCATCTCCTCTCAAAACCGTAGTTCATCTCTTGTATCCAATCTTGTATCAAAACCACAAATTGGTACCTGTGGGTTGCTAGTAGTGTTGATTACTGCTTGTAGTTGATGCTAATTTGTTTACTTAGTGGAAGATCATATGTCGTGGATTTGTCACGGCAGATGTCCTAGAGAAAGGACTTAGTCGTGGAGCCATCGCTACGAGTTTACTTGAAGGGGTTAAAGCGGACACAAAGACACGAGGGTTTATACTAGTTCGGCCCCTTCGATGAAGGTAAAAGCCTACGTCTAGTTGTGATGGAATTGATGTGGTCTCGATGGCTAGGGAGCAAACAAGCTTCGCCTAGGCTCGAGTTGTTGTTGTCTGTCCTGAACCGCCGCCGGGTCGTCCCCTTATATACACGGGTGACGCCTGTCGGTCCATAGAGTCCCTAGCCGGTTCATACTCGTATTCCGGTTGGTATCTCTCTATTCCTAACTTACAATACAAGTCATACACCAGGCCGGTTTACGGCTACATGTTCTAACCGACTACAGGCCTTGGGCCTTCATCTGTTCATACCACTAATGAAGTTAACCCGGCCCAAGTAGGTCGGTTTACGCCTAGTGGTAATATCCCCAACATTAGGCCCCAGATTGATTTGAACTAGTTCATGTCAATCCTTCACACCATCTTGCGCCTTGGATATCTTCTGTTAATTGGTAAACCTCCATATCGTCTTCATTTTTGGTTGCTGTAAACCGGCATGACGTCATCAGTGTTGGTTATTGTGAACCGGCATGACGTCATCATAAAATTTATAACGCCCTCTTAATGACAGCTCCTGGATCCGCGCGCTTGACCTAGCCCAGTCGCCCTATAAATAAGACCGAAGGGTCATTTCTTTTCTTTTCCCTTCGTCCCTTCTTCTTCTTCTTCCTCACGTCGCCGGCTTTGGAGCTCCGCCACCGTCGTCGACCTCTGCCTCGTCTCGGGCCGCTGCATCAACCTGAACGCACCAGAGTGTTGCGGCGCCTTTCCGCATCTTCTCCTTCCCGGTAAGTTCTCTTTCCTACTTACCCTAGATCTGTTCTTAGGGTTCCGCGTTCTTGCCATGTTCATCGCGCGTTCATAGCTGTTCTCTGACCTTGACTGCATCTACGAACTCTTGCTGTGCTTAGTAGCGATCCCTTTAGCATCCGCTTACTATTTCTCATCCAAGCTCATAGATCTCCCGCACATATCCACTCAATGGTTCACTTCTGTTTCTGCCTTAGTTTTCGAAATATTTCCTGTTTTTTGTGAGCTTGCTGTAGATCCACGGCTGTAACATGATTCTGTGAAACTTGTTTCTGCATAACTAGTTATCCATAGCTTCAATTGCTTCCGATGCTTAGGCCAGGCGGTTTAACTTCACCATAGAGAAAAAATTGCTAAACCGGTATATATGTCATTAGTCCCCTGGTTGAACCGCCAGAATCTATCTGATGCCGCATTGTAGAAGACCGGTTTATGGATACTGCCTCCGGTTTACCGTAGTTAGATCAACACCTTTTTACCCGGCATGTCCTTGAACCGGATCACCTATTTCTTGTAGATCTCGTCATGGCCAAACAAGTGTACGAGTGCAACTGGGTTCCCTCCCGTGTCACCGAATCACAGCTGGACGATCTAGTGCTGATCGGCGCTTTAGATGATAAAGATACGATTCACTGGAGGGTTCCTGGAGATGAATGTCCTCCCACGCCCTAGGAAGGAGAGGTTGTGGTCTTCGCAGATCACATGGCCAGGGGCTTCAAACCGCCCGGCTCTAAATTTTATCGGGATGTGTTAGCCAATTTTCAGCTCCGTCCACAGGATATTGGCCCCAACTCGGTCACCAATCTATGTCACTTTCAAGTACTTTCTGAGGCATACCTTCAAGAGGAGCCTTCAGTCGAGCTGTTTAGAGATCTCTTTCATCTGAACCGCCGTACTGAATTCACCGATGGCCCTAATACCGAACTGGGCGGTATGGCCATTCAGAAGAGGAAGGAAATCACCTATCCCCACGTCAAACTTCATACTCACCCCAAGGAGTGGAATGCCACTTGGTTTTACTGCAAGGATACATCTCCAGACAATGAAAATCCCTTGCCTGGCTTCCGTCCGGAATGGCTCAGCAACACTCACCCCTTTCCTCAAAGGCTAAGCGCCAAGGAGAGAATCAAATATGCTTCCCAACTGTCCAAGCTCCGGGCCTTCATGGCCAACGGTTTAACAGGAATAGAACTTGCACGCTGCTGGATATCATGGAGCATTCTGCCTCTGAGCCGGCGCTCCGGTTTGATGTGTGAATATACTGGCAGTGTCGATGACCCACTCCGACATATCAAAAAGATGAAGTCACCGGAGCATCTCTGTGCTCAAACCGGTCTGCTTCCTTACTGCACCACCAATGAACCGCCAGCTGTAAGATTTTAACTGTTCTATTATTGAACCTGTTAATGTTTTATCTGTCTGACCTTCAATTATTGCTGACCCAGAGTGATAATCCGTTTTGGAGCAAGAAGCTTTCACAAGACAAAGCGGAGAAAGCAGGGCGGCCAACCCGGCCCAAGACCAAGGTTGTCAAGAAACCAGCTCGCAAGAGAAAAACCACCGCTTCATCTGACCCAGCCCTTGATGATGATGTGGGTAATCCGGATCTCGAGGTAGAACTTGATTCACTTGGCTTGCTTTTTATGCGCCTTATTGATGATGATGCTTGTCAGGATGACGCTGAAGCCAGCAATGCGGGATTCGTTGAGGTAATTATTCTCTCTTCCGATTCAGAAATCTTGCCTTTGCCAAAATTCCGCCGGGCAAACTGGAAAGTTAAATTTTCTCATCCTCTTGCTTATTTGGATCCCAACTTTCTTATGAAGACCCAGCAACACGAAGCTCGCCGCACAACCCGGCACAGCGGCCAGGTAGTTACTTCTGCCGGTTTACCGAACAGTTCGGTTTGAAAATGCCGCTCCGAGGTCTCCGACCTTTTTATTGATTTAAATCCTAAAGCGGGTTTCTTCCGTCAACCTCTTAATCCATCCGACTCCGATTATCAGGTCACTTCTCATTCATCGTCTGCTGAATCGTCAGCCACTCAGCTACCACCTTTGAAAACCGTTGCTGGGTAAGTTAAACTGAACATATGCTTCCAGCGTACTACGCAATGACTTATACTTTTCCTTGACTTTTTGTTTTTCCTTCAGGGCTAAACCGAAACCAAGCAAGAAGGCCCGCCTGGATAAAGCGGCTGAAGAAAATGTGGCCCCGGAACATGACCAAGCGTCGGATCATGAAGTGTTTACTTGTGAAGATATCCCCAATGATCCTCTTCTGCAAGACGACGTTATCCCTGAAGAAGGGTTTATTAATACTCCAGCCTCTGCTGATCCGCCTGCCAACTCAGTCCAGATTGAGAAATCCCACACTCCTGCTGACAAACCGGCCGCGCCAACCCAAACCGGCGAGTCAAAAGATGATGATGTTGTAATTGCCGGCGTGGGCCGCTCGGAACCTGGGAATCCTGCCACCCTTACCAGGCATACCATCAAAGAGGATTTTTCCACTTTGAACAACGGAAAATGGGATGTTGAATTAGAGACATATGCCACTCTGAGTGCTCAAGACCTTCACTCTGGCTATTTAAACCGGCTTTATACTAGCCGTGACTGTGAAGCTGGCCTGGTCAAAATGATGAGGGATAAATTTGAGGTAAACTCCTTCTTTCCTTGCTGTCATTGCATTCATCCTTGTAGCCCCCAAGGGTCGGTTTGTGACCTTGGTCAAACCGGCACTTGATCCTGAATATTTTTGAAATCCGTCGGCATAACCCTCCAGGGCCGGTCTAACTTAGCATAAGTAAACCGGGGCTCCAAATAGAAAACTGTCTTTAGAACATAACTTGATCAAATAGCCATTAGCCCCCAAGTGCCAAGTTGAATACTTGTATTGAGCTTGGGACTTTGTAATCTAATAATGGACAAAAAATTGAAGGTGCATTAGCCCCCAAGTATCAGGCATATAACTTTATTATGTGGTTGATACTTCAATTTCTTGGATCGCCTGTGCAAAGTTTAAAATGCTATCTGTATGCAGGCTGAGGTGAAAATCAAGGAGGACCGGATTGCCGATTTGCAGGAGGCCCTGAAGATCCAGCAAGCTGAAACAGATAAATCAAAGCAAGAATTAACCAGCGCTTTGAGCACCACTGAACGGCTGAAAGAAAGCTTCAAGAAAGAGCGAGCTGACTGGGCCACTGAGAAGGCCGCTTCAACCAAACGAGCAGAAAATGCCGAAGCTGCCCTTAAACCGGTGGTGGATGAATTGACTGCCGTACAGCGGCAAATACATTCCATGACTGCTGCAATCTTCGGTAAGCTCCTTTTAACCTCTGTCATAATTTGAAACCTGCTGTAACGTAAATCCGGTTTGAGATCATTCCAATCTTTTTGTAGGCACACGTATTGGGCACTTAGGAAATGATGTGCGGACGAAACTGAAGGCTGCCTACACCTTGGTGGAACAGCTGTATACCGGAGCCCAACGGATCATCACCGCAGCTTCTCATAACAACCCGGCGCCCTCCTTAATCCAGGACACTCTTAGCCAGTTGTCAATGCTTCCAGCCCGGATTGAGGAGCTAAAAAAATCCGCTGCCCGAACCGGTGCCATCAATGCCTTAATCCGGGCAAAGTCATGGGTGCCCGATTTTGATCCTGTGGAAGCAGCCCAAGGCTATCCCAGCCTGAAAGAAGATGGCTCGGAATTCAACGAGGAGGATTTAAGGGCCATAAACCGTGCAGTGCGCCCTCTGGCTTGCCAGCTAGCTGAAGAGGCGGATTTGACGCATTATCAAGCGCAATATAATGAGCAAAACAAACGAGTGCCTGCCCCAACTGTTGAAGCGGAGAATCTGATCCCTCCAATCCATAAGCACACTTACGGCCCTGATATTGAACCGTCTTCCCTGATCCATGAAGAGGCTGTTTTCCAAGCTTTAATGGGAATCGACTGGACCACTGTTGATTTCCAGCCAATGGGTAGAGACGAGGAAGCTGAAGCGGCGGAGGATGAGGAGCAGGATTAAACCGGAAGCCGGTTTGGAAGCTATTTGTAACATCTTTCCACAAAAACAATAATCTTGCTTGGGCACCATGCTGTCTTGTAATAGATTAGTTAAAACTTCTGCCTGGAATATGCCTTCGTGCATAAGTACTGAAGCTTTTGCTTAAAAAACTTTAATTCATATTTCCTGCAACCAGAAAAATTTGAACTTTGGTGGCGGTTATACCGTCAGCCGGATTATGATCTTGATATGTGTATCAGAAATATAACAAATAGATGATACATAAATACCTGCCATGTTTTGGGCATAAAGCTGGCTTTAGCCAAGCCTGAAGTGGTGGTTTTATAAACCATTACCGTCAAAAAGGGAGAAGATAGCTCCCATATACCCCGTATTGAATCAATACGAGCCCCCTGGTTACTCCTTGATGTTAACAGGGAAAAGGTAAACCGGGCAGTCTCCTCCGGATTAAAGGGGGATCAAAAAACCATCGGTTGAACCAGAAAAATATGCTTGTTGACATAAGAGAAATCCAACAAAAACAAAGAACAAACAAACCATGAAAATACCATGGAAGCAAAGGCAATGATAAAAACCATTTGCAAAGATATGCTATACTGAGCTGTTCAGATGGTATTACCATGGTCGGACAGGATCAAGGCCCCCAATAGGAGTGACAATGATTCAAGTCAGCCAGGTCCCCAAATGACTCGTGGCATATATGCCAGATCAAGAGGCGTGACAATGGTTCGGGTTCGACCATGCCCCCAAGTGATTTTGTGGCCTTTAGGCCGACCAAGAGGCGTGACTGGTTCAGACTTGACCATGTCCCCAAATGATCTGGTGGCTGTCGCCTATCAAAGGGTGTTCGTTGGTTCGGACACGACCAAGGCCCCCAGTGATATATAAATAACATATGTAAGGGGTAAACCGGAGGCCGCTTTTAACAGAACCACTCCGTGTAACCTCGCATGATGAAACAGATAGAGACCCTGCTTTAGCTGAGGCTCCGGTTTAATATATCAAAGATAATATATACATCGTCATGATATGTACATAGATAGAGCCGATGGCCCAAGTATAGTAAGGCCGAAGATGAGCTATGTTCCACGGCCTGTTGGTCTCCTCCTCTGATGTACGTGAGTCTTGATGCTCTCGAATATCAATCAGATAATACGACCCGTTGTTCAGATTCTTGCTGACCACGAAAGGTCCTTCCCAAGGTGGGGATAACTTGTGCATATCCGTCTGGTCCTGGATTAGTCGAAGCACCAAATCTCCTTCTTGAAAAGTTCTGGTTCTAACCCGGCAACTGTGATAGCGACGAAGATCTTGTTGGTAAATCGCCGAACGGGTAGCCGCTAGATCACGCGCTTCGTCCAATAGGTCCAAAGCGTCTTGCCGTGCCGTCTCATTGCCCGCTTCAACATAAGCTGCCACACGAGGCGAATCGTGCCGGATATCACTAGGGAGAACTGCTTCTGCTCCATAGACCATAAAAAATGGCGTGTATCCTGTGGACCGGTTTGGCGTAGTATTGATACTCCAGAGCACAGATGGTAGCTCTTCAACCCAACATCCTGGTGTCCTTTGCAATGGGACCATAAGCCAGGGTTTGATGCCTCGCAGGATCTCTTGATTAGCTCGTTCTGCCTGTCCATTGGACTGGGGGTGCGCCACTGATGATACGTCAAGTCGGATGTGCTCACGTTCACAGAACTCCTTCATAGCCCCCTTGGATAAATTGGTACCATTATCAGTAATGATACTGTGCGGAAAGCCAAACCGGAAAATCATCTTTTTGATGAACTGCACCGCTGTTACTGCATCGCACTTGCTGACAGGCTCCGCTTCAACCCACTTGGTAAATTTATCAACTGCTACCAAAAGGTGAGTTTTCTTATCCTTGGATCTTTTAAAAGGTCCGACCATATCCAGCCCCCAAGTTGCAAACGGCCATGTTACTGGAATCATCCTCAATTCTTGAGCCGGCACATGCGCACGCCTTGAAAATTTCTGACATCCATCGCACCGTTTAACCAAGTCCTCCGCATCAGCATGTGCTGTCAACCAGTAAAAACCGTGACGAAACGCCTTTGCCACCAGAGATTTTGAACCGGCGTGGTGTCCACAATCCCCTTCATGGATTTCCCTTAAGATTTCACAGCCTTCCTCAGGAGAAACACAACATTGAAACGCCCCTGATACACTGCAACGATGCAATTCACCATTGAGAATCGTCATGGACTTGGATCGCCGGACTATCTGCCTTGCTAGAATTTCATCCTCTGGAAACTCCCCCCGGGTCATGTATGCAATATAAGGAATCGTCCAATCCGGAATAGCATGTAATGCTGCCACCAATTGAGCTTCTGGGTCAGGAATAGCCAAATCCACTTCACCTGGGAGCTGGACTGACGGATTGTGCAACACGTCCAAAAAGATATTGGGCGGGACCGGTTTGCGCTGAGAACCCAACCGGCTTAAAGCGTCCGCCGCTTCATTCTTCCGACGGTCCACATGATCCACTTGATAACCCTTGAAGCAACCTGCAATATTATCCACTTCCCGACGATATGCAGCCATGAGTGGGTCCTTAGAATCCCAAGTGCCAGACACCTGTTGCGCCACAAGGTCCGAGTCACCGAAACACTTAACCCGGCTTAAGTTCATCTCTTTAGCCATCCGGAGACCATGGAGCAAGGCTTCGTACAGCTGCATTGTTAGTACAAGGGAACATTAAACGGAGAACATAACAGAACTTATCACCTCGTGGGGAAGTTAATACGACTCCAGCCCCCGAGCCTTCCAGTTGCCTGGATCCATCAAAATGAATAGTCCAATACGTGAGATCCGGCTTTTCCTCTGGTGCTTGTAATTCCGTCCAGTCGTTGATGAAATCAACAAGTGCTTGAGACTTCACCGCCGTTCGAGGCACATACTTCAGTCCGTGTGGTCCAAGCTCTATAGCCCACTTGGCAATCCAGCCAGTGGCCTCCCGGTTTTGTATGATATCACCCAAAGGAGCTGAACTGACCACTGTAATGGGGTGCCCTTGAAAATACTGCTTCAATTTCCGGCTGGCCATGAAGACACCATAGACCAGCTTCTGCCAATGTGGATACCGTTGCTTGGATTCAATAAGCACCTCGCTGATATAATAAACCGGCCGCTGAACCGGATACTCCTTGCCTGCCTCCTTGCGTTCCACCACAATGGCCACACTAACTGCCCGAGCATTAGCTGCTACGTACAATAACAGTGGCTCCTTGTCAACCGGAGCCGCAAGGACCGGCGGATTGGCTAACTGCCGCTTTAAGTCCTCAAATGCTTCATCAGCAGCCGTACTCCAGACAAAATTGTCTGCCTTCCTCAGCATTTGATATAAAGGGATGGCCTTCTCTCCGAGGCGGCTGATAAACCGGCTCAGCGCAGTGATTCGGCCCGCCAAACGCTGAACATCGTTGATACATTTCGGTTTAGCTAGGGATGTAATAGCCGTAATTTTCTCCGGGTTAGCCTCAATTCCTCTGTTAGACACCAGGAAACCCAGTAACTTGCCTGCCGGAACACCAAAAACACACTTGGCCGGATTAAGCATCATCTTGTAAACTCGCAAGTTGTCAAAGGTCTCCTTCAAATCATCCACCAGTGTCTCCTTCTGTCTCGACTTCACTACAATATCATCCACATAGGCGTGCACATTGCGGCCGATCTGGTTATGCAGGCAATTCTGTACACACTATTGATAGGTGGATTGGGCACTCTTGAGCCCAAAGGGCATAGGTACATAGCAGAAGGCTCCAAAGGGAGTAATAAATGTTGTTTTCTCCTGGTCCTTAACTGCCATCTTGATCTGATGATATCCAGAGTATGCATCCAAAAAACTCAAACGCGCACAACCTACGGTGGCATCAATGATCTGGTCAATGCGGGGGAGGGCAAAAGGATCTGCCGGACAGGTTTTGTTAAGATCTGTGTAATCCACACACATACGCCAAGTGTCGTTTTTCTTAAGGACCAGCACCGGATTAGCAAGCCATTCTGGATGGAACACCTCAACAATAAAACCAGCTGCTAAAAGCCTGGCCACTTCCTCTCCAATGGCTTTGCGTCTTTCTTCATTAAACCGGCGGAGGAACTGTTTCACCGGTTTGTACTTAGGATCCACATTAAGAGTGTGCTCAGCGAGTTCCCTCGGTACACCTGGCATGTCAGACGGTTTCCATGCAAAAATGTCCCGATTCTCACGGATGAACTCGATGAGCGCGCTTTCCTATTTGGGATCCAGGTTGGCACTGATAGTGAACTGCTTGGATGAATCGCCGGGCACAAAATCAACAAGCTTGGTCTCAGCTGCCGATTTGAACTTCAGATCTGAATCATGCTTTGTGGTTGGTTTCTTCAAAGAGGTCATGTCCGCCGGATCAACATTGTCCTTATAATATTTCAACTCTTCCGTGGCACAGACCGACTCTGCATACGCTGCATCACCTTCCTCACATTCCAAAGCGACCCTACGGCTCCCATGAACCGTTATCGTCCCCTTGTAACCCGGCATCTTGAGCTGTAAGTAGATGTAACAAGGCCGCGCCATGAATTTGGCATAAGCGGGCCGCCCAAACAAGGCGTGATACGGGCTCCGGATCTTCACCACCTCAAAGGTTAATTTTTCCGTCCGAGAATCGTGCTCGTCCCCAAAAGCCACATCCAGGGCTATCTTACCAACAGGATATGCAGATTTGCCTGGCACAACACCATGGAACACCGTATTCGACGGTCTGAGATCCTTGTCTGTTAGTCCCATGCGCCGGAATGTCTCATAGTACAGTATGTTAATACTGCTTCCTCCATCCATGAGCACCTTGGTGAACTTATAACCCCCCACCTGAGGGTCTACCACTAATGCTAGCTGGCCCGGATTATCAACCCGGGGCGGGTGATCTTCTCTGCTCCACACGATGGGCTGTTCTGACCAGCGTAAGTAGCGTGGTAAGGCCGGTTCAACAGAATTCACCGCTCGCTTGTGGAGTTTTCGTTCGCGCTTATCCAAGCTAGTTGTGAAGACATGGTATTGCCCATTGCTCAACTGCTTTGGCTGGCTCTGATAACCTGACTGCTGCTGCTGCTGCTGCTGGCCGTTCTGATTATTCTGGCTATTGTGACCGCCCTGACTGAAACCTGAACCGGAAGCTCCATCGTGACCCGGACCATGTAAACCGGATCCTGAACCGCCACCTGACCCATGGTCATACTGGAAGGCATTAGAGTTTTTAAACTCCTGGATGATATAACAATCCTTCCAAAGGTGGTTGGCCGGTGACTCCTTCGTCCCGTGCTTTGGGCAAGGCTGATTCAACGAGTAATTCAAATGGCTTGCGTTAGGATTGGGACCCCCATTACGATTTGCCGCTTTACCTCTGCGCCGCTGCCCCCTGTCCTGTGCATTAGTGTTGGCCACAAAATCCATGCTACCATCCGCCTTGCGTTTGCCTCCGTTTCCATGACCCGCCGGTTTGTACTGCTGCTGTTTAGAGTTGCTATTCTTCCTTCCCTTCCCTGCTTCATCTTCATCAGGTTCGGGATCCTTGGTACTGTCTGAATCAGCATACTTCACCAAAGCAGCCATGAGGGTTCCCATGTCATTACAGAACCGCTTCATGCGTCCCAATTTCAATTTTAAAGGCTCAAACCGGCAGTTGCCTTCCAGAGTTAAGATCGCACAGCATTGATCCTGTCAGACGAGTGCAAGATTTCTGAGACGCGGCGCACCCAACACGTCGTTGATTCTCCTTCCTCCTGAACACAAGCCGCCAGGTCTACTATGGACTTGGGCTGCTTACATGTATCCTTAAAATTCTGTATAAACCGGGCCCGCAACTGGGCCCATGAGCTGATAGAATTGGGTGGTAGGCTCTTCAACCAAGTACGAGCCGTGCCCTCAAGCATCATGGTGAAGTATTTCGCACACGCGGCCTCATCCACGTCCAGCATCTCCATGGCCATCTCATAACTCTCTACCCACGCTTCAGGGGATAAATCAGCGGTGTAATTCGGCACCTTGCGCGGACCCTTGAAATCTTTGGGCAGGCGCACATTGCGTAAAGCGGGGATTAAACAAGGCACTCCCAAAGCGGATGTAACTCCTGGTCCGGCGAAGGTGGTAGAGCGAACTGGTGTAAGCTGACCTGCATTGTCCTGTGCTGCTAACTCGGCCTCCCTTCGTGCCCGGGCCCGGTCCACCACCTCCTGAGCATCGCCGATTCCACCTGCCGGGTTATTGCCACGGGCCGCTTCACGGCCTCGCGCATTGCTTGATATGGCCGGTTCATTCATGCGCCTGCTATAGCTCCGGCTTGGACGGGGCGTAGAGTGAATCCGATCACGGCTGTATGAGTATGCCTCCTGCTGAATCAGCGCAGTCCGGAGAAGCTCCTTAACCCGGCGCGTCTCTATCGCTTGCGGGGAGTCCCCTTCGACCGGGATGGCCTCCAACCGTGCAGCGGCCGCAACAAGGTTGTCCATGGGATTCGAATAATGGCCCGGGGGTGTCTGGACCGGCAGAGGGGCCACGATGTTCTGTTGAGGGGGTTTCGTCAGGCGGGGCTGGACCGTCATTCCTGGCCCCGGTGCTTCAATCCGGTTTGCCTCTAGGTATTGCGGTGGATTACCGGGCCCTGCTCCCGGAGTGTGAAAGAGATTTCGGGGGTCGAACCCTAATGGCAGGCGCGATCTGTGCTTCCGCTTCAAAACCTCCTGCGATGCGTTCTGGTCGAGCATGAGCTTGTAGGCCTGGGCGTCTAAAGCGGCCCGCTCTGCAGCCATCCTGTCCTTCTCTGCCGCCAGATCCGCTTTGGCCTGCACGATCTGTTCTTTTACCTTTGCAATCTCTGCATCATGAGCCTCCTGATCCGCCGGATTGGCTTCCGCCACAAGCGCGTTCAGTGCGTCAAACAGGTCGGATAGGACTTGAACCGGCGGGCGCATAAGGCCTCCTACACCTGCTGCCGCTGCCGCTGCTGATCCGGAGAGCATTGCTGCGGCGGTCGAAGAATGATTCACTGCCTGGGTGCCGGCCATGAATATTCCAACCCGGTTGACCTGACCTGGGGGGTCCGGAATACTGTCGCCATCGGAACAGCCCCTAACCTGGTCGTCTTGTAACTGGTATAGCGATTCGGTGTCTCCGGTCGAGGACTCGTCGCCGGAATAAACGACGGTCTCACTACCGTGTTCTGATTTGTCCTCACGCTCTCCTCCGTGGATGACTCCAACGAAGGCACGCTTCATGGCCGGTTTAACCTGGGTAGGTCTCGCACGCTGAGCCGTCTCGATGAGGTCGGTGCAGATGTCCGGCTCAGGCCCAGGCTCCCCGATCTTGCCAATGAAAACGTGTATGCCGCCGAAGGGGACCCGGTACCCGTACTCGATTGAATCGGCCTCGGGACCCCATCCCGCGTTGTCGATGTAGATCCTGCCGCGACGACTCTTCGTCATCCGGCCCACAGCATAGCCTTCGAGTCCCTTGAGCTTGCCCTCCAAGATCGTCAAACCATCGTGCGATAGCCCCACGGTGGGTGCCAACTGTCGTGGATTTGTCACGGTAGATGTCCTAGAGAAAGGACTTAGTCGTGGAGCCATTGCTACGAGTTTACTTGAAGGGGTTAAAGCGGACACAAAGACACGAGGGTTTATACTAGTTCGGCCCCTTCGATGAAGGTAAAAGCCTACGTCTAGTTGTGATGGAATTGATGTGGTCTCGATGGCTAGGGAGCAAACAAGCTTCGCCTAGGCTCGAGTTGTTGTTGTCTGTCCTGAACCGCCGCCGGGTCGTCCCCTTATATACACGGGTGACGCCTGTCGGTCCATAGAGTCCCTAGCCGGTTCATACTCGTATTCCGGTTGGTATCTCTCTATTCCTAACTTACAATACAAGTCATACACCAGGCCGGTTTACGGCTACATGTTCTAACCGACTACAGGCCTTGGGCCTTCATCTGTTCATACCACTAATGAAGTTAACCCGGCCCAAGTAGGCCGGTTTACGCCTAGTGGTAATATCCCCAACATCATATGTTCTGATCCTTAATGCATATTAATACTCCTCTGATCATGAACATGAATATGCTTTGTGAGTAGTTATGTTTGTTCCTGAGGACATGAGTGAAGTCTTGCTATTACTAGTCATGTGAATTTGCTATTCGTTCGATATTTTGATGAGATGTATGTTGTCTCTCCTCTAGTGGTGTTATGTGAACGTCGACTACATGACACTTCACCATTATTTGGGCCTAGAGGAAGGCATTGGGAAGTAATAAGTAGATGATGGGTTGCTAGAGTGACAAAAGCTTAAACCCTAGTTTATGCGTTGCTTCGTAAGGGGCTGATTTGGATCCACTAGTTTCATGCTATGGTTAGGTTTACCTTAATACTTCTTTTGTAGTTGCGGATGCTTGCAATAGGAGTTAATCATAAGTGGGATGCTTGTCCAAAAAAGGGCAGTACCCAAGCACCGGTCCACCCACATATCAAATTATCAAAGTAACGAACGTGAATCATATGAGCGTGATGAAAACTAGCTTGACGATAATTCCCATGTGTCCTCGGGAGCACTTTTCTCATTATAAAAATTGTCCAGGCTTGTCCTTTGCTACAAAAAGGATTGGGCCACCTTGCTGCACTTTATTTACTTTCATTTCTTGTTACCCATTACAAATTATCTTATCACAAAACTATCTGTTACCTACAATTTCAGTGCTTACAGAGAATACCTTACTGAAAACCGCTTTTCATTTCCTTTTGCTCCTCGTTGGGTTCGACACTCTTACTTATCTAAAGGACTACGATAGATCCCCTATACTTGTGGGTCATCAAGACTCTTTTCTGGCGCCGTTGCCGGGGAGTGAAGCGCCTTTGGTGAGTGGAACTTGGTAAGGAAACATTTATATAGTGTGCTGAAATTTTCCGCCACTTGTTACTATGGAAACTAATCCTTTGAGGGGCTTGTTCGGGGTATCTTCACCCCGACCAGTAGAGCAAAGAGTTGCTCCTCAACCTACTGAACCTATTGAAAATGTTTACTTTGAGATTCCTTCGGGTATGATAGAGAAACTGCTAGCTAATCCCTTTGCAGGAGATGGAACATTGCATCCCGATTTACACCTTATCTTTGTGGATGAAGTTTGTGGATTATTTAAGCTTGCGGGTATTCCCGATGGTGTTGTCAAGTGGAAGGTCTTCCCTTTATCTTTGAAGGGAGACACATTGACATGGTATAGGCTATGTGATGATACGGGATCTTGGAACTATAAACGATTGAAGTTGGAATTTCAGCAGAAGTTCTATCCTATGCATCTTGTTCATCGTGATCGTAATTATATATATAATTTTTGGCCTCGCAAAGGAGAAAGTATCGCTCAAGCTTGGGGGAGGCTTAATTCAATGTTATATTCATGCCCCAATCATGAGCTCTCAAGAGAAATGATTATTCAAAAAATTTATGCTCGCCTTTCTCTCAATGATCGCACCATGCTCGATACTTCCTGCGTTGGTTCTTATGTGCTGAAGACTACTGAATTCAAGTGGGATTTATTGGAAAGAATTAAACGCAACTCTGAAGATTGGGGTTCCGACGATGGTACGGAGTTAGGTATGACACCTAAGTTTGATTGTGTTAAATCTTTTATGGATACCGATGCTTTTCGTGGATTTAGCGCTAAATATGGACTTGACTCTGAGATAATATCTTCTTTCTGTGAATCTTTTTGTAACATCCCAAATTTTCAATTTGGAATGTTATACATTAGATCATCATTGCATATCATATTTTGTTGCATTTGGCTTGATCCTAGAAATTCTACGCAACTCAAGGACCCATGGAGAGAGTTGGGGATTTCGTTACTTTCATATTTGAGTTTTTCTCAAATTTTGAAAAGAGGATCTTTTGATTTTAATTATTTTATCTTCGTATATTTCTTTTATAAAAATAAGAGAGAGGGAATAAAATTACTTCCCCAAAATAAAGAAATATTGGAGATTTACTAATAAAATCAAATAAGATTTTATTTCAGAGTTTTATCGCTATTTTATTTGAATTAGGAAAAATATGCGTTTTTCAAAATTGCATTTTAGTCCCAAATAAATGTTCACCTTGTCCAACTTATTTTTAGAGGACGGGGAAAATTTATTTTGGGATTTTTGGAGTCTGTTTAGTATTTCTTTTCTTTCTTTTTCTGCACATCGGAATTATTTAAAAAAAAAGAAACCGACTTCGGGCCGTACCCGGCCAGGACACCTCGGGCCGGCCCTTATAAGCTGCGACCCCGATGCCCCGCCAGCCCAGCCACCCCGCACCCCTGAACCCTAACCCAAAGCCGCCGCCGCCGGTTGCCGCCACCCCGCGCCGCCGTCGCCCCGCCGCCCGCCGCCGCCGCCGCCGTCGAGCCCGCCGCTCGACGCCGCCCACGCCGTCGTGTGCCGCCACCACCTCGCCGGACCCCGCCACCACCGCGGTTTTCCTCGGAAAACCGTACGATTTTTTTAGAAAACCCCGGTTTATTTTTTTTAGATCGGTTCGTCGGTTTTTCTCGGTTTATTTTATTTAGCGAACGTTTGTCCGTACGTTCGTTTTAACGAACGGTTTTCACCGTTTAGCTGCAGACAGCAAACGTTCGTTCGTTAGCCTGTTCGTCAGTTTTTTCTTTTTCTCGGGTTTTTCGTGATTATTTTCGATCGCGATTTCTGATCCGATTTTCGTTTTAGTTTATCTTTTTGCTCGTTTATCGGAATCTGGCGATTCAAGCGCCTAAAGTTTCATATCGAAACCCTCTTTCTGTTTAACCAACTTAAATAAGTTTTTGCTACTGTAAAATTTGACTTAGGTCCAGATTAGTAGATGGAGCTTGTTTCTTTCGCCGTTTGAGTTTCGTTGCTTCGTTTGATTTGTTTCTTTTTGCAAACCTGAGTTCTTAAGTTGAACTTTCTGGTTAGATCTCTTATTTGAGTTTTACCCGTGCATTAGATGAGTGCTTATTGTATGCTTGTTTGTTTGTGATAGAGTACCCGGAGTGCGCAGCGTGCTACTTCGAGTCTCTAGGTTTCACGGATCATCAACAAGGCAAGTAACACTTTGATCATACCTCTTTACTACCCAGTTTTATTGCATTAGATCAATCCTCAAACAATTGCATGGTTAGGATCTAACTAATATGTGGGTTTTGGGAAGTAGATGAGGTAGAACCTATTGTCCTTATATTATCAAATCTTTGGGAGTTACTTCTACGTTTGCTTATATTGCTATGCTATGCTTGTAGACGTGGATTGGGTGAGTGTATCCATGACAGATGTGAGTATTGTTAATTAATAGTTAACTTAAGGTGACAACTTTAATTTACATCTTGGTGGATTGAGGCACCTGAGGAACCCAGTGTTGCCTGTATTTTTTGGAAATCCCGGGGTACCGTGTGATTCTCCTATGGACTGCCACCCAGGCTCAAAGGGATCATGAGATTATTCATGCTAGAAACTTCCGTGTGCAGCCGCAAGCTACTATGAGCTCTAGCATAGTTGAGTATGTTGCGTGACCTCTTTTAGTGGTAGACTAGTAGATGTAGGGGATGTAGGTTGGTACTGTCTACCCAGAGTAAAGAGTTAATGCTTCTGAAAGACTGTGTCTCGGTCATCCGTTTCTCAAACACCATGTAGTGCGAGAAATCCAACGGAGGAGATCGAGTCTTGCCGGGAAAAGTGCGCAAACCTCTGTAGAGTGTATAAACTAATCATGGTTAGCCGTGTCCCCGGTTATGGATGTTTTGAGTATCTAGTACCTGGATTATCATGTGAATCTCATCATGTTACTTAATTTATTTTGATTGGGTAAATGTTGAAGCTTAATTGGGATTGAGTTGGAGGAACCTTCTCAATGTTTAACAACCACCATAATAGTTAAATGAAATTTATTCCTTTGTTGTAGGAAAAAAATTGGCTTTATACAAAAATGTAACCATAGAGCTTTCCACCAACCATATATGCATGTAGTGATAGCATTATTCTGTTCATTACTCTCTATGTGTTACATTGCCAGCATATTCCATGTGCTGACCCATTTTCAGGCTGCAACGTTCATGTTGCAGACTTTTCAGACGAGTAAGATGCCTTAGGTCGTGATCTTTCACTCAGTGATGCCGTTGGAGTTGATGGACTCGCTTCAGGGATGACACTGATGCACAGAGATCAGACTGTTTGAGGTCTGGTCGCTATACTTTTCACTACTAGGGAAAAGGCTACTAGCAGCGCGGGTAAAATGGCTACTAGTAGCGCGGGTACTCGCGCTACTAGTATCGCACTACAGCTAAAAGTTAGTAGTAGCGTGGGTCGAACCCGCGCTACTACTAACTTTGTTAGTAGCAGCGAGGGTTCAATCCGCGCTACTGCTATTATGAATCGCGCTACTACTAATGAAATAGTAGTAGCGTGTCTATAGTCCCAATGCTACTAGTATCATAAATACTAGTAGCGTGCCATTTTATCCCCACGCCACTACTAACTTAATAGGAATTAAAAAAAATCAACCAAATTCATTCTATCACATTTGTCGTATCTTCTCCAATTCCTCATTATAGCAGCAACTCATGTATAATTTCATTCTATCGCACAGTTACATAAGCAACTACTCCCTCCGTTCTGAAATAATTGTCGCTAGGAGAAATCTCCGACCAGGTGAAAACGAATGAAAGTACATAACTACCCCTAACTCGAAATCAGATCGTCGTCTTCCTCGTTGTCTTCCTCCAGGGCAACGCATCCAGGCCAACAGCAGGACCCTCCTCCTCTAGCTGCTCGTCCAGACCAGCAGCAAGCCCATCCTCCTCCTCCTCCGCCCTCCACCAGCCGGAGCCTCCGCCAGGCTCCTCCCTGTTGTCCAGTTGCTCATCCCCATCGCCAGCAGCAGGCCCAACCTCCTCCGCTCCAGTCTTATTGCTGCGGCCCTAGCGTCCTTGCCCCGCTGCGCAGACAGATCGTCGCTGCGCCCCCGCCTAGTCATCGCAGCACACGCCACTCCAGGCAGGTACTCCTCACCTCAAATTACAGAAATTAACAACACAAGATTGATTCAGTTAAACAGTACAACAGAATTTGATGAATCACTAGAATTTCAAATTCAGGACTCAACTGAAATAAAAGAGACAAATAAATGAGGCAAGTGTAGCCTGCAGCCCACATTTTCCATCAGCCATCCAAATATGGCTAATTAAACATGGCTTGCTTTGGTTGTGTGTTAATCTTACATTTATTCTTTAAACATGGCTGGCTTTGGTTAGTTAGCAATGGCACTTTCAATTTACAGTCATAGCCAAGAAAAGAAAATGTAGGGTAAAGCAAAGAAAAGAGCAGCTGGCAAGGTGCACTATCTGCTTCTTACTATAGACATGAATACAAGGAGTACATCACTCTCTGAACGTCTTCTTACAAAGTTGGAGCACATCACTTCATTTATCGATCTGTATGTCATGGAAGAGGAACAGAAGAATGTGCATGTACTTACAGTAGTATTTTGTCTTTGTACTCCAAATCTGGAAGCAGGCATCTTTACTTACCAAAACACACACTTAAAATTGGAGTCTACAACAGTCTTTTGTCTATAGGAGTGAATATGCACTGGTGTACTCAAATTTTGGAAGCACTAGCAATAGTACTGCATTTGTTTGCTTCAGTAGATGTATACACAAATCTGGAAGCAGGCAAAGGTTTTCTTTACCTACCAAAATCTGCTTCTGCTTTCTGGTAAATGGCTTGCATCATCCTTGGATGAAGTGCATTGAAGTACTCCTATTAAAAGATGAACAGAAAAATGTTACTCCTACACTGTACTGAAAAAGTTGCACAAATCTCTACTGCCAAGCCTTGCATTCACAGAAATGAAGTACTCCGTACTCCATACTGTACATCCTTCCATAAGCAAAGAAGATGCCAACAAAGAAGATGCACATAAATCTCTACTCCATGCTTTCATGAATTTAGTGAGTCAAGTCTGTAGAAGCTACAGAAGCTACAGGAGATCACTACAAATCTCTACTCCATGCTTTAGCACATTTAGTTATACACAGGAGATCACAGAAGAAGATGTGGAGATCCCATAAATCTGCGAGACCAGCCAAATTTCATTACTTCATGGCCATTTAGACAATTTTGATAGTGATAAACCTTATTTTATTTTAGTCAAAGCATCACAGTGACAGTGCTTATTTTATTTCAGTTTTTACAGTGGATACAATTTTGGCAGTAAAATCTGCAGTACTCCAATTTTACAAACTGAAAACTATGATAGGTCAAGCAGATATCAGTTTCCACATGGAAAATACATTTCTCAACTTTACAAACTGAAAATTACTGTATGATAGTGCAAGCTGATCTCAGTTTCAAAATGGAAAATACTCTTCTCAGTTTTACAAACTGAAAATTATGACAGTACAAGCAGTTTCAAAATCTTCAAGAAGTCACCTGGAAATGCAAAGTCTCCAGGGGAAAGCACTCGAATAAGCTCATCACCTTGAGAACTTCACAATAATAGCCATGATCTTCAAGCTATGTTTACAAGCAGATCTCAGTTGTTCAGTTTCACAAGAAGATCTCAATTTTCTAGTTTTGACAGTCAAGCATCCTCACCTTTGCTCTGTCGTCGCGGGAGGCGACAGTGGTGGCTGCCCTATCCCCATGAGCTCGACGTGACGACCTATCCTCTCTCCGGGCTCCGGCGACCTGCACCAGAACACCAACGCTGACGGTGCCTCCCCAACCTTGTACAGGTATATACGACGGTCCATTTTCAGCAATCATACTGTACATACAAATTTGTTGCATTTGTTCAGACATCACGGACAGCAACTTATAAATTGCCCATTTTTTGTTGGCTTTACTACTATTGCCCCTAACTTTGACCAGGACCATGATCCTAGATTAAATTGTGCAAACTTCTGGGAAGAAAATTACTCCCGCTTTCAAGTCCACGGCCTCCTCCAGCTGAAACCTACTGCTGCTAAATTTTCCCAGCTCGCAATCCATTCCAGCAACAAATTTATGATGCACCTCCGCGCAGACGCAATCCTTGCAGCAACAACACAAGAAATCTATCTAGGCACACACCTGCATCCAATCTCCACTGTATGTTTGGAGCTGCGAACAGAGCTAGTGGGCTACGCGTATTACCATAGAACAACATGCCAAGTAACTAACTAACTAGAATGCCAAGGTCGACCAGTTCTGAATTCTGAACCAAAAAGTGGGAGGGGGGGCACTGACATGGATTCGTCGGCGGCTGCCTTGACGAGCTGGAACCGGGTGACGAGCGGGAGCGCCTCCGTCTGCATCGCTGCAACCAACCAGACCCCCACACAGTGAGCAAGCAAGCATAGCACCAGCCACGAGGAGCGGCGGGGAGGGAATCTTGCACAGGGGAAAAGGGCACGCACCTATGACGACGAGGACCTTGGAGATGGCGCCGGCCCGGGCGGCCTCGGCGGCGGCAGAGGCCGGCTCTTCAAAGGACGGCGGCGCCATGGCCGGAGAAGCGAGGGTGCGGTGGCGCGGGATCTGGTCGGCGGCGGCGGCGGCGGGCGAGGAGGGGCCAAAGCCGCGGTTGGCTTCCTTATACACTTACTACTTACTTATAAATTTAGCAGCAGTAGGTTTCGGTTGGGCGGATTTGTTGGATACGCGAGATGGGAAGCGGCAGGCGCGCGGGCGCCGGTGTGGCGCACACGGCGGGGGGCATGGGGGCACACAAACGGAGGAGAGGAGGTGGAAGGGAGGCCGGCGGCGAGTAGGTTGGGAGAGGAGAGGAGGTTGCGATCTGGATCGGGCTGCGTGTTCTTTTTTTGAGACAAACGGGGGGTAGGTGGTGTGGGACGGTTGGTGGGGTGGGAGTGCGGATCGGGCCGGGGTGGACAGGCTTAGTAGTAGCGTGGGGGTCTTACCTGCGCTACTACTATTTACTTAGTAGTAGCGCCGTTTTTATACCCCTTGCTACTACTATCAACTTAGTAGTAGCGCGGTTTTTATACCCCTCGCTACTACTAATTAGCAGTAGCGCCCATTTTTAAACCGCACTACTGGTAAACTTCTTTGTATAAGGTTTTTCCTAGTAGTGTTTGCTACTCACGTTGATCTCCCTAAGGAGAAGTGGTTTAAATATAATCCTCCCATTGAAGTAAAAGTAGTTGCACCTGTTACGGTTGAAGAAAAGACTATCACTTATAATGATCCTATTGTTCCTACTACTTATGTTGAGAAACCACCTTTTCCTGTTAGAATAAAGGATCATGCTAAAGTTTCAACTGTGGTTCGTAAGAGTAATACTAGAACATATACACCTCCTGAGCAAATCAAAGTTGAACCTAGTATTGCTATGGTTAAAGATCTCTTGGATGATAATATAGATGGGCATGTTATCTACTTCTGTGGTGAAACTGCTAATATTGTTAGACTAGATGCTAAGATACATAGACCGGTTGTAGGCATGCCTGTTATTTCTGTTAAAATAGGAGATCATTTTATCATGGCTTATGTGATATGGGTGCTAGTGCTAGTGCAATACCTTTTTCCTTATATAAATAAATTATGCATGATATTGCACCCGCTGAGTTAGAAGATATCGATGTTACAATTAAGCTTGCCAATAGAGATACTACTAAGCCTTTTGGGATTGTTAGAGATGTAGAAGTCTTGTGTGGGAAAGTTAAATATCCTATTGATTTTCTTTTTCTTGGTTCCCCACAAGATAGTTTTTGTCCCATTATATTTGGTAGACCCTTCTTGAATATTGTTAATGCTAGGATTGATTGCAAAAAGGATGTTGTTACAATTGGCTTGGGGGATATGAAACATGAGTTTAATTTTGCTAAGTTTCATAGACAACCCCGTGATAAAGAATTACCTAGTAAGGATGAAATTAGTGGTCTTGCTTCTATTGTCGTGCCTCCTACTGATCCGTTAGAACAATATTTGCTAGACCATGAAAATGATATGTTTATGAATGAAAGAAGGGAAATAGATGAAGTATTCCTGCAACGGGGTTCTATTCTAAAACACAACTTACCTGTTGAAATCCTAGGGGATCCCCCTCCACCCAAGGGTGATCCCGTGTTTGAGCTCAAACCATTACCTTATAATCTTAAATATGCTTATCTTGATAAAAAGGAGATATATCCTGTTATTATTAGTGCTAACCTTTCAAAGCAGGAAGAAGAAAGATTATTGAAAACTCTGAAGAAGCGCCATGCTACTATTGGATATACTCTGGATGATCTTAAGGGCATTAGTCCCACTCTATGCCAACACAAAATAAAATTGGAGAAAGATGCCAAACCAGTTAGAGATCCTCAACGACGGTTAAATCCTAAGATGAAAGAAGTGGTAAGAAAAGAGATACTAAAGCTCCTTAAGGCAGGTATAATCTACCCCGTTGCTGATAGTGATTGGGTAAGTCCTGTCCATTGCGTCCCTAAGAAGGGAGGTATTACTGTTGTTCCTAATGATAAAGATGAATCGATCCCACAAAGAATTATTACAGGTTATAGGATGGTAACTGATTTCCGTAAATTAAATAAAGCTACTAAGAAAGATCATTACCCTTTACCTTTTATTGATCAAATGCTAGAAAGACTATCCAATCACACACATTTCTGCTTCCTAGATGGTTATTCTGGTTTCTCTCAAATACCTGTGTCAGCGGAGGATCAATCAAAAACTACTTTTACCTGCCCTTTCGGTACTTCTGCTTATAGACGTATGGCTTTTGGTTTATGTAATGCACCTGCTACCTTTCAAAGATGCATGATGGCTATATTCTCTGACTTTTATGAAAAGATTTGTGAGGTATTCATGGATGACTTCTCCGTTTATGGATCCACTTTTGATGATTGCTTGAGCAACCTTGATCGAGTTTTGCAGAGATGTGAAGACACTAGTCTCGTCTTGAAGTGGGAAAAGTGCCACTTTATGGTTAATGAAGGCATTGTCTTGGGGCATAAAATTTCTGAAAGAGGTATTGAAGTTGATAAAGCTAAAGTTGATGCTATTGAAAAGATGCCATGTCCCAAGGACATTAAAGGTATAAGAAGTTTCCTTGGTCATGCTGGTTTTTATAGGAGGTTCATTAAGGACTTTTCAAAAATCTCTAGGTCTCTGACTAATTTATTGCAAAAAGATATTCCTTTTGTCTTTGATGATGATTATGTAGAAACATTTGAAATACTTAAGAAAGTTTTGATCACTGCACCTATTGTTCAGCCACCTGATTGGAATTTGCCCTTTGAAATTATGTGTGATGCTAGTGATTATGCTGTAGGTGTTGTTCTAGGGCAAAGAGTTGATAGAAATTAAATGTTATCCAGTATGCTAGTAAAACTCTTGATACTGCCCAGAGAAATTATGATACTACTAAAAAAGAATTCTTAGCAGTTGTATTTGCTTGTGATAAGTTCAGACCTTATATTGTTGATTCTAAAGTTACTATTCACACTGATCATGCTGCTATTAAATATCTTATGGAAAATAAATACGCTAAGCCTAGACTTATTAGATGGGTTCTCTTGCTCCAAGAATTTGATTTGCATATTATTGATAGAAAGGGAGCTGAGAAACCCGTTGCAGACAACTTGTCTAGGTTAGAGAATGTTCTTGATGACCCACTACCTATCGATGATAGCTTTCCTGATGAACAATTAGCGGTCATTAATGCTTCTCGTACTGCTCCATGGTATGCTGATTATGCTAATTACGTTGTTGCTAAATTTATACCACCTAGTTTCACATACCAGCAAAACAAAAAGTTCTTTTATGATTTAAGACATTACTTCTGGGATGACCCACACCTTTATAAAGAAGGAGTAGATGGTGTTATTAGACGTTGTGTACCTGAGCATGAACAGGAATAGATCCTACGCAAGTGTCACTCCGAACCATATGGAGGACACCACGCTGGAGATAGAACTGCACATAAGGTATTGCAATCCGGTTTTTATTGGCCTACTCTCTTCAAAGATGCTCGTAAGTTTGTTTTGTCTTGTGATGAATGTCAAAGAATATGTAATATTAGTAGAAGTCAAGAAATGCCTATGAATTATTCTCTTGTTATTGAACCATTTGATGTTTGGGGCTTTGATTATATGGGACCTTTTCCTGCCTCTAATGGATATACACATATTTTAGTTGCTATTGATTACGTTACTAAGTGGGTAGAAGCTATTCCAACTAGTAGTGCTGATCATAACACCTCTATTAAGATGCTTAAAGAAGTTATTTTTCTGAGGTTTGGAGTCCCTAGATATTTCATGACTGATGGTGGTTCACATTTTATTCATGGTGCTTTTCGTAAAATGCTTGCTAAGTATGATGTTAATCATAGAATTGCATCTCCTTATCACCCACAGTGTAGTGGTCAAGTAGAGTTGAGTAATAGAGAGATCAAATTAATTTTGCAAAAGACTGTTAATAGATCTAGAAAGAATTGGTCCAAGAAACTTGATGATGCATTATGGGCCTATAGAACTGCATATATAAATCCTATGGGTATGTCTCCGTATAAGATGGTATATGGAAAAGCATGTCACTTACCTCTAGAACTTGAACATAAAGCATATTGGGATATTAAAGAGCTCAACTATGATTTCAAACTTGCCGGTGAGAAAGAGGTTATTTGATATTAGCTCACTTGATGAATGGAGAACCCAAGCTATGAGAATGCCAAGCTGTTCAAAGAAAAAGTTAAAAGATGGCATGACAAAAGGATACAAAAGCGTGAGTTTAACGTAGGTGATTATGTGTTGCTATTCAACTCTCGTTTAAGATTTTTTGCAGGAAAACTTCTCTCTAAGTGGGAAGGTCCTTACGTTATCGAGGAGGTCTATCGTTCTGGTGCCATAAAAATCAACAACTTCGAAGGCACAAGTCCGAGGGTGGTGAACGGTCAATGAATCAAACATTATATCTTAGGTAATCCTATAAATGTTGAAACTAATATTATTGAAAACGTAACCCCGGAGGAATACATAAGGGACACTTTCCAGAACGTTTTAGACTCCGAAAAGGAATAGGTATGTGGTACGGTAAGTAAACCGACTCCAAAACATTTCTAATGGCAATTATTCTCCGTTTTGGAATATTTAATAATTTTAGGAAGCAAGAAGTAATCCGGGAAGGACACGAGGCCTCCACGAGGGTGGAGGGCGCGCCCACCCCTACTGGGCGTGTCCCCTGTCTCGTGGGCACCTCGTGTGCCTCCCAGACCCCGTTTTCTTGCACATTACTTCTTTTGGTCGGTAAAAATTCATTATATAATCTCCCAAAGGTTTTAACCACCGTATCATGCAAAAATCCTATTTTTTGTTTCAAGCTATTTCTGTCGCAGATTTAGAGCAAGATGTCTTCTCAAGAGTCAGTCTGGGAGAGTAGGGTGTCTCACCCTACGCCAGGTCCAGAAGCAAACAGCAATGCTTATCACTTTGGACCATCAAGGGAGGATGAGATGGAGGCCGACTTGAAAAGGATAGATGCCATGGAGGAGGACCAAGAAGTTACCTCTCGCTTCCAAGCAGGATTCATGATGGGGGAACCACAGAGCTCAGCTATTCCAAACTCGGTCATCCCTTCCAATGTTAAATTTCTTTCTTATGAAAATATGAAAAAGAGTGTCACTTGTTCTCCAGAAGCTATGCAGCATCCTTGGGTAAAAGGAGCTTTAGCCGTCACGGGCAAGCTCCGCAAGGAGAATATGGACCTCAAGCAACAAGCCAATAAGCTCGAGGAGGAGAATCATATCCTGAGGAGCATCATCGCCAAGAAGATCGCAACACCAACTCTTAAGAAGGAGACATAATCACATGGGTATGGGCACTCCCCTTGGCAACTGCCAAGCTTGGGGGAGGTGCCCCAGTATCGTATCACCATCACACTCCTATCTTTACCATATTTTCTTAGTTTGATCCTTTTAGTAATATCTTGATCTAGTAGAATAAAGTTTTGGTATGAAATAGTTTTGAGTTTTGCCTTGTGATCTCTCTATGTAATCGAGTCCATGAGCTATATAATAAAGACTAGTGTTGAGTCAAGGGCTTTGTTGTCTTGCTATGATCTTGAGAAAGTAGAAAGAATAAAAGAGTTCATATTGATCTTATGGATAGTAAAGGCTTCACATATAAAGAGTATGAGGCATAAAAGTTGTTGAGAGTTGATAAACATAGTTTTGGTCATCATTGCAATTAATAGGAAGTAATAAAGAAAGAGAGGTTCTCACATATAAATATACTATCTTGGATATATTTTATGATTGTGAGCACCCATTAAGTATGACATGCTAAAGAGTTGATGTTGGACAAGGAAGACAACGTAATGGGTTATGTTTTCTCACATCTCAGTTAAAGTATATTGTCATGGATCTTTCAAACATGTTGAGCTTGCTTCCCCCCGCCCTCATGCTAGCCAAATTCCTTGCACCAAGTAGAGATACTACTTGTGCTTCCAAATATCCTTAAACCCAGTTTTGCCATGAGAGTCCACCATAACTACCTATGGATTGAGTAAGATCCTTCAAGTAAGTTGTCATGTTGCAAGCAATAAAAATTGCTCTCTAAATATGTATGACTTATTAGTGCGGAGAAAATAAGCTTTATATGATCGTGTGATTTGGAAGTAATAAAAGCGACAGACTGCATAATAAAGGTTCGTATCACAAGTGGCAATATAAAGTGACATTCTTTTGCTTTAAGATTTTGTGCATCCAACCCTAAAAGCACATGACAACCTCTGCTTCCCTCTACGAAGGGCCTATCTTTTACTTTATGTCTTTTACTTTATGCAAGAGTCAAGGTGATCCTCACCTTTCCCTTTTTAATTTTATCCTTTGGCAAGCACCTTGTGTTGGAAAGATCCTGATACATATATCCAATTGGATGTAAGTTAGCATGAACTATTATTGTTGACATCACCCAAAGGTGAATACGTTGGGAGGCAAACTTATAAGACCCTATCTTTCTCAGTGTCCGATTAAAACTTCATAGCAATAAGTATTGCGTGAGTGTTAGCAATTGTAGAAGACTATATGATAGTTGAGTATGTGGACTTGCTGAAAAGCTCTATCTTGACTCTTTCCGATGTTATGATAAATTGCAATTGCTTCAATGACTGAGATTATAGTTCGTTAGTTCTCAATGAAGTTTCTGAACCATACTTGACATTGTGAATAGATTGTTACTTGAGCATGAGAAATCATATGACAAAATCTATATATGTTGCTGTTATAAGAATGATCATGATGCCCTCATGTCCATATTTTATTTTTATCGACACCTTTATCTCTAAACATGTGGACATATTTTTTGATTTCGGCTTCCGCTTGAGGACAAGCGAGGTCTAAGCTTGGAGGAGTTGATACGTCCATTTTGCATCATGCTTTTATATTGATATTTATTGCATTATGGGCTGTTATTACACGTTGTCACAATACTTATGGCTATTCTCTCTTATTTTACAAGGTTTATCATGAAGAGGGAGAATGCCGCCAGCTGGAATTCTGGCTGGAAAAGGGGCAAATATTGGAAACCTATTCTGCACAGCTCCAAAATTCCTAAAACTCCACGAAAGTCACTTTTGGAATTAATAAGAATTATTAAGCGAAGAAAATACCAGAGGGAGCCCACACCCTGGCCAGGAGGGTGGGGGCGCCCCCCTACTGGGCGCGCCCCCTATCTCCTGGGCCCCCTGGTGGCCCTCCGGTGCCCATCTTCTGCTATATGAAGGCTTTTACCCTGGAAAAAATCATAAGCAAGCTTACGGGACGAAACTCTGCCGCCACGAGGCAGAACCTTGGCAGAACCAATCTAGGGCTCCGGCGGAGCTGTTCTGCAGGGGAAACTTCCCTCCGGGAGGGGGAAATCATCACCATCGTCATCACCAATGATCCTCTCATCGGGAGGGGGTCAATCTCCATCAACATCTTCACTAGCACCATCTCCTCTCAAAACCCTAGTTCATCCCTTGTATCCAATCTTGTATCAAAACCACAAATTGGTACCTGTGGGTTGCTAGTAGTGTTGATTACTCCTTGTAGTTGATGCTAATTGGTTTACTTGGTGGAAGATCATATGTTCAGATCCTTAATGCATATTAATACTCCTCTGATCATGAACATGAATATGCTTTGTGAGTAGTTACGTTTGTTCCTGAGGACATGGGTGAAGTCTTGCTATTAGTAGTTATGTGAATTTGGTATTCGTTCGATATTTTGATGAGATGTATGTTGTCTCTCCTCTAGTGGTGTTATGTGAACGTCGACTACATGACACTTCACCATTATTTGGGCCTAGAGGAAGGCATTGGGAAGTAATAAGTAGATGATGGGTTACTAGAGTGACAAAAGCTTAAACCCTAGTTTATGCGTTGCTTCGTAAGGGGCTGATTTGGATCCACTAGTTTCATGCTATGGTTAGGTTTACCTTAATACTTCTTTTGTAGTTGCGGATGCTTGCAATAGGGGTTAATCATAAGTGGGATGCTTGTCCAAGAAAGGGCAGTACCCAAGCACCGGTCCACCCACATATCAAATTATCAAAGTAACGAACGCGAATCATATGAGCGTGATGAAAACTAGCTTGATGATAATTCCCATGTGTCCTCGGGAGCGCTTTTCTCATTATAAGAAATTGTCCAAGCTTGTCCTTTGCTACAAAAATGATTGGGCCACCTTTCTACACTTTATTTACTTTCATTGCTTCTTACCCGTTACAAATTATCTTATCACAAAACTATCTGTTACCTACAATTTCAGTGCTTCCAGAGAATACCTTACTGAAAACCGCTTGTCATTTCCTTCTGCTCCTCGTTGGGTTCGACACTCTTACTTATCGAAAGGACTAAGATAGATCCCCTATACTTGTGGGTCATCAGGCTCCTCCCCGGTTCCATTACCAGAATGAAATCAAAACAGACAGGTTCATACATCAGCTCATTGAGAGGAGCAGTTGAGCGGGAAACAAAAAGAAAGGCCAAGTACGGCTTAATGCAGTAGGATTTATAAAGCTCATAAAAGCATCTCCAACAGGCGCCGCGCTAAAATAACTTTACGACGCCATTTTAATAATTTTACCGTGCCGTGGCCGATTCAGTCAAACAGACGCACTGAAAACTAGAGCGCCATAAATTCGTCTACAACAAACAGGTCCCTAAGATTTACAAATAAGTCCATCTGATCAAAACAAAAATGCAATTAGGTCCCCAATCGTTGGAGCAAGCTAGCTTGCAAACCATCTTCCGCCATTGGACATCGCATGTGAGCTAGCTTGCTGATGGAATTGCAAGCTCCGCACGCACTCCCGGTCGGCGAGCTCAAGGCGGCGAGCAGAAGGGCAGCAGCGGCTCCCAACCAGCACGTGCTCCTGGCCGGCGAGCTCGACGCGGTGAGGTGCAGCCGACGAGCTGCAGGGCAGCAGCGGCTCCTCCCCGTGCCAGGACAAGCAGAGGACGAGCACGCAGAGGAGTGGCGGCGGCCGGCGGTGGCAAGATGCAAGGAGTGGCTGCAGCGACGAGCTCGAGGCGGGACGAGCAGAGGGAGTGGAGCGAGTCGGAAGATTTAGGCGGCAGTTGGTCTTCGCGCGCCGTCTCTCGATTGTATAGCGCGTTGTACACCACGCACCAAATATCCTGCCTGCCATGCAGAAATTCCCAGCGCACTGGATGGATTTTGCAGTGTCTGTTGGAGAGCTTTTTTTCCCTCTTGCGCGCTAAATTGGCAGTTTTTCCAGTGCGGGCTACTTTTAGCGACTCTGTTGGAGATGCTCTAAGGAGAAGAGAAAACACAAACACTACTGCCCACAGACAATGCCCTAGAAAGATTTCCTGGTCTTCATCGGGGGTGTTGCAACGGCTTGTGGAGACCAGCACACCATGAACGTCGAAATGGGGCTGGCCATAGCGGTCTCACACCTAGTGTCCCTCTTCTTGATAGGCGAGGCCTGGACCGGCGGGGCTTTATCATGGGCAGGGCATGCCTTCAACCACTCGTAAGCATCAAGCGATGATGGATGAACATCACTATCTATCTTGAGAAAGCCTCCGGCCTCATCCCACTCTGTTCTGGGGGACAAAACAATCCAGGATTTGATCATTCTCAGTATCAGCCTCAGAACCTGTTTGGTAGAGACCCAGACTGTGTTATTGAATATAATAGAGTTTCTAAATTTCCAAAGGCTCCAGACTACAGCAACACTAACAGTATTAAGAGCTGAGTTCTTGTTATTAGAAACCCAAAATCTAGCTACTGATTCAAAGTCAGCTCCAATCTGGGTACTGAACTGGTCTTTGACAAAAGACCACACTTATCTAGCTACCACACAACGAAAGAACTGATGAAAAATAGATTTTGGTTCAAAACAGAAAACACAGTCAAGGGTTTTATAATCTGCCTTTTCCTAGGTTGTCCCTGGTCATAAGCTTAGTATTAGCAAGCAACAAGAGGAAAACATGAATTCTTTGGGGGATTCTAAGTTTCCAAACACAAGGGATGAAAACAAGTTGAACCCCTCTAAAATTAATCACATGATAGAGAGAACTAGTCATGTATTGTCCTTTGTTCTCAGGTTGTCAAAGAAGCGAGTCAATGTCATCAGTAAGAACAATACTCCCAGCTACCTCAGTCAGCTGGTACCACTGTTCCATGAGTTTGTTGTCAAAATTCCTTCTAAAAGTAAGTTTCAACTCATGTCTGTCTCAAACCTCTCTAATGCAATTAGTTTGCCCGTTGCAAATAGAGTAAATAGGCCAAAATTGGACGGGACGTACCAAACCAAGTATCTTCCCAGAATCTGATGTTGTTCCCAATACCAATCTTCCACCTATAGCCAAATTTCAGAGCTTGAGAAATGGATTTTACCCCTTTCCAGAATCTGATGTTTTTGGGGCTGGTTGCCAATGTTTTGACTTGACAGCGTTTATTTGGCAAATCTAGTTCGTTTTCCTTGCCAATCTTAGCCAACTAAGGAAAAGCTTTGGGTGTGTTCGGTCTTTGCCCATGTTTGCCACCTAAAACCAAAGTTTTCTTTTAAGTTTTGCTTGTCTAAAAGTTGACCAATATTGACTAGACAAATATACTAGGGTTGCCAAAACTGCATTGCATACCGTAAAATTGGCAAGCATCCGGATAAGAACCAATGATGTGGTCATGATAAAAAATTTGTAGAGTAGATTTTGGTGGTGGTACATGATGGATTATGGATGGGCATAGGCCCATATGAGACAATAATCCCTGGTTAATCTCTAAGGCCCATGCATTGTGTATGGCAAGTGGTGGGAAGTTTAGTCCCATAGTGCTACAGTAAGAAGAGTGAGACCTCTTTATAAGGGCTGCTCTACCACTTGCTATTGGGAGCTTGGGAATAGGAGCTGTACACGCGCGCTCCTCCTCCTCCTCCTCCTCCGCCCGCCTCGCCTCATCACGACGCGTGCGCTGCGGGTTGCGGGAATGAGTCGAGCCAAAGCTTATTTTTGCCGGTCAGGAATGGTTAATTAATTGAGACCGTGGGTTGTTCGCGGACTCGGTCGTGGGCCTGGCCTAGTCCCATCTACTTGATGACCTATATAAGAAGGCGCTGGCCAGTGGAGTGAACCCTAACTCAGTTCACTCACTCCCTCTCGCACAACCCTAGTTATCATCTACTATTCCTCTCTTTGTGCTGCCTCCAGCGATCCCATCCCGACGACCTCGTGCATGGTTGGTCGGGAGAGCAGGTGCCTCCGGAACCCTATCGTTCGAGATCCTTCCCGGGAGAATGGCAATAAGGTTTTTGGGGGAGCGTCTCGACGCGACTGCTCCTGATTCGTCCCCGTCTCCGTCCACTTTTGCTTCCACTACTTTCCCTGCGTCGACTCAATGGCTGACGAGGCAGCTACCAAGAAGAAGGACTCAGCCGATGCCGAGGCTGCTGTTGCTGCCGCCGCGTTGGCCTGGCCAACCGGAGGATATGACTCATTCATCCCCTATTTGCTCGTTCATGTGCTAGCCGTATATATGCTGTTCATAGATGTTTCGGTTCTATGTACTATACGTGCTCACATGCTTAGGTATCGGTATGAGATGCATACCGTATTTGCCATGTTTACTGCTTACTCATGGAATAGATTAATCGAGAAAGTGCTAATATTTCCATCAATCCAAAAACCTTATTTTAGGCACTTTTCGACTCATGGCTTCGCCGCTACTCTGAAACCGGAAAAGTTTGCTGGAACGCATTTTAAGAGTTGGCAGACGAGGACCACCTTGTAGCTCACAGCAATGAAAGTGTTCTGAGTTGGTGTCGTATCTCCCACAATAACGATTGCTCTTGAATAGGAGAATGCGTTTAGGAAGGCAACCACCATCTTTTTGGGAGCTGTTCTTACTGTGATCGAAGACAAGCTTGTGGACACATATCTCCATATGCGCGTTGCCAAGAATTTGTGGGGTGCGCTCGAAGCTAAGTTCGGCGCAACCGATGCTGGAAGCGAGTTGTATGCTATGGAGAAGTTCCATGATTACAGAATGGTTCATAACCGTTCTGTACTGGACCATGCCCATGAGATACAATGCATCGCTAAGGAGCTGGAGCTCCTAAAGTGCGAGTTACCGGACAAGTTTGTCACCGGTTGCATTATTGCAAAACTCCCTCCTGGATGGAGGAACTTTGCTACTTCTCTCAAGCACTTGAGACGTGAATTCTCTGTTGAGGATGTCATCGGTCATCTAAGTGTTGAGCAGAACTCGAGAGCAAATGACTCACATGTGAAAGGGGCAGAGGGTTCTTCTAGCGCCAATGTGGTGCAGAAGAACTTCCACAAGTTCAAGGGAAAGAACTCTGTCCAGCAGAATACTACCTTTAAGAAGAAGGGTAAGAAGAAAGACAAAAGGAGAAATGGTTGCTTTACTTGTGGTTCAGAGGAACATTGGGCAAACAAGTGCCCAAACAAGTACAAGAAGCCATGACATGACGCCAAGTCTGTCAATGTCACTCTGAGCAACAATGATGGGGCATCTGGGTATGGTAATCTTTTTACCGTACTTTCACTTTGTCAGTCCACCAATTGGTGGGTTGACACTGGGGCCAATATTCATGTGTGTGTTGATGTGTCTTTGTTTTCTTCTTACTAGGTCGCACGAGATTGTTCTGTCCTGATGGGGAACGACTCGCATGCTTTTGTTCATGGTGTTGGCACGTAGATCTGAAGTTTACTTTAGGAAAGATCGTGTAACTGAAGAACGTGCAGCATGTCCCCGCCATCAAGAAGAATCTCATTAGTGGCTCCCTTATATGTAAAGAAGGGTTTAAGTTAGTATTTGAGTCTAACAAAGTAATCGTATCTCGGTATGGACTATTTGTTGGAAAAGGATATGATTGTGGTGGTTTGTTTCGCCTTTCCCTGGAGGATTTCTGTAATAAAGTCGTGAACCAAATTCATTCTAATGTGAACGAATGTGAGGTTTGGCATTCACGTCTTTGTCACATAAATTTCGGTTGTATGACGCGGTTAGCTAAGATAAATCTAATCCCAGGTTTCACTTTAGCCAAAGGCTCTAAGTGCCATGCGTGTGTGCAAGCAAAGCAACTTCGTAAGCCTCACAAGCCTGCGGAGGAGAGACACCTAGCACCACTAGAGCTCATACATTCAGATCTCTGTGAGATGAATGGTGTGTTGACTAGGTGGGAAGAAATACTTCATGACTTTAATTGATAATTCCACTAGATTTTGCTACGTGTATCTGTTAAATACAAAGGATGAGGCTCTACAATACTTTAAAATCAATAAGGCTGAAGTTGAGAACCAACTAGAGAAAAAAATAAAATGAGTCCGGTCTGATCATGGTGGAGAGTACTTTTCTAGTGAGTTTGATTTATCCCGTGCGGAACATGGTATTATTCATGATAGGACGCCTTCCTATTCACCCCAGTCAAACGGGGTTGTCGAACGGAAAAAAATGTACTCTAACAGATTTGGCTAACGCCATGTTAGATACATCGAGTTTATCCAAGGCATGGTGGGGGGAGGTTGTATTGACATCATGTCATGTCCTGAATAAAGTTACTGCGAAGGATAATGAGACTACTCCCTATGAGCAATGGGAAAAGAAAAGAACTACACTCTCTTACTTGCGCACTTGGAGCTGTTTGGCGAAAGTCAATGTGTCGATCCCCAAAAAGCGTAAGCTTGGACCAAAGACTGTGGACTGTGTTATTTGTGCTACGCTAAGAATAGCGTTGGCTATGAGGTACCTGACCAGAAGGTCGGTACAATTATGGAGTCTAAGGATGCTACATTATTTGAGGATATTTTCCCCATGAGAGATATGCAAAGCACTTCTAGACTGGAATCTAATGAGACTCCTGAACCTGCCATTCCGATGGAATACTATGAACATAAAAGTGATGAAAGCTCCACGAAGGATGACAAGGAAGCTCCTGTTAGGAGCAAGAGACAAAGGACTGCAAAGTCTTTTGGTGATGATTTCCTCGTGTACCTCGTGGATGATGACACTCCCAGTTCCATTTCAGAAGCTTATGCATCTCCAAATGCTGACTACTGGAAGGACGCGATCCGTAGCGAGATGGATTCCATCTTAGCAAATGGGACATGGGAGATCACTGATCGTCCTTATGGTTGCCAACCATTGGGATGTAAGTGGTACTGTTGAGAAGTACAAGGCTAGGCTTGTGGCCAAGGGTTATACCCAGAAGGAAGAAGAGGATTTCTTCGATACTTACTCACTTGTGGCTAGACTGACAACCATTCGAGTGTTACTCGCTTTGGCTGCCTCACATGGTCTTCTCGTTCATCAGATGGACATTAAGACGGCTTTCCTTAATGGAGAGTTAGACAAGGAAATTTACATGCATCAGCCAGATGGCTTTATATGGCCTGAAACAAAGGCTTTGTAGTAAAAGGTCAGGAAAGAAAGGTGTGCAAGCTAGTGAAATCTTTATATGGCCTGAAACAAGTGCCTAAGCAATGGCATGAGAAATTCAATAACAATTTGACATCTGTTGGCTTCGTTGTTAATGAAGCTGACAAATGTGTATGCTATCGCTATGGTGGGGGCAAAGGAGTAATACTGTGTCTGTATGTCGATGAAATACTAATATTTGGGACCCACCGCAAAGTCATTGAGGAGGTCAAGGTTTTTCTATCTCATAACTTTGAGATGAAAGACCTGGGCGTGGCTGATGTTATCTTGAACATCAAGCTACTAAAGGATACTGAGGGTGGAATTACACTTTTGCAATCCCACTATGTTGAGAAGGTTTTCAGCCATTTTGGATATTCGGACTGCAAACCTTCTGCAACACCATACGTTCCTAGCGTGCGGATTCGAAATTTCAAAGGCACGGCTATAGATCAATTGAGATATTCTCAAGAGGTTGGTTCATTGATGTACCTAGCTTGTAGTACTCGTCCTGACATCTCATTTGTTGTGTGCAAACTAAGCCAGTTTGTTTCCAATCCGGGAGATGTGCATTGGCATGCTGTTGAGCGAGTGATGCGCTATTTGCAAGGTACTGTGAACTATGAAATTCACTATTCCGGGTACCCAACGGTACTTGAGGGGTATAGTGATTCTATTTGGATATTTGATGCTAATGAGATGAAAGCCAAAGGTGGATATGTCTACACACTTGGTGGTGGTGCTGTTTCCTGGAAGTCTTGCAACCATACGATCTTAACCGGATCGACTATGAAAGCAGAACTCACAACATTGGACACATCATGCGTCGAAGCAGAATGGCTTCGAGAGCTTTTGATGAATTTGCTAGTGGTTGATAAACCAGTCCAGGCTGTCCGTATGAACTGTGACAATCAAACTGTGATTGCCAAGGCTAAGAGTTCAAAGGACAATGTGAATCCACAAAACACATAAGAAGAAGATTGAACTCTGTCAGAAAATCAAGAAACTACAGAGTGATAGCATTGGATTATATCTAGACTGCTAAAAATCTAGCAGACCCTTTTACGAAAGGGCTACCACGGATTGTGATAGAAAATGCATCGAGGGAGATGGGCATGAGACCAATGTAAGTTGCCATTGGGGTAACCCAACCTATGTGATCGGAGATCCCGTGAATTAGGACCTGGGAAAAAATTCCAGCGGTCAACTAAGGAGAGTATCCTTACCTAACCTACTCCGTTGGAGATGTAATAATACTCTCAATTCTGTAAAGCAGGCTGACTTTTGTCTTAATGTGTTCCAAAGCTTATGTAAGCAAGATGCTAATCTACCCGTGGGGTTTAGCCATCGGCAGCCAGGTATCAGCTGACAATAGGCGAAACTTCTGCACGCTAAACTGACAATTCAAGGTATAGTCCATTGTTTAGTTGTGAAGAAGTCTAATTCTATTGCTCTAGGTGGAAGTTCAACTTAACAGTTTCCACTGAAAATTCTGGTATATCAAACATTGTTTGGAATAGTTGACGAACTTATGCGCCTCGAGATCTGGTAGGGGGTTGATGGATTATGGATGGGCTTAGACCCATATAAGACAATAATCCCTGGTTAGTCTCTAAAGCCCATGCATGTGTAGGCAAGTGGTGGGAAGTGTGGGAAGTTTAGTCCCATACTGCTACAGTAAGAAGGGTGAGACCTTTTTATAAGGGTTGCTATACCACTTGCTATTGGGAGCTTGGGAATAGGGGTTGTACACGCGCACTCCTCCTCCTCCGCCGCCCGCCTCGCCTCGTCACAACGCGCGCGCGCCGCGGGTTGCGAGAATGAGCCGAGCCAAAGCTTATTTTTGCCGGTCAGAAATGGTTAATTAATTGTTAATTATTTAACGAGTCGCCTACGGAAGCGCCACTGTCCAATACGTTGGATCGTGGGCTGTTCGCAGACTCGGTTGTGGGCCTGGCCCAGGACCATCTACCTGGCGGCCTATATAAGAAGGCGCTGGCCAGTGGAGTGAACCCTAACTCAGTTCACTCACTCCCTCTCGCACAATACTAGCAGTCATCTAGTGTTCCTCTCGCTGTGCTGCCTCCGACGATCCCATCCCGACGACCGTGTACACGGTTGGTCGGGAGAGCAGGTGCCTCCGGAACCCTGTCGTCCAAGATCCTGCCCGGGAGAACGACAATAAGGTTTTTGGGGAGCGTCTCGACGCGACTGCTCACGATTCGTCCCCGTCTCCATCCACCTATACTTCCACTAATTTCCCTGCATCGACTCAATGGCTGACGATGAAGCTGCCAAGAAGAAGGCCCTGGCCGATGCCGAGGCTGCTGCTGTCGCCGCCGCGTTGGCCTGGCCAACCGGAGGGTATGACTCGTTCATCCTCTATTTGCTCGTTCATGTGCTAGTCATATATATGTTGTTCATAGATGTTCCGGTTCTATGTACTGTACGTGCTCACATGCTTAGGTATCGGTATGAGATGCATACCGTATTTGCCATGTTTACTGTTTACTCATGGATTAGATTAATCAAGAAAGTGCTAATATTTCTATAAGTACAAACATTATTTTTCTACTGACATGGACAGAAAAGAAGAGCAGAAAGAAGAGTAGCCGGTTATCTAACTACGTGAGAGTGAGTGGTGGGCTATCTAACTATTATATTTGTTGGCTATAATTTTAGCTATAAATGACATGACAACATCATATAGCCATCAGTTGATTGTACTATTAACCATTCTCTAAGTGATATTGCATCCATTTGGTTTAGCGGATCACATGTGCATCTCAATATTGTGGCCTGGTTGTAAAGAGGAGAAAAGAAAAGAAAAATAAGGAATCAAGCTGCACTGGATCAAAGCATTAACTACACTATGTAGAAAAACGTGCTAAAAGCCGTATCTCCACAAAATATAACACTCTTCTCTTTCTTCCTTAATTGATATGCCACAAGAACATTTTACCGATGAACTCTGTGACAAGAGACTAGCATTGTAAATGCCCTTAGAGCAAATAGTATAGTCAACTGATGGCTATATGATGTTGCCATGTCACATATAACTAATCTTATAGCCTTCAAGTATAATAGTTAGATATAAGGATGTGCTACTTTATTCATGCATGACTCACCTCTCACTCTCACATAGTGCCTAGAGCATGTGCTGCAGCTGGCTTTTATTTTGTAGCCTGCTTCTCTTCTCTCTCCTCTTCTCTCCCAGCAGAAAAATAATATTTTTAACTCTTATGGACCGCTTACATAAGCTTATTATACTTGCTTTAAGAATTTTGCCCTCCTTTTTGCAGAAAACAAAAAGAGAGTACTGCCCTCCTCACTTTAAACCCGGAAAGAGAAAGTAAATGACAAGCAATAGGAACACCATATTGCTAGCCCAATCGATCAAGTTACTTCGATAAACTTTCCACAAACGAGTATGTTTCAATTATACTACAAGGGAGATAGTACCAATTGTCGAGTATAACATCAAATAGTCCATCGGAGCACAAGGAAACAGAAACGACAAGTTTCATATAAACTTGTTTAACAAGCTGCATATATAGAACACAAATACAGGTAGTACGCCCATCGGCCCAACCGCGCAAGGTTGCTTGATTGAAAAGACGGCTATAAGTGGCTGGTGTCAACACTAGCCCTACCAAATGTTGATAAGAGTTAGCTTGCCAATTTGTTCGCCAAGGAATCCCTCAGACTACCCACAATGGGAGTAATATAGGTAGTAACATCACATATATCTAGATAAAATAGATGATGTGACAAACAATAAATGAAGAAAGAGAGGCATGTGGTAACATAGCTAGTTACTACTAGTATGAGTAACATCACACATATCAAGACAACATGAGTCTATAGCCTAATAATTAAATGAAATGTTGCATGTTATCACACATATGTTACTCAACATGAACATGTTACTACTCTATGTTACTATCCATTGCGGCTAGTCTCACTCTCATTTGGCCAACTACTTGGCGAAAATATGTGAGAGGAAGGCTAGTGTGGGCAGCCAACCAAACAGGCCTTGTGCGTGCGCCTTCTGCCCAAAGGGGTCCCTCGGGAACTGTGTGGATTTGGACTAGTGGTCTCTGGTCCACCGTTCGGGTTTACTGCAGGAAATGGTAAAGGGAAATTATAGTCGATAAGCATTCAGCAAGAAGTCAGAACAGCAGATGTTCAAGAAAGGGATTCCGGTACGTTTCCTGTATCATAGCACTACCATTCGCATGTTCGCACTCACAATTTAGTTGCAGTTAGTAATGACTTCAGTATACGATACTCACAGTGTCCCGATATACTGATGTGCCACCATTCGGAGCTTATTTTGCTGGCAGAAGCATCCGGATCAGCTGCTGCGGTGCGGAGGATGAGGTGGCTGCCGGCGATCAAGAAAACCAGCAGAATAAGTTGGATCTCGAGCAGCTGAGTTGGTCGACGGCAAGTGCTCGGCCTTGTGGCCATCTTCTTTCCAGAGTCTCGAGTAGGGGGGAGAAGCTGAAGTTGTACCGATGGGAGCACAACGCTGCACTCACAATACTTGAATCCATGACGAGGCTTCTATACTGCCAAATCTCCAGTCAGAGACCGGGACTGTTGGAAAATTTCGAGTCCCTCCAAAGTTGAATTAGTCTTTCGGCTACGTTTGTGCAGGCGAAAATCGAAAAAAGAACCACTATATCTCCAGTATTAGCCAGTCACAGAAAAGAGAAAACACAAGAAACAGAAAGCTGTGAAAAGAAAAGGGGAAAAATACTTAGAGCCCATCTCAGGAATTGGAAGGCATAGAAATTAGATATTCCCTCCGATCCAAATTACTTGACTCGCACTTAGTACAACTTTGTACAGTATCATAACATGTTGGATGACCTTACAGAAATTCAAAACACGAGAATGTGTGATAGATATTGTTTGGTTGCCGCGGAAATAGTGAAAATGGCAAGTCTTTTGCCTTATTTCAAAAACAAAACCATATTACGACTGAAAAAAATAGCATTTTCTTTTATTGTTTAGAAAACAAGCACAACTAGATGTTTTCCATAATTTTCTTTCGTCAATAATGTTCATTTTAAAACATGTAAAAGCATAAGTTTTGCTTGTAAATTCAACGCAACTGTTTTTTTCATGTTCCAATTAAATTTGTTAACATGATTTGCACGCGCAGGGTTAATAGTACCAGGTAGATAAATGAGAATAGATGCAAGACATATTTTTTTTTACCCAGAAATCCAATAGACCTATTCATTGTGTTACAAAAATTCTCTGGGCAAAGAGGCAGACAGTGTGCTTTTCATTAGTATTGGAAGATGTTATTACAAAACTAAGACCTATCGAAAACCCCTACCAAGGCGATTCCGGGATAATAGGAAACGAAGAGGAATACAGAAAGGAAAAAAGCATATCATGTGTGATTGAACGGCAGCAGTGACTCATCAGTGGCAATAGATGGCAGAATGGAGTTGAGACGGCGAAATCGCTGTGCATGAGAACACCAGTCCACGTTCGAAGGGTTAGCATGGAACTGTGGAAGAAAGGAGGAAGTATGGCCTAGTAGATTTTTTTTTTCTCGTGACCTTCCATAATGAGATGTTTGGATGAGAGGTGCAGAGAAGGCAGGCTTCCAAGCTAGCCCCTTTATAAATATAGACGTGCTCACTGCTACCGGAGAGCACAACTCGGTAGCAACATACACAACCGTGGTAGCACACAGATGGCTCCTGTACCTGTAGGGACTCTCAGTTCATCACTCTTCACAGTCACCGTCCTCCTCACTTTCTTGATGTATTTTGCTCCTGCTTCTTCACTAGATGGCACCACACTGGGTGACAAATCCGGTAAGGACTTCCAGACACTCCTATGTCTCAAGAACCACCTTTCTAACAATACCCAAGCCCTTGTCTCGTGGAACGACACCCTCCATTACTGCAGTTGGCCCGGTGTCACCTGTGGCAAGAAGCACACGTCTCGCGTCACAGCACTTGACCTTGAATCGCTGGGCCTGAACGGCCAAATACCACCCTGCATTGGTAATCTCACTTTCCTCGCAAGAATCTACCTACAGGATAACCGGCTGAATGGCGTGATCCCGCCTGAGGTAGGTCAACTGCATCACCTTGTTGAGCTCTCCCTTCCACATAACAATCTTGCTGGCCCAATACCGAACTCTTTTTCTACCTGTTCTAGCCTTAAGATAATTGATCTCGGAAGCAACTCCCTCCAGGGGGAGATACCTCTAGGTTTGACCAACTGCTCAAATCTCACAGATATCTTACTCCATAGCAACATGCTCCATGGAAGCATTCCAGATGGGATTGGCATGCTTCCAAAACTTTTAAATCTGTACGTTCCTGGCAACAAGTTGACGGGCAGTATTCCTTACTCACTTGGAAGCAGCTCATCACTCTACTATGTCGTCCTGGCAAACAACAGCCTAACTGGAGGCATCCCACCTCTCTTAGCAAATAGTTCATCACTTGGATGGCTGGACTTGGGAAGCAATGACCTCGATGGAGAGGTACCTCCTTCTCTCTTCAACAGCACGTCTCTTGAAATCATAATTTTGGAAGGAAATAACTTCTCTGGGTCTATTCCCCCTTTCTCACCCATCTCGCCATTGCGAACTCTGTTCCTATCCTTCAACAACCTCAAAGGAAAAATACCTTCCTCCATAGGGAACTCTTCTTCCCTTCTTGAGCTTTTGCTTGCAGGGAATAACTTGCAAGGCATCATTCCGTGGAGTTTAAGTAAAATCTCCAACTTGCAAAAATTAGATCTGAGTTATAACAACTTTACAGGAGCCGTTCCAAGCTCTCTCTACAATATATCGACACTCACGGACCTTAGCATGGGCATTAACAGCCTAACAGGAGAAATTCCAGAAAATATTTGCCACATCCTTCCAAGAATCCGGAGATTCATTGTTCAAGGAAATAGATTCGGAGGTCGAATTCCCACTTCAATGGCCAAGGCCAAAAATCTTCAGAAAATCAATCTCCGTGACAATGCATTCAATGGTATTGTTCCTTATTTTGGGTCTTTGCCCGACTTAACCGTACTAAATCTAGGCAAGAACCAACTCGAAGCTGGAGACTGGACTTTCCTCCACTCGCTCACCACTTGTGCAAAGCTGGTACATTTACATTTAGATGCAAACAACCTACAAGGTGAACTGCCAAAGTCCATAGGCAATCTTCCAAAAAGCTTAGAATCTCTATTGTTGACAGCCAATAAAATATCTGGCACCATACCGCATGAGATAGGGAACCTTAGTAGCCTCAGACTTCTTTACATGGAGCACAATTTGCTTACTGGAACCCTTCCGGACTCACTTGGAAACCTTTCAAACTTGTTCGTTCTAAGCTTATCAGGAAACAAGATATCTGGCCAAATCCCACTTTCAATTCATAACCTTGGTCAATTAAGTGAGCTCTATTTGCAGCAAAATAATTTGAGCGGGCCCATCCCAGTTGCTTTAGCAGAGTGCAATAGGTTACAGACCCTAAACCTCTCTTGCAACTCATTTGATGGAACAATACCAAAAGAACTGTTCAGTATTACCACACTTGCTGAAGGTCTTGATCTGTCTCACAACAAACTCTCTGGACATATACCTGTGGAGGTTGGCGGATTAATCAATCTTTCCCCCCTAGACATTTCCAACAACCTGCTGACTGGAGAAATTCCCTCAACTCTGGGCGAGTGCCTCCATTTAGAGTCCCTCCACCTGGAAGGGAATCTACTTGATGGGCAAATCCCTCAATCTTTCGCTGCATTGAAAGGCATCAGTGACATGGACCTTTCTCGAAACAACTTGTCTGGTCAAGTTCCAGACTTCTTTGAGGCCTTCAGCTCCCTGACACTTCTCAATTTGTCATTCAACAACCTGGAGGGACCCATGCCAAGTGGTGGGATCTTCCAAAATGCAAGCAAGGTGTTCGTCCAAGGGAACAAAGAGTTGTGTGCCGCCTCACCGCTATTGAGGTTGCCGCTTTGCCACATGGCTGCATCTCAACAAAGACACAGATTCCACATTCTGAAGATAATAGGGTTATCTGCTCTTGCTTTGGTCGTGTTATCATGTTTTGGAGTCATTTTTTTGAAGAAGAGAAAGAAAGTCAAACAAGAAGATCATCAATCCTTCGAGGAGTTAAAGAAGTTCACATATGCTGATTTAGTGAAAGCAACAAATGGTTTCTCTTTAGCCAACTTGGTTGGTTCAGGAAAGTATGGGTCCGTATACAAAGGTAGAATTGAATCTGAAGAACATGCAGTTGCCATCAAAGTTTTCAAACTTGATCAGCCTGGAGCAACGAAAAGCTTCGTTGCTGAATGTCAGGCACTCAGAAACACTCGTCATCGTAATCTTGTGAGGGTGATCACTGTATGCTCGACAAGTGATCTGACAGGACATGAGTTCAAAGCTCTTCTCCTTGAATATATGGTTAATGGCAACCTTGAAAGTTGGCTCCATCCAACACTCCACGAGCATCATCTGAAAAGGCCCTTGTCTTTGAGTTCAAGAATAGCAATAACAGTGGACATAGCAGCTGCTTTGGATTACCTGCATAACCATTGCACGCCTCCTATGGCACACTGTGATCTGAAGCCAAGCAATGTCCTTCTGGATGATGTCATGGGTGCATGTGTTGGCGACTTCGGGTTGACTAAGTTCGTACACAGTTATACTTCAACAATTGATGGTTCTACAAGCTTAGTTGGACCAAGAGGATCAGTTGGATACATTGCACCAGGTAACAATTTCTTTATATAGGATATATATTTTTGGAAAATATCTTATAGGCTCTATGAAAAATTAACTTTAGTTTCCTTAGAAATCTTTTGATTCTTGTGTTCCAGTTCTACTTTTTTAATTAATGGTTTCAATACTATACATATTACAGAATATGGCTTTGGGAGCAAAATCTCCACTGAGGGTGATGTATACAGCTATGGAGTTATCATCTTAGAAATGCTCACAGGAAAGCGTCCAACTGATGAGATGTTTAAAGATGGCCTGAGCCTTTACAATTTTGTGGAAAAATCATTTCCTGAAAAGATTGGTGAGATTCTAGATCCGAGAATCATTCCCTGTTATGCGGACCAAGATGAAGAAGCAGGAAGGGCTGTGCACCAAGAAAATCATCATCAAATGGCTGGAATGAGCTGCATCATCAGGCTTGTTAAGATTGGCCTCATGTGTGCTGCAGAGACACCTAAATATCGTCCCTCGATGCAAGACGTTTATAATGAAGTCACCGCAATCAAAGAAGCATTTTCATCACTGCAGGGTTGAGAAAAAACTACAAACATTTTCTATTGCTGAGATATTGCTGCTGCAGGATGACCTAAGACTAGTTTCCTTTACATAATGCTTTACTTTGTCTCGACAGAAATCGTGCTATGTCGTGTATCGTCTTCCATTTTTACAAGTGAATCTACGTTCGTCATGTACGTAAGCTGTGGTTCAACCTATATCAAATAAAAAGTTCAGCGCATGAACTTTTCTTTCGACTTGGATTTTCCTTTCTTTTTTCTTTCAAAACTAGTACTAGTAAACTGCAAGTACTTAAGCCCAACTATGGACTAATCACACCCTTAACCAGGCAAATTGTGCAGTGGTACATTGAATTGTTAAACTTGAAAGTTGAAACCCGTGTGCAAGGAAATCACATTTTCCTAATTACAATTTTATCAGAGAGCAACAAACCTCGGCCTTGACGGACGCCCTGACGATGAACGCGCGACGTAGCACAGGGAGGTCTGCGGAGAATGGAGTGGATGGATTCCGGCTGACACTGAATGCCTCGGCGTTGCGTCGTGCGCCGGCCGGGTCGGCAGTGGGGCGGAGGAGGATGCGCTTCCAGAGCAACGCAGCGGTGTCCTGCAGGAGGTCGGTGTGTGTGCACCCCATCACGCAGTTGGCCGCCGCCGCCTCTTCCTTTCGGCGCGCTTCCGCGGGGTGGGTGGAGGAGCCTGCCTCACCTACGAATCTCCTGAATCACCCCAATCCTAGATCTTCGTTTCTTCCCAATCCTTGTTGTTGCATGGGCAGAGGAACGGAGAGCCATAGATCCCAGCCAGATGATGAGCCGCCTCCAGTGACCCCTCCGACGGATCGCCTTTCCTTTCCCCCTCCGCCGAAAGGCAGGTCGCCCCCAACCCAACCGCGGCTGGAAGGGCAACAATATGCCGGCGGCGTCCCTGCCAGACCTCGTCATTCCGGCTCGCATTCCGTACCCGGAGCCCGGAGTGACCGGAATGTCAGATTCCATTTGGAATTGGGATGGCGGAAATCCGAGCAGTACCACAGATTTATTTAACTTTTATTTTTCGATTCGAGGGACAGGGCAGTACCAGAGTTGAATTGGTTCGTGAATTGCCCGTGTCAGCGTGGGAAGCACATCGCCGAACGTATTTCAGGAATCCCATTGTCAGATTGTGGCATGAAATGGAAGCCTCTGTCGGAGCATCTTCAGCCGTTGATAGGCAAATCCGGCCCTCAAACGGCGCGGGCACTGATCGGACACCCCTCAAATAATGTACTCCATCACTATTTGTAATGTCGTGTATCGTCTTCCATTTGACACGACATAGGCAAATCCGGCCCTCGAACGCCGCGGGCACTGATCGGACACCCTTCAAATATGATAATCAAGATGTCCGGATGTTACTTCAATGCGGACTGCCATTGCCTCCTCCAACCCGCACGGGATGACACCTCAGTCGACGGATCTGGATTGGTAGGAGTCAGATCCGCTGTCTGCCATGCCGGAGACGGTCGAAAACCGCTGGAGACGAGCTCGGGTGGCGGAGGGGAGTGGAGTGAAGTGGCTAGGGTTTGGCCTGGCAAGCGGATGGGGACGAATATATATGGGGTCGAGTGGGCTAGCATGGGCCGGGCCCAACATGGCGGGCGCGCCCGTGCGTCCCCATATCCGCCCCATATTTGGGTTGGATATGAGGGTGTCGGTCAACCCGGACGTTTGAGGCGTCCGTTTGGGTCGAAAAATCGTGATTGGTCAGTGATCGGGCGGCCCGCCCGGGCGTTTAAGGGGGTTTGGGGCGCCCGACTGTAGATGTTCTCAGGGCACTTGGATTCTTGTCCGTTGGATTGGCTGTCCAAATGTTTCCTGATCGTCGGATTTTTTTGATGAACCAATCATGGCCGTTGGATCATGTTTGATGTGACTAGCAATGAAGAGTGCCCTTTTTCCCTCCCCCGTCCTATCGTTTTGTATGTCTATGGAAGGTGGGGTCTCGACGGGGTGGGCCCCGGCTGTCATGGACCGTATGGCATGTAGTATGTCACAGGGAACCGACAAAATTAGAAGATCCACTTGGAGATCCAAAGTGAAAAAATGCAATGGATGAAGAATACTTGGCACTTATGAGAAACAAGACTTGGCATCTCGTGCCTGAGCAAAGAGGTAAAAATATCATTGACTGTAAATGGGTTTATAGAATCAAACAAAAGCGCAGATGGCTGAGTTGACAGGTATAAAGCATGTCTAGTTGCAAAAGGTTTTAAACAACGTTATAGTCTAGATTATGAAGATACTTTCAGTCATGTTGTAAAAGCTGCAACTATTAGACTTGTGCTAGATATTGTCGTGTCCACGGGGTGGAGCTTGAGACAGCTAGATGTTCAGAACGTGTTCTTGCATGGTGTTCTGAAAGAGGAGGTTTACATGAGACAACCACCTGGGTATGCAAATAAGAAAACACCCCACTGTGTGTGTAAGCTTGATAAGGCACTTTATGACTTGAAACAAGCACCTAGAGCATGGTACTCAAGATTGAGCTCTCAGTTAAGGCACCTTGGTTTTGTTGCATTTAAAGCTAACACGTTACTTTTCATTTATAACAAGGCAAACACAGTTATATTTGTGCTCATATATGCTGATGACATTATAGTTGGAAGCTCTTTACAGAGTGCTACTAGTGCTCTTGTGCATGATGTAAGATCAGAGTTTGCTTTGAAAGATCTTGGTGATCTACACTTCTTCCTAGGCATTGAAGTTAAGAAGATTCAAGATGTCATAGTACTGAACCAAAAGAAATATGCTACTGAACTTCTGACTCATATGGGGATGAAGGACTGTAATCCTTCACCTACATCATTGTCTTCTTCAGAAAAATTTTCAGGTTTTGAAGAAGAGCCACTTAAGAAGGAAGAGAGCACAAAATACAGAAGTGATGTGGGAGCCTTACTGTACTTGACACTGACAAGACCAGATATATCCTTTGATGTTAACAACGTTTATCAGTATCTACATGCACCTACTACTGTACAGTAGAGAAGTGTTAAAAGAATTGTACGGTACATAAAACACACTGTGAGCTTAGGCCTTCAGTTCAGATGTTCTAACTCCATTGTTGTTAGTGCTTTCTTTGATGCTGACCGGGCAAGATGTTCTGATGACAGAAAGTCAACTAGAGAATTTGCAGTATTCTTTAGCTATAAACTCATTTCTTGGAGTGCCAGAAAACAGGCTGTAGTGTCAAGGTCAAGTATGAAGCTGACTACAAATCACTAGCAAATACTACTGCTGAAATCATTTGGTTGGAATCACTGCTTAATGAGTTGGGAATCAGGAAATATCGTGTTTCATATTTATGGTGTGATAATTTGGGTGCCACATATCTCTCTGCTTATCCTATCTTCCATGGCAAAACCAAACATATTAAAATTGATTTTTATTTTGTACGAGAAAGAGTTGCAGAGAAGAAGTTGTACATCCGGTTTATTCCATCCATGGACCAAGTAGCAGATGGTTTCACCAAAGCATTACCAGTCAAGCCATTTGAGGAGCTTAAGAGTAATCTCAATGTATGATATTTGAGAGTAAGGGAGGGTGTTAGATAGATTGTTGAAACATGTAATCTCAATCTCTATCTCTATCTATCCGTGATTGTCTCTATCTCTCTTTGTGTAACCGTCGTATCCTAGCGCTCGATGAAAATCTTGTAAACCACGGCAGGGGTTCTTGTCTTCAATCAATATAAACAGTGTGGCTCCCTTACGAGGGAGTACAAACGCTTCCAAGTTACAGAGAGTATTAGCTGCTCGTGTGTTTTCGTCTGTTCCGCAGAAAATATTATACTGTGTTCACAATGCTACTCCATTAGTGAACTGTGTTTTATTTAGTCATCCTTGTTTTATTGAACATTCTATAAGTACGAGATGATTGATGCTTCATAAAGGGTGAGGTTAAAACATTCCTTGGGATCCTCGCAACATGGCAGACGCGAAGAGTTAGGAAGTGCCAAGTGTACATGTGGATTTGGGATTATGATTGTAATAATCAATGTGGAGGAGCTCTTCACCTCATCCTCTTTTTTAATATATAGTACGTACATCCGTGCGTATTCGAGAAAGAAAGCTTTCATAAGTTCATATGTCTTTTATCATATGGTCGAGAAATAGAAACAATTTTTGTAGAACGATCAACATTTCGTTTCTACGTACAAATTATCATAGTAAACCATGGTCGTCCACATATGCTCCGATCGGACTGAGCCCTGCTTCTATCCTCACTTGGGCGGTCTGAAGAATCTTCGCACGTCCCATTATCAAGGAAAACAGAAGGCACTTACCGTTGACCACATTCAGGACAGTTTGGAGAGGGCAAACTTGAGCAGCCGGTTGGGTTCTCTGCGATGATGTTCAAAACACATATCAGATCATTTGGAAATAAAGTATACTCCGCATTCTGAACTGAAAAAACTGTCGATATCTGAAAAACTGCACAAAGTCAATACCTATGCGCCTGCTCTGTTCTCAACACATGCAACTTTCGGAACGGCAACACATGCATTGCAAGATAAAAGAACGAAAACACTAACACCCACATGTGTGGGCGTTAGTCAACTCAACCACACGCCTTCATCGCCGTCCAGCAGTTTCTCCATGAATCTTGGCACGTTTTGGCTGATTTTGTGTGCCACGTAGGACAAGGCGCGTGTGTGGTGTGTGAGAGAGTTCGCCCACACGCCGGTTGCCTTCCCGCGGTCAACGGTTGCCACTCGGGGGCGTGCGGTGGAACTGCTTTGCGCCCGCACGCCACGCCCAACTGCGGTTGCCGTCAACCACGTCGCGCACTTTGCCCCCCTCCCCTCACGGTTCCATTTACTCCCCACTTCATTACTCGCACAACCCAACCCGCAGTTCAATCGATTGGAAGAGAAGGCGAGAGGAGAAGGCGACGGCGAAGGCAGAAGAGTCGACGGCATTCATGGCCGTTGGTGGGACTCGCCAGACCGGAGCGTCTTCGCCGGAGCGCCTGTAGATTGAAGGTAATGCTCCTTCCCACGCTCAAAATCCTTGCCTGCATTTCTCTCCTCCGTGGTTGATGTTCTGCTCGAGATTCATTGAGATTCAGGCGGGTTTGCGATGCGCCGGCGTTCCCGCCGGCGGCGGAGACTTGTGCTTGCCGTTTTCGGTGGCATTGAGCAGTTTCGTCGCCGCCGTGGTGGTGGTCACGCCGGTGTGGTTCGGCCTGTCTGTAGCCACAATTGTGCCTTGGGATTGGGCCGTCGTTTTTCTGTCAAATAGTTGTGTATTATTCGCAATCAGTGCAGGGAGATTTTTGTTGATGAATTTCAGGTTATGATAGTTTCCAATGAACCCTAGATCTAGGTAGTTGTTTTTTAAAGTGCAGTATGAAGGCAGACATGGTAGTTTCAGTAATTATCTGCACTGTATGACAACTAATTTCCTGACGACTGTGATAGTTGCCACAAATATGTTTTCCATGTGCCAACTAATTTTGTGCACATGCTATGGCTGTTGCCATGCTGTAGGCATGGTAAAGTGTAGTAAATAGGTAGTCATGGCAGTTTCAGCAACTATGTGCACTGGATGGAAACTAATTTCCACATCAACTGTGTCAGTTGCCACAAATATGCTTTCCATGTGGCAAGTATTTCTGTGAACACACTATGGCTGTTGCCATGTTGTAGGCAGGATAATGTGGCAAATTCACTGTACTATAGACCCAATTTTGTGTTTTGCCATGCTGACTTGTGATATCTGAACATATTTGGCCGTATTAAATGGCAATTCATTTTTAATATGAGGTCAGTGTGTGAATTGCCATTACAGGTTGTTCAGTAGATGTTTTCAACTCTTTTTTGAATTGTTTTGCATTTTAACATGGCAATTTCAACCTAGCACATTTTGCCTTTGAACACATGGCAACTCATTTTTGTATGAAGACATGGTGTGAGTTGCCACATTATATATTTGTGCAGTGGAAGATTTTGTGCCTTTCTTTTCGTAATATCTTGTGCTAACATGGCAACTTCAACATTTTGTTTTAAGTGCATTACGATCTGTACATTGTTTAAATGAAGCCAATGTGTTTCAGTTGCCACATTTATGGTTTGACAATCATAGGGTGTGTGTGTGTGTGTTCATATGTTATTGCCTTCACTATTTGCCACTTTCAATTGAGCCCATGTGGCAAGTACATTCTGTTAGGTGGCAACTGCTTACTTCATATTTTTCATTTCCACCCTGACAATTTGGTTTGTTCTTACCTCAGCAGAATGGCTCGTGACGATCATCAAGACGATGATGATGATTTCATGGATGCACCGCAGAATACTGTCCACCCCCTCCTCCCCCCTCCATATGTTTTTGAATGTCACATTGAGTTTGCAATCGTCTGTTAGGAACTAAATTTTCATGACAGTGAAAACATGGCAACAAATGATCATTTGTCTGTTTTGCAGAAGAAGAAACGTAATCGCAATAGGGCTTCACAGGAACGCCTGACTTCATTGACCGAGAGATTTACCGACGATCAGAAGGGAGCTGCCGCTGAGATGGGTATGCAGGCTCTGATGGATGTCCAGTGCAAGAATCTAGTGAACCCTGTATGCGACTGGCTTGGTGAGATTTACGACCCCGCCTCCTGGGAATTTGTGATTCCGGGACATGGAAGACTACCGTTGAACGGGGAATCCGTGTTCTGCACTTTGGGTGTGCCCCATGGAGAAATCAAAGTCCCGTATGAGGTCAATAATAAGATTGAGGAAACGTTGTTTCCCAGTTTGTTTCCTAGGTTGGCATCCATGCCGAACACGACTTTCCTGGCAGATTCACTGCAGGCCATGACAACCCATGGCGAGGTTTTTAAGATGAAGCTACTCATGTACCTCATCCCAACTGTTTTCGCGCCGACCACTTCTCTTCACCCAAGCAACAAATGCTTCCCCATCATGGTGAATGATCTATCTCTACTCCTTTATTTCCTTCAATCTTTTGGCTCCGATGTCATGTGTAAGCTAGTCACTGCTAGTTATTGTGATGTTTTTTCATTTGATTTCTGATGCGGCAACTTGTTGTCCTGAAATTTGTGCCGTGCAGGTGAAACTGAAAGATGTGAAGAACATGAATTGGTGTAAGTTCATTGCGGACTTCCTGCATGATGCATTCTCAAACAAGATGTACCAGAAGGGTTGTCGACTACATTTAACGGTATTTTTTACCAGTCCTTTGTGAACACTCTTAACACCTTGATTTATGCATGGCAACCATGATGGTGACATTGTGGCAACTAACATCATAACAATATGGCAACTTCCGTCATACCATGATGGCAACTAACACAGACAGATGGCAACTTTTTCTTTCTTTTCATGGCCTTCAACTTGATGATTGTAGGAACGTACATTAGCTTGTTTTTGCAAAATACCATGATGGCAACTGATATTTTTCCTTTTTAAATTGTTGTACATCAGCTCATGTACGTTGAGTGTCTTGATCTGTCCACCGTGGACTTCACTGGGACAGGAGGCCCGCCGCCTACACACAAGTTTGTTGTTTCTGCGTGGACTTACGATGTTGTCAAGGATGTGCTTGCTGCAGACAGGGTAACTAATTACCAAATATGGGAAACTGCAGGTTAGTTCTGGTTTCTTTCTCTACACGCCATTCTTTCAATTTTGTTGCCGCATAACATATGAAAAAAATCCTCATATGGCAACCGTCTGTGGCTAACAATAGATGACTACCTTGTTAGCCATGGCTGTCTGCGCATGGTATCCATGTCTGACTCCACATGGCAACTCTGTCATTCGTGCTGAAACTTCTATTCTCTTCCTTTTTTTATTTGCAATACATGAACTATTAGTTAGTGTTCATTATTTTCTCTCTTACATCCTAGCTGTTTTTTTTGGTTATTTCCAGTTGATGGCCAAGCATGCTATAGACTACAACGTGTTTGGGGGGCCTCAAAACTTTGGAAAGTGGACGGACGTGCACTCAGCTCCGTCTTGTCCTACTGAGGTAATCAAGGATATATATCTATGGTTGCTTTGGATTATTTTTGATCTTGTGCAAGTGATTCTAATATGGTTGGTTATTGCTGCTTCTTGTTTCGTGCATAGGCGAGGGCACCTGTTGAGCATCTAATTGGGCAGTTTGCATCCGGAATGACTAGCTTACTCGGGAAGTTGGTTGAGGGTTGGACGTCCCTTAATGGCTCTGACAGAGACGCGGTTGCAAGGCAGTTCACTAATTTGTTGCAGAACGGACACATCGGCCAACTGGTTGCCATGGCCGGTACGACTACAACAGTTCCCAAGAGCTTCCTGACACACAAGATGAACTAGATGGAGATGCTGCTCTCAATAAGGACGATGACGATGACATGGAGAACGTGCAGCACGACACCGATGATGATGAACATGTTGAAGTCCGTGCAGGTGGTAAGAAGGGCAAGACTGCACCAGATGTCCCCTCACCGGAGAAAGTGAAAGAACATACAGCTGCGAGAGGCAAGGGGGTGTCACCCTCAAAGAGGGGGAGGGCTCCAGAGGATGTTGGGCAGGGCTCTCCTGGCAAGAGGTCTAGGACCGATCCCGTAGCTTCTAGGAGGAGGTTCAACTTCTATTTTAGTGTTTTGTTTTGTCTATCTTTTTGAACAGACTAACCCTTTCTTGCATTTGTTTTGCTAAGCGAATGATTTTCGTGTCTGACACTTGGCACCTTTTTTGCCACTTTGTAATACGTGCAGTGAGGCGACAGCTAGTGGACGAGCAGTTACGAAGAGACAAGCACCAACGCCAACCCGTGTTTCTGCTCGATTGAACAAAGGTGCCCCCATTGCTGGTGACACCCCTTCCACCAGGTCATCTCCTTGTACGACGACGTCCAACACCGGGGATCCTGTCGTGTTGCCAGACATGAGAAAGCCAGCCAAGAAGTAGGTTATCCCTGTTCTTTCATTGCCATAGTGCTATATTTTTGCTTTTCAATGCAGTTGTTCAGCTTGCCACATGGGTTACTACCCTCAGTCCCACATGGCAACTGTTGTTTTTCCAATGATCTCTTTCTTTTAATTGCATGGCAACTCCTGCTTGTTTTTGCATGGCAACTGCTATCTAGGCCAAATGGCAACTCTTATTGCACCTACATGGCAACTAACATCTTTCCATTGGCTTGTGTGCTCATCCATACCTAGTTTTGAAATTGCATTCCTGGCAGATCAGACATTTTTTTTTCATTTTTCAAGATGTCTACCATGGCAACTCGTGGTTGTTCTACATGGCAACTACTAATTATGCCACATGGCAACTCTGATCCCACCTACATGGCAACTACCAGCTTTCCATTGGCTTGTGTGCTCACCCATACCTAGTTTTGAAATGGCAGCCCTGACACATCACACATTTTTTTAATTTTTTAAGATGGCTACCATGGCAAATATTTTTTGTTCATTTTTTAATACTTTTCATGTGCTTTTCCTTTGCAGGGTGAAGAAGACTACTACACGTGCGACCAAGCATATCATTAGGGACCCACTTGAACGCCTTCATTCAAAGTTGTCGACAGGTGGCAACTTAGATGTTCATGAGGCGCCATTCGACAAAACTGCTGCTGCACCGTCAACTGTTCCCACTAGCTCCGACGCAAGCGGCTGACCATCTCCACCGGTTGCAGATGTGCAGGCTACAACAACAGGCATCCGTACATCGGGGAGTGACGAGTCGGTATCTGCCAGGACTGCTGAAATATTGCCCACTCTGCTGGCAATGAAGGATGCTGCTGTGAGCCATGCCACCCCATCAGCAAGTGTTGAAGTGGACGCCCCCGAGACCAACCTAAGCAAGGAAGATTCCCGCTCATCTGACACAGATTCCAAGCGCGTGTGTGGTGGCACTCCTGTGTCCATGACAGAAGTGGCTGAGGCGACAGTTCATAATGATATGCCATCGACAGGTGAGAGTCTTGGCACAACAACTCGAGCTCCTGGTGGTGCAGAGGTTGCTAAGGCGACCGTTTCGCGAGCTGGTCTTCCACCTAGGCGTCGTAGCCCCCGCAAGCAATCAACAGACATACCCAACGCATCAGCTGTAGCTAGGAGTAGCAGAGATGACTCTGGTTATGTTCCTGCGTCCACACTGTTCCCACCACCTGCCAAAAGCAATGTTATGGAGAAACCGGAAGACCGGAGTACAACTGATCCAGGTGGCAAGCCAGGCACGAGTGACGGAAGTGAACGTCCAGAGCAGACTGCGTCTTTACCCGTCGTGGAGAACCCCAGCTTAAATCTGCGCACTTCCAAGCTCCCAGTCAATGTTGGTGTCCCCTACAGCCCAAACAAGAAGATTGTCAAGAAAGCTGCGACTGATACTGCTGACAACACGCCCCGCCCTACGAATAAGCCCGATGATTCTGCAGCGGCCGATTCAGACATGTTTGTTGATCTTTCACCCTTGGATTCCGTCCCGCAAGTTGTTCGCGGTCCGGCCAGTAGGCATGAGAGGCACCCAATGGCCTTCACCCCACCGAGCTTTAGCATTGGCATCAGTCAAGATCAACCAGTGGTGCAAGATCCTATGCCAGTTGTCTTTGCTTTCCCGGCAGGCATGGCCACAATGATGGCGCAGCCAATGGTCGAGGGCAGGAAGGCTGTCAAGTTCGCAGAGCCGATCGTGCAAGGTACATTTCTTCTGCACTTATCATTTTCTTGTATACATCTGTTTAGTCCGACTTTTGTCCCAAGCATTTTTTTGGGGTTCTCACTTGTGATGGCAACTATTATGTGATGACATGGCAACTGGATTTGCTGCACCATGTCACCTACATTTTTGTTGCCATGCTGCATTTTCCATTCAGCAACCACATGGCAACTAGAGTTGATACAACATGGCAACTGTAGTTGTTGTCACATCGCAACTACAGTGCACTGCACATGGCAACTGGATTTGTTGCACCATGTCACCTACATTTTTGTTGCCATGCTGCATTTTCCATTCGGCAACCACATGGCAACTAGAGTTGATACAACATGGCAACTATAGTTGTTGTCACACGGCAACTACAATGCACTACACATGGCAACTCCCTACTTTTTGTACCTACATTTCATATCCTGCACCCTTTCTTTCACACTACATTTGTTTTGTTTTTCCAGGTATCCTAACCCACTTTTTTGATCCTTGCAGGCACCCCTGAGGAGATTTCGCCGTCACTTGATGAAGCTTACCGCAGGATTGAGGAGGCAGCATTGCAGAGGAGGTCCTCACGAGGTCAGGGGCAATCAAGTTCCAACGTGCCTACTGAGACGATATCTGAGGATACCATTAGAAGTGCCACCCCTGGTTCTGTGAGGCAGCAGAGGGTAGTTCACCCACCTCCCGCGGATGACTACGAGCCCGAAGTCAAGGCCACAAAGGAGCAGAACCAGCTGTACGATATTGTCAAGCGCTTTGGGAATGCGAGGGCCAACAACAAGCACATGAAGGAGCTGAAAGCATAATGACCACACCACATAACATCTCATTTTGCTTTGCTCTTTTTACCATTCATCTTTTTTGCTATTTCTAGATATGATCCGTTTACGTTTTATTTCTTCCTTTTTTTTACTTAGTAGACATGATTCTTTCATGTTATATCATTTTCATACAGCTAATGTTTGGACAGAACCAAGTCATAAAATGCGAAGCGACGTACGTCGACCTGGGTGATCTTGCCGAGTCTGTGAGGCCACTCGGTAAAATGTTGACGAATGTAGTTGCATGTGGGATTGACTTCATCAACAAGCATATGGATATGTCTCCCGACAAAACAATCATGCATTACAATGTGACCTGCAAAATATGGATGGTGACTTCCACCACAAAATCCCGAGGAAGCATTTTGCTGCACATGGTGAATTCAAGCTCACAATGAAGAAATGTGTGAGTACTCTTCCTTTTTTGCACATTTTTTCCTCCCATGGTATGTTTTTTGCCAGTAGCTATGCTTCACATGTGGGCTACACCCTATTTATGTGACAGCTGTTTCATGTGGCAACAACAGCCATGTAAACTGACTTTTGATTTGCATCCCCGTACAAACTATGTGGCAACTTCAAACTAAAATACAGGGCAACTTTGTTCATACATGGATGGAAACTTCTTTTAACTACCCACTATAACTAAACATTCTATGTGATTCTACTTTTTTGCCCCTTGCTGCTTTATGTCACTCATGTGCCTCTTACTGCAACCGGTGATATCCTTACACGTCATTTTCCCAATTACACCATTTTCTGTTCTTCATGTGCTCTGCTTCTTCTTTCCTTCTTTTTACTTGCAGGTCCTATTCCCCATGTTCCAGGAGCTTGCACCACACGACCCACACGACAAGTGTGGTCACCACTACACGATCTACCTTGACCTGAAGAACCAACGTTTTGAGGTGCTTTATTCAATGTGTTCGGCAGCTGATGCAGACCTTACTATGCATGCTGAATACTTCATCAACAACCTAAAAGAGACATGGAACCATCACTACAAACACTCAAAGGTCCAGATCAGATATTTTCCAATTGAGTACGTGGCGACTATGAACCAAGGAAACAAGTAATTTCCCATCTCTTTCTTCATGTGTCCTCTACACCAATGCTAACCCTCTTGTCACCTCTGAATTGAACTTTATTTTTTGTTATCTCTGTCCTTGTGAGTTCACCTGATTCTTTTCTTGTACATGATTGACTGTGGCTTTCACACGTTGGAATACCTTGCAAAGTGGGAAGGTAGACTGGTTCCTGTTGTCACAGCTGCAATGGTCGTTGAGCTCCGCAAAATTTACACATGGAACTGGTTAACGAATGAAGAATTCAACACGCGATCCGGAGCACGTGAGTTCATAGAGGAAGCTGTCAAGAAGGTCACCAAGAAGTATAAGTGATCACGTGGTGCTCCATACCGAACGCCTACCTTACATTCTGTTGCTGAGGAATGTAAGGTATTACCTTTGTTCTTTTCAAAACTATGTCCGTGTGCTATGTTATAACTGCAACTCCGCATAGCCTAGTATGTAGTGGTGGTGTGTGAGCGACATTTGGATATTTTCTGTAATATATGTGTGGATGTGAACCTATTTAGGCGTGACAGCAGATACATTTATGTTTATCATTATTTATTATGCTTTCATCGTTGGTAGCACCAGTTTGGTGTTTCGAATGCGTCTACGATGTTTGAAAATATGGCAAATGTAGTTCATCAGACATGGTTAGTGAAAGTTATCATCGTTTTTCATTTGGTTGTTTGGTTCTTTTTTCATTGCTAACTGTACCGGCTAGCATGGTAGTTTGATCATGTAGCCGTAATCTTTTTGCGGTTGCTGCATGTGACCCTTTTCAATTTGTTTCCCATAGTTTGCACACAATACACTATGTGTGACTAAAATGCATTTACTGAACACGGAAATCTACGCGATGTAGAGTCATTACAAATAACATGGCATATTTCAGTAGAACTAACATGGCAGATTCAGTATAAATACACTACAAAAAAATACACTTCCATGATGATACGTGTTTGTCACAGTAGGTCGCGTTTTTTGTCATGCATGTACATCCATGACAAATTTATGACAGAATCAAGATAGTCATACCTGTGTTGTCGTAGAAGTGTTCCATGACATTACCAAAATTATCATCACGGAAGTGTCCACTTCCATGACGATAAATCACATGTCACAGAAGTGCTTTCATCAAGGGTGACCGACACGTGGCATCCACCGTAATGGAACGTCGTTAAGCTATCGGGTCCGGTTTTGGATCCGATAACCCATTGACAGCCCCGACCAATGGGGATTTTCCATGTGTAAAATTGTCATTGGCTGGAGGAAACACGTGTCGGCTCATTATTGGGATAGATGTCATCCACTCATTGGACAGAAGGCGCCTATGATACGTCGACACGTGGCCCATCCCAACAGAGGCCCATTCCTGTGAAAAGGCCGGCCCGTTTGACTTGGTCAAAAGGTGACGGGCCGGCCCATGGAAAGCCTGTTAACAGCTTGTTCGCATATAGCCCGTTTACAGCCCGCTAACACAAGGCCCATTACGCCCTACCCGAATTAGGCCCAGTAGCGTCATCTGGGCCATCCAATATGATTCCAGCCCGTTTTCACTTCTGGCCCATGTATGGCCCATGACGTCTTTCGGCCCATATGAGGCCCTATTTAACTCTTGGCCTATTAACGGCCCGTGGTGAAACTGGCCCGCAAGGAACAGTGTATCACTTTAGACCCATTAACGGCCCATGGTGAAACTGGCCCGTAATGAACAGTGTATCACTTTATACCCATTAATGGCCCGTTATTCAGTTGGGCCGTTTCCAGCCCATGTTATCTTTCGGCCTTCTCTGAGCCCATTTATTCTTGGGCTCATTTCGAGCATTCGTTTACTTACGGCCCGTTACTGTAATTTTCTGCTTGTGGGCCAAATTCAGCCCGTGGTTACAGTCGGCCGTGGTCCATTAATACATTGGGCCGTTTTCATAGCGTCATCAAATACAGCCTATTAACGATGGCCTGTTATGGTCGGCCCATGAATGGACAATTCCAACTCTAGCCCGTTTACGGCCACAATGCGGCCTGTTATTGGCCCATGTTTGGCCAATCGATCATACAGCCCGTATAAGGCCCATTGATTATAGGGCCCGTAGAAGGCCCATTGTTTCTACGGCCCGTAGAAGGCCCAATGTTTCTGCGGCCCGTAGAAGGCCTACTGTTTCTATGGCCCGTAGAAGGCCCACTGTTTCTACGGCCCGTAGGAGGCCCAGTGTCACTACAGTAAATATTAGCCCATGGTTATTGTGGCCTAGTTTTAAAAAATAGGTTATTGCAGCCACTAGCAAACCGCAGAAAAAGAACTGCACTGACTACAAGCAAACAAATAAACAAGACAACAAGGAAATAAATAAGCAAGCAACTTATGCTAGGCTATCACGGCTATTACAGATATTACATCCACTGGGCATCAAAGTTCACCACCAGTGCAAATATAGGGAACACAGCAGCATATAAACGCCGCAGCAAAACAAGTCCAGAACTGAAACCACTTCAGAAGAGTTCAAGAAACAATATCCTGGGTACCCATAATGCCGGCAAGATGCTTAGCAAGCTTATTAACTTTCTCTTGTTTGGCGCTTAAATCCTCCAGCGCTTGCTGTTGCACAAGAAAGTACGCATCTGAATTCTGCAGGGACTTCCTCAGTCCTTCGGCTTCTTGCCGCAGCACAGATGACTGATGCCTTTCAGCTTGTAGCTGAGACTGAAGAAGCCGAAGTGATTCAGGCAGCGAGTTCAAAGAGCTTGTGCCAGCGGTACTGGCCAGTAACTCGAACACTACATCAACGCAGGACTGTGGGGTTTTCTCACTGTCTACAAGATCGTTTTTATCACCTTTCTTGGAGACCAACAGGGTTGTCTCACTATCTTGAACCTTATCTGCATTACTTTCTCTACCATTGCATAGTGGGGTGCTCTTCTCCAATATTCTGTTTGCATACTACAAGTGAAACAAGCAGACACATCACAGGTTTAGCTTGTAGTATACCAAACTCATTTTGGTAAACCTATTCAGTAGTAAGGTGGACAGGATAACAGCATGAAACAAACATATATCTATGTACTATGGTCACTGTATTGTCCATATCATTCTAGTTTATGTTCCCTAATCAAGATAGAGACACAGTTCAACTCATATATTTTTAAGACACATCAGCATAGACAGAATATAAGTGTGAGAAACTACACAACATTGGCAGCACTTGTAATGTGCATCACATGAGAACATAACTGTTTATACAACTTAAACTGAAATCAACATAGAGCAAGAAGTTAGAACAGCAATCCAGTTAAAGAAATAGGTTTAAAACATACCTGTTGCGCCATTGGAGTTTCAATTGGATCCTTCAAATTCGAAAGTAGTTGGTATGAGTAAATACAGTGATGCAACAGCAAAGGAGTATGGACCATAGCTACGGAATCTGACCTGAGAACAGTTGCTCTTCTGCTTTAAACGTGGAATTTGGGTTAGCTGTGGTGGTCTTCGTGCTTTGGGCACTGCAGTAGCTTTACAAACTGCTCGTGTGGGGGTACTCTGTGGTGGACATGGTGCTTTGTCAACTATAAGTGGGTTACTATCCGCTGGGGTTACGGTTAGATGGGTTGTAGCTGGTTCTCTGCCCAGCGGTGTAAGTGTGCAATCTGGAAGAGTCTTGATTATGTGTGGTGGGGCTAGTTTGTGGGCCAGTACAATCATGGTTCTATCTGCATCGACGGGTAGCACTGTCTTTTGTGAAGAACGGGTTTTTGCTCCCTTAGATACTGCCATCACCCCCTCCAATTCAAATGGCTGATAAACAAGAAAAGAAATTGAATGTACAGACATTGTATGATAGACAAATGTGGTAATTCATATATATGTTGTCTAACCAAACAGGACAGCATGACACAATTTCACATATATGATGCCTAACTAAACAGGATAGCATGACACAGTTTCAGATATATGATGGATAACTTAACAGGATATAATGGCATAATTCAACATATGATGAGTACCTAAACAGGATGACATGACAAAACTATATGATGTCTTTCTAAAATAGGTTGGGATGAAATAATTCACATATATGTTGTCTAAGTATACATGATGGCATGATATAATTGACATAATTGATTCATATACTAAGCAGTTGGCACTCGCATGTATGATCTCTAAACTAAGCAGATAGAATTCAATATTGTGCATATGATGTCTAAACTAAGCAATGCAAGACACCATATGCATCATATGAGAAATATAAACATTGCAACTTAGAGCATACACCTCAGGTGGGATATAGGACTGGTCATCTCTCTCTGAATCCTCCTCTGAGGAGCTCATTGTAACCATCGAGATATATGCTTCAACAGGTACCATTGCCTGCTCTGAAGACCTTGTTTTCACTCCAGATTTTTCCATAACCGGCTCAAATGGCTGATACACATGAAGAGTAGTTCAATATACACAGATTGTCAACAAATGGAATACGTAATGAAAAAAAGATGGCATGAGATAATTCACATATATGATGCATGGCTCCATGGCGGTGCATAATTCACATATATGATAACTGGCTAAAAAACATGGCATTGCATAATTCACATGTCTTATATAGAAAGCAAACAGGAGGTATTCACACAAAGCATGTCTAATCTAAGCAGATGGCATGGAAATGCAAGACACCATATGCATGATATGAGCAATATAACCTAGCCAAGTTAGAGCATGCACATCGGGGGGGGGGGGATACGACTGGTCATCTCTCTCTGAATCCTCCTCTGAGGAGCTATCTGTAACCAGCAAGAAATCTGCATCAACAGGTAGCACTGACTGCTCAAAAGACCTAGTTTTCACTCCAGATTTTCCCATGACCGACTCAAATGGCTGATGCACAGGAAGAGTAGATGAATGTACAAACATTGCTGACAAATGGAACACATTATGGAAAAAAATATGGCACGATACAATTCACATATACGATGACTGGCTAAACAAGATGGCATTGCATGATTCACGTATATGATGCCTGGCTAAAGAAGATGGCATTGCATAATTCCCATATACTCCCTCCGTTCCTAAATATTTGTCTTTTTAGAGATTTCAAATGGATTACCACATACGGATGTATATAGACATATTTTAGAGTGTAGATTCACTCATTTTGTTCCGTATGTAGTCACTTGTTGAAATCTCTAAAAAGACAAATATTTAGGAATGGTGGGAGTATGATATAGAAACCAAATAGGTGGCATTCACACAAAGCAAATCTAAACTAAGTTGATGACATATAAGATGTATAATGTAAGCGATGCAAGGCGCCATATGCATGATATGACCAACATCAGCATGCCAGGTTAGAGCAAACACCTCAGGTGGTAAACAGGCATGGTCGGCTCCTTCTGAATCTCCATCTGAACAGTTATCTTCCTCTGGAATACAATCTGAAAATGCAGGAGAGGGGGGGCACTTCACCCACCATGGAGCAGCGTCTGCATGACATTATATTTGCACGCAATGGTCTTCTCTTTTTCTCTACATGTTTAGTACGATTGTGTACAATATCTGACATGCATAATAAAAAAATAGTTAGATTTTGTAAGGCCTAAGGGGTGCATGCAAAAATCAAGACTGATGGTAGCAAACGAGTGGATGGATCCAAAACTAATGATAGCAGGTAGATTATAGCTTCAGTTTAAAAAGATAGACAATGGATCATCTATTGTTTGTTGCCCACCCAACATGAACCACATAGAAGACCCCATATGAACCAGAAAGTAGACAGATACTATTCGTTGCTAGCTCGATATGAGACCCATGGGCAATTCAAAAGTCAAGATTGAACGATAAAGTAGCAAGTAATAATATCCGATGTATAACGTAAGCAAACACGAAAGACAACGACCTCTCTTCCGGAACTGTCTAGTCCTCAGGTTCATCTGCTCAGTCGATGATGGTAATGCAGTTGGCGAGGCTGCCGGCAATGGGGAAGATGATCTGAGGCGGCGAAAGAAAGTCTGCAGGGGGGATCTCTGCTGCAGTGAAGGCTTCTGTCGATGGTGCACCTCAGGTGGGGTGGATGACGGCACGACAGGAGCAGGACATAACACACAGAGTTTTCTTTGACGCCAATCTGAAAATGAAGTAAATCTGTAAGGGCTCCTTAGAATTGGAGGATTCTATAAACGCAGGGACAGGAAAAACACAGGAATAGGATAGGAATGCACGTGCAAAACAGAGCATTTGGAAACATAGGATTTCAGTCAACCTGGGTGTTTGGCTCACATGAATTGGAAGAACAGAGGAATGGAGAAACAAAGTGATGCGACGAGTGTACAACCTCTTTGGCATAGCCTTGTGGACCTCAGCATCATTGGGTTGGACGTGGAGGATGGTGATGTTGCTGGTGTGACTGTCGGAGGCGGGGAAGAAGATCCGAGGCCTCTAGAAACGGCGCCGAGGGTACTGCTCCGCTGTGATGGACGGTTCCATCATTGGATCAGCTCCGCGAAGGTGTACGGCGACGAGGCTGAAGCATGACAAGATGGACAACTTTAATCTGAAGTGGGACCCTAATATCATCTGCAATAGATGATGTAAAATACATCACCAAAAAGTGCTAGATGTAAAACGCATCAGCTGTGCCATGGCCGCTCCGACAGATGTTGTAAGTACTGTTCACTCTGAACTTAACTGAAGAAAATGAACTTCACAGTCGAAACTGAATTTTACTGTCGAAACTGATTGAACTAGTAACAGAGCATTGCAATAGATGTTTAGGGCGTTCGAGCACTAGTAGCAGAGAAGCAGTGATCTAAATCAGCAGACGCTCGAGCAGGGAATGCACTAGCAGAGAGCAAGTCGTGCAGTAGCACCACGAGCGAGTGCTAAAGCAGCAACTCCTGTAGGTGCCGGAGGTCGTGCAGCAGCAGCAGTGCAAGCGAGAGCAAGAGCAGAGCAGCAGCACAAACGAAAGCAGGAGTAGTGCAGCAGCACAACCGACAGCAAGAATAGAGCCACAGTGCGAGCGAGAGCCGGAGCAGCTGCAGCTAGTGACGTTGTGCAAGTCGCCGCCGAGGAAGCAACGACATGGGGGAGAGACGCCGTGGATGACGTGGCCGGCGATGGCGCCGTTGATGGAGATGCCATGTCTTCTCGGTATCGAGCACGGGCAGCCCCGTGAGATCAAATAAAAGATAAAATGCAGCGGTGAGTGCAGAACCTCCTTGGTGGCGCTGAGTTGGCCTCGGCTTCATCGGAGGAATTGGTGAGGGTGCTGCTGTTCCGGTGGGGAAGGTCAAGACGGCGCTGTGGGGATTGAGGTGGCGCGATAGACGAGGAGAACGTCGGGGCAGCTCCTTGGAGGTGGAGGACGGGGCGGCTGATCCGGCGGGACGACGAGATTGACAACGGATCCTCATCCGGTGCGGTGGATGAGGGACGGTGAGCTGTTGCGGTGGACGACGTAGTCAGGGAAGAGTCTCCGGCTGGGCGGCGGTCGGGAGACGGAGGAGCGTGGGGTTTCGCGGGTTTTGGTGGCCTCGGTGTACGAATGGGGGGAGGGGGGCGAAGGGGGAGGGGGGAGCCAAGCTTAGGGACGCGCTTGTCCGAAATGTAGGGTAAGTTACCTACGTACCCCCACCGGTTTTGACACCGCGACGTGGAGCTTCATTTCCGGCTGAGGGGTAGAAGGGGGATTTCGCGTGTCTGGGCTGCGGGAGCGATTTCGGATGAGGAGGGAGTTCTTGCGTGCGTCCAAATTTTGGGACAACAAGGCGCGGCGTAGGTTGAAGGAGCGGGAGTTTCAAAGCAGGTGAGACAAAAGATACTCGAGCTTGAAAATTTCGGGATAACAAGGTGCGGATTCCTTGTTCGGCAGAACAAACTTAACGTGTAAAAAAAATCATACAAGACACAAGAGAGTCATGTCCCCTTTTAATATATTGCTATAGATGCCATTGAAGAAACTACAAGAAAAATGTAAAAAAAATCGGGAGAACATGATTACCCTGCACAGTACCAAATCGATTCGCACTTCCCTCAACAACAACAAAAATCAAATCAATTCCCACCAAAGAACGAGTAATGTCCCTTTTTATATGATTACAGATACCATGATCTCGAATTTCTATTTTTGAATCCATGTTATGTTGAATTCGAATATATCATTAGGTGACCTTGCGGTTTATAATTGATGTAGTCATACATTTTGATCTTCCATCATATATGAACATTTTACTCCACCATGTGAACATATATATTGTTGTCTACCATATGGACTAAATTTGAATCAATTTTCCTTATTTGAATACGGTTGTTGTCAAGTTATACAATAATTTAAATATTATCTTGATAACAAAAAGACATGCATATAGCAGTAATCATATTTCACTATGAACTACATGTACCATACGCTCTCCAATTCAAATATCTGTATCCATTTTATGTTGAATTCAAATCATAGTACATTAGTGGTCTAGGTAGCGAGATGTTCGGGATAATCTAAACCCTGTTTTCATACGTATAATTTTTGGCTGAATTGGGACAAGTTTTGGTATAAGCCTCTTGCAAAACTGGAGATTCTCTCAACAAGCCTCGTGGTTCCGAGAGGGAACGTGTCACCTTTGTATGAGAAACGATATACGCTGCCTCCCCCCTGATTTTATTTACAGAGGCAACATAGAACTATATGAGTGCCCTGTTAAATTTTGGAATTATTTCGGGTTCATTTGGCCTTTTTATACATTAATTGAGTTTCTGGACTTTTAATGTGCATAATCTAAATATGAATTGCATGCACATGCTCCAGTGCACCAAAGTGGATTGAAAAATCACATGTGTGTCCTTGGTTGAATTTCTAGGTCCCATGGAAGAAATGAGAATGAAATTCAAACATCTGGGCGTCATGACTCTGCCGAGAACATCGAGAAACTTAGATTTTAAATTCATGTAATGAAACTTGGCATGGTGTCATGTCATGGCACTAACATGTTGTGGTAAAAAATTGGGCCGATTTGGAAGCTCGTGGTTCTAAGAGGGAACGTGCCACCCCCCCCCCCCCCCCGCCCTTGAGTTTCTTAACAAAGGCAACATAGAACTACATTAGTGTCATGTTAAATTTTGGAATTATTCTGGGGTCGTTTGTCATTTTTTATACATTAATTGAGTTTCTGGTCATTTAATGTGCATAAGTCAAATTTGAACTACAAGCACATGCTCTCGTGCACCAAAGTTGGTTGAAAAATCACATTTGTGTCCTCGGGTGAATTTCTAGGTCCCATGCAAGAAATGAGAATAAAATTAAAACATCTGGGCATCGTGGCTCGGCCGAGAACATTGAGAAACTTGGTTTTAAAATTCTTGTAAATCCAAAACACGTCTGAAAATCATGAAACTTGGTATGGATGTCATGTCATGGTACTACCATGTTGTGGTAAAAAAATGGCCGAATAGGAACAGATTTTGGTATAAGCTTCTTGCAAACCGAAGCTTCTCTCAAGAAGGCTCGTGGTTCTGAGAGGGAACGTGTCACCTTTGAGTGCGAAACGATATACGTTGCCCCCCTTGAGTTTATTTACAAAGGCAACATAGAACTACATGAGTGCCCTATTAAATTTTGGAATTATTCCGGCTTCGTTTGGCCTTATTTACACATTAATTGAGTTTTTGGTCATTTAATGTGCATAATTCAAATTTGAACTACAAGCACGTGCTCCCGTGCACCAAAGTTGGTTGAAAATCACATTTGTGTCCTCAGGCGAATTTCTACTCCCATGCAAAAAATGAGAATAAGATTCAAACATCTGGGCATCGTGGCTCGGTCAAGAACATTGAGAAACTTGGTTTTAAAATCATGAAACTTGGCATGGTGTCATGTCATGGTAGTACCATGCCGTGGTAAAAAAAAATTGGCCGAATAGGAACAAATTTTGGTATAAGCTTCTTGCAAATCGGAGCTTCTCTCAAGAAGGCTCGTGGTTCTGGGAGGGAACGTGTCATCTTGCAAATAGGAACATGTCATTCTCGTCCATAAGTTTCTTGACGATGATGCCGGTCCTCTTCAACAAGGCACTGGTCTCCTCCTGCTGGTCTGCACTTCGGACGATCTTCTCCCTCAGCAGGTCGTGCTCGGCCCGGAGCCTCTCATTACCCTTCCTTAGTTGCCGGATGACGCCGGTAGCCTGTTCAAATGAGGCTTTCATGTCGTCCTACAACCTCACCAAGCCGGAGAGCTGATCCATCTGGCTATGGACGATCGCATGCATGCGCCTGTAACAGTCGTCGCGTGCCCGCGAGAAATTTTCCCAGGCCGCCGCGGCGCAGCGGGACATCTCTGCTGCATTCGTGGCGCGGTGGGACATCTCTGCTGCTTCCGCGGCACGGCCGGACCAGTCTGCTGCATCGACGGCGCGGCGGGACCTCCGTGCTGCTTCAGCGGCGCGGCGGGACCTCTGTGCTGCTACTTCCACGCGGCGGGACATGTCGGCTGCTCTCACAGCGAGGCGGGACATCTCTCGTGCTTCCGCTTCCATGCTCGCCTCTCCCTGGTAGCAATCTCTCGACCCAGAACTCACGCTGACCATGGTAGACGCAAGGGAAGGATGTTGAATGACTTGTTTGTTTTTGTGGATGAGGAGTTAAGGAGCAATGTGCAGTCATCTTGGCATACTAGTATTTATAACCAAGTACTAATATGCTCCTAAGTGGGAAACCGTTTAGATTGTGATTGGTGTGAACAGGTTTGGAATTCAATATACTAGCATGGTACTAGTACGCTCCTAAGTGGGAAACCGTTTAGGTTGTGATCGGTGTGAACAGGTTTGCATTTCAATATAGTGTGGAGTAATTTGGAATGTGACGAGACGCAAGCTCAAAAACTTCTACTCTGAGTTTAGTAGTACGTTATACAGGAAGAGAGTGCTTGTCATCAAAATGCTAAAAGGAGGTGTGAACAGGTACATGCACGCACTCATCCTCTCACACACGCGTCTGTTTTTTCTCGAAAAGGAGGATGATGACCCCCGGCCTCTGCATCTGGGAGTCACACACGCATCTGTAGCTACGAATTGTAGTGTTCTCAACCATCCGATTGGCTCAATCATGGATGTACCTATATACTAAAACATGTCTAGATACATCTATATTTTGACAAATGGAAGGCATGTATTGTGGAACGGAGGGAGTGCTTGTCATCAAAATGGATAAAAAGGGACGTGTCTAGAACTACGTCTACGTACATCTCCTTTTATCCATTTTGATGACAAGTAGTACTCTTACCCAAAGGAACTTTATATCCAACAGACACAAAATATCCGTTCGACTGTTGGAAATTACTGATCTGATGTCGAAGTAATTGTTGTAGCACCACCAAAACCCACCATTTCTTAAGCTAAAGTAGACCAAGGTAATCCCTATATTAGCATGTTACTAAGATAAAAAGAAGGCACTATCGAAACATTTAGGACGTGAGCTTGTCAATCTGAATGTGGAGGGACACAAGCTTAGCCCCGGCCAGCAGCTTGGGCGGAACTGTCAAGAAGGTCAGCTCCTGCACGTCGACATCGCCGGGATCCTTGCTGCTTGTCACCTCCATTTCCACCTTGACGGCGTCGGTCGTGCCTTTGGGCTCCCCCGGCGGGCCGTTCGCCCACAGCTTGGCCAAGTAGTGCGGCAGTGGGGACGACCCTGCTCTGATGCAGACGACCAACACGGTGATAGGCGTGCCGATGTCGAGCACGCCGCCGACCAAGAAAAATGCGCGGCGGTCCTCCTCCGCGAACAGCAAGAGCTGTGGCTCCGACAATGGCACTTGTAGCTGGAGCACCTTGCTGTACTGGATCCTGTGCACGGGCATGGGATGCGCGGTGCTGATGTGGGGGTAGAGCGCCGGCGGCGGGCCTTCGTAGTCGCAGACGGGCACGGGGCATTTGCAGGGCGCGAGCGGACACACGCTCTAGTGATCGGTGAGCTTGTGGTAAGTGATGTAGAGCCCACAGCCTTCGTGCGGGCACTCCACCCTCACCGACGAAAGGACGGAGTCCACCGCCGTGTTCCGCACATAGAAGCCACTGCCGCGCTCGCACTTTTGGCGCTGCTGCTGGTTCCCGGGGCGCTCGACGCGGCAGTCCGCGCAGGACAGGTGCCCTCCCTTGCACTGCAGAAATCAATCCAACAGCACATCAATCAAGAAACCTGCACCTTGCTCAATCAGCCGAACGGACGAGGTGTATTTGAACCTCATACACTGGAGGCATCAAGGGGCGGAGGCACAAGGGGCACTGGAGCACGGTGAGGTCCATCGAGACCTTAGAGAGCTCCATCGTCTGGTCCTGTTCCTGTTCGGTCTACATGATCTCGCCCTCCTTGTGCACAACCATCCTTCAAGGTGCATTAAATCAACACATGCAAGTACTATCAAAAGAAGAGTCACGGCATGCATGCATGCATTGTAATTAATGCATCGGTAAATGCAAATTATTGAAATATATCGAGTGCAGTGCTTTGATGTGTCGCGTCAACTCGTACATCAACGAGAAGTTTGATTATCCTCTCCCTCGCGGACTTAACTGCACCTGCCTTTGGCTGTATGACAGGTTGGCCACACACCTGTCGGGCCCACCTATCATACACGCAAAGACAGGAGCGTCCCTCCCTCGCCCTTGAGCGTGGTGGCTGGCAAGACTAGGAGAAGCTTTCGCTACACGCTCTCCCTCCTGCACGCGGTGGACATGCAGCAGTTCAATCGGTGCCAGATGGCCAGAAGCATACTGTAGTACTCCTCCAGTGCAGTAGTACACCATCATTGTTCGACTTCCCGAAGAGGCGAAGAACCAAGCGCAGCCCTGACGCTCGTGTGGCAGTTTCATGTGTAGAGTAGTCTAGATAGCGTGTACCGTGCCTGTAAGCTTAAAATCGTTGGGGTCGGCTCCATGCTATGTGGCCGTCTCGAAGTTTTTTTTAAATTAAAATAGTCTTCTGGCCCTACCTGTCACCCTTGTGATTGTAGTTTGCATGCTCATCTGGTCAAGACAGGAATATATATTTTAATTTGCTTCTTTTTTGAAAAGGGGGGACTCCCCGGCCTCTACATCAGAACGATGCATACGGCCACATATATTTTAATTTGTGGTGGGTAAATGTTAGAGGTTGCAGCAAATATATTGTACACTGCGGGTCTTTCAGCCAAGTTTAGAGGCAAGCATGTGGGGCCAGTGCTATGATGTGTCGCGTCAACTCATAGAACGAGGAGAAGCTTGATTTTACTACACGCCTTCTCCCTCGCCCATGCGCGTGGTTGCTCGCAAATGAGGGCATGCTTTTGCTTAGTAGTAGTACTTCCACAACAAGCTATCTGTCCCGCTTGCGGTGGATGGACATGCAGCAGTGGATTCGACACTGTAGAAGCAGTAGTAGTAACATCATTGTTCGTCTTCTCGAAGAGGCGAAGAGCCAAGCGCAAACCGAACGTTGCAGTTGCGAACATTGGAGCACGCATATAGCCAGGCTCTTGCATGAGACAAAATCGCTATGTGAGCCCACTATTGTACTAGTACGTACAACTACTTGCTAGTATAGCCTTGTAAACAAGAAAGGAGTATTTGCCCTTCTAGAGATTTCAACAAGTGACTAGGCTACACCGAGACGGAGTACATATGGAGCAAAATGAGTGAATCTGCACCGTAAATAAATACGTACTAGTTCTATCGTTTTCCTCTCTAAGGTGCACAATATTGAGTATACTGACTACTCATTTTTGACACACATTTACGTTTTTTTGACACAGTACAGACGCAAGCGCTCATATACACACTCATACACTCACCCCTATGAACGCACACACGCACGGCACTATCATCTTGAAATTTACGAAGTCACCATAGGCACCTCATCGTCGACGGGTCCATAGGTGCTTGAATGCCAAGGAGGAAGAGGGTAGCGATTCCCGAGACGTTGAATGGTCAATGATGCATCCTCAATTACATGCAGAGGGAATTAATTGGAGAAGCAAACTAAAGCCAGCACGATGTGAATGCAACAGAGTTTGGACTCTCATATAATAAAGGCGCCCCACCACTCCAATCCATCTATTTCCAAGTCTCTGCGCAACACTGCTCACTCCAATCCAAGACCAAGTGACCAGAAGCCACAAGCACCTATGGAGGCGATGGACGCGAGCGACAGTCGGCTGTGCCAAATCATCCAAGGCGTCGGCCTGTGGCTCCGCACCGCACAGCATTTCCAGACGGTGCTGGCGACCGCAGGCATCGTAGCCCTCGCCGACGCCGGCTTCGCCTCTCGCATGGACGACATGATGGTCAACTCCATCCGCAAGTTCACCGTTGTCAAGAAGCGCGCGGACGACCTTGCCGTACTGCTCCAGCCCGCGCACCCAGGCTCCTCATTGCCTGCCACCCTCATCGGCCTACATGGTGATGAACTCTTTCAAGCCCTGGTGGCCCTGCAGGTGCTGGAGGCCGCGATGAAGAATGTGCACCTCGAGGCCGCGCTCACCGCGCAGCGCCTCGCCATGCAAGAAACTGTCGACCTGCACATCCACGTCTACGAGGAAATCATCTACATAGGCCACTACAAGGCAAACGAGGATAGAAAGACGTTGGCCTTCTTCAAGCGGCTGGAATCTTTGGACGCCATTGTTCAGAAGCACGTCGACCTGGCCACGAAAGTCGCCGCTACTTAGGCGTCGTTCGGTGGGCCGGCGCCCTGAGTCGAGGAGGTGGACGTCATCGATGGATGCATCTCTTCTTCTTGCCTCCTGTAACCAGCACTGCATCGCCTCGTGGCCTTAATGTTTTATTAGTATAGTACTCCCTTCGTTCCCAAATATAAGTCTTTCTAAAGATTCCAGCAAGTGGCTACACATACGGAGCAAAATGAGTGAATCTACACTCTAAACTATGTCTTCATACATCTGTATGCTATATTCCATTTGAAGTAGTATCTATAAAGGCTTATATTTATGAATGGAGGGAGTATATGGCATTTTTTATTCCAGTCGTAATGTTTTCACTGTAAGGTGGGGCCGCAGTTGAGCAAACCCACCCCACCCACCGGGCGTCGGCCGAGTTTAGAGCAAGTACAATAAGGTGATGTAGGCGGGCTGTAAGACATTAAATATTATATTCTTGCTTACTTGGAAGAGAGAGAAGAGAAGCGGGCTACTAGTTAACAGCCGGCTGCAGCACGTGCTCCTAGGTACTTTGTGAGACAGCGGAATGGGCCATGTATCAACAAAGTAGTACATATTTATATCTAGCTATTGTACTTGTTGGCTATAAACTTGACTATATGTGACATGGCAACATCATATGCCAGCAGCTGGCTATATTATTAACCATGCTCTTAGAGAGTAGAAGAGAGAAACGAGGGAGGAGGGCTAGCTGTACCACGGACACTGTTGTCAGATGGGACTCGTGTTTATAGAATAGGAGTACTGAGCACTCGTGCCTCTTTTTTTTGAGGGAAAAATTAGTCATATGTCTAGTACCACTAGTTGGGTGCGTGCGACCTATAGTTGTCATCACTTTAGGTCTACTTTTAGAACCACGGCTACACTTCACAGTACATACTTTCCACGCATTTATCCTCCTATATGTACTCCTAGGCTATTTCCACGTGCTCCCATTCGCCGACATGTGGGACATAGAGCATCTGGGTCGTAGTGCATGCACGACTCGGAGCATATGCCGGGGTACTTCACATTTCAGACCTCACGAATTACATGCAAACCCCCCGCAGAAGAATAAATAAATCAATGGATTACTACATGAAACCGGATTATTTTCGTGGAAACCGGAGCACGTTCATTAAATTTTGGACATAACACGTTTATAAAAAATGACCGGACCTAAACCAGTCTAAGGGCCTCTTTGATTTTTCACGAAAAAAGGGCCTCTTTGATTCGCAGGATACTGAAAACACAGGAATGGGGAAGTATGATGGCGATGAACTGAGATGAGGAGAACTATAACTCAGTTAGAGGTTAGAGTTAGATTCTAACCCTGAACTAACTATAAACCAAAGAGGTGTATGGATGGCAGGGTTAGATTGACAATAAATGCTCTATCTCAATCATTTGACTACTTTGGACCCTATTTTTAGTCAGACTAAAATAAGTCCCTTGGATCCAAGCACCCTCTTGGTGTGGCCGGCTCTTCTGTGGCCTCCTCCCGCTCACAATTGACATAAACGAACCATCTATACAATCAAGCATGCAAAACATGATAATTTTCACTTTGTCCATACAAATGAGATATCCCACTTAAACATACAAGTCGTCAATCAAGCTTCACAAAATAAAAAAACACTTCATGAAACAAAGAATGAGCTAACTCATCATGGACGTTGTTCACGATAGGGAGGGAGCCCGGAGCCCCTCACGCACCGAGGGAGGAGCTCGCCATCGTCGCTCTGGAGGAAGGCTCTGTAGAGCCCAAGACCCGGGAACCCCTCCGACGCCGGCCCTTGCGAGTTGAGGTCGACACCAGCATGTGTAGTAGGGCCGCTTGCCGCCGACTGGGAACTAAACTTTGGGCCTCTATAAATAATGCAAGCCTGTAACTAAAATACCTAGAAAGGTGAACTGAATCTTTGGGCCTCTAGAAATAATGCAAGCCTAAAACTGAAATACCTAGAAAGGTGAACTGAATCTTTGGGCCTCTAGAAATAATGCAAGCCTGAAACTTAAATACCTAGAAAGGTGAACTGAATCTTTGGGCCTCTAGAAATAATGCAAGCTTGAAACTGATAAACCTAGAAAGGTGAACTAAATCTTTGGGCCTCTAGAAATAATGCAAGCCTGAAAATGAAATACCTAGAAAGGTGAACTGAATCTTTGGGCCTCTAGAAATAATGCAAGCCTGAAATTCAAATACCTAGAAAGGTGAACTGAATCTTTGGGCCTCTAGAAACAATGCAAGCCTGAAATTGAAATACCAAGAAAGGTGAACTGAATCTTTGGGCCTCTACAAATAATGCAAGCCTGAAATTGAAATACCTAGAAATGTGACCTTAATCTTTGGGCCTCTAGAAAGATTTATTACCTCCTCAAGCAGCATCAAACAATTCCATGCGTGCACCACAAATCTATAGCAAGTTTGATCAGGATCTACTTTTCCAAATCAGAATTAGCGCTAGAGCAAGCAAGATCAATGATATGGCCGTGAGACAGAGAAGGAACAAACAAACTCACCCCTCTCGCGACATCCCTGGTAGATGCACCACCGCCGCGCACGACAGAGGGAGAAAAATGATTGGTGAAGGGGGAGCGGGGCGACCTTCGAAGGTCGGAGGGAGAGGACGGCCGGAGTAGCGCGGCGGAGGCCGGAAGGAGAGGGCGGCCGGAGGAGAGAGAGGGCGAGCGGCGCTTGGGCGGGCGGCCCTATGGGGAACAGAGAGGAGTCGTGCGAGAGGGGGGAGTGATCTGTGCGGGCATGTGAGATTTTTTTAGGGAGCGATCTGGTGCGGGCAGGTGAGATTTTTTTAGTTCTCTTTTAGTGGGCCCAAGATAACTAACCCAATTAGAACCTCTCCACCGGGCTAGTTTTTTTAGCTGGATTAGAGCAAACTAGCTCAAACTAACCCCTCTTGTTTCGATAATTTGAGGCTATTTCAACCCAAACTAGCTCTAACTCAGGGATCCAAACAAATTGGAGTGTTACTGTACATGCTACAGTGTGGACCGTAGACATTGTTTTTTATGGCCATATCACCACATTATTGTTTTCTACTGCTGGTTCACTGGGCTACCGTGGTTCGCACGGCTGGTTCACTGGGCTACCGTGGTTCGCACGGCTGGTTCACTAGGCTGCCATGGTTCGCACTCCTCTGACCTGAGTAGTACTCCCTCCATTCCTAAATATAAGTCTTCGTAGATATTTCACTATGGACCACATACGGATGTATATAGATGCATTTTATGTGTAGATTCACTCATTTTTCTCCGTATGTGGTCCATAGTGAAATCTCTCCAAAGACTTATATTTACGAACGGAGGGAGTAGTATAGTACTAGTATATACTGCATCATTCTTTTCTCCTTCTTACTACTCCAACATGTGGGAGAGCCAGCATCCGGGTCGACGTGTCATGCACCAGATTAGAGCGTGGAACGGAAGGGGGGCATCACCCCGGTCGGAGCGCCAGTAATTCATGACTATAGTGAGTGGTCATATCACAAGTCTCTCCAGTAGTAATGCACCGTCAAATCGCACAGCCCCACTCGCTCACCCTCCTCGCCTCTCTGTCAAACCGCCTACCCGAAAACTGCCGCTCGTACTGCCCGGGAAAAGCCCCGCCCTCAACTTTTAACTACGCGAGAATAGTTCGAGCTTGTTCGTTCTATATAAATACAGTACTTACTGTATGTTTATTCACCCGTGGGGTTGTTCAATGAATGGAGGGGCGGGGAGCACAAGTGAACAATACTACCTCTGTCCAGGTTTCACGCATGTCACCAAACATTATATTTTTCAAAACTATGTTCAAATACGAATCCAATGAGATAATTTTTCTTGACATGCATTAACATTTTGTTAGTTAAATCTTTAGCCAAAAATTGGCACAAACTATAAAAGGGACCTATAAACCAGGACGGAGGTAGTACTGTAGTAGTAGTAAGTAGGAGTCGTAGAGTAGTCACCTTAAATAGAGAGTTTCTTTTCTTTAATGCCACGTACACAAATTGAAACGCTTGTTGTGGAGAGAAAAAAGATAATCACTCCACTATATATGGACGCAGGGGCCTGAGCTCTTGCTTTACTAGGGTTGCTCTCTTCATTCTCTCATCCTCTCCAGATATAAACAAGACATTGGTAGCGACATTTTCTCTCTGCTCACCGCTGGTCACAGATCCGGCCGGATCCCTTCGGCTGGTGTGTGTAGAGGACTAAAAGGTGCATCGTTCACGCGGACATCACCGCCGAGGGAGGAAACACACAGCTGCCGGAGGGGCCTGATCCTCTGCCCGTGCCATTCTCTCCGACACAGCGCTGGCTCGGGAGGTCCTCTGACCCTTCTTCCTCCCTGTCGTATTGTCCGCAGATCCGACCTGCCGCCGCTGACATCCCGGCGACCCTCAGGTATAAGTTCTTAGAAAGCGGCCTTGCTCTACTGCCCCAGCTCCCCACGTGTCTGCATGTGCATCTTTTCTACTCTCATCAGCTCTTCCAGAGCCACCTAATTTTTTAGTATTATTAGAGGTAAAGCTACTTCATGAATTCGAATCTAGGGCTTTGTTCAAACAACGAAGAAAGGGGGGAAAGTTGTAGCATGAATCTAGGACTTGATTCAAAGAGGAAATAATATGGTGAAAGTAGTAGAGACCGGATACCCAATCGGTCTCTTGGTTGAAAAGGGAAATAATGGGAAAACACGGTACAAACTGGATAAGGAACAGATCTATTATTGGTTGAAAAAGGATAGAAAGTGGCGGCTGGTGGACAAGTCAACAGAGTATGTCCAGGATTAGATTTGTTGCCATCACATAGCAAAAGGTCTCCAGGATTAGATTTGCTTCCCTCACATAGTAAAAGGTCTCAGGATTAGATTTGCTGCCCTCACATAGTAAAAGGTCTCAGGATTAGATTTGCTGCCCTCACATAGTAAAAGGCCTCCAGGATTAGATTTGCTGCCCTCACATAGTAAAAGGTCTCCAGGATTAGGTTTGCTGCCCTCACATAGCGTGAACAAGCTCAGCATCACCACTTTATGCCTCCTTGTAGGTACATTGTGCTGATGCGTCCACTGTCGCATGTCCTTATACCAGCCTTTTGCTGTTTTTTATCGGGTAAACCAACCTTTTGCTGTAAGGGCGCATGTAAAATGAAGCGATCACACTGTTACCTTGGGGACATTTCTAACCAGTGTTATTGTTAATCTAATGCCTCCAGTGATAAGATGCAATTAAACTGTGTTACAAATGGCACTCCTGCAGTTTTCCCCAGTATGATAAGTAAGTTGCTCCTTTACGCTGCTGAGTGTCCTGGTGTCCCCACGGTCCCATGCCCTTAAACCAACTCTTTAGCTGCTGTTGATTTACTGTGTCTGGTAAACAAGCAATGCCACCATTAAAGTAATCCCATATCTGAGGAATCTCATAGTTGATCGCAATGCTTCTGGTAACATGAAGCATTGCTGACGTTTTAAAAATTCTACTGTCCTTGCATGATTGCCATGAACATAATTAAGATGCTTCTTTTCATTTTGTATATGTTTCGTATATTCTTATTGACCAGCAACTATTTACTTTCTATCATTTTGTGCAGATAGGGATATCCATTTCACCTTGTTGCTATTGTGACCTTTTAGTGAACTGCAAAAACACTTTTTTTTGGAATGAGTGTCTTGTGCAGTTCAACTAAAATGTCACGTGGGCAACATCTCTCAATTTTGGTGGAACTGCACAAAATGGTTAAACTAAAGTGAAACCATGCTCTGCTGTCTCCTTGTTTGTGCTATGCAAACATGTTGTGCAAACAGGAATACTCTACTACAGATGTTGTGACGGTCAAGAGCATTCGCCAAGTTCTTCGATTGTATGACATGGCTAGACAAGATGGATTTAATCCCGATATTCACTTTATCAAAAGGCTCTAATGGGTTGGTTCTGAATCTTGCAAGCTGGGAATCAGTGAGATGTGTAGGCATCTTTGTTGTACTTATTATTTGAATCTTATTTGTTGGTTCTGAATCTTGCAAGCTGGGAATCAATGAGACATGTAGGCATCTTTGTTGTACTTATTATTTGGATCTTATTTGTTGGTTCTGAATCTTGCAAGCTGGGAATCAATGAGATGTGTAGGCATCTTTGTTGTACTTATTATTTGGATCTTATTTGTTGGTTCTGAATCTTGCAAGCTGGGAAACAAGGCATGATGATGCAGAGGACAGCAACCATAACAAACAATTCAAACTTGGTAGTATTATCTTTGTGAAAGTGTGACAAATGTGCTGATCGTGTGCGTCCTGAGAATAATAATTCTAATTGTTGTTCATGTTGATCCCGTGGCATTGATAGAACGAGCCAATGCTTTGCTTGTTTTAAGTATAAATTTCTATTAAAGCTAATTAAATTTAAGTAAAGTGACCACTCACTCCTGTTATTACAATACCAATACAGACCCGCTCGTGAACCGACGTGTGGCCGGAGTAGGTTTCTTAATGGAGGCATTTGAATGCGCCGAGGGTGCATCTTCTGCCGGGCGTGCAGCGGACGAGGGAGGGGTAGCAACTGTTGTCGCATGTACACACTCAGCTTACTGTTGAATCCAGTTCTCCAAGAGCTGAAAAACGAACTGCTGTCGCCGCCTACACACTCGTTCACTCGAAGAGACTCCAATGGCGATCCGAGGGGTGAGCCTGCTGGATATGGACTTCAGCAAGGAGTTAGTTCGCCGTTCAGTCCTATGGCTGCACCAAGTTGAATGTGATGTACACCAACGATACGGACTCGGTGAAGCTCTGCCTCGCCTCAGTCCAATGGCTGCACCAGGTTCTGGAGCATTCGCCCGTTTCATTGGCAGCGCCGACTGCACCTTCGCTACGGTGGAGAGAAGGAAGAACGCGACGATTCGGCCATCTGGTGCAACAAGCTTGTCGACATCCAGAAGCAATACAAGATCATCAGCAACGGGCAGGAGAAGGACTCTGTGGTTGACCTCGCTGAGACCATCATCGACCCCTGATACGCCAACATGAAAGAAGACGACCTGAACACGTGGGAGGTACCTCCGAATCTAGCCTACATAACCTACGCGGCCAAGGACGCATACGCATGCTACGACATGTATAGGCAGATATTGGACATGAGGGCATGTCTGCTTCCCGTAACCGACGAGTACACGGACAGCCACAGCGTCATGATCAAGCGTGCCAGGAAGGTCTAGATGTTGTACTTTATCTATTTATAAGCACCTTTATCATCTGAGTGTTTCATGCATTAGCCTATGTGTCGTAATTATCTGTTTTGTCCGAAATATTTCTTTTAAGAACCCATTAACCTGATTGCTTTTTTTAGTGGCTATTTGCTAATGTATGTAAACTAGTTCACTTGTCCGTAAAAAAAAACTAGTTCACTCGGCTGCCGTGCTTTGAATATCCTTCCTCCCAACATATTCCTCTCCTCAGGTGGACCCAGCAAGTCTCTGAATTTTCTCCCACTTTCTTTTTCGATGTAAACTGAGTTTTCTCCCAGTACTTTCCCCTAGAACCAACTCAACTGTCCCACGTCTAGCCTAAAAATAATAATATCCCACGTACTATTAACTCATCAAATTAAAATGATATTTTATTTCGTAAGTTGAAAGTTCTTACAAATAATAATAATAATTGTTTATATATAACTTGCCAAGTTAACTCCTAGTGATTGCGTACATAAGCTTGCTTTAAAGATTTTACTGACGTGCAATCATGTGTTTATGTTTTTATAATATTTCTCCATCGAGCCCAACATGATATTTTCAACCAGCCAGCAAGTCCGCGGATTTCGAGAAAAATGCAAATGGGATTTAAACGGGCTGCATAGATGCTATATCATTGTTTCACCCAGCCCACCAAATGGACTAAAAAACAAATTGACTGGCTGACATGTGGGCCAGTAGGTCGAAGCCTAAGAAGGCATTGGATTTACATCCAACGGCCGGCATTCTTCTTCAATCTCTCGTCTTCTTCCCCCAGCGCTGCCAGAACCGCCTGCTCCAGCCTTCGGCGTCCAGCGGCGTTGTTTTGCGCTCCTTAGTGAAACGCTACCCCGCCGACGGCCAGGCCATCCCTCCACTCCGCACCTCCTGTTATTCTCTGCCGAGTGTAGGCCCACCCCGCACCCGAACCAGTCAAGTTTCCCAATCCTCTCCGTCTGCGACTCCACTGCCGCATCTTCCCCATCTCCGGGTCGTTCCAGTCTGTGGCCTTGCCGTCGTCCACCGCCTCGGTGCGCTTGGCACGGCGTGGTCAACATACGAGAGTCATCGGAAGAGGACTGTACGTGGAGAGCCTGACGGCTGGGACCCGCGAGGTCCATGGTCGCACGCAAGGAAAGTTCCTCCTTATTACGCATTGTACGTGCACTTTACGTGGGAAGGGCTTCTGTATTTCGCGAAAAAAAGGTCCCTCCCCCCCGCTGATAGGTCGGACCCACCAGCTATATCTTCGCATGCAAGAAAGTGCCTCCTTATTACGCACCAAAAAATGAATACCCCTGCTAGCTGGGACCCACCATAGTGGGTGGCTGACTTGTGGGCCTACTAAGTTGACGAGGACGGAGGGCTTTGTCAACTTAGTCAATATGAACGATTCTAGCTCCAGTGACCATACGATGTCCATCCAACGACCATAGTGCTTCTTCACCGTCTGGTCTTCTTGCTCCAGCCGCCCAAAGCAGCGCCGGTCGTGCCGCGCGCTCCTGCTTCTTGTGGCCGGCTGTGATGCCGCGGAGGCCTCACCGCCCCCTACTACTCCCACAGCTGGCCCAGGGTATCCCTCTACTCACCCACACCCCCTGTTATTCTGTGGCGACAGCAGCCTCACGCCGCAGCCGAACCAATGAACCCTCGTACTCCTCTCCGCGTGGGCATCCACTGCCGCGTCTTCCCCGGCTCCTTGTCGTCCCCTTCCTAGGCCTCGCCGTCGTCCACCGCCTTGGTGCTCTCGGCGTAGCGTGGTCAATGTGGTCAACGACCGACTTCCATCAGAAGAGTACTGTACGTGGAGAGGCTGACAGCTGGGTCCAAGGCCACAGCCCAGTTTTTTTTGATTAGCCAAGTAAGTCGCTTTGTCAGGCCTGTTGGGCTGTAAATCTTTCAATACGAGGAGAGCTTCATTCGGCTGGCCAAGAAAATGGCCTATCAGTAATGAGAAATGGGTTGTACATTTTTTAAACACATCAAACCGGCAATTAGTTTTAAATATCTTTTTTTCATTTCGAGATTTTAAATTACATTAATTTTTATGCCTGGAGAATTTGTTGGATTTTATATTGATATACATTTATTTTTAAAATCAGTTTGAATGTGAGTCGAAATTTCGGGATTCAAAACAGTTCGGACCTCACCGAAATATGCAAAATTTCGTATAATTTTTTAACCGTGGCCACAATATGGGCTGTAATGCTAACAAAAAGAATATGGTCTCCAAACAAAATCTTAAGAATTAGCAAATGGGCTGTAAATTATTAGAAATAATGGCAGATGGGTTGTATGCTGTTTTCCACAGATTTGAGGCTTTCCTAAAAAAAGGTTGACGCACAAACAGTGACTGTTGGATGGCCATCCAACGGCCGTCTGCTTCTTCAATCTCTGCTCTTCCTGCTCCAGCCACTCAAACAAGTGCCGGCGGGACTGCCTGCTCCTTCCTCCCTGCGGCCGGCTGTGCTGCCGCGTAGGCCTCACCGCCCTACCGTACTCCCATCGCTGGCCTAGCCATCCCTCTACTCACCCACATCTGCTGTTATTCTCTGTCGACGGCAGACGAACCAGTAAACCCTCGTTCAGTCGTACTCCCCTCCACGTGGGAAACAACTGCGGAGTCTTCCCTGCCTCCGTGTCGTTCCCTTCCTAGGCCTCGCCGTCGTCCATCGCCCTGGTGCTCTCGGCGCGGCCTGGTCAACGTGGTCAACGACCGACATGCATCTGAAGTGGACTGTATGTGGAGAGGCCGACAGCTGGGTCCACGGCCGCACGCAAGGAAATGCCTCCTTATTACGCGCAAAATAATGATTCCTCCACCTGACATCGGGGACCCACCGAAAGGGCCTCAGTATTTCACGAAAAAAAGTTACTGCCGCTGACAGCTCGGACCCACCAGCTATATCTTCGCACGCAAGGAATTGCCTCCTTATTACGCACAAAAAAATGAATACTCCCCCTGTTAGCTGGGACCCAGTATAGTGGCAGGCTGACTTGTGGGCCTACTAAGTTGACGGGGACGGAGGGCTTTGTCAACTTAGTCAATATGCACGATTCTAGATCCACTGACCGTACGATGTCCATCCAACGGTCGTAGTGCTTCTTCAACCTCTGGTCTTCTTGCTCCAGCCGCCCAAACCAGCGCCGGTCGTGCCTCGTGCTCCTGCCTCCCGTGGCCGGCTGCGATGCGGCGAAGGCCTCACCGCCCCCTACTACTCCCACCGCTGGCCAGGCCATCCCTTTACTCACCCACACCTCCTATTATTCTGCGGCGACGGCAGCCTCAGACCGCAGCGAACCAGTGAACCCTCGTACTCCTCTACGCGTGGGCATCCACTGCCGCGTCTTCCCCGGCTCCGCGTCGTCCCCTTCCTAGGCCTCGCCGTCGTCCATCGCCCTGGTGCTCTCGGCGCGGCCTGGTCAACGTGGTCAAGGAATGACTTCCATCGGACGTGGACTGTATGTGGAGAGGCTGACAGCTGGGTCCATGGCTGCAGCAAGGAAGTGCCTCCTTATTACGCGCAAACTAATTATTCCTCCACCTGACAGCGGGGACCCACCGTACGGGCCACCATATTTCGCGAAAAAAACGTTTCCCCCCTGACTGCTGGGACCCATCAGCTACACCTTCGCATGCAAGGAAGTGCGTCCGGGCAAAAAAACGATTCGCCCCCTGACTGCTGGGACCCACCAGCTACATCTTCGCACGCAAGGAAGTGCCTGACAGTCGGGACCCACGTGGTCGAAGCGTACGTAGCATTGTCATTCTGGTCGCGAACATGTACGTACATACTGGTCGATGTAGAGGCGCGCACGTGTCGTAGATGTAGAGGCGCGCACGTGTCATAGTAGAGGCGCGCATGTAGCATGTACACGTACGTACAACGGCGAGGGTGCAAGAAAGAAAATACGGCCACGTACGTACATACGGGCAGGGTCTCGAATGCCTACTCGCGCATACGTACATGGCTAGGTCGGAACGGAGAAACAGCGTCGTCGTCGTGTTCATGGGGAGCCAACCGGCTGGGTCGGAACGGAATGCGTGGTCGTGTTCATCGGGAGGGCTTGGACGGAACAGGCGATGGAAACGAGGCCTCGCGTACCGCACAACGGAGGAAACAGCCTTGTGTTCGACCGGCCACGTTCGAAACAGGGTCCTGTTGATAGGGAGGGGCCTGGCGTATCGCAAAACGGAGGAAACGGACCTCCTACGGTCGAAACGGGGCTCCTGTTGATCGGGAGGGGTGTGCCGTACAGCAAAATGGATGAAACGGACCTCCTACGGTCGAAACGGGGGTCCTGTTGATTGGGAGGGGTGTGGCGTACCGCAAAACGGACGAAACGGACTTGTGTTGGAGCTCTATGGTCGAAACCGGGGGGGGGGGGGGGTGTGGCGTACCGCAAAACGGGACTCCACGGGATACTGTTCATCTCCACCGTCGACCTCCTCCAGCCTCCACGGGCTACCGTCGACCTCCTCTAGCCTCCACGGGCTCTTGTTCATCCAGCCTTCACCGCGCGCTACTCCACCGACTACTATTCAACCAACCCTCCACGGGCACCCCTCCACCGTCTACTGTTCATCCAGCCCTCCACACCACGGGGTCATGTTCAACCACCCCTCCACGGCCACCCCTCCATCGTCTACTGTTCATCCAGCCCTCCACACCACGGGTTCCTATTCATCCAGAGGCAACGCCGCCGCTCACTGTTCATCGACCCCCCCCCCCCCCCCCCGCGCAACACTCACTGTTCATCCCAGAGGCAGCATCGATCGGCTTCAGTTAGCAGCAGTAGCGAAGGAATCGCTCCATCGGGTTCAGTTAACAGCCATCGATCGATCGCTCGGGTTCAGTAACGCATAGCCTGCAGTGCAATCGCTCGGGTTCAGTTAGAGCCCAACGCCTCGCTCGGCTTCAGTTAGAGCCAACGCCTCGCACACACGCGCGTACGTACGAGAGAAACGCGCATCGCTCCACCCCCGACCTCCCACCGTAATCGGCAACTCCCCGAAATTTTCCTCCCCCTCGCTTCTACCACAGTTTTTTTCGTCATGGACGGCCCAAAGAATGTCATGCAGCTGCGTCTCCGGCCCGCCCAGGACGAAAAGCCCATTTTCTGTCATGATTTTTTGTCATAGAAGTTGGAGCCCACCACATCTATGATGATACCGGGTTTTGTCACAATTATCGTCATAGAAGTGTCATATGTATGACAGAAAAAAATTTCGTTCGGCCCAAAATGTCACGGATGTGTCTTTTTTTTGTAGTGATAAGACGGCAGATTCAGTATAAATAACATGGCAGATTCAGTATACTTAACATGGCAGATTCAGTATACATAACATGGCAGATTCATTATAAAATAGCATGGCAGATTCAGTATACATAACATGGCAGATTCAGTATAAAATAGCATGGTAGATTCAGTATACATAACATGGCAGATTCAGTATACATAACATGGCAAATTAAGTACCATACACGTGGCAACTGTAGTTATTCATTCATGGCATTTTCCTTCAAATTCTGATGCCCCTCAAGAGTCATTCTCCCATTTTAAAATTTTTTAGAACATCTAGATTAACACCAAGGACCATGCCACAGTGCTCCAATGTTGCTTACGGATTGCCCGTCCCTTTCTTTGTTTTCTTGTGTTTTGTTTGAATCTCCAATCCCGATTTGTATCTTATCTCTTTTGGACGCCCCTTTGTGATGGAACGGGGCGGGTTCCTAACCTAGATTTGTATGCTTGCTGTTCCAGATCCTACCTCCGAGTTTTCAGATGATGGCCCCGTGGACGAAGGCACACTTGATGTGTGGGGGAACCTTTGTAAGGCTTCCTCAGCTTTCCTCTTCTTGATCTCATCAAGCTCTCTTTATAGGGCCTTCCTGTGTTTTTCTGCGACCCTCGCTGTCTCATCACTCTTGCACGCTTCATCAATTAGTTCAGCATAGTTCTTTGTCAACACAACGTACCTCGCGGCTTCCATGGTTGACTCCGGTCTCTCATCATGCACAGCCAAAACTGTGTTTGATGTTTGCGGCGCCAATGCGTCGTCAGCGCCCCAAGTCCATCGCCGCCTTATGAAATGGCGGGGCATTTGTGTCACCGCGTTCATGTCCATAACTTTTAGTATGTGACAGTACACAATGTCGTCCCGTTCGAATTTGCAGCATTGGCAGTAGTATTTGCCTTGTCTTATCGAGGCTTTCACGAAGTAGTTCCTTCCCTTGTCCGGGTCTTCAGGTTCTGAATACGACATGCCCAAGATAGAACACACCTTGAATGTATGTTCGTCCACCTGGAAAGACGTGAACATGCTAGCACGCTTTATTTCTTCCTAGAATCTACAAGTTTTGTGTGTTTTTGTTAAACTCTTGTGTGATGTTTTTTGTAGCACCTTATGTTGTCGTGGCCAATGGAAGTACATTTCGTTTGAACATGGCAACTGCAGTTCATTGAACATGGCAACTGCAGTTCATTAAGCATGGCAACTGCAGTTCATTAAACATGGCAACTGTAGTTCATTAAACATGGCAACTGTAGTTCATTAAACATGGCAACTTGCAGTTCATTAAACATGCCAACTTGCATAACATCTTTAATTGGCATTGGCATTTCCATACCAACATGCCCAATGGAAGTACAGTGCATTAAACATGGCAACTGCATTTTCATTAAACATGGCAACTGTAGTTGAGTAAACATGGCAACTGTACTTCGTTAAACATGGCAAACTGTAGTTCATTAAACACGACAACTACATATCATGGTTACTCTGTACTCAATGACTACTTTTCAAGAAATCATCATTTTCAAATAAGCTTTTCAACTGCATTGCATTCTAGATGGCACCTACTACCTTCATGCTTGTGCAATTAAGATTGTAACACAACTGACTTACTTGTTAAAGATCTTGTTGGTGTATATCTTGCTCATCTGCCTCTCCATCGGTAAATACGTTAGCAATTTTGGCTGCTTTAGCGGGTGTTCGCTTCTTGCTGTAGCTCAGATCCCAGTATTTTTTGTTGCAAAGCTATGTATTGCTTGGCAAACTGTAGCAATGAGTTGCCAGGGCTCACGTACCGCTACAAAATAGCATTGAACCCCTCGCTGCGCTGCGTAGTCTGCAGAAACGGGAAGAAGCACTGCATGAAGTAGGCCGGTACCCAGTACATTCACTTCTTCCACAGGTTAGCAAGTGTCTCGTTGTCTTGGACTTGATATGTTTCAATCATGGCCATCCAGCTCCTTTCAAACTCCTCCACCGTCAAGCTGTGGTCCACGCATAGCTCGAATGCCTTGTGCAGCTCTGGACGGTCAGCAAAGAATGGTCCTAGCGTCTCCTCAACCTTCTTTATAATGTGCCACCCGCAGTGCCTGTGCACTGCCAACGGAAAGACCTCCTCTATGCCTGCACGCATGCTAAAATCCTGGTCTGTTACTATGTTCATTGGAGCAAGTCCATCCATGCACTCCAAGAAGGTCTTGAACAGCCAAGTGTACCCATCTGTGTCTTCGTTCCGAGCGAGCCCGCATCCGAACTGCAATGACTGATTGTGGTTATTTATTCCTATGAATGGAGCACATGTCATCTTGTACATATTAGTGAGATATGTCGCGTTGAATGAAATGCAATCTCGGAAATGTTTGTAGGCTCTTCTTGCAGCACCATCCACCCAATACATGTTCATGACACGGTCCTCATCATCCAATCTTATCCTATAGAAGAAATCTGGATCTTCCTTCGCTTTCTCATCGAAGTAGGCCATCATCGCTTCTATGTCAGCCAACTTGCTCTCTCTACGGTACTTTGCCTTTAGGTTTGTGACGTCAGCTGGTATGTAGGGCATGCTACTCAGAGTCCCATTTTTGTTGTGGATGAGTGATAGTATCTGGGCCATTCTTGATGGACCGACATTACAATCATGTAGCAGCTTTATGAATTTCTTCTCGAGGGGGGTGAATCCTCTATGGGCAGTCAGAAATTTTACCAGGTCAAACTTCTTTATGAGTTCGTGGTTGTGCTCGTCAAAATATTCAGTGACCACCCATCGTGCTCCATCTACGTTCAGCTTACACTGGACAGGGCATTCCGTCTTGAGAATGATACCTCTCTTTCGTTCCGGAACGACAGGCGCAACACCTTTACCCATCTTGTTCCTTCGTGCCTTGTAGCACCTCATCTCACCTCTGCTGTACTCGTTAGTTTTTTAATTTTCCTATGGTATTCGGTGTTGACCGCAAACCCATGGAACTTTGCATATGTCTGGTAGAATTCCTTTGCTTCTGCGAACGAATCAAATCTCTGCCCAACGTACGGTGGCTGAGGTACCATGATTTTCTGATTACCCACCATCTTCATCCCCTTGTGCTTCGTCATCAGTTTCATCATTCACTTCAGTATCGGTGGCGTTTCATCTACTTGAGTGTTGCTAGTGCTGGTGTTCAAATGTGTGCTTGTTGGCATTGCTGGAATGATTGCCATTTCCAACACTGACTCGGCATTGTTTGTGGCATGATTGTTGGCTGGCTGGTGGAACGCGTCTTCCGTGCGCTCAGAGCTCCCCGAAGTAGATGTCCCCGCGCCGCTGTTGATTGTAGTTGAAGGTCCTGTAATAAAAAAATAGGTACGAGCGTAAGATTTTGCTTGAATGGCATATTTATCGTAACGGAGTACAACAACTGCATGTGATTTGGCATGACATCATTCACACGGCAAGCCGTGAGTCTGCATATGGACATGCATGGCAACTGTAGTTCTCCAGTCATGGTAGCTATAGTCCAACAAACATGGCAACTACTGTTGCCAATGCATGGCAACCAGCTTCTTTCAGTACCAAAACTTGGATTCTATATCCATGGCAGCTGCAGTCCAACATACATGGCAACTACTGCTGCCAATACATGGCAACCAGTATATTCTAGCATCAAAACTTGTATTCTAGGCTTGAGCTCACTAGGCAAATGCGACCAGTCATTAGTGTTGCACACACTCTTTTAGCAATTGGCAAATCCCGAAGACAATACATGACTCTTTGCACAAGACCACTTGGTAGCGTTTTCTGTTTGTTTTTTCCTTCACCACCGTTACAAATCTTCTTTTCCTCACATGCTATTCCCACAAAAACAAATGCAGTACTGTTTGTGGTTCAAATTTTCTTACCTTGTTGTGCCGCATGTGCCCATCTTGTGTGGTCTGTCATTCCAATTTAATGTGCTCTATCTGCAATAGCGCTGTCCTGCAACTGTGAAGCTTGCCATGAGACGTTTGCCGATGTAGTCCCACCGTAACAACCTGTGATCATGGTAGTAGTTGGTCACTGCATGGCAATTGTAGTTTCTTCAACATGGCACATGTCGTGGTCCAACCATGCCACACAGATTTGTTCACACTTGCCATCCATGGTTGTTTATACATTGCAATCACATTTGATCATACATGGCAACTGCAGTTGTCCAGGCATGGCAACTACAGTTGTCCAGGCATGGCAACTGCAGTTGTCAGGTGTCAGCTATGTTCCTTCTGCTAATTCACCGTCCGCAACTTCACTTTTATGGACTCATCTGTGTATGACGTCAATGGTAGGTACATGGTTGCCGCCTGATGCCACGTGCTGCATGAAGGTCCTACATTTTTTCTGATATAACTCGTGAGTCTTTTGCCATCCTTTGCAAGTTTAATTTTCATGTCCACACCAGTATGTTTCTTTTTCGTATGCGTTACCTTGATTTGCCACATTAGCTACTTGAAGTTGGTTGCCCGTACATTTGTCAGTGTTAGCGCCCTGTGACTGAACTTGCCATGGTGCCCCCCCTGAATGTGTTTTGGTCATAAGAACCTGCGAAAAATGACATTGTAGGATGTAAGTAGAATGTCATATTCATCGTCGCGAACATGGCAAATGTTCTTTTCTTGTTATCATGCATCATACCAATGCCTGCGTACTGCTCTAGTAGTGGCAGCAACGGCCCTGCAGAAATGAGTTGACTGTACTCTGCTCCATCCCAAGGGGGCGTTTCTAGCCTTTGAGAAACCCAAGGATCAATGCCAACTTCGTGATTCATTCTTTCTGCGTTTCATTTCTGCCAATGTGTTCTCAATCACTGCATGAACAAGAACGCATCAACAATCCGCAAAAAATGCATTTTTTGCTGTTTGCACATAGAAGATAACACGACAATCTTATCACATTTTCCTGCTTAGGCAACCAACACATCATGGCAAGTAGGACATGCACATCCACTCTTTTCTGAAATTTGGGTGCCAGCTGTCTTTTTGAAGCGATGGAAACAACCACTAAAATAGGATGGCAAGCAACAGGTTAACATGGTGGCAGTTAACGGCAACGATAGGTGGCAACTGATGTTAGACACAAGTGGCAACTATTTTTCCTACCCCCTATGCCAAATTTCTCCTTTCTCTCTCTTTTTTAGGGATTCCTATGCATCCTTCATTACCAACTACTTGCACCAAGCCAACCGAGAACCTAAGCTCAACTCTAGCGTAGTACATGGCAGATCTGGCGTATGCTGGTCGGCAAATGCGAATACACACAAAACCGTGTGGTGTTTTGCCCTGATAGCATGGATCCGGTCGCCATCTTCGTTGGTAAATTTGCAATTTCTAATTTCTGACCAGAAGAAGGACGAGAAACAGTAGGAGACCAGAGATTCACCTGCTTTTAGCTGGTCGTCTTGGGAGGACGGGGTTGGAGTGTGTGTGTGGGGGTGTGGTTAGCGGTGGGAAGGACCTATGGATCTGTTCTGGTTGCCATGGCAACCAGAGAAGGACGGCGATGGAGGTAGGGGATCGAGAGGTGGGAGACGATGTCGGCAATTCGGACTAGGGATCGAAAGGAGGCCGGGACGGCTGGGTCATGCGGGCAGCACGGTTGTCTGGCCCGGACGTGTGGGCGGTTTTGCCACACACCGGACGTGCGGGCTGTGGCTGCGCGCCCGAACGCGGTCGTGCGGACGGGTTCTTCTCCATGCCACACGAGGCGTCTGACACAACCACCCGATACAACCACACGTGTGGCAGTTATCGGCGTCCTAAAAGAAAAAGAAAACCAGGAAGCAGCGTCCTGGCTCCTGGGGTGAACAATAAATTCATTAAAAACAAAAAAAAATCTGATTTTTTTGTGTGGTGAAAGATGCTTGAGTGCATGATATCGGTGTCAAATTTCATCTGTTTGGACATCTGAGTAGCTCGCAGTCAAAAAATTAGGGTCCATGAGAAAGTTTACTGTTCGCACATTGTTCGGACAATTTTTTTTTTTGCCATGAGCTTCTCAAATGACCAAATATGATGAAATCTTGCCAGGACATCATGCACTCAACCCGCACATGCCTCTGCTAGGCGAAACGCATCTCGCCGAGGAGATCAACCCACCGCCGTCTTCGTCGCTCCGTTCCGTCGCCAACACCAGGGCAACCACCATCTCGTTGCTCCCCTGCGTCCCTCTCGCGTCGCCTCCCCCGCGGTCGACTCGGGAGGGCTCAACCGCCGCTGTTGCATAGTCCCTCCAGCACCCTTCTCCCCCTCCGCCGCTGCCGATGGTCGGCGTCGGGCAAAGCCCGTGCGTGCGACGGCGGCGGCGGAGGGTCTCTCCTCCCACTCCCGGATCCGCAGCGGCGCAGGCGTCCTGATCCGCGAGGTGCGGCCCTCCCGACGGTGTGGCGGATCTCGGAGGCGGCGGACTCGCGGCGGTGCACGGGTGCCCAGATCCATGGGTGTGGGACTCCCGGAAGCGTGCGGGCTCCCGGCGGCGGCGGGATTGGTCGACAGTGGGCTTGGGCGATGGCGTCGGCCGTGCGGTGACGGATCTCGTCGCTAGTGGCGGATCTCGCCACTCAACCTTCATGGAGGAACCTGGACCAGGGGCGGCGGCCCCGTAGGCATGGCGACGGCGCCCTCGGCTGGCGACATTCGCGGGGGTGGATGGACGGCGTCTTGACCGCGTGGGCGGTGAGTCGCTAGTGGATCTCCTCCGCGCTGCAGCCTCTCTCCCACTACACTTGCGGGGGGCTGGTAGAGGTGACATCGGACCGGAGGAAACTCTGGATGACTCATTCATCCTGACGGTGGCGACGGCCAGGGTCGCTGTTCTCCTCCTTGCAGGCGCTGTCAAGGTCCCTGCCCTCCACCCCGACCCCATGCCGGGTGAAAACCCTAAATCTCCTGAGATTGCGGGGCGGCGGCACTGCGTGTGTCGTACCCTTCTTGGAGGTGCCGCCTGGGGCGTTTGGGTGCTCGGTTTGAGGAACTGCAGGCGGATGGGATGGGACCAGTGGCAATAGGTGGCATTTCGCGACGGAGGAGCGGCGTGGCATCTGCCACGTTGACAACAGCGGGTCTTAGCGGCATGGAGCAGCGGGGTCTCATCGGTGGATGTGTGATGATGGACGAGCGCATGATGGTGGCGTTGTCTGGCGTTGTGGTGGCGTCGCCGGCAGCTAGACCGGGCAAGGTAGATGCAGCAGTACATCACTGAAGATGAATTGGTGGCAGGTGGCTGCGGCGGCCTCATACCCGGCAGGCGTCCTGGTTGAGGAGTGCGCCGGACTGGCGGGTTCCCCATACCCGGCTGGCGTCCTGGTTGGGACCCCAGGTCTTAGATGTTAGGTTTGACTGTGAGGTCTGTTTGGTATTAGGTCCAGACTATCAGCATCCCTACATCAACTGGATAGGAGTAGAGACAGATGTTGCATAGACGGTGGCTTTAGTCTTACTGTTGTATGACTTTGTAAGGTCTTGTGTGAATAATTAATAAAGTGGCTGCATGCATCGTCCAGATGCAGAGGCCGGGGGTCCTCCTCCTTTTCTAAAAAAAATCATGCACTCAAACATCTTCAATTAAAAAAAAAATCAGTTTTTGATATAAATATTTTTAAAATATTTACTGTTCATCAGGAGCAGATAAGTGTAAGCTGAGAAATGAATATTGGAACGAAAACTTGCATGTGTACTTACGAAAAGTATCGCAGCTTCGACCTAGATCACGTGCATGGCCACCGACGACGGTTAGCAGTAGTAACGTTAGGACGGCAAGAAGCCGAGCAAGGAAGCGACGAGAGTTGGGTAGCACCATCTTCCCAGATTCGCAACGCTCTCTGTGCGTGAGTCGCTGAGGGAACAATTGTCATGCCTCAGTGCTTATATAGGTACATAGGTTGTCAAACACTTTCAGTTCTTAGAAGATAAAGTTGCGGGAAAACTACCGCCTTGGGTTGCCAACATGTGGCCGTGCCAGGCCATGTCGTCTTGGTCAAGGCAGTGCTTACCGTCATTGCTATATATCATATTACGGCCTTGGACTTGCCAGTGGAAGTGAGGAAGAAGATTGACAGCTTGCGGCGTGCCTATCTTTGGGCGGGTTGCGATAAAGTGGCCGGTATAAAATGTAAGGTCAACTGGAATCTCGTCTGCAAGCCTAAGATCTTCGGTGGTTTGGGCATCCTCAACCTTGAGAAGTTTGCTACTTCCCTTCGTCTGCGATGGCTTTGGTATGAGTGGGCTGACCCCCCCAAGACTTGGGCTGGGACGGGAACACCGTGCAATGATGATGATAGAGACCTGTTTGCGGCAGCCACCACGGTTAGTGTTGGAAACAGATGTAAGGCGAAGTTCTGGGAATCATCTTGGCTGAACAGCATGAGACCCAAAGATATTGCCCCAAAGATATTTGACCTCTCAAAAAAGAAATCTACCTCGGTCCAAAAAGCTCTCCTCAACAATTATTGCGTTAGTCAGATTGATACCCATCATGGGCTCACCATGGAGCAAATCCAGGAGTTTGCCTTGCTATGGGAAAAGCTATCCTCTGTTACTCTCGACAATGATGCGCATGATACTATCCTATGGAAGTTCACGTCTCATGGAGAATACTCGGCGTCGACGGCCTATATGGCGTAGTTTGCGGGACACACGATAAGCATCATGCCTGCTGCTGTTTGGAAGGGTTGGACCCCTCCGAAATGCAATTTTTTTGCTTGGTTGATAATTCAAAACAGAGTTTGGACAGTTGATCGATTGCACCGTCGTGGATGGCCGAACTGCAACCTCTGCCCGCTTTGCAAGCAAGTTCAGGAAACCGCAGCACACCTTCTCTTTCAATGCAGGTTCTCCCAGCGTGTCTGGATCGAGGTTGCAACATGGCTTGGTATACATGGTGATGTGGTGAGGAGTTGGCGAAATGAGGTTTCGGTTCGAGAATGGTGGATTAAAAATGTGGTTGAGCGTGGAGATCAGAGAAAGTCTATCGCCTCCTTGTTCATGCTCATGTCTTGGGAGATTTGGAAAGAGCGTAATGGAAGGGTTTTCCGTAACACCGCCGCTACGACGATGATGCTCATCGCGAAGATAAAAGAGGAGGCCCATCTTTGGGCTATTGCCGGTGCCACCCACTTGAGTATTGTAATGTCGCGAGAGTAGATATTTGTCTCCCACTTTGCGGTCATTTGTCTTAAACCTTCTCCCTTAATCAATGAAAATGGCAAATTTTTTGCCTTGTTTCAAAAAAAAAAAGAAACGGAAGAAGGGCCAGTGTTCATTGGAACCCGCGGAACATGAGGCTTAACATGCACGCGACCCCCGACTTCCTCGGTTCATCTCGCACATGGTGCGGAAAAGTCTGCATGACATTTTGGCTATGCTAAGTTCTTTACTTAGTCATGTCCATATCATTGGTCGTCATGGACTTAGGCATATACACTGATTGATAAAACTGTTGGCCATAAGAGCCACGGCCAGAGCGTGGTGTCCGCGTGAGCGCAGGGCGCGTCGGGTGCGGACCGGATCGCGCCGGGTCCGTGGCTCAGGGGGTGCGTCGTGCATGTGTGAGTGAGTTAGTAGTGCAGCGGGTAGCGGGGTGGCCGTGGCGTTCGGTTGGAGCTCGCCCGCGTGGAGCGCGTACGTGCGCGTCCGGTGCGTGGGCGGAGTATGCTGAGCGTGGCGCATGCAGCGCGGGAGCGAGACGTGGAGACCGAGTCGCGTGGTGGAGTTGGTGGCTTCATGCGCGAGGGCGGAAGACTCGGCCGGAGAGCGCGTACGTGCGCGTAGAGCTAGCTGGAGTTCGTTTCGTGGGCGCTGCGTTGCCGAGTGGCTATAAGTCACGGTGTACTGCTCATGTTGTATATGAGGAAGCTGAGTACGTGCTCAGGGAAAATAACAAGGACGCCGTTCGTGCGGCAGGCGGAGTTCGTGCTCCGGGCAAAACTACCTGTGTCTTTGTGTCCATCTCCTTCCTCTAGTCTTCTTCTTCCTCGAGAGCTGAGTGAGGTAGGGAGGTCGAGCTCCGGCGAGCAGCGGGAGGAGGCCGGCGGCAACAACAAAAACAGTCTTATTTTAAGCCTTGTAAAATGTTGCAAGGTCTCCAGCAGAAATGCCCAGGAGATGGCGTCGAAGGCTCTGGCGATATCAAGCTTGAGCATAGCTCGCGAGACGTGCAACTGGTAGAGGTAGCGCGTCGTTTGCCGCACAAGGAGGAAGTTATCGTGCACGGAGCGTCTGGCCACAAACGCGCTCTGGTTTGTGAAACAAGCTCGCCAAGCTCCGGCCACAAAGGACTTTTAAGTAAATAGTTGCTCGGTTAATTTACAAAAAGTCGTAACAACACGAGCCACTCATAGGGCACCCTCCGGCCTGGCTACCAACACACACTAGACACATTGTCAAGAGCAAGACCATCGTCGAGGCAGTCCGCAAGAGTCATCGTCAAGCCGGAAGCCGGAAGCACATCACCTGTCTTATATATTCAGCTATGCTTGTTTTCCTTAACATGTTGTACGTAAATGATTGTGACCTTGATAAATCTCTCTTATAAGTTATACACGAGAAATATAACACAAGAGATACTAAAAGACCATCGTCGACGACATATGCTTGGGAGTGGGACCCGCTGCTATCCACAGCCTGGACAGTTCGGAGGCGGCAAACGTGGAGAAATGATGTTCTACCATGCACGGGATATCCCGTGCATAGCTAAGCCATCCATTTGGTGGAGATTCGGATGCATGCAGATCTGGGCTGCTCTATTTTCATCGCATGTTATTTATTCAATTGCATCTATTCCCCATGTTCTACTACTTTTGTGTCTTGTCACATCAACCATTTATTACTATGCTTCATCGAGCAGATAATGCACAGAAGCTAGGGAGAAGCTATGCTTTGTCCACCGTCTTATGTCTTGCTTCACTCCCATATGTTTTTTCACGCGTTTACAAATTAGAAATCATTTTATCTTATAAACCAAAATTTCAATAGAAGATGCATCTGCATATTTGTGCTTCTCGGGATGAAGACTTTCAAACAAGAACATTCTCGAATATATTTCGACAAGTTTTAAAAATCAAATTTTGAAAGACGATGAAACTTTATTAAACACGGTCTAATTTAAAAAAAATAGAACGAAGGCTCGCGGAGAGCCCGGCTTTGAATTAACAAAGCCATCAACCGGCCAGGAAATCTAATTTAAAATTTCACTAAAATATTTTCGTGTCTGATCTTGTTTAAAAGGTCTCATTGCGAGGATTACAAATATGCAAACAAATCATAAATCAAACTTGAGGTTCACAAATATCCTGAACTTAAAATATAGTACTAATTGACTAGGAGAAAAGAGATAGGCTGAAAGGTAGAGTAGGTAATACTATTCACCTGACTTTGTCAGACACGCTTTCAAGAATACATCTGACGTGGTGGATAGGTGATGCATGCACGGTATATACCGTGCACGGTAGATAATCCGCTCTCGGCAAACGTGGGCAACCGCCTGGGTTCTCTGCGATGATGTTCAAAGTACATATCAGGCCATTTGGAAACAGAGTACACTCGGCACGTATTCTAGACTGAAATGTGAACACATGCATGGGAACTTGAAGAAAAACGAAACATGCATGGGTACTTACGACGAGAATCGCAGTTTGCAGGTGGACGTGGAACAAACCTTCCACCACGACCTGCATGGCCACCGACGATTAACAGCAGTAACGTGAGGATGGCAAGAAGCCGAGCAAGGAGGCGGCGACAGTTGGGTAGCAGCATCTTCCCGGATTCGCAGCGCCCTCCGTGTACGGCAGTCCGGCAAACCCATACACAGAAAGGGAACGATTGCCATTCCGCCACGCTTCAGCACCTATATATACAGATCCAAAATTATGCATTTCTTCCTTGAAGAGAAAGACCGAAATAAACATTGTTGACTGGGGCTGTTAAGAGGAAAGAAAAGAAAAGAAAAAGGCCTGTGTTGACTGGAACCTCCCGAAGATGAGACTTTCTCAGTTCTTCTCGCACATGGTGCGGAAAAGTCTGCATTTTTTTTTCCGAGAAAACAACAGGAACTTTGCCTTTGCATTAAGAAAAAGAAAATTGACCAATTTATAAGGAAACTGGGTGAAAACCGATACATCGACACACACCAGCCCCAAGGCTACGTACCTAACGAGCCGACTTCCCTGTTGCCCAAACAACCAGAGTTGCCCCTCCACCACACGACCCGGAGCCGCCACTCCGGCTTACAAACCACAAAAACTCACACACATTGGCCTCGAGACTGCACTCCATACGAGTTGACGACTCTGCCGTCCACACGACCAGAACCGACACTCCACAACACAGGGGTGCTCTCCGGAGCCGCCGCTCCGACTTCCTCGCCGGCCCCAAGGCCGCGCTCCACCTGAGCTGATGACGCCGCCGCCCACGCGACCAGATCAAACACTCCACAACGATGTTCTTCGGAGCCGCCGCTCTGACTTCCTCACCGGCCCCGGGGCCGCGCACATGCCTGGCCGACGAAGAACCCACAAAGCCACCCAAGCCACCGCGAGCTGACGAGGACCAGTCCTCTAAGGCGTCGCCCCCAAGAGGGAAGCGACAAGAATGCCGCCGACGCCCGTTCCGACCAGGTCGAAACTTGGGTTTTCACCCGGAGAGCCCGAGACCGAGCCGACAATGGTGGTGAACGGGCTCCACGACGACGCCTCCAAGGAGGGAACGATGTCCGAGGACGCCGTCGACGCCGGCAACGACCAAGATCGAGCTAGGCTTTCGCCCGGAGCTCACCAAATCCATCCTCACCGCAGCGTGCCCAGCAAACCGTCTCCGCATCACGCCGACCGTCCTCGCCCAGCCACAAGACCAAGCAGACAAGGCAGCACGTCGCCGCCAACCACCACCGGCTGCAGGAACCACTGCAGCCCACCTCCCGCCACAATGGCGCCGTCGAGACCACGGCCGCCCAGCACGCAGGGCAGCACCACCGCTACCCTGACCCCACGCACCTCCCTGCCACCCCGGTGGACTGGAGCAGGCACGCCTCTGCCGGACCACCGCCACAGGCCGACGGCCCGCCTCACCACCAAATCCGGGCGCAAGGGCCCCGAATCCAACGCCTCGCAGGCTGCCGCCGGACAACCTCCGCGAGGGAGGTGCGCGTCGACACCACCACGTCCTGGGACCGCCGCCCCAGCGTTCCATCACCGGCGAGCAAGGCGCAGCCGCCGCAGGGGAAGCCAGATCAGGGCGGATCCGTTCCCCAAAAGCGAGCAGCAGCCGGCGCCGCACATCCGCCACCAGCGCCTACACGTCGACGAAGTCGCTGCCTGCCGGAGCCCCAGACGTGCCGCCATCCGCCATCCTCCGCCCGCCGCCGTGCCACACGCTCGCTCCGCCGCGCCGCCTAGAGTACCCCGCTTGTGAGGCGCCGCCCGTCGCGGAAAAACTAGCCCCGCCACCGCCTGTTCCACGCGAGCTTTGCCCCGGGGAGGCGCCGACGACAGCGAGGGAGTGGATGGGGTGGGGCGGCCGGAGGCTTGGCTGCTTGGTCGCCTGTGTCGCCCCTCGGGAGGGAGCGACGCGAGGGCCTATCCTACCGCACCGTGACCGAATGCTCAGTTTTTTCTTGTTTGTTCCGGAAAAGTCTGCATGATGCTAAGACTTAACTTAAGGCGTTGTTTGGATAGGAAGAATATACAAAATCAGATCTCTATAAACTGGGAAAACCATTTAACCGTATAAAATCTTGTCTGGCTACTCCACCTAATCCGTGGATTTAGGAAACTTAGTTTCCAGAAACCCATGATTCCAGGTTTGTGGAAAAACGACTATTAGTCGTTTTTGCAAAAACGCGTTTGATCGCAACTACTCCCTCCATTCTTAAATGTAAGTCTTTGTAGAGATTTCACTATAAACCGCATACGGATGTATATAGATGCATTTTAAGTTTAGATTCATTAATTTTGCTCCGTATGTAGTCCATCTAGTGGAATCTCTACAAAGACTTATACTCCTCCCGTCCGAAAATACTTGTCATCAAAATAAATAAAAGGGATGTATCTAGATGTATTTTAATTTTAAATATATTTTTTATCCATTTTGATGACAAGTATTTTTGGATGGAAGAAGTATTTAGGAACGGATGGAGTACTTTTTCTCCGCATCTCTCTCGTCCTCAACAATTCATTGGCTCTAGTTTTGCTTCAGGAAGAGTGTAATCCTTCGGTCGATCAAACATTTACCTCCTCGATTGGCGAGCGGTGGCCGCGAGACGAGCACATCAATTTGACGTTCAGGTCATAGACTCAGCTCCAACGCCGCCATGGTCGCCGCCGCGTAGCTGACCGCCATGGACGCCAGGGTGGACGACGACGAGCACTTCACGAGTTACGCGATGCCTGGGTGTGGCTGCTCCATTCACATCATAGACGACCTCGGCCACCAAGGTCAACGCTCGCCGGCGGCCGCGTGCACATGATGGAGGTGCGAGGGCAGGCGAGCAACAGCCCAGGCGGCGCCTGTTCCGGGATGAAGCAACGACCTCGGTGCCAGGAAAAGCACCACCGCTGGTCGATAGCACGCGGAGCCGTGCGGGCCCGACTGGAGGCGAGCAACAGCTTGGTCATGTACGCTCGTCAATGGACGATAGAGGAAGGAGAAGGTCACGGGCTCACGGATCGGATGACACGCAACCAAACAATGTACTGTACCAGCCCGGTTCTATTCTTTGCTGACCCAAACAAAGTTTTCTATAAACTTGTTAATCATAAAAATAATATTAAAACCGGTTTTACGAAAATTCAGCTAAAAACTTGTACTATATATACCCATGGCTAAAATTCACTATCCAAACCCGATGATACGCGAGCGTGTTTCGCCAAATGTTTGTTGGCCTGTGTCATCTATTCGTTCCAAGTCTCAGGGCATCTCCAGCCGTTGGCCCCCCAGGGGGCGTCTAAAAGCGCCGCCTGGGGGTGAGCCGGCGAAAAAAAAGGCCCTGGGGGCGAGTCCTCGCCCAGCCGTCGACCCCCAGGGCCGTCTACAGGCGAGTGTAAAAAAAAAGGGGGCCAATTTCGGCGAAGTTATAACAAAGAACAGTTAAATTTCGTCCGAACATGGCGAATTTCGGCCAAATTCGCCCATTTTCATTACATTAATTAAGCTAATCTAAAAAAGAAAGGCGTTGAAGTCGTCGCCGCCGTCGCTGCCATCGTCGTCGTCCTTCTCCTCCTTGACGCAGACGCCCCGGCTGGACCCGACGTCGCCATGGTGGACTGGCGGCGGCGCGTCGTCATCGTCGCTGTCGCACAGGACGACGACTCCGTCTTCGTCGCGGCCGCGTCGGCGCTCCTCGAAGCGGCGCAGTTCGGCGCGCTGGCGCTCCTTCGCCTTCTCCCGGCGCGCCTTCTCCATCGCAATGGAGTCCTGGCGCGCCCATTCCAGGGCCGCGTCGTCGTCGACGAGCTCCGCCTTCGCCAGCGCCAGACCCGGCTCCGTCTTCACCGGCGCCAGTCCCGGCTCCGTCTTCACCGGCGCCAGTCCCGGCTCCGTCTTCGGCTTGACGAAGCGCGGAGGAACCGAGGACGAAGCGCGCCGGCCGCCCTCGTGGATGACGATGCCGGCGCTGCGAGTGCGCCGACCGAGCGGCGACTCCGCCGCAGGCTCGGCCTTGACGGCGAGCAGGGCCGGAGCGCCGGAGGAGTGCGAGGAGGATCGGGAGGAGGAAGAGGAGGAGGAAGACGCGAACCGCCTTGGCGCCCATGTCCCGACGCGCCGGTGCGTCGCCGGGGGGTATGCCAACGGCGGGTCGTTGCCGCCCTCGAGGTGTGTGAGCACGCCCTCGAGTGTGCGGCCGGGGACGCCCCACCAGAGGTGGCGCCCCTCGCTGTTCTGCCACCCACCGACCACCGGCGCGCCGTTGGTGGACGCCAGACGCTGCTGCTGGCAGCGCTCGAAATACGCCGCCCAGGCGGCGTGGTTGTCGGCGGCGTACTGGGGGAGGGAGCGTTGGGAGTCGGGGAGGGACGCGCGGACGATCTCAACCTCCTCGGCGAAGTACTCCGGCTTCGCCGCGGCGTCGGGCAACGGGGGAATGGGCACTCCCTCGGCGCTGAGCCTCCATCCCGATGGCCCGGCGCGCATGTCCGGCGGCGCCGGGATGTTCGCCTGGAACAGGAGCCAGGACTCCAGAAGGCGGAGCGAACGGCGGCCGAAGCCGTTGGCCGCCGCCTCGTCCCCGGGGAAGCGTTCTGCCATGGCGACGGCGACGGCGAGCGGGAGAGGGAGGGTCTGGACGGCGGCGAGGAGCGGGGGCGGGGGCTGGTGTGGGCACATGAAGTGGAGTGGAGGCTGCCGGCTTTATAGCCGGGCCGCGCCGTGTGTACGCGTGCGAGGGAGGGGAGGCGTCGGCGCCGCCCCGTGACGCGCCGCCCGTGAAGGAATCAATGGCAAGGCTGACCGGCGGCAGCCTTGCCATTGATTCCCCGCGGAAACCGAGGCCGTTGGGGGAAGACGAGGCGCCGGGTCGCTGACGCGGCTGGCCCGCGGCTTCTTCGCGCCAAAACAACTCGCTCCGGCGCTCCCGGGCGCCCCCCAGCGCGCCGGGTTCGGGCTGGGTCCGCCGGCGCTGTTTTCGGCCCAAGCCGGCGATTTTCGGCGTCCTGAGGGCGCGACTGGACCGTTTTTTCGACGCCGGCGCGAAAAAATCGCCTGGGAAGGCCTTTTTGGGGGCGCGGCTGGAGATGCCCTCAGAAGCATGCCATGGTAGGTACCAGTTGTCATCTTGACGTTGATGGAAGTGGGTGGGAAGGATGCATGCACGAGGAGACTGGCCTAGTTCAAGGCTCGGTCTTCCTTTGAACAAGTCAGTCTCTTCAAATTCCTATAGTAGGATTCAAGGCATGCGGCTTTAATCTTGTACTATCTCTGCAGTATTATGTTACAGAGGGAGCATGTTTTTCCATATTCATTGGTTTCAAGAATCTTAAGAATCAAAGAGGCCCTGCATTTTCTGCAGTATTATGCATGCCAACAAGCAAAGGTATACTAAGGATCTACATGCTGATGCTTGATTGGCTGCAAGTGGTGCCTTTGTTTATGTATATTTATGAAGTGGAAGCAGAATATGAATAGTCCATTTGACTATCTTTTTCTTTTGATGGGGGTAAATTGACTGATCTCAAAGCTGAATTGGAAGAATAATCTAAACTGATGCTTGATTGGCTGAAGGCCTGGTTGATTATTTTATTTTATTTTTGAATTTTCAAAGGGTGGGGGAGGGGGGGGGGGGGGGGGGGGGCGGGGGGGGCCTCCGCCGTCTGAATATATTACGTAAAGAGGCACAGCCCCTGAAGTCAGATTACAGAGAGATGGAGAGAATTACAGGGAGATGAGGAGAACCTACATCAGACAAACTCACTTACGAGTTCTAAGCACTGACAACCAGACATCAATGTGGTGGCGATCAACAGCCTTCAGCCGAGCACGCCAAAGCACCGCATCATACCTACAGGCCTTCAACGTAGCAACAAGGGACTGCGAGTCCTCCCTGAAGACGACAGCATTTCGCCGCTTCCAGAGCCTCCAGCAGCGGAGGAGGACGAAGGCGGTCGGCGAGGCAGCACCGACAGCCGGAGAAACGTCCAGGAGGTGAAGAGACCCAACCACAGCTCCGTTCGGCGACGTGCCGACGCTCCGCCAGAAACGCACCGCGAACGGGCAGCCAAAAATGAGGTGGTCGGCGGTCTCCAGCACAGCATCACAGCAAGGGCACCCGGCCTCTGCAGCCGTGAGGATGGTTTTACGGCAGAGCACATCCCGCGTATGAGCGCGAGACATGGAGAGCAACCATCCGAAGAACTTGACGCGTGACGGCGCCCGTGACGACCAGAGGAAGGACGCCGACGACGGCTCCACCCCACCGAACTGCGAGAGGACGTACACACCACGGGGCGAGAGACCTCCTCCGGGGGTAGCGCACAGCGCGGCGATCCTCTGGTTGATTATTCAACACAAGGCCGCCTTCCTTCCCTTTTCCTTCCAATTCCTTCCTACCGAGCAACCTATGTACTTTGTATAATTACTAGTACAAATCCCGTGCGTTGCAACGGGCGAAAACACTTGTAAAGCCTACTCCGTGTGCCATTATGCACAATTTCATATATGTAGCTTTGATAAACATCGGTAGTGGTTTATGAAATAATCTGTCAATCGGTTTTATTTTGGCTTTTCGAAAAACAAGAATGTTTCTTTCTTTGAAAACAATCTTGATTTTTTTTAGAACTGAAACATGTTTTGAAGACGAACATTGTTTAACACATTAACAGAGGGATGAACATACTATTCAAGGGTTAAATAAGTAGTCCAAAGTTTTATTAGAATTTTCAAAAAATTTGAGTACAAATGCGATTTTTATTATGTTGTTTTTAGAGATGATTAGTTGTTTGGTTTGGAAGAGTATTTTATAGAGAAAATTGATGTATTCATCAAAACACCCATCAGCGCAGCACGACGGGAGCATGGAGGCGCATGCGAGGTATAGAAGAAATGCATATCCTACTTTAATGTCCATTACTGCAGCGCATGCATGTGTGGCCATATATGGATTGACCAATTTCGCTTTAACCCTTAGAACCAACCTTTACTTGGAGGATTAGTACGACGGTGGTACTCCAATACCATCAGGAATTAAAAATCAGGTTTGGCACTTTAATGTCTCATAAAGAGACAGATTCTTTTTGGAGTGGGAGGTGACATTTGCATCAATAGCGAAATGCTTGTGGTGACTTCATCAATCTGAAGACCCGTCGCTGAGCCTCTCTAGACGTGAGTGTATGTATATTTTTGTCATCGTCTATGGTTATACTATGTTTTTCAAAAGAAGGTTCCCTTTAACCTTTGTATGCAGCAATTTAATGTGCCATGTGTTTCATCAGAAGAAGAAAATATCGCCCGTTTTTAGTGCTTCATTCATGTTGCCACTTTTCATGTTCGGCGCGGCCGTCGATGATGGTAGGAGTTTTAGTGTCCGCAGTTCAAAAAGTTGATGAAGCCACATCCATGTCTTTAACGACGCCACACTATCACTGAATGAAAGAGTTGTGGTGCATTGAAGTGGGATTGTTTACAAAACAATTTATTTGTCGATATTCAAAAACTGGTTTTTGGTATATTTTTTAAGAAAATGTTGGTTGTTTGTTTTATTTGCAAAAAAATATATTATGTATCTTTTCTTTTGCACTATTTAGACTTTCCCCAAACACAAGTACGTTCCTGTTCCCCATCAGATGTTAATTTTCTACGAAGCACCGATACGTCAAAAGTTGGAGTATCCACATACCGCATGTCGCCGATACGCCGATACGCATGATACGGCCGCGATACTCGTATCCCAGGCGTATCATGATTTCTGATTAAAAAGAAAACGAAAAAAATGACGATACGCTGCGGACACGCTACGGCAGGACACGGCCATGCAGCTCGAGCCCATTAGAGGCCCACCTATACGCCTAACCCTAACTTCTCTCTCGCTCTCTCTGTTCGACCTCACGATTGGATCGACTGCGTCGATGAGCATGCTGCCGCCGCCGTCGCCTGGACTGGCTCGTCGCCGCCGCACTGTCAACTAGTTACGCGGACGCCTTGAGTGACCTCTTCCCCGCCGACGTGGCAAGAGTGAGGTAATTGATTCTTGCTGTGTGTGTGCTTGCCGTATGTACTTGGCTGCTTGCTGGCATGTGTGCGCCGTATGTGCTTGGTTGCTTGCTGGCATGTGTGCGCCGTATGTGCTTGGTGCTTGCTGATGTTGCTGCTACTGCCTACTGGCACGGAAGAAAAGAGGCTTGGAGGCAATCAGGCAACTAATGGGGTGGTAATTTGATCTCAGCTCACCCATTTTGTTATGTGTGTTTTTTGTTACATGTCATCTTATTAATTATTTATATATATACTCGCCGTATCGCATATTGCTGTTTCTAGAAATTGCCGTATCCCGTATCACCGTATCCGTGTCGCCGTATCGGTGCAACGTAGCAACGGATAGAGCGGCAGGGCAGGCACGTACACACCCATGACGTGCACGCCTCGTCCGGCTGCCAAAAGTGTCGCAGGAGGTTCTCTTGCAGGTGGACTTGTTGTTGCTGCTTCGGCGGCCTGCTCGTCGGCGCACAGGGGCTGTGGAGCGGTGTTTGGGACTGCGGTGGCGACGTGGTCGCTCGGTGCATTCGTCGGACTGGTTGCAGAGCGCAGCTGCGTATTGGCTTCCTGGTGGCCGGCCTGTCGTGGATGAGGTCTAGCGCAGAGCGGTGGCCTGCGGGGGGCTCCGGGCTGTGGATCCGGCGTGGTCGGTGTCCCTCCTCCGGCGGCGCCTTTTGCTGCGGGGCTTCGGGCCCATCTCTGGCCGGTGGGACGCGTGCAGTGTAGCTGCCCGTGGAGCAGGGCGGCCGATATGGGCGAGCCCCAAGTTTTCTCATCCGTGAAATCACCATTTTCAGGTAGTGGCCTGCCTGCTGTGCATTATATTTTCGAATTTTTTGCTGCAACCTTTCTATTAGGCTGGGCATACCGCTGTGGCACCAATTTCTTTTTTGTGAATCTTCGCCTCGTCTCTCTCTCTCTCCTTCTTTAAGATTGAATTCTCGTCCACGATCTTGAAATGCCTCTCGTCCGTTCCCTTTACTCGTTACTCTCCATAATTAAGAGACAAATAGTAGACAATATATATAGTACTCCCCCTCCATCAAATATACTCTTTTAATTAGGAATAAACCGGACCCACTACTCACTTTCGTTTATTGATCTCTTTGATGCCGCCTTGATACCCAAAAACTTAAAAGCATACATAAATTGGGATGATTTCATGTAAGGGTCCGAGGTGGGACTATTTAATGAGAAAGCGCCCGTTTCTGGTTTTGATAATTGTGAGAAAGAGCCTGTTTTTTTTTTTTTGAGTCTAAACACACTTTATTTATATTACTCAAAAATGTTCATAGGGATACAAGAGATGTTTGGAGGGTTTAACAGCCATACACTAGTAGAAAAGGGGGCAATGGTCCAGGCCGGTCCAACCCATTAGTCCCGGTTCAATCCAGAACCGGGACCAATGGGGGCATTGGACCCGGTTCTTGAGCCCCGGGGGCCGGCCGGGCCACGTGGGCCATTGGTCCCGGTTCGTCTGGACCTTTTGGTCCCGGTTGGTGGGACGAACCGGGACCAATGAGCCTCGCTCCTGGCCCACAACCATTGGTCCCGGTTGGTGGCACGAACCGGGACCAAAGGCAACCCTTTAGTCCCGGTTCACGCGACCAACCGGGACCAATGGTGGTGCCTATATATACCCCCCCCCCCCGCTCCTGAGCAGAGCACTCCCAGTGCTCTGTTTTTCGTGGCCGGCGAGGGAAGAGCTTTGTGGTGCTCTAGCTCACCTCCTATGCACACGAGGTGTTCGATGGAATGCCCGAGCCACACTACTTAAGCTTTCTCCCCTCCAAACTCGACCGCCAAGCTTCATTTTCCTCAATATTTGTCTAGGTTTAGCGGTCTGTCACGCCCCGTCCCCGTCTTCACCGTCGTCGATCACCCGCGCCGATCTCATCGCCGGCACCACCGTGGTGAGCCTCTTGTTCTTATGTTCTTTCTGAAAGAAAAAATATTCTTACTTGTATGTTTAGATAGATACTTGTATTATTTTCTTACTTTTATTATTGCATCTTATATAGTGCGATGGTTTTGGTATCCGCCCCCGTCGGCCCTTATCCTGTCTATGATTCGGATGTGGTATATATTATCTTTTCATAACTATTGGTTCATTTATTGTTTATGACAATTATGCCGACCAACGTGACATAGATTTTATTTATGTAGGAGGTTGTTGAACCGGAAATTCCAACCGACCCTATTGTCGAGAGGTTAAATTTAGTTGAAGAAGAAAACAATATCTTGAAGGAAAAAATTAGAAAAATTGAGAAGGAGAAGATGATATTGGAGTTGCATGTTGCGGATGTCGTCGATGATCACAAGATCAAGATGGATGCAATGCGCTTGAAGATTAGAAAGATTAGAAAATATGCCATTCATACCGAGGCTTGGTATCATTATGCCATTGGATCAGTTGTTACATTGGTTGCGATTATGATCGCATTTGTTTTCGCATTGAAATGTTTTACATAGTTTCAGTGTATGGTTTAATTAATTTAGATGCTCTGCAGAGCTTTATGTTGTTAGATGAGAACTATGTATGTACTTTGGTTTTAATGTGATGATGAACTTCTATTAATTTGGTCACTTCATTATATAATGCACGCAGATGAAGCGACAATGGATGTACGGTTCAAGACACACCTCCGAGTACATTAAGGGCGTGCATGATTTTCTCGAAGTGGCTGAGGTAAACAAGCAGAATGGTTTTATGTGTTGTCCATGCCCTATATGTGGGAATACGAAGTCTTACTCTGACCGGAAAATCCTACACACCCACCTGCTTTACAAGGGTTTCATGCCACACTATAATGTTTGGACGAGGCACGGAGAAATATGGGTTATGATGGAAGACGGCGAAGAAGAAGAGTACGATGACAACTATGTGCCCCCTGAATACGGTGATGCTCCTGAAGATCAAGAGGAATCAGACGATGTGCACGATGATGCTGCAACGGGCGAAGCTGCTGAAGATCAAGAGGAACCAGACGATGTGCCCGATGATGATGATCTCCGCCGGGTCATTGTCGATGCAAGGACGCAATGCGAAAGTCAAAAGGAGAAGCTGAAGTTCGATCGCATGCTAGAGGACCACAAAAAAGGGTTGTACCCCAATTGCGAAGATGGCAACACAAAGCTCGGTACCGTACTGGAATTGCTGCAGTGGAAGGCAGAAAATGTTGTGCCTGACAAAGGATTTGAGAAGCTACTGAAAATATTGAAGAAGAAGCTTCCAAAGGATAACGAATTGCCCGACAGTACATACGCAACAAAGAAGGTCGTATGCCCTCTAGGATTGGAGGTGCAGAAGATACATGCATGCCCTAATGACTGCATCCTCTACCGCGGTGCGTACAAAGATCTGAACGCATGCCCGGTATGCGGTGCATTACGGTATAAGATCAGACGAGATGACCCTGGTGATGTTGACGGCGAGCCCCCCAGGAAGAGGGTTCCTGCGAAGGTGATGTGGTATGCTCCTATAATACCACGGTTGAAACGTCTGTTCAGAAACGGAGAGCATGCCAAGTTGATGCGATGGCACAGTGAGGACCGTAAGAAAGACGGGAAGTTGAGAGCACCCGCTGACGGGTCGCAGTGGAGAAAAATCGAGAGAAAGTACTGGGATGAGTTTGCAAGTGAGACAAGGAACGTATGGTTTGCTTTAAGCGCAGATGGCATTAATCCTTTCGGGGAGCAGAGCAGCAATCACAACACCTGGCCCGTGACTCTATGTATGTATAACCTTCCTCCTTGGATGTGCATGAAGCGGAAGTTCATTATGATGCCAGTTCTCATCCAAGGCCCTAAGCAACCCGGCAATGACATTGATGTGTACCTAAGGCCATTAGTTGAAGAACTTTTACAGCTGTGGAATGGAAACGGTGTACGTACGTGGGATGAGCACAAACAGGAGGAATTTAACCTAAAGGTGTTGCTGTTCGTGACCATCAACGATTGGCCCGCTCTACCTGGCAAGCTGTAGGAAGAATGTGTACCTGGGCCAACGTCGATTTCTTCCGACCAACCATCAATGTCGAAAGAAAGGCAAGCATTTCAAAGGCGAGGCAGATCACCGGAAGAAGCCCGCCATGCGTACCGGTGATCACGTACTTGCTATGGTCAATGATTTACACGTAATCTTTGGAAAGGGTCCCGGCGGACTAGTTGTTCCGAGTGACGCTGGGGGACACGCACCCATGTGGAAGAAGAAATCTATATTTTGGGACCTACCCTACTGGAAAGACCTAGAGGTTCGCTCTTCGATCGACATGATGCACGTGACGAAGAACCTTTGCGTGAACCTGCTAGGCTTCTTGGGCGTGTATGGGAAGACAAAAGATACAGCTGAGGCACGGGAGGACCTGCAACGTTTGCACGAAAAAGACGGCATGCCTCCAAAGCAGTATGAAGGTCCTGCCAGCTATGCTCTTACCAAAGAAAAGAAGGAAATCTTCTTTGAATGCCTGCTTAGTATGAAGGTCCTGATTGGCTTCTCGTCGAATATAAAATAAATAATAAATATGGCAGACAAAAAGTTTCAGAACCTAAAGTCTCATGACTGCCACGTGATTATGACGCAACTGCTTCCGGTTGCATTGAGGGGGCTTCTACCGGAAAACGTCCGATTAGCCATTGTGAAGCTATGTGCATTCCTCAATGCGATCTCTCAGAAGGTGATCGATCCAGAAATCATACCAAGGCTAAGGAGTGATGTGGTGCAATGTCTTATCAGTTTCGAGCTGATGTTCCCACCATCCTTCTTCAATATCATGACGCACGTCCTAGTTCATCTAGTTGACGAGATTGTCATTCTGGGCCCCGTATTTCTACACAATATGTACCCCTTTGAGAGGTTCATGGGAGTCCTAAAGAAATATGTCCGTAATCGCGCTAGGCCAGAAGGAAGCATCTCCATGGACCATCAAACAGAGGATGTCATCGGGTTTTGTGTTGACTTCATTCCTGGCCTTAAGAAGATAGGTCTCCCTAAATCGCGTTATGAGGGGAGACTGACTGGAAAAGGCACGCTTGGAAGGGACTCAATAATATGCAGGGACGGATATTCTTGGTCTCAAGCACACTACACAGTTCTACAGAACTCTACCTTGGTGACCCCGTATGTTGATGAACACAAGAACAGTCTGCGCTCCAAACACCCGGAGTAGTGCGACGACTGGATTACATGTGAACACATCAGGACTTTCAGCAGTTGGTTGGAAGCACGTATCAGAGGTGACAACACTGTTTGTGATGAGTTGTACTTGTTATCCAGGGGACCATCTTCGACTGTTACGATTTGGAAAGGATACGAGATAAATGGGAATACATTTTACACGATTGACCAAGATCAAAAGAGCACCAACCAAAACAGCGGTGTCCGCTTTGATGCAACAACCGAGAGGGGAAAGGACACATATTATGGTTACATAGTGGACATATGGGAACTTGACTACGAACATGATTTTAAGGTCCCTTTGTTTAAGTGCAAATGGGTCAATCTGTCAGGAGGCGGGGTGTTCGCACACGAACACGTCACCGTGTACCCTCGACGCCGGGGGTGGTGCACCGCAGCTCACGTCGAAGGAGACCCGCCGGAAGTGCGGTACGCAAGACAATCCGGCGTGCGCTTTTGTAGACTCGAAACCCCACACGCCCGGAAGGGACCCCGTCAGGGCGGGCGGCGGCTATGGGCTGCCCTAGGTCGACCTGATCGCCCCTAGGGCCTCAAGGTTCACCGCCCTGCAACAAGAAGAACAGACGAAGAACGAGGAAGAAGAAGAACTAGGGTTAAGGAGAAAAGATAAAAGATAAAAAGTGGTAGATTGATTGATCGATTGTGTGTTGTTCAATTGGCCATCACCCCTTAGGTATATAAGAGGCGGCTGGACTTCCCGTGCAAGGAAAAGGTTTGGATTCACATCCAAAACCCTAGTCAAATTCGGATTGGTTTTGTCCGAACTTTCCAAAACTGTTCGGTTTAAACTTGCTGCACCTTGCGTGTCTTTTTTGTGGTGGTAAACAATCTCGGATGGAAACGAGCCCAAAAGCAATCTTGACCATTTCGACCGGACAAACAACTTTTATGTTGAACATTTTTTGATCAGAGCTCATATCGAGGGTTAAATTGGTCGCGCAAAACAGGCTATCCCTCGCGCTACCCATCAGACAAGGTGTCTGGTGGGGCGCGCCAGTTTTTGCCTCGTGACAGGGCTGTATTCCGATGGCTCTAACTTTTGCATACAAACTCGGATTGGAACGAGATTTATATCAAAATCGATCGTTTCGACGAGACGAAGACAATCCGTGTAGATAATTTTTCCATTTGAGGTCGTCTTGGGGGCTTAATCAGCCAAACTGTACTCTGAATATAAGATCTTAGTACTTTGAGCATAGTTTCGGCCTTCGAGATGAAATCGGACTGCGATGACCCAAACTTCAAAGATGTTCATATCGACAATACGGAACTCTTTCATGAAGATCACTTCTCCATTTGAGGCAATCTTAAATAAGTTATTGACCGTGCCAAAATCTGGTGTCAACACATGTCCCCCTGTTTTTCGGCAAAACTTGTGTGCCGAAAAATAACTTGCACGAAGTTTGTTCTAAACACGATGTCAACACTCCATCGGTCATTTTGTACGTGCTTTGGACGATAAGTATATATCGGCCATTTAGATTAGCAACAAAAGTGAAGCTAATCGAACATATAATGATTTGGTAATACCCTTTCATGATGTAAGAAATTATATTTTATCCATGGATTAAAATAAGCCCATTGAGGGTAACCAATCATACCTGATGAAGAATTCCATGGCATAGGCATCAACGGCATTTGTTGTAGAAAATGGATAATGTGTGGACCGAAGATGTTGGAACCTTCGGTTTGGTCCTTCGTAGCTTTCACTCTTTTTCTTCTTCACCTTTGTCGCACTCCTTGTAAAGGAAGCTCGCACATAATTCTTATTTTGAATATTTCCTTTGGGAACCCATGCCATATTTCTCTTTTCAAGTTCTTGTGCACTAAGCTTCTGCAACTCCTTCTTTTGCCAATACGATAAGCCGAGTGGGCATCCCAGCTGCGATTTTCTTTGAAGTAATGGCAATTTTTGTTTTACCTTGTGCACTCTCAACTTCTTCCCTTTAGATTTGGCACTTGATTGACTTGCCTCATTGCCTTTTGTAGCTAATGTCAACACTTTAATTGGCTCTTTTTCATTTGAGATCATATCTGAAGTGGCACTCTTACGACCATCTCTTTTGACGCGGTAGATTTGCTCAACCACCTCCTTATTCTTCCTTGTGCACCAGACCGATTCTTTATGATTCAAACGGTCTTTGACGCGTGATTGTTCAAATGTTGATCTCCTTGGAGCTGCATAGTATTGGTGAGATGGTCTAGAATAAGATGGAGAATGTGCCCTTGTATCATACATGTCCCATGATGAATATGTATCTATATGAGCATAGGGAGGCATCCACGGCATTGGCATTGGCGGCCTAAAATAAGGATATGAATATGTTGCATTAAAATTATCACTTTGCCAATACTAATCCTCATATTTGCGCCTTGGGGGTGATCTTGGTTTCTTTGCATGATTTGGCCGATAAGCATTCTTCTCTTCACTCTTCTTTTGATATTTATCCAATAGTTCAGCGAAGGTGATTTTTGATCTCTTACACTTGCGCTTATTTCGGCCTTTGTTTCCTTTGGTTGTACTTACACCAATCATCGGATTTGCTTGTTGCCCCCCAGTCCTTGGCGTCTTTATTGTAGCTTCGATGGAATTCTCGCCCTCAAAATCATGTTCATTATGCTCTTCAACAACTTCTTTACTTGAAAGCTTGACCCCATCACCTGCAGTTTTTACCTCCTCTTTAAATGGATCGGCTTGAAGCAGCCGATGCAAAAACTTTCTGCCATCGAGACCAATCGGAATAGACTGGTCATCTCTTGGTGTCTCAACAAATTTCAATCTTCCTTTATCAATGGCCGATTTAACTATTTGACGAAACATATTGCAATCCTCAAAATTATGTTTGAACGAATGATGCAACCTACAATACATTCGTCCTTGAATTGATGGCTTGACATGGTGATCAAGAATTCTTATGTAATTATTTTTCAGCAATAAATCAAATATTTGGTCACACATGCTTGAATTGAAGGTAAACTTCTTGCTTTCTAGCCGATCTTGCTGTGTGAACGGCTTTGAAGATAAGCAAACGAATGGTTCAGATTTAGAATCTTCCCATTCGGCTATACATTGTGTTTTCCACTCTATCTCCGGTGTCTTTGGATAAGATATTATATTAGCATCGGATTTCTCAAACGAAATTAACCTTGGCTTTAAACTTCTGATACGAAAATATTTAGAACACACATGTCTCAATTGAGACAAAGTGCAAGCCAAGTAAGAAATAAGCAAAGCTACCCAACTAGATATGAACTTTAGATAAAGCAATGGGGAAAGCTTTGGCCACAACAATAAGTCATTATCGGTCTTTATAAATGGTGCAATGGGTTGACCGATATAGTCTATAACAATTTTGTTGCTAACAAGTAAATTATTCTTCTTCATTGGTCTTTCAAAATTAATTATGAGAATTTTTCTTATAGAAGCATCGACAATAAAGTTGCGACCAAATCGGAAGATAGGCAAGTCACTTGCTAGACATACCTCTTCAATTACGTTGGGAGAGCATGATGGTTGTATCACTTGAATAATACTTTGTTCCACTTTTGAATGACTCTCCAATGCCTTGGCATCCTCTTTTTCTTTGATAGATTCGGTACACATATTATTTGATTCAGCTTTTTTAATAACCAAATTAACTTTGTTATCCGAATCACCACTCTTTCTTTCTTTGATTCGCAAGGTTGCTTGTTCTTATCTAAATTCAGCAAACATTGCAGCTAGTCTATCTTTAAGCTTTTTTCGACCAATTTCAGCCCAATCTTCATCGGATTGCCCCCCAATACTTTGAGACGCTTTCGGCAATGGTGTGTTGCCAAAATTTCGTAATTGTGCAGGGGCAACATGATATGCTACGTTACTAGGTAAAGACACATGCGCTCTGGTAGAATTCTCACTTATTCGGCCATGAGCATGAAGGTGCGGAGCCGAATCACGAATATCTATAATTGCGTATGGTGCCGAAAAATTTGTAGCATGAGGTGTAGCATACGATGTTTGAGGGTAATTGGCCGAATAACTAGTAGTGGCATGGCCAATTCCCCTATCCACCGGCACGTTTGGATTAACATACTGCAAGTTATTTGCCGATGAATAAAAAGTTGAAACACTTTGTTGCATACTATTGGAAGCTCCTACATGGGGTGTCTCAACATGATTAACTGAACTCATCATGTTGTTCATCGGCATATAGATTTGTGGGGTTGCCGATTCATGGGAGTTGGGATACATACGTTGCATGTTGCTAAAATTATATGAAGTTGAAGCATGAAGATTATTCTGAATCGGCTGTTGCACATATAGATGCATGATTGATAAAACTAGGGCTAGCCGATACAATATGCTCATTAGACGATCTAGCAACAACGTATGTATTATTTGCATCTACATAAGTGAATTGGGTATTCATGTTACCTTTGTAGATTGCAAACCCTAGATGACGAGGTCTTCGTAGCAAGAACGGGCTGGAGACCGTTCAAAGCTTCGTCCCCAGCGGAGTCACCAAAAAGTGTGTTCGCACACGAACACGTCACCGTGTACCCTCGACGCCGGGGGTGGTGCACCGCAGCTCACGTCGAAGGAGACCCGCCGGAAATGCGGTACGCAAGACAATCCGGCGGGCGCTTTTGTAGACCCGAAACCCCACACGCCCGGGAGGGACCCCGTCAGGGCGCGCGGCGGCTATGGGCTGCCCTAGGTCGACCTGATCGCCCCTAGGGCCTCGAGGTTCGCCGCCCTGCAACAAGAAGAACAGACGAAGAACGAGGAAGAAGAAGAACTAGGGTTAAGGAGAAAAGATAAAAGATAAAAAGTGGTAGATTGATTGATCGATTGTGTGTTGTTCAATCGGCCGTCACCCCTTAGGTAGATAAGAGGCGGCTGGACTTCCCGTGCAAGGAAAAGGTTTGGATTCACATCCAAAACCCTAGTCAAATTCAGATTGGTTTTGTCTGAACTTTCCAAAACTGTTCGGTTTAAACTGGCTGCACCTTGCGTGTTTTTTTTGTAGTGGTAAACAACCTCGGATGGAAACGAGCCCAAAAGCAATCTTGACCATTTCGACGAGACGAACAACTTTTATGTTGAACGTTTTTTGATCAGAGCTCATCTCGAGGGTCAAATTGGTCGTGCAAAACAGGCTATCCCTCGTGCTACTCATCAGACAAGGTGTCTGGTGGGGCGCGCCAGTTTTTGCCTCGTGACAGGGCTATATTCCGATGGCTCTAACTTTTGCATACGAACTCGGATTGGAACGAGTTTTATATCAAAATCGATCGTTTCGACGAGACGAAGACAATCCATGTAGATAATTTTTCCATTTGAAGTGGTCTTGGGGGCTTAATCAGCCAAACAGTACTCTGAATATAAGATCTTAGTACTTTGAGCATAGTTTCGGCCTTCAAGATGAAATCGGACTGCAATGACCCAAACTTCAAAGAAGTTCATATCGACAATACGGAACTCTTTCATGAAGATCATTTCTCCATTTGAGGCAATCTTAAATAAGTTATTGACCGCGCCAAAATCTGGTGTCAACACGGGGTACATGTGGACCCACAGTACGGAATGACAACAGTGGATCTCCTTGTATATAAGTAGCACTTCGCAGTTTGCAGAGTTCATCGCCACCAGTTGCCCCACGACGACGCCGAGCACATCGTCGCCGCCAGGCTGCCCCGACGCCGCCCGCCGCCCCCGCCGTCGCCGTCGCCGTCGCCCGCGCCCGTCGTCGTCGCCGGCCTCCCCGAGCCCGCGCCCCCGTCGTAGCCGCCAGGCTGCCCCGTCGCCGTCGCCCGCCCCCGCGCGCCGCCACCGCTATGAGCCGTCGCGCCGCACCGGCTCTGTTTTTTTCATTTTTATTAGTTTAATTTTTTTGTTCAATGTATATATATATATATGTATGTATGTGGCTATATATATATATAATGTATATGTGTATGTATGTGGCTATGTGTATGTAGATGTTCAAAAATTGTTCAGAGCATGTTTTTGTTCATATATGTATTTTTTGTTCATATGTGTATTAATGTTTTCATATATGCAAAAGATAGATTTTTAGAAAAGTTAGTTTTTTTTTTGTTCATAGATTTTTTTGGTGATATTAATTATTGTAGAATATGCAAATGTTTGTATATTCATATGAACAATGCATTAGGCAAAACCTTTGTTTTTTTCGAAATTTTCTATTTGAACATTTTTTTTAAAACAAGCAATACTAAAAGAATGAGAGGAAAAAGGAAAATAAGAAGAGGAAGAAAGGAGAAAAAGAGGAGAGGAAGAAGAGGAGAAATAAATAAGAAGAGGAAAAAAAGAAGAAAAAGAAGAGGAGAAGAAGAAATGAATAGAGGAGAAAGAAGAAAAAATAGAAGAAAAGAATAGAGGAGAAAGAAGAAAAAATAGAAGAAAAAAATTCTATTTTTTCTTCTTCTCCTCTATTCCTTTCTTCTTCTCCTTTTTTCTTCTTCTTTTTTTCTTCTTCTTCTTCCTTCTTCCTTCTTTCTCTTTTCTTCCTTTTCCTTAATTATTTTCCTTTCTCGAGGGAGAAGAAGAAAAAGAAGAGGAGAAGAAGAAAGAAAGGAATAGAGGAGAAAGAAGAAACTTCAACACGAGCTAGGGGGTGGTACCGATACCCCCTCCCCGATAACTCTCGAGGACACCCAAACCCTAGAGAGAAAACGATGTTGGTCTCCTACCCCCTCCCGCCATGCCCCTATCCGACAAATTAACTCTCTCGAGGCCACCCAAATTTATCAAGTTAAAAGAGCGTTGTCGTCGAGGCCACCCCAGACCCTTGAAGCGTTGTGTCGAGGCGACCCCAAACCCTAGAGAAGCAGCGTCGAGGCCACTAACATGATTCCTTATTGTGATTAGCTAGCTGCCACTAATATATATATATATATATATATATATATATATATATATATATCCATCTGTACCATGTTTGAATAATAATTGACATGTTGTAAATATTTGCAGAAACTATGGAGCACTCCTGAGACGAAGAAACAGAAGCGATGTTGGGGGACATAATCGCAAATGGAAGTGATGATGTTGCGTCATTTCTCCTCGACACCGATGGTCAGCTGGATGAAGAAGAGGGCTATGTTTATGATGGCTTCGACCCATTAATGCCGGTACAAGAGGAGGACTATGTTCATGATGGCTCCGGTGACACAATGGAGGTACAAGACGAAGGAGACCATGCTGACTGCTCCGGTCACCGAACCGAGTCTAGCCAGGTATATATATATATATATATATATATATATATATATATATATATATATATATATATATATATATATATATATTAGTTAAGCCCGTGCTGACTAGTTAATTGATGCATCCATTGTTTTGGTATATGTACACATATTAATTACTGTCGTCTTTCTTCCTTATAATTTCTAGCCCTCCGGATCGAGCACAACTTCGGTAAGGAGACGAGGCCCGAAGAAAAAGTTGAGCTCGGATAAAAAGTTTGAGATCATAGAAATCGCGCCCGACGGCGAACCGATTGAATCCATCCGGACAAGGAAGGCATTTTCTGCTCGGTGCGGGGTTCTTGTTAGGGACAAGATCCCGATCAGCATCCAGCAATGGTATAAGCCTGCTAAGGATGAAGACCCTGAGGTGTCTTATGTCAATGATATGCAGAAAGAAGATCTTTGGACTGAGCTGAAGGCAAATTTCACCCTACCGCCAGAGGAGGATCCGGAGAAGCCAGTTAAAAAGCAATTAATCAAGTCTTGTGCTCTTAAGAAGATGGCAGGCCTAATGAGGAGGTGGAGGAAAGAGCTGAACCAGTTTGTCGAGAAAAAAAAGACACCAGAATTCATCGGCAAATATGAGAAGATCAAAGATCACTGGCCCGCATTTGTGGCCCACAAGACATCGGAAAAGAGTAAGAAGATGTCGGAGACAAACAAGAAAAATGCTGCGAAGAAGAAGCTTCACCATCGCACGGGGTCAGGTGGCTACCTCAAAGCCCGGCCTAAGTGGTCCAAGGCTGAGCATGATCTGCTTGAAAAAGGGATCGAACCAGAGACAATGCGCTGGCCAGACCGTTGCCGGACTTGGTTCTTCGGGGCTGGCGGAACCTTGGACCCTGTAATAGGGAAGTGTCAGTGGACGGACGAGCAACTGCAAACACCAGTCAAGAACCTTCGACACTATATCGATGCACCGCAGCGAGGGACGTTCCTTCCAAACAAGGAGAAGGACGAGCTCACAATGGCCCTTGGGAATCCCGAGCACCCTGGACGGACACGAGGCACGCCAGGCTCCACTCCGTGGAAGGTTGGTTTTCCGGACGCAGGGGGTTACAAAACCCACGAGACGAGGAAGAAACTGGAGCAGGACCAAATGCAGGCGCTGCACGAAAGGGTAATGGGGCTAGAGGAACGAGAAGAGGTACGAGAAGCAGCAGATCGCAACAAACGACCTGCCGAAGCTTCCCCCGAAGCAACCCCGCCATCTCAGCGGAGAAGCAGCGTGGCTTCCACCGAGCTGCTTCAGCCGGAGCATGTCTTGACGACTCCTACCAGCTATCCCGTGGATGGTATCAGGGAGTCTCAAAATTGCCACATTATGGCGCGATGGATGAATTTGAAGGTCAAGGCGGCTGTTGGCCAAGTTTATCCTAGTGGACCCGGCACAACTTATCACTGCCAGCCGATTCCAGAAGGATTTGCTAAGGTGATGGTGGATGAAATAACAGAGGGATTTGAGGACCTCGTGCTTGAGCACCCTATCGGTGAAGGGGAGACTAGGCTGGGTTCTGCTCTGAAGACTCCATGCCTATGGCGGAAGGAGCTCATCAACCTTCTGAACTGGACGCCTCCGCCTCCTCCTCCTCCTCCGGTGAGTCAAGGCACCCCGCCTCCTCCACCGCCTCCTCCTCCGGCGAGTGACGATCAGGGCACGCGTGGCGGCACTCCACCTCCTCCACCGCCTGCTCCTCCGGTGAGTGATGATCAGGGCACGCGTGGCGGCACTCCGCCTCCTTCTCCTGCGCGTGGCGGCACTCCGCCTCCTCCTTCTCCGCCTCGCCAGCAAGGGCGGAAGAGACCCGCCGCCGCCCCGGCTGCTCCGGCGCATCGTAGTCCTTCTCCTCCGCCTCGTAAGCAAGCACGAAAGAAGACAGACGCCGCAGCCGCTCCGTCTGCTCCGGCGTCTAGCAGCACAAGAAGAGAGAGGCAATACAGATACGGTCCACCTCTAAAGCCTCTAGAGAAGTTACCGTACGAGAGGACCAAGGAGTAAAACAATACGATCGTGCAGGCTCACGTGAAGGAGTTCTTTGAAGGGGTGAAAGCAAAGAGACATCCACCTACGGAGGAGAAGGTAGATCCGGTGAAAGCAAAGCGCACTCTCGATGCCCTGAGGAAACCACCAAAGTCTCCGCCGAGAACCAACTATGAGCGCATTACTGAACAGACATATCTCCAAGCCAAGCGGTCGGGAACTACTGTCAGTGATAAAAGGTCAAAAGAACAACGAGCAAAGGGGAAAAAATTGCCCAGCTCGGCGAACAAGCACAGCAATCGTGCCCCCCGCTCAATGTGTCTAATCCTCCGGGGACGGTGGCCGGTTATGGCAATCTTGAAGATTACCTGCCTGACGATGCACTTCCTGATTTCATGGAGGTGGACGTATTCAGATACGAGTACGGGAAGCCTCTCGTCAAAGATGAAAAATCTCTGACAACAATGATGCGAAGATTCCATAGTTGGTACATGAAAACCTGCAGAGAGTCTGAGGGGACGAACAGTTTGTATCTGAACATTAAAGAGGAGCACGACCTCGTTTCAAATGATCTGTTGCGTGTTCCATTTGAGGAGTTCTTCGAGTTCTTCAATCAAAAGGCCCTCGATAAATTAATGGTCTTTTGCTACTGCCTGTAAGTACTATTTCTGTCATTAAGTCTCTATATATAGCTCGGCTCTTTCATTGCATGTATTTATAATTAGTTATCCTCAATATATTATGCAGATTGAAGATCGTCGAGTGCAAAAAACAAGAAATTTATGATATTGGGTTCATTAACACAAATATCATAGATGTATTTCTGTTTGAAAAGAACGTTGAAGAGGCCGAGGACAACTTGCTACAATCGTTGATCAAAAATCAAAACAAAGATACCATACTCTTTCCTTACAACGGCCCGTGAGTGTTACTGTATTGTGCATATTCGGTTTCCCTTATTACTCGAGCGAGGTTAATGTAATTGATGAGTTATGCATGCGTGCACAGGTACCACTATATTCTTCTGGAGATTAAGCTTGAGCGTGGACTAGTAACCGTCTTAGACTCGAGACGGAAAGATCCCAACACCTATGCGGACATGACTGTAATGCTCAGCAAGTAAGTTCAATCGATCATTATCGCACCATATTGGCAACTTTTTGTTCATTTCCTGATATCTCAAGTAATAATAATTATTTTCTTTGTCTTGCAGGGTTTGGAAACAGTTCACCGCACAAGCTCCGGGACTGCCGAAGGAGCTGCGATATATATACCCGAAAGTAAGTACTACTGGCTAGCTAGTTGCGCGCATCTCCCGTTGATTCTATAGCTATACTTTCATCAATGCCATTTATAATGCTTCATTATCAGTTTGATTGACCTCTGTTTCTCATAAAGTGCTTGTGGCAGGAGGAAGGGAACGATTTCTGTGGATACTACGTGTGCGAGTTCATCCACAACGCGACTTTGAAAAATAAGCGGGGCTACTCTAGAAGACAATATGAAGTGCGTAAGCAATAATATTCGCAATTTCATTTTGTTACACCATCATTTCTGTTGAGTTTCATTCATATATATGTATTAATTAACCCCCTTCTTCAAATTAGACGTGGCAGATGCGGGATGAACTCCTAGAACCAGATCGCATGAAAGCAATTCAAGGGGAATTGGCGGGATTCTTTCTTGAACACGTCATCAGTAAAGCCAGAGAATACCATGTGGAAGTTGATTTCAAATGCTAGGGGTTTGTAATTAAGAGATCTTATACATATTGTACATGTATGTAGCCAGTAAAAAACTTGTTGTTCGACCAATCTCTCGGAGAAGGAGAGGTCGATCGACCACTTCTCTCGGTATGCATGACGAACTTCTGTACTGAATGGTTCTCTCGATCACTTATGTATATATATACTACATAGCATCGACCAAGAACGGACATAAGAGAGGACACTTCTCTCTATTAATTAGCTAGCTAACACAATATACGAAACACCTAAATTAACCCCCCAAAACCCCCAACCCCCCTCCTTTCAAAAAAAAACAAAAACCCAAGCCACTCGAATGCAGACGCGTGGATGCCTTTTGGTCCCGGTTGGAGCCACCAACTGGGACCAGAGGCCCCCTGACTGGGCTCGGCGCACAGGGCCACATGGAGGCACATTGGTCCCGGTTCGTGTTTGAACCGGGACTAATGGGTGGAGGTATTAGTAACGACCCATTAGTCCCGGTTCATGAACCGGGACTAAAGGCCCTAACGAACCGGGTCTAATGGGTGGTTTTCTACTAGTGATACATGGCGCCCAAAATCCAAACCAAAAGCATGCTTAACGAGACTATGTGCCTCAACATTCGTTGCCCTGCCCTCAAAAATGAAGGAGCAATCATCAAAGTTATTCTTTGATTCCACTATCTCTCTAATGGTACTAGCATAGACACCACCAGTGCAGTTTTTAATGTCATTCACCACTTCTTGACAGTCGCTTGCTATGAGGATTCTAGCAAGACCAAGATCCATAGCAATATCAAGTGCCTCACGACAAGCCAAAGCTTCCAAAGTCGCCGGGTCCGAAATTCCTTCGATCTTGATGGCCGAGGCTCCCAAAAAAGATCCCGAAGAACTTCTGCATACAGCACTAAACGAACCAAAATTACCATCTCTGGAAACTGCCCCATCCACTCAGAGTTTTGCTATCCCTTCCGACGGAGCTACCCATCTTGGCAGAACTGGTTCGACCCCTGCGGCCACCCTTTGAATCTTCTTCGTCTTGCAATCTTCCAGTTCTCGAATATATTTCAGGATGAAATTGTATGTCGAAAGCGGACTCTGAAAAATATGTTCATGGAGTGCCTGTCGCCTCGCATACCAAATGGCCCACAATGTTGTGGCAACAAGGATGAAATCATGAGAAGATAGCATATCCTGGATCGCAAACAGCCACCTCTTCGCATCTGGTTCTGTAGTACTGTTCAAGGCCTCGACAAGATCCTGGTCATGAAGAGCCCAAACGCATCTTGCATCCGTGCAGTGAAGCAAGGAGTGTTGCCACGAATCTTCCGCTCCACATAAACCACAGCAAGTGGTCATTGACATATTTCGATGATGCATAACATCCGCTGTCGGTATCGATTGCTGGGCTAATCTCCATAGGAAATTTTTCAGTTTTGAAGGAACATCAACCCTCCACATCGCCTTCCATGATAGCTTCTCTCTGTCCGTGTTAGAGGAATCCGCTCGCCCCTCCAGCCAGGCCTCTCTTCTCATCTTTGTTTCCACCAACATGCGATATGAAGATCTGACAGAGAAAACGCCTCGTCTTTCATGTACCCACGACTAGAAATCATCAACTTGCCGCGTACACAGAGGGATAGAGTATATGGCTGCAGCATCCGTTGGCAGAAAAACTTCATTTATCAACACTCGATTCCACTCGGCTCCGAGTAAAATTAAGTCGCTCACCTCTTGAGGAGGATGCGCGACCCTACTCGTGATCGGCCTCATGTTCGAGGGTCTCGGCAGCCAATTGTGTTGCCAGATGTTGGTGGTATGCCCATCTCCAATCCGTAGGATCAAACCCTGAGTAAGGACCTCCCTACCATTGATGATAGCTCGCCAGATTTGTGACGGAGCCGTTCCCAGATCGGCTCGCAGAAAATCCCCAGTAGGGTAATACTTGGCCTTCAAAACGCGAGCACTAAGTGAGTCCGGGTCCATCAGGATTCGCCATGCCTGTCTAGCCAAGAGGGCGAGATTAAAAAGCTCTATGTCTCGAAAACCCAAGCCTCCACAATATTTTGGTTGTGTCATTGTGCTCCACGAGACCCAGCTTGGTTTCCGTTTTCCCTCCTTACTGCCCCACCAGAACTTCCTGATCGGAGTATTTATGTGTTCACATAGTCTCGGTGGCAGCCTAAAGCATGACATAGAATAAACTGGGATTGACTGAGCAATGGATTTTATAAGAATTTCTTTTCCTCCCGCTGACAAGAGCTTCTCCATCCATCCCTTGACCTTGTTCCATACTCTGTCCTTTAGGAATTTGAAGGCTCCATTCTTACAATTTCCCACATCAGATGGCATGCCCAGATACTTATCAGAGAGAGACTCATTGGCAATATTCAAAACATTCTTTACCTCAGCTTTAAGAGTTGCAGGGCACCCCTTGCTAAAAAAGATTGAGGATTTTGCTAGGTTTATCCTTTGTCTAGACGCATTGCATAGTCCTCCATCAAGACCGACAACTCATTTGCTCCAAGAGAACTGGCTTGTCGTGAGTTCGAACCTCACATCGTTCTAGCACCGTTTTCTTTTAAAAGAAAGTTAGGACCGGCCCAGTACAGCCCATACGATGACTGGCGGTGGGACGACGGACCACGACGACGGACGAAACCTGTTTGACCAAAGACGGACGAATTTACGATGGTAAGAAGCAATAACCCTTTTATTAATAGGTATAGGTATAGATATAGATATAGATATAGATAAATGCACCAGAGAAAACCCAAATTAACAAACATGCGTCACAGCCCTCCCCTTTTCCATTTTGCCTCCCCTGCAATATACCATCCTGTTGCATCTTTGACGGAGCTCGTCATCCATGGATTCGATGTTGCGCTGGTCAGGCAAACTGTCTTGGGAGGACGTCTAGCACTACAGCGCACCAGTGAATCCTCCCTTGCATTCTTGTTTCCTGGGAACCACAGTTGTCCGCTCCAAAACTGTCCAAGCGGGCCTCCAGTGGGTACACTCACTTCCTCAGTTCCTCTGGTCCTTGTCCTCGCCTCCCATGTGATACTCCTCTAGTCTTCATTAGGTGCCACGGCACTCTGAAATGTTTCTAGCACCGACCTCTATGATCTCCGCCGCCTTAAACTCCATCTCACCGGTTCTGCTGGACTCCTAGCCTCGTGGATAAATTGTTGAGTATCGTGATTATTAGAAAAGATGAGATAGATTAGGATTTGTTTCGGTTTGTCTTGTACTTCAAGTAGATCATTGTACTCCTATATATATACCCATGAGGCTCAAGCAATACAACAACTATTCCATCAAATCCCTCTCTCCCTTCTAACATGGTATCTATCGCAAGTCGATCCTAAACCCTAGCCGCCACCGCTTCCGCACCTGCGCGCCGCCCCCGGGGCGGTCGGCCTCCATGACTGCCACCGGGGGCCGTGCCGCCCATACCTAGGGTCCGTCCGCCGGTCGTGTTGACCGGCTGCCCTACAGAGTCTTTTTCCCGAGCCTTGCTCCGGGGTTTTCTCTTTCCCGCCGGTCATCTTGATCGCGCGGTTTCTTTTTAGTTTTCCGATCTATTCTTGATCGGTTTGCGTCGCCCACCGCCGCCGTCGACCCCGAGCGCCTCTACTCTGACCCTGGCGCGACCCGCCGGCCTCTACTCCGACTTGGCGGCCACGCGCGCCGAGGCGGCCCGTCAGGTCCAGCCGTCGTCCGCGCGTCGGTCCGCCCGTGCCCTGCACCGGCCGTCACCGCCCTGCTCCGACCAGGACACCTGCATCGCCCTGACCCGGCGGCCACGCGCCATGCGACGGCCAATCATAGTCATCGCTCGCGCGTCGACCCGCCCATCGATCCACATCACCCGCCTCCGCCACGTCTGCACGGTGGCCCGGCGGTCTACCTCGCCGGCCTCGTCCTCGGCTGCGTCGGGACGGCTGCGTCAGGCTTGTCGGCTGCCTCAACTCGGGCGGTAATGCTCCGTTAGTCGCTCGGGCCTCGTTGCCCGGGCGCCGGCGTTGCTTTGGCAGCCCGGGTGCCGGTGTGACAAGCTCGTCCGCACGACGTCTCACGCCATCCATCGTCGTCGACTTCATCTCGGACACTGCCGCCACCACGTCTCCACCGAGCGGCGTCCCCGACCTCGCGTGCGATCGGCTTGATCACCCGCTCGCTGCGGCGATACGTCTCATCTACGCCGCGCGACCGACCTGGCCTGTCGGTTACGCGCGCCTCCGTAGGTCCCGTGAAGATCGTCCCCGAGTTCAGGGCGCCTCTCCATCCATCGAGCATTGGGCTGCCGCTGCGTCGCCCCGTCGGGCCGCAGCGCCGCCGCCCCGTGGTTCTCCTCGCGCCTGCATCGACCCGTGCGTCGCCGCTGCGTCGCCCCTTCGGGTCGTAGTGTCGTGATACGCGGTCCCCGCCGCCGCCCCGAGGCCGTCCCCGCGGCTGCACCGACTCGCGAACCGCCGTTGCGTCGCCCCTTCGGGCCACAGCATTGCGGCCCGTGGTCCCCGCCGCCGCCCCAAGGTCTTCCCGCCATCGCCCCGACCCTCCTGCCGCCGTTGCGTCGCCCCTTCGGGCCGTCGCGCCGTGGCCCGCGATCCACTCCGCCGTCACCGCGCGTCGACCTCCCGTAGTATGCGCCGCGCCGTCTCCCTTGGCGCGGGAACGCCACCGTCCGCGCCGGTCTTCGTCATGCTGTCAGGGTTCTTCGCCTACTTCGAGCACCGCCGCCGCACTCCTAACCTAGCCGCCGCCGCCCTCTTCTTTGGCTGCCGCCGCCGTCGCCCGTCCACCCCCTTCATCTTCGTCCAAGCACCAGCCCGTTGCCAGCGTCGCTGTCATCTACCCCGACCACTTCGTCTACTCCGACCACCGTTGGTGACATTGGCCCCGCACCGATGGACACCGCAATCGCCGTTGAGTTCTTCTCTCCTGGCCCCTCCGACTTCTCCGACATGGCGTACAGTTCGTGCAGGTCCCTCGTCTACGCATGTCCGGTGCTAGCAACCCCGATGCGTGCCTTCATCCATGGCATGTCCCCGGGCCTAGCAAGTCTCGTCGGCGCTTTGTCAGCTTTGTCTTTGTCCGTCTACGCATGCCCGGTGCTGGTGACACCGGTGCGTGCCTTCGTCCATGATGTGTCCCCGGGCTTGGCAAACCCACCGCGACGCGTCGTCAACAACATCTCCTTTCCGGCGCACCACTACTTCGACACCACTGCGCCCATGCTAGCTCGGCGCCCCCTTGTGCCCGCGGCTCCACGGCGACTTCCTCGACACCGGCCACCCCGACTCGACATCGACCACGGCATTATTCGCACGGCTACCTCGACCACGGCTCCACCACACACGCTCTCGGCTACATCGACAAACGGCACAAAGGGCTACCGCCTGCTTGAGCAACCTCGTTGGTTTCCACTCCAGCCACGACTCGCGATGCGTCGACCGTTACGACCGTGGGGGGTGTCCGTCGGCTTGCCTTTGGATTCTTCTTCAGTCTCACCGTCTGCGTCGCTACCGTTGTGACTGCAGGGGAATGTTGAGTATCGTGATTATTAGGAAAGACGAGGTAGACTAGGATTTGTTTTGGCTTGTCTTGTACTCCAAGTAGATCATTGTACTCCTATATATATGCCCATGAGGCTCAATACAACAACTATTCCATCAAATCCCTCTCTCCCTTTTAACATAAATGATAGGTAGCAATTCTGCACTTGGTCAATTACCGTAGAACAAGTCTCAGTTTCAAAAAAAATCTGCACTTGGTCCAACGTTACTTGCAGCAGGAGACATGCGTCTCGAGTCGTTGCACTAGACCTTGAGTCACTTCTCGATGGCCAGGTACCTTCTTGCATTGGCAACCTCACTTTACTCACAAGAATCCACATCCCCAACAATCAACTTGATGGCCAAATACCACCTGAGCTTCAGCAACTGTGATCATGTGAGCCTTTTCTGTAACCGGCCAAAATAGCTCATTTTTTCCCTCCCCTCCCGGGTCGCACGCGCGGGCGACCCTGGGGGGCCGAAACCCTAGTCCCCAGCGTCCCGCCCACCTCGAGCTCACCTAGCCGCCGAAGGCGGCGGCCACGGTCGGCGCGCCCCGACGGGCCTCCCTCGCGCGGGGGAGCGGCGTCATTCGGGCGGCGCGGGGCGGATCTGATGGCGCGAGGCGGAGCTCATGGCGCGTGGCGGAGCAAGCGGTAGAGAGCAGGAGGCGGCAGGGGCTCATGGGAGAGTTGGTCGCGACGCCGTGGACCCTCTAGGAGGTGACGGCGCAGGACAAGCGGGCGGCGGGGCGGCGCTCGGCCAGGAGTGGCTGCCTTGCAGTGGCCGAGCCTGCTCCGTCCTCGGACGTCTCTGTCGTAGTGCCTGCTCCAGGTCCTGGTCGTGGAAGATGGAGGTGAAGGCATGGGCTGGTTAGGCCAGATTTGGACCGCAGGGGCTCGGCACGGGCGTCTGCCGGAGTTGGCTTGACTGGTGCTGTGTGCGGCTCCTGGCGGTCCTTGATTCGGCCGGGAGGGAGACCTGCGAGCTCGCAGTCGCGGGAAGGTTTGGTGTGTCGGGCTATTTTGCTTCTGCATGTGCGGCCCCGATGGGCAACGACAGCTCGGCTACGCGGGCGAAGTGTTGCGGCGGCGGCAGAGTGGTCAACCTGGACGGTGTGGCCCCAATTCGGAGGGCAGGGATGGTGGTGCACGGCAATCCGGAAGAAATTCCAGCCCGTATTCGGTCAGTGCTGGCGGCGTCGGCGCCCGTGGGTGTCGTTTCCCTCCTTGGAGGCGTCGCCAAGGTGTGTCGGCATCTCTCTCGCTCCCTCTTGGGATTGGCAGATGTCTTCGGGTGAAAGCCTAGGTTCGGAGTTGAACCGGCGTGGCGGCGTCCTCATCGTCGCTACTCTGTTGGGAGCATCACGTTTGAAGACCGGGTCTTGAGGTCCTTGTTGTGCTACTCCGGTGCTTGCTGCTGTCCAAGGTGAGCTTCTGAGGCTCAATGTACGTCGCAGCCGGTGAGTCTAAGACAGTGGCTTTAGTGTATCGACCAAATTCCGCCATCTACTTGCCACCTCCTTTTTTGGCATCAAGGGTGGATGGTGCATCGACGAGGGAAGTACTGCTGGAGTTGGTTGTCTTCGGAGGTGACCGACGCTGGTCGAGACGCGGCGAGGTTGCTTGGTTTTGGTCAGGCTCTTTTTGCTTTGTAGTTGTATTGTGGTTGGTGGCCGTCTTCGGACTAGCCCTGGTGTGGAGTTTGTGCTACGCTTGTTGTTCGCAACAAGTTGCAGTCGTCTTGTAATTGAAATTCTGCCTTCTATAAAAAATGGTACGCATTCGCGTACTCTCGAAAAAAAAGCTTCAGCAACTAAACAGGATGCGGTACGTTAACCTCAGCACCAACAATCTTACTGGCATGATACCAAGCACTATGTCTTCATGCTTTCGCCTTCAAATTATTGATCTTGGGAGCAACTCCCTTGAAGGTGTCATTCCCCCAAGCCTGAGCTGATGTTCAATAGTATTGGTTTTCCTATGAACTTAATGTGATATTGGATCACTTAACAAAAAATGAAGAGTCTTGGAGCTTTTGTCAATATGTTTCCATAGCATTTTGAAGGGTCCGCGTCCACATGTCCTTGCCATGCCAACAATGAACTTTCCTGAAATCTATCTTTGAGTAGGCATTAGTTCAATGACATATATGTTGTCATTAATTACCAAAACCACTCTGGGATTATTTGCACTTCAGCTTTTTTTCCCTCCCCTCCCGTGTCGCTCTCGCGAGTGACCGGGGGGAACCCTAGCCGCCGCGACCCGACCTCCCTCTCCTCTTCTCTCCTCCCTCGCCGCCGCCCAGCTACACCGTCGGGCTAAGCCCGGCCGGTGGGGGCGGCGGCAGGGCCTCTTCTTCCTCCCCCCTCCCCCGTGCTCCGTGGATGGCTTTGGCGGGGCCGGTGGCGCAGCGGCGTGCTCGGAGTTCGGCGGCGGGGTTGCCTGGTGGGGACGCGACGTCGAGCGGCGGGCTCGTTTATGGCATGGCGCCGCGGGGGTTCCCGATCTGGGCAGTGGCGTGCTGGCGCGGATCCGGCCCGATCCTCCCGGATCCGGCTCCTGGATGGCGGCGGGCGGCGGGGGGCGGTGGCCGAGGTCGGTCTTGACCTTGGAGTGGGGTGGTCTGCAGTGGCGCTGCTGCGGCCTGGTGGTTGTCCGATCTGTGCGCGGCAACGGCGGGTCTCTCCGGCGGCGGTTCATCTGCGTCGGACTCGGGTGAGCTCCCTCCCTCTTCTTTGGACTCAGCAACGGGCTCGTTAGGCCGGGGTGGCACCATGGTGTGGTGGTGCGCGCGAGGCCTGCTGGTGGTGGCAGGGGACTTTGGGAAGGGGCAGGGTGCCCCCTCCGTTGCATCTGGCGGCTGCTGCGGGTGGCCGCCGGAGTTCCCCTGGCCCTGATCCGGCCACCGAGGCCATCTACCATGCCAAGGTGTCGGCTTTGGGGTGGAAGGCGAGCTTCCGCTTCGTTCTGGTCTGCCATGTCTATTTGGTGTGTCCTGGTTGAGGGTGGGGCTCGGATGCCGTGGCGGCAGCCCGGTTGGTGGTAGCCGGGGTGCTCATGGGCAGAGCATGCGGCTCGGGCGCTGTCCGGTCAGCATGGCCGTGTGGGCGGCGTGTTGACCGGGGTGGTCGTTCACCTAATCCGGTGACGATGAGTGTTGGCCGGGGTGAAAACTCGTTCTGCTTTGCCAAGCCGACGGCAGCGACCGTTCTAGCGTCATCCCCTTCTTTAAGGCGTCGTCGCGGCATCTCATTTGTCATCGGAGTGCTCCGGGGGGAACTCTAATCCTTGGATTGGGCGGTGGCGACACATGGTGTCGTTCTCTTGCTGAAGGCATTGCTTTGGAGCTCAATGTTCGTCTTACACGGCTTCTCCTCTTCGCGGTGGCCTGCCCACGGTTGAGGGCCCCGACATCTTCGTAGTAGTGCTTATTGTGTTCATCTGATGTTGGCTAGGATTTTGTTGGGGTAGTGTTGTTGTTATCAGCGTCCTTGTATCCAACCTTGGGTGGCTGTGGTGTGGTGTGTGTGTTTGTATCGGCGGGATTCGGTTGTTCGGTGATGCTTTATCTATAAAGCGGGGGGAAACCCTTTTTCGTGATTAGTTGCACTTTCAGTGGCACTGGCTCTCCGCTAAAGGGGTTGCCGGGCACTCGGCAACATCCTTCTAGGGGTGAAGGATGAATCGTTCGACGTAGGCTCCATGGAGCGCGGTGAATTCTTTGTTAGCATGGAGCTCCTCCAACATAACAATAACTTAAAGTGGGAAGCTATTATTGTTTACGGACCTGCTGCTCATAGTCGAGCAGTTGCCTTCCTATCAGAGCTGGCCACAAAGGTGGAGTGCGCCATGCTTCCGGTAGTGGTACTCCCTCCGTCTAGGTGTGTAAGTCATCTTACGAAAACTAAATAATCCCAAAACACTTAGGCGTGGTACATTAACTTCTACCTTGTTTCTTGTTTTTTGACATATCAACCAATGAGAGATGAGGGGTGTGCATGTTTTTAATGACTTGAGACTACCAAACATGACATGAAGTGGTTAGTTCATTGCATGCAATGCTATTAATTAGCAAATAAACATTGAAGTCTCTCATTTTTCCCTCCTCCTTGGTCACGGTGCACAATCTAAGATGACTTACTCACCTAGACAGAGGGAGTAGGAGGGGTCTTAAATCTCCTTAGGAGGCCTTGGATAAAAAACAACTCCAGAATGAATATCCCGCTTATGTCCCGTTCCAACGAATGCATTGAGTCGATGGGCCTACGGGAATTGGATCAGATCGGGGCTAGATTCACCTGACTAATAAGTAGGCCAACCCGGTTATGAGCGCGTTGGACCGAGTTTTGGCCTCTGCGGATTGGGAGCAAAAATTGCCTCTGGTTACATTGCGGGCGGTGACGAGGGTAGGCTCGGACCACGTACCGCTCCTATTGGCCTTCGGTAATGACGCCCCTCAGCCTCTGTGTCGGTTCCACTTCGAGGTGTTCTGGCTGCGGCAGCCAAGTTTTACCGACGCCGTCAAAACAAAGTGGTTTGAGGCGCTGGACATCCCGCATAGATCCATGTCCGTGCTGGACACTTGGCACCATTATTGTTCCAAGCTGTCTAGACGGTTCGTGCGTGGATGGGGTGAGAACCTAGGCCGGGAACTTAGGAACCACAAGGCGAAGGTGCTTACCGCGATTCAGGCCATTGACACCAGAGCGTACTCGGTAGGACTGGACTGGACCTACAAGAGTGGATGGAATGGTACGCACTAGAAGACAATCTCATGTCGCTATTTCAAAACAAGGAAATCTATTGGCGACTTCGCGGATGCCTCAACTGGACCCTCCGTGGTGACTCAAATACTGACATATTTCTAGGCCATTGCCAACTGACACTGCAAGCGGTCCCTGATAACGATCCTTTGGGATGGTCTGATGATGCTCCAGGATAAGGCCGAGATATGTGCCCACGTAGATGGATTCTACAAGAATCTTTTTATCGCCCAGCCACGCCAGGAAATTAGTCTCCGGGATGATGTATGTGTTGGGGAACGTAGTAATTTCAAAAAATTTCCTACGCACACGCAAGATCATGGTGATGGCATAGCAACGAGAGGGGAGAGTGTTTGTCCACGTACCCTCGTAGACCGTCAGCGGAAGCGTTAGCACAACGCGGTTGATGTAGTCGTACGTCTTCACGTTCCGACCGATGCAAGCGCCGAACGTAAGGCACCTCCGAGTTCAGCACACGTTCAGCTCGATGACGATCTCCGGGCTCCGATCCAGCAAAGCTCCGGAGATGAGTTCCGTCAGCACGACGGCGTGGTGACGGTGATGATGTTCTACCGGCGCAGGGCTTCGCCTAAACTCCGCGACGATACGACCGAGGTGGAATATGGTGGAGGGGGGCACCGCACACGGCTAAGGAACGATCCGTAGATCAACTTGTGTGTCTATGGGGTGCCCCTCCGCCCCCGTATATAAAGGAGCAAGGGGGGAGGCCGGCCGGCCCCTTGGGGCGCGCCAAGGAGGAGGAATCCTCCTCCTAGTAGGAGTAGGACTCCTCCTTTCCTACTCCTACTAGGAGGGGGAAGGAAGGGGGAGAGGGGGAAGGAAAGGGGGGCGCCGCCCCCCTTCCTAGTCCAATTCGGACTAGAGGGGGGAGGGGGCGCGCGGCCCATGCTGGCCGCCCCTCTCTCCTTTCCCCTAAGGCCCATAAGGCCCAATACTCTCCCGGGGGGTTCCGGTAACCCCCCCGGCACTCCGGTTTTCTCCAAAATCACCCGGAACAATTCCGTTGTCCGAATATAGTCGTCCAATATATCAATCTTTATGTCTCGACCATTTCGAGACTCCTCGTCATGTCCGTGATCACATCCGGGACTCCGAACAAATTTCGGTACATCAAAACTTATAAACTCATAATAAAACTGTCATCGTAACGTTAAGCGTGCGGACCCTACGGGTTCGAGAACTATGTAGACATGACCTAGAACTATTCTCGGTCAATAACCAATAGCGGGACCTGGATGCCCATATTGGTTCCTACATATTCTACGAAGATCTTTATCGGTCAAACCGCATAACAACATACGTTGTTCCCTTTGTCATCGGTATGTTACTTGCCCGAGATTTGATCGTCGGTATCCAATACCTAGTTCAATCTCGTTACCGGCAAGTCTCTTTACTCGTTCTGTAATGCATCATCCCGTAACCAACTCATTGGTCACATTGCTTGCAAGGCTTATAATGATGTGCATTACCGATAGGGCCCAGAGATACCTCTCCGACGATCGGAGTGACAAAACCTAATCTCGAAATACGCCAACTCAACATGTACCTTCGGAGACACCTGTAGTACTCCTTTATAATCACCCAGCTACATTGTAACGTTTGGTAGTACCCAAAGTGTTCCTCCGGTAAACGGGAGTTGCATAATTCTCATAGTTACAGGAACTTGTATAAGTCATGAAGAAAGCAATAGCAATATACTAAACAATCAAGTGCTAGGCTAACGGAATGGGTCATGTCAATCACATCATTCTCCTAATGATGTGATCCCATTAATCAAATGACAACACATGTCTATGGTTAGGAAACATAACCATCTTTGATTAATGAGCTAGTCAAGTAGAGGCATACTAGTGACTATATGTTTGTCTATGTATTCACACATGTATCATGTTTCCGGTTAATACAATTCTAGCATGAATAATAAACATTTATCATGATATGAGGAAATAAATAATAACTTTATTATTGCCTCTAGGGTATATTTCCTTCAGTCTCCCACTTGCACTAGAGTCAATAATCTAGATTACATAGTAATGATTCTAACACCCATGGAGTCTTGGTGCTGATCATGTTTTGCTCATGAGAGAGGCTTACTCAACGGGTCTGCAACATTCAGATCCGTATGTATCTTGCAAATCTCTATGTCTCCCACTTGGACTTGGTCCCGAATGGAATTGAAGCGTCTCTTGATGTGCTTGGTCCTCTTGTGAAATCTGGATTTCTTTGCCAAGGCAATTGCACCAGTATTGTCACAGAAGATCTTCATTGGTCCCGATGCACTAGGTATGACACCTAGATCGGAAATGAACTCCTTCATCCAGACTCCTTCATTTGCTGCTTCAGAAGCAGCTATGTACTCCGCTTCACATGTAGATCCCGCCACGACGCTTTGTTTAGAACTGCACCAACTTACAACTCCACCATTTAATAAAAACACGTATCCGGTTTGCGATTTAGAATCGTCCGGATCAGTGTCAAAGCTTGCATCGACGTAACCATTTACGACTAGCTCTTTGTCACCTCCATATACGAGAAACATATCCTTAGTCCTTTTCAGGTATTTCAGGATGTTCTTGACCGCTGTCCAGTGATCCACTCCTGGATTACTTTGGTACCTTCCTGCCAAGCTTATTGCTAAGCATACGTCAGGTCTGGTACATAGCATTGCATACATGATAGAGCCTATGGCTGAAGCATAGGGAACATCTTTCATTTTCTCTCTATCTTCTGCTGTGGTCGGGCATTGAGTTTGACTCAACTTCACACCTTGTAGCACAGGCAAGAATCCTTTCTTTGCCTGATCCATTTTGAACTTTTTCAAAATTTTGTCAAGGTATGTGCTTTGTGAAAGTCCTATTAAGCGTCTTGACCTATCTCTATAGATCTTGATGCCCAATATGTAAGCAGCTTCACCGAGGTCTTTCATTGAAAAACTTTTATTCAAGTATCCCTTTATGCTATCCAGAAATTCTATATCATTTCCAATTAATAATATGCCATCTACATATAATATCAGAAATGCTACAGAGCTCCCACTCACTTTCTTGTAAATACAGGCTTCTCCAAAAGTTTGTATAAAACCATATGCTTTGATCACACTATCAAAGCGTTTATTCCAACTCCGAGATGCTTGCACCAGTCCATAAATGGAACGCTGGAGCTTGCACACTTTGTTAGCACCTTTTGGATCAACAAAACCTTCTGGCTGCATCATATACAACTCTTCTTCCAGAAATCCATTCAAGAATGCAGTTTTGACATCCATTTGCCAAATTTCATAATCATGAAATGCAGCAATAGCTAACATGATTCGGACAGACTTAAGCATCGCTACGGGTGAGAAAGTCTCATCGTAGTCAACTCCTTGAACTTGTCAAAAAACCTTTCGCAACAAGTCGAGCTTTATAGACAGTTACATTACCATCAGCGTCAGTCTTCTTCTTAAAGATCCATTTATTCTCAATGGCTTGCCGATCATCGGGCAAGTCAACCAAAGTCCATACTTTGTTTTCATACATGGATCCCATCTCAGATTTCATGGCCTCTAGCCATTTTGCGGAATCTGGGCTCATCATCGCTTCCTCATAGTTCGTAGGTTCATCATGGTCAAGTAACATGACTTCCAGAATTGAATTACCGTACCACTCTAGTGCGGATCTTACTCTGGTAGACCTACGAGGTTCAGTAGAAACTTGATCTGAAGTTTCATGATCAATATCATTAGCTTCCTCACTAATTGGTGTAGTTGTCACAGGAACCGGTTCTTGTGATGAACTACTTTCCAATAAGGGAGTAGATACAGTTATCTCATCAAGTTCTACTTTCCTCCCACTCACTTCTTTCGAGAGAAACTCCTTCTCTAGAAAGAATCCGATCTTAGCAACGAAAATCTTGCCCTCAGATCTGTGATAGAAGGTGTACCCAATAGTCTCTTTTGGGTATCCTATGAAGACACATTTCTCCGATTTGGGTTCGAGCTTATCTGGTTGAAGTTTCTTCACATAAGCATCGCAGCCCCAAACTTTAAGAAATGACAACTTTGGTTTCTTGCCAAACCACAGTTCATAAGGCGTCGTCTCAACGGATTTTGATGGTGCCCTATTTAACGTGAATGCGGCCGTCTCTAAAGCATAACCCCAAAACGATAGCGGTAAATTAGTAAGAGACATCATAGATCGCACCATATCTAGTAAAGTACGATTACGATGTTCGGACACACCATTTTGTTGTGGTGTTCCGGGTGGTGTGAGTTGTGAAACTATTCCGCATTGTTTCAAGTGTAGACCAAACTCGTAACTCAAATATTCTCCTCCACGATCAGATCGTAGAAACTTTATTTTCTTGTTACGATGATTTTCCACTTCACTCTGAAATTCTTTGAACTTTTCAAATGTTTCAGACTTGTGTTTCATTAAGTAGATATACCCATATCTGCTCAAATCATCTGTGAAGGTAAGAAAATAACGATACCCGCCGCGAGCCTCAACATTCATTGGACCACAAACATCAGTATGTATGATTTCCAACAAATCAGTTGCTCGCTCCATAGTTCCGGAGAACGGCGTTTTAGTCATCTTGCCCATAAGGCACGGTTCGCAAGTACCAAGTGATTCATAATCAAGTGATTCCAAAAGCCCATCAGTATGGAGTTTCTTCATGCGCTTTACACCGATATGACCCAAACGGCAGTGCCACAAATAAGTTGCACTATCGTTATGAACTCTGCATCTTTTGGTTTCAACACTATGAATATGTGTATCACTACTATCGAGATTCAATAAAAATAGACCACTCTTCAAGGGTGCATGACCATAAAAGATATTACTCATATAAATAGAACAACCATTATTATCTGATTTAAATGAATAACCGTCTCGCATCAAACAAGATCCAGATATAATGTTCATGCTCAACGCTGGCACCAAATAACAATTATTTAGGTCTAAAACTAATCCCGATGGTAGATGTAGAGGTAGCGTGCCGACCGCGATCACATCGACTGTGGAACCATTTCCCACGCGCATCGTCACCTCGTCCTTAGCTAATCTTCGCTTAATCCGTAGTCCCTGTTTCGAGTTGCAAATATTAGCAACAGAACCAGTATCAAATACCCAGGTGCTACTGCGAGCATTAGTAAGGTACACATCAATAACATGTATATCACATATACCTTTGTTCACTTTGCCATCCTTCTTATCCGCCAAATACTTGGGGCAGTTCCGCTTCCAGTGTCCAGTCTGCTTGCAGTAGAAGCACTCAGTTCCAGGCTTAGGTCCAGACTTGGGTTTCTTCTCTTGAGCAGCAACTTGCTTGCCGTTCTTTTTGAAGTTCCCCTTCTTCTTCCCTTTGCCCTTTTTCTTGAAACTGGTGGTCTTGTTAACCATCAACACTTGATGCTCCTTCTTGATTTCTACCTCCACAGCTTTTAGCATTGCGAAGAGCTCGGGAATAGTCTTGTTCATCCCTTGCATATTATAGTTCATCACGAAGCTCTTGTAGCTTGGTGGCAGTGATTGAAGAATTCTGTCAATGACACTATCATCAGGAAGATTAACTCCCAGTTGAATCAAGTGATTATTATACCCAGACATTTGAGTATGTGTTCACTGACAGAACTATTCTCCTCCATCTTGCAGCTATAGAACTTATTGGAGACTTCATATCTCTCAATTCGGGCATTTGCTTGAAATATTAACTTCAACTCCTGGAACATCTCATATGCTCCATGACGTTCAAAACATCGTTGAAGACCCGGTTCTATGCCGTAAAGCATGGCACACTGAACTATCGAGTAGTCATCAGCTTTGCTCTGCCATACGTTCTTAACGTCGTCAGTTGCATCAGCAGCAGGCCTGGCACCCAGCGGTGCTTTCAGGACGTAACTTTTCTGTGCAGCAATGAGGATAATCCTCAGGTTACGGACCCAGTCCGTGTAATTGCTACCATCATCTTTCAACTTTGCTTTCTCAAGGAACGCATTAAAATTCAACGGAACAACAGCACGAGCCATCTATCTACAAACAAACATAGACAAGCAAAATACTATCAGGTACTAAGTTCATGATAAATTTAAGTTCAATTAATCATATTACTTAAGAACTCCCACTTAGACAGACATCTCTCTAGTCATCTAAGTGATCACGTGATCCAAATCAACTAAACCATGTCCGATCATCATGTGAGATGGAGTAGTTTCAATGGTGAACATCACTATGTTGATCATATCTACTATATGATTCATGCTCGACCTTTCGGTCTCCGTGTTCCGAGGCCATATCTGTATATGCTAGGCTCGTCAAGTATGACCTGAGTATTCCGCGTGTGCAACTGTTTTGCACCCGTTGTATTTGAACGTAGAGCCTATCACACCCGATCATCATGTGGTGTCTCAGCACGAAGAACTTTCGCAACGGTGCATACTCAGGGAGAACACTTCTTGATTATTTAGTGAGAGATCATCTTAAAATGCTACCGTCAATCAAAGCAAGATAAGATGCATAAAGGATAAACATCACATGCAATCAATATAAGTGATATGATATGGCCATCATCATCTTGTGCTTGTGATCTCCATCTTCGAAGCACCGTTGTGATCACCATCATCACCGACGCGACACCTTGATCTCCATCGTAGCATCGTTGTCGTTATGCCATCTATTGCTTCTACGACTATCGCTACCGCTTAGTGATAAAGTAGAGCAATTACAGGGCGTTTGCATTTCATACAATAAAGCGACAACCATATGGCTCCTGCCAGTTGCCGATAACTTCGGTTACAAAACATGATCATCTCATACAATAAAATATAGCATCACGTCTTGACCATATCACATCACAACATGCCCTGCAAAAACAAGTTAGACGTCCTCTACTTTGTTGTTGCAAGTTTTACGTGGCTGCTACGGGTTTAGCAAGAACCGTTCTTACCTACGCATCAAAACCACAACGATAGCTCGTCAAGTTGGTGCTGTTTTAACCTTCGCAAGGACCGGGCGTAGCCACACTCGATTCAGCTAAAGTGAGAGAGACAGACACCCGCCAGCCACCTTTAAGCACGAGTGCTCGTAACGGTGAAACCAGTCTCGCGTAAGCGTACGCGTAATGTCGGTCCGGGCCGCTTCATCTCACAATACCGCCGAACCAAAGTATGACATGCTGGTAAGCAGTATGACTTGTATCGCCCACAACTCACTTGTGTTCTACTCGTGCATATAACATCAATGCATAAAACTTAGGCTCGGATGCCACTGTAGGGGAACGTAGTAATTTCAAAAAATTTCCTACGCACACGCAAGATCATGGTGATGGCATAGCAACGAGAGGGGAGAGTGTTCGTCCACGTACCCTCGTAGACCATAAGCGGAAGCGTTAGCACAACGCGGTTGATGTAGTCATACGTCTTCACGATCCGACCGATCCAAGCGCCGAACGTACGGCACCTCCGAGTTCAGCACACGTTCAGCTCGATGACGATCTCCGGGCTCCGATCCAGCAAAGCTCCGGAGATGAGTTCCGTCAGCACGACGGCGTGGTGACGGTGATGATGTTCTACCGGCGCAGGGCTTCGCCTAAACTCCGCGACGATACGATCGAGGTGGAATATGGTGGAGGGGGGCACCGCACACGGCTAAGGAACGATCCGTAGATCAACTTGTGTGTCTATGGGGTGCCCCCCCGCCCCCGTATATAAAGGAGCAAGGGGGGGAGGCCGGCCGGCCCCTTGGGGCGCGCCAAGGAGGAGGAATCCTCCTCCTAGTAGGAGTAGGACTCCTCCTTTCCTACTCCTACTAGGAGGGGGAGAGGGGGAAGGAAAGGGGGGGGGCCGCCCCCCTCCTAGTCCAATTCGGACCAGAGGGGGGAGGGGGCGCGCGGCCCATGCTGGCCGCCCCTCTCTCCTTTCCCCTAAGGCCCATAAGGCCCAATACTCTCCCGGGGGGTTCCAGTAACCCCTCCCCCCCCCCCCCCCCCCGCACTCCGGTTTTCTCCGAAATCACCCGGAACAATTCCAGTGTCCGAATATAGTCGTCCAATATATCAATCTTTATGTCTCGACCATTTCGAGACTCCTCGTAATGTCCGTGATCACATCGGGACTCCGAACAAATTTCGGTACATCAAAACTTATAAACTCATAATAAAACTGTCATCGTAACGTTAAGCGTGCGGACCCTACGGGTTCGAGAACTATGTAGACATGACCTAGAACTATTCTCGGTCAATAACCAATAGCGGGACCTGGATGCCCATATTGGTTCCTACATATTCTACGAAGATCTTTATCGGTCAAACCGCATAACAACATACGTTGTTCCCTTTGTCATCGGTATGTTACTTGCCCGAGATTTGATCGTCGGTATCCAATACCTAGTTCAATCTCGTTACCGGCAAGTCTCTTTACTCGTTCTGTAATGCATCATCCCGTAACCAACTCATTGGTCACATTGCTTGCAAGGCTTATAATGATGTGCATTACCGATAGGGCCCAGAGATACCTCTCCGACGATCGGAGTGACAAAACCTAATCTCAAAATACGCCAACTCAACATGTACCTTCGGAGACACCTGTAGTACTCCTTTATAATCACCCAGTTACATTGTGACGTTTGGTAGTACCCAAAGTGTTCCTCCGGTAAACGGGAGTTTCATAATTCTCATAGTTACAGGAACTTTGTATAAGTCATGAAGAAAGCAATAGCAATATACTAAACGATCAAGTGCTAGGCTAACAGAATGGCTCATGTCAATCACATCATTCTCCTAATGATGTGATCCCATTAATCAAATGACAACACATGTCTATGGTTAGGAAACATAACCATCTTTGATTAATGAGCTAGTCAAGTAGAGGCATACTAGTGACTATATGTTTGTCTATGTATTCACACATGTATCATGTTTCCGGTTAATACAATTCTAGCATGAATAATAAACATTTATCATGATATGAGGAAATAAATAATAACTTTATTATTGCCTCTAGGGCATATTTCCTTCAGTATGGCCGCTGGAGAGGTGTGTCTCGGAGGAGGAGAATGCTAGGCTCCTTGAGCCGCTCTCTGAGGTCGAGGTGGAGGCGGCAATTAACTCCATGAAGCCTGACTCGGCGCCCAGTACGGACGGGCTTCCGGTTAGGTTCTTTGTAAAATTTTGGAAAGTCATCAAAGGAGTGGCAATGGCTATTTTCCAGGACTTTTATAGGGGTGCTATATATCTCCCGATTGACCTATGGGGTGGTCTCGTTGATCCCCAAGGTGGTGGGGGCAACAGACATCCGCCAGTTCCGGCCGATCACGGTTATAACCGTGATCTTCCGCATCCTTGCCAAGGCGTACGCCATTAAGGCGACCCTTATCATGGCAAGGATTACCCACCCGAATCGGACGACCTTCATCCTGGGCTGGCTGATCCATGATGGGGTGCTGGCCCTATACGAGATAATTCATGAGATTAAGACTAGTCGCTAGAAGGCGGTTCTCTTCAAGATTGATTTCCACAAAGCTTATGCATGCTTAGTTGGGACTTCCTTCAAGATTCCTTCCAGCAAAATGGATGTGATGATCGTAATCACCAGCATCATGCAATTAGTCACGCGTGGGCATACAGCCATAAATATCAATGGGGAGATAGGTTCCTTTTTCAAGCCCTCTAGAGGAGCGAGGCATGGTGACCCAAGCTCCCCCTTGTTTAACCTCGCGGTCGATGGTCTCGCAGTTGTTATGGATGCGGCTAGAAGGAAGGGTCATTTGTGAGGGGTCGTGCCTAACTTGATTGCAGGAGGTGGCGTCACGCACTTGCAGTATGCAGACGACACCATCCTTATGATGGAAGGAACTTCTATGGATATTATAAACTTGAAGTTTCTTCTTATGTGCTTGCAGGAGATGTCAGGCTTGACGATTAATTTCGCCAAGAGTGAGGTTATTGTGTTGCGCTACTCAGACCAGGAACAGTCTGACATCGCCAACCGCCTCAACTGTCGTCTCGTGAGCTTTCCCTTATCCTACGTTGGGCTCCCGATTAGTGATTCCTTGGTGAGGATAAAAGAATTACGACTGGTAGCGGATACGGTGAGGCACCGGGTTCACCAGTGGCAGGGGAGGTTGATGAATAAAGCCGGAAAATCCGTGCTCATTACTTCGTCCCTGGCTAGCTTGCCAATGTTCATGATGAGTATCTCTGCCTAAATTTATAAGCCCACGACAATGTCCAAGCATTATTTGGGGGCCAATACCCTTCAACTTGTATGAGATTTGATCAAGCGCATAAGGATATAAGTTTTTGTTAACTCGTCAATGTTCGGCTGAAATTCAAGTACGAGTCACATGTATTTTATTTTAGTGGCATATTGTATAGCACAAGAAAGTATAAGGAAATATTTTATGGGATGAGCACTTTTAGTGGAGGGGTTGCTAGGGCGATGGGAGAGAGAATATGCCCTCCCTCCATTGGTCGAAGACGATGAAGGACAAGGGATTGATTACGTGAGACCCCTCCCCTCCCGCGTCGCTACCGCAGCCGACCGTGAGGGCCACCCCAACGCCGTCGGGCTTTACCCCTCCTTCCACCTTCTCCCCTCGCCGCCGCCAAGTCGCGCCGCCGGGCAAAGCTCTGGTCGGCGGCGGCGGCGGGGCGTCCTGTCCCCTCGGCTGGCTGGTTCTGGCGCGGGCGGACACCCTCCGGCTGTGGCGACGTGCTGGGTGGTAGGGCACAGCGACGCGACGAAGGGCGGCGGCGGCGGGGGTTGATGTGTGCTCCATTCCTGCGGCTGCGTCTCGATGTGGCTAGAGGGCTACGCGGGGCGCCTGTAGGATGGTCGTGGTGGCTCGATCTGTTTTGTCCAAATCTGGCCGTCGACTCCTTGAGGGCACGGGCCTCCCCTCCGTTCGTGCTAGCGGCTCCTGGATAGGACTCCCCTCCGGTACAGGTGCTGGATCCGGTTGGGGTTCCCCCATGCTTCGGCTGGTCGGCATGGGGCGGGAGCTCACGATGGTCTGCACTGGTCGTCGACGTGGTCGCAACACAACGATTGGCGTCTGGTGACGAGGTGCGGGGGTTGGTGGCTGCCTCCTTCTCTTGGTTTGGACCGACAGTGCGCGTGGCTGGGCAGGCACCGGAGGTGCCAGCTGCACGCGTAACAGGGCAGGTTCAGATCTAGGTTCGTGCTCGGGCAGGCCGGGTCAGGGCCCGGGGTGGATCGGAGCAAGTGCTTTGGGTAGGAGAGGTAAGGCTTGGCCCGGGATGTGCTCGCAGGTCTCCTCGCGAGTATGGTGGTCGTGTTAGCATTGCGTCGGTGCACGAATCGGCGCCGGTGACCACGGACATGGCGTCGTGTGAGCTCGCTTGGCCAAGGGTTGGGTCTGGCTCGCCGGCGGCCGGCGGCAGTCTCGGTGTCGTGTCTCTCCCAGTCCACCGGGATTGGCCAGAGACGCACGTGTTGGTGACTCCTACGGTGGAGGTGCCGACCCAGACTCGAGGACTGATGCCGGGCTAGGAGTAGATGGTCTGTCGTCGCTCTTCCTACCGTGGTTGAGTGCGTTGTGATGTGCGCAACGCACGCTATCTCGCGACATGGACGACGGAGCAGCGGCTCCGGATGGCGGTTTGCATGGTTGCTCTTCGGCGGGCATCATTGTTGTGGGGGTGGCTCCCCTCCTGGGCTGTGTGGGCAACAGGAGGTGTTGCGATGGGTAGCTCGGATGTGTCTTCTCTCTCGGAAGGCGGCGTCCTGATCTGGATATGGGGATCTGACTCCGTCGCGTTCCTCATAGCGGCCTCCTGGTGGCACAGGTGAGTTGCCGAGCGAAAGCTACGTGCCTTGGTGTTGCGCTCTTCTTGAATACGTCGTTGTGGTTCTTCTCTCCTTGTCAAGGCTCCGGATGAAGATCTTTGTCCGTGTGGACTTGGCAGCGGCGACGCTCTGCGTCGTTCTCGCTCTTGGGGGCGTTGTCATGGAGCTTAGGTGTGCTATGTCGTAGCGTGGGGTGTGTTTAGTCCTCTCGATGCTCTTTGCGTTGATAGCATAGTCACATGCGTTTTGTGTCTGCCGATTATCTCAGGATTGGCTTTGAGGGCTACCTCACCATCTTGTATCGTTCGGCCGTGTACTTTTTCGGATGTTGTTTTATATATAAAGCGGGACGAAAGCCTGTTTCAAGAGGATTGATTACGATGATGGTGAGACAACAAGGTTGGATCAGAGACCGCGGCCAACAATTGTGATGAGCAACATACAAGTTTGTTGTTCCGTGGCAAAGCACGGGCGCCCAACTAGTCATTGTAAATGTCTTATACTCCCTCCGTCTCATAATTTAAGACGTTTTTGCGAGCTAACTATGCTAGTCCGCAAAAACGTCTTACGTTATGGGACGGAGTAGTAGTACTCACAAAGCAAGCTCATTGATGAATTGTGTCTTATATTCAGCTATCCTAGTTTTCCTTAACATTTCGTAAGCAAGGAAATGATCGTGACCTTCATATCTGTCTTACCACTAGTAAATGCGCACGTGCAACGCACGTGTAATCTTAGGATTTGTTTTTTGTTTATTCTAGTTAGAAGTCATATATTTATCATCATGTTGAGGCCTTGAGGTTCTAATAATGTAACGAAGTCCCACTGACCACAATTCATGCAAACATGATGTGGTATACTACTTGACCTACAATTCTCAGTGTAAATTTACAAATACATTATGCCGGCTACTATAGTAAACCTTGATAAATTTAAACTACTGACCTTTATATAAGACATAAGAAACATCTGGCACTAAGTAATGAATACACAAGAATTCAAAACATCAAGCAAGAAAATTACCCATTATTGCTAGATTAACTCTACCTTTTATTAATCCACCGCTGATTCGTCTTAAATCTGAAAAATAATCAAAATCTTCAGTGTCTGCATCCCCTATTCCTATTTGTCGCCGCCGTCAAGCTATGATGTTTGCGTCCTCTTTGTGAACTAATGTTGCCAAAACCTCCCATATTTTCGTTTACTGAGTTGTGGGGTTTGCAATCCAAAATTATGGCGGCAGCTGCGCTTGCATTATGGACGCAGCAGCAATGGAGGCATGAAGACAGACGTGAATCTTCTTTAGAAAAGTAGCACCAAAAGGCATTGTCTACACCACCAGTGGCAACTCCATCTCTTCATACAAATGGGTTAAAAATTATACTGAATCCTATGTGGTTAATTGTACAGGCAAGTAACCAGATGAGGGGGCACATACCTCGTCCTCAAGCTGTCAGAGGGCAAATATGAAAATGTAAGCACGATCCATTCAAATTAGTTCAACTGATCCACTACCCAGCTGCTATCAAAAGTTCAAGTTCAGTGCTTAAAGTTCTTGTTTTATCAAGCATCATCCATGAGAAACCACTAATTCCGCAGCCATGGACCCCTTGCACGGCCAAGTAATTAGGCTATTGGTACATAAGATATGATTCGGATCAAACTAGAAGATGCTAAAATAAAATGAGCACACCTCCAGATCACATTCAGTCAATGAAATAAATATACTACCAAAATAAGCCCGTAGAGTAGAATATTTGGAGTTACATCTTCTATAAAATAAAGAGGAAAACATGGACAGATTGTTTTTCAACATCTATTAGCCTACCTTGACGAACATAATTACCTTAATCATGGGTGGCATCGAGTTGCTGATGTGACGGCGACATCCAGATCACGGCGTCCACGTGACGACGATGGCATTAAGGACACCACATCAGCACGTGGAGTGGAGCGGAAGTGGCAGCATCCATGCGGTGGATGCCATGCGAGTGGTGCGCGCCTCATATGCGGTCCTGGTCGTGATGAAGAAGCACCCGAATATTTATTTTCGTTCTTCTTGAATGTATGTATGAAATCAGTACAATATGATGAAGTCACGTCTTCAAGCTTAATTGCTGAATGTGTGCATAACTGATCGAAGAGTTTTTAACCTTGGTAACAAGCTTTGCTTTGGCTGGCTTCAGTTTTATCAAGTGTACACAGGGCTGCTTTTCGGTTAAGTGAAACGTGAAAATCAGATCTGAAGAATCACTACACTGAAAAAACAAGGCGAACGCGAACGAAAGAAAGCAGAGATGGTAGACCTCCGGCCCTGCGGCTGTGTAGTTGGAGGCAGCGCGTCCCCTCACTATGCCCGACGACAGTCAAGGAGTTGTAGGCGGCGTCCCCGAGGGCCGGCTAGGCGTTGTAGGAGATGGCTTCCCCGGCGGCCGGCTATACGGAGATGCGCCGTCCCCGCCGGCCGGCCAGGAGGAGTAGGAGTAGGCGTCGCCCACGGCCGAGGAGAGGCGAGACGATGGGTCGGAGATGTGAGGGGCGGCAGCGGCGGGTGGAGGGGATGGGGGCGGCGTCCTTCAAGGTGCGGCGGCCAGAGGCGATGGGGGCGAGTCCGACGAATCGAGGCGATTGGGAGCGGAGCGATGGTGCGGCAGTTCCTTTCCTTTCGTGTGTGTCAGTTCCTTTTTTTTACGTGGGCAGTTCGCTTCTTTCCTACACCCTACCAAACACACCCTTAGTGCCCAAGGAAGGGGATCATCGAGAAGGGGAAAAAATTGTTTAGTGCTAAACGTGTTTAGTCGCTCGCCATTAGGACAATATAGACTGTTGGATTAACGCGAATGGATAGCAGAGATCTGTTGGATCTGCCTCTTTGGGTCTTTTTATATTGTTATAGATACAGAAACAAAATCAACTCTTGTAGAACGATACAGAACATCCTGAGACGCCATCGGCGTCGGCATATGCTTCGGAGTGAGACCTGCTGCTATCCACAGCCTGGACACTCTGGAGAGGGCAGACCTGTGCAGCCGTTTGGGTTCTCTGCGACGATGTTCAAAGTAGTAGTACTACATATCAGGCCATCTGAAAAGAGAGTATACTACGACGTATTCTCAACACGACAGACGTCGTGGGAAGTTAAAAGAAAAACGAATGCACGGCATACTTACGACTACCGCAGCCCCCTCCTGTACGGCCACGCACACCGACGATCAGCAGCAGCAGCGCGAGGAGGGCGAGAAGCCGAGCAAGCAGGCGGCGACGGTCGGGTCGCATCTTCCCGGATTGGCGACGCGCTCCGTGAGTTGCCATGCCGCAATGCTTTCAGCACCTATATATAGAGGTCCAAAACATATTATGCCTTTCTTTCTTGGGAGAGGAAGATCATAATGAACTCTGCTGACTGGGGCGGCCAGAAGATAGGAGGAAGAAAAATCTTCCTTGACTGTAACCTGTGGATCATGAGAGTGACTTAGGGCGCAGCCACCCCGGACTTCCTCGCTTCTTCTTGCATATGGCGCGGAAAAGTCTGCACATGGATCTTCGCTGAGCTACATCTTGTTTCTGTTGGCTGTTGTCCAGTCCACTTCATTCATGCATCATGTACTCCGGTGTGGACTCCAATCCCCACCAGCAAGTGGTGCCTTTACACAGCACAGTACTAGAATATAAATATGAAAAATTGTCGGTTTGACCATCATGTAATTTGACCATCTCAAGGTTGAATTGGAAGAATAATCTAAACTGATGCTTGATTGGCTGAAGGTTCAACACAAGGCCGCCTTCATTAGGTGCTGCAGCTCTACAGAATGATTCTCAGACCGACTTGCAAGCCCTTCAGTGCCTTAAACTCCATCCCGGGGTGTCGCGAGAGGACGACCACCGCGCATTGCAGCTATCAAGTGAGTTCTCCATTGCCTTCTTGTTCCACGAGCTTGACCAGTCGTCAGTCCGTTCCTCGACTAAACTGTCGAAGCGTGTGTGATAGAAATTACATGTCTCCTCAGGCTCTGGGCACTCTTAGTTCCTCACTTCCCCTGGTCCTTGTCCTCTGGTCCCTTGTTTATGCATCTTCATTAGATGCTATAGCACCCCAAAATGATTCTAACACCGACCTCCATACCCTCCGCTGCCTTAAACTCCATCTCACGACCTCTGCTGGACTCCTGGCCTCATGGAAAAATGACTCGTTGCAATTCTGCAGTTGGTCCGGTGTTACTTGCAGCAAGAGACACGCATCTCGTGTCATTGCACTGGACCTCGAGTCACTTGACCTCGATGGACAGATACCACCATGTATTGGCAATCTCACTTTCCTCACAAAAATCCACATCCCCAACAATCAACTTACTGACCAAATCCCACCTGAACTTGGGCAACTAAATAGACTGCGGTACCTTAACCTCAGCACAAACAATCTTACTGGCACGATCCCAAGCACTCTGTCTTCATGCTTTCACCTTCAAATTATTGATCTTGGGAGCAACTCCCTAGATGGTGTGATTCCCCCAAGCCTGAGCCAATGCTCCGATATGGAGCAGCTCAGTTTGGGTCACAACAAGCTCAGTGGAGGTATCCCAGAAGGGTTGGGGATGCTCCGAAACCTTGCAGTTTTACGTCTTGCTACAAATAGTCTGACAGGCAGCATTCCACGTTCACTTGGAAGCAGCTCTTCTCTTCACTCTGTTGTTCTCACGAACAATAGCCTCACAGGACCTATCCCGCCTCTCCTAGCTAATAGTTCATCACTTCAACTTTTGGCCTTATCAAACAATCACCTGAGTGGAGAGATTCCTCCTGCACTGCTTAACAGTACAACACTTCAAAAGTTATTACTGGGAACAAACAGCTTTGCTGGGTCCATACCAGCCTTGTTGAACATTGACTCACCCTTGCAGTATCTTATCTTGCAATCAAATAATCTTTCTGGCACCATACCTTCCTCTATGGGGAACTTTTCCTCCCTTCGCTGGCTCTTGCTTGGAGATAATAATTTCCAGTGTAACATCCCCATGAGCATAGATGAAATTCGAAACCTGGAAATACTAGACATCACTTATAACTTTTTGACAGGGAGTGTCCCAGCCTCTCTTTACAACATGTCAGCACTCACATACCTTGGCATGGCTACAAACAATCTTGTAGGGGAGCTTCCACACAACATCGGATACACCCTTCCAAGCATCCAAACTTTGATTATGCAAGGAAACCAGTTCCAAGGCCAAATCCCCACTTCACTAGCAAACACAACCAATCTCCGGGTGATCAACCTCCGCAATAATGCATTCTATGGCAGCATTCCATCTTTTGGGACTTTACCCAGCCTAGTCGATCTGAATCTAGGCAAGAATCAACTTGAAGCAGGGGACTGGTCTTTCCTATCCTCGTTGACAAATTGCACACAACTGGTGAACTTACGCTTGGATGCAAACATCCTTCAAGGAGTCTTGCCGAGTGCCGTTGCAGGCCTTTCAAAGAGCATAGAGGTACTGTTACTAAGATCAAATAAAATTTCTGGCACCATACCACATGAGATAGAGCACCTCACAGGCCTCAAGCTTCTTTACATGGAACGGAATTTGCTTACCGGGAATCTTCCTGAATCACTTGGAAATCTTCCCAACTTGTTTGTCTTAAGCTTGTCCCAAAACAATTTTTCCGGACAGATCCCACTCTCAGTTGGTAATTTGAGTCAATTGAGTGAGCTTTATTTACAAGAAAACAACTTGAGTGGCCCAATTCCAGGAGCTTTAGGAGACTGCAAAAGTTTGCACGTATTGAACCTCTCTTGTAACAGCTTCGATGGTAGCATACCAAAGGAGCTTTTTACTCTTTCCACCCTTTCCGAAGGTTTGGACTTGTCTCACAACCAACTCTCTGGAGAAATACCAATGGAGATTGGCAGCTTGATCAATCTCGGTCCACTGAATTTTTCCAATAACCAACTGTCTGGCCAAATACCCTCTACTCTGGGTCAGTGCGTCCAATTGGAGTCGCTCCACATGGAGGGCAACCTTCTTCATGGAAGAATCCCTCAGACTTTCGTGAATTTGAGAGGCATCACTGTGATGGACCTATCTCAGAACAACTTAACAGGTGAAATCCCTGAATTCTTGAAGCTCTTCAAGTCTATGAAGCTTCTCAATTTGTCCTTCAACAACCTCGAAGGATCAGTACCTGCAGATGGAATATTTCAGAATGGAAGCAATGTGTTCATTCAAGGAAACAAGAAGCTATGTGCCAGCACCCCGTTGCTACAGTTGCCACTTTGCAATGCAGAGACATCCAAACAAAGGCACACCTCCAACATCTTAAAGATAGTAGGATTTACTGCTCTTTTTTTGGTCCTGGTATCATGCTTCGGAGTAATTATTTGGAAAAAGAGAAAGAAAGTCACACAAGCAGCTCATCCATCCTTTGAAGAGTTACAGAAGTTTACATATGCTGATTTATTGAAAGCAACAAATGGTTTCTCTTTAGCCAACTTGGTTGGTTCAGGAAAATATGGGTCCGTGTACAAAGGTAGAATTGAGTCCGAAGTACATGAAGTTGCTATCAAAGTTTTCAAACTTGATCAACTTGGAGCAACAAAGAGCTTCCTCGATGAGTGTGAGGCCCTGAGAAACACTCGTCATCGTAATCTTGTACGGGTGATCACTGTATGCTCAACAAGTGATCCAACAGGAAATGAGTTCAAAGCTCTTGTTCTTGAATATAATGTAAATGGCGACCTCGAAAGTTGGCTCTATCCAACATTCCACGAGCATCACCTGAGAAGGCCATTGAGTTTATATTCAAGAATAGCAATAGCAGTGGACACAGCGGCTGCTTTGGATTACCTTCATAACAACTGCATGCCTCCTATGGTCCATTGTGATCTGAAGCCCAGCAATGTCCTTCTAAATGATGTCATGGGCGCATGTGTTGGTGACTTCGGATTGGCTAAGTTCCTACACAACTATTCTTATTCGAGCATTGGTGGTTCTACAAGCTTAGTGGGACCAAGAGGATCAGTTGGATACATTGCACCAGGTAACAATTTCTCAACTGAGCATGGTACATTTTTCGAGAATAACTTGTAGGCTCTTCTGGATATGAAAATTTTACTTTCTTTTCCACAGAAAACCTTTGATTCATGTGGTCAAATTATGATGTACTCCCTCTGTAAATTAATATAAGAGCATTTACATAACTAAAGTAGTGATCTAAACGCTCTTAAATTAGTTTACGGAGGGAGTATTAATTAATGGTTTCAATAACTACACATATTGCAGAATATGGCTTTGGGAGCAAAATCTCCACTGAGGGTGATGTCTACAGTTTTGGAGTCATCATCTTAGAAATGCTCACAGGAAAGCGTCCAACTGATGAGATATTTAAAGATGGTCTGAGCCTTTACAAATTTGTCGAAAAATCATTTCCAGAAAAGATTGGCGAGATTCTAGATCCTGGAATCACTCCGTATTACAGGGACCAAGATGAAGAGGCAGGAGGTACTTTAGACCAAGAAAACCATCATCAAATGGCTGGAATAATGAGGTGCATCATCGAGCTCGTTAAGATTGGTCTCCTGTGCGCCGCCGAGATACCTAAAGATCGCCCCGCAATGCAGGACGTTTACATTGAGGTCATCGCAATCAAAGAAGCATTATCAGCACTGCATGGCTGAGCAGAAGTAGAACTGTTCCATTGCTCACACGTTGCTGCTTAATGACGGCTTACGTCTAGTTTGCTCTACATAAGGCTTTTTTCTTTTTCTTGATTGCAGTCGCGTTATGTTGTGAATTGTCTTCCACTTTACTGGTAAATCTATGTATACTGGGGTTCAACCTGTATAGTAAATAAAGTTCACGGCAGGAATTTTTGTTTGGTCTTGCTAATTTCTATGCCTCCCTACACCTAACAATGTAGAGTAATACTCGTAAACTACAAGTACTTTAAGCCCGACTATATTAAGTAATCAACACCCTGGAGATGTTAAACTTGCATAGTGGTATATCGAACCAAACTGTTGGACCTGAAAGTTGGAATGCGTGTGCATCGGTATCGCATTGTTCCTTGCACAAATCAAAGAACAGCTTACCTCGGCCAAGGAGGGGCGGGGAGTGCGATGGAAGGATTCCGACTGCCACCGAGTGCCTCGGCGGCTCGGCGCGGCGGATGGAGACGCGCGTGGCCCTTGCCCCGTCTCGTTGGTGGCAGGTGGGGGCGGCGGCGGGGGTTTGGTGGTTCTTCTTCGACGAGCGAAATCCATGTTGTCCGGCGGTGCTGCGCAGGTTGGGGGCGTTTTTTTTCCCATAAACGGTTGGGGGCTCTCGGCTGCCGGGGCCGTGTGATGTGCTCGTCCGCACCAAAGCTGGCCAAACGGGCCGGGCCAACCAGGCCAGCCCGCAAGCATGTCGGGACGGCACGGGCTAAACGGGTCTTGCCCGGCACGCGGCACGCTTGAGGCCATGCCAAGAGCAACTAATTAACGATCAGCGTCACTTGACGCGCTCTCAGTCATTCGCCACGTGTCGCGCTCTGGACGCTTCCTCCAATTTTTTTTCTGCACGCGTTTTTGGCTTTTTAAAACGGTTTTTTCCGGGTTTTTTTTGACGTTTTGGTTTTCCGTCGGTCTTCCCTAGCTTTTTGATTAAAAAAATTCGAAAAAAAAATTTGCGCAAAAAACATGTTTTTTTTCTTTCGCGAGAGTCACGGTTTTGCTTCCGTGAGAGGCACGGTTTTGCTTTCGCAAGAGTCACGGCCGTGCCTCTCGAAAACGAAAAAAAATGTGTTTTCTATTTTTTCCCTTTCGCGAGAGTCACGACCGTGCCTCTCGGAAACGGAAAAAATATGTTTTCTGTTGTTTTCGCGAGAGTCACGGTTTTGCTTCAGCGAGAGGCACGGTTGTGCTTTCGCGAGAGTCACGGCCGTGCCTCCCCTAAAACGGAAAAAACACGTTTTCTGTTTTTTTTTCTTTCGCGAGAGTCATGGTTTTGCTTCCACGAGAGGCACGGTTGTGATTTCGTTAGAGGCACGGGCGTGCCTCTTTCAGAAAGGGAAAAAACACGTGCTCCCAGTTTGGTTTTTTCGTCTGATTTTTTTCGTGAAAAAAAAGTTCGTCAAAACCTATCAACATAGGATCTAGTTTTGAAGATCTCGACGCGAGGAATCCAACGGCGAAATCGGTTTGAGATTTGGACGCACAGTTTAAGAGATAAAACATTCTGAATAAATGGATCTACGAAAAAAGAAAAAACTTCCAGGTTGCGATAAGTGACGCACATGCAGCGCGCCACTTGCCGCAACCTGGGGAAGTTGGAGTGATCTTCGCAACGAGTACTCCTTAACTAGTGATTTTGGGCCATGCCTGGCCTGGGGCTGGACACGTTGGTTGGTCGGGACGGCACAACCCATTTATATTTTTAATTTTCTCATAATAGTCAATTGTCCCAAAAACCAGCCAAGCCAACAGATTGAAAATATATGCAGCCCAGCGTGTTAAACGTGTCAATATGCCGGTCTGTTTACTAACTAGGCCGACCGTGCCCCTCATGGGCCATCCTGTGCCTGGCACGATTAGCACGTGTCGTGTTGGGCCGGCCCGTTTATCCAGTTCTGGGCGAGGCCCGTGTGCAATGCACGACACGATCGTTTAGTAGCGAGGCACGTCGCGGATACTATATCTCGCTTGTTTCTTTCTTGGTTTTTTATTTTCTTTCCATATATATTTCGTTTTCCTTTAGTTTTTTATTTAATAGTTTTCCTTTATTTTTTATTTCCCTATATTCATAGGGTTTTCTCATTTTATTTTATTTTTTCTCTGTTTTTCTTTTTTTTTCTTTCCTGATTTCCCTTTTCTTTATTATACTTTCGTTTTTGTTTTTTGTTTTTTTGTACTGCTTTCATCATTTTTCATTTTTTAACACATGTCTATTTTTTTCAGTATATGGTGTACACGTGAAATATATTTTTATACTCCCTCCTTCCATATATATAGGGCCTAATACATTTTTCAAGGTTTCCGTTGACTTTTGATAAGATTAATGATATATGAGACGTATAATGTAAAAATTATATCACTAGAAGCTCCTTCCACATACGAATTTGATGATGTGCTTTGTGTAACTCGCATGTCACATATTATTGCTCTAATATGTGGTCAAAGTTAGCCTCGAAAAAACATTAGGCCCTATACATGGAAGGAGGGAGTACATATTTTGCATTTTTTTAAATGCATGATGTATTTTTTTCTTAAAAACATGTTTTGAAAACTTTTTGCAATACATCGTCCAAAAAATCAAAACATGCTGACATTTTTAAGGGTAAAAAACTTTTTTTAAATGAGGAAAGTTATTTTACATTTCATAAACGTTTTTATAACTTTCATGGACATTTTTTGGAAACACGTGAGTATTTCCTTTAAAATGTCATAAACACTTTTCTAAACTACGCGAACATTTTTTACATTGTATAAACATTTTTTAATCAGTCAAAAACATTTTTTTGAAACACAAGCATATTTACTTAAAATGTCACCTACATTTATTTTAATGGTACGAAGCATTTTGTATACTACCTGAACATTTCTTTTATATTGTATACATATTTTGATATATTTTTGAAACGCGGAGACATTTTTCATTGCACAAGCATTATTTTGAAAACTATCAACATTTTAAAATTGTGCTAACATTTTTTATGTTTTGTTAGCATTTTTAAAATTCAATTTTTAATAACTAAAATTTTGTTTTTCAAAATATATCCAATAAAAATAAGAAAAGAAGAAAAATAGAAATTAGCAAACCCACGTCCTACTAGGCCGGCCCACCCCCGGCTCCTTGTAGGAGCTGCGCGGGGTGCCTTCCGCCTCACTATAAGCGAGGCATAGGCGCGCCCGAGGCACATGGCAGCTGGGGAGGGGAGCGGGCACGCGGCCAATTTAGGCAGGGGTCCTTTGTTGCACGTTTAGGGTCCGTTTGGCCTATTTAGGTAGAATTTCTAAAAATGCTCACAAACCACAAACCCGGGTCCGCCTGTTTGGTTAATGCGCCATGCCCGTCCCTGGAGGTGAGGACCGTGTGTCGGCACGACACGACCCGCTTATAAACAAGCCTTTGTGTGTCATGTCGTGCCATGCTCGTTTATGGGCGGGTTGGGCCATGGTGTGCCCGGGCCAGGCCGTTGGCCACCTCTGTTGTGCGGCGAGCAACATGGTGGTGGTGGTGGTGGTGGTGGCTTTTCTCCTTGACTGTGTGCGGTGCGAGGAGCGAGGCAGTGGGAATCCTGATGGTGGCGTGGTGTCTCCCAGATCATGGTGTGGAGGTCAGATTAGGTGTGGCGATCATGGTGACTTGGGTACGTCGGTGTGGCGTGGGGAGCCTCCGGGCGAAAGCTCCGCCCTCCGACATCAGCGGCGGCAATGCATGCGGGTGTTGTGTCCGACTTAGGGGTGCCGTTGCGGTCCCTCTCATCGTGCTAGGGTCTCCGGGTGAAAACCCTTTGACATATCTTGGCGGCGGCATCACCCTCTTGGGGGCACCATCATGGAGCTTAGATTGCCTCTCGTCGCATCTCTTTGTCGTCGAGGGGCAAACTCGGATCCTATCTCGAAGCTCCTTTGGCTCCGATCCGGGCGGCATCCTATCTTTTACACGTGACATCATTGGCACCGCTCTCGGTCCTCGTTGTCGTTCGGCAGGATCGATGCTCCACAGTCCGGAGCGAGAGGGCAGATGATGGCGATGTTGGGTCGAGGGGGCAAGAAGGAGGCAGGAGAGTGAGTCGCTGGCTCGGGGAGGAGGCTAGGACGAACGATGGAGAGATCCGGCTAGGAGAGGTGCAACTCTGACCTCCGGAGTGGGCGGAGGAGGAAAATGTGGTGGGGTGTGAGACGAGAGAATTTTCTGAAGGGTTACTGACTATACGTATCAATGGCATTTTGGTTGTAATTACAGCAAAGTTGAAGGGCGGGATTTGCGGGAGGGGCGGAAAGCCGGTCTGGAGGGGCTTTTGCTTGTCAAAGCATTTTTTAACCCGGCTTCATTTAAGCTGAGCCCACATATTATGTCTTTGTTTAGGTTTGTACTTCTAGGGGCCTAAATGCTCCACAAGCCAAAGCTCAAACCCAAACAAACAAGGCCATTTGGCATCCAGTATTTTGGCAGAGCAATATGACAAGAGAATGCTAGGCTATAGCCCAGTGGTAGGAACTTTTTTTCGAAAAGGAGGATGACCCCCGGCCTCTACATCTGGGAGATGCATACGGCCATTTTATTGATTATTCTTGAGAACCTTACAAAGTATTACAACAATATGTCTGATCCGCCATCTTGACAGCATATGCCACTACTCCTATCCAAATGATGAAGGGGTGCAAGCTGGGTCACATGCCCATACCTCTCACCTAAGCCTAACATCTAAAGTTGGAGGCCCCGACCGAGCCATCTGCCGGGTCCGGGGCTCAAATCGGTCTGACGCGCTCACATGTGTCGTCGCCGCCATCTTCCACTGGTCCATCTTCAGAGCAGATTGAGGTGACAACCTTGGCAGGTCCTCCGCCATCGACGCCAAACGACGATCTTCACCTACGCGAGCCTTGGCAGGTCCTCCGCCATTGACGCCACCACGACGCCAGCCGACGAACTCCACCTACGCGACTCCATCTCCAAGCAACGGACATAAATCCATGCTAGGAAAGGGCCGCACCACTGTTGTCACCCACCACCCACAAGCGCCACCCAACCCCAAGGTTCCCAAGCGGCGCCTTCAAGAAGGGAACGGCGCCATGAGCGCCGCCGCCGCCCAACAGAGTTAGGGCTTTCGCCCGGGAAATCTAGGGGAAGGTGAAGTGAGGAGATCAGTCCATGCCGACGCCTCCAAGAAGGAAAACGGTGCCCTCAGGCGTCGTCGTCGGTGCGGCCGGTCATGGCCGGCCAGGGAGTTCGCCCGAATTAGATCTCCGCCACCAGCAGCACCTTTTGTACAGAACCCGCGACCAAGAGGAAGCGCGGCTTGGCCAGGCTGGCCCGCACGCCGAACAGGGGAGGAAGGGACGCGCCAGATCGCGCACACCAACCGCAGCAAAAGCCGCCGCCGGCCGCCAACGACCACCGGATCCCGCCGCCCGCGCGGCCGGGACATCGGATCCACCACCCGCACGGCTGTCAGCCGGCCGTGCCTTGCCAATGGAGCCGCCGCTCCAGATCCGAGCTTCCCCACATAGGAGCAGGGCAACCGAGGCCCTGCCGCCATCATCCTTGGCGCCCCGGTCTTACCCAACGGCTTCCTCAGGCGGCGGCGAGGGAGGGAGGACGGATGGGAGGGGGTGAGGAGGAGGGGCGGCTAGGGTTGGGAGGAGGAGGCGGCTAGGGTTGGGAGCAGCGGTAGGGACAGTGTGTCTATTTCATTTTTCCTAGAGCAAAATCTGGTATCTACCATTTTGCCTTGATACACTCACGTCGCATTCTTTTACGTGCTCCCGTAATGCCTCTTGTATACCCTGCACTTTCTCTCGCACTGTCAATGAAACGATACGGAAGCCTTCTGCATATTCATAAAAAAGAATGTCTATCATTTGCCAAGCAATTAAATTTGATATACAATTACAAAACCACCTTTGAGACCATAACAAGGAGCTTCAACTTCCTTAAGAAATCATTCCATTCCACAAAGAAAAAAACGTCTCTAATTGCTACTCTGGTATACCCTTTATTGTGGCACCTTTATGAACAGAGGGGACACTATTGTGTACCAAGAACATATCCCTTCAATGAGTTTTCAGATCTTCCTACATTTCAATCAGGTAAATGCCACATAAATGATTGCATGTCGAGCAGAATTTACACCAACTGTAAGCTAACCAGGATAGTAGAAGAGGATCGACGATTACTGCAAGGGTGCGATTCCATACTTGCTATGGGAGTTCAGTAGCAGATGGTAGACTGGGTCTTGGTATGACACTTGGAGAAGTTGAACCACAATGTAGCCACATGTTGTGATGCTAAAACAACGATAGAAAAAACGAGGATAAGATTCCGTACATAAATAAATAATTGATGCTGCATACACCGCTCAACATTAACACGTACTCCCTCCGTTCGGAATTACTTGTCTCGGAAATAGATGTATCTAGAACTAAAATATGTCTAGATACATCCATTTCCGCGACAAGTAATTCCGAACGGAGGGAGTATATTGCTTTACATAACTAGAGTTGTACTCCCTCCGTTCTGATTTACTCGTCGTGGTTTTAGTTCAAATTTGAACTAAAACCACGACGAGTAAATTCGGAACGGAGGGAGTACAACATAGTACTCCATCCGTTTTTATTTACTCCGCATATTAACTTTGACAGAAGTCAAAACTTTATAAAGTTTGACCAAGTTTGTAGAAAACAATATGAACATTTACAGTAACAAAATATATGCAATGATGAATCCAATGATATATATTTGGTGGTGTATATGTTAATATATTTTTCTACAAACTTGTTGAAAGTATATAAAGTTTGACTTTAGACAAACCTAATATGCGGAGTAAATAAAAACGGAGGAGTACTTGAGAAAGTAGCTCACACATATCAACCAAAAATAATCCTAGGGGGGATAGAGAGAACATTGAATAATATTCCCTATATATATATCTAGTATTAGACGCCTAGCATGAAAAACATAAAAGCTATAACTCATACTAAATTACGTCAAAAATCTGATGGTAATAATTCATTAGCATGGACAAAAGATCCATTGTTAGTTAGTACTCCCAGTGATTATCGTATTTGATAGGTAATAGCCCTAGTACTAATTACACCTTATGCTGATATGTAGATACAAGTAATGCAGTAATACTGAAGTTGTACGAACCACAAGAACCCAATTGTTATGTAGTGATATGCTAAGACACTGTATATTGAAAGCCCCAAAAAAGAATTATATACCTTCCGAAGCATATCAACAAACATATCCAAATGACTGCTGAGATCCAAGTCGACTCCCTGTGAACAACCCATACCTGTTGACATGTCATCAAAGATTAACCACTTGGCCTTGTGTTGCACATCAGGGAGTAAAATACAAGAATGTGCACTCCCAACCAAGAAAGAACTTTGTCAGCTAGAACTACAGAAGTTACTGAACAAACCAAATATAACCACCATCAAGGTAATTACAAAATACTGACATTGTGAATTGTCAACAAGGAGATAAGGAAGTTGGACGTAAACTTAGTGTATGCAGAATATATTATAGATTAACTTTAGTGCAATATGATTTGACAACAAAATACAACTATTCTTTTTTTACCATTGACATGAACTGTAAATACCATCGCATGATCAGGATTTAGAACTGATTTTTTTTAATGTTTTGCTATGTTTTCTTGAGAGGGTGTAGCATGGTTGGGTGCGGCCACTACTTTCCCATAACAACAGAACCAATACTGGTAGTTTTAATAGGGAAAATATTATTTCATACGCTGCACAAGCTGAAATATGAATAACAGTGCATTTATTTAGACATGAAGCTATGCATGCTTTGACGAAACTGCCACAGACAGCAATTTTGAGAAAGAAAAGACTAAAAAAAGTACACTTTCTTTGACACACCTTAACACCAAACAGTGACTACCTATTCAAGTCAACACACTATATGAACGCATCCAGGTTGAAACAACACATGGTTAATTCTATCATTTGGTGTTTGGGATGAAGCTGCCACACCGCCCAAATGGGCTAAGTGATGGGTCATCATCTTTACAGCGTAGCACTGTGCTGGACTAAGTATCTTAGCCCTGTCCATCCCACCTTAGCAGTGTCAGCTAGTAGTAGGTACTATATTACCATCTCCACTTATATGTTGGCCCTGCTGGTAAGGTTCAAACAGGAATTTATTATGTTCCATTCTTATTTTCATTTTTGACAGAATACGGGTGTAATTTTTTGACAGGTATATAACAGAATGTGTAGTTTGGAAACTTCCCCTAGAAATGTAATTTTGTGAGTCAGGTCAAGGTATGCATAGCTCCATGAATAAACTCTAATTGCTTTGAACAACCACTAAGATTTGAGAGATTCTCACCGATATTGCAAAGACATTTATATAGAAGTCAATTAAGGTTGCAGCCATCCACCTGCGCACAAGAAAATTGTGAAGTTGAGATTTCCAATTGCTAACATCATTAAAATTAGGCAAACCAACCAAAAGTACCAAAAAAATCAGAGTTTGCATAGTGAATGAGAAAATATATCTAGTTAGGAGTACCTAAATTGTTAAATCAATGGAAAATATTCACAAATGTCAGTACCATTACAATATTTACTTGGGTCATGCCTCTAATGATTCTCTTTCTTTTGTGGATGGACTCCTAGTCTTGTCCGCAACTATGGTGAGTGCCAAATAGTACTGTTACAACTTACTGAGTAACATAGTGCTCATGGACGTGATCGTTAAAATTAACTCTTAATTGCAACTTCAGCACAGATGGGCTTCTAACATGATTCCCATATCTCATGCTTACTTATGTTTTGAACTATCTAGGGCTTTTGTCTATTGTAAGGTTCTGTAGTCTTTTATCTGCTACATATACCTCTGGACACACAATACTTCAAAACGATAGTTCTAAGAAACTGACGAATGCGAATTATGAATGTGTTCACTTACGGTGTCAACAAATCCTTCCTGAAAGGCAAACCATCTGTAATGACAGTATACGTGACAAGTGCAGCCATAAGTATGCCCAAAATGCTGAAAATGGTTCTCCCGATGACGACAAAAGAACACTTCCTTTCAGGTAGATTATCTTGCCTGAAAAAAGAGATGTCTAATCCATTTAAGTTTGAGATAAGCGTCAGCAGGAAATATAACAGCTAAAATTGTTTCTTTTCATTCCATCTTGACGTGCCATAGTGCTGTCACACTCATTCCTCCCTGTTCATGTAGTGAAAAGTAGTGACCAACTGTGGCACACTAGAACTTTGCAGGTATTGTACCAACAAGGTGACTCCAGATGCTCATTTTGTTCAGATAACACAAAATTAGTATTCCTTTATGTGCAAGGACAAGGAACTGGAAGTTCAGAATAAGTACAAGAGCTCACAAACTATTATCACAGTGTACAATAATGGCATAAGAATTGACTAATGCAAGCATAATAAACATAATAAGTGTCAATAGTTCATGATGCATAGGAATACCGTCAAAGCTAATATTGACATTTCGATAAAATGTTAACAACTGTTGATTAATGCAGTTCTTTTCATAGTTGCAGTTATTAAATCCCCTATTATGATGTCAAAAAAATAGTTGATCCAAATGAATCCGTATCATGCATATAATGGAAAAGAATTCGATTATATACCTGAGCAACAAAAGATCAAGCGGATTTTGGGAAAGCCCTGAAGAAGTTATCTCAAATAACTTGCTAACAATATAAGCACATGTAGTGGCACTGAAAAAGTGAAAGAAAAAAATCGTCACATTTATTGGAATAGAACACCTCCAGTCAAACAGAACTGTGAACAAGCCATGATAAATCAAGAGGACAATAAATTATTTGCAGAAAAGAATACCTGCCGAAACAAATCAACAATACTACCCAGAAGATAGAACTAATCCAATTTCCTTCCTTGTAGACAACCCAAGTCTGAAAGACCATTAATGAAACAAACAGTTCAATCTCAAGTCCAAGTTGAAAACAGAGTGTTTATGCCCACATTCTGTAGACAGATAGCAAAACTAAGCCAACATTCTAGTGCTCAATCCCTGCAGAACCAAGCATCCTTTTTTTTTAAATGCAAGGAATGTGTTTTGATGCATTGATTGTATATGTTAGTATAGCAGCACCTCAAGTTTACATATATAAAAGGTGGATTCTGGGAATTCTGCGTTTGAATCAAGCAGAATAGCTAGTTTGAAAAAAAAATACTGGCTTTGACAATTTACTACTTCGTGTGCAGGCAGGAATTGATGCAATCATGGTTATAGAAGAATGTCTCCTAGCTTTTTTTTTTTCTTTGAACAATATGTCTCCTAGCTTGGTTAGTGAGTTAGCAAGTTAGTTAGCTAGACTGCACATCTCATCTCATAGCTGCAATTATTGTTAGCTTTATTAATTAGATATGTTATACATTAATTACTTAAATTGTTTGGGCACTCTTATATAAAGGCTGTCATCTATATCAACAAAAAGAAACATTAAGTTCATGGACATCCCAATCTCTAGTCTCTTTTCTCTCCAAAGCTAGCCATGCAAACATGTTGTCCTCTTGGTGATATATACTGTATGACATAAGGATCTAGGGATCAATACGAATCTGTGCCATGTCCAAACAGTGTGTCAAGGATAACATTAATTAAGACAGAGTGATGCAGAGGAGGTACTATTTATTTTCATCTCTTAGTCGCAACCCATGTATAATCATCACTGTTTGAGCCAAAAAAAGGCAATGCAGTTACAGATATGGCACTACATTTGAAAATTTACAGAATATATTTTCATGCAGATGCAAAGGAAAACACAATGAATCGAAGCAGAGGCAAACACGATGAATCGATTGAAAGAACTTGTGGGAAAATATGTCTGGCACAATGAATCTTATGATCGACATAATGTATTTTTCCGATAGTTCTATTTATTCAAAAACCGATAGTAAAGAAAAAAAACTAGTAGCTATATGGTAGTCCACTCTTGGAAAATGTGTTTCACCTGTTGTCTATCAAATATTCTAAACATCACAAGCTTTATGTAAATAGCATCTGAATAAACTAATTGCTTAGCAATGTGGAAACAGATATACAGAGATAGAGGATTTACCGAAATCGCTGCTATATTTACATAAAAATCAATCAGTGTTGTCACCATCCACCTGCACACAGGAAGAAATACTATTTTCAAGTGAAAATCATTTGAAAACATATAAGATTGGACAACAACTATTATCTTCGTACTCTGATGCAATGCATAATTCACTGGCTAAAAAAGTATCAGTTCTCTCAAGAGCACACTGCCTGCAACACTATTCAACATGTGTATCTAAAGAGTAGCATTTCTCAGGAGCTACCTAAATCTGCAACAATGTAAACCAAGCCTGAGGCTAAAAAAGTATCAGTTGCCTCTGAAGAACACACTGCCTAAACATTATTCAACACTGTATTTTAAGAGTAGCATTTCTTATGAGGTACCTAAACCTGCAGCAATGTTGACCAAGCCCGAGTCTCCATGTCATACCACCTTAATAATTCAACACACATGACTAAATCCAGATATAAGCAACATCTTACAGGCAAATGCTTGCAAAGATACATAAGGTTTAAGCCTTTCTTGTGTATAATAGTATTTACATAGACGGATGGTAACTGAATTTCATGAGCAAATGAAAGTTCATAACTGAAGATATAACTTCGCGAGTGCTACAAATGGTGCTAATTAATCACACCTAACCACCTAGTAAGGCAAATTTCGCTGTATCAGAATCAACGATCCTCTTTTTTTTTTTTTTTTTTTTGCGGGGAAGAATCAACGATCCTCAACAGGGGGAATTTCAACATACATGTCGTATTCACACCAAGAAAAATGTGTAGCAGCTTCCTACCGATACAGAAGGGAGCACACCGGAATGAGATGTTCTTCAAAAATCACCGCAGCAATAATCAGCTCTTCAACGGTGAAAAGAAAGAACAGTTACTCACGGGGTCAGCAGCTCGGTGCGAAACGGCGAGCCGTCGGTGATGCAGGTGTACACCAGGGTGCCCACCATGAGGCAGCCGAGCGCGGCGAACACTGCCCTGTACACGACCAGGGTTCCTGCCGCCGCCATGGTCGCGCGCTAGGAGCTTACGGCGAGAGAAGAGGGCACGGGTTTGGTGGAACAGCTGTGGCGAAGACAGACAAGTAGGAGGAGGAATTGCCAATCGTCCAGGCGGGTACTGTGGACGAGATGCTGACACGTCGGGGAGGCGGAAACGGTGGCGGAGGTGGGGCCACGTAGGGCGCGCACGCCGCCGCCGTTTGCGACTTGGTGAGGCGAGGGGGTCGCGTTTGGAGACTGGCTCATGAAGAGGAGAGGGACGAGGTCGGGAGGAGCAGCGGAGGTTGCCACCGGATTCCGGCGCTGGTCGGCGAAGGAATTGAGACGTGCATGCCTATTCTACGGCGAATCATGTGTCGCTCTCTGCGACCACAGTTGTGGAGGTAAAACACAGGATATGTGGTCGAGTTTATCCAAAAAAATGGTTGTTGTCCGGTTTATCCCAAAAAAAAAGGTTGCTGTCCAGATTTTCGGAGTTCCCAATTTCTATACGAAATACTAGCAATGCCCGCGCTGCGACACGCTGCGCCCTGCCGATACGTCATGTTTGTATATGTTGTCTTTGTTACATGCTAGAAATTTTAATTTGAAGAGAAGTATATGAGTAAGATTGTGATCATAAAGGAAAGGAAGACATGCATAGAAGTAAATTGAAAAGGATACATTTGTTGTCACCATCCGTGGTGCATATCAAGCAACATGAAGCACATGTTGATACATTTGTAATAAGATTAAACACAGTAAATCCAGCAACTTGGAGAGGATACATCTATTATTAGCATGAATGCTACATCTTATAAAATGGGAAATACACGTTGACGCTTGTGTTGTAAAAACTAAAAGCATTGCATTTATTTGTAGCTTATATAATTCTAGTGCGGCCTCTTGCGGGATTGGTGCCCGTGATGAAGTGGTATATAGATTTTGCAAATTGTTGCAAGCGATCCAAGGTGCATTAGATTGGTCTGATGTTGGAGAAATTGTTGCATATCATTGCCCTAATCTTAGCATGTCTCCTGAATTCATTTTGCTAAGTGATTATCTGCCAATGTGCCATGTTGAATTGTCAGTGTTGCGCCTGCCTTCTCTTACATTGAAAACTGGGATTGTATGCTCTGTGGCGGTTTGCTTTATTTATAAAGCGGGGCGAAAGCCTTTTTCGGTACATTGAAAACAGGTTTCTCTTTGCAAACTCACATGATAGTCATGATCATCAATAATAATGTTATAGTGAGCACAAACGTATCCCGACACTGCCTGGCCAACAATTTCCTTTGCTGACATGTGAACGTAGCATTTTTTTTCTTTTGAATTGCCTGGTTGGCTTGGTAGATCAAGCACAACATATGCTTCAGTTGTATTGCGGGACTGGTTCCAACGACTGTATCCATTAATTTCCAATTTGGCAACCAGACTGGCTTCAAGAAGGAAGCATCATGGTATGTCGACCATCAGTTGATCCTATTGTTTATGGCATCTGTTATAGTAGTTGTTGCGAATGAAGAAGTGGTGTATGAAATGTTGAAAAGTTGGCTTCCATTTGAGACCCATGATAAAAAGGACACCCATCAACAATTAAGAATTGCCACACATAGTAAGAATCGACAGTAAGAATCAACGCGCAATCCCAAGGAGTGCATAGTTTGGAGAACAACATTCATATGAGAAAAAATATTCATCCTTAGTTCCTATGACTTAATCCACCGGAATCCTATCAGTTAGAACAACACAATGGTAATTGCACCCCAGGCGGTGCGATCAATATTTTTTAGAACCGGTGGAAGGTCCTACCCAGTCACTCGGATGCTCCTATCCTAGGTAGTAAAAATAAACAAACTTCTTTATATGTAGAATACTTAATAAAATCAGGATTTTAGCAAGGAATAAAGATGTATGCATCAGCCAATATGAGGCAGAATAGCAACATCAAACAAATGCCCTTGTGAACAGTAGAAAGTGGCAGGTTGCCTTCCTATCTCCTCTTCGAGAAAAAGAACGGTTCTCAAAAACAATGGTATTAAGAAAGAACTGGTTAATATACATTCACAGCAGCAACATCCAAAGCCTGATGAACAGAGACACAGTCACACCACAATGCAGAATCACAGCTATCTTAGGAAAAATTCCATAGATTTCCCTTTGTTCCTGTCAATAGAAGGTTGTTCAAAAACCTACCATCAAGAACACAACTGAATAAGCATTGTTGTAATAAACAAATAATTTAGTGTGCTGGTACTGCTATTCTGATGGTGAATAATCCGCGTCCCGAAATTTCTACCATGGAACAGGGAAGCAATTTTTACTGAAGAAATGAGTCCATCTAAACAAACCTCAGTACTACAAAATTATTATAAGCAGATCTACAACATGCTTGTCCATATACAACCAATTCGAATTATTATTTTTCGCATGATCATGTTGAAATTTACTACCAAGCACACATTTAGAAAAAATTAAGCTCTATAGATTGTAGGCAACAAAGGTAATCTACATGTAAATTAACACCTCACTAAACTTCTCTGGTCCGGGCAAAGCTTTATAATTGAAGCAAGAAACAGAGGATGTTGCTCCAGGGACGCTCTTCATATTCAGTTCGAACAAAGGAAGTTTTACTGATGAATTCACAAGAATAAATGAACACTGCTCTCTTTCTTTTCTTAGAAAATATCACCATGGGGGTTACCTCATTAAGAATCCATACCAGATTACATAATCCGTGCAACATCAAGGAATTTGAGTCTACTGTAGAAATGTTGCATCCACCTCTAGCTTACATCCTTCAGGACCTACAGGGAAGTGATTACTATTATTAGTCCAGTAGAGATAATCATATGGCCCTGCCACAAACTTGCTTATATACCTATATTGATTGCATAATCTAGGAAGCAGATCTGGGAAAATTTGCCGGATAGTTCCGCTAGATGCAGTCTCACATCCTAGCAAGCCTGCATCTTCCAGCGGCGGGATTGCAAGGACAGCCGACGATACCTATATCATGAAAGAAAAATATGTGACTAAATAATCATACTTCCATATCGCAACAGTACCTTGACCATTCTATTGTTCAGCAGTAAACCTTCCATGTGTAAAGCAGTAACTGCGAATAAATCTACAACAATTTGATTTTACAGTTCTCCACCTAATTTTCATCTAAATCAACCTTCTTGGAGCTCTGATGATGTAAGCATGGGAAAAGGGCCCATAATCAAGCATGAAACCATTGCGTTAAAAGAAAGCTTGTGTTGGTGGTCCTTGTGTTCTATAACAGGATAGCTAGAGGTCTTATGTGTAAAAAAGGCAACCCTGTAAATACTCTGTACTGAGGAATGGATGAGTAGTTTTCTCTCCCGAACAAAACTTCTAGAGTTTTCCCCTTTTCTCTCCCCCCCCATCTAAACCCTAGCTCTGGAGGAGATCCTGATTGCGTTATTCAAGATGGTATCGGAGCAGATCGGGGTGGCCAGTCCAAGCCTCAGCCGGAGGTGATCTGGCAGCAGTGGGAGGGGGTGCAGCATTTTGGCCAGAGATTTGATCGGAGGCAGCGCTGGTGGAGCAAATCGAGCTCAAGGAGGTGGCTAGGCACAGTGAAGGTGTGCGGCATCGGTCAGGAAGGAGAGCCTCACCAGCAACTCAGTTTCCTTTCGTTGCTGGAGCTAAACAGGTCAGGTGTTTGTGTTCTGAGTCAAAAGAGTTGAGTTGTGGGTTCATGGAGAAGGAGGACGTCAGGGAGAGTGTGAGATTGAGAAGCTGCAATAGTGAATCGCATGGGAAGGCTTGTATGCTGAGTGTGGAGGAATTGAAGGTATGGCAGGCAACAATAATGCTCCAACAGCTGTCACTGCAGGGGAGCTAGCTGCTATCTTCCAGGGACAATGGATGAGAAGTATCAGGTGTTGTTTGATGCGATTAGCAATCAAGGGACCTCAAGATCAGAAGGGGAGAGCAAAGAGGAAGTACATCCTTTGCAAATTCCCCTTGTAAAATTGGAAGGACCTGAGAACTATGCGAGCTGGGCAGAGCATGCAGAGACAATTTTGGTTTCTAGGAGGCTTGAAGGTTACATTCTAGGCATAGTGGAGAAGCCTCTGGAGGAGAGTTCTAAAGAAGGTCAGAAGTGTAAGATGATGAATGCATTAGTGAGGGCCTGGCTACTGAGCTCAATATCACCTGAAATTGCCAAGCAAGTTGAAAGGATTAAAGAAGCATCTAAAATCTGGAGGTTATTGAAAGGGACATTCTCAGGAGTAGGAAATGAAATGCTTGCTTGCAAGATTCAGAAGGAGTTACAAGACCTGAGCCAAGGCGAGAAGACAGTGGTCGACTATGTTTTTGAGCTGAAACGGCTTTGGAGCGATTTGGACTATTACAATCCAATTGAGATGGAGTGTGGCAAATGCATTAAAAAATCAATAAATGGACGAAAAGGAGGCATGTTAGGGAATTTCTTAATGGACTTAATCCTAAGTTTGAGAATAGGAGGGCCGCACGTTATGGCAGTGGCAAGCTGCCTACTTTGGAGAAAGCAATCTCTGCAATCATGAGTGAGGAGACACGCCTGACATTGGAGGTTGGAGGACCATCTATACAGGGCATAGCACAGAGGCATTCAGCAGTCACAGAAAATGCAAATTATCAGCGGTCTTGGTTGAACTCTTCTGATCGGAAGTGCTTTGAGTGTGGCCAGCCAAGACATGTAAGAGCATCTTGCCCTAGATTATTTGGGGGAGGACGCGGAAGAGGTCAGGACTGGCGTGGAAGAGGTCGCGGTAGAGGGCTTGATGGACGTGGTACTGGTCGTGGACGTGGTATGCGACCAGCAGGCAGGGCAAATGCCTCCACTATGGCAGAGGTGCACTCACAAAATGTGAGTGTGGAAATGAGCGCGGATGATTGGGAGAAGTGGCAGCAATTCAAAGGGTTAAGTTTAAGTGATAAGCAAACCACCGATGTGTCGGGAGCCTCAGCCTCTGCCGCTTCTGCAAATTTTAGTGGTAATATTTCTAATGATAATCATCCTTATTTTGCTGATGCACCATGGTTGATAGATTCTGGTGCATCTAGACATATGGCTGGTTCACATAAGGAATTTACTAATTATATCCCTGAATTAATAACACAAAGCGTAAAGTTAGCTGATGGTTCCACGCAAACTATTATGGGTTCAGGGACGGTCATTTGCAACTCCAATATGCCTCTCTCTTATGTGTTACATGTTCCTTCATTTCTAATTAATATTTTGTCTATAAGTTGCATTACAAAGGAGTTGAACTGTGTTGCCATTTTTTTCCATCATGGTGTTTGATTCAGGAACTTGGGACAGGGAGTATGCATGATGGATTGTATTATTTGGACAATGATACATCACCTATTGTAGCCGCTGCTCTATCTTCTTCACCACTCGAAGAATTTCTGCTACAACATTGAAGACTTGGGCATGTATCTTTTCCTATTTTGGGCCAGCTTTATCCTAAACTCTTTACTAAGGTTAGAAAGCAGGACCTGTTATGTGATGCTTGCCAATATGGAAAGCAAACTCGAAGCACTTATATTCTATCTAATCATAGAAGTGATGTGCCACTTCAGACAATTCACTCTGATGTATGGGGTCCTAGTGGAGTAGTGTCTATTAATGGATATCGCTATTTTGTTACCTTTATTGACTGTTGTACTAGGACCACTTGGGTGTATGTGTTGAGGAACAAGAATGATGTATTCGAATGCTTTAAAGATTTCCATAATATGATCATGACCCAGCATAATGCATGTGTTAAGGTACTTCGGACCGATAATGGTATAGAGTATGTAAATAAGGAGTTTGATGGTTATTTGTCAAGTTTTGGGATAATGCACCAGACTACCTGTCTAGGTACCTCCGAGCAGAATGGCTTAGCTGCGAGAAATAATAGACATTTGTTAGAAGTCACTCTCTCTATGATGGTGGCTATGAATGTTCCTAAGTTCTTGTGGAGTGAGGCATTGATGACAGCAGCCTACTTGATAAATAGAATGCCATCTAGAGTACTTGGTTACAAGACACCAATAGAATGTTTAACTGGCAAGACTACTTATGTTGTCCCCCCAAAGGTGTTTGGGTGTGTGTGTGTTTTGTAAAAGATTACCGGCCATCGGTTGGGAAGTTAGATCCAAGGACTTTGAAGTGTGTGTTTGTGGGGTATTCTGGGAAGCAGAAAGGTTACAAGTGTTGGTGCCCATCGGAAAAATGAATGTTTGCGAGCATGGATATAATCTTTGGGGAACAGGTTCCATTTTATGGAGAACCCGAAGATTTAATCGATGTCTTTCCTGATTTGTTTCCTAGTGATGTTTAGATCTGGACAACGAGACAGGGGGAGGAAAAGAAGAAGAAAGCAACTCTACACCATCAAAGAAAATCATGGTTGGGGTAATACCACTGGAAGACAAGATTCATGATAGCGATGTGGATCTTATAGGAGAACCATGGAAGATGCAAGGGGAGCAACATGATACATCAACTAAGGATATATGGTGGTCAAGACCGAATGAAGAACAAAATCTGCAGGTGTACACACGAAGGCATCGAACTAAGGAAGAACAGGTGCAGGGGAGGAAATAATTTCAATGGAGGATGATTCAGAAGTTCAAGTCCAATCCGACATGCATGATTCAAGCTCACGACCATCAACTTCATCCAATACTTCATCACCAGCCTCCACAAGTGATGGTACACTTTATCTTCATTATGATGACTTGAACGTTCCTATTGCCCATAAAAAGTAGCCTCGCACTATTGCCGGGAAATTGCCCTCTAAGTTAGCCCCATATAATGTTTCAAATTATGTTTCATACTCTTCTATTGGCAGTGGCGGAGCCAGGGGACGAGCAGGGGCCTGCCCCCCCCCCCCCCCCCAACGATCGAGCGAACATGAAACAGGTGCACGTAACTAGCGATATAATTGCACGCGCACACCTACTCGCCCCCCCATCTCAACGTGTATTTTGGAAAAGAAAAAAAGCCCATGTAAAAGCCCACTACCGTCCAGATCGTTGGTCAGTTAGCCTTCCGTTCTAGTCTCCTGGAAGCCACGTTCTCCTGTGATTTGCGTGTATCTGGGATTAGGTATCCCTAAAAAAACCTGGGATTAGGCGCCGCCGCCGTTCGTCTGCCTCTACTTTCCCTCCTCTGCTGCTCATCATCTGAGTCATGCGCACAGTCGGCGATGCAGCCTACTTCACTGCTCCAGCCTCAAATAAGCCAAGGTTAACACATCACACTATATACTAATCTCTCTCAGTCTCATCTAGATATTATATCAGATTTTAGTTGTTTTTTGGGTGTGATTTGAGATGCTATCAAGTATTCAAATCTTGTGCGTGTCTTAAAAATTATCATGATGCAAATCATTTTGAACGAGTTTCTATTTGTGAGGTGAAAGAATTCCTATGTCGAACTTATACAATATACCTAAATTCTAAGAACAAAATTCAGCTACCATGATTAGAAAAACGCCACCTAACAATTTTAAGATTATGTTATTTCACTAAGCTGGTTGCTTCAAATTTTCAACGTATTGAAATTTTCAATGAAGCCGATGTGGAACTTCTCAAACTTGTTTTTGATGATTATTTTTTGCACTAGATTTTTTTATCTACTTAGCTTGCCCCCTCCCCCCTATGCTCAAATCCTGGCTCCGCCCCTGTCTATTGGGCCTTTATATAAGTTATTTATAGCTTCCTTGCATTCGGTTGTGCCTATACCACGTGATTGGAGGGAAGCAAAGCAATATCCAGAATGGAGGGCAACAATGTTGGAGGAAATGTCGGCTCTTGATAAGAACCAAACATGGATACTTACGTCTCTCCCTGCAGATAAGAAAGTTGTGGGTTGTAAATGGGTTTACAGTTAAAAAAACTCCAGATGGCAAGGTGGAAAGATATAAGGCTAGGCTAGTGGCAAAAGGGTATAGTCAAACTTGTGGGGTAGATTATGATGAAACGTTTGCACCGATGGCCAAATTGAGTACTGTCAGAACTTTAATCTCGATAGCTGTAAATCAACACTGGAAATTGTTCCAGATGGATGTTAAGAATGCTTTTCTCCATGGAGATCTGCAAGAGGAGGTTTATATGGAAATTCCTCCTGGGTTTAGCAGTCGGGAAACATCGGGTAAAGTATGTCGGTTAAGAAAATCTCTCTATGGACTAAAACAAACACCAGGGGCATGGTTTGGAAGGTTTCAAAAGGAAATCTGTTCTATGGGGTATCGGCAAAGCAATGCAGATCATAACATGTTCTTTAAATGTCTGCGTGATCAGATTACTATACTTCTTGTTTATGTGGATGACATTGTGATTACAGGTAACAATGAGATGGAGATATCTCACTTGAAGAAGATGTTAGCAAATTCGTTTGAAATCAAGGACATGGGATATCTCCACTACTTCTTGGGAATTGAAGTTGCATATGGCTGAAAAGGTATATACCTCTCACAAAGAAAATATGTGCTTGATTTACTTGAGGAGACATGGATGTTAGGATGTAAACCTGCAGCCACTCCAATAGAGCAAAATCATCGGATCTTGGCTGATAGTGGTGATCCTGTTGATAGGCATCAATATCAAAGGCTAGTTGGGTGTTTAATCTATCTGTCGCATACAAGACCTGATATATCATATGTTGTTAGTATTGTAAGCAGATACATGCATAATCCTAAAACTAGCCACTTAAATGTCGTGAATAGAATTCTAAGATACTTGAAGAGTTGTCCTGAGAAAGGAATCTTGTTCTCTAATCATGGGCATATGAGAATAGAGGGGTACACCGATGCAGATTGGGCTGGATGCTTAGATGATAGACATTCAACTTCGGGCTATTGCATGTTTGTAGGAGGAGATCTGGTTAGTTGGAGAAGTAAGAAGCAGAGTGTGGTGGCTCGCTCGACAGCGGAAGCGGAGTTTAAATCAATGGCTTCAGGGTTGTGTGAACTGATGTGGCTGAAAACCTTGCTAACTGAGTTGTAGTCCTGTGCTGGTGCACCTATTCAAGTCTATTGTGATAATCAGGCCACAATTAACATAATGAATAACCCAGTTTATCATGGTAGAACTAATCAGGCCACAATTAACATAATGAATAACCCAGTTTATCATGGTAGAACTAAACATATAGAGATCGATAGGCACTTCATTTGAGAGAAATTAGACGAAGGGTTATTCCAAATTAGTTATCTTAAGTCTTTAGATCAGCTTGCAGATGTATTGACAAAAGGAATATGAGTCATATCATTTATGAGGACTTGTAACAAGATGGGGCTTATTGACATCTTCGCCCCATCTTGAGGGGGAGTGTTGGTGGTTCTTGTGTTGTATAATAGGATAGCTAGAGGTCTTATGTGTAAAAAAGGCAACCCTGTAAATACTCTGTACTGAATGGATGAGTAGTTTCCTCTCCCGAACAGAACTTCCAGAGTTTTCCCCTTTTCTCTCCACCCCCACATCTGAACCCTAGCTCCGGAGGAGATCCTGATTGTGTTATTCAAGAGTTTGTATAAGGATGAATATCAAACATGTACTGTGAATCATTTCTAAAACAGAGCACCGCTCACATATAAAAAATATAGCACGAAAGCATGCACATCTAATCATTCACCAGAAGGGCAGTAGAGCAAAGCTAACATCAGAACAAAGGTGAGATACATGCATCAAACCAATTATGCACAAATGTAATCCCAAATTTCTTGGCATATACAGGGGAAGTCGCATAAATTGACTCATACAATTCTGGGTGTTCTACATATGAGCACTTCAAATCAATTTCTAAATAAATAGCTAAACAGAAAGTTCAGAAAAAACTCAGGGTAAAGCATCCGCAAGTAAAGCTGAGCTTTTCTTCTCTTCTTACTTCCTTTTCCTGCAAATAACAATTAAAAAATTGTCTTACAGATAGTACACCATCTACAACACAAAATTAGACATCTGAATCAACATATCATCAAAGCCTGACTTTTGGATTCTTAAGAACAGATGCTCAGACACTCGAGGCGTCAAACAATAGCTCTCATTGTTCCTCTATATCCCCAAGCTTCATGTGGGTCTTGCCACTGCCGATCTAAGAAACCAGATTCTTTGATCTGACAAATCATCAACATAGCATCAGCAACAAACCCATTACCATGAGATTTCTGAAGAACTAAAATGGCCCTAATAGAATGAATTTTTTTTCATCTCAGTTCTCACCGGAGGTGGTGTTCAAGCAAGACAGCAAAAGAGCGAGGAGAAAACATGATACCACGCACCAGACCTTGCACCATGGTCACCGCCACAAATGTCGGAACTGCCAACGCCAGTGCCTGAGAGGTAAACATAGTGGTCAGCAGCATTACAGATAGCCATCAGTGGTTGTCACGGCTCCGGCACGTACGCCCGCACGAAGTACGCGAGCATAGCTGCAAGGGTCGCCCACGAAGAGGGACTGAGGCGACGCGACGGTGCATAGCTGCAACCGCCTGGCTTTGCGGCGATGCAACTGGGGAGGACTCATCATGTCTCTTGGATGGTCGGCTGACCGCGGTAGCCGACGGTGACCACGTGCGGGACGGCCGGGCAAACACAAGGCCGAGAAGCCGCTGACGCCGGAAAGCCGGAAGCCACAGGACAGGAACGCACCAACGGCCTGGGCCTGGGCCGAGCGAGGTCGCGGCCTCGGACAACCGGAAGACGCAGGGCGGACCGATGGAGGCCTCTGGTGGCACGGTACAGCAGGCCTACGGCGTCTTGGGCGGGCTCGAGAACACTGGCATGGTCCTACGAAGACTGCGAGGACACTGCGCATCCGTACTCCGTACATCCACCCCCTGCATGCGCGACCACCTCGTTCGGCATCCGGTGGAGATGAGGGGCCTGTGGTGGCGGCTCCGGCGAGGCGTTGTCCGGCAGAGGTCGGGGAGGATGCGTTCAGGCGCAGTTGAGAGTTGGGAGACGCACACGATGCAACTACGAGCTCGAGAAAAGATGGGCTACTGGGTAAGAAGCAAAGCCTTTTTATAGGCCCATACGGCGGTTGATCGGTGGAGGCCGCCACAGGAGGTTGAGCGAGTGGTGGCGGTCGGGATTCGATGAGAGTCTTCGGGATTGACACGCGGCTAGAACTGAGAGGAAAGAAATAGGAACCAACGGAATTTCATGAAATCTTCTGGATACAAAAGAGACACGTTGAAAGAACCGACAGAGAGATAGGAGGAACCAATCCAACAACTACAACCATATCAAATCACAAAACGCACCCGAACACGTACCCAGCCATTACCTCCAGTAATTGGCGTGTCAGCCCCCGATTGGCCCGATTTTTACTGATTGAAAAAAGTAAAAAATACAGAAAAAATAAACCTAGCTAGGTTTAGTATATTTAGAATTATAACTGCGAAGAACGTTTTAAATTATAACTGATTTTTACTAAATAAAGTCCTCACACACAAATAAAAAATACAAAGGTAAAATACAAAGAGACATGTAGAATCCATATAACACCTAGAGCGATGGGAGGCACTCATAAGATCATGCTGCCATCCATATTGGATAGTATCCCTCGTCGTAGCCTCCAATCGTATACATACCTCCGTAAATAGGTCTCGATTCTCCACGCATTGTAGAGAGGACCATAAACGAAGAGTCTCGGTGCATTTGTAGATAACATGCATAAGAGAAGTACTTTAATCATTAAAAACCTTATCATTTCTACATAGTCAAAACGACCAAATAACAGCGAGTGCTCCCACCCTGAGAAGAATTCTAAATCTGTGATCAATCCATGAAACCAGTTGCCAAAAACATTAGCAACACTATAAGGAGAATACAAGGACATAAGCTATTTGACCATACAGAACTAGCTAATTTGCATTGAAAAAATAAATATTTTATTGTCTCGTCATGGTAGCAAAAGACACAATGATGACTTCCATGCTAATTCTTCCTAATAAGGTTATTTATCTTTAATAAGAATGACTCTGCGATGAAGATACCATGCAAAGATTTTATTCTTGAGAGGTATCTTCATCTTCCAGATCTTCTTGTTATTATCTACTGGTACATCCGACTAGATTAACGCTTCATACATAGACTCCACTGAGAATTGTCCATTCCGATGTAGGTTCCAACGGAATACATCGAACCCATATGATAATTGTACCGTGGACAATCGCTGGAGTAGGATGTTCCACGATTGGAGTTTGGGACTAATAAATCCCTTCTGAATGTCACACTTGGCGGAAATGATTCCAATACCGTGGCGATAGTATCTCCTTGTGACACACAATGTTGTATAGAGCCAGATATTGTTCACGGAGTGTAGCATTTTCTAGCCACTTATCTTCCTAGAATTTAATTTCTGAATCATCCTTCATCGAAGAGGATCGATAGAAGAAGAAATATTTCTTCGTAGCCATTAGCCCCACCCAAAAGTGAGAGTCCCCGGGTTTCCAGTATACTTGGGATACTGCCTTGGGACCCCCATATTTCCTCCTGAGGAGGGTTTGCAATACACCATCTTCCGTCAGTAGTTTAAACAACCATTTGCTAAGGAGGGTCCTATTCTTAACCCCAAGATCATGAATGCCCAACCCGCCTTGGTATTTGAGGTGGCAAACCACACTCCATTTAGTGAGTCTATATTTCTTTCTCTCGCTATCTCCTTGCCAAAAGAATCTTGATCGGAAATAATCCAATCTGTGTAGAACTCCTTTTAGCAACTTTTTCAAAAAGGGGTGCTTTATTACAAGTATTACACCCCGCCTCTGCATAACTAGAAGAAGGAAATCATATATCTTCTTATACACTGCGTTCCCTAGTTTTTAAGGCCTCATAATCAATTGAGGTCTTCAGTTTGGAATTGGCTCCGCCAATTTTGACCGGGTCAACAAATTCACAACAAGCTCTCTCGTTCATTTTTTCTAATACACTATGCTCCCTAATTTTGAAGCTCTCTCATCCGATTGAGGTATACAATTTTAATGTCTTGATTTTGATATATGTGAGTTGGTGAAGAACCTCGGTCAGTTCTTGGTTGTGGCAATGAAATCTCTAACTTCATTAAACTCCCTAGTTTTAAAGCCCCCTCATTCAACTGAGGTCTTAAATTTGGATTGGATACATGATTGATTGGGTCGCTGACCTGGGCTTTGTGGTGGGATCTCTCAGTGAATGGGTCCCTTGGTAAGTGTCTGGATTGGCATGGGCCTTCGTTGACAAAAGGAAGTGCCACTATGACATGTTTAGCACCAGCATAGCACATGTGGCCAACAACATAGGTAACTTTCTCGTGTATTTCTATTAATCAAAAGATGCCCTCCAATCACACGGTAAAAAGACCACCCAAACACTACAATAAAAAAAGAAAAATGATACATTCACAGACGATTCATTACGGATTGGTCATATCAAACACTCTCCCACCTGTCACTTCACTGTTTTCACCATTAGGCCATTCTTCCCCTAATCTCCAACCATAATTGACACATCTACCTGCAACGATGATTTCGTAAAGTTTGTCCGTAGGTGTAGCATCTTTGTTAAAAAGAACACAATTCATTGTTTTCACCACACGCAAACCAACTAGCACGCAAATAGTTTTCACAACTTCAAAAAAATTACCATGTAAAAATAAAACATGTCCAACCCCAAGAACATAAGCGGCGCAGCAAAGCGCGCACTGCCCTTCTAGTATGGTACCATGTTACTTAGTACTGAATTTATTACGACCAATCTTCCACTCAGAGTTTTTTTGTAGTCTCAACGTGTTTCCATTTCAGCATTTGTGAGCAATCGAACATTTTTATGGCATTTTCTTTATAAGTTTTTATGGCATTTTTAGGTGGTAGCAAATGGCAATGTTTGCCCTTTTTGCCGCAAAATTTCCTTCTTTTCAGAAACTGACGTACATCTCTGAAGAAATGGTCATGTATCTCGAAAGAAACTGACAGGAAAAATGTTCGGAAATGGCACCCATCATGCGAACGTTCGCTGGCTATTGTGGTCCTTTTCTATTTGTTCTTTTCCTATTTTCTGGCTTTTAAAAAAAATCACATTTTTCGTAAAAAAACTGAAATCTCAAAAAAAGAAGTTGTTTTAAATGTTCAGATTTCCAAAAAAATTGTTCATATCTTTAAATAGTATTCACAAATTTTTTAAACACATAATGCCTTCAAATTATTCCCACTATTTAAAAAAACAAGTTCTTCGAAAAATTCTCATTTTTCCAAATAAATAATTGTCCTGTATTTTGGAAAATTAAAATTAAAAACAAACCAAAATTAAAAAGAAAACAGAAAGTAAAGAAAAAACACTAGCTACCAAGTTCAGTGCTAAATGGGTCGGCCCACCCAAGCACCTTGTGCGAAATGTAGACACCTTGATGCACAGAGCATCACACATCTGCAAACGAACACCACTCCCGCAGCATATGGGGGACAGCCCATACGCATCGAACATTTTTTGAATTGGCGAATATTTTTTGGATTCACCTAAATATTCTTAAATTCATATTTTTAATACATGAACATTGTTTGAAATTTGCAGACATTTTATGAATTCGTGATTTTTTTTGAATTTTCACATATACATGAAACTTCATTGATTTTGTAAACAATTTTTCAAATTCACTAACATTTATTAAATTCATGAACATGTTTTAAATTCAGATTTTATGTAATCAGCACATATTTTTCAACATTCATAATTTTTTTCTGATTCCTGAACATTTATTTAATCTGTGAACTTTTTTTAATTCACATACATTTTTAAATTTCAAATATTTTTGGGGCGACAAACATTTTTTTTGAACTTGTGAACATTTTATAAGGCTAGGAAACATCTCTTCCACATTTATGAACCTTTTTTAAAGTGTTGTAGTTGCATGCTCTCTCCTAGCGCCTAAACCAAAAGAAACTAGCAAAACGGTCATGAATTATATAAAATGTTCACGAATTATTGAAAAATGTTTGAGAATTTTAAAAAGGATATTGGATACGAAAAATGTTAGCAAATTTTAAATATATCATGTTGAACCATCAAAAATATTCATTTCTTAAAATGTTCTTTCCAAAAAGGCTCACGGATATAGGAAATGTTCATGAATTTTGAGAAGGTTGAGGTGTTTTAGAAAAATCGAACATTCAAAATGCGCGCTAACTTTAAATCCTTGGGAATTTAACAAAATGTTCATGATGTAAAAGGACATATAATATGCAAAATAGAAAAATGGAGCTAAGATTAAAAGAATAAGAAACAAAAAGAGGCCAAAAACATGAATAAGTGAAACAAATAAAAAAAATAAAAACACCTAAATAAAAATAGACCGGACGAAAACCATGAAAAGGGAAAAAACAAAATGTCACAGAACACCAACTCCGAAATAAAAAAAGGCGGCTAAATGAGTCGGGCCCACTACCATTCATGGCCCCGTCTTTACCATTTTGCCTCTACTAGCAAAAGAGCCCGTATGTTGCAACAGAAGAAAATGATACCACATACCCTTAACCCAATAATCATGAGTCAAGACCCCAATAGATCAATGTTCTTTATTTCAACATGACATCTCATCCGTGTTCCCGTTTGTCCGTCGTCCCATTTCTCGCATATGATGTTCATAGTGCTTACAGAACCACAACGTATTTCAATGTGATTATCCTAAGTTGTTTCTCTCTTGGCATAAGATGAGTTTTTTTTTCCTTGCTAGGTTTCTTTCGTCTCCTATTTTGTTTGTCGAGGTGTTCATTTGCAATAATGATTGGTGCTGATACGAAAGAAATATGGTTTATGCGCTATTCATTAAGGTTGTGCTCTAAATCATATTTTAAAAAAACCTTAAGAGGTAAAAAATAACATCATATTCGGACACTACACAATTTTCTAATCAAATTTCATATACAACATGTAAAAATTGAAATTATGGTTGAAAAGGCATGGATATTAAAAAAACATTTGTTCTATGTGGACTATGGGTTAATTACAATAAAACACACGATTTTTCTATAAAAATGCAAAAAATGATTCGTTTTATCACTTAAAAGTGAACTACGGGTCAATTGCCTGTAAAGGTTGGTGGTTTTCTGTAAAATCAGAAAAAACGATCCGTTTTGCCACTTAAAATATGACTTGGGCTGATTCTTCGAAACATAAGCAAGTTTTATGTTAAGAAAATGCATGATGAATGGGCAGAAGCACTAATCCATTTACTAATAGGTATAGATTCTATACAATGAGTGTGGGATAGAATATTCCGTGCTGCAGTGCAGGACCCCACCCTATTTGGTGTCCGCCCGCCCTCACTCACATAGATTCTAATGGGCCTGCTCATATAAGAGTCTCACATGACTGGTTTTGCAGAAGCCCCTCCAGTTTCGAGAAGCTTCCAGTAGCTTCCCAACCATTTTTTATGTGTTTTGGTTTCTTGCTCTTCTCGTTGTTGCTCGATTTTTTCTTTTTCCTTTCTCGCTTTCTTTATTTGATTTCTTTTTTGTATTTTTCTTTGACATTTTTCTTTTGGCATTTTTATTTTATTTTTTCATTTTTAGCATTTTTTTCTCAAATGCGTGAATTTTTCTGTATTTGCGTGAACTTTATTCTTAAATTCATTGTTTTTATAAGTAATAATTATTTTTCCAATTCATGATTTTTTTCAAATTTATGAACTATTTTTCAAACTCATGAACATTTTTAAAATTTATGCACTTTTTCTAATTTCGTGAATTTCTTAATTTTTCCTATATTGCATGTTTTTCAATTGCTTGAAATTCTTTTCAAATTTAATTCTTGTTTAAATTCGTGAAAAAAATGAACCTCATGTGTTTTTCAAATTCATGATTTTTTTCTTCTTGAAGATTGGTTAATATCGGCGAAACATCTTTTGAGTTCATGAACTTTTTCATGTTTGTGAATTGTTTTTAAAATTTGTAAACATTTTTGTTAAATTCACAACCCTTTTCAAATCCATGATTTTTTTCTTTCAAAGTCTCCGGTCAACCAAGCAAATGAGGGGGGGGGGGGGGGGGGGAGCTTGGGAGCAGCTCGCGTTGTTGAGGCGGCCCACAGACGCGGGGCGTGTGAGCAATGCGTTCCTACCTGGCGCAAAGGGCGGGGAGGAGGAGGTCTCAATCATATTTGTTGCTCTGTGCGAAAAATAGGACATAATACAGAGGGCTTTGCAAAGATTGGTTTGAGCCCATTAGTAGTTCCTCAGATTTTGCTCTATATTTTTCTGTTTATTATTCCTTGCTGTTTTGTTTGAGTTTTCTCGTTTTGATTTTCTCTCTCTTTTTATTTTAAATTTTATTTTATTTTTTGATTTCTTTTATAAGCACACAAATACTTTTGTTAAACTACATGAACTATTTTTAGGAATTACATGAAATTTTTTGACATGAAGAATATTTATAATTGCACAGCCATTTTTTAATTACATGGGTGTTTTCAAAGACATGAACACATTTTAAAACTACATGAATTAAAGAAATCTCATGAATTTTTTTTAAGTTTCATGGAAAAATTTCAATTGTTTTAACAGTTTTGAAATTACATAAACATTATTGAAGTATACAAACCTTTTAAAATTACGTTAACAATTTTTTTTACTAAAGGGTATAATGGTCTTTAAATTATACAAACATTTTTTAAACACGTGAACACCTATTGAACTTCCACTTGCATATTTGAAAAAGTGGTGCAGTAGAAACTTTACCTGCTGTTCTTCGGTAAATATTTTTTTAAAGTACGTTAACACTTTCTGAATTATGTTACCATGTTTATTTTAAGAATAGAAAATAAAAGAAAACAATGGTAAACCCTAAAATATAAAAACAAACAAAGGGACAAAAGACGAAAGAACCATAGGTGAGGAGGGCTCCACGCAACGATGAGGCAGAAGTGGGTTGGTGCACAAGGCAAGCACTTTGTGCGCTACGCCGTCAATTTGACGCAAAGAGTGTTGTGTAGGGACGTTTCCCGTTAAAATAGTGTGTCGAACCCATCAAACAAACACGCTGTACTTTTCATTTCAAAATTCTTTTTCAGAAGCAACACTCGATTCCATTAACCATGAAACTCACATAAAACATCTTAAGCCCACATCCTAAGAGGGCCTTTCTTTGATTCACGTGATTCAAAAAGCCCATGAATAGGGAAAACACGAGATTGGAATGCCATGCTCATCCAAATCCTACAAGATTATGATTTATTTGATTGCATCTAATAAAAAAATAAAGAATTCAGTTTTGAAGGATTTCAAAATTCTTGTGATATGTAGTGCAAAGGAATATTTGGTAAATATCTTATAAGATTCAACCATTCGAATCCAACAACGTGTATAAATTAAAAAAGTCTTAAGGTTTTAATCATGTAAATTTCACGTGAAAAGTGTTTGAATAAAAGAGGTCGTGGAATGTTGAAACTCTTTGTCTATCTCTAAAAAAATGCGTTTGGCTCCTCAATAAGTAAACTCTTTTTTGTGGACAACAAGTACAATCTTAAAACACTAATATTGTGAACTACTTTTGGCACTCAAAAATAGGCGCACATCGATATACATTGAATGTGCTATAATATGTGTACTTGCAAGTAAAAAATAGTATTAATTATCAAGTATTTGCTTGAGTGGCCATACTAGGAAGATACATTATCGACAGAGCGTCACCTCGCACTGAGGGGATACTTCGCATGTATGAGAAGGGCAGTGTCAAACCAGAGATTTGATCCGTAGTGACTTGGAGGTACAAACACCCTCCCAATTATCAAACCACATGTTGGTTCTCGAGTGATCATACTATTTCTCTTTTCTTAGGGAGAGAGCCCATACTATTGGCTTATCTACATCCATATTTTTCTTTGAGAACGTCTATTCTCAAATAGAATTCCTATTTCTCATTAAGTGGATGATGAATGTTGATTTCTCATATAAAAAGAAGTTGAATATCCGCTTCATGGTGTGCAATTAAATCAACATAAAAATAACTATTTTGTAGGCTTGTATTTACTTTTTTTAAAAAAATTTCTATGTATCTACCGTAGTTCGTGAAAGGGGAGCACATGACTAGTGGCGAAAATCTTTTATCCTCTCTGTAGCTCTTCTGAAACACAGGGTCATCCAGAACGTCGACAATCTGGAAAAAAGAAGACCGCGACAGACATTCCGAGCGGAAGAGTGCTGCGTCATGGCCGATCTTGTAGCCACGAGGAGAACCAGGTGGTGACTAGACTGGAGTCGTCTCGTCCGAGAAGATAAGGAGGCGTTTCCTGCCGCGGATGACCTGACTGACGAGTGACGACAAACTTTTTTTTTTTTGAGGGCAGACTGAGGACAACTGTGTGCTATCTCAGGGCATGTACAATGGTGGCATCACATTGGTGTTGCCCCAGCCCATCCGTGTAGGTTAGTAAGTTTGAGACCATCGTATCAAATCACCCTTGAAATGCGGTAGCCTCATTTTAGGACCACTCTTTTCTCTACTTTTCCTTTTCTCAGTCTGACTTTCCTCCGAAACCACACGGCATGCAGCCTCCCACACACACAGCTCGCACCATGTAGCATGCTTTTGTCAGTCAGGAGGCAGTCTCCTCTGCAAGCACCTGCTTTACCCTTTGCACAGCAGTTTCAACCTTTGTGGACCACCCGAGCCTACGTGGATGGCTGGGGCATCTGTCCACCCTGTAGCATTGGGACAAAATTATTGTCATGACCTCTCTGCCTAACAAAATCCCGATTTGACCTCGTTTACAAAAAAATTTCGTTTCTGACCTTTTTTGGTGACGCCAACATCCCTGACGTCTGGGTTGCGAAGCAGACGCCAGGGTCCCTGGCGGCCCGCACTGCCCGCCTGCCCGTTGACCTGCTGACGTGGCAAAGTCTCTGGCGTCTGGCCCTGGTAAGTGGATAACTGCGCGGGCCAGCCCACCCATCCCCATCTCAACTTCTCCTGGCGGCGCCTCACGAACAGAACAACCCTCTGTTCGTCGCCCCTCCTCCCCCTCACACCACCACCCCCCCTGATCTACTCCATCCTCCGCTCAAACTCGTAGATCTGACCCCCCCAAGCTTCCTTGAGGTATTCTCCCCCATTCCCTCCAATTTGTTTTGGTTTTCCCCTCTCTTGTTGGATGCATTATTTAACATTAGGTGATGTTAGATTAGTAGATGGTTTCTTTGTTTTAGGAAATAATTTGTAGTTGATAGATGATTTGGTAGGTAGTGTAGTTGGTAGATGTTTGTAGTTGTCCACCAATAGACATAGTTTGTGAAATTTTTTTGAATTATAAATGATGTATGCATGTGCTAGTAAATTAGCTATATGTTGAATATATAGATGGCATAATATTTGTTTGAATCTGAGAAGACTACTTTGGCAAGCAAATATATTTTAAAAAAATATTATATGTGTGAAGTGGTATGACAATATAGTTATGATGATATGTGTGCATATGTAGAAGAAATAAATGATGTGGTTATGTGTGAGAAGAATGGTGTGTTCATATGGCATAACTTGAAGAAGGAAATAGTATTGTTTGATATTGTTCATGTATTCATAGATGTTTGTGATTTTTTTTGTAGGATGGCGGATGGTGATGGACCTTGGTATGACGGATTAATCGATGAGTGGGATAAGGAGCATCGTGCTCGTGCCATTGAGAATGGACAGGTAAGAAGCAAGACTGGGTCAATTTTCATTGTTTCTCATTTGTGTTCTTCTATTGATTATTAAAACATCACTTTATTTGCAGCTTGTCGTTGCTATGCGCATGAGGGGTCATTCCGCTGATGACTTTGATTATGACCCGCGCTATGAGCCTTACATTCGGAGATTGGGTCTTCTCCCATTCGTGTTGCAGTTTAAGCGACGCGCTCCGCCGGTGAACCACGCGGCGCTGACCGCACTTGTGGATCGTTGGAGGCCGGAGACTCACTCGTTCCACCTTCCATGTGGGGAGCTGACGATGACCCTACAGGACATGGCTATGATAAGCGGCCTTCCTATCAACGGACAAGCTGTTACCGGTCGTGTCAGCGTGGGTAATTGGCGAGAACGGACTGCCGATTTAATTGGTGTTCAGCCCGAGGACCCTCAGGAAGGCAAGGCCGATACCGCGAGAGTGAGGCATTCTTGGCTAAAACTGGTCAGAGGAAACACCAATCCGTGCCCTGAGGGTGCCAATGACGTGGTTGTGCAGCAGTACGCGCGGGCCTATCTTTGGTATGTACTAACCAAGGTAGTCTTCTCATATGCAACCGGGAACTCAGCCCTCTGGATGTTCTTGGAGCTACTTAATAACTGGGATACCCAGTATAGCTGGGGTTCGGCCGCACTAGCATATTTGTATCGTCAGGTAAGAGATATTTGCAACCATTTATCTTGCATTTGTCATGCGCCTCCATATCTAACATGTTTGTTTAATTGCAGCTTGACTTGGCGTGTCGGAGGAAGGGAGGTACATCCTCATTGTCTGGGTTTGTTTGGAGCCTATCCGTGTGGATGTGGGAGCGGATCCCGGTTGGACGGCCCGATTTGAAGAACCCCCTCATGGCAAACCCACGGGGTAATCATGACGGGTTGCATGATGATGATCCATATCGGCGACCTACGCTTGCTTACTATTGGGAACAAGTGACAGTCTACACAGGAAGCTCGCATGTGCGATACAAGTGCTATATGAACGAGCTGGACACCTTGACTGCTGAGCAGGTTTTGAGAAGTTCGATGAGATAAAATTTAGTCAAGAATGAAACTTATGTAGCTAACAATGTATCTCTTTGTTTTGCAGGTACATTGGTTGCCTTATGTGGAAGATCGTGACTTTGATCTTAATGAGATGTGCACGCGTGATAGCCACCTTTGGCAGGCGAGGTGCCCAATGATATGCTTCTTCGCAGTCGAGTGGCACTTTGTAGACCGTGTGGCAAGACAATTTGGAAAAAGACAAGGTATTCCAATTGAGGAGAGCAAGGAGGAAATGCTATCTCTGCATCCGTAAGCAAGCATGCCTTGAGTATGTAGTAGAGCATTGAATAAGTCAATGTTTGCTAATGCTTTGTCCCGTGCATCATTTGTAGGTTCGATCGAAGGAACAATCAAGATATATCGGATTGGGCAAACAAACACCGTGCGTGGATAGAAATTTGGAATCAAAGAGACACGTTAGTGCAATCAGAGAATAGACCTCACAACCAGTCAGCATATCATAAGTATCAAGTGTGGTATGCGGATCGTTACCAGTTAAAGCTGAAGCCAGGTTGGACTCACGAGGAGTGGTCGGAGTTGGTGTCTGAAGACCCGGAGACTGCAGAAGGTTATCATACCTTCAACACGGCTGTGAGAGACACCAGAGGGGCTCATGTTGACTACGCACCGATGCATGACGAAATGGTAGTCTGTTTGACCTATTCTAACATACTTGCATCATGTTGTCTTCTTTCAAATACATAAGTTTGGTGTGTTCATGAATTGCAGGGCAGAGAGTTGCTTCTGTGCGTCAACGATGCCAATGTTGCACTGAGTCATCCACCTGATGGTGCATTATCTGAGAGGACTCTTAGGAGCACGATGGAGGTTAGTCGCAATATATTATAAAAGTTTCTTTTCGCGGATTAGTTATTTGCATCTCATATCATAGCATATTTTGTGTTGTCGCAGAAGTTCAAGAAGCGGTTCCATAAGATGGCAGCTATGCTTTCTTGCCATGGTGCTCAGTCCAGTGACGTGTATGCACCAGGTAGCCGCGCCGCCAGAGCTAATAAACGGTGTTATGTCCAGAACGAAGAGGACATAGAGGAGGAGGTCAATGAAGAGGATCCAGCACATCAAGAGGAGCCAACACATCATGATGAGCATGAGTATGATGCAACACATCGAGAGGATCATGAGTATGATGTTGATGCTCCACAACCATCACAGGTTACACAACCGACACAAGGCAATGCCCGCTCTAAAAAAGGCAAAGCAATAGCTAAGACACCGGGCCAGAAAGGTAGAAAGAAGATATGCAACACTCAATTCCATAGTCCGGAGTATCCTCATCAATTTATGCCTACGGGAATGCAAAGATATAAGTCCAACAATGATGCAGAGGCGGAGGAGGCTAGCGAAGAGGAGGAGCATGTAGCGAAGAGGAGGAGCATACACTTGCAGATATCGTGAAGAGAGGAAGGAAGAAGTGAGCTTGTTGTAGTTTGTTTCAATGAGCTTGTTCTAGTTTGTTTCGATGAACTTGGTGTAGTCTCTTTCCATGAACTTGTTGTCGTTTCTTTCCATGAACTTGTTGCCATTCGAATTAAGTTGCACCGGATTCGTGAAGTTGCTATGAATGTTTGACATGAATGATGTGATTTATGTGAATTGTTGTTTCCTGTGATGTCTATGAAATCTGTTGTTTCCTGTGATTTATGTGAATTGTTGCCATGAAATCTGTCATAAGGACTCATTTAGTCATTTATATGCACAGGGTGCCAGACGCCAGGGTCCTTGGCGTCTGGCTGTAAGTCAGGGGACCAGACGCCAGGGTCCTTGGCGTCTGGCTGTAAGTCAGGGGACCAAACGCCAGGGTCCTTGGCGTCTGCCTGTAAGTCAGGGGACCAAACGCCAGGGTCCTTGGCGTCTGGCAGTCGACTGACACCAGAAACAGGGTAAAGCAGGGGAGCCAGACGCCAGGGTCCTTGGCGTCTGGTCCTGGTGTAGACAACACTTGTATTTTCACTTGTAGTTTTGTCTTTTCACTTGTAGTCCATCCTCGTCCAACTGTTCAACTGGACCCTCGTCATCCGAGTCATACGCATATTAACGCCTAAAAGGCAAGTCACGATCCATGTCCTTTTGCGCTATGTACGCATCCAAGTCACCAACATCATTACCATGAAACCCTTCCTCTTGCTCTTCGTCGTCATCATAAGCATCTTCATCCTCTTGAATTACTTCGTCACTAGCAATCACCTCAACTTCATTTGCTTGGCTAGTTGGTGGTTGGCTAGAAGCATTGGGGGCATACAACTCAACCTCATTTGCTTTGATAGTTGGTACACGGGGACGTGGTGGGGGATAAACATTGGGGGCATCAACCACAACCCTATGCTCAACAAGTGGCACCATTGTCCTCTCGCTCATGTCATCCATTGGGGAAGAGACATGCCGGTTCAAATCAAAGGTAAACCGAGGAGATTCAACCTTGGTGGCAAACAATTCAAGTGACTTGTCTTCCGATTGGGGTACTTTTTCCTTGTATACATCCCAATGCAAATCCGAGGTGATAGGCATACTTTTCAAGCGAGATTTGGCTCCAACTCCAACATCATACCTTCCTATTAACTTAACATCAACATTGGTGTCCATCCACTTCAAGACTTGTCTCACTTTTGCAACAACATCCTCATAGCTAGGGCTTGTATCAAAAACCAATGGTTCCTCATCCGTGTCGGCATTGTTACTCAAGAATGCCTCCTTGTCAATGTAATGAACATTAACAAGTCTCTCCATCTAAAAATAACATGAATGCATTTAAGACTTCAATGAGAATTGGTGTTTATCCAAATACATCTTATTATATCCAAATCATATCAACACTAAATTATTGGTGATGTCCACAAAAGTATCACTAATTAACACACACTAAGCAAAGTTAACCCTAATCACTAACTAACCCTAACCCCCAATCTTTCTACTCAACAAACATATATTCCTACTACACACCATGCATAGCACTATATTATCAAAGTTAACCAAGCCATTCACACTAACATAAGGGGGAGAAAACATGAACTAGGGTTCCACCAACATGTATAAAATGCAACCAAAATAACAAGACTTAACAAAAAATAATTGGATGATTTGAGGGAGATTAACAAGAGCAACAAAGTGATGGAAAGATCCACCTAAGGGATGTACCTTTTGGAGAGGATTTGAGGGGGGAGCTTGAGGGGTGAGAGAGAGTGGGGAGGCAGCAGCTCTTCTTCAAGCTCGGGCTGGATTGGGGAAAGTGTGTGGGGTGGGACCCACACACTCTTCCGATGGGGTTATCCACTTACCGGGGCCAGACGCCAGGATCCTTGGCGTCTGGCCCCTTTGCCACGTCAGCAGGTCAACGGGCAGGCGGGCAGTGCGGGCCAGGGGCCACCCTAGCGTCTGCTTCGCAATCCAGACGCCAGGGATGTTGGCGTCACCTAAAAAGGTCAGAAACGAAATTTTTTCCAAAGCAAGGTCAAATCGGGATTTTGTTAGCCTTATAGGTCATAACAGTAATTTTGTCCGTAGCATTGGCCATGCCCTCAGACATGCCGAGTCGGCGTTCCGTTTTTTGTTCCCTCTTCTTCAGGTCAGACGGCACAGGTTGCGATACATCTCCAAAGAAGATAATAATAATGATGCGTACGTGCGTCCACATTCAGCCCGTTTCATTTCACGAAAGTCAGAACAAGCTCAGCAGCAGGCCGTCACTTGGGCCGCTCGCGCAACCACTTTCTGGAGTCAGGACAAGTACTCTGTTCGTCTATCGTGCTGGTTTCAGTTTCTTCAGATTTTTTTTCCATTTCTTATACAAAACAAAATGAACACAGTGAAGTCAGCATTTCATTTCATTTACATCAGTATAAATCCAACGTTGCCGCCCACGCTATGTCAAGAAGACGTGAAAGCTTGCACAAAACTTAAACAGAACCTGACTAAGACTGTACGGTCCGAATGTTATTTCATGCACAGTTCGGAACACTGTAGGAGCTCCTGTATCGAGCCAGCAGCTCTACGGATGCCCGAAAAGCTTAGCCAGGAGGAGCCTAGGACGATCTTCCGAGGCGGACAGGGAAGAAGCAACTACTCGTTGTCAGCACTGCATGATTGAAAGGAACAACAAAGGCAGCATTGCACTTATCCAACAGGTTCAGTTCTCTTCAGATAGAGTCTGGGCTGTGCATACGAGACACTGATTATTTGTTACACTCAACAAGCTCAGCAACGAAAGGCGCTAACTACTGTACATGCTTTGCAGAAAACAAAGCTTCTCCGATGGCGCCACTAAATTTCTTACTGGTTAAGACTCGAAGATCAGATCCTTGCTGGTTAAGATTCTCCGCTATGTGAATGGTGCACATCTATCTTATCTTTGCGAACTGCTCAAGAGAGGGACAGCCCGCGGAATCATAAGAGGCCATACATGAAAGGCATCAAATTTCCTTGGAATTACTTAAATTATCAGTTTTTGTCGCGATCCGTCCCGTAAAGCATGCTATCTGGCTCCACTAAGGGACAACCTAAGCTTGTTCGTTAGTCCCAAGTCAACCGCTCGAGCTGTTGCCAGATGCTCTAATCAGTGTGCTTTGTTTCCTTGTAGTTGTATCCCCCTCCATGATGCAGATCTGGACTAGGTTACTGGCTCATGTGCTGGCTGCCGTTGGCTCACGCGACCTAAAGCTTTTTTTCAGCCGGACAGAACCTGACCGACCATTCTAAACAAAAGTTGGGTGCAGTGCAGTCTGTGCAGATGGTATCATCGGTGCATGATTAGATGGAAACGGACGACCAAAATGAAATACACATCGTCGATCTCGACAAGTCATCTGACCATAACTGCACCAGTATTCTACACGGACTGCTTATTTAATTTTCACTTGGGGCAGCCGGAGCCTGAAAGCAACACTTTGGTCAACTGCTTAGTTTCTTCAGTTGCTTAACCCGATCGCAACGATTAAATAACTCGTATGAGAGCGTGCACGGCATCTGCACCTGTGTCTCTTCCCCGGAACCGACGATCCGATCGGTGTCACATAGCTTTCAGGAAAGAAACTAAACTGGGGTGCATACAAGTGACTTACTGCTGAAAACTTGTGCCTTAACAAGCTCTGCTGAGCCAGTAGGAAGAAAAGCTACGCTTCTCCGGCCTTCTAATGCCCGTGAAAGCAATTCCCGGGGACATCTTGTTGTGTGTGCATTGGATGCCACTAACAGCCATAGCATAGGCTGGCTGCCTCTCCCAAGACCAGCCTTTATGTTTGTTTATCCCAAAGGGGACGCCGGCATTGCCCTTTGGATGCAAGACAAAACCTAGCACTAGTTCCTACTAGCAGATTAGGAAGTAGCAGCAGCAGCATTGTGGCCGGATGCCCACCTGCAATCAACCGTAGCGGGGTAGAAGAAAAAGACCAGGAAACAGTTGTGATCAAAGTTGAAAGGACAGGAGATCTTTCTTAAGCTCGGTTGCTTACAGCTATGAAAGCTCTCTGCTGCAGGACTGTGATTTTCTTTTCTGCAAGGAATATTGCATGCCAGTTTGTTTCCTTTTAAAGGGTGGCGGGAAAAGTGAAGCCATGGGTGGAAGGCAAAATATTCACCATATATTCTCTTAAATCATGACAGTGCAACACTGAGAGGGATGATGTATTCACAGTTTCACACATAGTTATAGAACACCGAATGCACATCACATAAGGTTCTTTCAATATCTCCTGGCAAAAAAAAAAAAAACACTCGCTACCGGATCCCATGCATGATCAGAATATTCTTCCCTAGGCATGAACTTATATTTTTGTTTGATCCGTAAAACCGTAGAACAATTGTTCTGCAGTAATTTTTTTCATTATTAATTATAAATAAGCACAGTATTACAAAAACCAGAAACAAAATACACTTATGTCAGAACTACCCAATTCCTGCTCTAGGGAACATGTTCTTAGGTGATTGATCAGAAACTCCTTGATGCCTCCATCATAGATGTGCACCAATCCATTCCTTCAGAATGCTCAAATACTTTTCTTTGATTCTGTGCTGCAGTAAGGTAAGATCTTTGAGAGATCACCTGTCAGTTCATGTTCACACATATTTCTTTTTAAAACAAGGATTACCCCAAGCCTTTGCATCAGCATGATGCACACAACCATCTTTATTGATTACTCACCAAAGCCTGACAAAATGAAAACAATGATCAATCCAAAGCCACCTTCCAGGCGAACAAAGTCGCTACACCTAAAAGTATGTGCCATGTCAGCATAACAGACACTATCCAATCCAATGGCCCTAAGACCAGCCGGTCTAGGCATCCCATAACGTTCACACAATATATAATGAGCTACTCCCTGTGTAAACAAATGTAGGGCGTTTTTCTTGTGAAGTCGGTGCTGTCCTCGCAACTAATCTTCTCCATCACACCGCTCATAGTGCCACCGTCCATGTTGCACAACATAAACAAACTCAAGAGAGCCTTTCTTGGGGAGGGCATGGACAAAACCACTGGTGCAAAATGCAAGGTAAATTGGGAAGTGGTCTGTCGGCCGAAGGACCTTGGCGGCCTTGGCACACTCAACATGGAGAAATTTGCTCGCGCTCTACATCTGCGTTGGTTATGGTTTGAATAGAAAGACCCAACCAAACTTTGGGTGGGCATGGAAAACCCCTGCGACAAGATGGATCCTGCCTTGTTCTATTCTTCCACGTCCACCTTTGTTGGAAATGGAGCAAGGACGCCTTCTGGGATGCGCCATGGGTGAATGATCGCAAGCCAAGGGACATCGCACCTCTGATTTACAAGGTGTCTAAGAGGAAAAACTGGAAGGTGCGTGAAGCTCTCAACAACGATGCTTGGGTCTTGAGAATTCACATCTCGGCCTCCTTTTCGTTGAATCAGTTGCTTCAGTTTGTCACCCTGTGGACAAACATTCATGGCTTCCACCTTGAAGCAGATGCCGATGATGATATTGTGTGGAAGCACACAACTAGCGGCCAATACATGGCCGAGTCGGCATACAAAGTGCAATTCCTTGGCAGAATTAAATACCCTATGGAACACGCTGTGTGGAGGCTTGGGTTCCCCCAAAGTCAAGTTCTTTGCTTGGTTGGCTATTCAAAGTAGAGTTTGGACGGCGTATAGATTGGAGAGGCGCAGATGGCCAAACTGTGGCCTTTGTACACTATGCAAGCGGGAGCAAGAATCTGTGGACCACCTTTTCTACAAATGCCGCTTCTCTATCCGCCTTTGGGGTTTAGTCAAGGACTGGCTCCTGTTAGTGAACATTGATACTTCCTCATGGCATCTCTCAGTAAGCATCAAAGATTGGTGGGTGGGCCTTTCCGACACATCTATCCCCAACAGGAATGCGATGGCCTCGCTCACCATGCTTGTCTCCTGAACCATTTCGAGCGAGAGAAATGCGCGAGTGTTTCGTCAGAAGTGTGCTCCGCCGATGGTCCTCTTCGCCAACATCAAGAAAGAGGCCAGGCTTTGGATAACTGCGGGTGCTAGAAAATTGGAATATATAATGCCGCGAGAGTAGTTGTTCACTTTTATTTGGGCTGTTGCGACACCGTATGTGCTGTAACATGAACGATAACTCTATTCCTCTTATTTAATGAATGAGGCAAATCTTTTGCCTCTTTTCAAAAATAAAAATGTAGGGCGTTTTTTCAGTTTAAGTTAAACTGAAAAACGTCTTACATTTGTGTACAGAGGGAGTCTTTTTCTAGAAAACTTTGTTACTAAGAATTTTCTATTTTGTATCCAACTATTGCGTGTGAAATAGGTGCATTGGATAAGCGAGTTATCTTATGACTTCTCGAATCAAAGGTGGAGATGTGATTCAAGTTTGAGAAAAGGGTTTAGGGTTTCCCGTGGGGCAAAGCCTCTCCACGTCTTACTATATATAATGATCAGCATATACAATTACATACGTACAAAATATATGTACACGACACGCTAAACCTATCTTAACACTCCCCCCTCAATCTGAACTTCTACTTTGTACAATGTTTAGATTGGCACTAAAATGGTCTAGCATCTACTGGGTGGCTGGTTTGGTGAACACATCAGCCAGCTGATCATTAGAAAAATGAACCTGACCTCAAGAGCTTCAGAAGCAACACGCTCACGCACAAAATGGAAATCAATCAATGTGCTTGATACGTGCACGGAAAACTGGGTTGGTAGTCTGATATGTAGCCCTAAATTATCACACCATAGTACAGGAACTCGTTGCTGTGACACACCAAGCTCTTTGAGTAGTGACTCTACCCAGATGGCTTCAGCAGCTCCATTTGCAAAGGCTTTGTACTTGGCCTCTATACTGGATCTCAACAATGTTGGTTGTTTCTTTGAACTCCAAGAAATGAGGTTCGGCCCAACAAAGATGGCAAAGCCTCCGGTGGATCGGCGATCATCAGGACATCCTGCCCAATCTGCATCGGTGAAAATACTAATGCTAGTGGAGACAGCCTTACGAAACTTCAGCCCTGTGTGCAATGTTCCTTTCACAAAGCGCAGAATCCGCAGTTAGAGAAACTGACACACCTTGTTCACTATGAACGAAATATCCGGACGAGTGAGTGTTAAATACTGTAGTCCACCAACAACACTGCGATACCGGAAAGAATCATCGGTACTAAGAGGCTGTCCAGACACTCATGCAAGCTGATCGGAAGTAGACAACGGTGTGGAAGTGGGCTTACAATTCTCCATGCTCACACGGTGCAAAAGATCCAAGGCATACTTCCGTTGAGTCAATGTCATTCCCCCTGAATTGTATGACGCTTCCAAACCAAGAAAATACTCCAACGGCCCAAGGTCCTTTGAAAGATCGAGGATGTCGCCTAGAGGGGGGGGGGGGGGGGGGTGAATAGGCGCTTTAAGATAATTACGGTTGAGGCTTGAACAAATGCGGAATAAACCTAGCGGTTAATTTGTCAAGCACAAAACCTACAACAACTAGGCTCACCTATGTGCACCAACAACTTATGCTAAGCAAGATAAGCAACTGTGTGATAGCAAGATATATGACAAAGAACAAAATGGCTATCATAAAGTAAAAGTGCATAAGTAAAGGGCTCGGGTAAGAGATAACCGAGGCACGCAGAGATGATGATGTATCCCGAAGTTCACACCCTTGCGGATGCTAATCTCTGTTTGGAGCGGTGTGGAGGCACAATGCTCCCCAAGATGCCACTAGGGCCACCATAATCTCCTCACGCCCTCGCACAATGCAAGATGCCGTGATTCCACTAAGGGACCCTTGAGGGCGGTCACCGAACCCGTACAAATGGCAACCCTTGGGGGCGGTCACCGAACCCGTACACTTTGGCAACCCTTGGGGGCGGTCACCGGAACCCGTCAAATTGCTCGGGGCGATCTCCACAACCTAATTGGAGACCCCGACACTTGCCCGGAGCTTTACACCACAATGATTGAGCTCCGAACACCACCAACCGTCTAGGGCGTCCAAGCACCCAAGAGGAACAAGCTCAAGGGCACCAAGCACCCAAGAGTAATAAGCTTCTCAACTTGTAACTTCCACGTATCACGTGGAGAACTCAAACCGATGCACCAAATGCAATGGCAAGGGCACACGGAGTGCCCAAGTCCTTCTCTCCCAAATCCCACCAAAACAACTAATGCTAGGGAGGAAAATGAGAGGAAGAATGAAAGAAGAACACGAAGAACTCCAAGACCTAGATCCAAGGGGTTCCCCTCACTTAGAGGAGAAAGTGATTGGTGGAAACGTGGATCTAGATCTCCTCTCTCTTTTCCCTCAAGAACTAGCAAGAATCATTGGAGGGATTGAGAGTTAGCAAGCTCGAAGAAGGTCAACAATGGGGGAAGAACACTAGCTCAAAGGATAAGGTTGAATGGGGAAGAAGACCCCCTTTTATAGGAGCTCCCGAATCCAACCATTATGTGCTCAGTCCGCGCACGAGCAGTACTACCGCTCAGGGGAGCGGTACTACCGTCCGGGCGGTAGAACACGAAGAGCGGAGCGAAACAGAGTGCAAAGCAGAGCCGCATGAGCGGCACTACCGCTGGAGCCAGCGGTACTGCCGCTTGGCCCAGCGGTACTACCACTGGGACCGCGCACATCGCCTACCACGAGCCCATGGAGAAGGAACAGAGAGGAGGGCCATTGAGCGGTACTAGGGGCGGTGGTAGCCGCGGTACTACCGCACATGAGCGGTACTACCGCTCCTACTACCGCTCCTACTGCCGCTGAACCCGACACGAGAAAACACGTCTCGAGTCGAGGCGGTACCCGCGTGGAACCGGAGCCGTACTACCGCTTATGGCCATGGGCGGTACTACCACTGAGGAACAGCGGTACTACCACTTGTGGCGATAAGCGGTACTGCCGCTCCAGCCCAACGGTACTACCGCTGGCGCCATCCTAATGCCACTTCCACGAAAACAAGTAAACTCCACGAAAACCAGAACTGCCATAACTTCTGCAAAAGAGCTCCGAATTGAGCAAACTCAAGCTTGTTGGAAACAAGACGACGAGTGGCATGGGAGGCAGGGGAGGTATGCCTAACAAACAGAAGAGTGAAACCTCCAACGGAGAAGAACGGGCATGACCTCCAACATCGAAAACATCATAGAAGAAGCATGTGAACTCCGTTTTCGATGAACTCGAGCTTGTCAAGAAAATGACCATAAGCTCCAGAACTCACAAGGAGAAGAACCAAACAAGAACCAACAAGAAGATGCAAGGATGCAATGGTTTGAGCTCTCTACGAATGATACGATCAAGATACTCATTGAGAGCCCCCCTTGATAGTACGGCAATCGATCCTATAACCCAGTCTCCCACAACTACCATGAGACCGGTAAAATAGAAAACCTATCAAGGGCAAACCTTTGCCTTTCACATGGTCCACTTGAGCTAGAAGATGACGATCTTGACTCCCTCAAGTTGGACCACCTTTCTTGATTGCGTTGGCTCGATGAAGACTAGTTGATTGCTCCCCCATACTCCACTATGGGTGAGCCTCTCTTCCGCACGTCTTCACAAGTCCATTGTCACCACAATGGACGAAAAGCTTCAAGCATTTGATCTCTTCGTGATGATTCACTTGAACTTTCACACCACAACCTAACCCCACAAAGAACTCTTACGAAGATCATGGGTTAGTACACAAAGCATAATTGACAATGCTTACCATACCATGGGATCGCTTGATCCCTCTCGGTACATCTTCTATGCTTTGTGTGTTGATCAACTTGATTCACTCTTTGACTTAGTCTTGATCAACCTTGAATCTTTCCAACTCTCTTCATTTGGATTATGTCTTGAAGGTAAACATGAATGATCACACACTCTTCTTCTTCAAGACATGCTTGCTATAAGCACAACACTCATATGACCAATCTTTGGATAATTCCTTAATAGCACCTTGGTCATCACAAACTCTCCTTGAAACCAACAAATGGACTCCAAGAAAAGCCTATGGACAAACCCTTCAAATATAACTCAAGGCGACCATTAGTCCATAGAGATTGTCATCAATTACCAAAACCAAACATGGGGGCACCGCATGTTCTTTCATCCTTGATAGGGAAACTGGGCGCAAGTGAGTGAACAAGACCATCAACAGCTCGTGGAGAAGATCCGGCAATGAAGATATCATCTGCATAGACAAGCATATAGATCTGAACATCACGATGGCGGAAGAAAAACATAGATGTGTCTGCTTCGGAGGAGACGAAACCCAGCTCGAGAAGACGTGCACTGAGCCGAGCATACCACGCACGAGGGGACTGTCTGAGTCCATATAGAGCCCGCTGCAGCTTGCACACATGCGAGGGATACCGAGCGTCCTCAAAACCAGGTGGCTGCTGCATATAAACATCCTCAGAGAGATACCCATGAAGGAAGGTGTTGCTGACATCAATCTGCCGAAGACTCCAGCCACGAGACACAGCAAGGGCAAGAACTAGTCGAACTGTAGCGGGCTTGATAATCGGACTGAATGCATCATCATAGTCAATGCCAAGCTGCTGGGTGAAACCACGGGCGACCAGTCGGGCCTTGTACTTATCAATAGAGCCATCTGGATGATGCTTGGTTTTAAAGATCCACTTGGTCCCAACAACGTTGACTCCGCGCGGACGAGGCAGAATAACCTAAGTCTTGTTGTGATGAAGGGAGCGAGCTCATCAATCATCACTATACGCCAGGCAGCCTCACGGAGAGCATCACAATGAGAGATAGGCACCGCATGAAACGCGCACTGGCGAGGATAATATCGGATGGTCCCATCAGTTGGTACAAGCGCACGCCGAGTGTGATCATGGGTGCGCGTAACCATGTGTGACCAGGAGCAGCTGGAGGTGTCGCGGTCGAGGGGACAGGGTTGTCCGCGACAAAAGGCGACGCGAGCTGAGTCGGCGAGGGTGGAGCAGCATCCTCTAGCACCGCGGCAGAAGATGAGTCGGAAGCGCGCGGTGAGGAGGCCGCCGATGGACCGGGCGAGGCAGCCGCTGGGGCCAATGATGGGCCAAGGGAGGCAGCCGCTGGGGCCGATAACGGGTCGGTCAAGCCGGGCGAAGGGGTAGCCGATGGCCCGGGGGACGTGCATGTCCCATGTGAAGGAAATATGCCCTAGAGGCAATAATAAAGGTATTATTTATTTCCTCATATCATGATAAATGTTTATTATTCATGCTAGAATTGTATTAACCGAAAACATGATACATGTGTGAATACATAGACAAACATAGTGTCACTAGTATGCCTCTACTTGAACTAGCTCATTGATCAAAGATGGTTATGTTTCCTAACCATAGGCATGTGTTGTCATTTGATTAATGGGATCACATCATTAGGAGAATGATGTGATTGACTTGACCCATTCCATTAGCTTAGCACTTGATCGTTTAGTATGTTGCTATTGCTTTCTTCATGACTCATACAAAGTTCCTGCAACTATGAGATTGTGCAACTCCCATTTACCGGAGGAACACTTTGTGTGCTACCAAACGTCACAACATAACTGGGTGATTATAAAGGTGCTCTACAGGTGTCTCCAAAGGTACATGTTGAGTTGGCATAATTCGAGATTAGGTTTTGTCACTCCGATTGTCGGAGAGGTATCTCTGGGCCCTCTCGGTAATACTCATCACCTAAGCCTTGCAAGCATTGTAACTAATGAGTTAGTTATGAAATGATGTATTACGGAACGAGTAAAGAGACTTGCCCGTAACGAGATTGAACTAGGTATTGGATACCGATGATCGAATCTCGGGCAAGTAACATACCGATGACAAAGGGAACAACGTATGTTGTTATGCGGTTTGACCGATAAAGATCTTCGTAGAATATGTAGGAACCAATATGAACATCCAGGTTCCGCTATTGGTTATTGACCGAGAATAGTTCTAGGTCATGTCTAGATAGTTCTCGAACCCGTAGGGTCCGCACGCTTAACGTTATGATGACAGTTTTATTATGAGTTTATAAGTTTTGATGTACCGAAGGTTGTTCGGAGTACCGGATGTGATCACGGGCATGACGAGGAATCTCGAAATGGTCGAGACATAAAGATTGATATATTGGACGGATATATTTGAACACCGGAAAGGTTCTGGATGAGATTGGGACTATACCGGAGTTCCGGGAGGTTACCGGAACCCCCCGGTAAGTATATGGGCCTTATTGGGCCTTAGTGGAAGGGAGGGAGAAGGAGCAAAGGAGGGGGCGCGCCCCCCCAAGCCCAATCCGAATTGGGAGGGGGGCCGGCCCCCCCTTTCCTTCTTCCCTCCCCTCTCTTCCTTCCCTCTCCTACTCCTAATAGGAAAGGGGGGCCAAACCTACTTGGAGTAGGTTTGCCCCCCCTAGGGCGTGCCTCCCCTCTTGGCCGGCCCCCTCCTCCTCTCCCCCTTTATATACGGAGGAGGGGGGCACCCCATAGACACACAAGTTGATCTACGGATCGTTACTTAGCTGTGTGCGGTGCCCCCCTCCACCATAATCCACCTCGGTCGTATCATCACGGAGTTTAGGCGAAGCCCTGCGCCGGTAGAACATCATCATCGTCACCACGCCGTCGTGCTGACGGAACTCATCCCCGACGCTTCGCTGGATTGGAGCCCGGAGGACGTCATCGAGCTGGACGTGTGCTGAACACGGAGGTGCCGTACGTTCGGTGCTTGGATCGGTCGAGTCGTGAAGACGTACGACTACATCAACCGCGTTGTCATAACGCTTCCGCTTGACGGTCTACGAGGGTACATAGACAACACTCTCCCTTCTCGTTGCTATGCCATCACCATGATCTTGCGTGTGCGTAAGAATTTTTTTGAAATTACTATGTTCCCCAACAGTGGCATCCGAGCCTAGGTTTTATGCGTTGATGTTATATGCACGAGTAGAACACAAGTGAGTTGTGGGCGATACAAGTCATACTGCTTACCAGCATGTCATACTTTGGTTCGGCGGTATTGTTGGATGAAGCGGCCCGGACCGACATTACGCGTACGCTTACGCGAGACTGGTTTTACCGCCGTGCTTTGCACACAGGTGACTAGCGGGTGTGAGTTTCTCCAACTTTAGTTGAACCGAGTGTGGCTACGCCCGGTCCTTGCGAAGGTTAAAACAGCACCAACTTGACAAACTATCGTTGTGGTTTTGATGCGTAGGTAAGAACGGTTCTTGCTCAGCCCGTAGCAGCCACGTAAATCTTGCAACAACAAAGTAGAGGACGTCTAACTTGTTTTTGCAGGGCATGTTGTGATGTGATATGGCCAAGACGTGATGCTATTTTATTGTATGAGATGATCATGTTTTGTAACCGTAGTTATCGGCAACCGGCAGGAGCCATATGGTTGTCGCTTTATTGTATGAAATGCAAACGCCCTGTAATTGCTTTACTTTATCACTAAGCGGTAGCGATAGTCGTAGAAGCAATAGATGGCGTAAACGACAACGATGCTACGATGGAGATCAAGGTGTCGCGCCGGTGACGATGGTGATCATGATGGTGCTTCGGAGATGGAGATCACAAGCACAAGATGATGATGGCCATATCATATCACTTATATTGATTGCATGTGATGTTTATCCTTTATGCATCTTATCTTGCTTTGATTGACGGTAGCATTTTAAGATGATCTCTCACTAAAAATTATCAAGAAGTGTTCTCCCTGAGTATGCACCGTTGCCAAAGTTCATCGTGCCCAGACACCACGTGATGACCGGGTGTGATAAGCTCTACGTCCATCTACAACGGGTGCAAGCCAGTTTTGCACACGCAGAATACTCAGGTTAAACTTGACGAGCCTAGCATATGCAGATATGGCCTCGAAGCACAGAGACCGAAAGGTCGAGCGTGAATCATATAGTAGATATGATCAACATAGTGATGTTCACCATTGAAAACTACTCCATCTCACGTGATGATCGGTTATGGTTTAGTTGATTTGGATCACGTGATCACTTAGATGACTAGAGAGGTGTCTGTCTAAGTGGGAGTTCTTAAGTAATATGATTAATTGAACTTAAATTTATCATGAACTTAGTCCTGGTAGTATTTTGCAAATTATGTTGTAAGATCAATAGCTTGCGTTGTTGCTTTCATATGTTTATTTTGATATGTTCCTAGAGAAAATTGTGTTGAAAAATGTTAGTAGCAATGATGCAGATTGGATCCGCGATCTGAGGTTTATCCTCATTACTGCACAGAAGAATTATGTCCTTAATGCACCGCTAGGTGACAGACCTATTGCAGGAGCAGATGCAGACGTTATGAACGTTTGGTTAGCTCAATATGACGACTACTTGATAGTTTTGTGCACCATGCTTTATGGCTTAGAATCGGGACTTCAAATATGTTTTGAACATCATGGACCATATGAGATGTTCCAGGAATTGAAGTTAATATTTCAAACAAATACCCGAGTTGAGAGATATGAAGTCTCCAACAAATTCTATAGCTAAAAGATGGAGGAGAATCGCTCAACTAGTGAGCATGTGCTCAGATTGTTTGGATACTTCAATGCTTGAATCAAGTGGGAGTTAATCTTCCAGATAAGATAGTGATTGACAGAATTCTCTAGTCACCATCACTAAGTTACTAGAACTTCGAGATGAACTATAGTATGCAAGGGATGACGAAAACGATTCCCGAGCTCTTCGTGATGTCGAAATCAACGAAGGTAGAAATCAAGAAAGAGCATCAAGTGTTGATGATTGACAAGACCACTAGTTTCAAGAAAAGGGCAAAGGGAAAGAAAGGGAAACTTCAAGTAGAATGGCAAACAAGTTGTCACTCCCGTGAAGAAGACCAAAGCTGGACCAAAGCCTGAAACTGAGTGCTTACACTGCAAAGGAGATGGCCACTGGAAGCGGAAATGCCCTGGATATTTGGTGGATAAGAAGGATGGCAAAGTGAACAAGGGTATATTTGATATACAGGTTATTGATGTGTGCTTTACTAGTGTTTATAGTAGCCCCTGAGTATTTGATACTTGTTCGGTTGCTAAGATTAGTAACTCGAAACAGGAGTTACAGAATAAACAAAGACTAGTTGAAGGGGAAGTGACGATGAGTGTTGGAAGTAGTTCCAAGATTGATATGATCATCATCGCACACTCCCTATACTTTCGGGATTAGTGTTAAACCTAAATAAATGTTATTTGGTGTTTGCGTTGAGCATGAATATGATTTGATCATGTTTATTGCAATACGGTTGTTCATTTAAAATCAGAGAATAGTTGTTGTTCTATTTAAATGAATAAAACCTTCAATGGTCATACACCCAACGAAAATAGTTTGTTGGCTCTCGATCGTGATGATACACATATTCATAATATTGAAGCCAAAAGATGCAAAGTTAATAATGATAGTGCAACCTATTTGTGGCACTGCCGTTTAGGTCATATTGGTGTAAAGTGCGCGAAGAAACTCCATGCTGATGGGATTTTGGAATCACTTGATTATGAATCACTTGATGCTTGCGAACCATGCCTCATGGGCAAGATGACTAAGACTCCGTTCTCCGGAACAATGGAGCAAGCAACTGACTTATTGGAAATAATACATACTGATGTATGCGATCCGATGAGTGTTGAGGCTTGAGGCGGGTATCGTTATTTTCTGACCTTCACAGATGATTTGAGCAGATATGGGTATATCTACTTGATGAAACATAAGTCTGAAATAGTTGAAAGGTTCAAAGAGTTTCAGAGTGAAGTGGAAAAATCATCGTAACAAGAAAATAAATTTTTTGCGATCTGATCGCAGAGACGAATATTTGAGTTACGAGTTTGGTCTTCAATTAAAACAATGTGGAATAGTTTCGCAACTCACGCCACCTGGAACACCACAAAGAAATGGTGTGTCCGAACGTCGTAATCGTACTTTACTAGATATGGTACGATCTATGATGTCTCTTACTGATTTACCACTATTGTTTTTGGGTTATGCATTAGAGACAGCTGCATTCACGTTAAAAGGGCACCATCTAAATCCGTTGAGACGACACCATATGAACTGTTGAGGGAGTCCTGGACTAGGGGGTGTCCGGATAGCCGGACTATCATTATCCGCCGGACTCCAAGACTACGAAGATACAAGATTGAAGACTCCGGCTCGTGTCCGGATGGTACTTCCCTTGGCGTGGAAGGCAAGCTTGGCAATACGGATATGTAGATCTCCTACCATTATAACCGACTCTGTGTAACCCTAGCCCTCTCCGATGTCTATATAAACCGGAGGGCTTTAGTCCGTAGGACAACATACATTACAACAATCATACCATAGGCTAGCTTCTAGGGTTTAGCCTCCTTGATCTCGTGGTAGATCTACTCTTGTACTACCCATATCATCAATATTAATCAAGCAGGACGTAGGGTTTTACCTCCATCGAGAGGGCCCGAACCTGGGTAAAAACATCGTGTCCCTCGTCTCCTGTTACCATCCGCCTAGACGCACAGTTCGGGACCCCCTACCCGAGATCCGCCGGTTTTGACACCGACATTGGTGCTTTCATTGAGAGTTCCTCTGTGTCGTCACCGATAGGCTTGAGGGCATCTTCAACCAACAACGCCGTCCAGGGTGAGACTTTTCTCCCCGGACAGATCTTCGTATTCGGCGGCTTCGCACTACGGGCCAATTCACTTGGCCATCTGGAGCAAATCGAAAGCTACGCCCCTGGCCGTCAGGTCAGATTTGGAAGCTTAAACTTCACGGCCGATGTCCGCGGAGACTTGATCCTCGACGGACTCGAGCCACAGCCAAGCGCGCCGCACTGTGACGATGGGCATGATCTAGCTCTGCCGCCGAACAGTGCCTTGGTGGCCGCACACGGATCCGCTTCGGCCATTAGCCCGGAGCCGATCGCCCAGATCGAGGGTCGGTGGATAGACGCCGCCCTGGGGGCTCCAACGTCCACGGCGATGGAGCCGAACACTAATCTTGTCCCCTGCGAAACTCGTGATTCCGAGGCGCCGGACTCCTCGCCGGACTCCGAACCTCCCGCGCCCCTACCAATCGATCCGGATTGGGCGCCGGTTATGGAATTCACCGCCGCGGACATCTTCCAATGCTCGCCTTTTGGCGATATCTTGAATTCACTAAAGCATATCTCGTTATCAGGAGAGTCCTGGCCGGATTATGGCCAGGATGGTTGGGATACGGACGACGAAGAAATTCAGAGCCCACCCACCACCCACTTTGTAGCCACTGTCGACGATCTAACCGACATGCTAGACTACGACTCCGAAGACATCGACGCTATGGACGACGATGCCGGAGACGAACAGGAACCAGCGCCCACAGGGCACTGGAAGGCCACCTCGTCATATGACGTATACATGGTGGATACCCCAAAAGATGGGGACGGCGAAGAAACAATGGAGGCAGATCCCTTAAAGAAACAGCCCAAGCGTTGGCGTCAGCGGCGCCGCTCTAAATCTCGCCACAACAAGAATGGAGATTCCGGCACAGGAGATAATAATACTCCAGAGAGTGCCGAAGACAATCCCCTCCAGCAAGACTCAGCGCAGGAGGATGCAGAAGCAAGCCCTCATGAGGGGGCGGCAGACGAAGAGGTTGAGGATCATAATTATATGCCTCCCTCCGAAGACGAAGCCAGCCTCAACGATGACGAATTCGTCGTACCCGAGGATCCCGCCGAACAAGAGAGCTTCAAGCGCAGGCTTATCGCCACAGCAAACAGCCTAAAGAAAAAGCAGCAGCAGCTTCAAGCTGATCAGGACCTGCTGGCCGATCGATGGACCGAGGTCCTCGCGGCCAAAGAGTATAAACTCGAATGTCCCTCCAAAAGTTACCCAAAACGCAAGCTGCTCCCCCGATTAGAGGAGGAAGCATACGTACCTCCATCACCAGCGCACGATATGGCTGACCGACCACCCCGTGGTCGTGACAGAGAGGCATCCAGGCCCCCAGCCAAGACCATACCCCGGCATCGCTCCAAAAGTACGAAGCCAAGAGGGAACGCGCCGGACTTGCGAGACATATTGGAGGACAAAGCAAGGCAATCCAGATCCATCTATGGATCACGTGGGCGCCCTACGACCCACGACGAATACCGTCGTGCCGGATACAATAACCCCGGCCGGGCCGAACACAGCAGACAGCGCTCTCTCGAGCTGCGTCGCGATATCGCTCAATACAAGGGTGCCGCACACCCGTTATGCTTCACTGATGAAGTAATGGATCATCAGATCCCCGAAGGGTTTAAACCCGTAAACATCGAATCTTACGATGGCACAACAGACCCCGCGGTGTGGATCGAAGACTATCTTCTCCACATTCATATGGCCCGCGGCGACGATCTCCACGCCATCAAGTACCTCCCACTCAAGCTTAAAGGACCAGCTCGGCATTGGCTTAACAGCCTACCCGCAGAGTTGATTGGGTGTTGGGAAGACATGGAGGCCGCATTCCTTGATAACTTCCAAGGCACATATGTGCGACCACCAGACGCCGATGACCTAAGCCACATCATTCAGTAGCCAGACGAATCGGCCAGACAATTCTGGACGCGGTTCTTGACGAAGAAAAATCAAATCGTCGATTGTCCGGACGCAGAGGCCCTTGCAGCCTGCAAACATAACATCCGGGACGAATGGCTAGCCCAGCACCCGGGGCAGGAAAAGCCGAAATCCATGGCAGCCCTCACATCGCTAATGACCCGCTTTTGTGCGGGAGAGGACAGCTGGCTAGCCCGCAGCAACAATCTCCGTAAAAATTCTGGCAGTCCGGATACTAAGGACAACAACGGCAGGTCACGTCGAAACAAAAACAAGCGCCGAATTAACGGCGACGATAAGGAGGATACGGCGGTCAATGCCGGATTCCGAGGCTCTAAACCCGGTCAACGGAAGAAGCCATTTAAAAGAACCATTCCGGGTCCGTCCAACCTGGACCGAATACTCGACCGCTCATGCCAGATACATGGCACCTCTGAAAAGCTAGCTAACCACACCAATAGAGATTGCCGGGTGTTCAAGCAGGCCGGCAAGTTAATTGCCGAAAATAATGACAAGGGGCTAAATATCGACGACGAGGAAGAGACCCGGCCGCCGAACAACAGAGGACAGAAGGGTTTTCCCCCACAAGTACGGACGGTGAATATGATATACGCGACCCACATACCCAAGAGGGAGAGGAAACGCGCACTAAGGGACGTCTATGCGATGGAGCCAGTCGCCCCAAAGTTCAACCCATGGTCCTCTTGTCCGATCACTTTTGATCGAAGAGACCATCCGACCAGCATACGCCATGGCGGATTCGCCGCATTGGTCTTAGACCCAATCGTCGATGGGTTCCACCTCACGAGAGTCCTGATGGACGGCGGCAGTAGCCTGAACCTGCTTTATCAGGACACAGTGCGCAAAATGGGCATAGACCCATCAAGGATTAAACCTACAAAGACAACCTTTAAAGGTGTCATACCAGGAGTGGAAGCCAACTGCATAGGCTCAGTCACACTGGAAGTGGTCTTCGGATCCCCGGATAATTTCCGGAGCAAAGAGTTAATCTTCGACATAGTCCCGTTTCGCAGCGGCTATCACACTCTGCTCGGGCGAACCACGTTTGCCAAATTCAACGCGGTGCCGCACTATGCATACCTAAAGCTCAAGATGCCAGGCCCTCGTGGAGTCATCACGGTCAATGGAAATACGGAACGCTCCCTCCGAACGGAGGAACATACAGCGGCTCTCGCGGCAGAAGTACAGAGCAGCCTTCTAAGGCAATTCTCGAGTCCGGCCGTTAAACGGCCGGATACAGCAAAGCGCGCCCGGAGCAATGCCAACCAAGACCACCTGGCGCGGTCAGAGCACGCATAGCAATGCGGCCCCAACCCTCGCCCGCGTATGATCGCAAGAATAACACTCCGCGTACATCATTACGCTTTGGAGATACCATGGGCACAGGAGAGGGGGCACGATCACAACGGACCCAGAGTGCGGTTCGACCACACCGGGGGCTCACAAATGTGCCCCTCTTTTTTATTATTTTTCTTCTTTTTTGTACACAGGACTCTGTTAACCAGAAGCCCTATCCGGCGGTGAACCTGCCGAACTCATGATGCAACAGTCAGGGACTAAAGAAGGCCGCGTCGAACACTCAGGTGGTCTCAGTTACGAGCATTAAATTCGAATATATACACCAAATCCGCAGCTCATCCCTGGAGGGGGACATGTTTATTTAGTCCAAATCCCTTGCTTACCGCACTATTTGTATCAGTCCGCTCTACTAGCAGACTTTTTCTTTCATTAATAATGCAGCACCTTTATGATCACAATTGCATCACATTTTATATATATGCTCATTATATGACATCTGGCACCCGTATATTTTGGTACGGCATAATACACCAGGGGCTTATGTTCCCCACTCTATGGTGTGATAAAGTCCGAACACTTTCACAAGTGCGGCACCCCGAACTTATAGCATTATATGAATCGGCTCCGAATCATGTCTTGGGTCAATAGTTGGGTTTGCCCGACTCCCACGTTTTGGTGCCTTACGTTCCGTTCTGTCGGCTAAGGTGGCACTGGGAGAACCACTGCGATTGCGCCCCGGTTGAGTCGGGTTAACGCCTCAGTGGAGAAAGCTAAAACTGACTGGCATGATAAGGCGAGAGACTGGTCGCTATTCGAGAGGTTTTTTCGGGTCCTTAAAGACTCACGCCGCTTCGAGCGAAGTTCCGGATAATGTCCGATGAAGGCGTGGATAGCGCCCCGGATTCGGTCTTCCGAATACCAGGGGCTTCGCCGAAATTTAAAATTATAGAATTCTATGGCTAAGTGAGAGTGTTCAAGCATTATAAGTCCGGTTGCCTTGTTCGTCGTGTTGAGCGCCTCCCTAGATGGACCCAAAAATGGGAACAAGAGTGCTCAAGTTTATCCCGAACACCCCAGCACTTGTGGCTTGGGGGCTGAAGCTAACGACTTGCCATCTCTCAGATTTTACAAACGGCCGCACAGAAGGTAATATTTTAAATTAAATAAGCGTTGCTCATGGCGCATATGAACGAAGTTTTCAGCGCACAGGATAAATAAACAGCGAGTTCACTCAAAGATTACATTTCGGGAGCACTCATCTGCAATATCACAGGCTCCCTTCAGGACAATTTTATAATACTTCTCCGGCATGCGATACTCCTTGCCCGGCGGCGGTGGGTCTGTGAGAAGCTTCTCCGCATCCAATTTGCCCCATTGCACCTTTATGCGGGCAAGGGCCCGACGAGAACCTTCGATACAGGCGGAGCGCTTGACTACATCCAGCCTGGGGCATGCATCCACCAGCCGCCGCACGAGGCCAAAGTAGCTACCAGGCATGGCCTGTCCAGGCCACAGCCGGACTATGAGGCCCTTCATGGCCTCCTCAGCTACCTTGTGGAGTTCGACCAGCTGCTTTAGCTGGTCGCTTGGGGGCACAGGATGGCCGGCCTCAGTATACTGAGACCAGAAGACCTTCTCTGTCGAGCTCCCCTCCTCGCCACGATGGAATGCGGCGGCATCAGACGCACTACGCGGCAGATCTGCAAACGCCCCTGGAGAGCTCCGAATGCGGGTAAGTGTCAGGTAGTTCACATTAACATGACTGCTTTGCATAAAAAACGCCTTACCCGCCGCTATCTTCTTTATGTCCTCAACCTCCTGAAGGGCCTTACGGGCCTCGGCCTTGGCGGACTTGGCACTTTCGAGAGCCGAGGCAAGCTCGGACTTTCGAGTCTTGGAGTCACGCTCCAAACTCTCATGTTTTTCCATGAGAACCTGGAGCTCTTGCCGAACTTCCGCCACCCGTGCCTCTTGCTTTTCTCGCTCAGCCCGTTCCGCGGCCGCATTGCGTTCGGCCGCAGACATAGCATCCCGCAGGGCTGCCACCTCGTTAGTGGCCCCTGCAATGCACATATTATCCTTGTTAATTTTATTTGCAACCAAAATCCTTTTTTGTAAGGTACTTATTCAAAGAGGTGTTACTCACCTTCTTTTTCCTTGAGCTGCTTCTTTGCATGGCCGAGCTCTTGCTCGGACCGCTCGAGTTCCTTCTTCAGCACGTCAACCTCCGCCGTTAGTGCGGCAGAGGTCAGCAGTGCAGCCTGCAAACCCATATTGACATATTTTAGGCAACCCTGCGTATATCTTGTTATAGATCCTTAGTCCGGCTTTTCTTTCCGAACACCGAACTAAGCATCAGGGGCTTCTGTCTATGCGGTATTACATTACATAATTTTAACTTCTTACTTCAAAGCCTGTTAAAAGGCTGCTGCAGGCTTCGGTCAGCCCGCTCTTAGCGAGCTGAACCTTCTCAATCACCGCACTCATGATAGTGCGGTGTTCTTCCTCAATGGAAGCGCCTTTAAGCGCTTCCAGCAGGTTATCCGGCGCCTCCGGTTGGACGGAGGCCGCCGGCGTCACGGTCCTGCCCTTCTTTCGAAGGGGCCGCTTGCCGGACTCTGGAACCACTGCGGGTTCCGATGTAGAGTCCGGCACGAAGTCCGGGAGGCTGCCGGACGGCGCCTCCGGAGCCTCCTCCTGATGGGTCCCTCTCTGGGATCCCACCTCGACGTCCTCGCCGGCGCGTGGGGTGGAGGCAGTCGGGATGGAATTCACATCCGATGAGGCCAATGACCCGCTCGATGAGTCGGGGAGATCATCATTGGCCGGACTATGGGCAGAATGCGGCGTTAGAAGGATACTACGCGACATAAAAGAAATTACACATCAAGGATCCGGATACTACGATCTTGCCGGACGCCTGGCCCTTGGAGGCCACTCATCCTCACCAACGCTGATGTTGGCGGAACTGTCCGGGGGGATAGTTCTCCCCCTCTTGGACCCTTCGGCCCCCCGATGGGGGAAGCCTTCCTTTTCTTCTCTCCCTCCTCCGGGAGAGAGTACTCCTCCTCCTCGTCTTCGGGAGAGGAGTCCTCGTCATCGTCAGACGCCTGATTGCGGGAACTCTTTTGAGTCCCCGCGGCCACCTTCTTGGCCTTCTTCTCCGGCACCACGTGCGGTGCCGGAACCAGCAGCCCTGTTAAGCGGGCGTCCGCTGGGTCTTCTGGCATGGGAGCCGGGCTGATGAGCAGCTTGGCCTTCTCCATCCATTCCTGTCAAAGGAAGAGGTAGAATGAAACCTCACTAGAGTCAATCTAATTATCACAAGTGTCCCGTAATGGGGTTGAATCACTTACCTCGTCAGTTGGATACTGCGAGCTGAATCCGCGGTCTTCGGTCGCGGACGCGGGGGCTTCGGCACCCTTGAACAGCACCCTCCAGGCGCCTTCGTATGTTGTATCGAAGAGCCCGTTTAGCGCCTGGTGCTGTTCCGGATTGAACTCCCACAAATTAAATGCCCGTTCTTGGCATGGGAGGATCCGCCGGATGAGCATGACTTGGACCACGTCGACGAGCCTGAGCCTATTGCTCACCATCTTCTTGATACATGCTCGGAGTCCCGTCACCTCCACCGGATTCCCCCACTGCAAGCCCTTCTCTTTCCAGGAGGTGAGCTGCGTGGGGATGCCAGATATAAACTCGAGGGCCACCGCCCATGTGGATTTGCGCGGCTCGGTGATGTAGAACCACCCCGATTGCCACCCCTTGACGGAGTCCATGAAGGTCCCTTCCAGCCAAGGGACGTTGGGCAATTTGCCCAACATGGCGCCTCCGCATTCCGCTTGTGTACCCTTCACAACCTTCGGCTTGACGTTGAAGGTCTTGAGCCACAGGCCGAAGTGGGGCCGAATGCAGAGGAAGGCCTCGCACACGACGATAAACACCGAGATGTTGAGGATAAAGTTCGGTGCCAGATCATGGAAATCCAGGCCGTAGTAAAACATGAGCCCCCAGACAAATGGATGGAGCGGAAAGCCCAGTCCGCCGAGGAAGTGGGGGAGGAAGACGACCCTCTCATGAGGCCTGGGGGTAGGGATGAGCTGCCCCTCGTCGGGCAGCCGATGCGCGATATCACCGGAAAGGTATCCGGCGCTGCGCAGCTTGGTGATGTCCTCCTCCTTGACGGTGGAGGCTAACCATTTACCTCCCGCTCCGGACATATTCGGAGAAGGTTGAGGCGAGATGCGCGAGCTCGGGCGTTGGAGCTTGAGTTCGCGGGGATGGATAAGCAAAGAAGGAAGAAGGCGTAGGTGAGAAGGTGAATCCTTATCCCTTATATATAGGCGGACAAAACTATGCGTCCCCCACCAGCCTGGTAAAACTCGCTTATCTCCCAAGCGCCACCATCAATGGCGCGGTTGGGTTACCCATGCACGTATTGATGAGAATCCCGGAATAAGGGGAACACGATCTCTGCTTCGACAAGACGTGCCAAGGAAGCCGCTTCGCTAAACATGCTGAGGTGGTATAGTAATTCAAACAAAGGCCTGGTGGCGGTGTGATGTCACGCCGCATAATACGTCAGTAGATTGAACTAAATGTACATTTTATTCTCTCTACGGTGGAATGTGGAATTTATTTTGCAGAGCCGGACACTATCCTGGTGTTCATGATCTTCTCTGGATTATTCAAGGGAGGAACCCGCCTTGCAATGCCGAACATTGTGCACGCCGGACTTATCGTCATTGAAGACTGGTTCAGGGGCTACTGAGGGAGTCCTGGACTAGGGGGTGTCCGGATAGCCGGACTATCATTATCCGCCGGACTCCAAGACTACGAAGATACAAGATTGAAGACTCTGGCTCGTGTCCGGATGGTACTTTCCTTGGCGTGGAAGGCAAGCTTGGCAATACGGATATGTAGATCTCCTACCATTGTAACCGACTCTGTGTAACCCTAGCCCTCTCCGATGTCTATATAAACCGGAGGGCTTTAGTCCGTAAGACAACATACATTACAACAATCATACCATAGGCTAGCTTCTAGGGTTTAGCCTCCTTGATCTCGTGGTAGATCTACTCTTGTACTACCCATATCATCAATATTAATCAAGCAGGACGTAGGGTTTTACGTCCATCGAGAGGGCCCGAACTTGGGTAAAAACATCGTGTCCCTCGTCTCCTGTTACCATCCGCCTAGACGCATAGTTCGGGACCCCCTACCCGAGATCCGCCGGTTTTGACACCGACAACTGTGGTTTAGCAAGAAACCCAAGTTGTCGTTTCTTAAAGTTTGGGGCTGCGATGCTTATGTGAAAAAGTTTCATCCTGATAAGCTCGAACCCAAATCGGAGAAGTGCGTCTTCATAGAATACCAAAAGGAAATTGTTGGGTACACCTTCTATCACAGATCCGAAGGCAAGATATTCGTTGCTAAAAATGGATCCTTTCTAGAGAAGGAGTTTCTCTCGAAAGAAGTGAGTGGGAGAAAAGTAGAACTTGATGAGGTAACTGTACCTTCTCCCGAATTAGAAAATTGTTCATCACTGAAATTAGTTCCAGTGATTTCTACACCAATTAGTGAGGAAGCTAATGATGATGATCATGAAACTTCAGATCAAGTTACTACAGAACCTCGTAGGTCTTCCAGAGTATGGTCCGCACCAGAGTGGTACGGTAATCCTGTTCTAGAAGTCATGTTACTAGACCATGATGAACCTACGAACTATGAGGAAGCGATGATGAGCCCAGATTCCGCAAAATGGCATAAGGCCATGAAATCTGAGATGGGATCCATGTATGAGAATAAAGTGTGGACTTTGGTGGAGTTGCCCGATGATCGGCAAGCCATATTGTATAAATGGATCTTCAAGAGGAAGACGGACGTTGATAGTAGTGTTACTATCTACAAAGCTAGACTTGTCGAAAAAAGTTTTTGACAAAGTTCAAGGTGTTGACTACGATGAAATTTTCTCACTCGTAGCGATGCTTAATTCTGTCCAAATCATGTTAGCAATTGCCGCATTTTTATGAAATCTGGCAAATGGATAAACAAAACTACATTCCTTAATGGATTTAAAGAAGAGTTGTATATGATGCAACCAGAAGGTTTTGTCAATCCTAAAGGTGTTGACAAAATACGCAAGCTCCAGCGATCCATCTATGGACTGGTGCAAGCATCTCGGAGTTGGAATATACGCTTTGATAAGTTGATCAAAGCATATAGTTTTATACAGACTTGCGGTGAAGCCTGTATTTACTAGAAAGTGAGTGGGAGCACTACAACATTTCTGATAAGTATATGTGTATGACATATTGTAGATCGGAGATAATGTAGAATTATTCTGCAAAGCATAAAGGAGTGTTTGAAAGGAGTTTTTCAAAGAAAGACCTCGGTGAAGCTGCTTACATATTGAGCATCAAGATCTATAGAGATAGATCAAGACGCTTGATAAGTTTTTTTTCATGAGTACATACCTTGACAAGATTTTGAAGTAGTTCAAAATGGAACAGTCAAAGAAAGAGTTCTTGCTTGTGTTACAAGGTGTGAAGTTGAGTAAGACTCAAAACCCGACCACGGCAGAAGATAGAAAGAGAATGAAAGTCATTCCCTATGCCTTGGCCATAGGTTCTATAAAGTATGCCATGCTGTGTACCAGATCTATTGTATACCCTACACTGAGTTTGCCAAGGGAGTACAATAGTGATCTAGGAGTAGATCACTGGACAGCGGTCAAAATTATCCTTAGTGGAATAAGGATATGTTTCTCGATTATGGAAGTGACAAAAGGTTCATCGTAAAGGGTTACGTCGATGCAAGTTTTGACACCGATCTGGATGACTCTAAGTCTCGATCTAGATACATATTGAAAGTGGGAGCAATTAGCTAGAGTAGCTCCATGCAGAGCATTGTAGACATAGAAAATTGCAAAATACATAACGGATCTGAATGTGAAAGACTCGTTGACTAAGATTCTCTCACAAGCAAAACATGATCACACCTTAGTACTCTTTGGGTGTTAATCACATAGCGATGTGAACTAGATTACTGAATCTAGTAAACCCTTTGGGTGTTGGTCACATGGCGATGTGAACTATGGGTGTTAATCACATGATGATGTGAACTATCGATGTTAATCACATGGTGATGTGATCTAGATTATTGACTCTAGTGCAAGTGGGAGACTGAAGGAAATATGCCCTAGAGGCAACAATAAAGTTATTATTTATTTCCTCATATCATGATAAATGTTTATTATTCATGCTAGAATTGTATTAACCGGAAACATGATACATGTGTGAATACATAGACAAACATAGTGTCACTAGTATGCCTCTACTTGAACTAGCTCATTGATCAAAGATGGTTATGTTTCCTAACCATAGGCGTGTGTTGTCATTTGATTATTGGGATCACATCATTAGGAGAATGATGTGATTGACTTGACCCATTCCGTTAGCTTAGCACTTGATTGTTTAGTATGTTGCTATTGCTTTCTTCATGACTTATACAAAGTTCCTGCAACTATGAGATTGTGCAACTCCCGTTTACCGGAGGAACACTTTGTGTGCTACCAAACGTCACAACGTAACTGGGTGATTATAAAGGTGCTCTACAGGTGTCTCCGAAGGTACATGTTGAGTTGGCATAATTCGAGATTAGGTTTTGTCACTCCGATTGTCGGAGAGGTATCTCTGGGCCCTCTCGGTAATACTCATCACCTAAGCCTTGCAAGCATTGTAACTAATGAGTTAGTTATTAAATGATGTATTACGGAACGAGTAAAGAGACTTGCCGGCAACGAGATTGAACTAGGTATTGGATATCGACGATCGAATCTCGGGCAAGTAACATACCGATGACAAAGGGAACAACGTATGTTGTTATGTGGTTTGACCGATAAAGATCTTCATAGAATATGTAGGAACCAATATGAACATCCAGGTTCCGCTACTGGTTATTGACCGAGAATAGTTCTAGGTCATGTCTACATAGTTCTCGAACCCGTAGGGTCCGCACGCTTAACGTTACGATGACAGTTTTATTATGAGTTTATAAGTTTTGATGTACCGAAGGTTGTTCGGAGTCCCGGATGTGATCACGGACATGACGAGGAATCTCGAAATGGTCGAGACATAAAGATTGATATATTGGACGGATATATTTGGACACCGGAAAGGTTCCGGATGAGATTGGGACTATACCGGAGTTCCGGGAGGTTACCGGAACCCCCCGGTAAGTATATGGGCCTTATTGGGCCTTAGTGGAAGGGAGGGAGAAGGAGCAAAGGAGGGGGCGCCCCCCCCAAGCCCAATCCGGATTGGGATGGGGGCCGGCCCCCCCTTTCCTTCTTCCCTCCCCTCTCTTCCTTCCCTCTCCTACTCCTAATAGGAAAGGGGGGCCAAACCTACTTGGAGTAGGTTTGCCCCCCTAGGGCGCGCCTCCCCTCTTGGCCGGCCCCCTCCTCCTCTCCCCCTTTATATACGGAGGAGGGGGGCACCCCATAGACACACAAGTTGATCTACGGATTATTCCTTAGTCGTGTGCGGTGCCCCCCTCCACCATAATCCACCTCGGTCGTATCGTCGCGGAGTTTAGGCGAGCCCTGCGCCGGTAGAACATCATCATCGTCACCACGCCGTCGTGCTGACGGAACTCATCCCCGACGCTTCGCTGGATTGGAGCCCGGAGGACGTCATCGAGCTGGACGTGTGCTGAACACGGAGGTGCCGTACGTTCGGTGCTTGGATCGGTCGAGTCGTGAAGACATACGACTACATCAACCGCGTTGTCATAACGCTTCCGCTTGACGGTCTACGAGGGTACGTAGACAACACTCTCCCCTCTCGTTGCCATGCCATCACCATGATCTTGCGTGTGCGTAGGAATTTTTTTGAAATTACAACGTTCCCCAACACCATGCACGTCAATCGCCAGGGAGGCCGGCGTGTCGGACGCGTGTGAGCGGCGGGCAGGGGGCATGCATGTGCCATGCACGTCGATCGCCGGGGATGGACACACATCAGCCGAGGATTCCTGCGCAGGAGTAACATGGCCTGAAATAGACGGGTCAGCAGACAAATAGGACATGTCGTATTTGCGCATATGGTCACCCATAGCCGGCTCATTGGAAGGAAAAGAGAGGACATCAACCAAAGAGGAGACATCTACGATGACCCCAGGGGTGGCATAGGGAAAAACAAACTCATTGAAAACAACACCACGAGAGATGTATATACGTCCCCTGGAACGATCAAGACACTTTTATCCCTTATGCATCTGGCTATAGCCCAAGAATATGCACATGGTGGAACGGAAAGCAAGCTTGTGTGCATTATATTTGCGCAAACTAGGCCAGCAGGCACACCCAAAAGTGCGGAGGAAATTGTAATCGGGTTGCACCTTAAGGAGACGATATATGGGTGTATCTTGTTGAAGAACAAGTGTGGGCATGCGATTGATGAGGTAACACGCAGTAAGAAATGCTTCATCCCAAAAACGCAATGGGAGAGAAGAATGAGCCAACAAGGCAAGACCTGTTTCTACAAGATGACGGTGTTTGCGTTCAGCAATCCCGTTTTGCTGAGAGGTGTGCGGACAAGACACACGATGGGAGATCCCAGTGCATTGAAAATAGCGGTGCAGTTTGTGGTACTTGCCACCCCAGTCCGACTAGAGAAGACGCTCAACATGAGCCTGAAAAGCATAAAACACTTGCTCAACGCCAGACTTGTGCTTGAGGAGATAAATCCAACAGAAATGAGAATAATCGTCGACAAAGCTCACATAATACTTATAACCTCCGGAAGAGGCAATAGCAGGCCCCCAAACATCAGAGTGAATTAACTCAAGAGGCATAGTGGAAACATGATGAAATAAATTATATGGCAATTGTCGAGTCTTAGCACGCTGACAAGCATCACACACTAAAGTCTGACATTCAGAAGAACACACTAAATCATTATTCTTAACAATGTTGTGAACTATATTATTGGAGGGATGACCGAGACGCTGGTGCCACTGGGACGGGGTGGTCTTGACGCTGAGAGACGCTTGGCGGGTGGAGGAGGACGACGCTCGACTGAACGGGATGGGGTAGAGTCCACCATGACTTCTACCGTGAAGGACTTTCTTCGTGGCCGTGTCCTTAACAAGGAAAAAGAAACGGTTAAATTCCACAAAAACATCATTGTCAAGGACAAGGCGATAAATAGAAAGGAGATCTTGATGAATATGTGGCAGACGAAGAATATTTCGTAAACAAAGAGATGAACCGGATATAGTGGAATGACCAATATGCGAAATAGACAAACCTGCCCATTGGCCACTTGCACTTGATCCTTCCTACCATAGAACTCATGGAAGTGTAGATGGTCGAGATCACTCGTCAGGTGGTCCGTCGCGCTGGTGTCCAGGATCCAGTGCGGCAGGTCATGAGAGGAGGAGGTGGACGCGGAGTTGGCGGTGCGGTTGTCATGATCATAGCGGCTGTGACAATCGCCCGCCTCGTGCCCCCAGTTTTTGCATATCTGGCACCGGGGACGCCAGCGCCGGTTGCGACCGCCCCCGTTGCCTCCTCCGTTGCGGCCATTGCCGCCGCTATTGCTGCTGGTGCGGCCAGGGGCACTGCCCTGGCTTGGGCCGTAGTCGCCCGATCCGGGCGGGAGGGAGCCGCCGGAAGGATGGCCGCCACTCGGGCGTCCAGAGTTGGGCGCATGGCCAGAGGTGGTGTTGTAGACCGGCCGTGACGAGGCGTTGGCGGAAGACTGCCAATCCTCAAGCTCCGATTGCTGCTACTTAAGGGCCTCGTAGTGAAGGACACTCGAGTAGAACGCAGGAAACGTGCACGCCGCGAAGTTCATCGAAGTAGCCATTGGGTTAAACGCCGAGCCAAGCCCGGTCAGCACGTAGTCGATGATCTCATCATCGCGAAGAGGAGAGCCGGCGGTGGCCATCAAAGCAGCAAGGGCCTTCACCTTCTGCATGTACTCACCGGCGGGTCGGTCTCCTTTCCTCATCACCCGGATCTGACACCAGAGATTATGCACACCGGCGCTGTTCTCGGCGGCAAACATGGTGTGCACGGTCGCCCATGCTGCGGCCACCGTCCTTCAGCCGATGAGCTGTGCAGAGATCTCCACGTTCATCGAACCGAGGAGATGCCCGAGGACCTTCTGATCAAGAGTCCACTGCTGCTCGTACTCGGGGTTGGACACAGTGCGAGCGGCTTCACCGGTGCCTGTCGTCACGGTCGGTGCCGGCGCCCTGGCCGAGCCATCGAGGAAACCATGGAGGCAAACACCGGTGAAGTTGGGGAGGGCAAGGGCCCTCCACAACATGAGCTTGCTACGGTCGAGAGAGATTGCGCTGGGCGGAAGGACGGGGGTGGGAGCCAATGTTGTGGGTGGGGCGATGACTGGGACGGGCACGGAGAGGGCGGAGAGGGTGAGCGCGGAGGAGGGGGTCATCGCGGCGGCCGTGGAGGTGGACATCGCGGTGGCCGCCAGAAAAACTGCGGCGGCGGCGGGAGGAGAGGCGGCGGCGGCTAGGGTAGGCTCTGATACCAAGTGTGAGAATAGGGTTTAGGGTTTCCCGTGGGCAAAGCCTCTCCACGTCTTACTATCTCTACCTAATAATAAAGCACGGTGGGTTTCTGTCGTCTGTCACCCTAATTTGCAAAAAAGTCCCTGCAGTTTGTTGAAATCAACCCGCAGTCCATCTTTAAGTCATCCCGAACCGTTTTTTAGTTTTCTCAGAAACCCCCCTGAGATTTTAGATAATCAACTTGCCGTACATATTTAAGTCATACGAATCGTTTTTTTGTGTTTTAATAGAAACCCCCTGACCTTTCGATTAATCAATCCGCAGTTTATCTAAAACAAAATTATCCATATCTTTTAAATCGTAACTCCGATTTTAACATATTATATATGAAATTTGATTAGAAAAATGTGTAGAATTCAAATATGTTGTTACTTTTAGCTGTTAAATATTTCCAAACTATTAATTTGGATGCAAACTTAATCTATAGTGCACGGTCTGGGTTTTTTTCCCGGACTGGCGGCGATCCAAATTGCAAATAAGCACATATTAAAACCAGATTCAGAGGGAAAAAACATTGATAACCATGCATGCACAACTCTGAAAAACGTCGCGGGGAAAAACAACATTTTTCTCATCTTATTCTCAGCGATTGTGTGCATGCGAGCGCGCGCGCGCGCATGTGTGTGTGTGTGTGTGTGTGTGTGTTTGCGTGTATGTGTGTGAGAGAGAGAGACGCCTTAGGACTGACCACATTCAAATGTGTTTTCGTTGTGTGAGCATTGAGACCACCGCCGGGAACACAAATGTGATGCCATTTTAAAAAAAGAACGTCTACATATCAAGGTCTCGAGTCGTGGTTATTGGGTTAAGAGCGTGTGTGTTTTTCTGTCCCGTTGCTCTACGTATCAAGGTCTCGAGTCGTGGTTATTGGGTTAAGAGTGTGTGTGTTTTTCTGTCCCGTTGCAACGCACGGGCTCTTTTGCTAGTATATAATGATCATCATATACAATTACATGCATGCAAAATACGTGTGCACGACACGCTAGACCTATCTTAACAATTCAAGCTCATAAGAGTTTTGCTTCTGCAACAAAAAACATTATGGATCAATCAGCCTAATCGTCTCCAAGTTAATCCTAAAACTCCAATTTGTTTCTATCCATTCCATTCAAACGCACCGACCAAATGGAAAAATGATTAACATCTTCACTAAATCCTTTAGTGTTGTTGGGAACTCTCTTCATGTTCAGTTAAACCATCTATTTTTTGCCATTATATTAGAATTCACACATGCACTGATGTATAAACCCAGTTATGAATTTGATCAATCTTACATCGTTTGACCACAAAGCGGGCTGCGAGGCATAACCTAGTACTAAAATTTGACCACCGATGTACTAAAATTTTCAATTAATAAAGGTGAGTTTAAGTCTTCATGTTTATTTTGCACCAAAAGTCACAATCTTTGCTAATAAAATGTAGCGGAGAACCACATGACACAATAATTCAACAAGCTAAACTAATCAATAGTTGAAAAATCATCGGTAGCTCCAATGGACGCACCTAGTGTTGCAACTTTGTTTTGACACTTTTAGAAAGTTGTGGGAAAATGTAAAATTACATTCAACATTCTACTCTAGATTATAAGGATCCCCTAAAAAGGTTGATCATTTGTGATAACATGTTGAAATGTGAGATGGGCCTAGAGCCCATATGACAATTTCAGATTTGATCTCTAAGGGCCCATGTAGGTGGCATGACAAGGTGGTGGGAAGTTTAGTTCCACCATGCTAGTGGAAGAGAAGTTGGAGTGGTTTATAAGGGTGGCTGTTCTACATGCTATTGGAGCTTGAGAAGAGAAGAGGCCCTCGCGCGCTCCTCCTCCGCCGCCCGCCTCGCCACGCCTCGCCACTACGCGCCGTGGGTTGCCACGACGCGCTGCGGGTTACGAGAATGAGCCGAGCCGAGCTCACACCTATGCGCTTATTTTTGCCAGTCACTAACGGAGAGGTTCTGATAGCAGGGCCACGATCTGAGACGTCGGATCGTGGGCTGTCACGGACTCGGACGTGGGTCAAGCCCACGTCTCTCCACGTGGCTGCGTCTATATAAGTGTGTTGTGTCCCCTAACCCTAGCCGCCACGAACAGATCACATCTGCTCACGCGCACGCCCGCTGTCATTCCTTTGCTGCTGCTGCCGCCGGTGACTCCATCCCATCCGCCGCGTACACGGTCGACGGGAGAGCAGGTCTCCGAAACCACGCCCTTCTAGTTCCTGTATGGGGTGAGGGGCGAATAGGTTTTTGGGCAGCGATTACGCGACTGCTCGCTTCCGATCGTCTACCTCCTCTACGTCCGCGTCGCCTTCATCATCACCATGTCCACCGACGTTGACCGTGCCGCTGCCGAGAAAGCTGAAGCTGACAAGAAGGCCGCCGAGGACGCCGCTGCTGCCACCAAAGCTGCGGCCTCAGCATGGCCTACTGGAGGGTATAATTCATTTATCCTGCTCCTACTGTTTTCTGTTTTAGCCATACTAGCGTTATACGTAGATCTTTCTGCAATTAGCGTAGTATGTGCTTGCTTCGCTGAGTACCAGTATGCGATTATTCCTGTCAATGCCATGCTAGTAATTTACTCATGGATTAATTTAGTCGAGAAATTGCCTATTTACTCAACAATCCAAAAAACCTATTATGTGTAGGAATTTTTCGGCAAGTGGCTTTGCCGCTGCACTGAAACCGGATAAGTTTACCGGTACGTATTTTAAGCGTTGGCAGACAAAGACCACTTTATGGCTCACGGCTATGAACGTGTTCTGGGTCACCAGTGTGTCCACGGGAACGATTGCTCCTGAACAGGAGAAGGCGTTCAGGGAAGCAACCACTGTGTTTCTCGGAGCAGTTCTTAGCGTGATCGGAGATAAACTGGTCGACGCATATTTACATGTGCATGTCGCCAAGGACTTGTGGGAGGCGCTCGAATCTAAGTTCGGGGCCGCCGATGCAGGGAGCGAGAACCGTCCTGTACTGAAGCAGGCTCATGATATAATATGCATTGTTAAGGAGCTTGAGCTTCTGAAGTGCGAGTTACCGGGCAAGTTTGTCGCGGGCTGCATAATCGCTAAGCTCCCCAATTCTTGGAGGAACTTTGCCACCACTCTGAAATATCAGAGGCGTGAATTCTCTGTGGAGGATGTCATTGGCCATCTGAGTGTTGAGCAGAATTCGAGGGCAAAGGACTCGCACGGAAAAGGGGCCGAAGGGACTTCTGTCGTCAACATGGTGAACCAGAAGAACTTCAACTCCCACAAGCCCAAGGGAAAGAACGGTGTCCAACACAATACCGACTTTAAGAAGAAGGGTAAGAAGACCTTCAAGAAGAACAAGAAGGATGAGGGCTGCTTTACTTGTGGTTCGGTTGAACATTGGGCCAACAAGTGCCCAAACAAGTATAAGAAGCCGGGACAGGACTCCAAGTCTGTCAACATGATTGTGTGCAACAATGAGAATGGTGCATCTAGGTACGGTAATTTTATTTACTGTTTTTTCAGTGTTTTAGCCTACCGATTGGTGGGTGGACACAGGTGCAAGTGTTCATGTGTGTGCTGACATTTCATTGTTCACTTCTTACCAGGTCACAGGTCACGGGTCCGTATTGATGGGGAATGGCGCGAGTGCTTCTGTTCATGGTGTTGGCACGGTCGATCTGAAGTTTACTTCGGGAAGGATCGTGCAGCTGAAGAACGTGCAGCATGTCCCCGCCATCAAGAAGAACCTCGTTAGTGGCTCCCTTCTATGTAGAGAAGGGTTTAAGTTGGTTTTCGAGTCTAATAAATTAGTTGTCACGAAATATGGACTCTTTGTTGGAAAAGGTTATGAGAGCGGAGGGATGTTCCGCCTTTCCCTCGCAGATTTTTGTAATAAAGTCGTGAACCATATTCATTCGAATGTTAATGAATCTGAAGTTTGGCATTCACGTCTTTGTCACATTAATTTTGGTGTTATGACGCGGCTAGCCAAGTTGGATTTAATCCCGAGTTTTACTTTAGCCAAAGGTTCTAAGTGCCTATCATGTGTGCAAGCTAAGCAACCTCGCAAGCCTCACAAGGCTGCAGAGGAGAGACACTTGGCACCGTTAGAACTCATACATTCTGATCTTTGTGAGATGAATGGCGTGTTGACTAAAGGTGGAAAGAAGTACTTCATGACATTGATAGATGATTCCACTAGATATTGCTCTGTATATCTGTTAAATACTAAAGATGAGGCTCTACACTACTTTAAAAATCTATAAGGCAGAAGTTGAGAATCAACTTGAAAAGAAAATTAAACGAATCCGGTCAGATCGCGGTGGAGAGTACTTCTCGAGTGAGTTTAATTCCTTCTGTGCGGAACACGGCATTATTCATGAGAGGACGCCTCCCTATTCTCCCCAGTCAAACGGGGTTGCCGAGCGAAAAAACCGTACTCTAACTGATCTGATTAACGCCATGTTAGATACATCGGGTTTATCCAAGGCATGGTGGGGGGAGGCTATATTGACGGCATGTCATGTTCTGAATAAAGTTCCGACAAAGGATAATGAGATCACTCCCTATGAGAAATGGGCAAAGAGAAGGACAACACTCTCGTACTTGCGTACACTACTAGGGAAAACCTTATACACAGAATGTTACCAGTAGCGCTTGTTAAAATGAGGCGCTACTGCTACTTATCAGTAGCGCGTTTGGCAGAACCGCGCTACAGTTAGCATCTTAGCAGTAGCGCTGCCCGAACAGAAAGCGCTACTACTATAATTGCCACACCGTTCCCGGCGTGCTAGGTATAGTAGTAGCGCCCTTCTACGAACAGCGCTACTACTACGGATTTTAGCAGCAGCGCGTTTTTCCTTCCCACGCTACAGTTAAAGCTATTTTCACCTAACCCCCCGCGCGGCCTGATTCCCTCTCCTCTGCTTCCTCCCCCAATTCCCGACCCCGCCTCGCCACCGTCTCCCCCGACCCCGCCTCGCCGCCGTCTCCCCCGACCCCGCCTCGCCGCCGTCTCCCCCGACCCCGCCTCGCCGCCGTCTCCCCCGACCCCGCCTCGCCGCGCCTCGGTGCCGCCGTCTCCCCCGACCCCATCTCTCTCCCCGCCCTCTATAAGCACTCTCCCCTTCCGATCCCTCTCTCCCCTTCCGATCCCTCTTCTCTGCTTAGTATGAACCCTAGCTATTTAGTGCTAATTAGTATGAACCCTAGGCTATTTTTAGTGCTAGTTAGTTAATTACTTAGATGGTAATTAGGGCAGTAGTTCCTAGGTACTAATTAGTTAGTAAGAATTAGGTACTAATTAGGTACTAGAATATTTTTATTTATAGTGAGTTTATTTTTAGTAAGAACTAGTTGAATTAATAGAACTAGTTAGTAAGAACTTGTTTCTATTTTTTAGTTAAAGAAATTTTTCCCGCCTCGACGTGGACGATGCCTATCCCGCATCCTCGTCATCGAGTCAGCGGAGGACGACACCTGCTTGACCAGATCGGCCATGTCCGGGACTGGGCTCCGCCGGGGTGGTACTGGAAGGCGCTACCTACCGGGGGGCGCAGGTTGGTGAGGAGCCAGCCTGTCGTTGACCCGAACCTTCTTTGGTGGCGGTCGCGTGGGCCAGTGACGATCCATAGGCTCGAGGACTCCGCGGAGGTGGTGCGTCACCGTGTCAGTGAGGAGGACGCGCACGTCCGTCGCTACTTGTTTGCGTTGGAGCACAGGCCGTTCTCCAATACCTGGCAGGTTCTCCGGGGATCTCACTGGAGCTATGATCCCGTGATGGTGCCTTCTCTGTGGGTGTCCACCGCCCGCGCCGATACCCGTCGTGTGCTAGAGTTTTAGTTGTATTAGTGATGTTATATGTATGACACTATTCGTGATGTATTAGTGATAATATTCGATGATGTACTGACGCATGAGATGATCTACTTTTGCTTATTGAATGCATGCTAATTTGAGTCCTATAAGATATTTTGAAATGTATATCTTGTGTTGCTCAATATCCAAGTGGCCGGTCATGTTTGCAGGTTATACCTTCGAGTGGCCTATGTTTTTCCGGAGTGTTGATTCATTTCCGTTCCGGCAAATTTCAGGCGCTCGATATGTCCTATTTTAGCAAAGGTCATGCCGGATTTTTCCGTGAATTTTGGCATGACTTGTGCTAGAATATGTAGGAAATATCGAGTGCCCCGGATTTGTGTGTTGAGTATCTTGGTAGTTGTCTTCGATCGATTTTCAATTAATGTTTTAACTATGAACATAGGAAATGTCTGACGACGAGAAGGATTTCGGTATTTGCAAATACTGCGAAGACGAGCGCGGCCTGTGCAACGGAATCTTCCTAGATGATGATAGGCGCTTCAGCATCAAGCTGGACGAGAACTTCGAAGTGGATACAGTAAGTCACAACGACAAGTCTTTTTCGTAATTAAGCATGACATCTGCTTCATTTGCTTCAACTTATATTTTTTTTTATATTCTACTAGCGTATCCCCTGCCATGCAAGAGTTTTTGTATTGGACAAGATAGGTTTCAGTCATAGTATGGAGGAAAAGAAAGTTTACTTGAAGACCGAGCATGGTTATATTTTCCATGCGAAGTTATACAATTCAGACGACTACACCTATTTTGGATGCAAAACATGGCGAGCACTATGCAAGACTTATGCATTTGAGCCTGATATGGTTATCACCTTTGATATTCGTCCGGAAGATGATATTGAAGGTAATACCGACATCTGGGTCAATGTGCAAATGCCTCCAGTTATACCATTATGTAAGTTTCTCAACCATATTTATGTCTTTGATATTGTTTATTCAAAAATAGTTGACAACTAATTTGTATTGTCAGCTTATTTCCGTGCAAGCAAACATGTCCAGCGCTTGGTAGACAGGACCGTATACTGTCCTGGGGCTGAACTCAACTGCGAGGAGCTCAGTCATTATGTTTCATGGCTTGAGGATCTTTATACTGTCAAGACAAATTTTCTTCCTGCATTTAGAAATCTTAGTACTGAAAATGTGCGACCAATAGTGTTCGTAATGAACTACGGTCACATTCATTTAGGAAGGATGGTAAGATTTTTACTTTTTATCCTCATTGCATCTTTTCCATACATTATTTTTGAAGCTAAACTTCATTGCTAAGTATGTTACCATACGATGTTCTTCAATAGGGACTCCCGATGAATGTTGTGCCTTATGGGATCGAGACTAAAGGTATCATGAGTATTATCAACTTACGGCCAAGATATCCTACAGCTTACTTTAGTGCATTCAAGATTAGCGACGGATGCTTAATAGTGCAAGACTGGACCAAATATGTGTTGGGGGAGCGCAGAGAAGTACTAGGGAGCAGCAACCAAAGACGCCTTCCACGATTAGGAGACAGGTTTATCTGCATGCTCCAACTTGATCAAGGAGGAGAGCTACACATGTTTTATGTTCTTTTACCTAAGAGAGAGCAGCAGGAGTGAGTAGCAGGAGTGAGTAGCTGGCTAGAAATGAGTTTCAGGATGATGATGTGCTACACTATTACTATGATGATAAAATAGCTAGTGTTGGTGGTAATGACTATGATGATTATTATTAGCTAGTGTTAGTGGTGATTAAATAAATACTGTTGGTGGTAATGACCATGATGATGATTAAATATCTTGTGCTAGCGGATTAGATTCAAGTGGAGGCAACATGTGGTGCACATCGAAAGTACTACTAATTCAAACTAGATCAAGTTTGGATTAGTAGTATACTTTTGACATGCACCACATATTGCCTCCACTTGAACCTAATCCACCTTCATTTAATACAATGTTATGGACATAATGATCTAAACCTCATAACAGCTGGTATTGTACCAATATTTGCATGATGGTGCATAAATACACTAAAAAATAAAAATAAAAAATACTAGTAGCGATGGAAAGAAAACACGCTGCAAGTAGATACCTTAGCAGTAGCGCGGTACAGGACAAGCGCTGCAGCTATTTGTACTAGCAGTAGCGCGTGATGGCACGCATTACTGCTAAGCAATAGCTGTAGCGCCTTATTAGTAGCGCGGCTTCCCGCGCTACTAGTGGGCACAAAACACGCGCTACTGCTAGGGTTTTCCCTAGTAGTGGTACTTGGGGCTGTTTGGCGAAAGTCAATGTGCCGATCCCCAAAAAGCGTAAGCTTGGACCCAAGACTGTGGACTGCGTTAATTTGGGCTACGCCAAGAACAGCGTTGGCTATAGATTTCTAGTAGTGAAATCTGAGGTACCTGACCAGAAGGTCGGTACAATTATGGAGTCTAAGGATGCTACATTCTTTGAGGATATTTTTCCCATGAGAGATATGCAAAGCACTTCTAGACAGGAATCTGAGGAGACTCCTGAGCATGCCATTCCTATGGAATATTATGAACGAACACATGATGAAAATCCTGAGGAGGATGACGAGGAAACCCTTGGTAGGGCAAGAGACAAAGGACTGCAAAGACCTTTGGTGATGATTTCTTCGTGTACCTCGTGGATGATACTCCCACTTCTATTTCAGAAGCGTATGCCTCTCCAGAAGCTGACTACTGAAAGGATGCGGTCCGTAGCGAGATGGATTCCATCATGGCTAACGGGACATGGGAGATCACTGAACGTCCCTATGGTTGCAAACCATTGGGATGTAAGTGGGTGTTCAAGAAAAAGCTTAGGCCCGATGGTACGATTGAAAAGTACAAGGCTCGGCTTGTGGCCAAGGGCTATGACCAGAAAGAAGAGGAAGATTTCTTCGATACTTATTCACCTGTGGCTAGACTGACCACCATTCGAGTATTACTCTCGTTGGCGGCCTCACATGGTCTTCTCGTCCATCAAATGGATGTTAAGACAGCTTTTCTGAATGGAGAGCTAAATGAGGAAATCTACATGCAACAGCCAGATGGCTTTGTGATAGATGGTCAGGAAAGAAAGGTGTGTAGGTTGCTGAAATCTTTATATGGCCTGAAGCAAGCACCTAAGCAATGGCATGATAAGTTTAATACAACTCTGACATCTGTTGGCTTCGTTGTTAATGAAGCTGACAAATGTGTATACTATCGCCATGGTGGGGGCGAAGGAGTTATACTGTGCTTGTATGTTGATGACATACTGATATTCGGAACCAACCTTAAAGTCATTGAGGAGGTTAAGTCGTTTCTGTCTCAGAACGTTGAGATGAAGGATCTTGGTGTGGCTGATGTTATCTTGAACATCAAGCTACTGAGAGATAATGAGGGTGGGATCACACTTCTGCAATCCCATTATGTTGAGAAGGTGTTGAGTCGTTTTGGATATTCGGACTGCACACCATCTCAAACACCATATGATCATAGTGTGCTGATTCTAAAGTCCAAAGGCATGGCTAAAGATCAATTGAGATATTCTCAAATCATTGGTTCACTGATGTACCTAGCGAGCGCAACGAGGCCTGACATCGCGTTTACTGTGAGCAAACTGAGCAGGTTTGTTTCCAAACCGGGTGATGTACATTGGCATGCTGTTGAAAGAGTTATGTGCTATCTGAAAGGTACTATGAATTATGGACTTCACTATACCGGAGACCCGTCGGTACTTGAAGAGTATAGTGATGCGAATTGGATCTCTGATGCTGATGAGATGAAGGCCACAACTGGGTATATGTTTACTCTTGGAGGTGGCGCTGTTTCCTGGAAGTCTTGCAAGCAAACGATCTTAACGAGATCGACAATGGTAGCAGAATTAACAGTATTAGACACTTCTGGTGTTGAAGCAGGATGGCTTCGAGATCTTTTGATGGACTTGCCAGTGGTTGATAAACCGGTTCCGGCTATCCTTATGAACTGTGATAATCAGACTGTCATCACCAAGGTGAAGAGTTCAAAGGACAACATGAAGTCCAACAAACACATAAGAATGAGCTTAAAAGCTATCAGAAAATTAAGAAACTCCGGAGTGATAGCGTTGGACTATGTCCATACGGCTAAGAATCTGGCAGATCCCTTTATGAAAGGGCTATCACGTGTAGTGATAGATAGTGCATCGAGGGAGATGGGTATGAGACCCACATGAGTTACCATGGTGGTAACCCAACCTATGTGATCGGAGATCCCGTGAAGTAGGACCTGGGAAAACAAGCCAGTGGTGAACTGAGGAGAGTAATTTTACTAACCCACTCCGTTGGAGATGCAATACTCTCGGAAACTGTATGGAAGGATGACTACTGTCTTGATGTGTTCCAAGGCATATATGTATAAGCAAGATGCTATCCTACAGAGCGATCTTTGGAGGAACATACCTATGTGAGCCCGACTGCTAGTCACGGTCTATGAGATTGGGGTGATCTCTAGTAAGCTCATGAATAGGCCAGGAGTGTGACTTATATGCTCCACCCGAGGTGTCAGCCTTCGGCAGCCCAGTACTAGTAAGACATGTGGTGAAACTTCTTTACGCCGAACTGACAATTCAAGGCATAGTCCATTGTTCAGTTGTGAAGGAGTGTAGCCACTTGCTCTAGGTGAAGCTCAACCTTAACAGGTCTTCACTGAAACACTAGTATATCAAAACAGCGTTTGGAACAAAGGACAAAGTGGGCCCCTGAGATCTGGTGGGGGATTGTTAAAATGTGAGATGGGCCTAGAGCCCATATGACAATTTCAGATTTGATCTCTAAGGGCCCATGTAGGTGGCATGACAAGGTGGTGGGAAGTTTAGTCCTACCATGCTAGTGGAAGAGAAGTTGGAGTGGTTTATGAGGGTGGCTCTTCTACATGCTATTGGAGCTTGAGAAGAGAAGAGGCCCTCGCGCGCTCCTCCTCCGCTGCCCACCTCGCCACGCCACGCCTCGTCACGACGCGCCGCGCCGCGGGTTGCGGGAATGAGCCGAGCCGAGCTCACACCTATGCGCTTATTTTTGCCAGTCACTAACGGAGAGGTTCTGACAGCAGGGCCACGATCTGAGACGTCGGATCGTGGGCTGTCACGGACTCGGACGTGGGTCAAGCCCACGTCTCTCCACGCGGCTGCGTCTATATAAGTGTGTTGTGTCCCCTAACCCTAGCCGCCACGAACAGATCACATCTGCTCACGCGCACGCCCGCCGTCGTTCCTTTGCTGCTTCTGCCGCCGGTGACTCCATCTCGTCCGCCGCGTACACGGTCGACGGGAGAGCAGGTCTCCGAAACCACGCCCTTCTGATTCCTGTACGGGGTGAGGGGCGAATAGGTTTTTGGGCAGCGATTACGCGACTGCTCGCTTCCGATCGTCTACCTCCTCTACGTCCGCGTCGCCTTCATCATCACCATGTCCACCGACGCTGACCGTGCCGCTGCCGAGAAAGCTGAAGCTGACAAGAAGGCCGCCGAGGACGCCGCTGCTGCCACCAAAGCTGCGGCCTTTGCATGGCCTACTGGAGGGTATAATCCGTTTATCCCGCTCCTACTGTTTTCTGTTTTAGCCATACTAGCGTTATACGTAGATCTTTCTGCAATTAGCGTAGTATGTGCTTGCTTGACTGAGTATCAGTATGCGTTTATTCCTATCAATGCCATGCTAGTAATTTACTCGTGGATTAATTTAGTCGAGAAATTGCCTATTTACTCAACATAACACCGAGGGAAATCCTAGCAAAGCATCAAGAATATGGTCATGAACATGATATGCAGAAAGGAAGCGGTCTTCTACTAGGAGAGGTCTCCAGATGGTCAATCTAATGCTCTACCCCTAGCTAGTAGCCAGTATTTCTATATGTGGATTGGTAATATCTAAAAGGGCATGTGGGAATAGAACCGTCTGCAACTATTCGCTCCATTTACAGGCTTCCCCCAAAAAATGGAATATTTTAAGATTATATTCTCCTATGTATGGACAATATGGGCACTGGGTACAAGATCTATGATTTCTCCACAGTTCTGACTCTAGTTGAGTACAACTATATTAGCGCAATGGGGACCTCTTAAAGCCAGAATGCCCACACTAAGGAGGCAGCGCAATATCGTGTGCATTGCATAGAGTAGTAGTAGCTTAATTTGTCAATTTTAGAGGCTTCTTAAATGTTCGAATTAGCCACGCAACAAATAGGTACTGAAGCTATTTTCCTGACATATATCCATGCTTCTCTTAAATAGGTATTGAAGCTATTTTCCATTCAAAAGGGCTTTTTTTCTTTTTACGATTCAGACACCGCTACGTATTTTACCTATATTCCTGGCATATATACATGGTTTTCTTTTGCTTTGCTCGTACAAAAGTTTAACTTAAAAATTAAAAGATTTTTTTTTCTCGAATACGCTACGGTCAGCGTATCATTGCATTGATAGAGAGGGGAGAACGTACAGGTTAAGCGTCAGGGGCACGTACACTACAAGGCGTGTCCGAGATGCATAGTGAGCATAGAAAGGGTTGCTCAGCCCAGATATCGGTCTATGTTACAGGGATGATACTACTCAAACCTTTGGCTCCTGCACAGACCCAGAAACGGGCGTCGTCTTGGATCGCAGCCAGGAGTGAGGCGGAGGAGGGAGTGATCTTGTTGAAGATGATCGCATTACGGTGGCGCCAAATGGACCAGACCGTCAAGGAGGCAATGGTGGAGAGTCCTCGTCTTTTATCTTGAGTCACCATGGTAAGAACTGAGCTCAGCCAGTCTAGGAAGCAAATGGAGCCATCTGGTACGGTGAGCTCGGGGCAACACCAGGAGAGAATGCCGTGCCAGATCATGCGAGAGAAAACACACTCCAGCAGGAGATGCTGAAGGGTCTCCGCATGTTGAGAACATAGCACACAAACATGCTCGTGCGGAAGGCCACGCCGCTCTAGCCGGTCAGTCGTCCAACATCGGTTGACGGAGGCAAGGTAGATGAAGAACTTGACAGAGAGGGGGGCACTCGACTTCCACACAAGGCGCCAGTGTTCGGACGTAGTAGAGCCGGTGAATAGGGCAGAATAGCAGGAGGAAGCGGAGTAAACCCCGTTATCAGTCCACTTCCATATGATGGTGTCGGGCTCCTGGGATAGATTGATGGTCTGCAGCCGACAACAAAGGTTGAAGTACTCCAGCGCAGCCGCCGGGCTAAGATGGCCGTGGATGTCCCCGATCCACGCGCAATCCAGAAGGGCAGCGGCGACGGTCCGCGATCGGCGTCGCCGGCTTGGGACAAGGGCGGTGAGGCTCGGGGCGAGATCACTGATAGAGCAGCCCTGGAGCCATTTATCGGTCCAGAAGCGACAAGAAGTGCCATTCCCGATGGACCAGGTCGTCAAGGCGTGGAAGAACTGAAGAGCCTCGGGGTCGGAGGGCGGCTGGAGATGAGACCAAGGATGGGAGCTGTCAGAAGCGCGCAGCCAAAGCCATCGGACCCGAAGGGAGATGCCGGTGCGGTGAAGATCACGGATGCCGAGACCACCAAGCTCGATGGGACAGCAAACCCTTGCCCAACTGACAAGGCAAGAACCAGCGCGGGCGTCCTTGCGGCCATGCCAAAGGAAGTCACGGATGATCCGGTTCGCCTTCTTGAGGATGGGAGGGGACAGTGACATAGCCAAGAGAATGTGCACGGGCATAGCCATCAGAACTTGCCGGACCAAGGCAAGGCGTTCCCCTCGCGAGAGAAGCGCAGCCTTCCAGGTTACCAACTTGCGGAGTAACTTGTCGATGAGGGGAAGCAAATGGGTGGCAGGCACCTTGCGGAGGGAAAGGGGGAGGCCTAGGTATTGGATGGGGAAGGCCACGCTCCTGGCTCGAATGAAAGTTTGAGAGGACGAGGGATAAACAAATCCAATGAAAGTTTTTTTTGTTAAACAATGAGCTAAAAACTTGTCTGGAATCATCGATTAAGAGAGTGCTTTATAAGTCAAAGAGCACGCTCTTGGCTCGTCTAGGTAGGCGCAAAATCTTACGTATTTTACAAGCATTATTGTTTGATCGGTGCTTTTGTTCTTTGTTTTCTCAAATGGCCAGAAACTTCCGATATGTACAACGTGGAGGTCCATCGCCCGAAACTTTAGTTACCAATGTGTGTAGGTCTGAACGAAATTCTGATACTCGAATCACGACCGGCAACTTTACGAGTTGTCTGCAACAAGAATTTGAATGCATCAGGTATATGGTCGTTGTTGTTGCTTTACAAGTAGACTGCAGGTGCCATATCGTATATATAGTCACGTGAATGATGGTCCACAGTCCGCAGGCAGAATCGATACCCCCGGATGGGGAAATCCCAAATCATTTGGCCAATCGCTCTGGAGTGTGCAAGAAGCTTGCACTAGCTTGCTGTGTCATTTTTCCCCTAGTTTTCTTTTTCCACAAAAGAAACGAAAAACAAACACGTAGGGCGATAGAAGAAATAGAAATACAAACTTCAAATCTGTATGGTTTTATTTAAGACGGATACTAGTAGAATTATGCATGCATCGATCCACTCTTCCATCTAGAGACGTTAGAGCATGTACAGCCGGATTTTGTAAACCTGACCTCTCAAACTCCCGCGGACACGTTCGGACGTGTCCGCAGACAGTGACCGATCACGCCTTAAATATTTCATTCTATAGCCGAATACCTTAAATTAGAAATCTTAAATCTATATTATTACATGCAATATAACCTGATCTTTAAGCGGAGCCCGTGCCCATGTCCGGCGGCGGGCTGCACTCCCCAAAGTGTTGGCCCGGTCGTCGATGAGGTAGAGTAGGACATGGGACATGAGCCGGCTCACGGGACTTAAGGCACCGCCGTCTCCCATGCCCTATTCTTCCTCATCGAAGTCTGAAACTCTGACGGTGCCGGTGGACATCAGATCGATGATGGATCCGTCCTGAGACGAGTCCGCAACATCCACGACGACGCGGCGTGTTGCCCGGACTGGTGCACCATATGGGCGCCGGAGAATGCGATTCAGCCTCACCAACGTCCACCGCCGCGTGGCCTGCCGCCGCCTCCAACCCCCGCTGCCTCGCATGGCGGGCACGCCGCGCCACGTTTGCATCGGACGACGCCCATGACACGTCCTCCGCCTCGGTGCGCCAACGGAGAGTTTGCGCATCCGCCATCGCGTTGGGACGCCAGATGGACCACACTGCCCCCCGGTGAGTCAGCAATGGCACACTTAGCGGCGGATCCATGCGCCATTTGGACGGACGCAATGGATTCTCGACGGAAGGAGTCCAAACACCCGTCGGGCGGCCTCATCACGGGAGCGGCGGAGCGCAAGCTAGAAAGGTCATCTCCTCCTCGGGGCCGCAAGGGATGAGCTCGGGATCGACGGATCTAAAGGTGTAGGACTCGGATCTGTAGCCGGCCATGCCGGAGAAGACCGAAGATCACCCGATGGGAGCTTGGGATGGGGTGGAGCAAAGGGGAGTGGAGTGGTGTGGTTATTAGTGTTTGGTCCAGGGAGCCAATGGGAAGGATTATATGTGGGGTCGGGTGGGTTAGTGTGCGCCGGGTCTGGCATGGTGGACGCGTCCGGCCCCGTCCTATATCCATCCCATATTTGAGCCGGATATATGAGGGCGCAGGTTAGCCTGGGCGTTCAAGGGGGATTTGAGGCGTTTGATTGGGTCATTTTTTTTGTGACCGGGCCGTCCGTCCGCGCGTACAGGAGGGTTTTAGTGGAGTGGTGTGGTTATTAGTGGCCGTCCGTCCGCACGTACGTAGCTTCATTTTTTCATGGTCCGCCAGTAGCTTTGCTTTTGTGTGTGTGGCCGCACTGAAGTAAAATGCTCTCCCTCTCGATCCCGTGGAAGTGGATGGAACGTGCATGATTCCCATCTCCACTCAACACGTGCATTCGCAGGCGCGGCCACACGTACGTATAGCTACGTACGTGATCGATCGTATGACCATCTGATCTGACCCGGTGGCTAGCCATGACTCGTATCGCCCCGACCGGCGACATGCATGTTGAGGTGAGGACGTGCTGCACGAGTGCATGCATGCGCAATCACGTGGCTCCAGAGTCCAGAGTTAGGCGGGTGACGACGACTCGTTGCACTCGGAGTGAAGAAGGGTATAAGCCGCAGATTAGCATGCCTAGCTGACTAAAACTCATTACTTAATTAACCAACAGGATATGTGATACCCGCGAAAGGCAAATCCATCTAGTGCGTTCTCTGATTCTTTCTGCCCCAGTGTCGGATATGTATGCACGGCCGTGGCACGCGCGCTCGAATCTCGACCGAGCCGTGAGTCCACCCGAGTCAAGTCTCCGCGTGATCTCCGAACCGAAAGGCGTCGGAGCAACTCCCTGTCCGACCGAACGAACCAGCTGGCCACCGAGCGGACCGCACGCATGCACGTGCAGCAGGTACGTACGTAACTTCCTCACATGACCACAGGAGGAACCGGCAATAACGGTCAGCAACATTTGAGTGACTCGTGTGGTGGTCAAGCTGCGTACGCTCGTAGAGTCTGAACATCTTGGCTCACACACCCTCAGTCTCTGTACGTGCGGTCTACGGTCTACATGTAGGGGCTTCGAGCAGGTCTTTTCTTTTTTGTTTGAAAGTGGCGTCGAGCCAGTCGGGATAACGGATAACCGGATAAGAAAAGGCCTAACAAACAACACGTGTCACGTACGCTCGAGGTGCAGCTCCGGCCTTGACCTGACCTACAGTGGTGGAGTCAAGAGCGGTTTCGACAGCCGCCGCGCACGCGCTCTGTCACGCACGCGTGTTTTCACCGGCCACGGCTCTCGCCAAACCGACAGACCCATCGAGGTACGTACATGGATGCCGCGTGGCTGGCTCACGTAGCCCTTGCATGGTCTCGGTCGACGAGTGCAATTTCGTATCCTACCGGCCGGCAGTCGGCGGAGAGGTTCCAGTCAAAACTCAGAGCACGAGCGACCTTGATAACTTGGCTTCACCAATGACACCTTGCAGATCATATATCCACACACAAAAAAAACCTACATGCATGTTGCATAGAATGCTCCTGTCCATGCGAAAACATGGCTCGTGAGGACATCGACTGGTGCATGAACCCCTGCACCACCGCTGCATGCGTGACCACCGCCTACGGGTGCAAATTCTACCATGACACGCGCCGTTCTGCTCATACATGGTATTTGTGGGTTTCTACGTTTTTTGTTTGTTGATGAAAAAGAAAGTTTGTGTGGCTGCCTATGTATCTTGTTAGAAGGGAGAGAGGGATTGGTGGAATAGTCGTTGTTGTATTGCTTGAGCCTCGTAGGCATATATATAGGAGTACATGATCTACTTGGAGTACAAGGCAAGCCAGAATATTTCCTAGTCTAACCAATGTTTCCCAATACAATCACGTTACTCAACATCCCCCCGCAGTCACAACGGTAGCGACGCAAACGGTGAGATTGGAGAAGAATCCGAAGGCAAGCCGACGGACACCCCCCCATAGTCGTAACAGTCGACGCATCATGGAGTTGTGGCTGGAGTGGCAACCGACGAGGTTGCTCAAGCAAAGCGGTAGCCCTTTGTGCCGTTTGTCGAGGTAGCCGAGAGCGTGTGTGGTGGAGCCGTGGTCGAGGTAGCCGTGCGAAGAATGCCGGGGTCGATGTCGAGTCGGGGTGGCCGGTGTCGAGGAAGTTGCCGTGGAGCCGCGGGCGCAAGAGGGCGTCGAGTTAGCATGGGCGCAGTGGTGTCGAAGTAGGGGTGCGCCGGGAAGAAAATGTTGTTGACGACGCGTCGCGGCGGGTTTGCCAAGCCCGGGGACACATCGTGGACGAAGGCACGCACCGGTGTTGCCAGCAGCGGGCATGCGTAGACGGACGAAGACGAAGTTGACGAAGCGCCGCGCCAGGCTTGCCAGGCCTGGGGACACGTCGTGGACGAAGGCACGCGGCGGTGTTGCCAGCACCGGGCATGCGTAGACTGAGACCTGCACAAGCTGTACGCCATGTCGAAGAAGTCGGAGAGGCCAGCAGAGAAGGACTCGACGACGGTTGCGGCGCCAATCGGCGCGGGGCCAATGTCGCACGCGGTTGTCGGAGTAGATGAAGCGGTCGGGGTAGATGACGGCGGCGCTGGCGACGGGCTGGTGCTGGATGAAGAAGAACGGGGTGGACGGGCGGCGGCAGCGGCTACGGGGGTAGCGGCGGCGGCGGCCGAAGAAGAGCGGCGGCAGCGGCCTGATGGCGGCGGCGGCTAGGTTATGAGCGCGGCGGCGATGCTCGAAGTAGGCGAAGAACCCTGACGGCGTGACGAAGACCGGCGCGGACGATGGCGTTCCCGCGCCAAGGGAGACGGCGCGGCGCATACCACGGGAGGTCGACGCGCGGTGATGGCGGAGTGGACCGCGGGCTGCGGCGCTACGGCCCGAAGGGGCAACGCAACGGCGATAGGCGGGTCGGGGCGACGGCGGGAAGACCTCGGGGCGGCAGCGGGGACCGCGGACTGCGACGCTGCGGCCCGAAGGGGCGACACAACGGCGATTCGCGAGTCGGTGCAACCGCGGGGACGGCCTCGGGACGGCGGTGTGGACCGCGTGCCACGCTCGCTACGGCCTGACGGGGCGACGCAGCGGCGGCGCGAGGGTCGATGCAGCCACGGGACGGCCTAGAGCGGACGCCCTCGGGGCGCCGGGGGACCGCGGGCCGCGGCACTGCGGCTCGAAGGGGCGACGCAGCGGTGACGCGGGTCGGTGCAGTCGGGAGAAGAACCACGGGGCGGCAGCGCTGCGGCTCGACGGGGCGACGCAGCGGCAGCCCGATGCTCGATCGGTGGAGAGGCGCGCTGAACTCGGGGACGATCTTCATGGGACCTGGGGAGGCGCGTGCAACCGACGTGCCAGGTCGGTCGCGCGGCGTAGATGAGGCAGATCGCGGCGGCGAGCGGGTGATCAAGCCGATCGCGCGCGAGGTCGGGGACGCCGCTCGGTGGAGGCGTGGTGGCGGCGGAGTCCGAGATGAAGCCAGCGGCGGCGGGCGGCAGGGCGGCTATGATTGGCCGCCGCATGGCGCGAGGCCGCCGGGTCGGGGTGATGCAGGAGTCCCGGTCGAAGCAGGGCGGTGATGGCCGGGGTAGATCGACGGGCGGATCGTCATGCAAACAGTGGCGGTGAAGGGCCGCCGCATGACGCGAGGCCGCCGGGTCGGGCCGACCGGCAGGCCGATGCGCGGACGACGCGCGAGGCCGCTGTGTCGGGGCGACCGACGGGCAGACGCGTGGACGACGCGCGAGGCCGCCGGGTCGGTGAAGAAGCTGGCCAATCGCGCCGGTGTTGGAGTAGAGGCGCACGGGGTCGATGGCGGCGGTGGGCGACGCAAACCGGATCACATAGACCGGAAAAAACAAAAAGTAGATGCCGATCAAGGCGACCGGCGAAGAGAGAAAGCCCGGATCAAAGGATCGGGAAAAAGACTCTCTAGGGCAGCCGACCAACATGGCCGGCGGACGAACCCTAGGTACGGGGGGCGCGGCCCCCGGCGGCGGTCATGGAGGCCGACCGCCCCGGCGGCGGTCATGGCGGCGGTCATGGAGGCCGACCGCCCCGGGGGCGACGCGCGGGTGCGGAAGCGGCGGGTAGGGTTTATGATCGACTTGCGATAGATATCATGATAGAAGTGCATGCTCTAGCCAATGCAACCAAAAGACCGATCTGATGGAAGAGACTAGGCATCACATTATACGTCAACACTCCCCCTCACGTGTGGCTCCCTCAAGCCTAAACGCGGACCGAAAGTGGGCTGCAATTTTAATTGCGCCAGCCGGGGCCCGTCCACCCCCTTCGTCTTTGTCCAAGCACCAGCCCGTCGCCAGCGTCGCCGTCATCTACCCCGACCACTTCGTCTACTCCGACCACCGTTGGTGACATCGGCCCCGTGCCGATGGACGCCGCAATCGTCGTCGAGTTCTTCTTTGCTGGCCCCTCCGACTTCTCCGACATGGCGTACAGCTCGTGCAGGTCCCTCGTCTACGCATGCCCGGTGCTGGCAACACCGATGCGTGCCTTCATTCACGACGTGTCCCCGGGCCTGGCAAGCCTGGTCGGCGCTTCGTCAACTTCGTCTTCGTCCATCTACGCATACCCGGTGCTGGCAACACCGGTGTGTGCCTTCGTCCACGATGTGTCTCCGGGCTTGGCAAGCCCGCCGCGACGCGTCGTCAACAACATCTTCTTTCCGGCGCACCACTACTTCGACACCACTGCGCCCATGACTAACTCGGCGCCTCCTTGCGCCCGCGGCTCCACGGCGACTTCCTCGACACCGGCCACCCCGACTCGACATCGACCACGGCATTCGTCGCACGGCTATCTCGACCACGGCTCCACCACCACATGCTCTCGGCTACCTCGACAAACGGCACAAAGGGCTACCGCCTGCTTGAGCAACCTCGTCGGTTTTCACTCCAGCCACAACTCCGCGATGCGTCGACCGTTACGACTGTGGTGGGTGTCCGTCGGCTTGCCTTCGGATTCTTCTCCAGTCTCACCGTCTGCATCGCTACCGTTGTGACTGCGGGGGGATGTTGAGTATTACGTTTAGTTAGGAAAGACGAGATAGACTAGGATTTGTTCTGACTTGTCTTGTATTCTGATACCATGTTAGAAGGGAGAGAGGGAATTGGTGGAATAGTCGTTGTTGTATTGCTTGAGCCTCGTGGGCATATATATAGGAGTACATGATCTACTTGGAGTACAAGGCAAGCCAGAATATTTCCTAGTCTAACCAATGTTTCCTAATACAATCATGTTACTCAACATATCTAACCACTCAACTCACGTACGTACGTCTATTCTATTTTGAAATCTGCCAGCAGCGACAAGTAATATGGATCGAAGATAATAATATTTTTTTATGACGGCTTTAATTCACTAATTGTGTGTCCGTAGATTTCTTTTGTTCTTTGTTTTGTCATATATAAACCGTTAGACACCTAGCCGTTGCTCAGTCATACTGGATAAGTCAATGACCCCTCCTGAAACACCGGAGTTTCACACGGCAACTGTGGGCATGTTATGCTCACTTAACAACACGTCTTAGCCGTCACCGAACGTGCCCTGAAAAGTCAGCTCTTTTAAGAAATACTGTACGAAATTTCCAACGTACACTAGGAGGATTAATACTGCCGAAGAAAGTTCAACTGATTATAGGCTCACTTTTTGCCTGCAATTTTTACCATCATATAGTGTGTAAAACTTCATGCATACAAACTCATACTTCTCCATCCAGAAATACTTGTCGAAGAAATTGATAAAATTGGATGCAGCTAGAGCTAAAATATGTCAATATACATCCATTCTTCACAAGTATTTCTGAATGAAAAATGTACTACTATATAGAAGTGCAATATTTACTTGGAACATGATTAGGCTAAGTACACCAAGAAATAATTTTTTTCTCCTACATATCTTTTACGTCGCTGATCTATCTTTTAGACTAACTAGCCATCCATCTCTTTTAGTTTTTTTCTCTATCTAAAAGTGGAATAGAATAACCCAATTAAAGGGTAATGATCATATGTCTATAATACATTGTATGGCCCAAACAAATATATCATGGAAAGCCGACAAGAAATTCCGTTAATAAATCTATTCCGGGGACACGCGTGCATCTGCGCATGGCAGCGACGTTTAGCGACTAGACTGGCTTGACAGGCATGCATGTGCCATTCAAACTATTCAAGTCTTTGTAAGTCAAGAAACATATTAGAGCATCTACAGTTAGACATAGCAAATATGACCTCTTAAACATCCGCAGACGTACCCGGTCAGTGATCAAACGTGTCGTTTTGAGTCCTTATTTATCCGTCAGCGCAGCCATACTTTTCATTATTCTTCTCATATGTCATGTCACTTGCACTTGATTGTTGGAGATGAAAAGAGAAAAACAAAAGAATGAATAAAGAAAGAGAAAAGATGGTTCGGGGTGGGGTCGTGCCCTACGTGGCGGAATGCCCGGGCGCGTCCGCGAGCCGTCATATCCTCTCCATATTTGAGATGGATATGAGGATTCGTGGACAGCCCGGACGTATAGGGATGATATGAAGGGTCCTGTTGGGTCATTTTTTCCTTCTCTCTTGTCCGATCACTGACCGGGCGCGTCTGTGAGCATATGAAAGATGGTTTGAGGCGTCCGGCTGTAGGTGCTTTTAGTCTACCTATTTTTTGCGAGGGAGTCTACCTTTACATACTCAACACAAGAATTGTACTCATTTCTAAATAATCTATATACGGATGTCCATAGATATATTTTAGAGTATAGATTTACTTATTTGACACCGTATGTAATTTATATTAAAATCTTTAAAAGAATTTATATTTAGGAACGAAGGGAGTAGGAATCTGAGTGTCGCGCCAATATGTATATACGTACACAGGTGCCCAGCCCCTCTCATGCAAACTTGCCTAGTTTATTTGCTGCGGCCTTCTTGTGATGCGTTTGCAGAATCAGGCAAAGTCAAAGCTTATTTTATGTACGCATGGCTGCTACGTACTCACGGTTACGGTATTGATAAGCGTAACATGATGCAAAAGTCCTCCCTGGCTTTTCGCTCAAACTCGCGGACGGACGTCGAATGGGCAACACGCGTGCCAGCTGTGACGTTGGTTGATATGAACCCAAGGAGTGAGTTTGTAAGGCCAACTCCACCGTGCGACTCTAAACGGACGTCCGTTTTGTTCGGATTCTGTCCGTTTGGATAGGGATGCAGTGGCCGTGCGCCCAGCGCGCGGCCGCATCCGTTTGTCACATCCCGTCCGCCAGGGCCTAAAATGCCCATATTTTCACATGAAAACAAGTTTGCACGTCCAAATATTAATTGTTTGAAAATTAAAATAGTTTTACAACTCAATCGAAATTGTCTCTAATAAAGATAGTTTTACAACCAAATCGAAATTGTCTTGAATGAACATAAAACGAACCAATACATCTATCGGTTGCTAATATGCTCCCACACGTGCTCAACCAAGTCATTTTGAAGAGCCTTATGAGTGTGCCAATCACGCAGCTCACGATGGAACTGTCAGAACTGATCAAACGTGGCCGGTTCTTGGTGCAGGGGCTCAACATTGTCACATTGAAACTCAAATCCTTGGTCGAAGATACTGTCATCACGCTCGTCCTCGACGATCATGTTGTGCATGATCACACAAGCAGTCATCACCTCCCAAAGCTTCCTTTCATCCCATGACAGTGCAGGGTATCGAACGATGCCCCATCGGGATTGAAACACACCAAAAGCACGTTCCACATCCTTTCTAGCACTCTCTTGTATTTGGGAAAATCTCTTTCTCTTCTCACCTTGGGGCTTCGAGATTGTCTTCACAAAAGTTGACCACTGAGGACATATATCATCAACTAGATAGTATCCTTTGTTGTACTAGTGGCCGTTGATCTCAAAGTTGACATGTGGGGAGCGGCCTTCTGCAAGCCCCGCAAAGACTGGAGAACGTTGCAGCACGTTGATATCATTGTGAGAACCTGCCATGCCGAAGAAAGAATGCCATATCCAAAGATCCTGCGATACCAAGATCCTGCGATGCCACCGCTTCTAATATGACAGTGCACTCGCCGACATGCCCCTTGTACTGGCCCTGCCAAGCAAATGGACAGTTCTTCCACTCCCAGTGCATACAATCTATGCTGCCAAGCAAGCCTGGAAAGCCTCTAGCTGCGTTGGTCACCAACAATCTCTCTGTATCAGCGGCAGTTGGCTGCCCCAAGTACTCTGGGCCAAACACCTCGATCATAGCCTGACAGAACTTGTACATTGACATCAGGCATGTTGTCTCGCTCATACGCACGTACTCATCCACCAGATCGCTTGGAATTCCATACGCAAGCATGCGGACGGCCGCGGTGCATTTCTGATAAGAGGAGAACCCAAGCTTGCCACAAGGGCATCCGTCTTGCACTTGAAGTATGGGTCATGAGCAACCACTGAAGGAAATATGCCCTAGAGGCAATAATAAAGTTATTATTTATTTTCTTATTTCATGATAAATGTTTATTCTTCATGCTAGAATTGTATTAACCGGAAACATAATACATGTGTGAATACATAGACAAACATAGTGTCACTAGTATGCCTCTACTTGACTAGCTCGTGAATCAAAGATGGTTAAGTTTCCTAGCCATAGATATGAGTTGTCATTTGATTAACGGGATCACATCATTAGGAGAATGATATGATTGACTTGACCCATTCCGTTAGCTTAGCACTTGATCGTTTAGTATGTTGCTATTGCTTTCTTCATGACTTATACATGTTCCTATGACTATGAGATTATGCAACTCCCGTTTACCGTAGGAACACTTTGTGTGCTACCAAACGTCACAACGTAACTGGGTGATTATAAAGGAGCTCTACAGGTGTCTCCGAAGGTACATGTTGAGTTGGCGTATTTCGAGATTAGGATTTGTCACTCCGATTGTCGGAGAGGTATCTCTGGGCCCTCTCGGTAATGCACATCACTATAAGCCTTGCAAGCAATGTAACTAATGAGTTAGTTATGGAATGATGCATTACATAACGAGTAAACAGACTTGCCGGTAACGAGATTGAACTAGGTATTGAGATACCGATGATCGAATCTCGGGCAAGTAACATACCGATGACAAAGGGAACAACGTATGTTGTTATGCGGTTTAACCGAAAAAGATCTTCGTAGAATATGTGGGAGTCAATATGAGCATCCAGGTTCCGCTATTGGTTATTGACCGGAGACGTGTCTCGGTCATATCTACATAGTTCTCGAACCTGTAGGGTCCGCACGCTTAAAGTTCGATGACGGTTATATTATGAGTTTATGTGTTTTGATGTACCGATCGGGGACATAACGAGGAGTCTCGAAATGGTCGAGACGTAAAGATCGATATATTGGACGACTATATTCGGAAATCGGAAAGGTTCCGAGTGGTTCGGGTATTTTTCGGAGTACTGGGGAGTTACGGGAATACGGGGGAAGAAGTATATGGGCCTTATTGGGCTTTAGGGGAGAGAGAGAGGCAGGCCGCGCGCCCCCCCAATGACTAGTCCAAATTGGACTAAGGGGAGGTGCGGCGCCCCCTCCTTCATTCTCTTCCCTCTCCCCCTTCCTTGTCTCCTACTCCTACTACATGGAAGGGGAGGAACCCTACTGCCGGTGGGAGTAGGACTCCTCCAGGGCGCGCCATAGGGGCCGGCCCTCTCCCCCTCCTCCACTCCTTTATATACGGGGGCAAGGGGGCACCCCATAGACACAACAATTGATCTCTTGATTGAAGGAAATATGCCCTAGAGGCAATAATAAAGTTATTATTTATCTCCTCATATCATGATAAATGTTTATTATTCATGCTAAAATTATATTAACCGGAAACACATGATACATGTGTGAATATATAGACAAACTTAATGTCACTAGTATGCCTCTACTTGACTAGCTCATTAATCAAAGATGGTTATGTTTACTAACCATAGACATGTGTTGTCATTTGATTAACGGGATCACATCATTAGGAGAATGATGTAATTGACTTGACCCATTCCGTTAGCTTAGCACTTGATCGTTTAGTATGTTGCTATTGCTTTCTTCATGACTTATACAAGTTCCTACAACTATGAGATTATGCAACTCCCGCTTACCGGAGGAACACTTTGTGTGCTACCAAACATCACAACGTAACTGGGTGATTATAAAGGAGCTCTACAGGTGTCTCCAAAGGTACATGTTGAGTTGGCGTATTTCGAGATTAAGTTTTTGTCACTCCGATTGTCAGAGAGGTATCTCTGGCCCTCTCGGTAATGCACATCACTATAAGCCTTGCAAGCAATGTAGCTAATGAGTTAGTTACGGAATGATGCATTACGTAACGAGTAAAGAAACTTTCCGGTAACGAGATCGAACTAGGTATTAGGATACCGACGATCAAATCTCGGGCAAGTAACATACCAATGACAAAGGGAACAATGTATGTTGTTATGCGGTTTGACCGATAAAGATCTTCGTAGAATATGTAGGAGCCAATATGAGCATCCAGGTTCCGCTATTGGTTATTGACCGGAAACGGTTCTCGATCATGTCTACATAGTTCTCGAACCCGTAGGGTCCGCACGCTTAAGGTTTCGATGACAATTATATTATGAGTTTATGAGTTTTGATGTACCGAAGTTTGTTCGGAGTCCCGGATGTGATTATGGACATGACGAGGAGTCTCGAAATGGTCGAGACATGAAGATTGATATATTGGAAGCCTATATTTGGATGTCGGAAGTGTTCCGGGTGAAATCAGGATTTTACCGGAGTATCGGGAGGTTACCGGAACCCCCCCCCCCTGGGGGGCTTAATGGGTCTACATTGTCCTTAGTGGAAATAGAGGGCAGCAAGGGGAGTGTGGGGCACGCCCCCCAAGGCCCAAACCGAATTGGTTTAGGGCAAGGGGGGCCGGCCCCCCTCTTTCCTTCTCCTCCTCTCCCTTTCCTTCCCCCTCTCCTAGTCCAACAAGGAAGGAGGGAGTCCTACTCCCAGTGGGAATAGGACTCCCCATGGCGCGCCCCCTCCTAGGCCGGCTGCCCTCCCCCCTTGCTCCTTTATATACGGGGGCAGGGGGGCACCTCTAGAGACAACAATTGATCTCTTGATCTCTTAGCCGTGTGCGATGCCCCCCTCCACCATAGTCCTCCTCGATAATATTGTAGCGGTGCTTAGGCGAAGCCCTGTGACGGTAGAACATCAAGATCGTCACCACGCCGTCGTGCTGACAGAACTCTCCCTCGACACTCGGCTGGATCGGATTTCGAGGGTCATCATCGAGCTGAACGTGTGCTAGAACTCGGAGGTGCCGTAGTTTCGGTGCTTGATCGGTCGGGCCGTGAAGATGTACGACTACATCAACCGCGTTGTCCTAACGCTTCTGCTTTCGGTCTACAAGGGTACGTGGACACACTCTCCCCTCTCGTTGCTATGCATCACCATGATCTTGCGTGTGCGTAGGATTTTTTTTGAAATTACTACGTTCCCCAACAGTGGCATCCGAGCCTGGTTTTATGCTTAGATGTTATATGCACGAGTAGAACACAAGTGAGTTGTGGGCGATACAACCAGCATGTCATACTTTGGTTCGGCGGTATTGTTGGATGAAGCGGCCCGGACCGACATTACGCGTACGCTTACACGAGACTAGTTCTACCGACGTGCTTTGCTCATAGGTGGCTGGTGGGTGTCAGTTTCTCCAACTTTAGTTAAACCGAATGTGGCTACGCCCGGTCCTTGAGAAGGTTAAAACAACACTAACTTGACGAACTATCGTTGTGGTTTTGATGCATATGTAAGAACGGTTCTTGCTCAGCCCGTAGCAACCACGTAAAACTTGCAACAACAAAGTAGAGGACGTCTAACTTGTTTTTGTAGGCCATGTTGTGATGTGATATGGTCAAGACGTGATGCTATATTTTATATTTTATTGTATGAGATGATCATGTTTTGTAACCGAGTTATCGGCAACTGGCAGGAGCCATATGGTTGTCGCTTTATTGTATGCAATGCAATCACCCTGTAATTGCTGTACTTTATCACTAAGCGGTAGCGATAGTCGTAGAAGCAATAGATGGCATAAAGGACAACGATGCTACGATGGAGATCAAGGTGTCGCGCCGGTGACGATGGTGATCACGACGGTGCTTCGGAGATGGAGATCACAAGTACAAGATGATGATGGCCATATCATATCACTTATATTGATTGCATGTGATGTTTATCCTTTATGCATCTTATCTTGCTTTGATTGACGATAGCATTTTAAGATGATCTCTCACTAATTATCAAGAAGTGTTCTCCCTGAGTATGCACCGTTGCGAAAGTTCTTCATGCTGAGACACCACGTGATGATCGGGTGTGATAGGCTCTACGTCCAAATACAACGGGTGCAAAACAGTTGCACACGCGGAATACTCAGGTTAAATTTGACGACCCTAGCATATACCGATATGGCCTCGGAACACGGAGACCGAAAGGTCGAACGTGAATCATATAGTAGATATGATCAACATAGTGATGTTCACCATTGAAAACTACTCCATCTCACGTGATGATCAGACATGGTTTGGTTGATTTGGATCACGTGATCACTTAGATGACTAGAGAGATGTCTGTCTAAGTGGGAGTTCTTTAGTAATATGATTAATTGAACTTAAATTTATCATGAACTTAGTACCTGATAGTATTTTGCTTGTCTATGTTTGTTGTAGATAGATGGCTCGTGCTGTTGTTCCATTGAATTTTAATGTGTTCCTTGAGAAAGCTAAGTTGAAAGATGATGGTAACAGTTACACGGACTGGGTCCGTAACTTGAGGATTATCCTCATTGCTGCACAGAAGAATTACGTCCTGGAAGCACCGCTAGGTGCCAGGCCTGCTGCAGATGCAACTGACGACGTTAAGAACGTCCGGCAGAGCAAAGCTGATGACTACTCGATAGTTCAGTGTGCCATGCTTTACGGCTTAGAACCGGGACTTCAACGATGTTTTGAACGTCATGGAGCATATGAGATGTTCTAGGAGTTGAAGTTAATATTTCAAGAAAATGCCCAGATTGAGAGATATGAAGTCTCCAATAAATTCTGTAGCTGTAAGATGGAGGAGAATAGTTCTGTCAGTGAACATATACTCAAAATATCTGGGTATAATAATCATTTGATTCAACTGGGAGTTAATCATCCTGATGATAGTGTCATTGATAGAATTCTTCAATCACTGCCACCAAGCTACAAGAGCTTCGTGATGAACTATAATATGCAAGGGATGTACAAGACTATTCCCAAGCTCTTCGCAATGCTAAAGGCTGCGGAGGTAGAAATCAATAAGGAGCATCAAGTGTTAATGGTCAATAAGACCACCAGTTTCAAGAAAAAGGGTAAATGGAAGAAGAAGGAGAACTTCAAGAAGAACGGCAAGCAAGTTGCTGCTCAAGAGAAGAAACCCAAATCTGGACCTAAGCCTGAGACAGAGTGCTTTTACTGCAAGTAGACTGGACACTGGAAGCGGAACTGCCCCAAGTATTTGGCGGATAAGAAGGATGGCAAGGTGAACAAAGGTATATGTGATATACATGTTATTGATGTGTACCTTACTAATGCTCGCAGTAGCACCTGGGTATTTGATACTGGTTCTGTTGCTAATATTTGCAACTCGAAACAGGGACTACAGATTAAGCGAAGATTGGCTAAGGACGAGGTGACGATGCGCGTGGGAAATGGTTCCAAAGTCGATGTGATCGCGGTCGGCATGCTACCTCTACATCTACCTTCGGGATTAGTCTTAGACCTGAATAATTGTTATTTGGTGCCAGTGTTGAGTATAAACATTATATCTGGATCTTGTTTGATGCGAGACGGTTATTCATTTAAGTCAGAGAATAATGGTTGTTCTATTTATATGAGTAATATCTTTTATGGTCATGCACCCTTGAAAAGTGGTCTATTTTTATTAAATCTCGATAGTAGTGATACACATATTCATAATGTTGAAGCCAAAAGATGCAGAGTTGATAATGATAGTGCAACTTATTTGTGGCACTGCCGTTTGGGTCATATTGGTGTAAAGCGCATGAAGAAACTCCATACTGATGGACTTCTGGAATCACTTGATTATGAATCACTTGGTACTTGCGAACCGTGCCTCATGGGCAAGATGACCAAAACACCGTTCTCCAGAACTATGGAGCGAGCAACTGATTTATTGGAAATCATACATGCCAATGTGTGTGGTCCAATGAATGTTGAGGCTCGCGGCGGGTATCGTTATTTTCTCACCTTCACGGATGATCTGAGCAGATGTGGTATATCTACTTGATGAAACATAAGTCTGAAACATTTGAAAAGTTCAAAGAATTTTGGAGTGAAGTGGAAAATCATTGTAACAAGAAAATAAAATTTCTACGATCTGATAGTGGAGGAGAATATTTGAGTTACGAGTTTGGTTACATTTAAAACAATGTGGAATAGTTTCGCAACTCACGCCACCTGGAACACCACAAAGAAATGGTGTGTCCGAACGTCCTAATCGCACTTTGCTAGATATGGTGCGATCTATGATGTCTCTTACTGATTTACCGCTATCGTTTTGGGGTTATGCTTTAGAGACGGCCGCACTCGCGTTAAATAGGGCACCATCAGAATCCATTGAGACGATGCCTTATGAACTGTGGTTTGGCAAGAAACCAAAGTTGTCGTTTCTTAAAGTTTGGGGCTGCGATGCTTATGTGAAGAAACTTCAACCAGATAAGCTCGAACCCAAATCGGAGAAATGTGTCTTCATAGGATACCCAAAAGAAACTATTGGGTATACCTTATATCACAGATCTGAAGGAAAGACTTTTGTTGCTAAATTCGGATCCTTTCTAGAGAAGGAGTTTCTCTCGAAAGAAGTGAGTGGGAGGAAAGTAGAACTTGATGAGGTAATTGTACCTGCTCCCTTATTGGAAAGTAGTTCATCACAAGAACTGGTTCCTGTGACAACTACACCAATCAGTGAGGAAGCTAATGATATTGATCATGAAACTTCAGATCAAGTTACTACCGAACCACGTAGGTAAACGAGAGTAAGATCCGCACCAGAGTGGTATGGTAATCCTATTCTGGAAGTCAGGTTACTTGACCATGGCGAACCTACGAACTATGAGGAAGCGATGATGAGCCCAGATTCCGCAAAATGGCTTGAGGCCATGAAATCTGAGATGGGATCCATGTATGAGAACAAAGTATGGACTTTGGTTGACTTGCCCGATGATCGGCAAGCCATCGAGAATAAATGGATCTTCAAGAAGAAGACTGACGCTGATGGTAATGTAACTGTCTACAAAGCTCGACTTGTTGCGAAAGGTTTTCGAAAGGTTGAAGGGGTTGACTACGATGAGACTTTCTCACCCGTAGCGATGCTTAAGTCTGTCCGAATCATGTAGCAATTGCCGCATTTTATGATTACGAAATATGGCAAATGGATGTCAAAACTGCATTCCTGAATGGATTTCTGGAAGAAGAGTTGTACATGATGCAACCGGAAGGTTTTGTCGATCCAAACGGTGCTAACAAAGTGTGCAAGCTCCAGCGATCCATAGTACAAGCCTCTCGGAGTTGGAATAAACGCTTTGATAGTGTGATCAAAGCATATGGTTTTATACAGACTTTTGGAGAAGCCTGTATTTACAAGAAAGTGAGTGGGAGCTCTCTAGCATTTCTGATATTATATGTGGACGACATATTGTTGATTGGAAATGATATAGAATTTCTGGATAGCATAAAGGGATAAGTGATTAAAAGATTTTCGATGAAAGACCTCGGTGAAGCTGCTTACATATTGGGCATCAAGATCTATAGAGATAGATCAAGACGCTTAATTGGACTTTCACAAAGCACATACCTTGATAAAGTTTTGAAAAAGTTCAAAATGGATCAGGCAAAGAAAGGGTTCTTGCCTGTATTACAAGGTGTGAAGTTGAGTCAGACTCAATGCCGGACCATAGCAGAAGATAGAGAGAAAACGAAATATGTTCCCTATGCTTCAGCCATAGGCTCTATCATGTATGCAATGTTGTGTACCAGACCTGATGTATGCTTTGCAATAAGTTTAGCAGGGAGGTACCAAAGTAATCCATGAGTGGATCACTGGACAGTGGTCAAGAATATCTTGAAATACCTAAAAAGGACTAAGGATATGTTTCTCATTTATGGAGGTGACAAAGAGCTAGTCATAAATGGTTACATCGATGCAAGCTTTGACACTGATCCGGACGATTCTAAATCACAAACCGGATACGTGTTTATATTGAACGGTGGAGCTGTCAGTTGGTGCAGTTCTAAACAAAGCGTCGTGGCGGGATCTACATGTGAAGCGGAGTACATAGCTGCTTCGGAAGCAGCAAATGAAGTAGTCTGGATGAAGGAGTTCATTTCCGATCTAGGTGTCATACCTAGTGCATCGGGATCAATGAAGATCTTCTGTGACAATACTGGTGCAATTGCCTTGGCAAAGGAATCCAGATTTCACAAGAGGACCAAGCACATCAAGAGACGCTTCAATTCCATCCGGGACCAAGTCCAGGTGGGAGACATAGAGATTTGCAAGATACATACGGATCTGAATGTTGCAGACCCATTGACTAAGCCTCTTCCACGAGCCAAACATGATCAACACCAAGACTCCATGGGTGTTAGAATCATTACTCTGTAATCTAGATTATTGACTCTAGTGCAAGTGGGAGACTGATGGAAATATGCCCTAGAGGCAATAATAAAGTTATTATTTATTTCCTCATATCATGATAAATGTTTATTATTCATGCTAAAATTGTATTAACCGGAAACATGATACATGTGTGAATACATAGACAAACTTAATGTCACTAGTATGCCTCTACTTGACTATCTCATTAATCAAAGATGGTTATGTGTACTAACCATAGACATGTGTTGTCATTTGATTAATGGGATCACATCATTAGGAGAATGATGTGATTGACTTGACCCATTCCGTTAGCTTAGCACTTGATCGTTTAGTATGTTGCTATTGCTTTCTTCATGACTTATACAAGTTCCTACAACTATGAGATTATGCAACTCCTGTTTACCGGAGGAACACTTTGTGTGCTACCAAACGTCACAACGTAACTGGGTGATTATAAAAGAGCTCTACAGGTGTCTCCAAAGGTACATGTTGAGTTGGCGTATTTCGAGATTAAGTTTTTTTCACTTCGATTGTCGGAGAGGTATCTCTGGGCCCTCTTGGTAATGCACATCACTATAAGCCTTGCAAGAAATGTAGCTAATGAGTTAGTTACGGAATGATGCATTACGTAACGAGTAAAGAAACTTGCCGGTAACAAGATTGAACTAGGTATTAGGATACCGATGATCGAATCTCGGGCAAGTAACATACCGATGACAAAGGGAACAATGTATGTTGTTATGCGGGTTTGACCGATAAAGATCTTCGTAGAATATGTAGGAACCAATATGAGCATCCAGGTTCCGCTATTGGTTATTGACCAGAAACGGTTCTCGGTCATGTCTACATAGTTCTCGAACCCATAGGGTCCGCACGCCTAAGGTTTTGATGATAGTTATATTATGAGTTTATGAGTTTTGATGTACCGAAGTTTGTTCGGAGTCCTGGATGTGATTACGGACATGACGAGGAGTCTCAAAATGGTCGAGACATGAAGATTGATATATTGGAAGCCTATATTTGGATGTCGGAAGTGTTCCGGGTGAAATCGGGATCTTACCGGAGTACCGGGAGGTTACCGGAACCCCCCGGGGGCTTAATGGGTCTACATGGGCCTTAGTCGAAATAGAGGGCAGCAAGGGGAGTGTGGGGCACACCCCCCAAGGGCCAAACCGAATTGATTTATGGAAAGGGGGGTAGCCCCCCTCTTTCCTTCTCCTCCTCTCCCTTTCCTTCCCCCTCTCCTAGTCCAACAAGGAACGAGGGAGTCCTACTCCCGGTGGGAGAAGGACTCCCAATGGCGCGCCCCCTCCTAGGCCGGCCGCCCCCTCTCCCCTTGCTCCTTTATATACGGGGCAGGGGGGCACCTTTAGAGACAACAATTGATCTCTTGACCTCTTAGCCGTGTGAAGTGCCCCCCTCCACCATAGTCCTCCTCATAGAACATTAAGATTGTCACCACGCCGTCGTGCTGACGGAACTCTCCCTCGACACTCGGGTGGATCGGAGTTCGAGGGTCGTCATCGAGTTGAACATGTGCTAGAACTTGGAGGTGCTGTAGTTTCGTGCTTGATCGGTCGAGCCGTGAAGACGTACGACTACATCAACCGGGTTGTTCTAACGCTTCCGCTTTCGGTCTACAATGGTACGTGGACACACTCTCCCCTCTCGTTGCTACGCATCTCCATGATCTTGCGTGTGCGTAGGGAATTTTTTGAAATTACTACGTTCCCCAACATTGATCTCTTAGCCGTGTGCGGTGCCCCCCTCAACCATAGTCCTCCTCGATAATATTGTAGCAGTGCTTAGGCGAAGCCCTGCGATGGTAGAACATCAAGATCATCACCACGCCGTCGTGCTAACGGAACTCTTCTCCGACATTCTGCTGGATCAGAGTATGGGGAACGTCATTGAGCTGAACGTGTGCTAGAACTCGGAGGTGCCGTAGTTTCGGTGCTTGATCGGTCGGGCCGTGAAGACGTACGACTACATCAACCGCGTTGTTCTAACGCTTCCGCTTTCGGTCTACGAGGGTACGTGGACAACACTCTCCCCTCTCGTTGCCATACATCACCATGATCTTGCGTGTCCGTAAGAATTTTTTTGAAATTACTACGTTCCCCAACAGTGGCATACGAGCCAGGTTTTATGCGTAGATGTTATATGCACGAGTAGAACACAAGTGAGTTGTGGGCGATACAAGTCATACTGCTTACCAGCATGTCATACTTTGGTTTGGCGGTATTGTTGGATGAAGTGGCCCGGACCGACATTACGCGTACGCTTACGCGAGACTGGTTCTACCGACGTGCTTTGCATATAGGTGGCTGGCGGATGTCAGTTTCTCCAACTTTAGTTGAACCGAGTGTGCCTACGCCCGGTCCTTGAGAAGGTTAAACAACACTAACTTGACGAACTATCGTTGTGGTTTTGATGCGTAGGTAAGAACGGCTCTTGCTCAGCCCGTAGCAGCCACGTAAAATTTGCAACAACAAAGTAGAGGACGTCTAACTTGTTTTTGTAGGGCATGTTGTGATGTGATATGGTCAAGACGTGATGCTATATTTTATTGTATGAGATGATCATGTTTTGTAACCGAGTTATCGGCAACTGGCAGGAGCCATATGGCTGTCGCTTTATTGTATGAAATGCAAGCGCCCTGTAATTACTTTACTTTATCACTAAGCGGTAGCGATAGTCGTAGAAGCAATAGAGGGCGAAATGACAACGATGCTACGATGGAGATCAAGGTGTCGCGCCGGTAATGATGGTGATCACGACGGTGCTTCGGAGATGGAGATCACAAGCACAAGATGATGATGGCCATATCATATCACTTATATTGATTGCATGTGATGTTTATCCTTTATGCATCTTATCTTGCTTTTATTGATGGTAGCATTATAAGATGATCTCTCACTAATTATCAAGAAGTGTTCTCCCTGAGTATGCACCGTTGCGAAAGTTCTTCGTGCTGAGAGACCACGTGATGATTGGGTGTGATAGGCTCTATGTTCAAATACAACAGGTGCAAAACAGTTGCACACGCGAAATACTCAGGTTAAACTTGACAAGCCTAGCTTATACAGATATGGCCTCGGAACATGGAGACCGAAAGGTCAAGCATGAATCATATAGTAGATATGATCAACATAGTGATGTTCACCATTGAAAACTACTCCATCTCACGTGATGATCGGACTTGGTTTAGTTGATTTGGATCACGTGATCACTTAGATGACTAGAGAGATGTTTGTCTAAGTGGGTGTTCTTTAGTAATATGATCAATTGAACTTAAATTTATCATGAACTTAGTCCTGGTAGTATTTTGCAAATTATGTTGTAGATCAATAGCTCGCGTTGTTGCTTTCATATGTTTATTTTGATATGTTTCTAGAGAAAATTATGTTGAAAAATGTTAGTAGCAATGATGCGGATTAGATCCGTGATCTGAGGCTTATCCTCATTGCTGCACAGAAGAATTATGTCCTTAATGCACCGCTGGGTGACAGACCTATTGCAGGAGCAGATGCAGACGCTATGAACGTTTGGCTAGCTTAATATGATGACTACTTTATAGTTTAGTGCACCATGCTTAACGGCTCAGATCGGGACTTCAAAGGCGTTTTGAACGACATGCACCATATGAGATGTTCCAGGAGTTGAAGTTAATATTTCAAGCAAATACCCGAGTTGAGAGATATGAAGTCTCCAACAAGTTCTATAGCTAAAAGATGGAGGATAATCGCTCAACTAGTGAGCATGTGCTCAGATTGTCTGGGTACTACAATCGCTTGAATCAAGTGGGAGTTAATCTTCTAGATAAGATAGTGATTGACAGAGTTCTCTAGTCACCATCACCAAGTTAGTAGAACTTTGTGATGAACTATAGTATGCAAGGGATGACAAAAACGATTCCCGAGCTCTTCATGATGTTGAAATCGACGAAGGTAGAAATCAAGAAAGAGCATCAAGTGTTGATGGTTGACAAGATCACTAGTTTCAAGAAAAGGGCAAAGGGAAAGAAAGGGAACTTCAAGTAGAATGACAAGCAAGTTGTCACTCCCGCGAAGAAGCCCAAAGCTGAACCAAAGCCTGAAACTGAGTGCTTACACTGCAAAGGAAATAGTCACTGGAAATGGAAATACCCTGAATATTTGGTGGATAAGAAGGATGGCAGAGTGAATAAGGGTATATTGGTTATACAGCTTATTGATGTGTATGTTACTAGTGTTTGTAGTAGCCCCTGAGTATTTGATACTTGTTCGGTTGCTAAAAAAATAGTAACTCGAAACAGGAGTTATAGAATAAACAGAGACTAGTTGAGGGGAAGTAACGATGAGTGTTGGAAGTAGTTCCAAGATTGATATGACATCATCACACACTCCCTATACTTTCGGGATTAGTGTTAAACCTAAATAAATGTTATTTGGCGTTTGCGTTGAGCATAAATATGATTTGATCATGTTTATTGCAATGTGGTTATTCATTCAAAATCAGAGAATAATTGTTGATCTGTTTACATGAATAAAACCTTCAATGGTCATACACCCAATGAAAATAGTTTGTTGGATCTCGATCGTAGTGATACACATATTCATAATATTGATGTCAAAAGATGCAAAGTTAATAATGATAGTGCAACTTATTTGTGGCACTGCCGTTTGGGTCATATTGGTGTAAAGCGCATGAAGAAACTCCATAAAGATGGATTTTCGGAATCACTTGGTTATGAATCATTTGATGCTTGCGAACCGTGCCTTTTGGGCAAGATGACTAAAACTCCGTTCTCCAGAACAATGGAACGAGCTACTGACTTGTTGGAAATAATACATACTGATGTATGCAGACCAATGAGTATTAAGGCTCGTGGCGGGTATCGTTATTTTCTGACCTTCACAGATGATTTGAGCAGATATGGGTATATCTACTTGATGAAACATAAGTCTGAAATAATTGACAGGTTCAAAGAATTTCAGAGTGAAGTGGAAAATCATCATAACAAGAAAATAAAGTTTCTGCAATCTGATCGTGGAGATGAATATTTGAGTTACGAGTTTGGCCTTCATATAAAACAATGTGAAATAGTTTCACATCTCACGCCACCTGGAACACCATAGTGTTATGGTGTGTCCGAACGTCATAACCGCACTTTATTAGATCTGGTGCGATCAATGATGTCTCTTACCGATTTACCGATATCGTTTTGGGGCTATGCATTAGAGATAGCTGCATTCACATTAAAATAGGGCACCATCTAAATCCGTCGAGACGACACCGTATGAACTATGGTTTAGCAATAAACCTAAGCTGTCGTTTCTTAAAAGTTTGGGGTTGCGATGCTTATGTGAAAAAGTTTCAACCTGATAAGCTCGAACCCAAATTGGAGAAATGCGTCTTCATAGGATACCCAAAGGAGACTGTTGGGTATACCTTCTTGTCACAGATCCGAAGGCAAAATAATCGTTGCTAAAATAGATCCTTTCTAGAGAAGGAGTTTCTCTCGAAAGAGGTGAGTGGGAGGAAAGTAGAGCTTGATAAGGTTATTGTACCTTCTCCCGAATTGGAAAGTAGTTCATCACAGAAATCAGTTCCAGTTATTGCTACACCAATTAGTGAGGAAGCTAATGATGATGATCATGAAGCTTCAGATCAAGTTACTACCGAACTTTGTAGATCTTCCAGATTAAGATCCGCACCAGAGTGGTACGGTAATCCTATTCTGGAAGTCATGTTACTAGACCATGATGAACCTACGAACTATGAGGAAGCGATGATGAGCCCAGATTCTGCGAAATGGCTTGAAGGCCATGAAATCTGAGATGGGATCCATGTATGAGAACAAAGTGTGGACTTTGATTGACTTGCCCGATGATCGGCAAGCCATAGAAAATAAATGGATCTTCAAGAGGAAGACGAACGTTGATAGTAGTGTTACTATCTACAAAGCTAGACTTGTCGAAAAAGGTTTTTGACAAAGTTCAAGATGTTGACTACGATGAGTTTTTTCTCACTCGTATCGATGCTTAAAGTCTGTCTAAATCATGTGAGCAATTGCCACATTTTATGAAATCTGGCAAAAGGATGTCAAAACTGCATTCCTTCATGGATTTATTAAAGAAGAGTTGTATATGATGCAACCAGAAGGTTTTGTCAATCCTAAAGGTGCTAACAAATTGTGCAAGCTCCAGCGTTCCATCTATGGACTGGTGCAAGCATGTCGGAGTTGGAATATACGCTTTGATGAGTTGATCAAAGCATATGGTTTTATACAGACTTTTGGAGAAGTCTGTATTTACAAGAAAGTGAGTGGAGCTCTATAACATTTCTAAAACTATATGTAGATGACATATTGTTAATTGGAAATGATATAGAAATTCTGGATAGCATAAAAGGATACTTGAATAAGAGTTTTTCAAAGAAAGACCTCGGTGAAGCTGCTTACACATTGAGCATCAAGATCTATAGAGATAGATCAAGACGCTTGATAAGATTTCTCAATGAGTACATACCTTGATAAGATTTTGAAGTAGTTCAAAATAGAACAGTCAAAGAAGGAGTTCTTGCCTGTGTTGCAAGGTGTGAAGTTGAGTAAGACTCAAAGCCCGACCACGATAGAAAATAGAAAGAGAATGAAAGGTCATTCCCTATGCCTTAGTCATAGGTTCTATAAAGTATGCTATGCTGTGTACGAGACCTATTGTATACCTTGCTCTGAGTTTGGCAAGGGAGTACAATTTTGATCTAGGTGTAGATCACTGGACACGGTCAAGAATATCCGTAGTGAGGACTAAGGAAATATTTCTCGATTATGGAGGTGATAAAAGAGCTTGTTGTCAAAGTTACATCGATGCAAGCTTTTTACACCAATCCAGATGACTCTAAGTCTCAATCTGGATACATATTGAAAGTGGGAGCAATTAGCTAGAGTAGCTCCGTGCAGAGCATTGTAGACATAGAATATTTGCAAAATACATACGAATCTGAATGTGACAGACCCGTTGACTAAGCTTCTCTCACAAGCAAAACATGATCATACCTTAGTACTCTTTGGGTGTTAATCACATAGCGATGTGAACTAGATTATTGACTCTAGTAAAACTTTTGGGTGTTCGTCACATGACGATGTGAATTATGGATGTTAATCACATACAGATGTGAATATTGGTGTTAAATCACATGATGATGTGAACTAGATTATTGACTAGCGCAAGTGGGAGACTGAAGGAAATATGCCCTAGAGGCAATAATACATTTATTATTTATTTCCTTATTTCATGATAAATGTTTATTATTCATGCTAGAATTGTATTAACCGGAAACATAATGCATGTGTGAATACATAGACAAACATAGTGTCACTAGTATGCCTCTACTTGATTAGCTCATGAATCAAAGATGGTTAAGTTTCCTAGCCATAGACATGAGTTGCCATTTGATTAACAGGATCACATCATTAGGAGAATGATGTGATTGACTTGACCCATTCCGTTAGCTTAGCATTTGATCGTTTAGTATGTTGCTATTGCTTTCTTCATGACTTATACATGTTCCTATGACTATGAGATTATGCAAATCCCGTTTACTGGAGGAACACTTTGTGTGCTACCAAACGTCACAACGTAACTGGGTGATTATAAAGGAGCTCTACAGGTGTCTCCGAAGGTACATGTTGAGTTGGCATATTTTGAGATTAGGATTTGTCACTCCGATTGTCGGAGAGGTATCTCTGGGCCTTTCCGGTAATGCACATCACTATAAGCCTTGCAAGCAATGTAACTAATGAGTTAGATACGGAATGATGCATTACATAACGAGTAAAGAGACTTGCCGGTAACGAGATTGAACTAGGTATTGAGATACCGATGATCGAATCTCGGGCAAGTAACATACCGATGACAAAGGGAACAACGTATATTGTTATGCGGTTTGACCGATAAAGATCTTCGTAGAATATGTGGGAGCCAATATGAGCATCCAGGTTCCACTATTGGTTATTGATCGGAGACGTGTCTCGGTCATGTCTACATAGTTCTCGAACCCGCAGGGTCCGCAGGCTTAAAGTTCGATGACAGTTATATTATGAGTTTATGTGTTTTGATGTACCGAAGGTAGTTCAGAGTCCCGGATGAGATCGGGGACATGACGAGGAGTCTCTAAATGGCGAGACGTAAAGATCGATATATTGGACGACTATATTCAGACATCAGAAATGTTCCGAGTGGTTCGGATATTTTTTGGAGTACCGGGGAGTTATGGGAATACGGGGGAAGAAGTATATGGGCCTTATTGGGCTTTAGGGGAGAGAGAGAGGCAGGTGGCGCCCCCCCCCCAATGACTAGTCCGAATTGGACTAAGGGGAGGGGCGACGCCCCCTCCTTCCTTCTCTTCCCTCTCCCCCTTCCTTGTCTCCTACTGCTACTACATGGAAGGGGAGGAATCCTACTCCCGGTGGGAGTAGGACTCCTCCAGGGCGCGCTATAGGGGCTGACCCTCTCCCGCTCCTCCACTCCTTTATATACGGGGGCACCCCATAGACACAACAATTGATCTCTTGATCTCTTAGCCGTGTGCGGTGCCCCCCTCCACCATAGTCCTCCTCGACAATATTGTAGTAGTGCTTAGGCGAAGCCCTGCGACGGTAGAACATCAAGATCTTCACCACGCCGTCGTGCTGACGGAACTCTTCCCGACATTCTACTGGATCGAAGTACGGGGAACATCATCGAGCTAAACGTGTGCTAGAACTCGGAGGTGCCGTAGTTTTGATGCTTGATCGGTCGGGCCATGAAGATGTACGACTACATCAACCGCGTTGTTCTAAGGCTTCTGCTTTCGGTCTACAAGGGTACGTGGACAACACTCTCCCCTCTCGTTGCTATACATCATCATGATCTTGTGTGTGCGTAGGAAATTTTTTGAAATTACTACGTTCCCCAACAACCACTCCCTCTCGAATACGATTGAACACATGCCTTGCCATTCGAAAACGGCGACGAAATTTATCCGGCTTGAAGAGCGGTTTGTTCGAAAAGTAATCGGCATAGAGCAGGGTGTGGTCTCTCTCCCTGTTGCGGTTCAGGTTGGGAGCACGGCCAGGTACTGACCCCCTGTACCGAGGAAGCTGCCATTGAATGTGGTCGTGAATGACCAGTGCAGCCACCACAAGATCTTCATCATCCGACTACGAATCGTCTGATGAACAAAGGAAGTGGCGGAAGAAGAACTCGTCGCCATTGTCCATACCTTTGTGGGCAAAATGTCAAACACCTTGCGGTCGTGGTGGCGAAGAGGCCGCGATGATCACCTCGATGCAGCAGGGGTGGTTGCCAGCCGACTACTGGCCGCTCTAGAGCCGTCAGAAGCTGCCGCGGCCGCCATGGTACGTCGCTGGCGGTCGTGCCTCCTCGGCCACCGACAAAGACGGCGACGACCAAACCTCCTCCGATCGACGACCAAAACTACAGCGAAAGCGCGGGCGTGGTGGCGGCCATGTCTACACGTGGTCTGGTATGGACGACCAGGGGTTGCGCGGTGCGGAGGCGGCCGAAGAATAGCGGCGGCGCCGGCGTTGGTGGCGGGGCGGGAGAGAGAGGGTCGAAGCATTGGGAACGAGGGACTGCTAGTGTCCCCGACAGGCGGCCCACGGGGGGACAAGGGCGTGCGTCGCGGCCGTCCGCGCGCGTCCGTTTCACCCCAAACCGAGCGCAACTTTGGGCCGGGGATGAGTCGAAAACGGACGAATTCCGGACATTTGTCCGTTTGAGCCTGCGCGTTGGGCCACGCTATTCGTCCGATTTACCCCAATCGAACGCACCCGGACAAGATGGGGTGGTGCGGTGGAGTTGGCCTAAACAAAGGTATAGCAAGAGCATCTTCCGCTGGCTATGTCAAATATGATCCCTTAAATGTTCGCGGACACGTCCGGTCCGAGCCACTGACTGAGCACATCTCATATCTCATGAGTTGCATCCGACATCGTATACTAGATTCTTAAATCCATATAAGGACATGCAAACAAAATAAACTTACATACTACGTCGGTCATCTAGCTACTCATCGTCGGATACGTCGACTATCTCCGTGTCCAGCTCCGACAGCATGGGTGGCAGTTGCAGCTCCGACTACTCCGCTTCAGACTCCTCCTCCTCTATCTCAGCGTCCAGTTCGGTGAAGAGCGCGTCGGACGCCGCCTGCTCCTGCCATCTTCATCGGAGCCAACTCCTCTCCATCCTCTTCCCTCGGCTGCTGCCCCTCCTCCTTCAGCTCCGACAAGTCCGCAGGCCGCCCGAGAGCGATGCGGGCGGCGCGCGTGGCTTGCCTCGCCTGGATCTCGTGCTGGATCTTGTCCCGAGCTCCGGCATGAGCATTGCGTAGTAGGTGATCTTCCTCCGGACCATGGCGCAGCGCCGGAGCGGGAGAGGGAGAGAAAGGAGGCGGATTGGTTCGGTCTGGCGGCACGGGGACGGGTGGGGGGGGGGGGGGGTGAGGTGGATGGGCTATAGTTGCGGGACGCCGACCGGCTTAAATCGGCGGATTTGGTCTCGGGTGGCGAGCCAGAGCGATGCCACGCGGCGACGGAGGAGGCGTCCGTCAGACGGTCGGGTTTCCGGGCAAGTCCACGTGAGACCCATTCGTCAGTCCTAGACGCGCTCGGACGCCCCATATTTGGACTGGATATGAGGGGTGCCGGTCAGCCCGGGTGTTTGATGCCTGTTTGAGGGGTTGTCTGGGTCAAATCGTGACCGGTCAGTGACCGGGCGGCCTGCTCGGGCATACGAGGCTGGTTTGGGGCGCCCGGGTGTAGTGCTCTAATTTCATTCGATGCTTCAACTAATCTGCAACTATGTACATCCAATTCGAAAAATGTTAGAACATCTTATCTTATGTATGTGGACGAAGGGAGTAGTATATATGTCGTCCATCTCCGTTTAACTACACGCATTAATACATTGGTAGTACAACTACCATAGATGTACTGTTGGATGTAACATGATCAGAGAGCAACATGGCCATACACAACGAATCTTGTCATGATCATCTCCTCACATCACATGCATGTCCATCACACTGATGCTCCGGTCTCAAACCCGAATCCACCTCGACGGCAGGACGCGGCAAACATGCATGAACGACGTACGCCTTGAAAACAACAGCGGGAGTTGTTCCAGGAAGCGCCACAGCTCCTCGAAAGCTCAAGGCACCGTTGGTTACCCAACACGTATGCACCCACGCATGTACACTGAGAGGGAAGCAGCCGTTCACTCTTGAAGTTTCTTGTACGAGCAGAAATGGACCGTGGGTCAATTTCTTTACGGCCTCGTGAAGGTTCTAATTGAGGTCTGGACCATGGTGCGAGGACGGTAGTGTTTTTTTCCATATATATATAATCCTTTTCTTTTAGTTGGATGTATATATCCCTTTCTGGGCACATGCATGTATGTGCGGGGAGGAGAAAATGGCCCGTGACTGTGGGAACCTTGTTCCATGGAAAAAGTTGGCACCATCTTTACCCATGCCTACGACTATGGGGCAGTGCATCTCAGATAAGGTCCTTCCGTGCTGGGCCCACGTGTTGATACGTATGTTGCACATTCACACGGCGAACTTCTTGTGTTAGAAAGACACGGGGAGCTGAACCTGCGCGTGCATGCATACACAACATCGCGGATGCGTTTGGTAGCCTTCATTAGGTCCAGACCCGCACGGGCAGTTTTTGTTTTGTTTGGTTACTCGGATCATATTAAAAGTTGGCCGTGCAAAACTTAAAGCACATCTAGGTTTGCATGCAGAGGGCCGGCCTAATTGCCCTTTTTTCAGAGCCAGACACGTGGGCGTGAGTGATTGCACACCTGGATGCGGTCTCGAGACGTCGTGTTGTTTCCTGAAACCGCATCATAAATTACCCTCACCGCTCTCTCTCCTCTCTTCCCCACTTACACTGGCGGCCGCGAGCACCGGAACAACTGACTGCAAAACGATTGTACGCGGCGGCGAGCACCGGACTGATCAGCACATCGTCAATGGCGGTAAGCCCTTACCCTGTCTCTTGATTTACTGCTTTTGAGTCGCATTAGATTTGATGTGCGAATACGTTTGGAGCGTTAGGGAGGGTATTGAACACATCGGGGGTGGGGGATTGGTTTAGGGGAAACACGGCCGATGAACCTCTCGAATCCATCGATTCTGCACCATTGGATTCTAGGGTTCTTACAGTCCTTTTTTTTATTACGTCAGGGGTGGCGATTGCGGTAAAACTAATTTACAAGCACCTAATCCTAGTCATGGCAATCTTGGAGCCACTTCAAGTGCCGGCGGGGTAGCCATCTTCTTTTGTTCCTCCACCACACCAGCGACAATCTCGCCCTCACCTATTTCGTCAACGATCGGTCTTGCACGTTCGCCTATTGCCGCCCCCTTGACTACCATTCGCATCGCATCATGCTTGTCCTCCGGCACCACCAACGTCCTACTCTAGAACGTTGCGGCATGCTGGTCTTGAGGAGCCCTGTACTCCCTGTACTTGGCCCATCTTGCCCTCTGTCCAACGTCCCCGGAGTTTGCCTGATTCATGGTGCAACATAGGATTTCCACTGACATAGCATCCTTCGCTGGGTTAGGAATCAGAGTCTTCATCTCCTCCGTCGTAGCCTTCTTTACAATAGCGTCTGCCTCCTTGTGCATGTCTTCGATGCTGGTGAAATTTGAGCACACTTCCATGATGTTCTCGAATTTCGTGCGGTCATCAAACGAGCACCCGAGGAAGAAGGCCCTCCATCCAATGCCCCAGGTGAAGGGTTAGGGTTGGGGATAGGGTTCATGACGATGGAGAGGTGGTAGAGAAGAGACAGAGAGGGTTTGAGTGCGGTGTGTTCGGAAACGTAGCATGCAATTTCAAAAAAATTCTTACGCTCACGCAAGATCTATGTAGGAGATGAATAGCAACAAGAGGGGGAGAGAGTGTCCACGTACCCTCGTAGACCGAAAGCGGAAGCGTTTGCTTAACGCGGTTGATGTAGTCGAACGTCTTCTTGTTCCGACCGATCGAGTACCGAACGTACGGCACCTCCGAGTTCGGCACACGTTCAGCGCGATGAAGCCCCTTGAGCTCTTGATCCAACAGAGGGTCGAAGGAGTAGATGAGTTCCCTCAGCACGACAGCGTGGTGATGGTGATGGTGATGTGATCCGCGCAGGGCTTCGCCTAAGCACTGCGAGAATATGACCGGAGGCGTAAACTTTGGAGGGGGGCGCCGCACACGGCTTGGAGCAATTGGTGTGTCTCATAGCCCCCCCCCCCCCGTATATAAAGAAGGGAGGGAGAGGAGGCCGGCCTAGGCGCGCCCCAAGTGAGAAGGAGTCCCACTTGGACTCCTAGTGGGATTCGCCCCCCTTCCTTTTACCGGAGGGGGGAAAAGGGGAAGGAGTAGGAGAAGGAGAAGGAAAGGGGGGCTGAGGGAGTCCTGGACTAGGGGGTGTCCGGACAGCCGGACTATCATCGTCCGCCGGACTCCAAGACTACGAAGATACAAGATTGAAGACTCCGTCCCGTGTCCGGATGGGACTTTCCTTGGCGTGGAAGGCAAGCTTGGCAATACGGATATGTAGATCTCCTACCATTGTAACCGACTCTGTGTAACCCTAGCCTTCTCCGGTGTCTATATAAACCGAAGGGCTTTAGTCCGTAGGACACAACATACATTACAACAATCATACCATAGGCTAGCTTTAGGGTTTAGCCTCCTTGATCTCGTGGTAGATCCACTCTTGTACTACCCATATCATCAATATTAATCAAGCAGGACGTAGGGTTTTACCTCCATCAAGAGGGCCCGAACCTGGGTAAAACATCGTGTCCCTTGTCTCCTGTTACCATCCGCCTAGACGCACAGTTCGGGACCCCCTACCCGAGATCCGCCGGTTTTGACACCGACATTGGTGCTTTCATTGAGAGTTCCTCTGTGTCGTCACCGATAGGCTCAATAGCTTCTTCAATCAACAATGCTGTCCAGGGTGAGACTTTTCTCCCCGAACAGATCTTCGTATTCGGCGGCTTCGCACTGCGGGCTAATTCATTTGGCCATCTGGAGCAGATCGAAAGCTACGCCCCTGGTCGTCAGGTCAGATTCGGAAGCCTAAACTTCACGGCCGACATCCGCGGAGACTTGATCTTCGACGGGCTCGAGCCACAGCTAAGCATGCCGCACTGTTACGATGGGCATGATTTAGCTCTGCCGCCGAACAGTGCCTTGGTGGCCGCACAAGAATCCGCTCCGGCCCTTAGTCCGGAGCTGATCGCCCAGATCGAGGACCGGTGGTTGGACACCGCCTCGGGGGCTGCAACTTCTACGGCGATGGAGCCGAACACTAACCTTGTCCCTCGCGAAGCCCGTGACTCCGAGGTGCTGGACTCCTTGCCGGACTCCGGACCTCCCACGCCCTTGCCAATCGAATCTGATTGGGCGCCGGTTATGGAATTCACCGCCACGGACATCTTCCAACACTCGCCCTTTGGTGACATCCTAAATTCGCTAAAGCATCTCTCGCTATCCGGAGAGTCCTGGCCGGATTATGGCCAGGATGATTGGGATACGGACGACGAAGAAATTCAGAGCCCACCCACCACCCACTTTGTAGCCACTGTCGACGATCTAACCGACATGCTAGACTACGACTCCGAAGACATCGACGCTATGGACGACGATGTCGGAGACGAACAGGAACCAGCGCCTACAGGGCACTGGAAGACCACCTCGTCATACGACATATACATGGTGGACACCCCAAAAGATGGGGACGACGAAGAAGCAGCAGAGGCAGATTCCTTAAAGAAACAGCCCAAGCACCGGCGTCAGTGGCGCCGCTCTAAATCCCGCCACAGCAAGAATGGAGATTCCGGCACAGGAGATAATAATACCCCAGAGAGTGCCGAAGATAATCCCCTCCAGCAAGACTCAGCGCAGGAGGATGCAGAAGCAAGCCCTCACGAGAGGGCGGCAGACGAAGAGGTTGAGGACTATAACTATATACCTCCCTCCGAAGACGAGCTTCGGAGGCAAGCCTCAACGACGACGAATTCGTCGTGCCCGAGGATCCCGTCGAACAAGAGCGTTTTAAACGCAGGCTTATCGCCATAGCAAATAGCCTAAAGAAAAAGCAGCAGCAACTTCAAGCTAATCAGGACCTGCTGGCCGATCGATGGACCGAGGTCCTCACGGCCGAAGAGTATAAACTCGAACGCCCCTCCATCACCAGCGCACGATACGGCCGACCGACCACCCCGTGGTCGCGACAGAGAGGCATCCAGGCCCTCCACCAAGACCGTACCCCGGCATCGCTCTAAAAGTACGAAGCCAAGAGGGAACGCGCCGGACTTGCGAGACGTATTGGAGGACAAAGCAATGCAATCCAGATCCATCTACGGATCACGTGGGCGCCCCACGACCCACGACGAATACCATCGCGCCGGATACAATAACCCCGGCCGGGCCGAACACAGCAGACAACGCTCTCTCGAGCTACGTCGCGATATTGCTCAATATAGAGGCGCCACACACCCGCTATGCTTCACTGACGAAGTAATGGATCATCAAATCCCTGAAGGGTTCAAATCTGTAAACATCGAATCCTACGATGGCACAACAGACCCCGCGGTTTGGATCGAAGATTATCTCCTTCACATCCATATGGCCCGCGGCGACGATCTCCATGCCATCAAGTATCTCCCACTCAAGCTTAAAGGTCCAGCTCGGCATTGGCTTAACAGCTTGCCCGCAGAGTCAATTGGGTGTTGGGAAGACCTGGAAGCTGCATTCCTCGACAACTTCCAGGGCACATATGTGCGGCCACCAGACGCCGATGACCTAAGCCACATAATTCAGCAGCCAGACGAATCGTCCAGACAATTCTGGACACGGTTCTTGACAAAGAAAAACCAAATCTTCGACTGTCCGGATGTAGAGGCCCTTGCAGCCTTCAAACATAACATCCGCGACGAGTGGCTAGCCCGGCACCTGGGAGAGGAAAAGCCGAAATCCATGGCAGCCCTCACATCATTAATGACCCGCTTTTGCGCGGGAGAGGATAGCTGGCTAGCTCGCAGCAACAACCTCAGTAAAACTTCTGGCAGTCCGGATACTAAGGACCACAATGGCAGGTCACGTCGAAGCAAAAATAAACGCCGCATTAACGGCGATGACAAGGAGGATACGACAGTCAACGCCGGATTCCGAGGCTCTAAACCCGGTCAGCGGAAGAAGCCATTCAAAAGAACCACTCCGGATCCGTCCAATTTGGACCGAATACTCGACCGCTTATGCCAGATACATGGCACCCCTGAAAAGCCAGCTAATCACACCAACAGAGATTGCTGGGTGTTCAAGCAGGTAGGAAAGTTAATTGCCGAAAACAACGACAAGGGGCTAAACAGCGACGACGAGGAAGACACCCGACCGCCGAACAATAGAGGACAGAAGGGTTTCCCCCCAGAAGTGCGGACGGTGAACATGATTTACGCAACCCATATACCCAAGAGGGAGCGGAAGCGTGCACTAAGGGACGTATACGCGATGGAGCCAGTCGCCCCGAAGTTCAATCCATGGTCCTCTTGTCCGATCACTTTCGATCGAAGAGACCATCCGACCAGCATCCGCCATGGCGGATTCGCCGCATTGGTTTTAGACCCAATCATCGATGGATTTCACCTCACGAGAGTCCTGATGGACGACGGCAGTGGCCTGAACCTGCTTTATCAGGATACAGTGCGCAAGATGGGCATAGACCCCTCAAGGATTAAACCTACAAAGACAACCTTTAAAGGCGTCATACCAGGTGTGGAGGCCAATTGTACAGGCTCAGTCACACTGGAAGTGGTCTTCGGATCCCCGGATAATTTCCGGAGCGAGGAGTTAATCTTTGACATAGTCCCATTTCGCAGCGGCTATCACGCGCTGCTAGGACGAACCGCGTTTGCAAAGTTCAACGCGGTGCCGCATTATGCATACCTCAAGCTCAAGATGCCAGGCCCTCGTGGAGTCATCACGGTCAACAGAAATATGGACCGCTCCCTCCGAATGGAGGAACATACAGCGGCTCTCGCGGCAGAAGTACAAAGCAGCCTTTTAAGGCAATTTTCGAGTCCGGCCGTTAAACGGCCGGATACAGCCAAACACGCCCGAAGCAACACCAACCAACACCACCTGGCATGATCCGAGCACGCGTAGCAATGCGGCCCTAACCCCCGCCCTCGCATAATTGCAAGAACAACCCTCCGCGTACATCATTACGCTTTGGAGATACCATGGGCGTAGGGGAAGGGGCACGACCACAATAGACCTAGAGTGCGGCTCGACCACACCAGGGGTTCGCAAGTGTGTCACTCTTTCTTATTATTATTTTCCTTCTTTGTATACACAGAACTCCGTCAGCCATAGGCCCTGTCCGGCGGTGAACCTGCCGAACTCATGATGCAACAGCCGGGGAAGAAAGAATGCGGTGACAAACACTCAGGTGGTCTCAATTACGAGCATTAAATTTGATTATATACACCAAGTCCGCAGCCCATCCCTAGAGGGGGGCATGTTTAACTAGTCCAAAACCCTTGCTTACCGCACTATTTGTATCAGTCCGCACTCATAGCAGACTTCCTTTAATAAATGATGCAACACTTTTTTGCCTGTTATTACATATATATGTTCATTACATGACATCTTGCACCCGTATATTTTTATACGGCCTAATACACCAGGGGCTTACGTTCCCCACATTATGGTGTGATAAGTCCGAACACTTTCACAAGTGCGGCACCCCGAACTTATAGCATTATATGAATCGGCTCCGAATCATGTCTTGGGTCAATAGTTGGGTTTGCCCGGCTCCCACGTTTTGGTGCCTTACGTTCCGTTCCGTCGGCTAAGGTGGCACTGGGAGAACCACTGCGATTGCGCCCTGGTTGAGCTGGGCGAGCGCCTCAGTGGAGAAAGCTAAAACTGACCGGCATGATAAGGCGAGAGACTGGTTGCTGTTCGAGAGGTCTTTTTGGGTCCTTAAAGACTCACGCCGCTTCGAGCGAAGTTCCGGATAATGTCCGACGAAGGCGTGGATAGCGCCCCGAATTCGGTCTTCCAAATACTAGGGGCTTCGCCGAAATTTAAAATTATAGAATTCTATGGCTAAGTGAGAGTGTTCAAGCATTATAAGTCCGGTTGCCTTGTTCGTTGTGTTGAGCGCCTCCCTAGATGGACCCAAAAATGGGAACAAGTGTGCTCAAGTTATCCCAAACACCCCAGCACTTGCGGCTTGGGGGCTGAAGCCAACGACTTGCCATCTCTCAGATTTTATAAACGGCCGCACAGAAGGTAATATTTTAAATTAAACAAGCGTTACTTAAAGCGCACATGAACAAAGTTTCCAGCGCACAGGATAATACACAGCGAGTTCACTCAAAAGTTACATCTCTAGGGCATTCATCCGCAATGTCGCGGGCTCCCTTCAGGACAGTTTTATGATACATTTCGGGTGTACGATACTCCTTGCCCGGTGGCGGCGGGTCAGTAAGAAGCCTCTCCGCATCCAGCCTGCCCCAGTGCACCTTTGTGCGGGCAAGGGCCTGACGAGCACCTTCAATACAGGTGGAGCGCTTGATGACCTCTACCCAGGGGCACGCATCCACCAGCCGCCGCACGAGGCCGAAGTAGCTCCCCGGCATGGCCTGTCCAGGCCACAGCCGGACTATAAGGCCCTTCATGGCCTCCTCAGCTACCTTGTGGAGTTCGACCAGCTGCTTCAGCTGGTCGCTTGGGGGCACCAGATGGCCGGCCTCAGCGTACTGAGACCAGAAGACCTTCTCCGTTGAGCTCCCCTCCTCGCCACGGTAGAATGCGGCGGCATCGGACACACTACGCGGCAGATCTGCAAACGCCCCTGGAGAGCTCCGAATGCGGGTAAGTATCAGGTAGTTTACATTAACATGGTTGCTTTGCATGAAAAATGCCTTACCCGCCACTATCTTCTTCACATCTTCAACCTCCTGAAGGGCCTTATGGGCCTCGGCCTTGGCGGACTTGGCACTTTCGAGAGCCGAGGCAAGCTCGGACTCTCGAGTCTTTGAGTCGCGCTCCAAGCTCTCATGCTTCTCCATGAGAGCCTGGAGCTCTTGCCGCACTTCCGCCACCTGTGCCTCCTGCTTTTCCCGCACTGCCCGTTCCGCGGCCGCACTGTGTTCGGCCACAGACACAGCCTCCTTCAGGGCTGCCACCTCGTTTGTGGCCCCTGCAATACCCATATTATCCTTGTTAATTTTATTGCGACCAAAATCCTTTTCTATAAGGTAACAATTCAAAGTGGTGCTACTCACCTTCTTTGTCCTCGAGCTGCCTCTTGGCATGGCCAAGCTCTTGCTCGGACCGCTCGAGATCTTGCTTTAATGTACCAACCCCCGCAGTCAGTGCGGCAGAGGTCAGCAGCACAGCCTGCAAACCCATATTGACATAATTTATTAGCAACCTGCGAATATCTTTTTAGATCCTCAGTCCGGCTTTTCTTTCCGAACACCGAACCGAGCATCAGGGGCTACTGTCTATGCGGTATTACGTTACACAATTTAACTTCTCACCTCAAAGCCTGTCAAAAGGCTACTGCAGGCTTCGGTTAGCCCGCTCTTGGCGAGCTGGACCTTCTGAATCACCGCACTCATAATAGTGCGGTGTTCTTCCTTGATGGAAGCGCCCTTGAGCGCCTCCAGCAAGTTGTCCGGCGCCTCCGGTTGGACGGAGGCCGCCGGCGTCACGGTCTTGCCCTTCTTTCGAAGGGGCCGCCTGCTGGACTCTGGAACCACTGCAGGTTCCGACGTAGAGTTCGGCGCAAAGTCCGGGAGGCTGCCTTGCGGCGCCTCTGGAGCCTCCTCCTGATGAGTCCCTTTCTGTGATCCCACCTCGGCGTCCTCATCGGCGCGGGGAGTAGAGGCAGTCGGAAGTGAATCCACATCCGACGGGGCCAACGACCCGCTCGATGAAGCGGGGAGATCATCATCGGCCGGACTGCGGGCAGTATGCGGCATTAGTAGGACACTATGTGACACGAAAGAAATTGCATATCAGGGATCCGGATACTTACGATCTCGCCGGAGGCCTGGCCCTTGAAGGCCACTCCTCGTCGCCAACGTCGGTGTTGGCGGAGCTGTCTGGGGGAATAGTTCTCCCCCTCTTGGACCCTTCGGCCTCCCCTGTCGGGGAAGCCTTTCTCTTCCTCTCTCCCCCCTCCGGGAGAGAGTCTTCTTCCTCCTCTTCATCTTCGGGGGAGGAGTCCGCCTCGTCGTCGGACGCCTGATTACGGGAACTCTTTCGAGTGCCCGTGGCCACCTTCTTGGCCTTCTTCTCCGGCACCACGTGCGGTGCCGGAACCAGTAGCCCCACTAGACGGGCATCCACTGGGTCTTCTGGCATGGGAGCCGGGCAGATGAGCTGCTCGGCCTTCTTCATCCATTCCTGTCAAAGGAAAAGGAGAGATTGAAACCCTCTTAGAATCAATCTATTTACAACAAGTGTCCCGTAAAGGGGTAGAATCACTTACCTCGTCAGCCGGATGATGCGAGTGAAATCCGCGATCTTCCGTCGCGGATGCGGGGGCTTCGGCGCCCTTAAACAGCACCCTCCAGGCGCCTTCGTACGTCGTGTCGAAGAGCCCGCTTAGCGCCTGGTGCTGTTCCGGATCGAACTCCCACAGATTGAATGCCCGTTCTTGGCATGGGAGGATCCGGCAAACGAGCATGACTTGGACCACGTCAACGAGCCTGAGCTTCTTGTTCACCAGCTTCTGGATACAGGCTCGGAGTCCTGTCAGCTCCTTCAGATTACCCCATAGTAAGCCCTTCTCTTTCCAGGAGGTGAGCTATGTAGGGATACCAGATCTAAACTCGGGGGCCTCCACCCACTTAGGGTCGCGCAGCTCGGTGATATAGAACCACCCCGATTGCCACCCCTTGACGGAGTCCACGAAGGCCCCTTCGAACCAGAGGATGTTGGGCATCTTCCCAACATGGCGCCTCCGCACTCCGCCTGCGTGCCCTTCACTACCTTCGGCTTGACGTTGAAGGTCTTGAGCCACAAGCCGAAGTGGGGCCGGATGCAGAGGAAGGCCTCGCACATGACGATAAACGCCGAGATGTTGAGGATGAAGTTCGGCGCCAGATCGTGGAAATCCAGGCCGTAGTAGAACATGAGCCCCCGGACAAAGGGGTGAAGTGGAAAGCCCAGTCCGCGGAGGAAGTGGGGAAGGAAAACGACCCTCTCATGGGGCCCGGGGGTAGGGATGAGCTGCCCCTCGTCGGGCAGCCGGTGCGCGATATCACCGGAAAGGTATCCGGCGCTGCGCAGCTTGGTGATGTGCTCCTCCTTAACGGTGGAAGCCAACCATTTGCCTCCCCCTCTAGACATGGTCGGGGAAGGTTAAAACGAGATGCGCGAGCTTGGGCGTTGGAGCTTGAGTGCGCGAAGGTGGATAAGCAAAGGAGGAAGAAGGCGTGGGTGAAAAGGTGAATCCGTATCCCTTATATATAGGCGGGCGAAGACTATGCGCCCCCCACAAGCCTGGTAAAACTCGCTTATCTCCCAAGCGCCACCATCAATGGCGCGGTTGGGTTACCCACGTCCGTATTGATGAGAATCCCGGAAATAAGGGGAACACGATCTCTGCTTCGACAAGACTTGCCAAGGGAACCCCTTCGCTAAACGTGCTGAGGTGGTATAATGAAAAACGATTCAAGTAAAGGCTTGGTAGTGGCGTTGCCGCAAAATACGTCAGCAGATTGGACTTGTGTACATTTTATTCTCTCTACGGTGGAATGTGGAATTTATTTTGCAGAGCTGGACACTATCCTGGTGTTCATGATCTTCTCTGGATTATTCAAAGGAGGAACCCGCCTTGCAATGCCGAACATTATGCGCGCCGGACTTATCGTCATTGAAGCCTGGTTCAGGGGCTACTGAGGGAGTCCTGGACTAGGGGGTGTCCGGACAGCCGGACTATCATCGTCTGCCGGACTCCAAGACTACGAAGATACAAGATTGAAGACTCCGTCCCGTGTCCGGATGGGACTTTCCTTGGCGTGGAAGGCAAGCTTGGCGATACGGATATGTAGATCTCCTACCATTGTAACCGACTCTGTGTAACCCTAGCCTTCTCCGGTGTCTATATAAACCGGAGGGCTTTAGTCCGTAGGACACAACATACATTACAACAATCATACCATAGGCTAGCTTTAGGGTTTAGCCTCCTTGATCTCGTGGTAGATCCACTCTTGTACTACCCATATCATCAATATTAATCAAGCAGGACGTAGGGTTTTACCTCCATCAAGAGGGCCCGAACCTGGGCAAAACATCATGTCCCTTGTCTCCTGTTACCATCCGCCTAGACGCACAGTTCGGGACCCCCTACCCGAGATCCGCCGGTTTTGACACCGACAGTTGGGTTTGCCCGGCTCCTGTGTTTTGCTGCCTTACGTTCCGTATTATCGGCTAACGCGGCACCAGGAGAACTACTGCAATTGTGCCCCGGTTCGGCCTGGCGAGCACCTCAGTAGAGAAAGCCGAAAATTGACTGTCATGATATAGCGAGAGACTGGTCAACCACTCGATCGACTAGCGGAATGTCTAGAATTCCTCCGCTTTGACGAAGGGCCGTTTCCCGGTCAGGCATACACGCGCTCCGAATTTGAAGAGCGTAGTGCCCCCAGGGGCTATATCGTAGCCCCACCTTCAAACTCCTATGGCTAAGTGAAAGTGATAAAGCATCATAGTCCGGTTGCCTCGTTTGCTACGCTACCACCTCCTTCACAGGACCAAGACGTTGGATTAAGTGTGAAAATGCGCTTTTTTGCAAACACCCCCGCACCATGTGCGTGGGGGCTGAAGCCGAAGACTGCCATCATTCAGGTTATATATACATATAAATTAACGGCCGCAGAGGAGAAATTTCAATACTTGAACGCCCAAGTATAAAAAGACCTTATATTATAAATATGGTTTTACAAACCATACATGTCATTTGAACATAATGTTTTTCGAGCACTGCGACTCTACTAAATGAGCGCCCTACAGGACTTCCTCAAAATAGTGCTCGGCTGGCAATCGGCTTCTGTCCGAATCCCGGGATGCAATGTCGGTGGCATCCATCTCTGCCCAGTATGTTTTGACACGGGCGAGAGCCATCCGTGCACCCTCTATGCATATCGACCGCTTCATCGCCTTGATATGCGGCACCGCATCAAGGAATTGCTGCACTAAGCCAAAATAACTCTTCGGCTTGGGCCTTTCCGGCCACAGATGAGCCACGACATCCTTCATGGCAAGTCCGGACAGCCTATTCAGCTCAGCCCACTCAGCCAACCGATCGGTTAGCGGAAGGGGACGCTCCGGACTATGGAATTGAGACCAAAAAAGCTCTTCCATTTCATGATCCTTTTGGCTCCGGAAGTGCATGACTGCGTCCGCCGCACTCGCCGCCAAATTCAGATAAGGATCCTCCACACCCCACAACTGGCCCAACTGAGCAACCTTCGGATCCGTGAACTTCCTACGCAGCAAGAAGGGCTTTCCAGCCGCAATGTCTCCGGCTTGACGCAGCTCCTCCTTTATAGCCCGCATTTCAGAACGGGCATCCTTGGCTTCGGCGGTGGCCTTCTTCAGGCCCTCTTGCTCCGCTCGGCGTTCTCTTTCAAGAACCTCATAGCGGTCGGTAGCATCCTTCAGCTTCACGGCCATTCCGGCCATCTCCTCCCTGCTTCGGTAGTGAGCAGCCTTTTCGGCTTTTAGCTCTTCGGCTGCCTTTGAGGCAACCGCATCACTCCTTCTGGCTTGCTCCTTGGCTCGAGCAAGCTCTGCCCGAAGGTCCTCCATAGCAGCGACGCCATCTGCATCAAGCATACATGTTGTAAGGCATGGGCATCAGCTCCCTTACCAGGTGACCGCGGAGAAACTACCCACCTTGTGACTCGTCAAGTCGCTTATTGACCAGCGCGATGTCCGCATCCGCAACATCTAGTTGCCGCTTCAGTTCGGCAACTCTATCAGTCCGACTGGCCACCGAATTCTCCGCCCCCTGAATAGGAACGGCGACATCTTAACACTGAGATTATGATCCTCGGCACGCCATCACTTCTGACAACGTATCGAGTCTCAGGGGCTACTATCAATACAGGGCGCACTCTACGTGCAAAACTGTCAAAAGGTATGTCATTTTTACGTACCTCAAACCCCGTCAGCAAAATTCTGACGGCCTCATGCAACCCGCTCTCAGCGGATGAAATTCTTTCAATCACCGTACTCATTAATGTACGGTGATCTTCTGAGATAGATGCCCTCTCGAGCAGATCCTTCAGCTCCTCCGGCCGTACACCAGTTGGTGCCGAACTCTCCGGCCCTGCCGGACTCGGGGAGACCCTCCGCGACGACACCTCAGGGTCGTCTGCCCCACCTGACGGCGCGGCAGATGGAGGCGTCTCGCTCTCCATCATCTCCGGACGAAGGTCCCCCGAAGATGAGCTCAGCTGAGAAGGGCGGAGATCCGAACTACGGGGAAAAAACTTCGGTTATCATCAGAAATAAAAATAGGGATGTCCCTTATTACAAAACTCCCCTTTTCCTACTTACGGCTCGCTGTAGGGCTGATTCCCTTGGGAAGACAGTGCGGCCGGGGCTTCTCCTGGCACAGGACCTTCCGGTGCAGATTTCTTCCCCCGTTTGGAGGCCTTGGCCTCCGGATCTCCGGAAGCGGTCCTCTTCCCCCCTGGAGGGAGGGATTCTCGATCCTCCCTTTCTTGAGAGCCTCCTCAGTAGAGGCGGTAATTTTCCTGTTTTCCCCTTCGCCCTCTTCGGAAGGCATAACCTCCAACATCTTGACTAACACGGGATCCGGCGTGATCTCAGAGAGGGGGGCCGGACACCGTATCAGCTTTGCTTTCGCTATCCACTCCTGTTCAAGGGATAGCTGGTTAAAGGGCAAAACTATGATAAACAAACGGATGGTACGACCAGACACAGGACTCTCCAGATGGGGCGTCTCTCAGCTTTAGCACATCCTCTTCCGTGACGGAAGAGGGCATCCACCGGCCCTGTAGGTCGGAGCCGGACATTGTCGAAGGCTCGAAGCGCCCGAATCTGGAGCCTTGGGTGTTGGAACTCGGGGCGAGGGGCGGATTCGATGGAGGACTGAAGAAAAGGAACAGGCCTTGGCCTCATTATAAAGAGGGAGAATACCAAGAGCCGTCCCCGTGACCGTTTGGAACTCGCCTTCGATGGAGGGGGCGTGGCAACGGGCGCGGTTGGGTTACCCACGCCCGTATTGATGGGAATCCTGGAATAAGGGGAACACGATCTCTGCTTCGACAAGACGTGCCAAGGAAACCGCTTCGCTAAACGCGCTGAGGTGGTATAATATTCGAGTAAAGGCTTGGTAGTGGTGTGACGTCACGCCACAAAATACGTCAGCAGATTGAACTTGTGTAAATATTATTCTCTCTACGGTGGTATGTGGAATTTATTTTGCAGAGCCGGACACTATCCTGGTGTTCACAATCTTCTATGAATTATTCGGAGGAGGAACCCGCCTTGCAATGCCGAAGACAATATGCGTGCCGGACTCATCGTCATTGAAGCCTGGTTCAGGGGCTACTGAGGGAGTCCCGGACTATGGGGTGTCCGGATAGCCGAACTATTATCATCGGCCGGACTCCAAGACTATGAAGATACAAGATTGAAGACTTCATCCCATGTCCGGATGGGACTTTCCTTGGCGTGGAAGGCAAGCTTGGCGATACGGATATGTAGATCTCCTACCATTGTAACCGACTCTGTGTAACCCTAGCCCTCTCTGGTGTCTATATAAACTGGAGGGTTTTAGTCCATAGGACACAACAACAATCATCCCATAGGCTAGCTTCGTGGGTTTAGCCTCCTTGATCTCGTGGTAGATCCACTCTTGTACTACCCATATCATCAATATCAATCAAGTAGGAGTAGGGTTTTACCTCCACCGAGAGGGCCCGAACCTGGGTAAAAACATCGTGTCCCTTGTCTCCTATTACCATCCGCCTAGACGCACAGTTTGGGACCCCCTACCCGAGATCCGCCGGTTTTGACACCGACACTCCCACTTTCAGTATGTATCTAGATTGAGACTAAGAGTCATCCGGACTGGTGTAACAGCTTGCATCAACATAACACTTTACGACGAACTCTTTATCACCTCCATAACCGAGAAATATTTCCTTAGTCCTCCTAGGTAACTAAGGATAACTTTGACCGTTGTCCAGTGATCCACTCCTGGATCACTATCATACTCCTTTGCCAAACTCATGATAAGGTACACAATAGGTCTGGTACACATCATAGCATACTTTATAGAACCTATGGCTGAGGCATAGGGAATGACTTTCATTCTCTTTCTATTTTCTGCTGTGGTCGGGTTTTGAGTCTTACTCAACTTTACACCTGGCAACATAGGCGAGAACTCCTTCTTTGACTGTTCCATTTGAACTACTTCAAAATCTTGTCAAGGTATGTACTCATTGAAAAATCTTATCAAGCGTCTTGATCTATCTCTATAGATCTTGATGCCCAATATGTAAGCAACTTCACCGAGGTATTTCTTTGAAAACATCCTTTCAAACTTTTCTTTATGCTTTCCAGAAAATTCTACATCATTTCCGATCAACAATATGTCATTCACATATACTTATCAGAAAGGCTGTAGTGCTCCCACTCACTTCTTGTAAATACAGGCTTCACCGCAAGTCTGTATAAAACTATATGCTTTGATCAACTCATCAAAGCGTATATTCCAACTCCGAGATGCTTGCACCAGTCCATAGATGGATCGTTGGAGATTGCATATTTTGTTAGCACCTTTAGGATTGAAAAAACCTTATGGTAGCATCATATACAACTCTTTTCTAATAAATCCATTAAGGAATGCAGTTTTGATATCCATTTGCTAGATTTCATAAAATGCGGGAATTGCTAACATGATTCAGACAGACTTAAGCATCGATACGAGTGAGAAAATCTCATCGTAGTCAACACCTTGAACTTGTCGAAAACCTTTTGCGACAATTCAAGCTTTGTAGATAGTAACACTACCATCACTGTCCGTCTGCCTCTTGAAGATCCATTTATTTTCTATGGGTCGCCGATCATTGGGCAAATCCACCAAAGTCCACACTTTGTTCTCATACATGGATCCTTTCTCAGATTTCATGGTCTCAAGCCATTTATCGGAATCTGGGCTCATCATAGCTTCTTCATAGTTCGTAGGTTCGTCATGGTCAAGTAACATGACTTCCAGAACAGGATTATCGTACAACTCTAGTGTGGATCGTGCTCTGGTTGACCTATGAGGTTCTATAGCAACTTGATTGAAGTTTCAAGATCATTATCATTAGCTTCCTCTCCAGTTGGTGTAGGCATCACGGGAACGGATTTCTCGGATGAGCTACTTTCCAAATTGAGAGAAGGTACACTACCTCATCAAGTTCTACTTTCCTCCCACTCACTTCTTTCGAGAGAAACTCCTTCTCTAGAAAGGTTCCATTCTTGGCAACAAAGATCTTGCCTTCGGATCTCTGGTAGAAGGTGTACCCAATTGTTTCCTTAGGATATCCTATGAAGATGCACTTCTCCGCTTTGGGTTCGAGCTTATCAGGCTGAAGCCTTTTGACATAAGCATCGCATCCCCAAACTTTAAGAAATGACAGCTTAGGTTTATTGCCGAACCACAGTTCATACGGTGTCATCTCAACGGATTTTGACGGTGCCCTGTTTAACGTGAATGCAGCTGTCGCTAATGAATAAACCCCAAACGATAGTGATAAATCGGTAAGAGACATCATAGATCGCACCATATCTTAATAAAGTACGGTTACGACGTTTGGACACACCATTACGATGTGGTGTTCCAGGTGGCGTGAGCTATGAAACTATTCCACATTGTTTTAAATGAAGGCCAAACTCATAACTCAAATATTCACCTCCACGATCAAATCGTAGAAACTTTATTTTCTTGTTACGATGATTCTCCACTTCACTCTGAAATTCTTTGAACTTTTCAAATGTTTCAGATTTGTGTTTCATTAAGTAGATATACCCATATCTGCTCAAATCATCTGTGAAGGTCAGAAAATAATGATACCCGCCAGGAGCCTCAACACTCATCGGACCGCATACATCGGTATGTATTATTTCCAATAAGTCATTGGCTCGTTCCATTGTTCCGGAGAATGGAGTTTTAGTCATCTTGCCCATAAGGCACAGTTCGCAAGTATCAGATGATTCATAATCAAGTGATTCCAAAAGTCCATCTACATGGAGTTTCTTCATGCGCTTTACACCGATATGACCTAAACGGTAGTGCCACAAGTATGTTGCACTATCACTATCAACTTTGCATCTTTTGGCATCAATATTATGAATATGTGTATCACTACGATCGATATTCAATAAACCATTTTCATTGGGTGTATGACCATAGAAGGTTTTATTCATGTAAACAGAACAACAATTATTCTCTGACTTAAATGAATAACCGTATTGCAATAAACATGATCAAATCATATTCATGCTCAACACAAACACCAAATAACATTTATTTAGGTTCAACACTAGTCCCGAAAGTATAGGGAGTGTGCGATGATGATCATATCAATCTTGGAACCACTTCCAACACACATCGTCACTTCACCCTCAACTAGTCTCTATTTATTCTGCAACTCATGTTTCGAGTTACTAATCTTTGCAACCGAACAGGTATCAAATACCCAGGGGCTACTATGAGCACTAGTAAGGTACACATCAATAACATGTATATCAAATATACCTTTGTTCACTTTGCCATCCTTCTTATCCGCCAAATATTTGGGGTAGTTCTTGAAGGAAATATGCCCTTGAGGCAATAATAAAGTTATTTTTTTATATTTCCTTATTCATGATAAATGTTTATTATTCATGCTAGAACTGTATTAACTGGAAACTTGATACATGTGTGAATACCTAGACAAAACATCGTGTCCCTTGTATGCCTCTACTAGACTAGCTCGTTGGTCAAAGATGGCTAAGTTTCCTAGCCGTGGACATGAGTTTTCATTTGATAAACGGTATCACATCATTAGAGGAATGATGTGATGGACAAGACCCATCCGTTAGCTTAGCATAATGATCGTTCAAGTTTTATTGCTACTGCTTTCTTCGTGTCAAATATGTATTCCTCCGACTATGAGATTATGCAACTCCCGGACACCGGAGGAATGCCTTGTGTTCTATCAAATGTCACAACATAACTGGGTGATTATAAAGATGCTCTACAGGTATCTCCGAAGATGTATGTTGGGTTGGCATAGATCGAGATTAGGATTTGTCACTCTGAGTATCGGAGAGGTATCTTTGGGCCCTCTCGGTAATGCACATTGATACGTACCCAGCGTATATACTTTTACTAACACTTTTCCTCTTGCTTTGGACTCTAATTTGCATGATTTGAATGGAACTAACCCTGGACTGACGTTGTTTTCAGTAACTACCATGGTGTTATTGTTGTGCAGTAATAAAAGTTCTCAGAATAGAACGAAACTTTGCGAGGATTTTTTTATCAAATAAGAGAATTTCTTGAGCCAGGAGGTACCTAAGGGGGGCACCTGGGTGGGCACAACCCACAAGGGCGCGCCCTGGTGGGTGTTACCCACCTGGTGGCCCCGCTAACCCTCAAACCGACGCTATAAAATCCCATATTTTTAGAAAAAAATCGGGGAGAAAGAATTATCGCGTTTCATGAGACGGAGGCGCCGTCGTCTCCTGTTCTTCATCGGGAGGCCAGATCTGGAGTCCGCTTGGGGCTCCAGAGAGGGGGATCTTCGATCTTCGTCATCACCAACACATCTCCATCGCCAATTCCATGATGCTCCCCACCGGGAGTGAGTAATTCCTTCGTAGGCTCGCTGGTCGGTAAGGAGTTGGATGAGATTCATCATGTAATCGAGTTAGTTTTGTTATGGCTTGATCCCTAGTATCCACTATGTTCTGAGATTGATGTTGCTATGACTTTGCCATGCTTAATGCTTGTCACTTTGGGCCCGGGTGCCATGATTTTAGATCTGAACCGTTTTCGTTATCACCATTATATCAAGGTTCTAGATCCGATCTTGCAAGTTATAGTCACCTACTATGTGTTATGATCCGGCAACCCCGGAGTGACAATAGTCGGGACCACTCCCGGTGATGACCGTAGTTTGAGGAGTTCATGTATTCACCGTGTGTTAATGCTTTGTTCCGGTTCGCTATTAAAAGGAGGACTTAATATCCCTTAGTTTCCAATAGGACCCCGCTGCCACGGGAGGGTAGGAAAAAAGATGTCATGCAAGTTCTTTCCATAAGCATGTATGATTATTTACGGAATACATGCCTACATTATATTTATGAACTCGAGCTAGTGCTGTATCGCCCTAGGTTATAACTGCCTCATGATGAATATCGTCCAACGAGTCACCGATCCAATACCCACGAGTTTATTTTATATTGTTCTTGCTAAGTTACTACTGTTGCTACCGCTATTGTTACTGCTACAATATCACTGCTATCACTGTTACTATTACCGTTACTATTGCTGCTATCATCAAAACTATCATACTATTGTGCTACTAATCACTTTGCTACAGATAATTAATCTCCATGTGTGGTTGAATCGACAACTCAGCTGCTAATACCTTCAAATATTCTTTGGCACCCATTATGTTGAATCTATAAATTTGGGTTGAATACTCTACCCTCGAAAACTGTTATGATCCCCTATACTTGTGGGTTATCAAAACCTTTTTCTAGCGCCGTTGCCGGGGAGCATAACTATACTTGTTGAGTCACTTGGGATTAGTATCATATTATCACTATGAGGAATCTGAAGGATGCTAAGACTAAGATTTTTCCCTCAAAGACGAGGGGAGGTAAGGAACTGCCATCCAGTTCTGCTTTAGATTCACCTTCTGTTATAAGTAACTTGCAACACCACAACATGCTATTAATTCTGATATGTCGCAAGTTATTGATGATGCTACTTCTACTATGAAGGCTACTCATGATGATGCTAGTACCTTGCTTGATGAGGATGTGCCACTAGGTGAATTTCTTGATGAACAAATTGCTAGAGTAAGACAACATGATATTGTTGAATCTGGTGATGAACATGAAACTGAAAATCTTGAAACACCTACTAGAACTAGTCCTCCTAGATATGAATTGCCAAAGGTACCGGAAGGTTATACTATGAGTGAGGAGGCAACTAGAGATATTCTTGCTTGTAAGGATAGAGATGATCTAGAGAAATTATTATGCAAGTATAAAGAAAGATCTCTGAATGCTAAAATGAAATGTGATCCTGAGTTTGCTACTTCACCTATTGTTATTGCTGATAAGGATTATGAATTCTCTGTCGACCCAGACTTAATCACTTTGGGGTAATTTGAACCGTTCCATGGTTATGAAACTGAAACTGTTGTGGAACATCTTACTAAGTGGAATGATATAGCTACCCTTTTTGCTCATGATGAGAAGATTCGCTATTACTATATTCTCAAGTTATTTCCATTCTCATTAAAGGGTGATGCTAAAGCTTGGTACAATACTCTTGCTCCTGGTTGTGTGCGTAGTCCCCAGGATATGATCTATTACTTCTGTGAAAAATATTTCCCTGCTCATAAGAAACAAGCTGCCTTGCAGGAAATGTTTAACTTTGTGCAAATTGAAGAAGAGAGTCTCCCACAATCTTGGGGGAGGCTTCTCCAATTGCTTAATGCTTTGCCTGATCATCCCCTTAAGAAAAATGAAATACTTGATATCTTTTATAATGGACTAACCGATGCTTCTAGGGACTTCCTAGATAGTTGTGCTGGTTGTGTTTCCAGGGAATGAACTATTGGGAAAGCTGAAGAATTATTGAATAACATATTGAAAAATTATGATGATTGGACTCCCCCTGAAACACCTATTAAACCCACTCCGAAGAAGAGGGGTATCTTATATCTCAGTCTTGAAGATATGCAAGAGGCAAAGAAATCTATGAAGGAAAAAGGTATTAAGGCCAAGGATGTTAAAAATTTACCACCTATCGAAGAAATACATGGGCTTGAAACACCACCACCACCCAAGTGGTAGAGGTAAAATTTTTAATGATATTCAATGATAGTGATGATCCTCATAATAAACATCCTAGTCAATGCCTTTATGAGTTTGATAATTACATTAGAAAGCAAGATCACTTCAATACAAATGTTATGAAACAATTGAAATACAACTCTAATATGATTGCTCGCTTAATTGACTTGTTATTTAGAATCTCAAATGATGTTAGAGGTGTAGCAAAACATGCCTCTATGGTTCAAACGCAATTAGAGCAAGTTGCTAAATCTCAAAGAGAGTTACTTAATGAAATGAACTATAATATAAGTGACTTTGCTGTTAGAGTAGCAACTATAGGAGGTAAAATGACTCAGGAACCACTTCATCCTGAGGGACACCCAAAGAGAATTGAACAAGATTCTCAAAGGAACAACACCACTACACCTAGTCCTGCTAAAAAGAAAAAGAAGAAAAAAATGATAAGACTTTGCCTACCTCTAGTGAACCTGAAATAGAGAAACCTCCTGATAATGATAATGAAGTTTCTATCTCTGATGCTGAAACTCAATCTGGTAATGAACACTCACCTTATGATAACGAAAAGGATAATCATGAGGTTCATGAAGACACTCAACCTCATGCTAAAGAACCAGATAATGATGTTGAGATAGAACCAGCTGTTGATCTTGATAACCCACAACCTAAGAATAAAAGATATGACAAAAGAGACTTTGTTGCTAGAAAGCATGGAAAGGAAAGAGAACCATGGGTTCAAAATCCTATGACCTTTCCACCTAAGTCAACTAAAAAGAAAGATGATGAAGAATTTGAACACTTTGCTGAAATGGTTAGGCCAGTCTTTTTGCGCACTCGTTTGACTGATATCTTGAAAATGACTCCTTATGAAAAGTATATGAAAGACAACATCATCAATAAGAGAAAAATATTGGAAGCTGAAATCTCCACTATGCTTGCTAATTATACTTTCAAAGATGGAGTACCTAAAAACTTGGAGATCCAGGAATACCAAGTATACCTTGCTCCATTAAAAGAAATTATGTGAAACTGCTTTATGTGATTTGGGAGCTGGTGTTAGTGTTATGCCTTTCTCTTTATATAAAAGACTTGATTTGAATAAACTCACACCTACTGAAATATCCTTGCAAACGGCTAATAAATCAACTGCCATACCTATCGGTATTTGTCAGGATCTGCCCGTTGTTGTTGCTAATGTTACTATTTTGACTGACTTTGTTATACTTGAGATGCCCGAGAATGAAAACAGGTCGATTATCCTTGGTACACCCTTCTTGAATACCGCAGGGGGTGTTATTGATTGCAATAAAAGTAAGATCTATTTTTCATATCAATGGTAATGAGCATACGGTGCACTTTCCAAAGAAACAATTCCAAGTGAATGGTATTAATTTTATTGAAAAATCTCCGACAGTCACTACTGGAAGTTTTCAACTACCTCTACCTACTGTCAAAAAGAAATATGAAATGCTTATTGGTGGGGACATTCATATCCCTATTGAGGTAACTTAGTGATTTACGGAAGTTCTTCGGTTTCATGCTAATCGAAAGTGGTTCTAAAATAAGACTTGATCAACCTTATTAATGGATCATTTTTTAGAGGTATGAACTTGATGAATTTAGTAATCACTGCCTTCTGTCCCTACCTTTTGTTTTCTGTTTTTATTAGTTAAATAAAATAAAATGCCATGCTTTGTCTGTTTTCTGAGTGTTCCATGCAATAAAAAATTAACCCAAAAATAAAAGTTCTCAGAATGCTCTGAAAATCTGATACAATTTTTTTTGAATAATTAAGAATTTATGGTGCAAATAATATCATAGGGAGGTGCACCAAGTGGGCACAACCCACCTGAGCGCGTCAGCCCCTCCAGGCGCGCCTTGGTGGGTGCTGTCCACCTGGTGGGCCCCCTCACTTACTTCTTCCTCCCACCTCACTCCACTCACACAGAAAAAATCACTACTCTCTCTCTCTCTCTCTCTTGTGTTCTTGCTCCCGAAACTGCGGATTTCGATCTCTTTGCTCGAAGCTCCCTTTCCGAAACTGTTTCGGGGATTTGTTACTTGGTGCTACCTCTTGAGCACTGCATTCGTTTTCCTTGAAGAGGAAAGGGTGATGAAGCAAAGTAGCGTAAGTATTTCCCTCAGATTTGAGAACCAAGGTATCAATCCAGTAGGAGGCTCCTAAAAACTCCCTCGTACCTACACAAACAAACAAGAATCTCGCAACCAACGCGATAAAGGGGTTGTCAATCCCTTCACGGTAACTTGCAAAAGTGAGATCTGATAGAGATAATAAGATAAGATAAATATTTTTGGTATTTTTATGATATAGATTGGAAAGTAAAGATTGCAAAATAAAGTAGATCAGAAACTTATATGTTAAAAGATAAACCTGGGGGCCATAGGTTTCACTAGTGGCTTCTCTCAAGATAGCATAAGTATTACGGTGGGTGAACAAATTACTGTCGAGCAATTGATAGAAAAGTCCAAAGTTATGAGAATATCTAGGCATGATCATGTATATAGGCATCACGTCCGCGACAAGTAGACCGACTCCTGCCTGCATCTACTACTATTACTCCACACATCGACCGCTATCCAGCATGCATCTAGAGTATTAAATTCATAAGAACAGAGTAACGCATTAGGCAAGATGACATGATGTAGAGGGATAAACTCAAGCAATATGATATAAACCCCATCTTTTTAGCCTCGATGGCAACAATACAATACGTGCCTTGCTGCCCCTGCTGTCACTAGGAAAGGACACCGCAAGATTGAACCCAAAGCTAAGCACTTCTCCCATTGCAAGAAAGATCAACCTAGTAGGCCAAACCAAACTAATAATTCGAAGAGACTTGCAAAGATAACTCAATCATACATAAAAGAATTCAGAAGATATTCAAATATTTCTCATAGATAAACTTGATCATAAACCCACAATTCATCGGATCTCGACAAACACATCGCAAAAAGAGTTACATCGAATAGATCTCCAAGAAGATCGAGGAGAACTTTGTATTGAGATTCAAAGAGAGAGAAGAAGCCATCTAGCTAATAACTATGGACCCGAAGGTCTGTGGTAAACTACTCACAAGTCATCGGAGAGGCCTTGGAGATGATGGAGAGGCCCTCTCGATTCCCCCTCCGGTGGGGCACCGGTGAAGGCTCCAAGATGGGATCTCACGGATACAGAAGGTTGCGGCGGTGGAAATTGGTTTTCGTGGTGCTCCTGGATGTTTTTAGGGTATGGTGGTATATATAGGCGAAATAAGTCAGTCAGGGGAGCCACGAGGGGCCCGCGAGGGTGGGGGGCGCGCCCACCCCCTAGGGCGCGCCAAACACCCTCGTGGCCTCCTCGGCTGCTTCTTGACGTCCACTCCAAGTCTCCTAGATTGCGTTTGTTCCAAAAAGATCGCTCCCAAAGGTTTCATTCCATTTGGACTCTTTTTGATATTCCTTTTCTTCGAAACACTGAAATAGGTAAACAAACAGAATTCGGGTTGGGCCGCCGGTTAGTAGGTTAGTCCCAAAAATGATATAAAAGTGTAGAGTAAAGCCCATAAACATCCAAAATGGGTAATATAATAGCATGGAACAATCAAAAATTATAGATACGTTGGAGACGTATCAAGCATCCCCAAGCTTAATTCCTACTTGTCCTCGAGTAGGTAAATGATAAAAACAAAAAAAATTATGTGGAATGCTACCTAGCATATTTCTCAATGTAATTTTCTTTATTGTGGCATGAATGTTCAGATCCAAATGATTCAAAATAAAATTTCATATTGACATAAAAGTAATAATACTTCAAGCATACTAATAAAGCAATCATGTCTTCTCTAAATAACATGGCTAAAGAAAGTTTATCCCTACAAAATCATATAGTTAGGCTATGTTTCATTTTTGTCACACAAAATACTCCCATCATGCACAATCCCGGTTTCATTCAAGCAATTGGTTCATACTTTTGAACGCGCTTCAGCTTTTTCAACTCTCACGCAATACATGAGCGTGAGCCATGGATATAGCACTATGGGTGGAATAGAATATGATGATGGAGGTTGTGTGGCGGAGACAAAAAAATAGAAAGTCTCACATTGACGAGGCTAATCAATGGGCTATGGAAATGCCCATCAATTGATGTCAACATGAGGAGTAGGGACTGCCATGCAACGGATGCACTAGAGCTATAAATGTATGAAAGCTCAACAAAGGAAACTAAGTGGGTGTGCATCCAACTTGCTTTCTCACGAAGCCCTAGGGCATTTTGAGGAAGCCCATCGTTGGAATATACAAGCCAAGTTCTATATTGAAAAAATCCCACTAGTATATGAAGGTGACAACATAGAAGACTCTCTATATGAAGAACATGATCCTACTTTGAAGCACAAGTGTGGAAAAGGATAGTAACATTGTCACCCCTTTTTTATTTTCTCTTTTTTTGGGCCTTTCTTTTTTTTATTTGGCCCCTTTTTTTTGGGCCTTTCTTTTTTTTATTTGGCCTTTTTTATAGGGGACAATGCTCTAATAATGATGATCATCACACTTCTATTTATTTACAACTCAAGAATTACAACTTGATACTAGAACAAGATATGACTCTATATGAATGCCTCCGGCGGTGTACCGGGATGGGCAATGAATCAAGAGTGACATGTATAAAAAATTATGCAAGGTGGCTTTGCCACAAATACGATGTTAACTACATGATCATGCAAGGCAATATGACAAGGATGATGCGTGTCATGATAAACGGAACGGTGGAAAGTTGCATGGTAATATATCTCGGAATGACTATGGAAATGCCATAATAGGTAGGTATGGTGGATGTTTTGAGAAAGATATAAGGAGGTTTATGTGTGATAGAGTGTATCATATCACGGGGTTTGGATGCACCAGCGAAGTTTGCACCAACTCTCAAGGTGAGAAAGGGCAATGCACGGTACCGAAGAGGCTAGCAATGATGGAAGGGTAAGAGTGCGTATAATCCATGGACTCACATTAGTCATAAAGAACTCATATACTTATTGCAAAAGTTTTATTAGCCCTCGAAGCAAAGTACTACTATGCATGCTCCTAGGGGGGAGGTTGGTAGCAGTTAACCATCGCGCCCCCCGACCTCCACACATAAGGAAGGCAATCAAAAGAGCACCCCATGCAACATATTTGTTACACAACTTTTACCATACGTGCATGCTATGGGACTTGCCAACTTCAACACAAGTATTTCTCAATTTCATAATTACCCAACTAGCATGACTCTAATATTACCACCTTTATATCTCAAAACAATTATTAAGCATCAAATTTATCATAGCATCCAATTCACTTCGTATGATAGTTTTTATTATACCCAACTTGGATGCCCATCATATTAGGACCAATTTTATAACCATAGCAAATACCATGCTATTCTAAAATACTCTCAAAATAATATAAGTGAAGCATCAGAGATTAACAATTTCTACAAAATAAAACCACCGCCGTGCCCTAAAAGATATAAGTGAAGCACTAGAGCAAAACTATCTAGCTCAAAAGATATAAGTGAAGCACATAGAGTATTCTAATAAATTCCAAATCATGTGTGTCTCTCCCAAAAGGTGTGTACAGCAAGGATGATTGTGGTAAGCTAAAAATCAAAGACTCATATCATACAAGACGCTCCAAGCAAAACACATATCATGTGGTGAATAAAAATATAGCTCCAAGTAAAGTTACCGATAAACGAAGACGAAAGAGGGGATGCCTTCCGGGGCATCCCCAAGCTTAGGATTTTGTTTGTCCTTGAGTTATCTTGGGGTTCCATAGGCATCCCCAAGCTTAGGCTCTTGCCACTCCTTATTCCATAGTCCATCAAATCTTTACCCAAAACTTGAAAACTTCACACCACAAAACTCAACAGGAAATCTCATAAGCTCCGTTAGTGCAAGAAAGAAAAACCACCACTTAAGGTACTGCAATGAACTCATTATTTATTTATATTGGTGTTAAACCTACTGTATTCCAACTTCTCTATGGTTCATACCCCTCGATACTAGCCATAGATTCATCAAAATAAGCAAACAACACACGAAAAACAGAATCTGTCAAAAACAGAACAGTCTGTAGTAATTTGTAACCTTCGAATACTTCTGGAACTCTAAAAATCCTACCAAAATAGGAAGTCCTAGGCAATTTTTCTATTGATCTACGGAAAAAAATAATCAACGAAAAAGCACGTTCCTGTGATTTATTAAATTTATTCTCGTGCGTGCAAAAGTTTCTATTTTTCAGCAGAATCAAATTAATTATCACCCAAGATGATCCTATAGGTTCTAATTGGCACAAACACTAATTAAAACATAAAACCACATATAAATAGAAGCTAGATTAATTAATTATTACTAAATAGAATAAAAAAGCGAGGAACAAAAATAAAATTGGGTTGCCTCCCAACAAGCGCTATCGTTTAACGCCCCTAGCTAGGCATAAAAGCGAGAATAGATCTAAGTATTGCCATCTTTGGCTTTCAATTCATAAGTGGCTGGAATAATAGATTCATAAGGTAATTTGACTTTCTTTATAGGAAAGTGTTCCATGCCTTTCCTTAATGGAAATTGTCTAATATTCCCTTCCTTCATATCAATAGTTGCACCAATCGTTCTAAGGAAAGGTCTACCAAGAATAATAGGACATGAAAAATTGCAATCTATATCAAGAACGATAAAATCTACGTGCACATAATTCCTATTTGCAACAATAAGAACATCATTAATCCTTCCCATAGGTTTCTTAATAGTGGAATCCGCAAGGTGCAAGTTTAAAGAGCAATCATCAAATTCACAGAAACATAGCACATCACATAAATTTTTTGGAATCGTGGAAACACTAGCACCCAAATCACACAAAACATAGCATTTATGATCTTTAATTTTAATTTTAATAGTAGGTTCCCACTCATCATGAAGTTTTCTAGGGATAGAAACTTCTAATTCAAGTTTTTCCTCATAAGATTGCATCAAGGCATCAACAATATGTTTTGTAAAAGCTTTATTTTGACTATAAGCATGAGGAGAATTCAACACGGATTGCAACAAGGAAATACAATCTATTAAAGAACAATTATCATAATTAAATTCCTTAAAATCCAAAATAGTGTGCTCAATGCTATGTAAAGTTTTGACCTCTCCAATCCCACTTTTACCAAATTTAACATCAAGATCTAAGAACTCCGAATCATTGGGACGCCTTTTAACTAAAGTTGACTCATCTCCAATCCCATAATTATCAAGATTCATATTGCAAAACAAAGATATAATAGGAGACACATCAATCACTTTTACATCTTCATCATTATTATCATGAAAACTAGAAGAACACGCTCTTACAAATCAATCTTTCTTAGCACGCATCCTAGCGGTTCTTTCTTTGCACTCATCAATGGAAATTCTCATGGCTTTGAGAGACTCATTGATATCATGCTTAGGTGGAATAGATCTAAAAGAATCAACATCAAGAGAAAGTCTATCAACGTTCCTAGCCAATTTATCAACTTTAAGCAATTTTTCTTCAAGCAAAACATTGAAATTCTTTTGAGAGACCATAAATTATTTAACACTATTCTCAAAATCAGAGGGCATCTTATTAAAATTTCCATAAGAGTTTTTGTAGGAATTACCATAATTATTAGAGGAATTACTAGGAAATGGCCGAGGATTAAAGTTTCCTCTATACGCATTGTTACCAAAATTATTCCTACCAACGAAATTCACATCCATAGATTCATTATTATTCTCAATCAAAGTAGACAAAGGCATATCATTAGGATCAATAGGAGCACTTTTAGTAGCAAACAATTTCATAAGTTCATCCATCTTGCCACTCAAAACATTAATCTCTTCTATCGCATGAACCTTTTTACTAGTAGATCTTTCGGTGTGCCATTGAGAATAGTTAATCATAATATTATCTAGGAGTTTAGTAGCTTCTCCTAAAGTGATCTCCATAAAAGTGCCTCCCGCGGCCGAATCTAAAGGATTTCTAGAAGCAAAATTCAATCCGGCATAAAAAAGTTGTATGATCATCCACAAATTCAAACCATGTGTAGGGCAATTGCGAATCATTAATTTCATCCTCTCCCAAGATTGTGCAACATGCTCATGACCTAGTTGCTTAAAATTCATAATATCGTTTCTAAGAGAGATGATCTTAGCGGGAGGAAAATACTTAGAGATAAAAGCATCTTTGCACTTATTCCATGAATTAATACTATTTTTAGGCAAAGACGAAAACCAAGTTTTAGTACGATCTCTAAGTGAAAACAAAAATAACTTCAATTTAACAATATCATTATCCATATCTTTCTTCTTTTGCATATCACACAAATCAACAAAGTTGTTTAGATGAGTAGCGACATCATCACTAGGAAGGCCAGAGAATTGATCTTTCATAACAAGATTCAACAAAGCAACATTGATTTCTCAAGATTCAACATCATTAAGAGGAGCAATCGAAGTGCTAAGGAAATCATTATTATTGGTATTGGAAAAATCACACAATTCAGTATTATCTTGAGCCATCGTGACAAGCATCCAACACACAAGTACAAAAGAGACAAGGGAAAAAGAGGGGAACGGAAAAGAGAGGGCGAGTAAAACGGCAAGGGTGAAGTGGGGGAGAGGAAAACGAAAGGCAAATGGCAAATAATGTAATGCGAGGGAGATGAGTTTGTGATGGGTACTTGGTATGTCTTGACTTGAGCAAAGACCTCCCCGGCAACGGTGCCAGAAATCCTTCTTGCTACCTCTTGAGCACTGCGTTGGTTTTCCCTTGAAGAGGAAAGGGTGATGCAGCAAAGTAGCATAAGTATTTCCCTCAGTTTTGAGAACCAAGGTATCAATCCAGTAGGAGGCTCCTCAAAAGTCCCTCGTACCTACACAAACAAATAAGAACCTCGCAACCAACACGATAAAGGGGTTGTCAATCCCTTCATGGTAACTTGGGAAAGTGAGATCTGATAAAGATAATAAGATAAGATAAATATCTTTGGTATTTTTATGATATAGATTGGAAAGTAAAGATTGCAAAATAAAGTAGATCGGAAACTTATGTGATAAAAGATAGACCCCGGGGGCCATTGGTTTCACTAGTGGCTTCTCTCAAGATAGCATAAGTATTACGGTGGGTGAACAAATTACTGTCGAGCAATTGATAGAAAAGTCCAAAGTTATGAGAATATCTAGGCATGATCATGTATATAGGCATCACGTCCGCGACAAGTAGACCGACTCCTGCCTGCATCTACTACTATTACTCCACACATCGACCGCTATCCAGCATGCATCTAGAGTATTAAATTCATAAGAACAGAGTAACGCATTAGGCAAGATGACATGATGTAGAGGGATAAACTCAAGCAATATGATATAAACCCCATCTTTTTATCCTCGATGGCAACAATATAATACGTGCCTTGCTACCCCTGCTGTCACTAGGAAAGGACACCGCAAGATTGAACCCAAAGCTAAGCACTTCTCCCATAGCAAGAAAGACCAATCTAGTAGGCCAAACCAAACTGATAATTCGAAGAGACTTGCAAAGATAACCAATCATACATAAAAGAATTCATAAGATATTCAAATATTTCTCATAGATAAACTTGATCATAAACCCACAATTCATCGGATCTCGACAAACACATCGCAAAAAGAGTTACATCGAATAAATCTCCAAGAAGATCGAGGAGAACTTTGTATTGAGATTCAAAGAGAGAGAAGAAGCCATCTAGCTAATAACTACGGACCCGAAGGTCTGTGGTAAACTACTCACAACTCATCAGAGAGGCCTTGGATATGATGTAGAGGCCCTCTGTGATCGATCCCCCCTCCGGCGGAGCACTGGCGAAGGCTCCAAGATGGGATCTCGCGGATACAGAAGGTTGCGGCGGTGGAAATAGGGTTTCGTGGTGCTCCTGGATGTTTCAGGGTATGGTGGTATATATAGGCGAAAGAAGTCGGTTAGGGGAGCCACGAGGGGCCCACAAGGGTGGGGGGCGCGCCCACCCCCTAGGGCGCGCCAAGCACCCTCGTGGCCGCCTCGGCTGCTTCTTGATGTCCACTCCAAGTCTCCTGGATTGCGTTTGTTCCAAAAAGATCGCTCCCGAAGGTTTCATTCCGTTTGGACTCTGTTTGATATTCCTTTTCTTCGAAACACTGAAATAGGCAAAAAAAATAGCAATTTTCGGGTTGGGCCTCCGGTTAGTAGGTTAGTCCCAAAAATGATATAAAAGTGTAGAGTAAAGCCCATAAACATCCAAAACGGGTAATATAATAGCATGGAACAATCAAAAATTATAGATACGTTGGAGACGTATCACTTGGTATGTGACTCCTCCATGTGTCCAATTAGTTTTTGTTTTTGTGGTTTATATTTAGAATAATTAGCTACTCTTGGTGCTGCTCTAGATGAGCTTGGTAATGCTGTAGATGAGCTTGCATGTTGAATTCTTAGAGTTCTAAGTACTTTGAATGCTTGCTATGGCCTCTATACATCCCTATGAGTAGTTGCTATCATTTTGTGAAGTTTTGTTAATAATTTTTTCATGACCAAATTTTTTCATAAAATTGTACGTGAACATTATGAGCTTCTTTGGAAGGAGTTCTTCGAGGAGGAGATCCTTGGAGGCATCCTCTAGCAGCAGCTCCGTTCGTCGGTCCTATGTTGAACCAAGCAAAAAGTTCATTCGAAGTGCCATCACCAAAACATGATTATGGCCATGCAACGATTGCATGGTGAGAGTTGGTATTAAGGAGGAATTTGAGCAATTAGTTCACAATGTCGAGCTCGGTCCCTACATTTCAGATAAGTGCGACCAACGCCTTATCCTCACCGAATCAGTTGTCAAAGAATTTAAATTCTTTCCCCGTGAGTCTAGGGTGTCTTTTAAACTTTATGATAATCCATTTACCATTTCTCTAGAAAGGTTTGCTCACCTCGGCAAAGTTCCATTCTGGGGTTCGCTCGATGAGCCACCTAGGTCTGAGTTTGAAGCATTCTTAACTAGTATTTGCTTTGGTGAAACTAGGGGAGTGACGCAAGGTAGAATAAAGAGCATACATTTTCCTGCAATTCAGTACTTCGCATTATTTAATGGAAAATGCATAGTAGGCAAGCAAGACTGTAGCACGCTTTGTGCTCTATACTTGAGCCTCATACGCGCCGCTCTCACCGGTGAAAGGAGTTATAACCTTGGAGCAATTGTTGCATGCAAACTGCAGCATAATGCTAAGAGTGGCTATTTCTATGGCGGAATTTATGCCACGCATTTGGCACGAGAGCTGGGTGTTTCACTTTTGCCCTTTGACCCTATCCTACCCATGCAGTATTTATACTTTGATGCTTTAAAAAGCCATAAGATACTCAAAGGAAAAATTCATGACTTCACTTATAATCTGTTGTTTAACCAAACTTCTGTTGTGCACACATATTTGCCCGCGCCTGCTCTTTTTGACTATCATAGCAGAGGAAGATATTTTGTTTTTGAGAGCGAGGCTCGAGCTCACAACACAGAAGTGGAGGCAGACTACCATCCAGGCTATTGATTGATTACCAAGCTAGGCCAAAAGACTAAGCTTGGGGGATTACGTATTCCCACCGACAATACATTCATGTTCACACATTTCATTCTAGTTGTTGGTGTCCACACTTTTTCATTGTATCATCCATGCTTAAATTATTTTTCTCGCTTTCTCCTTGTGTGTTTGAAAAAAAAACTTTGAGAAAATCCCAAAAATATGTTTCTTGCTTCTTTTTTATTTTTCTTCCTAGTTTAAATTGTTGTAGTACTAAAAAGAAAAACCCGAAAGATTTCATTGTTCTTCTTTTACTGGTTGGGAGCTCTCCTGTGTAAATAGTTTTTCTCGTTTTCGCTTTTCCCTTTTTTGTTTGCTTGCTTTCGAAAAATCAAAAACTCCAAAAATATTTTAGTGTGTTTCTCTGAATTTCTTTTTCTTTTATTGAGTCATACCAAGGAGAAGACCACGATGAAAATGTTGAGTGGCTCCCATTTGCATTGTTGATCTAACAAAGAGCCCATATTACCTTGTCTTTTCCTCTTAAATAAAATGTTTGCAGATTCTAGCTTAGTCTACGACACTCTTGCAGAATTATTATTTCAAATCGTTTGGTCATGCAAGTGAAAGGCAATGATGACGATATTAGATGAACTGGCCGTGGTAGAGAGAAACAGGTATGAACTCGACTTGTTCTATTTTTGTAAATATGTTTAACCTAGTATCCATGCTTCAGCCTATTATGATCAAACATGTTTGCAATGACAATTAGAGAATATAGTTTCTCATGCCATGCATAAGTAGCTAGGAGTGAATAATGACTTATCTTGGATATCAACATTGCGTTAAAACGATTGTGATGTAGTATGATGATATGGTATCCTCCTCTGAATGTTCGAGTGGCTTGACTTGGCACATCTTCATGCATGTAGTTGAATCAAAACCAACATAGCCTCTATGATATTTATGTTCATGGTGTTCATACCCTACTCATGCTTGTATCCAATGTTACTTATGCATAATGCATGTTCATGACCGTTGTTGCTCTCTAGCTGGCCGCTTCTCAACCTATTTGCTAGCCTTCACTGTGCTAAGTGGGAACTCTGCTTGTACATCAAAAACCTGAAACCCAAGTTATTCCAGATGAGTCCACCATACCTACCTATATGCGGTATTACCCTGCCGTCCTAAGTAAATTTGCATGTGCCACCTCTAAAAACTTCAAATAAATATCCTTTTTGTGTGTCTGGATCGTTCATGGAACAATAGGAGGTAGTCGGTATCTTCCATGCTAAGCGGGTTATTCTCAGGTCGAGTGTTTATTCACTTGCCATCGCACGAGAAACGGGCGGTAATAGGGATGCCCAGTCCCAAACTGCAAAAAGAAAAGATATTACAAATAGTCAAACAAAAACTCCCAATGGAGTCATAACCTTTACATTTCCGCTTGGGAACCGCCACTAGCGTGCTTTGCAGGGAAGATATTGATAACTGATGGTCGTGAACTGAATGAGAAGGGTGCATGTCTCAAAATATCATTTACCTCTGTTTGAAAAACTTGATCTCTGGCACCTCTGCAAATCACTGCTTCCCTCTGTGAAGGGACTATCTATGTGCTTCTATGTTGTGTCATCACCTTCTCAAATAAGCGCCAAAACCTGAGAACACTGCTGTCATGCTGATGCATTGTGTATAGCTAATGTTGGGTGCATCATGACTAGATCTTTTCTACCATGAATTACAATGTTTAGTCGCTGCTTGAACTTTTGGGGGTGCTCTGCATTTATGCTTTGCGGTCTCAGAAAGGGCTAGCAAGATACCACTATTGTCATATCATATCATGGTTGTTTTGACAACATGTTGCTATTTGAGATATCTTATTATTGCTCTCTAGTTGTTTATGTCATTGATATGAGTTAATATAATTTTTAAGAGTTATTGTCGACAAGGTTAGTTATAATCCTTGCTAAAAACTGGGTGATGTTTAAGCTTATTTATGAAACAAGAGCAAAAGAGTTAGTAAAAGGTTTCTTTTTCACTTTTAGTTTATCAACCGAATATCTTCAGGACAAGCAAAGGTTTAAGCTTGGGGGAGTTGATATGTCTCCAACGTACCTACTTTTCCTAACGCTTTTCCTCTTGTTTTGGACTCTAATTTGCATGATTTGAATGGAACTAACCCCGGACGGACGCTGTCTTCAGCAGAACTACCATGGTGTTGTTTTTGTGCAGAAATAAAAGTTCTCGGAATGGAACGAAACTTTTGAGGATTTTTTATATCAAATAAGAGAATTCGGAGCCAGGAGGTACCTGAGGGGGGCACCTGGGTGGGCACAACCCACCAGGGCGCGCCACCCCCCCCCCCAGGCACGCCTTGGTGGGTGCTGCCCACTTGGTGGCCCCGCTGACCCTGAAACCGATGCTTTATAATCCCATATTTCCAGAAAAAATTAGGGAGAAAGAATTATCACGTTTCACGAGACGGAGCCGCCACCGTCTCCTGTTCTTCATCGGGAGGCCAGATCTGGAGTCCGTTTGGGGCTCCTGAGAGCGGGATCTTCGATCTTCGTTATCACCAACACATCTCCATCGTCAATTCCATCATGCTCCCCATCGGGAGTGATTAATTCCTCCGTAGGCTCGGTGGTCGGTGAGGAGTTGGATGAGATTCATCATGTAATCGAGTTAGTTTTGTTAGGGCTTGATCCCTAGTATCCACTATGTTCTGAGATTGATGTTGCTATGACTTTGCCATGCTTAATGCTTGTCACTTTGGGCCCGGGTGCCACAATTTCAGATCTGAAACGTATATGTTATCACCATTATATCCATGTTCTAGATCCGATCTTGCAAGTTATAGTCACCTACTACGGTGTTATGATCCGGCAACCCCGGAGTGACAATAGTCGGGACCACTCCCGGTGATGACCGTAGTTTGAGGAGTTCATGTATTCACCGTGTGTTAATGCTTTGTTCCGGTTCTCTATTATAAGGAGGCCTTAATATCCCTTAGTTTCCAACAAGACCCTGCTGCCACGGGAGTGTAGGACAAAAGATGTCATGCGAGTTCTTTCCATAAGCACGTATGACTACTTACGGAATACATGCCTACATTATATTTATGAACTAGAGCTAGTGCCGTATCGCCCTAGGTTATAACTGTCTCATGATGAATATCATCCAGCGAGTCACTGATCCAATGCCTACGAATTTATCTTATATTGTTCTTGCTAAGTTACTACTGTTGCTACTGCTATCGTTACTGCTACAATATCAGTGCTATCACTGTTACTGTTACCGTTATTACTGCTATCATCAAAACTATCATACTACTGTGCTACTAATCACTTTGCTGCAGATAATTAATCTCCAGGTGTGGTTGAATTGACAACTCAGCTGCTAATACCTTCAAATGTTCTTTGGCTCCCCTTGTGTCGAATCTATAAATTTGGGTTGAATACTCTACCCTCGAAAACTGTTACGATCCCCTATACTTGTGGGTTATCAAAACCTTTTTCTGGCGCCGTTGCCGGGGAGCATAACTATATTTGTTGAGTCACTTGGGATTAGTATCATATTATCACTATTAAGAATCTTAAGTATGCTAAGACTAGATTTTTCCCTCAAAGACGAGGGGAGATAAGGAACTGCCATCCAGTTCTGCTTTAGATTCACCTTCTGTTATAAGTAAACTTGCAACACCACAACATGCTATTAATTTTGATATTTTGCAAGTTATTGATGATGCTACTTCTGCTATGAATGCTACTCATGATGATGCTAGTACCTTGCTTGATGATTATGTGCCACTAGGTGGATTTCTTGATGAACAAATTGCTAGAGTCAGACAACATGATATTGTTGAATCTGATGATCAACTTGAAACCGGAACCCCCCGGGAAAGTTAATGGGCCTCATGGGCCATAGGGGAGAGGAGGAAGCATTCCACAAGAGGTGGCGTGCTCCCTCCCATAGGAGTCCGAATTGGACTAGGGAAGGGCGGCGGCCCCTCTTTCCTTTTCCCTCTCGCCCTCTTTCCCCTTTCCCCCTCTCCGTTGGAAGCAAGGGGGAGCCGACTAGGACTCAGATCATAGACCCAGTCCGCATGATTGCTACTATCATCCTTCAACTTAGTTTCTATAGGAACATATCAAAAAACATAGGGAAGCTATAAACACGAGCTATTGATCTACAACATAATTTGCAAATACTATCAGGACTAAGTTCATGATAAATCAAAGTTCAATCAATCATATTACTTAAGAACTCCCACTTAGATAGACATCCCTCAAGTCATCTAAATGATATGTGATCCAAATCAACTAAACCATGTCCAATCATCATGTGAGATGAAGTAGTCATCAATGGTGAACATCTCTATGTTGATCATATCCACTGTATGATTCACGCTCGACCTTTCGGTCTCTAGTGTTCCGAGGCCATGCCTGTATAGGCTATGCTAGTCAAGTTTAACCCGAGTATTCCGCATGTGCAAAATTGGCTTGCACCCGTTGTATTTGAACGTAGAGCTTATCACACCCGATCATCACGTGGTGTCTCAGCATGGAGAACTTTTGCAACGGTGCATACTCGGGGAGAACACTTATACCTTAAAATTTTAGTTAAGGGATCATATTATAATGATACTGCCGTACTAAGCAAAATAAGATGCATAAAAGATAAACATCACATGCAATCAAAATATGTGACATGATATGGCCATCATCATCTTGTGCTTTGGATCTCCATCACCAAAGCAACGTCACGATCTCTATCGTCACCGGCTTGACACCTTGATCTCCATCGTAGCGTCGTGGTCGTCTCACCAATTATTGCTTCTACGACTATCGCTACCGCTTAGTGATAAAGTAAAGCAATTACATGGCGATTGTATTTCACATAATAAAGCGACAACCATAAGGCTCCTGCCAGTTTTCGATAACTTTTACAAAACATGATCATCTCATACAATAGCGTATATCACATCATGTCTTGACCATATCACATCACAACATGCCCTGCAAAAACTAGTTAGACGTCCTCTACTTTGTTGTTGCTTGTTTTACGTGGCTACTATGGGCTTCCAGCAAGGACCGTACTTACCTACGGCATAAAAACCACAACAGTTATTTATCAAGTTTGTTGTTTTAACCTTCACAAGGACCAGCAGCAGTCAAATTTGATTCAACTAAAGTTGGGAAAACAGACACCCGCCAGCCACCTTTATGCAAAACTAGTTGCATGTCTATTGTGAAGGTTAAAACAACAAACTTGATAAATCACCGTTGTGGTTTTTGTGCCATAGGTAAGTACGATCCTTGCTAGAGGCCCGTAGCAGCCATGTAAAGGAAATGGTCACTGGAAGCGGAACTATTGGGAAACGTAGCATGCAATTTCAAAAAAATTCCTACGCTCATGCAAGATCTATCTAGGAGACGCATAGTAACGAGAGGGGAGAGTGTGTCCACGTACCCTCGTAGACCAAAAGCGGAAGCGTTAACTTAACGCGGTCGATGTAGTCGAACGTCTTCTTGAATTAATCGATCAAATATCGAACGTATGGCACCTCTGAGTTCTGAACACGTTCAGCTCGATGACGTCCCTCGAACTCTTAATCCATTAGAGGCATGAAGGAGTCGATGAGTTTCATCAGCACGATGGCGTGATGACGGTGTTGGTGAAGTGATCTGCGCGGGGCTTCGCCTAAGCACTACGACAACTGTTGTCCTTGGGGTGCCACCCTGCCCCCGTATATAAAGGAGGAGGGGAGGCCGCCGGCCTCAAGGGGCGCGCCAAGTGGGGGGAGTCCCACTAGGACTCCGAGTCCTAGTCGGCTCCCCCCTTTCTTCCAATGGAGAAGGGGAAAGGGGAAAGAGGGGAGAGGGAGAAGGAAAGGGGGGCCACCCCCCTCTCCTAGTCCAATTTGGACTCCTATGGGAGGGTGCACACCACCTCTTGCGGCCTGCTTCCTCCTCTCCCCTATGGCCCATGCGGCCCATTAACTTTCTCGGGGGGTTCGGGTAACCTCCCGGTACTCCGAAAAATCCCTGAACCTCTTCAGAACCATTCTGGTGTTCGTACATAACCTTCCAATATATCAATCTTTAACTCTCGGCCATTTCGAGACTCGTCGTCATGTCCGTGATCTCATCCGGGACTCCAAACAACCTTCAGTCACCAAAACACATAACTCATATAATACATATCATCATCGAACGTTAAGCGTGCGGACCCTACGGGTTCGAGAACTATGTAGACATGACCGAGACACTTCTCCGGTCAATAACCAATAGCGGAACCTGGATGCTCATATTGGTTCCCACATATGCTACGAAGATCTTTATCAGTCTTACCGCAATGTCAACATACGTTATTCCCTTTGTCATCGGTATGTTACTTGCCCGAGATTCGATCGTCGGTATCCTCATACCTAGTTCAATATCGTTACCGGCAAGTCTGTTTACTCGTTCCGTCGTGCATCATCCCGTAATGAGCTCATTGGTCACATTTCTTACAAGGCTGCATATCATGTTTCATTACCGAGAGGGCCCAGAGATACCTCTCCGATACTCGCAGTGACAAATCCTAATCTTGATCTATGCCAACTCAACAAACACCTTCGGAGATACCTGTAGAGCATCTTTATAATCACCCAGTTATGTTGTGACGTTTGATAGCACACAAGGTATTCCTCCGGTGTCCAGGAGTTGCATAATCTCATAGTCGAAGGAATATGTATTTGACATGAAGAAAGCAGTAGGAATAAAACTGAACGATCATTATGCTAAGCTAACGGATGGGTCTTGTCCATCACATCATTCTCCTAATGATGTGATCCTATTCATAAAATGACAACACACGTCCATGGCTGGGAAACTTAACCATCTTTGATCAAAGAGCTAGTCTAGTAGAGGCATACTAGGGACACGGTGTTTTGTCTATGTATTCACACATGTATCAAGTTTCCGGTTAATACAATTCTAGCATGAATAATAGACATTTATCATGATATAAGGAAATATAAAATAAAAAAAATATTGTCTCTAGGGCATATTTCATTCACGGTGGTTGAGGGAGTCCTGGTCTAGGGGGTCCTCGGGCGTCCGTGCTATGTGACATGGGCCGGACTGATGGGCCATGAAGATACAAGATAGAGGAACCTTCCCTGTGTCCGGATGGGCTCTGCTTGGTGTGGATGGCAAGCTTGGCGTTCAGATTATGTACTTTCCTTCTTCTGTAATGACTCTGTACAACCCTAGATCCCTCTGGTGTCTATATAAACTGGAGGGTTTAGTCCATAGGGCAAGATCACAATCATACAGGCTAGACATCTAGGGCTTAGCCATTACGATCTCGAGGTAGATCAACTCTTGTAACCCCTATCTTCATCATAGTCAATCAAGTAGGAAGTAGGGTATTACCTCCATTAAGAGGGCCCAAACCTGGGTAAACATTGTGTGCCCTGCCTCCTTGTTACCTTTGACCCTTAGACGCACAGTTCGGGACCCCTACCCGAGATCTGCCGATTTTGACACCGACGTTGGTGCTTTCATTGAAAGTTCCACTGTGTCGTCACCAGAAGGCCTAATGGCTCCATCAAACATCCACATCAACACCGCCCTAAGGGAGACTTTTCTCCCCGGCCAAATCTTCGTATTCGGTGGCTTCGCACTGCGTGCCAATTTGATTGGCCATCTAGAGCAGATCGACAGCTACGCCCCTGGCCATCAGATCAGTTTCGGAAACTTAAACTACGTCGCTAATGTCCGAGGAGACTTGATCTTCCAAGGGCTCGCGGCCCCAACCATTGTTCCGGCCTCAGATCCGGAACTCCTCACCGAGTCCAAAGACGGGAATTTAGAACCCACCGGGCTCTTCACAGCCATAGAGCTCAACACCGGAGACATGGAGGGAATCGCTTTACCAGCCTGCCCAGAGTCACTCGTAGCTCCCTTCATCCTCACCGAGCTGGATTCACCTCTGTGCACCAACTCCGAACTCTCGAGGTCTGTGTTGCACGAGCTCGGCCAGGGAACTCTTGTCCCGCCCCGCTCCACGGATTCTCGCTTCCTTGTCCATACCTCGCCATTGAATGAGGCTCTGGACCTAATGCGATCTCTCACCATTACGGAAGAATCACTGCCGAACTATGCCTAGCCCGCACTAGGGGCTGAGAGCAGGGAATTTTACGTTCTACCCACCACACACTTCATAGCCACTGTTGAGGACTTAACTGACATACTTGATTACGCTTCCGAGGACATCGACGACACGGACGATGATGCCGGAGAAGAACAAGGCCAGAACCCGCCACCTACCGGATGCTGGACGGCTACCTCTACGTATGACGTGTATATGGTGGATACAACCAAAGAGGATGACCGCGAAGGTGGGAAGGACCAAGTCAAGAATAATTCCCTTGAGGCACCCCCAAAGCATCGTCGTCAGTGGCGCCGCTCTAAACCGCACTGAGAAAAAGACAGCAATACCGGCACCGAGGACATCAATACTCTGGATAACGCCGAAGACCAAGAAGCCCCAGTCGAACCAACATCCAAACATGATGATTGGGAGGAGGGGCAAGTTAACCCCGACAGTCCCATCGAGAACAAGGGTTCGGAGGATGATGATTATGTACCAATTTCCAAAGAAGATGAGAGCCTCGGCAACAAAGAATTCATCATGCCAGAGGAACCCTTCGAACAAGAGCGCTTTAAACGCCGACTAATAGCCACTTCAAGAAGCTTGAAAAAGAAGCACCAGTAGCTTCAAGCTGATCAGGATTGATGACCCACAAGTGTAGGGGATCTATAATAGTCCTTTCAATAAGTAAGAGTGTCGAATCCAACGAGGAGCAAAAGGAAATGACAAGCATTTTTCAGTAAGATATACTCTGCAAGCACTGGAATTATTGGTAACAGATAGTTTTGTGATAAGGTAATTTGTAACGGGTAACAAAAGTAAATAAAGTGCAGCAAGGTGGCCCAATCCTTTTTGTAGCAAAGGACAAGCCTGGACAAGTTCTTATATAGAGAAAACTGCTCCCGAGGACACATGGAATTTATCGTCAAGCTAGTTTTCATCACGCTCATATGATTTGCGTTCGTTACTTTGATAATTTGATATGTGGGTGGACCGATGCTTTGGTACTGCCCTTTCTTGGACAAGCATCCCACTTATGATTAACCCCTATTGCAATCATCCGCAACTACAAAAGAAGTATTAAGATAAACCTAACCATAGCATGAAACATGTGGATCCAAATCAGCCCCTTACGAAGCAACGCATAAACTAGGGTTTAAGCTTCTGTCACTCTAGCAACCCATCATCTACTTATTACTTCCCAATGCCTTCCTCTAGGCCCAAACAATGGTGAAGTGTCATGTAGTCGACGTTCACATAAAACCACTAGAGGAGAGACAACATACATATCATCAAAATATCGAACGAATACCAAATTCACATGACTACTTATAGCAAGACTTCTCCCATGTCCTCAGAAACAAACGTAACTACTCACAAATCATATTCATGTTCATAATCAGAGGGGTATTAATATGCATATAGGATCTGAAGATATGACCTTCCACCGAATAAACGAACTAGCGTCAACTACAAGGAGTAATCAACACTACTAGTGACCCACAGGTGCCAATTTGAGGTTTTGGGACAAAGATCGGATACAAGAGATGAACTAGGGCTTGAGAGGAGATGGTGCTGGTGAAGATATTGATGGAGATTGACCCCCTCCCGATGAGAGGATCGATGGTGATGACGATGGTGACGATTTCCCCCTCCCAGAGGGATGTTTCCCCAGCAGAACAGCTCCGCCGGAGCCCTAGATTGTTTCCGCCAAGGTTCCGCCTCGTGGCTGAGGGAGTACCGGATTAAGGGGTCCTCGGATAGCCGGACTATATGCATACGCCGGACTGTTGGGCTATGAAGATACAAGATAGAAGACTTCGTCCCGTGTCCGGATGGGACTCTCCTTTGCATGGAAGGCAAGCTTGGTGATTTGGATATGAAGATTCCTTTCTTTGTAACCAACTCTGTGTAACCCTAGCCCCCTCCGGTGTCTATATAAACCGGAGGGTTTAGTCCGTAGGACAAGAACAATCGTAACCATAGGCTAGCTTCTAGGGTTTAGCCTCTATGATCTCGTGGTAGATCAACTCTTGTAATGCTCATATCATCAAGATCAATCAAGCAGGAAGTAGAGTATTACCTCCATTGAGAGGGCCCGAACTTGGGTAAACATCGTGTCCCCCGCCTCCTGTTACCATTAGCCTTAGACGCACAGTTCGGGACCCCCTACCCGAGATCCGCCGGTTTCGACACCGACATTGGTGCTTTCATTGAGAGTTCCACTGTGCCATCACCGTAAGGCTTGATGGTTCCTTCAATCATCTACAACAACGCAGTCCAGGGCGAAGTTTTTCTCCCCGGATAGATCGTCGTATTCGGCGGCTTCACACTGCGGGCCAACTCGCTTGGCCACCTGGAGCAGATCGACAGCTACGCCCTTGGCCATCAGGTCAGGTTTGGAAGCTTGAACTACACCGCCAACATCCACGGAGACTTGATCTTCGACGGATTCGAGCCCATTACGACCGCGCCCTGCCGCCATGATGGATATGACCTAAATCTGTCATCAAACTATGCGCAGGAGATAGCACCTGAAATCGCTCTGGCCCTAGATCCAGAGCAGAGCGCGCCATCCAAGGACGGGAAGCTCAACCTCGCCACGGAGGCGGCAGACCCAGCGGTGCTAGAGCCGAACACAGATCTGACCTCCAACGAGGCCTGTGTCATCGGAACCTCGGACTCGTCTCCGGCCATAGGCTCCGAACCGCGTGTATCCGCACCCATCAAATCTGACTGGGCGCCAATCTTAGAGTTCAGCTCTGCGGACATCTTCCAACACTCACCTCTAGGCGATGTGTTAAACTCATTAAAGTCTCTGTCCTTGTCAAGAGATTCTTGGACGAACAATGTTCGGCTTGAGTGGGAAGCGGACGACGAAGAACTACGTTACCCACCTACCACCCACTTGATAGCCACTGTCGATGATTTGACCGACATGCTTGATTTCGACTCCGAAGACATCGACGGTATGGACGATGATGACGGAGAAGAACAAGAACCACCTCCCACAGGGCGCTGGACAACCACCTCTTCATACGATATATACATCATGGATACACCCAAAGAACACAATGGCGAGGAAAAAAAGGATCCAATTGACGATAAACTTCCTGAGAAGGAGCCAAAGTACCGAGGTCAGTGGCGCCGCTCTAAATTACGCCATGGTAAAAATAGCAATACCGGCACAAGAGAAAATAGCACTCCGGACGATGCCGAAGATAACGAAGACCCTGCCAAGCCAAGTTTCGAACAAGCTGAATGGGAAGACGGGCGAGCCAGCCCCAATGAACAAGCCGTGAACGATGACTCGGAGGACAGCAATTACATCCACCTCTCCGAGGATGAGGTGAGCCTCGGTGACGAAGAATTTATCGTGCCTGAGGATCCCATTGAGCAGGAGCGTTTTAAGCGCCGGCTTATAGCCACGGCAAAGAGCCTGAAGAAGAAGCAGCAGCAGCTTCAAGCTGATCAAGATCTGCTCACTGATAGATGGACTGAGGTCCTGTCAGCCGAGGAATACGGACTCGAACGCCGAACCAAAAGTTACCCGAAGCACAAATTGCTAACTCAATTCGATGACGAGGCACTGGAGCCAGCATTACCAGCGCATAATATGGCTGACCGACCACCGCGCGGCTGAGATAAAGTGGCAATTCATCCCGAACACCAGCCGACACTGCCTCGCCAAACAAATAGAAACACAACAGCTCGGGGATACACACATGACCAGCGGTACGACTTGGAAAACAGAGCAGGATAAACCAGATTGATCTATGGATCGCGGGGGTGCACCCCAACACGCAATGATGGCCACCAAGCTGGATATGACAAGTACAAACCTGTCCGGGTCGAATACCTGCTACGTCTTGAGCTTGCATTGGTTTTCCTCGAAGAGGAGAGGGTGATGCAGCAAAGTGTAGCGTAAGTATTTCCCTCAGTTTTGAGAACCAAGGTATCAATCCAGTAGGAGGCTCCTCAAAAGTCCCACGCACCTACACAAACAAACTGAGAACTCGTAACCAGCGCAATAAGGGGGTTGTCAATCCCTTCACGGCCACTTGCAAAAGTGAGATCTAATGAAGATAGTATGATAAGATAAATATATTTTTGGTATTTTATAATATAGATGCAAAAAGTAAAGAGGCAAATAAAGGTAGATTGCAAGCAAATATGATAAGAGATAGACCCGGGGGCCATAGGTTTCACTAGAGGCTTCTCTCAAGATAGCATAAGTATTACGGTGGGTGGACAAATTACTGTCAAGCAATTGATGGAAAGCGCATAGTTATGAGATTATCTAGGAATTATCATGTATATAGCCATCACGTCCATAACAAGTAGACCGACTCCTGCCTGCATCTACTACTATTACTCCACACATCGACTGACTCCTACCTTCATCTAGAGTATTAAGTTCATAAGAACAGAGTAACGCATTAAGCAAGATGACATGATGTAGAGGGATAAACTCATACAATATGATATAAACCCCATCTTGTTATCCTCGATGACAACAATACAATACGTGCCTTGCAACCCTTTCTGTCACTGGGTAAGGACACCGCAAGATTAAACCCAAAGCTAAGCACTTCTCCCATGGCAAGAAAGACCAATCTAGTAGGCCAAAACAAACTTCTAATTTGAAGAGACTTGCAAAGATAACTCAATCATACATAAAAGAATTCAGAGAAGATTCAAATATTATTCATAGATAAACTTGATCAAAAACCCATAATTCATCGGATCTCGACAAACACATCGCAAAAAGAGTTTACATCGAATAGATCTCCACAAGAGACAGGGAGAACATTGTATTGAGATCCAAAAAGAGAGAAGAAGTCATCTAGCTAATAATTATGGACCCGTAGGTGTGTGGTAAACTACTCACAACTCATCGGAGGGGCAAGGATGTTGATGTAGAGGCCCTCCGTGGTTGATTCCCCCTCCGGCAGAGTGCCGGCGAAGGCTCCAAGATGAGATCTCGCGGATACAGAAGGTTACGGCGGTGGAAATTGTGTTTCGTGGTGCTCCTGGATGTTTTCGGGGTACGTAGGTATATATAGGAGGAAGAAGTACGTCGGTGGCCGCCCGAGGGGCCCACGAGAGAGGGGGGCACGCCCTACAGTGGGGGGGGGGGGGGCGGCTTCCTATCTCGTGGCGCCCTCGGGAGCTTCTTGACTTGCACTCCAAGCTCTCTGGATCATGTTCATTCCAAAAATCACGCTCCCAAAGGTTTCATTCCGTTTGGACTCCGTTTGATATTCCTTTTCTTCGAAATACTAAAATAGGCAAAAAAAACAGCAATATGGGCTGGGCCTCCGGTTAGTAGGTTAGTCCCAAAAATGATATAAATGTGTAAAATAAAGCCCATAAATATCCAAAAGGGGTAATATAATAGCATGGAACAATCAAAAATTATAGATACATTGGAGACGTGTCAAGCATCCCCAAGCTTAATTCCTACTCGCCCTCGAGTAGGTAAATGATAAAAAAGAAATTTTTGATGTGGAATGCTACCTAGCATAATTCATAATGTAATTTTCTTTATTGTGGCATGAATGTTCAGACCCAAATGAATACAAAATAAAAGTTCATATCGACATGAGAAATAGTAATACTTCAAGCAAACTAATCAAAGTAATCATGTCTTCTCAAAATAACATGGCTAAAGGAAGTTATCCCTACAAAATCATATAGTCTGGCTGTTGCTCTATCTTCATCACACAAAGTATTTAATCACGCACAACCCCGATGACAAGCCAAGCAATTGTTTCATACTTTAATAATCTCAAACTTTTTCAACTTTCACGCAATACATGAGCATGAGCCATGGACATAGCACTATATGTGGAATAGAATGGTGGTTGTGGAGAAGACAAAAAGGAGAAGATAGTCACACATCAACTAGGCGTATCAACGGGCTATGGAGATGCCCATTAATAGATATCAATGTGAGTGAGTAGGGATTGCCATGCAACGGATGCACTAGAGCTATAAAAATATGAAAGCTCAACAAAAAAACTAAGTGGGGTGCATCCAACTTGCTTGCTCACGAAGACCTAGGGCATTTTGAGGAAGCCCATCATTGGAATATACAAGCCAAGTTCTATAATGAAAAATTCCCACTAGTATATGAAAGTGACAACATATGAGACTCTCTAACATGAAGATCATGGTGCTATTTTTGAAGCACAAGTGTGGAAAAAGAGATAGTAGCATTGTCCCTTCTCTCTTTTTCTCTCATTTTTTTCTTCTTCTTTTTTTTCTCTTCTTTTTTTTCTTTTTTTCTTTGGCCTTCTTTTTTATTTTCTTTTTGGCCTTTCTCCTTTTTCTTTCTTTTTTTTCTTTTTGTAAAGTCCGAAGTCTCATCCCGACTTGTGGGGGAATCATAGTCTTCATCATCCTTTCCTCACTGGGACAATGCTCTAATAATGATGGTCATCACACTTTTATGGATTTACAACTCAAAGCTAGAACAAGATATGACTCTATATGAATGCCTCCGGCGGTGTACCAGGATATGCAATGAATCAAGAGCAACATGTATGAAAATTATGAAAGTGGCCATGCCACAAATACAATGTCAACTACATGATCATCCAAGAAGCAATATGACAAAAGTAATGCGTGTCAAATGAACGGAACGGTGGAAAGTTGCATGGAAATATATCTCGGAATGGCTATGGAAATGCCATAATAGGTAGGTATGGTGGCTGTTTTGAGGAAGGAGTATGGTGGGTGTATGGTAACGGCGAAATTTGCACGATACAAGAGAGGCTAGCAATGGTGGAAGGGTGAAAGAGTGCGTATAATCGATGGACTCAACATTAATCAAAAGAACTCATATACTTGTTGCAAAAATTTAGAAGTCATCAAAAACCAAAGCACTACGCGCATGCTCCTAGGGGGATAGATTGGTAGGAAAAGACCATCGCTCGTCCCCGACCGCCACTCATAAGGAAGACAATCAATAAATAAAATTGTGCTCCAACTTCATCACAAAGCGGCTCACCATACGTGCATCTTACGGGAATCACAAACTTCAACACAAGCATTCTTTAAATTCATAATCACCCAACTAGCATGAATTTAATATCACTACCTTCATATCCCAAAACAATTATCAAGTATCAAATTGATCATAACATCCAATTCACTTTCTATGATAGTTTTTATTATACCCAACTTGGATGCTCATCATTCTAGGACCAACTTTATGATTATAGCAAATACCATGCTGTTCTAAAAGGCTCTCAAAATAATATAAGTGAAGCATGAGAGACTAGCAATTTCTTCAAAATTAAGACACCACCGTGCTCTAAAAGATATAAGTGAAGCACTAGAGCAAAAACTATTAACTCAAGATATAAGTGAAGCACATAGAGTATTATAGCAAATTCTAATCAAATAGGCTTCTCCCAAAAGGTGTGTACAGAAAGGATGATTGTGGTAAACTAAAAAGCAAAGACTAATATAATACACAACGCTCCAAGCAAAACACATATCATGTAGCGAATAAAAATATAGCTCCAAGTAAAGTTACCAATGAACGAAGGCGAAAGAAGGGATGCCTTCCCGGAGCATCCCCAAGCTTAGGCTTTTGGCTATTCTTGAATATCTTGGGGTGCCATGGGCATCCCCAAGCTTAGGCTCTTGCCACTCCTTATTCCATAGTCCATAAAAGCTTTAACCAAAACTTGAAAACTTCACAACACAAAACTCAACAGGAAATCTTATAAGCTCCGTTAGTGAAAGAAAACAAAACCACCAGATAAGGTACTGCAATGAACTCATTCTTTATTTATTTTGGTGTTAAACCTACTGTATTACAACTTCCTTATGGTTCATAGACTGAATTACTAGCCATAGATGCATTGAAATAAGCAAACAACACACGAAAAACAGAATCTGCTAAATCAGAACAGTCTGTAGCAATCTGTAACTAACGCAAACTTCTGGAACTCTAAAAATCCTACCAAAATAGGAAGTCCTGGAAAATTTGTTTATTGAACAGCAGAAAAAATAATCAACACAAAAGCACGTTCCTGTGATTTAACAAAATTATATTCGTGTGTGCAAAGTTTCTGTTTTTCAGCAGAATCAAATCAACTATCATCGAAGGTTATCCTATAGGTTCTACTTGGCACAAACACTAACTAAAATATAAAAACACATCTAACCAGAATGTAGATGCAAGATTTATTACTAAACAGGAGCAAAAAAACATAAAGAAAATTGGGTTGCCTCCCAAATAGCGCTATCGTTTAACGCCCCTAGCTAGGCATAAAAACAAAGATAGATCTAACGAGTGCCATCTTTGGTACTAAATTCATAAGTAGCATGCATGATAGATTCATAAGGTAATTTGATTTTCTTTCTTGGAAAGTGCTCCATGCCTTTCTTTAAGGGAAATTGGAATCTAATGTTCCCTTCCTTCATATCAATAATCGCACCAATCGTTCTAAGAAAAGGTCTAACAAGAATAATAGGGCAAGAAAGATTGCAATCTATATCAAGAACGATAAAATCTACGGGCACCAAATTTCTATTTGCAACAATAAGAACATCATTGATCCTTCCCATAGGCTTTTTAATGGTGGAATCCGCAAGGTGCAAATTTAAAGAGCAATCCTCAAGATCATGGAAACCTAGAATATCACATAAAGTTTTCGGAATCGTGGAAACACTAGCACCCAAATCACACAAAGCAAAACACTCAAAATATTTAATTCTAATCTTTATAGTAGGTTCCCACTCATCATTAAGTTATATAGTTATAGAAACTTCCAAATTAAGTTTTTCATCATAAGATTGCATCAAGGCATCAACAATATGTTTGGTAAAAGCTTTGTTTTGACTATAAGCATGAGGAGAATTAACAACGGATTGCAACAAGGAAATACAACCTTTTAAAGAACAATTATCATAATCAAATTGCTTGAAATCTGAGATAGTAGGTTCAACATTATTAGAAGTTGAGGATTCTCCAATATCTCTTTTACCAAATTTAGCATCAAGATCTAAAGACTCCGAAGTTTTGGGACGCCTTCTAGGGAAAGTTGATTCATCATCAGTCCCATAATCATCAAAATTCATATTGAAAAACATAGATCTAATCGGAGACACATCAATAACTTTAAGATCCTCATCATTATTTTCACAGAAACTAGAAGAACATGCTTTAATAAAGCTTTCTTTTTTAGCACGCAATCTAGCGGTTCTTTCCTTGCACTCGTCAATGGAAATTCTCATTACTTTGAGAGACTCATTGATGTCATGCTTAGGAGGAGAAGATCTAATTTTAAGAGAATCAACATCAAGCGAAAGTCTATCAACGTTCCTAGCCAAATCATCAACTTTGAGCAATTTTTCTTCAAGCAAAGCATTCAAATTCTTTTGAGAAATCATAAATTCTTTCACACTATTCTCAAAATCAGAGGGCATCTTATTAAAATTACCATAAGAATTATTGTAGGAATTTCCATAATTATTAGAGGGATTACTAGGGAACGGTCTAGCACTAAAATTACCTCTATAAGCATTATTTCCAAAACTATTCCTACCAACAAAATTCACATCCATAGATTCATTATTATTCTCAATCAAGGAAGACAAAGGCATATCATTGGGATCAAGAGGACTATTTTTAGTAGCAAACATTCCTACCAACAAAACATTGATTTCTTCTATAGCATGCACTTTTTTACTAGAAGATCTTTCGGTGTGCCATTGAGAATAATTAGCCATAATATTATCAAGCAATTTTGTAGCATCTCCTAACGTAATTTCCACAAACGTGCCTCCCGCGGCCGAATCTAAGAGATTTCTAGAAGCAAAGTTCAAACCGGCACAAAATTTTTGTATGATCATCCATAAATTCAAACCATGAGTAGGGCAATTGCGAAGCATCAATTTATTCTTTCCCAAGATTGGGCAACATGCTCATGATCAAGTTGTTTAAAATTCATAATATCATTCCTAAGAGTGATGATCTTAGTGGGAGGAAAATACTTAGAGATAAAAGCATCTTTGCACTTGTTCCAAGAATCAATACTATTTTTAGGCAAAGACGAGAACCAAACTTTAGCACGATCTCTAACTGAAAACAGAAATAACTTCAATTTGACAATATTGTTATTCGTATCTTTCTTCTTTTGCATATCACACAAATCAAGAAAAAAATTTAGATGAGTAGCGGCATCTTCACTAGGAAGGCCGGCAAATTGATCTTTCATAACAAGATTCAGCAAAGCGGTATTGATTTCACAAGACTCAACATCATTAAGAGGAGCAATCGGAGTACTAAGGAAATCATTATTATTGGTATTCGAGAAACCACACAATTTGGTATTATCTTGCGCCATGGCAAAAAGTTATCCAACACACAAGCAAACAGAAAAATGGCAAGCGAAAAAGAGAGGACGAGATTGGGAAAGAGAGGGCGAATAAAACGGCAAGGGTGAAGTGGGGGAGAGGAAAATGAGAGGCAAATGGCAAATAATGTAAATGCGAGGGAGATGGGTTTGTGATGGGTACTTGGTATGTCTTGACTTGAGCGAAGACCTCCCCGGCAATGGCACCAGAAATCCTTCTTGCTACGTCTTGAGCTTGCGTTGGTTTTCCTCGAAGAGGAAAGGGTGATGCATCAAAGTGTAGCGTAAGTATTTCCCTCAGCTTTGAGAACCAAGGTATCAATCCAGAAGGAGGCTCCTCAAAAGTCCCACGCACCTACACAAATAAACTGAGAACTCACAACCAACACAATAAGGGGGTTGTCAATCCCTTCACGGCCACTTGCGAAAGTGAGATCTAATAAAGATAGTATGATAAGATAAATATATTTTTGGTATCTTATAATATAGATGCAAAAAAGTAAAGATGCAAATAAAGGTAGATTGAAAGCAAATATGATAAGAGATAGTCCCGGGGGCCATAGGTTTCACTAGAGGCTTCTCTCAAGATAGCATAAGTATTACGGTGGGTGAACAAATTACTGTCGAGCAATTGATAGAAAAGCACATAGTTATGAGATTATCTAGGCATGATCGTGTATATAGGCATCACGTCCATAACAAGTAGACCGACTCCTGCCTGCATCTACTACTATTACTCCACACATCGACCGACTCCTGCCTACATCTAGAGTATTAAGTTCATAAGAACAGAGTAACGCATTAAGCAAGATGACATGATGTAGAGGGATAAACTCATGCAATATGATATAAACCCCATCTTGTTATCCTCGATGGCAAAATACAATACGTGCCTTGCAACCCTTTCTGTCACTGGGTAAGGACACCGCAAGATTGATCCCAAAGCTAAGCACTTCTCCCATGGCAAGAAAGACCAATCTAGTAGGCCAAACCAAACTGATAATTCGAAGAGACTTGCAAAGATAACTCAATCATACATAAAAGAATTCAGAGAAGATTCAAATATTATTCATAGATAAACTTGATCATAAACCCACAAATCATCGGATCTCGACAAACACACCACAAAAAGAGTTTACATCGAATAGATCTCCACAAGAGAGGGGAGAACATTGTATTGAGATCCAAAAAGAGAGAAGAAGCCATCTAGCTAATAATTATGGACCCGTAGGTGTGTGGTAAACTACTAACAACTCATCGGAGGGGCAAGGATGTTGATGTAGAGGCCCTTCGTGGTTGATTCCCCCTCCGGCAGAGTGCCGGCGAAGGCTCCAAGATGAGATCTCGCGGATACAGAAGGTTACGGCGGTGGAAATTGTGTTTCGTGGTGCTCCTGGATGTTTTCGGGGTACGTAGGTATATATAGGAGGAAGAAGTACGTCGGTGGCCGCCCGAGGGGCCCACGAGACAGGGGAGGTGCGTCCTACAGGGGGGGGGGGGCTATCTCATGGGGCCCTCGCGAGCTTCTTCACTTGCACTCCAAGCTCTCCGGATCATGTTCGTTCCAAAAATCATGCTCCCGAAGGTTTCATTTCGTTTGGACTCCGTTTGATATTCGTTTTCTTCGAAATACTGAAATAGGCAAAAAAGACAGCAATATGGGTTGGGCCTCTGGTTAGTAGGTTAGTCCCAAAAAATGATATAAATGTGTAAAATAAAGCCCATACACATCCAAAAGGGGTAATATAATAGCATAGAACAATAAAAAATTATAGATACGTTGGAGACGTATCAATACTGCAGACCGGCTCCATCCGAGTTGTATCCCGACATAGCCCGACACAGAGGCACCGCACACCCCCTATGCTTCACTGATGAAGTAATAGAGCATGAATTCCCAGAAGGGTTTAATCCCGTAAATATTGAATCCTATGATGGAACAACAGATCCCGCGGTATGGATCGAGGATTTCCTTCTCCATATACATATGGCACGCTACGATGATCTCCATGTCATCAAGTTTCTCCCGCTAAAACTCAAGGGACCAGCTTGGCACTGGTTGAACAGTCTGCCGGAAAACTCCATTGGCAGTTGGGAGAACCTGGAAGATGCATTCCTTGACAACTTCCAAGGCACTTATGTCCGACCTCCAGATGCCGATGACTTAAGTCATATAATCCAACAGCCCGGAGAGTCAGCCAGGAAATTCTGGATTCGGTTCTTAACTAAAAAGAACCAAATCGTCGACTGTTCGGATGCCGAAGCCCTAGCGGCCTTTAAGCGTAACATCCGCGACGAGTGGCTCGATCGGCACCTCGTCCAAGAGAAACTGAAGTCCATTGCAGCCCTTACGACGCTCATGACTCGCTTTTGCATGGGCGAGGACAGCTGGCTAGCTCGTAGCAACAGCACCTCAAGTAAACCTGGCACTTTTGAAGCCAGAGACAGCAACAGCAAGCCCCGACGCAACAGACACAAGCGTCGAAATAATGGCGATAACGCCGAAGACACGGCCATCAATGCCGGATTTAGTGGCTCCAAGTCCGGTCAGCGGAAAAAGCCATTTAAAAGAAACAATCCAGTCCCGTCCAGTCTGGACCGCATACTCGATCGTCCATGTCAAATCCACGGCACCCCAGATAAACCAGCCAATCATACCAACAGAGAATGTTGGGTCTTTAAATAGGCCGGCAAATTAAACACCGAAAACAAGGAAAAGGGACCACAAAGCGACGACGATGAGGAACCCCAGCCACCGAACACAGGGGGACAGAAGAAGTTTCCTCCCCAAGTTAAAACGGTGAATGTGATATGCTACCCATATCCCCAAAATGGAGCGGAAGCGCGCACTAAGGGACGTCTACGCGATGGAGCCAGTCGCCCCAAAATACAACGTGGTCCTCCTGTCCGATCACTTTTGATCGAAGGGACCATCCGACTAGTATCCATCATGGCGGTTCAGCCGCACTGGTGCTAGACCCTATCATTGACGGATTCCACCTCACATGTGTCCTCATGGACGGCGGTAGTAGCCTAAACCTGCTCTATCAGGATAAAGTGCGCAAAATGGGTATTGATCCCTCAACGATCAAGCCCACAAGAACCACCTTTAAAGGTGTCATACCAGGTGTAGAGGCCTGCTGTACGGGCTCAATCACACTGGAAGTGGTCTTCGGATCCCCAGATAATTTCCGAAGCGAAGAATTACTCTTCAATATCGTCCCCTTCCGCAGTGGTTATCACGCACTGCTCGGACAAACCGCATTTTCTTTGTTTCAATGCGGTGCCGCACTATGCCTACCTCAAACTCAAGATGCCAGGACCTCGTGGTGTTATAACAGTCAATGGAAATACGGAGCGCTCCCTCCGTACTGAGGAGCACACCGCGGCCCTCGCAGCAGAAGTACAGAATAGCCTTCTTAGGCAAAACCTCAATTCGGCAATAAAGCCCCTGGACACCGTCAAGCGGGTCCAAGCTACTCTGCAATAGGACCATCCGGCTCGTCCAGAGCTCAGCTAGCAATCCGGCCTTCGTCCCAACCCCAGTAAAGCAGTGTAATTAGTGTCACGCGTACATAACTACGCACTTAAAATACCATGAGCACGGACGGAGGCACGGCTAGACCGCGGTCCACAATGCGGCTCAACCGCTCCCGGATCCGCATACCTTCACTTTTTCTCTTTCTTTCAGGTTTTTTCTCCTCTCAAGGCTTTTTCTGATAAACCTGATCACCGGACCCATCGTGGGACGGATACACCAAGAAAGCTAGGGGCTTGGACGTACAAGGGAATACTCAGGTGGTCTCTGCTAACGATCATCATACTTGTTTTGAACACTCGCACGCAGCTCGCTCTTGGTCGTGGCATGTTAAATAGCCTTATTTTCTTATTGCACCACTTTGTATAGATACCCCTTGACGTATCGATCAACTTACAATGAAAAATAATGTGTAGCGTCTGCTCATTACTTAAAATTTTCCTTGTCTATTTATTTTCAATTGCACCCGTACATTCTGGTATGCCTTAATTCGCCAGGGGCTTCATTGTACCTCATAACACGGCAAGAAAGTCTGAACACTTTTACAGTATAGTTCGGCACCCCGAACTTATAGCATTATATGCATCGGCTCCGAATCATGTCTTTGGTAAATAGTTGGGTTGCCCAGCTCCTGTGCTTGCTACCTTACGTTCCACTATATCGGCTAGGGTAGTAAAGGGAGAACTACTGCGATTGTGTCTCGGTTCTTCCGGACGAGCACCTCAGTAGAGAAAGCCAAAAACTGACTGTCATGATGCGGCGAGAGCTGGTTAGCTGTTCGAGAGGTTTTCAAATCCTTAGAGATTTTTTCCACTTTATGCTAGGAATCGGTTTTTATCCGATTAGGCGTGTATAGCGCCCCAACTTTGGCCTTCCGAATACTAGGGGCTACGCCAAAATTTAAAATTATAGAACTCCTATGGCTAAGTGAGGGTGATAAAGCTGTATAGTCCGATTGCCTTGTTCGTTGCGCTAAACACCTCCTTAAAGGACCAAAAATTTGGATAAAAAGTGTTTAGATTTATACCGAACACCCCTCTACTAGCTACATGGGGGCAGAAGCCGATAACTGGCCAACTCTCAGATTTCATAAACGGCCGCACAGGAGGTAAAATTTTAAATAACAAGCATTATATTACATAAAGACCTCGTTCCGTATTATAGGACGGAATAAAATAATGCTTTCATGGAAAAATGATATCCTTGGCACATTGCTCTGCCACAAGGCAGGATCCCTCCATGACACTGTCATAGTACAACTCGGGCTTGCGATGCTCCTTGCCCGCGGGCGGACCCTCGGTCATCAACTTTGTGGCATCCATCTTCGCCCAGTGCATCTTGGCGCGGGCGAAAGCCATCCGCGCACCTTCAATGCAGACCGACCGCTTGACGGCATCAAGTTGAGGGCAGACCAGCCGCTTCACGAGTCCGAAGTAGCTACGAGGCATGGGCTCGGCAGGCCATAGCCGGACAATTAGGTCCTTCATGGCGAGTTAGGATGCCTTATGCAGCTCTACGAACTATTTTAGCTGGTCGCTAAGGGGCACTGGATGTTCAGATCCAAGGTATTGAGACATGAACAGCTTCTCCGTAGTGCTCCCTCCTTTGGCTCGAAAGAACTCTGCAACATCTGATATGCTACGCGGCAGATCCGCAAACGCTCCTGGAGAACTCCAAATTCGGGTAAGTAAAAGGAACGTTTCCTTCACACACTTGCTTTGCATAATAAAAGCCTTACCTTCCGCGATCTTCTTGGCTGCCTAGATTTCCTGGAGGGCGCTCTGGGCTTCGGCTCGGGCATCTTGCACGCTCTAGCGGGCCTTGGCAAGTCCGAACTCTTGAGTCTTAGAATCACGCTCCAAGGACTCGTACTTTTTGACGGCGTCCTGGAGCTCTTGCTGGACCTCACTGATCCGGGTCTCCTGCTTCTCGCGCACGGCGCATTCCTTAGACGCTTTGTCCTCAGCCTCGGTCAACGCCTTCTTGAGGGCCGCTACTTCGGCCGTGGCTCCTAATAAAGTTCAGGACACTTTAGTCAGTACGAACCTTTCATCCTTCCTAAATATAAGCACGTGTTAGTGCATACCGTGGCTGTCCTCCAGCTGCTTCTTCACGAGGCCGAGCTCTTCCTCGGCCCGTTCCAGACTCTTCTTCAATCCGGAGACCTCTGCAGTGTGAGTGGCAGCAGCAAGCAGCGACGCCTGCTTATTCACATAGACATATTATGTCAGACTCCTGCAAAGATTATTTTGATCCTCTGTTCGGTTTTCTTTCCAAACACCGAACAGAGCATCAGGGGCTACTGTCTACAAGGTGATATTCTTTTACAACTATATTACTTACCTCAAAGCCTGTTAGAAGGCTAATGCAGGCTTCAGTCAGTCCGTTTTTGGCGGATTGGGCTTTCTCAATCACCGTGCTCATAAGAGTACGGTGTTGTTCCACAATGGAAGTGCCTCGCAGCGCTTCCAGCAATCTATCCGGTGCCTCTGGATGGACAGAAGTCACTAGTGGAGGCGGCTAGTCCCCCTCGTTCGGGAGAGGCTGCCTGCCTGAATCCGGAGCCACTTGGGTCTCCAGAGCTGTATTCGGCTGAGGGCCGAACTGGATGCGGCCCCCATCGTCGGGGTCTGTAGGGGCCTTTCCCCCCCATGTGTTCGGCAACCGGGGTTTTATCCTCCGGCATCACCGGAACGGTCTCCCGTTGGCCCGGTATCCTTCGAGACAACACCTAGGTGTTGTCCGCGGCCTTGGGGAGGTGCCCATCAGAAGGGACCCGCTGTTCATCGCTGACGGGTCCAGCGACCCCTCTGAAGAGGAGGATAGCTCGATGTTGGACTGGGCCGGGCTGCAGATGCATGGTCCAACACATTAAAAACAATAAAGTGAAAAGACCAGAAATGTAACCGTGTCCGGATACTTACAATTTGGCCAGGGGCTTGACCCTGGGCTCCATTCCCCGTTGTTGTTGGTGGTTGCGGCGGAGTAGTCTATAAGGGCGATTTTTCCCTTCTTGGACGCCTCGGCCTCCCCATGTGTGGAGGCCTTCCTCTTCTTTTTTCCCCAGTAGGGGGGGGAATGGGTCTTCTCCTCCTCCTCCTCGTCGTCTTCGGCGGAGGAGTGCATCTCGGCGTCTTCGGACGCCACATCTGAAGCACCCTTGCATTGGAGACCATCTCGGGTCCCCTTGGCCGCCTTCTTGTCTTTCTTCTCCGGCACCTCACAAGGCGCTAGAAACAACATCTTCGTCAGAAGAGGCGTTTTTGGATCTTCGGGTAGCGGGGCCGGACAGTCAATCTGCTCCGCTATCATTACCCAGGCCTGAAAGATTGGCATGGAGACTTAGGTTCCTCCCACAGATATGCCAGTAAAAGGTATACCTTACAAACATGAAAGAACTTACCGGATTAGCCCGGCGTTTTGCGCTAAGCCCGCGATCTTCGGACGTGGGCGGTGGTACCTCGCTGGCCTTAAAAAGCACCTTCCAGATGTCTTCGTGTGTCGTATCGAAGAGCTCTAGAAGCATCTGGTGCTTGGCCGGGTCGAACTCCCACAAATTAGAAGTCCGGCTCTGGCACGGAAATATCCGGCGGAAGAGCATAACCTGGACCACGTTGACGAGCTTGATTTTCTTGCTTATCATGTTCTGGACACATGTCTGGAGCCCAGTCACTTCTTCCGCTGAACCCTAGGCTAAACCCTTCTCTTGCCAGGAGGTGAGCCTCATGGGGACTCCGGATCGGAATTCGGGGGTCGCCGCCCGGTTGGTGCCGTGCGGCTCGGTGATGTAGAACCACCCCGATTGCCACCCCTTTATAGTCTCCACAAAGGAGCCTTCAGGCCAGGTGACATTGGGCATCTTGCCCACCATGGTGCCTCCACACTCCGCTTGTTGGCCACTCACCACCTTTGGCTTCACGTTGAAGGTCTTCAGCCATAGGCCGAAGTGAGGTGGCATGCGAAGGAAGGCCTCACATACGACAATAAATGCCGAGATGTTGAGGATGGAGTTGGGGGCCAAGTCGTGGAAGTCCATCCCGTAGTAGAACATCAGTCCGCGAACGAACGGGTGGAGGGGGAACCCCAGCCCGCGGACGAAGTGGGAGAGAAACACCACCCTTTCTTGGGGCTCCGGGGTAGGGATGATCTGCCCCTTGGCCGGAAGCCGATGAGCGATGTCTTTGGACAAGTACCCGACCTCCCAGAGCTTCTTGATGTCCTCCTTCTTGATGGAGGAGGCCATCCACTTGCCTCTAGCTCCGGATCTGGACATGATTGGAGTGCTTTTTGGGTGGAAGAGATGGGTGCTTGGGTGCTGGAGCTCGAGAATGAATGAGAAGAGGAAGAAGAGGTCGTGGGTGAAAGAGGGGAATCCTTATCCCTTTATAATGGCACTAAAAATCATGCGCCTCCCCACTCGCCCTAAAGCTCGCTTATTTCCCAAGCACCGTGCTGATGGCATGGTTGGGTTACCCATGCCCACATTGATGAGAATCCCGTGATAGTCGTGGCGTGATGTCACGCTATGAGTTGTTAGCAGATTGGACTCGTGGGATAATATACTCTCTACAGTGGTATGTGGAATTTGTTTTGCAGAGTAGGACACGATTCTTATGTTCAAGATCTACTTTGGAGTATTCGGAGAAGGAACCCGCCTTGCAATGCCGAAGACAATTTTCACGCCAGACTCATCGTCATTGAAGCCTGGTTCGGGGGCTACTGAGGGAGTCCCAGATTAAGGGGTCCTCGGATAGCCGGATTATATGCATATGCTGGATTGTTGGGCTATGAATATACAAGATAGAAGACTTCGTCCCGTGTCCGGATGGGACTCTCCTTTGCGTGGAAGGCAAGCTTGGTGATTCGGATATGAAGATTTATTTCTCTGTAACTGACTCTGTGTAACCCTAGCCCCCTCCGGTGTCTATATAAACCGGAGGGTTTAGTCCGTAGGACAAGAACAATCATAACCATAGGCTAGCTTCTAGGGTTTAGCCTCTATGATATCGTGGTAGATCAACTCTTGTAATACTCATATCATCAAGATCAATCAAGCAGGAAGTAGGGTATTACCTCCATCGAGAGGGCTCGAACCTGGGTAAACATCATTTCCCCCGCCTCTTGTTACCATTAGCCTTAGACACACAGTTCGGGACCCCCTACCCGAGATCCGCCGGTTTTGACACCGACAGTGGCGGTGGTGTTTCTTCCCGAAAGCTTGCTTATGATTTTTTCCAGGGTAAAAGACTTCATATAGCAGAAGATGGCCACCGAAGGACTGCCAATGGGCCCACGAGGCAGGGGGCGCGCCCAGGGGGGTAGGACGCGCCCCCACCCTTGTGGCCAGGGTGTGGGCCCCCTCTGGTACTTTCTTCGCCCAGTATTTTTTATTAATTCCAAAAATAACTTTCGTGGAGTTTTAGGACTTTTGGAATTGTGCAGAATAGGTCTCTAATATTTGCTCCTTTTCCAGCTACCGGCATTCACCCTCTTCATGTAAACCTTGTAAAATAAGAGAGAATAGGCATAAGTATTGTGACATAATGTGTAATAACAGCCCATAATGCAATAAATATTGATATAAAAGCATGATGCAAAATGGACGTAGCAACTCCTCCAAGCTTAGACCTCGCTTGTCCTCAAGTGGAAGCCAAAATCGAAAAATATGTCCACATGTTTAGAGATAGAGGTGTCGATAAAATAAAATACGGACATGAGGGCATCATGATCATTCTTATAACAGCAACATATACATGTTTTGTCATATGATTTCTTATGCTAAAGTAATAATCTATTCACAATGTCAAGTATGAATCAGAAACTTCATTGAAAACTAACAAACTATAATCTCAGTCATTGAGGCAATTGCAATTTATCATAACATCGGAAAGAGTCAATATAAGAGCTTTTCAGCAAGTCCACGTACTCAACTATCATTTAGTCTTTCACAATTGCTAACACTCAAGCAATACTTATGGGTATGGAGTTTTAATCGGACACAGAGAAAGATAGGGGCTTATAGTGTTGCCTCCCAACCTTTTACCTCAAGGGTAATGTCAACAATAATAGTTCATGCTAACTTACATCCAATTGGATATATACATATCAGGATCTTTCCAACACAAGGAGCTTGCCAAAGGATAAAATGTAAAAAGGAAAGGTGAAGATCACCATGACTCTTGCATAATGTATAAGACAAGAATAAAAGATAGGTCCTTCGCAGAGAGAAGCAGAGGTTGTCATGTGCTTTCATGGTTGGATGCACGAAATCTTAATGCAAAAGAGCATCACTTTATTTTGCCACTTGTGATATGGGCCGTTATTGTGCAGTCCGTCGCTTTTATTGCTTCCATATCACAAGATCACATACAGCTTATTTTCTCCACACTAATAAGTCATACATATTTAGAGAGCAATTTTTATTGCATACAACATGACAACTTACTTGAAGGATCTTACTCAATCCATTGGTAGGTATGGTGGATTCTCATGGCAAAACTGGGTTTAAGGATATTCGAAAGCACAAGTAGTATCTCTACTTGGTGCAAAGAATTTGGCTATCATGAGGGGGAAAGGCAACCTCAACATGTTGGATGATCCATGACAATATACTTTATTTCGGATATAAGAAAACATAACCCATTACATTGTCTTCCTTGTCCAACATCAACTCTTTAGCATGTCATATTTTAATGAGTGCTCACAATAATAAAGGATGTCCAAGATAGTATATTTATATGTGAAAACCTCTCTTTCTTTATTACTTCCTATTAATTGCAATGATGACAAAAACTATGTTTGCCAACTCTCAACAACTTTTATTCATCATACTCTTTATATGTGAAGTCATTACTCTCCATAAGATCAATATGATCTCTTTTATTTCTTTTTATTATTTCTTTTTCTTTTATTCCTTCAAGATCAAAGTAAGATAATCAAGCCCTTGACTGAACACTAATCTTTATTATATATAGCTCACGGACTCGATTACATAGAAGGATCATAATGCAAAACTCAAAACAAAATCATACCAAAACTTTATTCTACTAGATAAAGATATTACTAAAAGGATCAAACTAAGAAAAACGGTAAAGACAGGAGTGTGATGGTGATACGATACCGGGGCAACTCCCCCAAGCTTGGCAGTTGCCAAGGGGAGTGCCCATACCCATGTGATTATGTCTCTTTCTTTGGAGGTGGTGATGATGGAGTTGTTGATGATGTAGGCTTGTCGTCCATCTTCCAAGGCATAGGCTCACCATCATAGAAAGATGATCGAGTGTCTGGGATCCTCAAATCTGTAGCCAAACTCATCCTCTTGAATCTATATTCATACTCACAGTTTTGGTTTTGCGGGTCATAGATCTAGGCTTGGAGGTGCTCGATTTTCTCATGAAGCTTGAAGATGGTCTCCCCAATGTTCTTGGCATCCAGCTTGTGGTGGTTGTTGGTGCCCACGAGGCAGGGGGGCGCCCAGGGGGTAGGGCGCGCCCTCCACCCTCGTGGACGCCTCGTGTCCTTCCCAAACTACTTCTTATTTTTCCTATTTTCTTAAATATTCCAAAACGGAGAAAAACTGCTATTAGAACTGTTTTGGAGTCAATTTACTTACCGTACCACATACCTATTCCTTTTCAGAGTCTGAAACGTTCTAGAAAGTGTCCCTTATGTATTCCTCCGAGGTTACGGTTTCAATAATATTGGTTTCAACATTTATGGGATTACTTGAGGTATAATGTTTGATCCTTTGACCATTCACCACCTTTGGATTTGTGCCTTCGAAGTTGTTGATTTTTATGGCACCAGAATGATAGACCTCCTCGACAACGTAAGGCCCTTCCCATTTAGAGAGAAGTTTTCTTGCAAAAAATCTTAAACGAGATTTGAATAGCAACACATAATCACCTACATTAAACTCATGCCATCTTTTAACTTTTTCTTTAAAAAGTTTGGCATTCTCATAGGCTTGGGGTTCTCCATTCATCAAGTGAGCTAATGTCAAATCATAGTTGAGCTCTTTAATGGCCCAATATGCCTTATGTTCTAGTTCTAGAGGTAAGTGACATGCTTTTCCATAAACCATTTTGTATGGAGACATACCCATAGGATTTTTATATGCAGTTCTATAAGCCCATAATGCATCATCAAGTTTCTTGGACCAATTCTTTCTAGATCTATTAACCGTCTTTTGCAAAATTAATTTCAGCTCTCTATTACTAAGTTCTACTTGGCCACTAGATTGTGGGTGATAAGGAGATGCAATTCTATGATTAACATCATACTTAGCAAGCAACTTACGAAAAGCACCATGAATAAAATGTGAACCACCATCAGTCATTAGGTATCTAGGGACTCCGAACCTCGGAAAAATAACTTCTTTAAGCATCTTAATAGAGGTTTTATGATCAGCACTACTAGTTGGAATAGCTTCTACCCACTTAGTAATGTAATCAACAGCAACTAAAATATGTGTATACCCATTAGAGGAAGGAAACGGTCCCATATAATCAAAGCCCCAAACATCAAATGGTTCAATAACAAGAGAATAATTCATAGGCATTTCTTGACGTCTACTAATATTACCAATTCTTTGACATTCGTCACAAGACAAGACAAACTTACGGGCATCTTTGAAGAGAGTAGGCCAATAAAAACCGGATTGCAATACCTTATGTGCAGTTCTATCTCCAGCGTGGTGTCCTCCATAAGCCTCGGAGTGATACTTGCGTAGCATCTGTTCTTGTTCATGCTCAGGTACACAATGTCTAATAACACCATCTACTCCTTCTTTATAAAGGTGTGGGTCATCCTAGAAGTAATGTCTTAAATCATAGAAATACTTTTTCTTTTGTTGGTATGAGAAACTAGGTAGTATAAATTTAGCAACAATGTAATTAGCATAATTAGCATACCATGGAGCAGTATGAGAAGCATTTATGACAGCTAATTGTTCATTAGGGAAGCTACCATCAATAGGTAGTGGGTCATCAAGAACATTCTCTAACCTAGACAAGTTGTCTGCAACGGGGTTCTCAGCTCCCTTTCTATCAATAATATGCAAATCAAATTCTTGTAGCAGAGCCATCTAATAATTCTAGGTTTAGCATCTTTCTTTTCCATAAGATATTTAATAGCAGCATGATCAGTGTGAATAGTTACTTTAGAATCAACAATATAAGGTCTGAACTTATCACAAGCAAATACAACTGCTAAAAATTCCTTTTCAGTAGTAGCATAATTTCTCTGGGCACTATCTAGAGTTTTACTAGCATATTGAATAACATTTAATTTCTTATCAACTCTTTGTCCTACAACATCACCTACAGCATAATCACTAGTATCACACATAATTTCAACGGGTAAATTCCAATCAGGTGGCTGAACAATAGGTGCAGAAATCAAAGCTTTCTTAAGTATTTCAAATGCTTCTACACAATCATCATCGAAGACAAAAGGAATATATTTTTGTAAGAGATTAGTCAGAGGCCTAGAAATTTAGAGAAGTCCTTAATGAACCTCCTATAAAAATCGGCATGAGAAAGGAAACTTCTTATTCCTTTAATGTCTTTAGGACACAGCATCTTTTCAATAGCATCAACTTTAGCTTTGTCAACTTCAATACCTCTTTCAGAAATTTTATGCCCCAAGACAATGCCTTCATTAACCATAAAGTGGCACTTTTCCCAATTCAAGACATGACTAGGATCTTTGCTTCTCTGCAAAACTCGATCAAGGTTGCTCAAGAAATCATCAAAAGAAGATCCATAAACACAGAAATCATCCATGAAAATCTCAACAATCTTTTCACAAAAGTTAGAGAATATAGCCATCATGCATCTTGGAAAGGTAGCAGGTGCATTACATAAACCAAAAGGCATACGTCTAGCTATAAGCAAAAGTACCGAAAGGGCAAGGAAAAGTGGTCTTTTCTTGATCCTCTTTTGACACAGGTATTTGAGAGAAACCAGAGTAACCATCTAGAAAGCAAAAATGTCTATGTTTGGATAATCTTTCTAGCATTTGATCAATAAAAGGCAAAGGGTAATGATTCTTTTTAGTAGCTTTATTTAGTTTGCGGAAATCAATTACCATCCTATAACCTGTAACAATTCTTTGTGGGATCAATTCATCTTTATCATTAGGAACAATAGTAATACATCCCTTCTTAGGGACACAATGGACAGGACTTACCCACTAACTATCAGTAACGGGATAAATTATACCTGCCTCAAGAAGCTTTAGTATTTCTTTTCTTACCACTTCTTTCATCTTAGCATTTAACCGTCGTTGGTGATCAACAACTGGTTTGGCGTCTTTCTCCAATTTATTTTGTGTTGGCATAGAGTGGGACTAATGCCCTTATAATCATCGAGAGTATATCCAATAGCAGCACGGTGCTTCTTCAGAGTTTTCAATAATTTCTCCTCTTCTTGTTCTGAAAGGTTAGCTCTAATAACAACAGGATATATCTTCTTTTCATCAAGATAATCATATTTAAGAGTATCAGTTAATGGTTTAAGCTCAAACATGGGATCACCCTTGGGTGGAGGAGGATCCCCTAGGATTTCAACATGCAATTCTTTATCATGGGGTTGTGTTTCAAAATAGGTCCCTTTTTAAAGAATACTTCATCTATATCCCTTCTTTCATTCATAAACATATCATTTTCATGGTCTAGCAAATATTTCTCTAAAGGATCATTAGGAGGCACGGCAATAGAAGAAAGACCAATAATTTCATCCTTACTAGGCAATTCTTTATCATGGGGTTGTCTACGAAATTTAGCAAAATTAAACTCATGAGACATATCCCCTAAACCAATCGTAACAACATCCTTTTGCAGTCTATCTTAGCATTAACAGTATTCAAGAAGGGTCTACCAAATATAATGGGACAAAAGTCATCTTGTGGGGAACCAAGAACAAGAAAATCAGCAGGATATTTAACTTTCCCACACAAGACTTCAACATCTCTAACAATCCCAACTAGTGAAATAGTATCTCTATTGGCAAGTTTAATGGTAACATCAATTTCTTCTATCTCAGCAGGTGCAATATCATGCATAATTTATTTGTATAAGGAATGGGGCATTGCACCTGCACTAGCACCCATATCACATAAGCCATGATAACAATGATCTCCTATTTTAACAGAAATAACAGGCTTGCCTACAACAGGTCTATGTTTATTTTTAGTATCGGTTCTAGCAATTCTAGCAGCTTCATCACAGAAGTAAATAACATGCCCATGAATATTATCAGCCAAGAGATCTTTAACCATAGAAATACTAGGTTCGAGTTTAATTTGCTCAGGTGGTGTAGGTGTTCTAGTATTACTCTTACAAACCACAGTTGAAGCTTTAGCATGATCCTTTATCCTAACAGGGAAAGGTGGTTTCTCAATATAACTACTTTTACTTCAGTTGGAGGATTATATTTAAACCACTTGTCCTTAGGGAGGTCAACATGAGTAGCAAATGATTCACAGAAGGAAGCTACTATCTCAGAGTCAAATCCATATTTAGTGCTACATTCACGAAAAACATCGGTATCCTTAAAAGATTTAACACAATAAAACTTAGGTGTCATACCTAACTCCTTACCTTCATCGAGATCTCAATCTTCAGATTGCGTTTAATTCTTCCAATAAATCCCATCTGAATTCAATAGTCTTCATCATAAAAGAACTAGTATAAGAAGTATCGAGCATGGAGCGATTGTTGAGAGAAAGCGGAGCAAATTTTTTTTGAATAATCATTTCTCTTGAGAGCTCAAGATTGGGGCATGAATATAACATTGACTTAAGCCTCCCCCAAGCTTGAGCGATGCTTTATCCTTCGCGAGGCCAAAAATTATATATATAATTACGATCACGATGAACAAGATGCATAGGATAAAAATTTGGATGAAATTCCAATTTCAGTCGGTTGTAGTTCCATGATCCCATATCATCACATAGCCTAAACCATGTCAATGCCTCTCTGTTCAAAGATAAAGGGAAGACCTTCTTCTTGATAACATCCTCAGGCATACCTGCAAGTTTAAATAATCCACAAACTTAATCCACATAGATTAGGTGCAAATCGGGATGCAGTGTTCCATCTCCTGTAAAAGGATTAGCTAGCAGTTTCTCTATCATACCCGAAGGGATTTCAAAGTAAACATTTTCAGTAGGTTCATTAGGTTGAGGAGCAACTCTTTACTCTACTGGTCGGTGTAAAGATATCCCGAACAAGCCCCTCAAAGGATTATGTTCCATAGTAACAAGTGACAGTAAATTTCAGCACACTATATAAATTTTTCCTTACCAAGTTCCACATACCAAAGGCGCTTCACTCCCCAGCAACGGTGCCAGAAAAGAGTCTTGATGACCCACAAGTGTTGGGGATCTATCGTAGTCCTTTCGATAAGTAAGAGTGTCGAACCTAACGAGGAGCGGAAGGAAATGACAAGCGGTTTTCACTAAGGTATTCTCTGCAAGCATTGAAATTATCGGTAACAGATAGTTTTGTGATAAGGTAATTTGTAACGGGTAACAAGTAACAAAAGTAAATAAAGTGCAGCAAGGTGGCCCAATCCTTTTTGTAGCAAAGGACAAGCCTGGACAAGTTCTTATATAGAGAAAAGCGCTCCCGAGGACACACGGGAATTATCGTCAAGCTAGTTTTCATCACGCTCATATGATTTGCGTTCGTTACTTTGATAATTTGATATGTGGGTGGACCGGTGCTTGGGTACTTCCTTTTCTTGGACAAGCTCCCACTTATGATTAACCCCTATTGCAAGCATCCGCAACTACAAAAGAAGTATTAAGGTAAACCTAACCATAGCATGAAACATGTGGATCCAAATCAGCCCCTTACGAAGCAACGCATAAACTAGGGTTTAAACTTCTGTCACTCTAGCAACCCATCATCTACTTATTACTTCCCAATGCCTTCCTCTAGGCCCAAACAATAGTGAAGTGTCATGTAGTCGATGTTCACATAACACCACTAGAGGAGAGACAACATACATCTCATCAAAATATCGAACGAATACCAAATTCACATGACTACTTATAGCAAGACTTCTCCCATGTCCTCAGGAACAAACGTAACTACTCACAAATCATATTAATGTTCATAATCAGAGGGTATGAATATGCATATATGATTTTAACATATGATCTTCCACCGAATAAACCAACTAGTATCAACTACGAGGAGTAATCAACACTACTAGTGATAAACAGGTACCAATTTGAGGTTTTGGGACAAAGATCAGATACAAGAGATGAACTAGGGTTTGATAGGAGATGGTGTTGGTGAAGATGTTGATGGAGATTGACCCCCTCCCGATGAGAGGATCGATGGTGATGACGATGGTGACGATTTCCCCCTCCCGGAGGGATGTTTCCCCGACAGACAGCTCCGCCGGAGCCCTAGATTGGTTCCGCCAAGGTTCCACCTCGTGGCGGCTGTGTTTCTTCCCGAAAGCTTGCTTATGACTTTTTCCATGGTAAAAGACTTCATATAGCAGAAGATGGCCATCGGGGGACTGCCAGGGGGCCCACGAGGCAGGGGGGCGCGCCCCCACCCTCGTGGCCAGGGTGTGGGCCCCCTCTGGTACTTTCTTCGCCCAATATTTTTTATTAATTCCAAAAATAACTTTCATGGAGTTTCAGGACTGTTGGAGTTGTGCAGAATAGGTCTCTAATATTTTCTTTTTTCCAGCCCAGAATTCCAGCTGCCGGCATTCTCCCTCTTCATGTAAACCTTATAAAATAAGAGAGAATAGGCATAAGTATTGTGACATAACGTGTAATAAAAGCCCATAATGCAATAAATTTTGATATAAAAGCATGATGCAAAATGGATGTATCAAGGATCTGCTCAATGACAGATGGGTTGATGTCCTGGCAGCCAAGGAATATGGCCTAGGACGCCCAACCAAGAGTTACCCGAAGCACAAGCTGCTATCCCAATTCGACGACGAGGCCCCAGAGCCCATACCGCCCAAGTGTAATGCCACTGACGGACCTGACCGACCACCACATGGCCAAGACAGAACGACAACTCAAGCGGAACAACCGCCTGCACCACCCCGCCATAAAGGTAAAGACACAACAGCTGCAGGATACACTTATGACCTACGACGGGACCTGGATAATAGAGCTGGTCAGACCAGATCCATATACGGATCAAGGGGACGAGCCCCAGCGCGAGAAGACGGCCATCAAGCCCGGCACGACAAGCATAACTTCACCCAGGCTGAAAACCGCATACAGACTCCATCCGAACTACGCCGTGACGTGGACTGATATAGAGGCGCCATGCACCCCCTATGCTTTACTCATGAGGTGATGGAACACCAGTTCCAACAAGGGTTTAAACCTGTGAACATCAAATCATACGATGGCATGACAGATCCCACAGTGTGGATCAAAGATTTCCTTCTCCACATTCACATGGCTCGTGGTGATGACCTACATGCCATCAAATACCTCCCTCTCAAGCTTAAGGGACCAGCTCGATGCTGGTTAAACAACCTCCCAGAAAACTCTATTGGGAGTTGGGAAGACCTGGAGGATGCCTTTAGAGACAACTTCCAGGGCACCTATATCCGGCCCCGGATGCCGATGATCTTAGTCACATAGTCCAACAGCCTGGAGAGTCAGCTAGAAAATTCTAGACCCGGTTCATAGTGAAAAAGAACCAAATTGTCGACTGTCGGGATGTTGAGGCTCTAGAAGCCCTCAAACACAGCATCCGTGACGAGTGGCTTGCCCGACACCTCGGCCCAGAAAAGCTGAAGTCTATGGCAGCCCTCACATCACTCATGACCCGCTTTTACACGGGCGAAGATAGCTGGCTTGCGCATAGCAACAACAGTACCAATGATCCTAGCACTTCCAAAGCAAAGAACAGAAATGGCAGGCCACGATGCAACAGAAACAAGCGTCGAAGCAACACTGACAATACCGAAGACACGGCGGTCAACGCCGGATGAGTGGCTCCAAGCCCGCTCAACGAAAGACGCCATTCAAAATAAATAAGGACAACTCATCTAGCCTGGATCGAATACTTTATCGACCTTGGCAGATTCACGACACCCCTGACAAGCCTGCTAACCACATCAACAGAAGTTGTTGGGTCTTCAAACAGGCCGGCAAGTTAAACGCCGAACACACGGGGAAAGGGTCGCCCAACGAGGAGGACGATGAGGAGCCTCGCCCACCGAACATAGGGGGACAAAAGAAATTTCCCCCCAAAGTCAAGACGGTGAACATGATATACGCTACCCACATCCCCATAAGGGAGCACAAACGTGTGTTAAGGGATGTCTATGCGATAGATCTAGTCGCCCCAAAATTCAACCCGTGGTCAGCATGCCCGATCACCTTCGATCGCAGGGACCATCCGACCAGTATCCGCCATGGAGGTTCAGCCGGATTAGTCCTTGATCCAATTATTGATGGATTCCACCTCACAAGAGTCCTCATGGACGGCGGCAGCAGTCTTAATCTGCTCTATCAAGACACAGTCTGGAAAATGGGTATTGACTCGTCAAGAATGAAACCCACTAAAACTACCTTTAAAGGAGTAATACCTGGTGTAGAGGCCCGCTGCATGGGCTCAATCATATTGGAGGTCGTATTCGGTTCACCGGACAACTTTTGAAGCGAAGACTTAATCTTCGACATCGTCCCTTTTCGCAGTGGCTACCACGCACTGCTCGGACGAACCGAGTTTGCCCGCTTCAACGTGGTTCCACACTACGCTTATCTAAAACTTAAAATGTCGGGACCAAGAGGTGTTATAACATTCCATGGAAACATGGATCGTTTCCTCCGTACTGAGGAACACACCACGACCCTTGTAGTGGAAGTATAGGTCGGCCTTATCAAGCCGAACTACACATTGGCATCCAAGCCATCGGACCTTCTCAAACGAGTCCAAACTATCCCATAGAATGATAGTCCTGCTCACCAGGAGCTCGACTAGAAATCCGGCCTCTGTCTTCGCCCCAACCAAACATCGGCGTATGTACCGCGTGCTCATAATTACGCACTGAAAATTCCATGGGCGATGATGGAGGCATATCGAAGATGAGGTCTACATACGGCTCAACCGTGTCCGGACCCTAATTTATCTTTTTCTTAACTTCGTTTTCCCTTTCAGGATTGTTACAACCTACATCGCCCTTTTCATGGTGTCAAAGGGCCCCTTTTCTGGCCCCTTTTGCAAACTTGTTCATTAATCCTCTCAAAGGATCACACACCAAGGCGAGAAGAAGCGCAGATGTACGGCGGAGTACCTACATGATATTTCAAGATCACCTCCCCCAATGATTTTAAATATTGGCACACAACTTTCCTTTGCGCTCGGCATGTAAAATAGCCTTGACGCTTACGGAATTATATGTACAAATAGGTTTTGACGTATCAATCAGACTATAATGGAAGCAGTTTTCGCCCAAATTACTTGGTACTGACTTATTCCTTTTTGCCGTATTCTTTTTTATCATGTTATTGCCATGTACACCTCGCCCAACATGAATCACTAGGGGCTCCATTCAGCCCCGTACATCTATTACATTTATTATAAGTCCGAACACTTTCACAAGGGCAATTCGGCGTCCCGAATTTAGCATTATATGCATCAGCTCTGAATCATGTCTTGGGTCAATAGTTGGGTTGCCCGGCTCCTGTGGTTACTACCTTACATTCCGATTGTTCGGCTAAGGAAGTAAAGGGAGAACTACTGCGATTGTGTTTCTGGTTGGCCGGAAAAACACCTCAGTAGAGAAAGCCGAAAACTGAATGTCATGATGCGGCGAGAGTTGGTCAGGTATTCGGTGACTCAGTATAAATCTCTTGCGATTTTTTCTGTGTCACACGAAGGACTAGTTTTACCTGGTCAGGTGTTTACAGCTCTCGAGTTCGGATCGCCGATCAATACCAGGGGCTGCGCCTATAATTCTATTGTCAAACTCCTATGGCTAGGTGAGAGTAATAAAGCCGCATAGTCCGATTGCCTGGTTCGCCGCACTAACACCTCCTTCAAGGACCAAATCGTTGGGTTAAGTGTGCTTTTGTGCTATACCGAACACCCCCATAATATCTATGTGAGGGGCCGAAGCCGACGACTGGCCAACTCCCAGATTTAATAAATGGCCGCAATGGAGGATAAATAAATTCAGATAAAACAAGACTAACATTATACGAACGCTCTGTTTTCATTACACAGTTTGAGCATTGCGGATACAATCATTCGAACATCACGTCCTTCGAGCATAGGCCCTGAGGGAGTCCTGGACTAGGGGGTGTCCGGACAGCCGGACTATCATCGTCCGCCGGACTCCAAGACTACGAAGATACAAGATTGAAGACTCCGTCCCGTGTCCGGATGGGACTTTCCTTGGCGTGGAAGGCAAGCTTGGCGATACGGATATGTAGATCTCCTACCATTGTAACCGACTCTGTGTAACCCTAGCCTCCTCCGGTGTCTATATAAACCGGAGGGCTTTAGTCCGTAGGACAACATACATTACAACAATCATACCATAGGCTAGCTTCTAGGGTTTAGCCTCCTTGATCTCGTGGTAGATCCACTCTTGTACTACCCATATCATCAATATTAATCAAGCAGGACGTAGGGTTTTACCTCCATCGAGAGGGCCCGAACCTGGGTAAAAACATCGTGTCCTTCGTTCCTGTTACCATCCGCCTAGACACACAGTTCGGGACCCCCTACCCGAGATCCGCCGGTTTTGACACCGACATTGGTGCTTTCATTGAGAGTTCCTCTGTGTCGTCACCGATAGGCTTGATGGCATCTTCAACCAACAACGCTGTCCAGGGTAAGACTTTTCTCCCCGGACAGATCTTCGTATTCGGCGGCTTCGCACTGCGGGCTAATTCACTTGGCCATCTGGAGCAGATCGAAAGCTACGCCCCTGGCCGTCAGGTCAGATTCGGAAGCCTAAACTTCACGGCCGATGTCCGCGGAGACTTGATCTTCGACGGACTCAAGCCACAGCCAAGCGCGCCGCATTGTGACTACGGGCATGATCTAGCTCTGCCACCGAACAGTGCCTTGGTAGCCGCACACGAATCCGCTTCGGCCTTTAGTCCAGAGCCGATCGCCCAGATCGAGGGCCGGTGGATAGACGCCGCCCCGGGGGCTTCAACATCCACGGCGATGGAGCCGAACACTAATCTTGTCCCCTGCGAAACTCGTGATTCCGAGGCGCCGGACTCCTTGCCGGACTCCGAACCTCCCGCGCCCCTACCAATCGATTCGGATGGGGCGCCGGTTATGGAATTCACCGCCGCGGACATCTTCCAATACTCGCCTTTTGGCGATATCCTGAATTCACTAAAGCATCTCTCGTTATCAGGAGAGTCCTGGCCGGACTATGGCCAGGATGGTTGGGGTATGGACGACGAAGAAATTCAGAGCCCACCCACCACCCACTTTGTAGCCACTGTCGACGATCTAACCGACATGCTAGACTACGACTCCGACGACATCGACGCTATGGACGACGATGCCGGAGACGAACAGGAACCAGCGCCTACAGGGCACTGGAAGACCACCTCGTCATATGACATATACATGGTGGATACCCCAAAGGAGAGCAATGACGAGGACCAACGGGCCGCGACAGAAGATAACCCCGCCGATAAACAACCAAAAAGGCGTCGCAGACGCCGCCCTAAGTCCCGCCCCGACGACAACAACGCTCCCAAGGAGCCCGCAATACGGCAGGGCTCACAAGTGGACGACGAACATGCAGATAAGCAACCGTCCGAACATGATGAGTCAGATAATCAGTCCAGGCCCGGTGAAAACAATAGTCCAGACGACCTCATGCCGGACACGCCGCTGGAGAGCAAAAACCTTCGGAAAAGACTCGTCAACACTGCAAGAAGCCTGAAGAAGGAAAAGAGGAAGCTCAAAACAGCGGAAGACACACTCAGAATGAGATGGAGCAAAGTGCTCAAAACCGCAGATAAATACGGCAATGGCCACCAATCAAAGAGCTACCCGAAGCGCAAGCTGCTACCAGAATTCGGCGAGGAGGCCATAGAGCCTCCACCATCAAAAAATAAAGAGGCCGCCTGGTTGGATAGACGGCCAGATGATAGGCCAAATTCTGAAAGCGGCGCCACACATAAACCAACTAATGAACCTGGAAAGACAGATGGCCCAGCCAGGTCCATTTACGGGCCAAAGAAGAGGGCCCCAGGAAGCAAGGCAACACGTCAAGTGTCCGAAGATAGTGGCACACCCAAATACAGGGGCGCCGCACATCCACTATGTTTCACCAATGAGGTGCTGGAACATGCATTCCCAGCAGGATTTAAACCCATAAACATAGAGGCCTATGATGGAACAACAGACCCTGGAGTCTGGATAGAAGATTATATACTACATATACACATGGCCAGAGGAGATGATCTCCACGCCATAAAATACCTACCCCTCAAGCTCAAAGGGCCAGCCCGTCATTGGCTTAAAAGCCTCCCAGAAAACACCGTGGGAAGTTGGGAAGAGCTCGAGGATGCGTTTAGAGCAAATTTTCAAGGGACTTATGTCCGCCCTCCGGACGCAGATGATCTAAGTCATATAACTCAACAGCCCGGAGAGTTAGCGCGGAAGTTCTGGAACATGTTTCTTACCAAAAAGAACCAAATAGTCAACTGTCCGGATGCCGAAGCCTTAGCAGCTTTCAAGCACAATGTCCGAGACGAATGGCTTGCCAGGCACCTCGGTCAAGAGAAACCGAGGACAATGTCCGCACTAACAAGCCTCATGACCCGCTTCTGCGCGGGAGAGGACAGCTGGCTAGCAAGATGCAGCACCAGCGACCCAAGTACATCCGAGATAAGGGATGGAAATGGAAAATCACGGCGCAGAAAAGAACAGCACCGAAATAAAGAGAAAAGCCCAAAGAGCACGGCAGTCAACGCCGGATTCAAACGCTCGCGGCCAAACAACAAAACAACGCCTCTTAAGGATGATAGCGATGATTTGTCCAGCTTAAATAAGATTCTGGGTCGGATATGTCAAATCCACAGTACCCCCGGAAAGCCTGCAAACCATACCCATCGGGATTGTTGGGTTTTTAAACAGTCCGGCCGACTAAACGCCGAACACAAGGGGCTCGACGTGTCAAGCGAAGACGATAAACCCCACCAGCAGAGCACCGGAAAACAAAAGACTTTCCCACTAGGGGTCAAAGCAGTAAACTCACTTCATGTGATAATACGGAAAAATAGTGCGGCACTTTCTAAAAAGAGCTTCGCGCGGTCCAACCCAGCAGACCATAGAGATTGGATTTCAAAACCAATCACTTTCGACCACCTGGACTATTCCAGAAGCGTTCGAAACGCGGGACGGACTCCCCTGATATTGAATCCCATAATAGACGGATTACAATTTACTAACCTCCTAATGGACGGAGGCAGCGACTTAAACCTGCTGTATTCAAACACAATCCGTAGGATGGGGATAGACCCTACCAAAATCCGACACAGCCGCACTTCCTTCAAAGGAGTGACGCCAGGCCCTTACGCCAAGTGCACAGGCTCCATATTACTAGAAGTCGTGTTCGGATCGCCGAAAATTTTTCGACGCGAAAAATTAATTTTTCACATCGTCCCATTTGAAAGTGGATATTAAGCACTCTTGGGACGAAAGGCTTTTGTCCGCTTCAACGCCATACTGCATTACGCATCTCTTACACTCAAGATGCCCGGTCCGCGTGGCGTCATTTCAGTGCGAGGGTCACTTAAAGACCCCGGACTCGGATAGACGAATCCGGCTTCAGCAGGCTAGGGGCTCCCTAGTCGCATACCTCTTCACAGGGGGCTGCGCGCACAAACAACCGCGGGTTCATACAAACCCCGCTTTAATTATTTATATTTCTTCTTTTACACATATTTTTCGCACGAATTGTTTTCAAACTAAACGTTCCTCTCTTTCTACAGATGAACAACGTGCATACCCGTCCAGGATAACGGCACAACGGAGACACAAGCGCAGACGTGCAGTAGGGACCCGTTGTGAGGATTCTTTTCAGATTAAGACCCTGCGTAAACCTTTTTTACTGTCTCTTGTTGCTATTCTCCCTTGGTTTCTTCCTATAGCCAAAGCGGAGCCTGACGTTTTGGCATCGGCCGCGTCAGAAGACCATGCCCGTACCTGGACACTAGGGGCTTAGGGCATCATTCTGCCCATTATTATAAAGACCAAACACCTTACGGAGTGTTCGGCGTCTCGAGTTAGGCATTATATGCATCAGCTCCGAATCATGTCTTTGGTCAAATGTTGGGTTTGCCCGGCTCCTGTGTTTTGCTGCCTTACGTTCCGTATCATCGGCTAACGCGGCACCAGGAAAACTACTGCGATTGTGCCCCAGTTCGGCTGGGCGAGCACCTCAGTAGAAAAAGCCGAAAACTGACTGTCATGATACAGCGAGAGACTGGTCAACCACTCGATCGACTACCGGAATGTTTAGAATTCCCCGCTTTGACGGAGGACCGTTTCCCGATCAGGCACATACGCGCCCCGACTTCGGAGAAGTGCGGTGCCACCAGGGGCTATATCATAGCCCCACCCTCGAGCTCCACTGGCTAAGTGAAAGTGATAAAGCATTATAGTCCGGATTGCCTCGTTCGCTACGCTACCACCTCCTTAAACAGGACCGAGACGTCGGATTAAGTGTGAAAACGCGTTATTTTTGCAAACACCCCCGCACCCTGTGTGTGGGGGCTGAAGCCGAAGACTGCAATCTTTCAAGTTATACAAATGTATACGTAAACGGCCGCACAGGAGAAGTTTTACTACTTGGGACGCACAAGTATAAAAAGCAGTTATAGCATAAATCATCGTTTTACAAGCTAATACGTTCATTTGAACGTGACATTTTTCGAGCATTGTGACTCTATTACACGAGCGCCACGCATAACTTCCCCGAAATAGTGCTCGGCGGGGAGCCGGCTTTCATCCGAACCCTGGGCGGCAACAGCGGTGGCATCCATCTCTGGACAATGCGCCTTCACATGGGCAAGAGCCATCCGCGCGCCCTCGATGTAGGCCGACCGCTTCATCTCCTTTATATGCGGCACCGCTCCAAGGAATTGCTGCAGTAAGCCGAAGTAGCTCGTCGCCTTGGGCCTCTCTGGCCAGACATGGGCCACGATATCAGTCATGGCAAGTCCGGACAATCTATTTAGCTCAGCCCATTCGGCCAACCGGTCTGTCAACGAAAGTGAGCGATCCGGACTATGGAATTGAGACCAGTATAGCTCTTCCGTCTTGTGATCCTCCTGGCTCCGGAAGTGCTCAATGGCATCAGCCGCACTTGCAGCTAAGTCCATATACGGATCCTCCGGACTCCACAGCCGCTCAAATTGAGCATACTTTTGATCCATAAACCGGCGACGCAGCAGAAAAGGCATCCTTGGCTTCGGCGGTGGCCTTCTTCAGGTCTTCCCGCTCCGATAAGCGCTCCTTTTCAAGAGCCTCGTTGCGGTCGGCAGCATCTTTTACTTTCATGGCCAATTCGGCCACCTCTGCCCTGCTTAGGCAGTGCGCAGCCCTTTCGGCTTTCAACTCCTCGGCCGCCCTCGAGGCAGCCGCGTCACTCCTTCGGGCCTGCTCCTTAGCTCGAGCAAGTTTGGCCCGAAGGCTCTCCATAGCAGCAGCACCGTCTGTACAATAGCATATAATTTATCAGAGGAGGGCTTCGACCCCCTTAATAAACCGACTGCGGAGAACTCATTTACCTTGCGACTCGTCAAGTCGCCGGTTGACAAGTGCGATGTCCGCATCCGCCACGTCAAGTTGCCGCATCAACTCAGCAACCCCATTAGTCCGGCTAGCCCTCGGACTATCCGCCACCTGCATAGGAACGGCGGCATTCATTACTTGCGATTTTGATCCTCGGCACGCTGTCGTTTCCGGCAACCTACCGAGTCCCAGGGGCTACTATCTATACAGGGCGCATTTTTATGTGCAAAACTGTTAAAAGACAAAAGGGTGCGTCATTCTCGTGTACCTCAAATCCCGCCAGCAAACTCATGGAGGCATTGCGCAATCCGCTCTCGGCGGACGAAATCCTTCCAATCACCATACGCATCAACGCACGGTGATCTTCTGAAATGGACGCCCTCTCAAGCAGATTCTTCAGTTCTCCCGGCCGGATACTAGTGGGTGCCGAACTCTCTGGCCCCTCCGGACTCGGGGATACCCTCCGTGACGATACTTCAGGCTCGCCTGCCTTATTTGACGGCGCTGCAGACGGAGGCGTTTCACTCTCCATCATCTCCGGAAGAAGGTCCCCCGAAAATGAACTCATCTGAGAAGGCTACAGATCCGAACTGCAATATAAATATTTCGGTTACCCACAGAAGCACAAATGAAGGTATTTCCTTACTAATTAACTCCTTTTTTCATACTCACGGCTCGCTGGAGGGCTGATCCTTTGGCGATGATTGTGCGTCCGGATTCTCTCCGGACGCCGGACCCCCCGGTGAAGATCTCTTCCCACGCTTAGGGGCTTTGGCCTCCGGATCTTCGGAGGCGGTCCTCTTCTCCCCCTGGAGGGAGGGGTTTTTTACCCCCTCTTCAGACGCCCCTTTGGTAGAAATATTAGCTCCTCTATTTTCCCCTTCGCTCCCTTCTGTGGGCGCGACCTCCAACATTCTAACCAGCACGGGCTCCAGTGCGGTCTCTGGGAGGGGGCCGGACACCTTATCAGCCTTGATCGCGCCACCCATTCCTGTGAAGAGTAATGGGTCAGGAGGCGAACTCTAGAAAGGCATATAAACAGAATGTCCGGACAATAAGCTATTTACCTGAGTATCCGGGCGATTGCGGCTTAGACCTGCGTCCTCGGCTAATTCCGGACACGCCACCTGCGGTCCGAAGAACAACTTGTACATCTCCACGGGTGTCGCACCCATAAAGTGTTGGAGAATCCGAGGTCCCTCCGGGTTGAACTCCCATAGACGGAGAGGACGGCATTTGCAGGGCAGAAGATGCCTGATTAGCATAACCTGCATCACCATGATCAGGTCGATCTCCCTCGCTTGGAGGTCTCGAATCCGGCCCTGCAGTGAGGGCACGTCTTCGGACGGCCCCCAATTGAGCCCTTGGTTGACCCACGACATCAGTTGGCGTGGAGGTCCCGGGCGGAATGAAGGCGGCGGCTTTTGCCTGCTGCCCTTCGGAGCGGTGATATAGAACCACTACTGCTGCCACAGTCCGAGTTCCTCTTGGAAGGAACCCTCGGGCCACGGGGCATCGGCCTTTTTGCTTATGGCCGCCCCGCCGCACTCCGCTTGACGCCCCCCGATCATCTTCGGCTCCACCTTGAAGGTCTTCAGCCATAGGCCGAAGTGGGGAGTGACGTGGAGGAAGGCTTCGTAGACGATAATGAATGCAGAGATGTGGAGGATGGACTCCGGAGACAAGTCGTGAAAGTCCAGCCCATAGTAGAACATGAGTCCTCTCACGAAGGGGTCCGTTGGGAAGCCTAAACCCCGACGGAGGTGGGATACGAAGACAACGAACTCACCGGGCTCGGGGGCAGGCACGGCCTGCCCTTGGGCGGGCAACCTGTGCGAAACCTCATAGGCCAGGTACTTGGCCTGCCGTAACTTCAATATGCCCTCCTCCGTGACGGAGGAGGGCATCCACCGGCCCTGGAGGTCGGAGCCGGACATGGTTGAGAATCCGAAGTGCTCGAATCTGAGGCTCTGGGTGTTGGAACTGGGAGCGAGGAGGAGATTCGATGCGAGTTTGAAGAACAAGGACAAGCCTTGGTCCTCTTATAAAGAGGAAAAAATACCAAGAGCCGTCTCTGTGACCGTTTGGGATTCACCTTCGATAGAGGAGGCGTGGCGACGGGAACGGTTGGGTTACCCACGCACGTATTGATGAGAATCCCGGAATAAGGGGGACACGATCTCTGCTTCGACAAGACGTGCCAAGGAAACCGCTTCGCTAAACGTGCTAAGGTGGTGTAGTAAAAAACGATTCAAGTAAAAGCCTGGTAGCGGTGTGATGTCACGCCGCATAATACGTCAGCAGATCGAACTGGTGTACATTTTATTCTCTCTACGGTGGAATGTGGAATTTATTTTGCAGAGCCGGACACTATCCTGGTGTTCATGATCTTCTCTGGATTATTCAAGGGAGGAACCCGCCTTGCAATGCCGAACATTATGCGCGCCGGACTAATCGTCATTGAAGCCTGGTTCAGGGGCTACTGAGGGAGTCCTGGACTAGGGGGTGTCCGGACAGCCGGACTATCATCGTCCGCCGGACTCCAAGACTACGAAGATACAAGATTGAAGACTCCGTCCCGTGTCCGGATGGGACTTTCCTTGGCGTGGAAGGCAAGCTTGGCGATATGGATATGTAGATCTCCTACCATTGTAACCGACTCTGTGTAACCCTTGCCTCCTCCGGTGTCTATATAAACCGGAGGGCTTTAGTCCGTAGGACAACATACATTACAACAATCATACCATAGGCTAGCTTCTAGGGTTTAGCCTCCTTGATCTCATGGTAGATCCACTCTTGTACTACCCATATCATCAATATTAATCAAGCAGGACGTAGGGTTTTACCTCCATCGAGAGGGCCCGAACCTGGGTAAAAACATCGTGTCCTTCGTTCCTGTTACCATCCGCCTAGATGCACAGTTCGGGACCCCCTACCCGAGATCCGCCGGTTTTGACACCGACAGGCCCTCTATAATATGGGATCCTTCAAGGACGTAGTTGAAGTACTTCTCCGGTGTACGATGCTCGTTGCCTGTGGGTGGTCCTTCAGTTGCAAGACTAGTGGCACTCAACTTTGCCCATTATACCTTGAGACAGGCGAAGGCCATCCGGGCACCTTCGATGAAAACCGACCGCTTGATAGCATCTAGCCTTGGGCAGGCATCGACCAGCCGCTTCACAAGCCCGAAGTAGCTATTAGGTATTGGTTCAGCTGGCTAACAACGGATTATGACATCCTTCATGGCCAGCTCGGCCATCCTATGCAGCTCGGTCAGCTGTTTTAGCTGATAGCTGAGGGGCAAGGGCTTCTCTGGCTCACGGTATTGTGACCAGAACAGTTTCTCTGTTGAGCTCCCCTCCTTGGCTCGGAAGAAATCCACAGTATCTGCAACACTTCGGGGCAAATCTGCAAACGCTCTTGGAGAACTCCAAATGCGTGTCAAGAAGGTATACTTTCTCCTTACAAATTTGCTTTTCATATTAAAAGTATTATCGGCCGCGATCTTCTTGGCCTCGCGGATCTCTTGATAGGCACCTTGGGCTTTAGGGCCTCCTTTGCACTTTGGAGCGCCGCAGTAAGATCGGATTCTTGATCCGACACCTTGCGCTCCAAAGACTCACATTTCTTTATGGCATCTGTGAGCTCTTGTCGGACTTCATCCAACCTCGCCTCATGCTTTTGGTGAGCGGTGCATTCCTTGTCCGCCTCCTTCTTGGTCGCGGCTTGATATGTCCATTTTGCATCATGCTTTGATATTAGTATTTATTGCATTATGGGTTGTTATTACACATTATGTCACAATACTTATGCCTTTTCTCTCTTATTTTACAAGGTTTACATGAAGAGGGAGAATGCCGGCAGCTGGAATTCTGGGCTGGAAAAGGAGCAAATATTAGAGACCTATTCTGCACAACTCCAAAAGTCTTGAAACTTCACGGAGGCACGTTTTGGAATTAATAAAAAATATTGGCGAAAGAATCAACTACAGGGGCCCCACACCCTGGCCACGAGGGTGGGGGGCATGCCCTACCCCCTGGGGGCGCCCCCTATCTCGTGGGCCCCCAGGCAGATCTCCGGTGCCCATCTTTTGCTATATGAAGTCTTTCGCCCTGGAAAAAATCAGAAGGAAGCTTTCGGGACGAGGCACCGCCATCTCGAGGCGGAACCTTGGCGGAACCAATCTAGGGCTCCGGCGAAGCTGTTCTACCGGGGAAACATCCCTCCGGGAGGGGGAAATCAACACCATCGTCATCCCCATCGATCCTCTCATTGGGAAGGGGTCAATCTCCATCAACATCTTCACCAGCACCATCTCCTCTCAAACCCTAATTCATCTCTTGTATCCGATGTTTGTCTCAAAACCTCAGATTGGTACCTGTGGAATGCTTGTCCAAGGAAGGGCAGCACGCAAGCACCGGTCCACCCACATATCAAATTATCAAAGTAACGAACGTGAATCATATGAGCGTGATGAAAACTGGCTTGACGATAATTCCCATGTGTCCTCGGGAGCGTTCTCCTTTATATAAGAGTTTGTCCAGGCTTGTCCTTTGCTACAAAAAGGATTGGCACACCTTGCTGCACCTTGTTTACTTTTGTTTCTTGTTACCCGTTAAAAATTACCTTATCACAAAACTATCTGTTACCGATAATTTCAGTGCTTGTAGAGAATACCTTACAGAAAACCGCTTGTCATTTCCTTCTGCTCCTCGTTGGGTTCGACACTCTTACTTATCGAAAGGACTACGATAGATCCCCTATAGTAGTGGGTCATCAAGACTCTTTTCTGGCGTCGTTGCCGGGGAGTGAAGCGCCTTTGGTAAGTGGAAATTGGTAAGGAAATATTTATATAGTGTGCTGAAATTTACTATCACTTGTTACTATGGAAAGTAGTCCTTTGAGGGGCTTGTTCGGGGTATCTTCACCCCGGCCAGTAGATCAAAGAGTTGCTCCTCAACCTACTGAATCTACTGAAAATGTTTACTTTGAAATTCCTTCCGGTATGATAGAGAAACTGCTAGCTAATCCCTTTACAGGAGATGGAACATTGCATCCCGATTTGCACCTAATCTATGTGGATGAAGTTTGTGGATTATTTGAGCTTGCAGGTATGCCTGAGGGTGTTATCAAGAAGAAGGTCTTCCCTTTATCTTTGAAGGGAGAGGCATTGACATGGTTTAGGCTATGTGATGATATGGGATCATGGAACTACAACCGATTGAAATTGGAATTTCATCAGAAGTATTATCCTATGCATCAGATTCATCATGATCGTAATTATATATACAATTTTTGGCCTCGCGAAGGAGATAGCATCACTCAAGATTGGGGGAGGCTTAAGTCAATGTTATATTCATGCCCCAATCATGAGCTCTCAAGAGAAAATATTATTCAAAAAATTTATGCTCGTCTTTCTCTCAACAATCGCTCCATGCTTGATACTTCTTGTATTGGTTCTTTTATGATGAAGACTATTGAATTCAGATGGGATTTATTGGAAAGAATTAAACGCAAATCTGAAGATTGGGATCTCGACGAAGGTAAGGAGTCAGGTATGCCACCTAAGTTTGATTGTGTTAAGTCTTTTATGGATACCGATATTTTCCGTGAATTTAGCACTAAATATGGACTTGACTCTGAGATAGTAGCTTCTTTCTGTGAATCATTTGCTACTCATGTCGATCTCCCTAAGGAGAAGTGGTTTAAATATCATCCTCCCATTGAAGTAAAAGTAGTTGAACCTGTTAAAGTTGAAGAAAAGACTATCACTTATAATGTCGATCCTATTGTTCCTACCGCTTATATTGAGAAACCACCTTTCCCTGTTAGAATAAAGGATCTTGCTAAAGCTTCAACTGTGGTTCGTAAGAGTAATACTAGAACACCTACACCCCCTGAGCAAATTAAAGTTGAATCTAGCACTTCTATGGTTAAAGATCTCTTGGCCGATAATATCGATGGGCATGTTATTTACTTCTGTGACGAAGCTGCTAGAATTGCTAGAACCGATACTAAAAATAAACATAGACCTGTTGTAGGCATGTCTGTTATTTTTCGTTAAAATAGGAGATCATTGCTATCATGGCTTATGTGATATGGGTGCTAGTGCGAGTGCAATACCTCATTCTTTATACGAAGAAATTATGCCTGATATTGCACCTGCTGAGTTAGAAGGCATTGATATTACAATTAAGCTTGCCAATAGAGATACTATTTCACTAGTTGGGATTGTAAGAGATGTTGAAGTCTTGTGTGGGAAAGTTAAATATCCTGCTAATTTTCTTGTTTTTGGTTCCCCACAAGATGACTTTTGTCCCATTATATTTGGTAGACCCTTCTTGAATACTGTTAATGCTAGGATAGACTGCGAAAATGATATTGTTACGATTGGGTTAGGGGATATGTCTCATGAGTTTAACTTTGCTAAATTTCGTAGACAACTCCATGATAAAGAATTGCCTAGTAAGGACGAAATTATTGGTCTTTATTCTATTGTCGTGCCTCCTAATGATCCTTTAGAACAATATTTGCTAGACCATGAAAATGATATGTTTATGAATGAAAGAAGGGAAATAGATGAAGTATCCTTTAAACAAGGACCTATTTTGAAACACAACTTGTCTGTTGAAATCCTAGGGGATCCTCCACCACCCAAGGGTGACCCCGTGTTTGAGCTTAAACCATTACCTGATACTCTTATATGCTTATCTTGATGAAAAGAAGATATATCATGTTATTATTAGTGCTAACCTTTCAGAGCAGGAAGAGGAGAAATTATTGAAAACTCTGAAGAAGCACTGTGCTGCTATTGGCTATTAGTCCCATGCTATGTCTTGATCTTGCGTTGGTTTTCCTCGAAGAGGAGAGGGTGATGCAGCAATAGTAGTGTAAGTATTTCCCTTGGTTTTTGAGAACCAAGGTATAAATCCAGTAGGAGGCTCCTCAAAAGTCCCACGCACCTACACAAACAAACTGAGAACTCACAACCAATGCAATAAAGGGGTTGTCAATCCCTTCACGGCCACTTGCGAAAGTGAGATCTAATAAAGATACTATGATAAGATAGATATATTTTTGGTATTTTATAATATAGATGCAAAAAGTAAAGATGCAAATAAAAGTAGATTGAAAGCAAATATGATAAGAGATAGACCCGGGGGCCATAGGTTTCACTAGTGGCTTCTCTCAAGATAGAATAAGTATTACGGTGGGTGAACAAATTACTGTCGAGCAATTGATAGAAAAGCGCATAGTTATGAGATTATCTAGGCATGATCATGTATATAGGCATCATGTCCATAACAAGTAGACCGACTCCTGCCTGCATCTACTACTATTACTCCACACATCGACCGACTCCTGCCTGCATCTAGAGTATTAAGTTCATAAGAACAGAGTAACGCATTAAGCATGATGACATGATGTAGAGGGATAAACTCAAGCAATATGATATAAACCCCATCTTGTTATCCTCGATGGCAACAATACAATACGTGCCTTGCAACCCTTTCTGTCATTGGGTAAGGACACCGCAAGGTTGAACCCAAAGCTAAGCACTTCTCCCGTGGCAAGAAAGACCAATCTAGTAGGCCAAACCAAACTAATAATTCGAAGAGACTTGCAAAGATAACTCAATCATACATAAAAGAATTCAGAGAAGATTCAAATATTATTCATAGATAAACTTGATCATAAACCCACAATTCATCGGATCTCGACGCACACACCGCAAAAAGAGTTTACATCGAATAGATCTCCACAAGAGAGGGGGAGAACATTGTATTGAGATCCAAAAAGAGAGAAGAAGCCATCTAGCTAATAACTATGGACCCGTAGGTGTGTGGTAAACTACTCACAACTCATCAGAGGGGCAAGGATGTTGATGTAGAGGCCCTCCGTGGTTGATTCCCCCTCCGGCAGAGTGCCGGCGAAGGCTCCAAGATGGGATCTCGCGGATACAGAAGGTTACGGTGGTGAAAATTGTGTTTCGTCCGCCTCCTGGATGTTTTCGGGGTACGTAGGTATATATAGGAGGAAGAAGTACGTCAGTGGCCGCCCGAGGGGCCCACGAGATAGGGAGGCGCGCCCTATAGGAGGGGGGCGCGCCCTCCTATCTCGGGGGAGCCTCGGCTGCTTCTTAGCTTGCACTCCAAGTCCTCTGGACCACGTTCGTTCCAAAAATCACGCTCCCGAAGGTTTCATTCCACTTGGACTCCGTTTGATATTCGTTTTCTTCGAAATACTGAAATAGGCAAAAAAAATAGCAATACGGGCTGGGCCTCCGGTTAGTAGGTTAGTCCCAAAGATGATATAAATGTGTAAAATAAAGCCCATAAACATCCAATAGGGGTAATATAATAGCATGGAATAATCAAAAATTATATATACGTTGGATACGTATCAAGCATCCCCAAGCTTAATTCCTGCTCGTTTTTTTAGGAACTCATGACAGTGAGGGCACCCCCCACTGACTTTATATTAAAACCTCATAAAACAGATTTACATGTGAAAGTTTACATCTACTGAGGAGGATAAGAGAGGGTCTGTACAGTAAGAGTACAGCAAGATTACAGAATGATAGGCAGGAAGAAAACCATCTAGTGCAATCTCAAAATTGAGGAGCAATCAAGTGGAAGCAACCAGTTGCTGAATAAATGGAACTAGGGCCTCTTTGACTCTGTGTCTCATCATGTCAAAGTCATTACAGAATCTCTGTTGCCACCCTTCCACCGTGGGTGGCACCCCCCTAAAATGTTTGTTGTTGCGTTCTTTCCAGATGCTCCAGGCCGCTACAGTGAAAACATCCATGAACATAGGCCCAGACCAGACATTTTTCGCTGCGTGCAACATTTGCAACCTGTTTCCAGCTACGGGCCACGAGATCCCTAGCTTTGCCCAACACGATTTACTAAACTCGCAGTGGAAGAATAGATGCTCAACCGTCTCCTCAGGGGGGGTTGCTACACAACAGGCAAGCATAGTTATTGTCCCTGAGCTTCATATTTTTCCTCTTGAGCAGGCCCCTCGTGTCGAGTCTATCCGCTAGCAATAACCAAGAGAAAACCCTCCACTTGTTAGTGCATTTGGTCTTCCAGATCCACTCAAAGGCTTTGTCAGCTACCTCCTCCCGAAAGCAATGAAGGTAAAATTTTCCAGAATCAAAGTTTTCTGATCCCCATATGCATCTCCAGGAGTCATTTGTTTCAGTCAGCTCGAACATGGCCACGCTATTTTGGAGATCATCAAGCTCACCTCTTGCCTGCACCGAGAGCAGCAGATGGAAGTTCTGGCCAAGCGTGGAAGCTGTTAGAAGATTCTGCACCGACACGTCTTCATTCTTCGCATAGGAAAACAACCGAGGGTGGGTATCAGCCAATACATCCCTATTCCACATGTCTTTCCAGAACAGGTCTGTGCTTCCATCCCCAATTTGGACAGTCGTGACCCCCCTGTAGACCGGCGCAAGGTGGATGATGTCGCGCCACCAAAAGGATCCACAGGGATCAGACGCATGCGGGACCAGGCCATTGTAGTAGGCAGCCCAAACTAATTTCACCCACGGCAGGTACATGCGATTATAGAACTTGTGAAGTTGCTTGAGGAGCAGGCCTTGGTTCTGAAATTTCAGATCAATGATGCCTAGGCCACCTTTGTTCTTGGGACGGCAGATCAAATCCCAAGCTGCCAAGGAGACTGCTTTCATGCCATCCCCTGAGGTCTTAACCCACAGGCAATACTGCCTGAGTTTATCAAGGTGTTCAAGAATCTTTGGCGGCAATTTGATGGAACACATGGCATAAATCGCGAGGGACGTGATCACTGAATTGACCAATGTAAGCTTTGAGCCAAGATCAAGGAGAGTAGCTGCCGTGGAAAGCTGGCGTTCCACTGAAGCCACCAGTGGCATGAGATCAGTCACTGTGGGTCGGGTGGTTCCCATGGGCAGCCCCAGATATGTGAATGGCATGGAACCAACCGCGCAATCAAAGACTTTAATTCCTGCTCGTTCTCGAGTAGGTAAATGATAAAAAAGAAAATTTTGATGTGGAATACTACCTAGCATAATTCTCAATGTAATTTTCTTTATTGTGGCATGAATGTTCAGATCCAAATGATACAAAATAAAAGCTTATAAAACATAAAAATAATAATGCTTCAAAGCATACTAACAAATAATCATGTCCTATCAAAATAGCATAGCCAAAGAAAGCTTATCCCTACAAAATCATATAGTTAGGCCATGCTTCATTTTCATTACACAAAATACTCCCATCATGCACAACCCCGATGACGAGCCGAGCAATTGTTTCATACTTTTTAACGTGCTTCAGCTTTTCAACTCTTACGCAATACATGAGCGCAAGCCATGGACATAACACTATGGTGGTATATGGTGGTGGTTGTGAGGACAAAAAGGGAGAAGATAGTCTCACATCAACTAGGCGTATTAACGGGCTATATGGAGATGCCCATTAATAGCTATCAATAAGAGTGAGTAGGGATTGCCATGCAACGGATGCACTAGAGCTATAAATATATGGAAGCTCAACAAAAGAAACTAAGTGGGTGTGCATCCAACTTGCTTGCTCATGAAGACCTAGGGCATTTTGAGGAAGCCCATCATTGGAATATACAAGCCAAGTTCTATAATGAAAAATTCCCACTTAGTAAATGAAAGTGACAACATAGGAGACTCTCTATCATGAAGATGATGGTGCTATTTTGAAGCACAAGTGCGGAAAAAGAGATAGTAGCATTGTCCTTTCTCTCTTTTTCTCTCATTTTATTTTATTTTTCTTTTCTTATTTTTTTCTTTCTTTCTTTCTTTATTTTTTTTCTTATTTTCCTATTTTTTTATTTGGCCTTTCTCTTTTTTTGGCCTTTCTCTTTTTTTTTGTAAAGTCCGAAGTCTCATCCCGACTTGTGGGGGAATCATAGCCTTCATCATCCTTTCCTCACTAGGACAATGCTCTAATAATGAAGATCATCACACTTTTATGGATTTACAACTCAAGAATTACAACTCAAAGCTAGAACAAGATATGACTCTATATGAATGCCTCCGGTGGTGTACCGGGATATGCAATGAACCAAGAGCGACATGTATGAAAATTATGAAAGTGGCCTTGCCACAAATACGATGTCAACTACATGATCATGCAAAGAGCAATATGACAATGATGGAACGTGTCATAATAAACGGAACGGTGGAAAGTTGCATGGCAATATATCTCGAAATGGCTATGGAAATGCCATAATAGGTAGGTATGGTGGTTTTTTTTAGGAAGGTAAATAAAGGGTTCATGATACCGGCGAGAGTTGCGCGGTAATAATAAAGGCTAGCAAAGTGGAAGGATGAGTGTGCATATATCCATGGACTCACATTAGTCAAAAGAACTCATATACTTATTGCAAAAGACTACTTAGACCTCAAAGCAAAGTACTACTACGCATCCCCCAAGAGGGATAGATTGGTAGGAAAAGACCATCGCTCGTCCCCAACTGCCACTCATAAGGAAGACAATCGAAAGAGAACCTCATGCAACAAATTTGTCACACAACTTTTACCATACGTGCATGCTACGGGACTCGCCAACTTCAACAAAAGTATTTCTCAATTTCATAATTACCCACTACCATGACCCTAACATTACTACCTTTATATCTCAAAACAATTATCAAGCATCAAATTGATCATAGCATCCAATTCTTATTCTATGATAGTTTTTATTATATCCAACTTGGATGCTCATCATTCTAAGACCAACTTTGTAACCATAGCAAATACCATGCTGTTCTAAAAGACTCTCAAAAAGATATAAGTGAGGCATGAGAGACTAGGAATTTCTTCAAAATTAAGACACCACCGTGCTCTAAAGAATATAAGTGAAGCACTAGAGCAAAAACTATCAATCTCAAAAGATATAAGTGAAGCACATAGAGTATTCTAGAAAACTCTAATTTAATAGGCTTCTCCCAAAAGGTGTGTACAACAAGGATGATTGGGGTAAACTAAAAAGAAAATACTAATATAATACACGACGCTCCAAGCAAAACACATATCATGTGGCGAATAAAAATATAGTTCCAAGTAAAGTTACCAATGAACGAAGACGAAAGAGGGGATGCCTTCCCGGGGCATCCCCAAGCTAAGGCTTTTGGCTATCCTTGAATATCTTGGGGTGCCATGGGCATCCCCAAGCTTAGGCTCTTGCCACTCCTTATTCCATAGTCCATAAAAGCTTTACCCAAAACTTGAAAACTTCACAACACAAAACTCAACAGGAAATCTTATAAGCTCCGTTAGTGAAAGAAAACAAAACCACCACATAAGGTACTGCAATGAACTCATTCTTTATTTATTTTGGTGTTAAACCTACTTTATTCCAACTTATCTATGGTTCATAAACTATTTTACTAGCCATAGATGCATCAAAATAAGCAACCAACACACGAAAAACAGAATCTGTCAAAAATAGAACAGTCTGTAGCAATCTGTAACTAACGCAAACTTCTGGAACTCTAAAAATCCTACCAAAATAGGAAGTCCTGGAAATTTGTTTATTGAACATCACCAAAAAGAATCAACACAAAATCACGTTCCTGTGATTTAACAAAATTATATTCATGCGCGCAAAGTTTCTGTTTTTCAGCAGAATCAAATCAACTATCATCGTAGGTTATCCTATAGGTTCTACTTGGCACAAACACTAATTAAAAGATAAAAACACATCTAAACAGAAGGTAGATGCAATATTTATTACTAAACAGGAGCAAAATCAAAAAACATAAATAAAATTGGGTTGCCTCCCAACTAGCGCTATCGTTTAACGCCCCTAGCTAGGCATAAAATCAAAGATAGATCTAACGGGTGCCATCTTTGGCACTAAATTCATAAGTAGCCCGCATGATGGATTCATAAGGTAATTTGACTTTCTTTCTTGGAAAGTGCTCCATGCCTTTATTTAATGGAAATTGGAATCTAATATTCCCTTCCTTCATATCAATAATCGCACCAATCGTTCTAAGGAAAGGTCTACCAAGAATAATACGGCAAGAAAGATTGCAATCTATATCAAGAACGATAAAATCCACGGGCACCAAATTTCTATTTGCAACAATAAGAACATCATTGATCCTTCCCATTGGTTTTTTAATGGTGGAATCGGCGAGGTGCAAATTCAAAGAGCAATCATCAAGGTCATGGAAACCTAGAATATCACATAAAGTTTTCGGAATCGTGGTAACACTAGCACCTAAATCACACAAAGCAAAACACTCATAATCTTTAATTCTAATCTTTATAGTAGGTTCCCACTCATCATAAAGTTTTCTAGGTATAGAAACTTCCAAATTAAGTTTTTCATCATAAGATTGCATCAAGGCATCAACAATATGTTTGGTAAAAGCTTTATTTTGACTATAAGCATGAGGAGAATTAACAACGCATTGTAACAAGGAAATACAGCCTTTTAAAGAGCAATTATCATAATCAAATTCCTTGAAATCCGAGGTAGTAGGTTCAATGTTATTAGAAGTTGAAGACTCTCCAATCTCACTTTTACCAATTTTAGCATCAAGATCTAAAGACTCCGAATTCTTGGGACGCCTTCAAGGCAAAGTTGATTCATCATCAGTCCCATAATCATCAAAATTCATATTGCAAAACATAGATCTAATAGTAGACGCATCAATAACTTTAAGATCCTCATCATTATTTTCATGGAAACTAGAAGGACACACTTTTATAAAGCTATCTTTCTTAGCACGCAATCTAGCGGTTCTTTCCTTACACTCATCAATGGAAATTCTCATTACTTTGAGAGACTCGTTGATATCATGCTTAGGAGGAGAAGATCTAAGTTTAAGAGAATCAACATCAAGCGAAAGTCTATCAACGTTCCTAGCCAAATCATCAACTTTGAGCAATTTTTCTTCAAGCAAAGCATTAAAATTCTGTTGAGAAATCATAAATTCTTTCACACTATTCTCAAGATCAGAGGGCATCTTATTAAAATTACCATAAGAATTATTATAGGAATTTCCATAATTATTAGAGGAATTACTAGGGAACGGTCTAGCATTCAAGTTTCCTCTATAAGCATTGTTTCCAAAACTATTCCTACCAACAAAATTCACATCCATAGATTCATTATTATTCTCAATAAAAGAAGACAAAGGCATATCATTGGGATCAAGAGGAGTATTTTTAGTAGCAAATATCTTCATAAGTTCATCCATCTTTCCACTCAAAACATTGATTTCTTCTATAGCATGCACTTTTTTACTAGAAGATCTTTCTGTGTGCCATTGAGAATAATTAGCCATAATATTATCAGGAAGTTTTGTAGCATCTCCTAACGTGATTTCCATAAACGTGCCTCCCACGGCTGAATCTAAAAGGTTTCTAGAAGCAAAGTTCAAACCGGCATAAATTTTTTGTATGATCATCCATAAATTCAAACCATGAATAGGGCAATTGCGAAGCATCAATTTCATTCTTTCCCAAGATTGGGCAACATGCTCATGATCAAGTTGTTTAAAATTCATAATATCGTTCCTAAGAGTGATAATCTTAGCGGGAGGAAAATACTTAGAGATAAAAGCATCTTTGCACTTGTTCCAAGAATCAATACTATTTTTAGGCAAAGACGAAAACCAAACTTTAGCATGATCTCTAAGTGAAAACGGAAATAACTTCAATTTAACAATATTGTTATCCGTATCTTTCTTCTTTTGCATATCAAACAAATCAACAAAATTGTTTAGATGAGTAGCGGCATCTTCACTAGGAAGGCCGGCGAATTGATCTTTCATAACAAGATTCAACAAAGCAGTATTGATTTCACAAGACTCAACATCATTAAGAGGAGCAATCAGAGTACTAAGGAAATCATTATTATTGGTATTCGAGAAATCACACAATTTGGTATTATCTTGCGCCATGGCAACAAGTAATCCAACACACAAGCAAACAGAAAAAGGCAAACGAAAAAGAGAGGAGGAGATTGGGAAAGAGAGGGCGAATAAAACGGCAAGGGTGAAGTGGGGGAGAGGAAAACGAGAGGCAAAAGGCAAATAATGTAAATGCGAGGGAGATGGGTTTGTGATGGGTACTTGGTATGTCTTGATTTGAGCGAAGACCTCCCCAGCAACGGCGCCAAAAATCCTTCTTGCTACGTCTTGAGCTTGCGTTGGTTTTCCTCGAAGAGGAGAGGGTGATGCAGCAATAGTAGCGTAAGTATTTCCCTCAGTTTTTGAGAACCAAGGTATCAATCTAGTAGGTGGCTCCTCAAAAGTCCCACGCACCTACACAAACAAACTGAGAACTCGCAACCAACGCAATAAAGGGGTTGTCAACCCCTTCACGGCCACTTACGAAAGTGAGATCTAATAAAGATAGTATGATAAGATAGATATATTTTTGGTATTTTATAATATAGATGCAAAAAGTAAAGATGCAAATAAAAGTAGATTGAAAGCAAATATGATAAGAGATAGACCCGGGGGCCATAGGTTTCACTAGTGGCTTCTCTCAAGATAGCATAAGTATTACGGTGGGTGAACAAATTACTGTCGAGCAATTGATAGAAAAGCGTGTAGTTATGAGATTATCTAGGCATGATCATGTATATAGGCATCACGTCCATAACAAGTAGACCGACTCCTGCCTGCATCTACTACTATTACTCCACACATCGACCGACTCCTGCCTGCATCTAGAGTATTAAGTTCATAAGAACAGAGTAACGCATTAAGCAAGATGACATGATGTAGAGGAATAAACTCAAGCAATATGATTTAAACTCCATCTTGTTATCCTCAATGGCAACAATACAATACGTGCCTTGCAACCCTTTTTGTCACTGGGTAAGGACACCGCAAGATTGTATCCAAAGCTAAGCACTTCTCCCATGGCAAGAAAGATCAATCTAGTAGGCCAAACCAACCTGATAATTCGAAGAGATTTGCAAAGATAACTCAATCATACATAAAAGAATTCAGAGAAGATTCAAATATTATTCATAGATAAACTTGATCATAAACCCACAATTCATTGGATCTCGACAAACACACCACAAAAAGAGTTTACATCGAATAGATCTCCACAAGAGAGGGGGAGAACATTGTATTGAGATCCAAAAAGAGAGAATAAGCCATCTAACTAATAACTATGGACCCGTAGGTCTGTGGTAAACTACTCACAACTCATCGGAGGGGCAAGGATGTTGATGTAGAGGCCCTCCGTGGTCGATTCCCCCTCCGGCAGAGTGTCGGCGAAGGCTCCAAGATGGGATCTCGCGGATACAGAGGGTTACGTTGGTGGAAATTGTGTTTCGTCCGCCTCCTGGATGTTTTCGGGGTACGTAGGTATATATAGGAGGAAGAAGTATGTCAGTGGCCGCCCGAGGGGCCCACGAGACAGGGAGGCGCGCCCTATAAGAGGGGGGGCGCGCCCTTCTATCTCGTGGGAGCCTCAGCTGCTTCTTGGCTTGCACTCCAAGTCCTCTGGACACGTTCGTTCCAAAAATCACGCTCCCGAAGGTTTCATTCCGCTTGGACTCCGTTTGATATTTCTTTTCTTCGAAATACTGAAATAGGCAAAAAAAACAGCAATACGGGTTGGGCCTCCGGTTAGTAGGTTAGTCCCAAAGATGCTATAAATGTGTAAATAAAGCCCATAAACATCCAAAAGGGGTAATATAATAGCATGGAACAATCAAAAATTATGTATACGTTGGAGACGTATCAAGCATCCCCAAGCTTAATTCCTGCTTGTCCTCGAGTAGGTAAATGATAAAAAAGAATTTTTTTATGTATAATGCTACCTAGCATAATTCTCAATGTAATTTTCCTTATTGTGGCATGAATGTTCAGATCCAAATGATACAAAATAAAAGCTTATAAAACATAAAAATAATAATGCTTCAAAGCATACTAACAAATAATCATGTCCTATCAAAATAGCATAGCCAAAGAAAGCTTATCCCTACAAAATCATATAGTTAGGCCATGCTTCATTTTCATTACACAAAATACTCCCATCATGCACAACCCCGATGACGAGCCGAGCAATTGTTCATACTTTTTAACGTGCTTCAGCTTTTCAACTCTTACGCAATACATGAGCGCAAGCCATGGACATAGCACTATGGTGGTATATGGTTGTGAGGACAAAAAGGGAGAAGATAGTCTCACATCAACTAGGCGTATTAACGGGCTATATGGAGATGCCCATTAATAGCTATCAATGTGAGTGAGTAGGGATTGCCATGCAACGGATGCACTAGAGCTATAAATATATGGAAGCTCAACAAAAGAAACTAAGTGGGTGTGCATCCAACTTGCTTGCTCATGAAGACCTAGGGCATTTTGAGGAAGCCCATCATTGGAATATACAAGCCAAGTTCTATAATGAAAAATTCCCACTTAGTAAATGAAAGTGACAACATAGGAGACTCTCTATCAAGAAGATGATGGTGCTATTTTGAAGCACAAGTGTGGAAAAAGAGATAGTAGCATTGTCCCTTCTCTCTTTTTCTCTCATTTTATTTATTTTTCTTTCCTTTTTTTCTTTTTTTCTTTCTTTTTTTCCTTTTTTTTCTTTGGCCTTTCTCTTTTTTTTTTGGCCTTTCTCTTTTTTTTTGTAAAGTCCGAAGTCTCATCCCGACTTGTGGGGGAATCATAGCCTTCATCATCCTTTCCTCACTAGGACAATGCTCTAATAATGAAGATCATCACACTTTTATGGATTTACAACTCAAGAATTACAACTCAAAGCTAGAACAATATATGACTCTATATGAATGCCTCCGGTGGTGTACCGGGATATGCAATGAACCAAGAGCGACATGTATGAAAATTATGAAAGTGGCCTTGCCACAAATACGATGTCAACTACATGATCATGCAAAGAGCAATATGACAATGATGGAACGTGTCATAATAAACGGAACGGTGGAAAGTTGCATGGTAATATATCTCGGAATGGCTATGGAAATGCCATAATAGGTAGGTATGGTGGTTGTTTTGAGGAAGGTAAATAATGGGTTCATGATACCGGCGAGAGTTGCGCGGTAATAATAAAGGCTAGCAAAGTGGAAGGATGAGTGTGCATATATCCATGGACTCACATTAGTCAAAAGAACTCATATACTTATTGCAAAAGCCTACTTAGACCTCAAAGCAAAGTACTACTACGCATGCCCCAAGAGGGATAGATTGGTAGGAAAATACCATCGCTCGTCCCCGACTGCCACTCATAAGGAAGACAATCGAAAGAGCACCTCATGCAACAAATTTGTCACACAACTTTTACCATATGTGCATGCTACGGGACTCGCCAACTTCAACAAAAGTATTTCTCAATTTCATAATTACCCACTAGCATGACCCTAACATTACTACCTTTATATCTCAAAACAATTATCAAGCATCAAATTGATCATAGCATCCAATTCTTATTCTATGATAGTTTTTATTATACCCAACTTGGATGCTCATCATTCTAAGACCAACTTTGTAACCATAGCAAATACCATGCTGTTCTAAAAGACTCTCAAAAAGATATAAGTGAGGCATGAGAGACTAGGAATTTTTCAAAATTAAGACACCACCGTGTTGTAAAGAATATAAGTGAAGCACTAGAGCAAAAACTATCAATCTCAAAAGATATAAGTGAAGCACATAGAGTATTCTAGAAAATTCTAATCAAATAGGCTTCTCCCAAAAGGTGTGTACAGCAAGGATGATTGGGATAAACTAAAAAGAAAAGACTAATATAATACACGACTCTCCAAGCAAAACACATATCATGTGGCGAATAAAAATATAGCTCCAAGTAAAGTTACCAATGAACGAAGATGAAAGAGGGGATGCCTTCCCGGGGCATCCCCAAGCTTAGGCTTTTGTCTATCCTTGAATATCTTGGGGTGCCATGGGCATCCCCAAGCTTAGGCTCTTGTCACTCCTTATTCCATAGTACATAAAAGCTTTAACCAAAACTTGAAAACTTCACAACACAAAACTCAACGGGAAATCTTATAAGCTCCGTTAGTGAAAGAAAATAAAACCACCACATAAGGTACTGCAATGAACTCATTCTTTATTTATTTTGATGTTAAACCTACTGTATTCCAACTTATCTATGGTTCATAAACTATTTTATTAGCCATAGATGCATCAAAATAAGCAACCAACACACGAAAAACAGAATCTGTCAAAAATAGAACAGTCTGTAGCAATCTGTAACTAACGCAAACTTCTTGAACTCTAAAAATCCTACCAAAATAGGACGTCCTGGACAATTTGTTTATTGAACAACACCAAAAAGAATCAACACAAAATCACGTTCCTGTGATTTAAAAAAATTATATTCATGCGCGCAAAGTTTCTGTTTTTCAGCAGAATCAAATCAACTATCATCGTAGGTTATCCTATAGGTTCTACTTGGCACAAACACTAATTAAAAGATAAAAACACATCTAAACAGAAGGTAGATGCAAGTTTTATTACTAAACAGGAGCAAAAACAAAAAACATAAAGAAAATTGGGTTGCCTCCCAACTAGCGCTATCGTTTAACGCCCCTAGCTAGGCATAAAATCAAAGATAGATCTAACGGGTGCCACCTTTGGCACTAAATTCATAAGTAGCCCACATGATGGATTCATAAGGTAATTTGACTTTCTTTCTTGGAAAGTGCTCCATGCCTTTATTTAATGGAAATTGGAATCTAATATTCCCTTCCTTCATATCAATAATCGCACCAATCGTTCTAAGGAAAGGTCTACCAAGAATAATACGGCAAGAAAGATTGCAATCTATATCAAGAACGATAAAATCCACGGGCACCAAATTTCTATTTGCAACAATAAGAACATCATTGATCCTTCCCATTGGATTTTTAATGGTGGAATCCGCGAGGTGCAAATTCAAAGAGCAATCATCAAGGTCATGGAAACCTAGAATATCACATAAAGTTTTCGGAATCGTGGAAACACTAGCACCTAAATCACACAAAGCAAAACACTCATAATCTTTAATTCTAATCTATATAGTAGGTTCCCACTCATCATAAAGTTTTCTAGATATAGAAACTTCCAAATTAAGTTTTTCATCATAAGATTGCATCAAGGAATCAACAATATGTTTGGTAAAAGCTTTATTTTGATTATAAGCATGAGGAGAATTAACAACGCATTGTAACAAGGAAATACATCCTTTTAAAGAGCAATTATCATAATCAAATTCCTTGAAATCCGAGATAGTAGGTTCAATGTTATTAGAAGTTGAAGACTCTCCAATCTCACTTTTACCAATTTTAGCATCAAGATCTAAAGAAGAATTCTTGGGACGCCTTCTAGGCAAAGTTGATTCATCATCAGTCCCATAATCATCAAAATTCATATTGCAAAACATAGATCTAATAGGAGACACATCAATAACTTTAAGATCCTCATCATTATTTTCATGGAAACTAGAAGGACACGCTTTTATAAAGCTATCTTATTAAAATTACCATAAGAACTATTGTAGGAATTTCCATAATTATTAGAGGAATTACTAGGGAACGGTCTAGCGTTCAAGTTTCCTCTATAAGCATTGTTTCCAAAAGTATTCCTACCAACAAAATTCACATCCATAGGTTCATTATTATTCTCAATAAAAGAAGACAAAGGCATATCATTGGGATTAAGAGGAGTATTTTTAGTAGAAAATATCTTCACAAGTTCATCCATCTTTCCACTCAAAACATTGATTTCTTCTATAGCATGCACTTTTTTACTAGATGATCTTTCTGTGTGCCATTGAGAATAATTAGCCATAATATTATCAAGAAGTTTTGTAGCATCTCCTAACGTGATTTCCATAAACGTGCCTCCCGCGGCCGAATCTAAAAGGTTTCTAGAAGCAAAGTTCAAACCGGCATAAATTTTTTGTATGATCATCCATAAATTCAAACCATGAATAGGGCAATTGCGAAGCATCAATTTCATTCTTTCCCAAGATTGGGCAACATGCTCATGATCAAGTTGTTTAAAATTCATAATATCATTCCTAAGAGTGATAATCTTAGCGGGAGGAAAATACTTAGAGATAAAAGCATCTTTGCACTTATTCCAAATCTATACTATTTTTAGGCAAACACGAAAACCAAACTTTAGCATGATCTCTAAGTGAAAACGGAAATAATTTCAATTTAACAATATTGTTATCTGTATCTTTCTTCTTTTGCATATCACACAAATCAACAAAATTGTTTAGATGAGTAGCGGCATCTTCACTAGGAAGGCCGGCGAATTGATCTTTCATAACAAGATTCAACAAAGCAGTATTGATTTCACAAGACTCAACATCATTAAGAGGAGCAATCATAGTACTAAGGAAATCATTATTATTGGTATTCGAGAAATCACACAATTTGGTATTATCTTGCGCCATGGCAACAAGTAATCCAACACACAACCAAACAGAAAAAGGCAAACGAAAGAGAGAGGAGGAGTTTGGGAAAGAGAGGGCGAATAAAACGGCAAGGGTGAAGTGGGGGAGAGGAAAATGAGAGGCAAATGGCAAATAATGTAAATGCTAGGGAGATGGGTTTGTGATGGGTACTTGGTATGTCTTAACTTGAGCGAAGACCTCCCCGGCAACGGTGCCAGAAATCCTTCTTGCTACGTCTTGAGCTTGTGTTGGTTTTCCTCGAAGAGGAGAGGGTGATGCAGCAATAGTAGCGTAAGTATTTCCCTCAGTTTTTGAGAACCAAGGTATCAATCCAGTAGGAGGCTCCTCAAAAGTCCCACGCACCTACACAAACAAACTGAGAACTCGCAACCAACGCAATAAAGGGGTTGTCAATCCCTTCACGGCCACTTGCGAAAGTGAGATCTAATAAAGATAGTATGATAAGATAGATATATTTTTGGTATTTTATAATATAGATGCAAAAAGTAAAGATGCAAATAAAAGTAGATTGAAAGCAAATATGATAAGAGATAGACCCGGGGGCCATAGGTTTCACTAGTGGCTTCTCTCAAGATAGCATAAGTATTACGATGGGTGAACAAATTACTGTCGAGCAATTGATAGAAAAGCGCATAGTTATGAGATTACCTAGGCATGATCATGTATATAAGCATCACGTCCATAACAAGTAGACCGACTCCTGCCTGCATCTAGAGTATTAAGTTCATAAGAACAGAGTAACGCATTAAGCAAGATGACATGATGTAGAGGGATAAACTCAAGCAATATGATATAAACCCCATCTTGTTATCCTCGATGGCAACAATACAATACATGCCTTGCAACCCTTTCTGTCACTGGGTAAGGACACCGCAAGATTCAACCCAAAGCTAAGCACTTCTCCCATGGCAAGAAAGATCAATCTAGTAGGCCAAACCAAACTGGTAATTTGAAGAGACTTGCAAAGATAACTCAATCATACATAAAAGAATTCAGAGAAGATTCAAATATTATTCATAGATAAACTTGATCATAAACCCACAATTTATCGGATCTCGACAAACACACGGCAAAAAGAGTTTACATCGAATAGATCTCCACAAGAGAGGGGGAGAACATTGTATTGAGATCCAAAAAGAGAGAAGAAGCCATCTAGCTAATAACTATGGACCCGTAGGTCTGTGGTAAACTACTCACAACTCATCGAAGGGGCAAGGATGTTGATGTAGAAGCCCTCCGTGGTCGATTCCCCCTCCGGCAGAGTGCCGGCGAAGGCTCCAAGATGGGATCCCGCGGATACAGAAGGTTACAGTGGTGGAAATTGTGCTTCGTCCGCCTCCTGGATGTTTTCGGGGTACGTAGGTATATATAGGAGGAAGAAGTACCTCGGTGGCCGCCCGAGGGGCCCACGAGACAGGGGGCGCGCCCTATAGGGGGGGCGCGCCCTCCTATCTCGTGGGAGCCTCGGCTGCTTCTTGGCTTGCACTCCAAGTCCTCTGGATCACGTTCTTTCCAAAAATCACGCTCCCGAAGGTTTCATTCCGTTTGGACTCCGTTTGATATTCCTTTTCTTCGAAATACTGAAATAGGCAAAAAAACAGCAATACGGGCTGGGCCTGCGGTTAGTAGGTTAGTCCCAAAAATGATATAAATGTGTAAAATAAAGCCCACAAACATCCAAAAGGGGTAATATAATAGCATGGAACAATCAAAAATTATAGATACGTTGGAGATGTATCATCCCACTCTATGCCAACACAAAATAAAATTGGAGAAAGACGCTAAACCAGTTGTTGATCACCAACGATGGTTAAATCCTAAGATGAAAGAAGTGGTAAGAAAATAAATACTAAAGCTTCTGGAGGCAGGTATAATTTATCCCGTTGCTGATAGTCAGTGTGTAAGTCATGTCCATTGTGTCCCTAAGAAGGGAGGTATTACTATTGTTCCTAATGATAAAGATGAATTGATCCCACAAAGGATTGTTACAGGTTATAGGATGGTAATTGATTTTTGCAAATTAAATAAAGCTACTAGAAAAGATCATTACCCTGTACCTTTTATTGATCAAATGCTAGAAAGATTATCTAAACATACCCATTTTTGCTTTCTAGATGGTTATTCTGTTTTCTCTCAAATACATGTGTCAAAAGAGGATCAGGATAAGACCACTTTTACTTGCCCTTTCGGTACCTTTGCTTATAGACATATGCCTTTTGGTTTATGTAATGCACCAGCTACCTTTCAAAGATGCATGATGGCTATATTCTCTGATTTTTGTGAAAAGATTGTTGATGTTTTCATGGATGATTTTTCCGTATATGGAACTTCTTTTGATGATTGCTTGAGCAACCTTGATTGAGTTTTGCAGATATGCGAAGAAACTAATCTTGTCTTGAATTGGGAGAAGTGCCACTTTATGGTTAATGAAGGTATTGTCTTGGGGCATAAAATTTCTGAAAGAGGTATTGAAGTTGATAAAGCTAAAGTCGATGTTATTGAAAAGATGTCGTGTCCTAAGGACATCAAAGTATAAGAAGTTTCCTTGGTCATGTCAGTTTTTATAGGTTCATTAAAGACTTCTCTAAAATTTCTAGGCCTCTGACTAACCTCTTACAAAAAGATATTCCTTTTGTCTTTGATAATGATTGTGTAGAAGCATTTGAAATACTTAAGAAAGCTTTGATTTCTGCACCTATTGTTCAGCCACCTGATTGGAATTTACCCTTTGAAATTATGTGTGATGCTAGTGATTATGATGTAGGTGCTGTTCTAGGACAAAGAGATGATAAGAAACTAAATGTTATCCAATATGCTAGTAAAACTCTAGACAGTGCCCAGAGAAATTATGCTACTACTGAAAAAGAATTTTTAGCAGTTGTATTTGCTTGTGATAAGTTCAGACCTTACATTGTTGACTTGAAAGTACCCGTTCACACTGATCATGCTGCTATTAAATATCTTATGGAAAAGAAAGATGCTAAACCTAGACTTATTCAATGGGTTCTCTTACTACAAGAATTTGATTTGCATATTATTAATAGAAAGGGAGCTGAGAACCCCATTACAGACAACTTGTCTAGGTTAGAAAATGTTCTTGATGACGCACTACCTATTGACAATAGCTTTCCTGATGAACAATTAGCTGTCATAAATGCTTCTCGTACTGCTCCATGGTATGCTGATTATGCTAATTACATTGTTGCCAAATTTATACCACCTAGTTTCACATACCAGCAAAAGAAAAAGTTTTTCTATGATTTAAGACATTACTTCTAGGATGACCCGCACCTTTATAAAGAAGAAGTAGATGGTGTTATTAGACGTTGTGTACCTGAGCATGAACAGGAATAGATCCTACGCAAGTGCCACTCCGAGGCTTATGGAGGACACCATGCTAGAGATAGAACTACACATAAGGTATTGCAATCCGATTTTTATTGGCCTACTCTCTTCAAAGATGCCTGTAAGTTTGTCTTGTCTTGTGATGAATGTCAAAGAATCGGTAATATTAGTATACGTCAAGAAATTCCTATGAATTATTCACTTGTTATTGAATCATTTGATGTTTGGGGCTTTGATTATATGGGACCATTTCCTTCCTCTAATGGGTATACACATATTTTAGTTGTTGTTGATTACGTTACTAAGTGGATAGAAGTTATTCCAACTAGTAGTGCTAATCATAACACCTCTATTAAGATTCTCAAAGAAGTTATTTTTTCGAGGTTTGGAGTCCCTAGATACTTAATGACGATGGTGGTTCACATTTTATTCATGGTGCTTTCCGTAAAATTCTTGCTAAATATGATGTTAATCATAGTATTGAATCTCCATATCACCCACAGTCTAGTGGCCAAGTAGAACTGAGTAATAGAGAGCACAAATTAATTTTGCAAAAGACTGTTAATAGATCTAGAAATAATTGGTCCAAGAAACTTGATGATGCATTATGGGCTTATAGAACTACATATAAAAATCCTATGGGTATGTCTCCTTATAAAATGGTTTATGGAAAAACTTGTCACTTGCCTCTCGAACTAAAACATAAGGCGTATTGGGCCATTAAAGAGCTCAACTATGATTTTAAACTTGCCGGTGAGAAGAGGCTATTTGACATTAGCTCACTTGATGAGTGGAGAACCCAGGTGTATGAGAATGCCAAACTGTTTAAAGAAAAGGTTAAAAGATGGCAAGACAAAAGGATACAAAAGCGTGAGTTTAATGTAGGTGATTATGTTGTGCTATATAACTCTCGTTTAAGATTTTTTTGCAGGCAAACTTCTCTCTAAATGGGAAGGCCCTTATGTTATCGAGCAGGTCTATCGTTCCGGTGCTATAAAAATCAACAACTTCAAAGGCACAAATCCGAAGGTGGTGAATGGTCAAAGGATCAAACACTATATCTCAGGTAATCCCATAAATGTTGAAACCAATGCTATTGAAACCGTAACCCCGAAGGAATACATAAGGGACACTTTCCAGAATGTTTCACACTCTAAAAAGGAATAGGTATGTGGTACGGTAAGTAAACCAACTCCAAAACAGTTCTAATAGCAATTTTTCTCCGTTTTGGAATATTTAATAAAATAGGAAAATAAGAAGTTGTCCGGGAAGGACACGAGGCATCCACGTGGGTGGAGGGCGCGCCCCCTGCCTCTTGGGCACCTCGTGTGCTCTCCGGACTCCGTTTTCTTGCATGATACTTCTTTTGGTCAGTAAAAATTCATTATATAATCTCCTGAAGGTTTTGACCACCGTATCATGCAAATATCCTATGTCTTTGTTTCAAGCTATTTTTCTGATAGATCTAGATCACCATGACGTCTCCAAGCGCCCCCAAGGACAAGTTCTTCGAGAAGGTCATCAACTCCTACCTCGCGGAAGTGCTGCAACATCCTCAAACCATTGGGATGCGTGAGGGGTTGCTGCACATCCGTGATGTTGAGGGACCAAGGAGGACCAGAAGCAGAGAGACAAGGCTTCGAAGCAATGGAGCAACAAGTTTTCAAGTCCCATGAGATGGTGGAACGTGGACTCGACGCCAAACACATAATGATCACGGAGTTCACCAACAACCACAAGCTAGATGTCAAGAGCATTGGGGAGACCACCTTCAAGCTTCACGACAAAATCGAGCACCTCTAGGCCCAGATCTATGACCTGCAAAACCAAAACTGTGAGTATGAATATAGATTCAAGAGTATGAGTTTGGCTACAGATCTGAGGATCCCGGAGACTCAATCATCCTTTTATGATGGTGAGCCTATGCCTTGGAAGATGGACGACAAGCCTACATCATCAACAACTCTACCATCACCACCTCCATAGAAAGAGACATAAATACATGGGTATGGGCACTCCCCTTGGCAACTGCCAAGCTTGGGGGAGGTGCCCCGGTATCGTATCACCATCACACTCCTATCTTTATCATTTTTCTTAGTTTGATCCTTTTGGTAATATCTTGATCTGTTAGAATAAAGTTTTAGTATGATTTAGTTTTGAGTTTTGCTTTATGATCCTTCTATGTAATCGAGTCCGTGAGCCATATATATAATAAAGATCGGTGTTGAGTCAAGGGCTTGATTATCCTGTTATGATCTTGACGGAATTAAAGAAAAAAGAGAGAATAAAAAGAAATAACGAGATCATATTGATCTTATGGAGAGTAATGACTTCACATATGAAGAGTATGATGAATAAAGATTGTTGAGAGTTGACAAACATAGTTTTGGTCATCGTTGCAATTAATAGGAAGTAATAAAGAAAGAGAGGTTTTCACATATAAATATACTATCTTGGACATCTTTTATGACTGTGAGCACTCATTAAAATATGACATGCTAAAAAGTTGATGTTGGACAAGGAAGACAACGTAATGGGTTATGTTTTCTTATATCCGAAATAAAGTATATTGTCCTGGATCATCCAACATGTTGAGCTTGCCTTTCCCCCTCATGCTAGCCAAATTCTTTGCACCAAGTAGAGATAGTACTTGTGCTTCCAAATATCCTTAAACCCAGTTTGCCATGAGACTCCACCATATCTACCTATGGATTGAGTAAGATCCTTCAAGTAAGTTGTCATTGTTACAAGCAATAAAAATTGCTCTTTAAATATGTATGATTTATTAGTGTGGAGAAAAGAAGCTTTATACGATCTTGTGATATGGAAGTGATAAAAGCGACAGAGTGCATAATAAAGGTCCATATCACAAGTGGAATTATAAAGTGACGTTCTTTCGCATTAAGATTTTGTGCATCCAACCATAAAAGCACATGAAAACCTCTGCTTCCCTCTCCGAAGGGCCTATCTTTTATTTTTGTCTTATGCCTTATGCAAGAGTCATGGTGATCTTCACCTTTCTTTTTTTTACATTTTATCCTTTGGCAAGCACATGGTGTTGGAAAGATCCTGATAGATATATCCAATTGGGTGTAAGTCATCATGAACTATTATTGTTGACATTACCCTTGAGGTAAAAAGTTGGGAGGCAACACTATAAGCCCCTATCTTTCTCTGTGTCCGATTAAAACTCCATACCCATAAGTATTGCGTGAGTTTTAGCAATTCTGAAAGACTAAATGATAGTTGAGTATGTGGACTTGCTGAAAAGCTCTTATATTGACTCTTTCCGGTGTAATGATAAATTGCAATTGCTTCAATGATCGAGATTATAGTTTGTTAGTTTTTAATGAAGTTTCTGATTCATACTTGACACTGTGAATAGCTTGTTACTTTAGCATAAGAAATCATATGATAGTATATATTTATATATGTTGTTGTTTCAAGAATGATCATGATGCCCCCATGTCCGTATTTTATTTTATTGATACCTCCATATCTAAAACGTATCGACATATTTTTTGATTTCGGCTTCCGCTTGAGGACAAGCGACGTCTAAGCATGGGGAGTTGCTACGTCCATTTTGCATCATGCTTTGATATTGATCTTTATTGCATTATGGGATGTTATTATACATTATGTCACAATACTTATGTCTTTTCTCTCTTATTTTACAAGGTTTACATGAAGAGGGAGAATGCCGGCAGCTGGAATTCTGGGCTGGAAAAGGAGAAAATATTAGAGACCTATTCTGCACAACTCCAAAAGCCCGGAAACTTCACAGAGGCACGTTTTGGAATTAATAAAAAATACTGGCGAAAGAATCAACCAGAGAGGGCCCACACCCTGGCCACGAGGGTGGGGGCACACCCTAACCCCCTGGGCGCGCCCCCTAACTCGTTGGCCCCCTGGCAGGCCTCTCGTGCCCATCTTTTGCTATATGAAGTCTTTCGCCCTGGAAAAAAATCAGAAGGAAGCTTTCGGGACGAAGCGCCGCCGTCTCGAGGCGGAACCTTGGCAGAACCAATCTAGGGCTCCTGCGGAGCTGTTCTGCCGGGGAAACATCCCTCCGGGAGGGAGAAATCGTCACCATCGTCATCACCATCGATCCTCTCATCAGGAGGGGGTCAATCTCCATCAACATCTTCACCAGCACCATCTCCTCTCAAACCCTAGTTCATCTCTTGTATCCGATCTTTGTCTCAAAACCTTAGATTGGTACCTATGGGTTGCTAGTAGTGTTGATTACACCTTGTAGTTGATGCTAGTTGGTTTATTCGGTGGAAGATTATATGTTCAGATCCTTAATGAATATTAATACCCCTCTGATTATGAACATGAATATGATTTGTGAGTAGTTACGTTTGTTCCTGAGGACATGGGAGAAGTCTTGCTATAAGTAGTCATGTGAATTTGGTATTCGTTCGATACTTTGATAAGATGTATGTTGTCTTTCCTCTAGTGGTGATATTTGAACGTCGACTACATGACACTTCACCATTATTTGGGCCTAGGGGAAGGCATTGGGAAGTAATAAGTAGATGATGGGTTGCTAGAGTGACAGAAGCTTAAACCCCAGTTTATGCATTGCTTCGTAAGGGGCTGATTTGGATCCATATGTTTCATGCTATGGTTAGGTTTACCTTAATTCTTCTTTCGTAGTTGCGGATACTTGCGAGAGTGGTTAATCATCAATGGGATTCTTGTCCAAGGAAGGGCCGCACCCAAGCACCGGTCCACCCACATATCAAATTATCAAAGTGACGAATGCGAATCATATGAGCATGATGAAAACTAGCTTGACGATAATTCCCATGTGTCCTCGGGAGCGCTTTCCTTTATATAAGAGTTTGTACAGGCTTTTCCTTTGCTACAAAAAGGATTGGGACACCTTGCTGCACCTTGTTTACTTTTGTTGCTTGTTACCCGTTCCAAATTACCTTATCACAAAACTATCTGTTACCGATAATTTCAGTGCTTGCGGAGAATACCTTACTGAAAACCGCTTGTCATTTCCTTCTGCTCCTCGTTGGGTTCGACACTCTTACTTATCGAAAGGACTACGATAGATCCCCAACACTTGTGAGTCATCACGGCTAGCACACTCTTGAGGGCTTCGACCTCAAACGAGTCAGCTATGAGCGTAAATATAAAGCTCGGTCAGATAACAAATTGGAACTCATATTTGTTCAGGTATGCTCCGGTATGACATACCTTGTTTGGCCTCCAGCCTCCGCTTTAGTTCGGAGACTTCGGCTGCATGCGAGGTTGCCGCCAACTTCGCACCCTGCTCATCAACATAGACATATATGTTAGCTCCTGTGATATATTATTTGATCCTCTGCTCGTCCCTTCTTTGGAAACGCCGAACAGTCTCAGGGGCTACTCTCTATGCACAGTTATTCCTTTTGTAAATAACCAAAAATACATTACTCCACATACCTCAAAGCTTGTTAGAAGGCTGGTGCAGGCTTGGTTCAATCCACTTTTGGCACACCGAACCCTTTCAACCACCGTACCCATCAGGGTACGATGCTCCTCCACAATGGAAGCACCTCGAAGCGCTTCCATCAGAGTGTTCGGCGCCTCTGGGTTAATAGAGGACACCGCTGGAGACGGCACACCCCCCTCCCTTGAAGAGGGTGGATGTTCTGATTCCGGAGTCGTATTGGTCTCCGGAATAATATTCGGTTGGGGGCCGAACTGAGCGTTGCCCCCATCACCGGTCTCCGTAGGGGTGGATTTCCCCCTCTCTCTTCGGAAACAGAGGTATTACCCTCTGCCACCACCTTCACGGTTTCCCGAGATAGCACTTCGGTGTTATCCCGAGCAGTGGGTGGAGAGATCTGCGGAGGTGACTCGCACTCCATCGTATTTGTCCCTAGCGAGTTCCCAGATGACGATGATCGTTGGGGGAGATCGCAGGCCGGGTTGTAAATGCGCACTTCAGTATCGTAAAACAATAAGGTATGAAATTGGATATTTATATGGTGTCTTCGGATACTTACGATTCAGCCAAGGGCTTGAACCTGGGGCGCCGTTTTGGGGTGGCATCGGCATCCGCTTCGGAGTCATCCGAAAATGAAGGTTTTCCCTTCTTGGCCGCCTCCGCCTCCAGATCTGCGGGAGCCCCCCTCTTCTTCTCCCCCCTTGGGGGGAGAGTTACTCTCTTCCTCCTCCACGTCTTCGTCATGGGAGGAGGAGGCTTCGGAGTCTTTGGACATAGCATCCAAAGTACCCTTACGACAGAGACCACCTCTGGTCTCCTTGCCCTTCTTCTTGGCCTTCTTCTCCGACGCTTGATATGGCGCCGGAACCAGCATCTTGGCCAGCAAGGGAGTGGCCTGGTCCTCGGGCAGCGAAGCCGAATAGTTGATTTGCTCCACCTTCTTTGTCCATCCCTGTGGAAATAAGAGGGTTTAATATACTCCTTGTAATTGCAAATAAAAGTTAATATAAAACTTACGGGAGAGACTGGACGCGTGCAGTTATAGCCGCGGTCTTCGGTTGACTCTGGCCACGACTTTTGAGTCTTGAAGAGCAGCTTCCATATGTCTTCCATATGTCGAATTCCCACATATATTGGGACCGGCGTTGACAGGGGAGAATCCGGCAAAAAAGCATCACCTGAATCACGCTGGGGAGGCTAGTTTTCTTGTTTATCACGCCCTTTATGCGGCTCTCCAGCACTGTCACCTCGTCAGGTGATTCCCAATCGAGGCCCTTATTAAGACAGGATGTAAGCCGCATCGGAGGCCCAGATTTGAACTCGGGTGCAGCAGCCCATGTGGTGTCGCGGGGTTCCGTGATGTAGAACCACCCCTGCTGCCATCCTTTGACGCTCTCCACAAAGGTCCCTGTTGGCCAGTTGACGTTGGGGAGGTTGCTCACCATGGCGCCTCCACACTCTGCATGTTGGCCCTCAACCACCTTCGGCTTCACATTGAAGACCTTGAGCCATAGACCGAAGTGGGGAGGGATGCGGAGGAATGCCTCGCACATAATGATAAACGCCGAGAGATTGAGGAAGGAATTTGGGGCTAGATCATGAAAATCCAGCCCATAGTAGAACATGAGATCGCGAACAAAAGGATGAAGGGGAAACCCTAGTCCGCGAAGAAAATGGGGGATGAACACTACCCTTTCATTGGGCTCCGGAGTAGGAACAATCTGCTTTTTGGCAGGAAGCCGGTGGACTATGTCTGCGGATAGGTACCTAGCTTCTCGGAGCTCCGTGATGTTCTCCTCTGTGACAGAAGAGGCCATCCACTTGCCTTGCGCTCCAGATCCGGACATGGCTAGGAGTGCTTGGTGGCGAGGGGAAGGGTTGAGACTTGGGCGCTGGAGCTCGAGACAATAGATGGGCAGAGGAGGAAGAAGGCATGGGATAAAAAGACGGGTCCTTATCCTCTTATAAAGACAGCGAATGTCGAGCGCCCCCTCATAAGCCTTAAATCTCGCCTATTCCCAAGGGGACGTGTGAACGACACGGTTGGATAACCCAAACCCTCATTATGAAAATACCGTGATAAGGGGACACGATCTTTGCTTTGGCAAGACGTGTCAAAGGTCGTGCCTCGAAATACAAAACGAGGTGGTGAAACGGTTCAGAATTCTAACCCGGCTAGGACATAACGCCTCGCCAGAAAAATCGTCCATGAACGTGACTTATTTTTAAGTACTTTTACTTTTTACAGCTTAGGGTTGAACATGATAAGCGAGGCCGGACAAAGCTCATGCATGCGGAAAACTATGTTGGAGTATTCGAAAGAGAGAACCCACCTTGCAATGCCGAAGACAATTTACGCGCCGGATACATCGTCATTGAAGCCTGGTTCAGGGGCTACTGAGGGAGTCTTGGACTAGGGGGTCCTCGGGCGTCCGTGCTATGTGACATGGGTCGGACTGATGGGTCATGAAGATACAAGATAGAGGAATCTTCCCTGTGTCCGGGTGGGACTCTCCTTGGCGTGGATGGCAAGCTTGGCGTTCGGATCACGTACTTTCCTTCTTCTGTAACCCACTCTGTACAACCCTAGATCCCTCCGGTGTCTATATAAACCGGAGGGTTTAGTCCATAGGGCAAGATCATAATCATACAGACTAGATATCTAGGGTTTAGCCATTACGATCTCGAGGTAGATTAACTCTTGTAACCCCTATATTCATCATAGTCAATCAAGCAGGAAGTAGGGTATTACCTCCATTAAGAGGGCCCAAACCTGGGTAAACATTGTGTCCCCTGTCTCCTTGTTACCTTCGATCCTTAGACGCACAGTTCGGGACCCCCTACCTGAGATCTGCCAGTTTTGACACCGATAGTGGTGTGTAAGTAGGTGGTAAATATAGGAGCCTTAGGCCAATAGTAAATGCTGCTCTTTGAACTTCGTGATGTTCATAATGCTGATTGACAAAGAGATTGTGCCGCCATTGGACAAGGGCAAGGAGGTCATACCGCCATTGGAGGACGATGTGGTGGTGCAGGACCCCCCAGCAGCAAGCGTAGGAACTACGAGCACTACCACGAGGAGGCAGTGACAACCCACTTCTGCAAGGTAATCCTTGCTCCGAAGCTGTAGAGCCTGCCTTTGCCAATGGACTTCACGAAGCACTTCCCCAGCATTCCTACGGAGTTCAACCTCTAGACAAACACTGACTACGCATGGAGGGTCACGGTCCGGGTGAGTGACGGCAAGGTCACCCTTGATTAGGATGGGCCCCCCTTCTCCACCATTCACCGGATCAGGATTGGGTACATGGTGACCTTCAAGTTGCTGACTCCCGACACCATGAAGGTGATCGTCTTCAATGACCGTAGCGTGAAGATGGTCACCAAGTGCAAGAAGCACGACGACGCCTTCACTGTGATCGTCTAGAGAGCTCCTATTGCATGTTGCTTGTTGCTTGTTTAGGTTTAAGAATATATTATGTGGTGTCGTGTGGTTTGGTTTAAAACTTATCCTACTATGTTAAACTTGTTCTAATGCATGGTTAAGAGTTTTATGTGTGCCTCTATCTATTAAGCTTGGTTTTGTTTGGTGTTAGCTATATAAGTGTGCCTCTGGTAACCTCATCACATCGAGGACAAGGTTACGAGACAATTGTCCTGCAGACCAAACAACTAGACTTGTGTTTCCTCGGAAACAAGCCCGCAACCAAACGACATGCCCCCCCTTCAACACATGCAGGATAGAGCGGATGCAGGAAACCTCAACCAGGCCCAACTAGGATAACTATACAAAGTGCCTAAAAACGATGCAGGTAACCAAACACGTCTGAGTTTTTATTTGGTGGGCTAGTACATGTTTGTCATGCATTGCATATATGTTGCCTTTTATGTGAAAGAGAACCTTTAACTATATATTCCATGGTCCATTTTAAACCTGAAACAATCAAGTGCTTATTCGGTTTACATGATTTCTAAATCCTAGGACTAGGAATAAAAAAGGTAAAAGATTAAGATGCCATTTCCATTTCAATCCATACGAAATTTCAGGAGATCTCGCATAATTCTAAGAATCCTTAGTAATCGTGCCAATGTGGAGAACAAAACTTGCAAATCTAGTATCTCCATTCCTATGAAATGAATGGGGCCTATTTGATTCACATAAATTTCAAATGGCAAGAATAGGAAATATATAAGAAGTGCCCTTCCCAATTGAATCTACAGAATTAGTAAACCGCAAATTTTGGACTAGAGAGTGCCTGATGCCATGAGGAAAACAAAACAATTGTAAAAGGAAGTTTTAGTGAATGGTATTTTTTTTCTCCAAAATAGAGTGGAAAGCAATCCTTTGGTATCTTTCCTAAAGATTCTAGTCCTACAAATCAAGCGGGTTGTGTAAGAAAAATTCCTAAGGATTCAAATCCTCCAAAAACATATAAAATTCTTTTGGATCAAAGGAGCTCTAAATGCAGGGGCAAACCCGTGGCTAGAAATGCTCTAAACATAATGGGTCTTGACTTTTACATATAACCCTAGACTATTTATTAGAAGAACTAAGGTAATCAAAGGTGATTTTACCGACAAGACGCCATCTAGCGGATGTTTTGCCAATCGACAACTATGAACTAATGATGATGATGTTGCTCCAAATGTGATTTTGCCACCATGATTAAGAGTCTACAGTTCGTCTCAATCCCATGCTCGTAAATTCCCTTTGTGGTGGCTTATAGCCATGGTTTCAAGGACATATGGGCGCATGAATGAGATATAGGTCATTCATTTATATGGTCCGAGCGAAAGAGGTGCTAGCGCACTGTTCTTTTAATACATCCACAGATGGCATGTAAGAAATCTTGTGCATGCAGGTGAAGCTGGCGACATTGATACGTCTTCAACGTATCTATAATTTTTTATTGTTCCATGCTATTATATTACCCCTTTTGGATGTTTATGGGCTTTATTTTACACATTTATATTATTTTTGGGACTAACCTAATAATCGGAGGCCAGCCCGTATTGCTATTTTTTTGCCTATTTTAGTATTTCATAGAAAAGGAATATCAAACGGAGTCCAAACGGAATGAAACCTTCGGGAGCGTGATTTTTGGAACGAACGTGATCCAAAGGACTTGGAGTGCAAGCCAAGAAGCAGCCGAGGCTCCCACGAGATAGGAGGGCGCGCCTACCCCTACAGGGCGCGCCTCCCTGTCTCGTGGGCCCCTCGGGCGGCCACCGACGTACTTCTTCCTCCTATATATACCCACGTACCCCGAAAACATCCAGGGAGCCAATGAAAAACAATTTCCACTGCCGTAACCTTCTGTATCCGCGAGATCCCATCTTGGAGCCTTCGCCGGCACTCCGCCGGAGGAGGAATCGACCACGGAGGGCTTCTACATCAACACCATAGCCCCTCCGATGAGTTGTGAGTAGTTTACCATAGACCTTCGGGTCCATAGCTATTAGCTAGATGGCTTCTTCTCTCTTTTTGGATCTCAATACCATGTTCTCCCCCTCTCTTGTGGAGATCTATTCGAGTAACTCTTTTTGCGGTGTGTTTGTCGAGATCCGATGAATTGTGGGTTTATGATCAAGTTTATCTATGAGAAATATTTGAATCTCCTCTGAATTCTTTTATGTATGATTGAGTTATCTTTGCAAGTCTCTTCGAATTATCAGTTTGGTTTGGCCTACTAGATTGATCTTTCTTGCCATGGGAGAAGTTCTTAGCTTTGGGTTCAATCTTGCGGTATCCTTACCCAGTGACAGCAAGGGTTGCAAGGCACGTATTGTATTGTTGCCATCGAGGATAAAAAGATTGGGTTTATATCATATTGCATGAGTTTATCCCTCTACATCATGTCATCTTTCTTAATGCGTTACTATGTTCTTATGAACTTAATACTCTAGATGCATCCTGGATAGCGGTCGATGTGTGGAGTAATAGTAGTAGATGCAGGCAGGAGTCGGTCTACTTGTCGCGGACGTGATGCCTATATACATGATCATGCCTAGATAATCTCATAATTATTCGCTTTTCTATCAATTGCTCGACAGTAATTTGTTCACCCACCGTAATACTTATGCTATCTTGAGAGAAGCCACTAGTGAAACCTATGGCCCCCGGGTCTATCTTTTATCATATAAGCTTTCAATCTACTTTTATTTGCATCTTTTCTTTTCCAATCTATATTATAAAATACCAAAAATATATTTATCTTACCATACTATCTCTATCAGATCTCACTTTCTCAAGTGGCCGTGAAGGGATTGACAACCCCTTTATTGCATTGGTTGCGAGTTCTTTGTTTGTTTGTGTAGGTGCGTGGGATTTTTGAGGAGTCTCCTACTGGATTGATACATTGGTTCTCAAAAACTAAGGGAAATACTTACGCTACTATTGCTGCATCACCCTTTCCTCTTCAAGGAAAACCAACGCAAGCTCAAGACGTAGCAGCCATCGGCAAGACCTCCACTAGATGGTATCACATCAACAAAACTACCAGGAAAAACTAGCACGGGTCCTAATTAATAATGTTCTGGTAGTTCACGCTTGCATGTAGATGTTTGATACTCCCTCCGTTCCTAAATATAAATCTTTTTAGACATTTCAAATGGAATACAACATACAGATGTATGTAGACATATTTTAAAGTGTAGATTCATTTATTTTGCTACGTATGTAGTCACTTATTGGAATCTCTGGAAGGACTTATATTTTGGAACGGAGGGAGTAGTAAAGAATTAAAATTAGACAAGAGTTACAGTTTGTTGATGGATACTATGAACCAAATTAATCTCTTTGCAGCATTGGATAGTTGGACTTACATTTGTAAATCCAAAGACTACACCACCAAGAAAATGTATTTGCATCTTATGGGTGTGCCTGATTCTCACTATGTGCAGGAAGAATTAGGCATAAAATCTTCTTCTCGTTGGCTCTTTATGACATAGTTAATACAAGAGGACTGCTCAAAAGAAAATCCTTCCACATGAGTACATACAATTGTGTTTTCTGCAATGATAATTGTGAGAAATCCCTCCAACATTTGCTATGATGAAGTACTTCTACTGCCCAAAGAGATTGCCATGGACATAAATGTTCTAGGATGCTGGAACATCTGGATGCAGAGAAATGAAAAAAAATCTTCAAGAATGTAAATCCAAGTCTTCTCTCCTGGAAGTTTAAACTTAAGCATGATCTGATGTTGGTCAAGCACAGGACCAAAGCTAGGCATTTAGATACTCTCAATCAGTGGATTGCGCCCCTGGTTTGAATACCTGAGCTCTGATATATAATATTCATGTTTAAAAAAAGCTGGCATCTGGTAGTTGTAGACTTATATCTGCTTGTAAAATTTTCTTTTACTTTGTACATATTTATTTAATGAGAAAATAACGTAGAACTATTGTTCTACGGTTTCAGCTTCAAAAATAATTAGACGAGAGTTGATATTTTAGGTTTACATCTGACCTTTTTAGTTCTATAATATATTGGCCAATCTGCCTACACAACCAAATCAAAGTTGCATGCAGTGATGACCGTGCAACTTTAATTTATATGTTACATAGTTTCTAACATTTTGAGAAAAGAAATGAAAAGGCACCCTTCAATTTTGTTTAAGTTATCTTTGTTGACATTGTAGGTCTTCAAGCATGACTAAACAGTATATTGATGGTACCTAATATCTTAAGCTTTTGGGACAAAGGCATGTATGCATGAATGTTTATTTGCACTAACTATAAGTATATTGATGGTACCTAATATACTCCCTCCTTTCCTAACTATAAGTCTTTTTTAGAGATTTTAATATGGATTAAATACGGAGAAAAATAAGTGAATCTAAACTCTAAACTACGTCTATATACATCGGTATGTAGTTTATACTAAAATCTCTTAAAAGACATATATTTAGGAACACAGGGTGTATGTGCTTTTCTACAAAAGTTAAATACTTATGTGTTCCTTTCTATAGAAGTTTTCTATTACTGCAAGAATCTTCTCAAGGCTCGTATCATCGTAGTTCCTATCTTATGTGTAAATAAAGAGTCACTTAAAAGATACAGCGATGAAATCAAAACATAGATGTAGTTATTGTTACTTCTGAATTTTTTTGTATTGCCATGATACTTTATGAATAGAAGTTTTTTTCGCAGAAAAAGTTAACAAAATATTGTGATACATATGTCAGCTACACTTTCTTCGCAACAAAAATGTCAGCTGCACATAATCTATGATAACTACGGCAATCAATTAAGAAGTATTCTCCGAAGCTGAACAGAACGTCACCAACTTAGGTCCTTGTGTAAGAATAAAGATCAGGACGATTGAAATGTTCTACTCCCTCCGTCCCATAATACAAGAGCATTTTTGACACAAACACTTTTATATTATGAGACCGAGGGAGTAGCTGAGTATTCGCAAAAAGAAAGAAAAAGAAATGTCCTAGCTGAGAAAGAAGCTTTCAACGTCACCTAACAGTCAGGGCAGAAGGAATCGTCTATGTCATTTCGATTAGCAGTCCCATGTACTGCGACCGGTCCTTCATTCATATCTCCTCCGATTACCACGGCACAGGCGCGCAAGAAAAAGACATGCACGGACTGATGCGCCCAGTTCCAGAGGAAATGTACAGCCGTATATGACAGAAGTGATGCACCCTGTGCCGTATACATATACGGCTGTACTGTGACAGAACTGATGCACCCTGTGCCGTATACATATACGGCTGTACATTTCCTCTGGAACTCTCTCGTGTGGTACGTACGTACGGTGAACCGTGCATGCCCGGGCATATCCATCGCCAACCTGAATGAGAATGGCGTGTAGAAGATTTGGCCAGCTAAGTACGGCACCGACGGTGACGAGTGACGGCAACAAAAATGGATGAAGCTATAACTAGCCGGAGGTGCTCCAAAGGGGGACCTGCCGGTGGTGCTTCCGCAATATGGATTGTGTTGCAACGAGGTTTGCAGTATAGGTTGTGTTGGCAATGAGTTTGCAACATGGATCATGTTGCAATGAAAAATGTGAAAACAAAAGGGATGATCACACTATAAAAATCATATGCATAGGACGGCTCCGGACTCTGCCGATCTTTGCCAAAGATCAGCCGACCAATGTGTAGCATAAGCCTAAGTAAATTGGATTTATGCTCGTCTTCAATGTGTCTTCACCCATAGGATCATCTGACCCCATGGCTGAATTTCAAAAGAAATAAAACACATGACGGATAATCCGACCCCATGGCATCTCCCAATTTATGGCTAGCTAGACTACTCGAAACTTCCACTCCGGTTGTTGACGTATAATGTGCTGCCTAGTCTCTTTCATCAGATCGATTTTCTGGTTGCATTGGCTAGAGCATGCACTTCTATATTGTATCAGAGCCAAGAGGTCTTGAGTTTAAGACCCGGCTGGCACAATTAAAATTGCTGCCCACTTTCGGTCACGTTTAGGCTTGAGGGAGCCACACGTGAGGGGGAGTGTTGACGTACAATGTGCTGCCTAGTCTTTTTCATCAGATCGGTCTTTTGGTTGCATTGGCTAGAGCATGTACTTCTACACCGGCGGCCATGCATATTAGGAGCCCTATCTTCAACATGGCCTACAAAATCACAAAAGAACCTATATAGCACTCCCAATCCTTACAATGATGAAAAAACGAAGCAAGATAACACAAAATGAATTGCTTCATACGGGAGGAGTGGTAACACGCCGAGAGTATGAAGCCGCCGACGAAGCAAAAGCCAAGGGTACGGCGTTGTCAATATTTTCCTGCTACACTAGGAAGGAGAATCTTCAATGAGCATATTCAAGGTAAGATTTTGGCTTGTTTATCACACCGTCGATGTTCTCGGCTTCAAATGGCAAAACACCGTGCGGGAGATGGGTAGGACACGATACGTTCAAGCTCGACCATGTAGGTCAGGGAACGCAAGCGGTGCGGGACCGGGCGGCAAATGCATGGAGCAAAACCCATGGGCATGGCACGTCACATGTACCCTAACAGCTAGGACCCACTTGACACACCATGTTAAAATTAGATAAGGTTGACTTCAAAAAATCAGATAAGATAAAATGTGTCACAAGTTTCCAATTTAAGGCAAAACTCTTAAATGGGGTCAATTTCCTATTAAATTTTTCAAACACATGTAATAAAAAAATACTCCAAAACTTACTGAAAAAGTCAAACACGAGATTAAAAATCTGGCAATGATTCTTTCGCGAAATAAAAGGCTTCCAACTTTAGGTGATATCGGGAGAGAACTTATGGCACGCAGGTCCCATGGCACGCAGTTACTCGGGCGTGCTTTTATTTTTGGCTTTCGATTTTTAGACTTTTATATCTTTTGAACGAAAAGTCCAAATTAAATTATGTTTTCATATTCGTGTTTCTCATGACGCGGGCTTTTAAATAAGATCCATTTTGATGACTTTTGAAAATAAATGTTAGGTCTCAACTCTTGAAACTTTTGAAAATCGCAAGTTTCAGATAAAAAATATTATGTTTTGACAACTGAAAGTTAAAACTTATTGTGCACTCTTGCAGGATACTAGCTACTTCGCAAATCGTGAGGCAATCGAGCGGCCGGGTAGGGCTTGGCAGGTGCGTTCCCCGCACCTGCGCGTCCCTGCGAATTTCCCAGGTGAGACCCAAACATTAAACCCATATCTGAAATATTAAAAAACGTTGCGATGAAATTTAGAAACTATATACTGGACGGATCAAATTCAATTCCCAAACCAAACAAGGCGCAAGGGAGAATCAGAGGAGTGCCACTTGAAAAGAATAGTAGATCCATCGAGAACGATCGCACCACCAATTCCTCTTATCGCACCCCACCAATTTCAGCCAATGGATCTGTCCGATCCTCATGTTGCTCGCGTAGTGTCGTTATCGACAGCAAGTAGAAGCGGAGAGCACTGCGGCCAGGCCATGCATGCTTCGTCCTGTTTTTTTTTTTTTTTTTTTTGAAAGATCCAGCGCTGCTGGCGTTTCATTGATTTAGAGGGAGAGAGCGGGAAAACATGGTGATCAAGTGATCAAGATGGGTGGCTAGAGGAGAACGCCAAAAGAGAAAGGAAAAATTACAGCGGCCGTGCTGTGCAGGCAGCAGAGGCCAGGCCTTAAGCTATATTTTCCTGACTGTCCCCGAAGGGGCTCATGAGATGCTTTGCTCCCGCCATTCTCCATTGATCCAGTGCTCGCCGGGCAGCGGCGAGTATGGATGTGGCCAAAGGGTGCTTGCCTCTGAAGGTTGCCTCGTTTCGCTCCTGCCAGATCTCCCAGGTTATCATCACAATCATGGACTTTACCCCTCTCCGCGCCTCACTCGGGGTTTTTGCGATGATCCCTCTCACCAAGGCAGTGGTGTTGGTGTTTGTACTCCAGGATCCCGGATGGAGCGCGCCGCAGCCGAGCCATACAGCTGCGGCCTGCCAAACCGCCCTGGAGATTGTACATTCCCAGAACAAATGCTGGGAGGACTCCAGGTGCCTTGCGCACAGGTCGCAGAAGTAGTTGTTGGGCCATCCTCGTCGTTGCAGTCTATATTGCACCATAGCCGATCCTGGTGGAGGAGCCAGGAGAACATCTTTGCCTTCGCCGGCGCCCACGTCTTCCAGAATAGATTTATGAAGCCCGGCCTGCTTGAGGTGTCGCATTGTGCAAGGTAGGCCGACGACGTGGTGTAAACGCCGGAATTGGACGATGTCCATCTGATGTCGTCTGGCGCCCCTTGCACCCGCGTTAGATCAGCCGATCCAAGAACACGCCACAGGCCGACGAAATCAACCACCAGCGCGGCGTAGTTACCATGCTGTAGGTCGGCGATCCATCGGTCGGCTAACAGAGCTTCGGCCACCGACCGATTCTTCCTCCTTGCATGCTGAAACAGCGTGGGGAAGCGCCTGTACAGCGGTCCCCCAGGAAGCCAGTTTGAGCGCCAGAAGATTGCCCGCTGCCCGTCATGCACCGAGATCTTGGTGCAGTCCTTGAAAAGCCGCCGGTCTGCGTCGTCGCACGGTGGGTCCGAGCCCACCCATGGACGCTCCGGGCTGGTCCAGGTGAGCCAAAGCCATCGGAGGCGGAGCGCTCTGCAGAACTTCTCGAGGTTGTGGAGACCCAGGCCCCCGGAGATTGTCGGAGAGCAGACGCGTTGCCAGTTCACTTTGCAGGTGCCGCCAGTGATCTCCTTCTCGTGTGCCCACAGAAACTTGCGGCGAATCTTGTCCACTTCAGCCTGTTGCTCAGGTGTGCGGCTGATCAGTCCTCTCGCTGTGATGGCCCATGAACCATCGACCGATCAGGCTTTCTCCTGTTGCTCGTTAGGGCGTGCGCCTGATCAGTGATCAGCCGACGTACGCATCCGGTCGAAGAATCCTCAATTTGCCATCTACAGCCGGAGTTGGCAAATTTGGCCCCTCAATCGCTTGCGGACGCGCCCATTGACCGTGCATCCCTCATATTTGTCACATGACGGAAAATAAAAATCGCCTGCAAAGGAACACAAGATCGGCTGCAAAGGAGCACAAGATTGGCTGCAAACGGATACTAACATACTTCACCACATCCAAAAAGATTATAGTTCGTCCCCGGACAAGTTGATAAACTTCTACAACTAAAAACGGTATAAACATTAAGGAGAAGGGGGAGGGGCCGGAATCACCACTTCCTCACCGGGCCTTTGCCCTTCCGGTCACTGGGCGCAGCTGTAGGCGTCCGCGGCTGGTGTAGGGTTTTGGTCGTCGGACGAGGAGGTGCATCTGTCGCCGCAGTCGGAGTTGGAGTCGGAGAGGACGATGGGCCCGTTCATCCGACGGACCGCCCTGTCCTGTTGCCGCTTCAACCTTGCCACCAGAGCCTTTCCGCCGCTGCCTCCTTCGCCTCGCGCTTCGACTGCTCAATAGAAAGCTGGAACGCCTTGGCATTCTTCCTCGTAGGCGGCTAGCGTCTATCTCCGCCGTCGTGAGGGAGCGGCGGTACACCTATGCGAGGAGATGCGCGCCTCTCGTCGGCGTCTGGCTCCGTCCTGCGGCGGCTGCACGCGGACTGCTCCGCCGCGTCCCCCTCCCGTGCATGCTGCCTTTCGTGGCGTGCCTCCGACTCCGGAGTGCGCGTGTGGGCCGGAGGCGCGGGCACAAGCACCCAGCGCTGGCCGCATGGAGGTACGGCTGGCGGGCCAGGAAGGTCCAGCTCTAGCGTCCTTGCGTCGCTGCGTGCGGGCCGGGAAGGTCCAGCTCCGGTGTTCGCGCTGCGCCGGCGCGGGAGCTGCAGTGACGCTCCAGATCCGGAGCTGCCGCCGGTCTCCACCTTGGACCGTTCCAGCGTAATGCGGAGGGCCATCTCCTCCTCGTAGTCGAGCTCCGAACTGGAGTCGCTGCCAGAGCTTCTCATCGTGGTGGATGGGATCGGCACCGGAGAGGAAGAGGAGTGGACGAAGCGAGAGATAGGGACAGAGTGAGCTAGGGTTTGAGCTCGCCGCCTGGATTGGGGTTTTTTGTGGGGTCGGTGGTGGGCCGGGCCAGTCAAGCGGACGCGTCCGGGGGTGCCTGGGCACCCCTCTATCCGCCATATATTTGGGCTGGATATGAGGGGTACCGGTCAGCCCGGGCGTTTGTCCGCGGTTTGAGAAGTCCAGTTGGGTGGATTTTTTTGACCGGCTAGTGACTGGTCGGCTTACCTGGATGTGACCGGGCCGCCCATATCTGGCCTATATTTGGGCTGGATATGAGGGGTGCCGGTCAGCCCGGCCGTTTGTTCGCGATTTGAGAGGTCCGGTTGAGAATTTTTTTTTTACAGGTCAGTGACCAGACGGCCTGCCCGGACGTCCCCGGGCCGTCCATATCCGCCCTATATTTGTGTTGAATAAGAGGTGTCGGTCAGCCCGGGCATTGTTCGCTGTTTGTGAAGTCCGATTGAGTCGTTTTTTTATTTTTTGAGCGATCAGTGACCGGACGGAAGGAGTATACAATAAGAAAAAAAAACCTTCCAAATCCTCAGCATGCGAGGATACGCAGGGCCAACGGGAAGGGAAACGGAAAGTTTATACGTTCACGCAATGGAAATGCACAGCTATAGCCCGGACTGCCAGCACTATTTTAGCAGGTATTTATTCCTGGTTTAATGATCACCTATAATTTACTGGTAGTAGTAAGAGACACTGCTGGATACATGCAATCTTCGCTGATCTCCAGGATCGGAAGGAACACAAAACAAGTAGGAGTATTATTTGTGCACACATCCAGCCTCAAGAACAAGTAGTAGGAGTATTATTTGTGCACACATCCAGCCTCAAGCTCGTTCAAATCCAGTTGACTGAAACGGTCAGGCACGATACATCCCTGCACGTGCTCATTTACAAATGCACCGAATACAGCTGGATATACTACGCCGTATCAGTACAGATATTCCCTGTAAATGCACCCCATTAATGAAATAGTAATGGAAAATTGAAACGAGAAAACGAAAAACAGAAAAACGTGCGGCACGAGAAGAAGACAATGTTGCGTCGCGCAGGAGGAGGAGGAGGCGGGGCATGGTGAGCTGAGATGGACGTCTCTGCGTGCCCTCGAGTCCCCGTCAACCGCCCCTGTGGGCTGGGGCGTGGCGCCGTTTTACCGTTCTGCCCCTCCGGCGCCAGCGGCGCGGCCAGCCACCCGCTCTCTCTCCCCCGTCCGCACGCACTTTTAAATACGCCACCGTGCCCCTCCTCCCCCGTCAGCCAGGCAGTCACACACAACACACGGCGCTCCCCTGAGACTGAGAGCCTTCTCTCTTCATCCGGCAGTTCAGAGTTTCAGACTTTGAGAGTTCACACACACACGCACGCCGCGGCTTGATGGCGGGCGGCGCCATGGTGAGTCGATGGTCGGGCGGTCGATCTCCTTGGAGCCGATGCGGCGGTTCTTGTTCCGTTGCTGTCGGTGTTGATCTGTCGGGTCTTGTTTATGTGTGTGCAGGAGGACGGAGCGCGGGAGGTGGAGCGGTGGGAGGGGTACGTGGACTGGAGGAGCCGGCCGGCGGTGAAGGGCCGGCACGGCGGCATGGTCGCCGCCTCCTTCGTGCTGGGTAAGTAAACTCGACTCCCTCCCTCCCTGCCTCTCTCGATCACGCAGCGATGCATGCAACTCAACCGCTTCTAGGCTCTTCCAGAACCCTCTCGGCCGAGCCGGGAGGGAGACAGAGGGCGACGTAGGGGGCCGACCGGAGCGGGAAAGGAGACGGCGCACAAGCGGGAATAGGATACCCGGGGCACCCCCTGCATATCTGCGCCGCGGGCGTGCATCAAGCATCATGGACTCATGGTCCATCCTCCCCTCCCCTCCCCGCCGGCCATCTCTTTCCCAGTCCTGAAAGCCACCGCACGCACCTTCCCTTTCGCCCCCTTCCTTTCTTGATCGGACCTGCGCCCTTTCCCTATCTGATCTGCCCGCTTTCGGGCATGTAGTGCTCCATAGCCCTCCATCTCCGCCGCCCCACCCGACCCGACCTCTCTCCGATTGCCATCTCCATTTCCCTCACCTTCCTTTCCTCCCCGGCTCCCCTGATTTCTTGCTTTCGCAGGCCGTGCGTTTCCATCCGTTTCCCGGGTTCGTGCAACTTGGGTAGGAATTGGGCACCTTTACCTGCCGCCAAGTTGCATGCCAAGAGGGCAGACACAACTTGCGCCGAGCTACAGTCCATGGCGCTTTTGCACGAGCCTTCGAATCCAAGCTCTCCAATGCAACCGATGGCCCCTGTTCCGTCACTGTGCCGGGACGGCGATCTCTCTCACTCTCCCCCGCCCGCCGTTCTAGAAGCCTCCCGTACGATGCGAGAAAGAAAACGAGCGGGGCCCTCCATTGCTCCTCGCGTGTGTGGAGGAGAGGAGAAGCGAGCCGGCTTGTGAGCGAGAGTGGCCTCTGTTCCTCGCTTTGGTGGTTGAGGACCAAGGCATGATGGCGTCAAAAAGACTTTCCTTTTTTTTTGGCCTCGCTTTTTACCCGCCTGCCCGCCCGCCCCGAGCGGGACGCGGGCCGTCCGAAAACGGGCGCATTAAAAACGTCACGAATCGCAAGGCGGTAACGGCGAGCAGATTGGCCGGCCCGCGCCGGGAAAGCCACCCATGTAATGCGGGCGTTATGTCAGTTATTACCGCACATGCTGCGGCTGCAGCTTACATATGCTAATTTTGCGCACACAGAAATATCTATGAACCAACCTGTGAATTGTTTTTCACCTTACGTTCGTAGCTCTTCATCCGCTCGGATTTCGTCTACCTTGTAACCTAGTGGTTAATCTGAACTGGATCGAAACTTGCTTCATCGTAATATTGCATGACACGTGCTATGATAGCTGACAAAGTTATGGTTGCTGCGTGCAGTTGCGGAGGTGCTTGAGAACCTGGCGTTCCTGGCGAATGCCAGCAACCTGGTGACGTACCTGATGAAGTCCATGCACTACTCGCCGGCGCAGTCGGCCACGACGGTGACCAACTTCATGGGGACGGCCTTCCTGCTCGGCCTCTTCGGCGGCTTCCTCTCCGACGCCGTCTGCACCACCTACGCCGTCTACCTCATCAGCGCCTTCGTCGAGTTCATGGTACGCACAGTGGGTACGCACGCATGCACGGATGCACCCCCGGCGAAATATCTAAGTTTCTACTACTACGGAGTACCTGCCATCTTTTGCAGTAGTAGCTGTTGCCTGGCCGGTCCGTTTTTGCTGATGAATTCGCATCATACATGCATGCACCGACAAGAAAACACTTGCGTATGCTATAATAGACTCATCCTACGTGGTAGATCGACGTTTCTGGATATACGTACATACAATTAATATCGAAGAAAAAAAGAAAAAGCTTTTGTAGGCTATCTATCATAGACTCATCGTCGTAGATCGACGTTTCCGGATACACGTAGACATAGTTAATACCGTCCTTATCATATCTCCGAGCTGGCAGATATACACCGGAATATTCCGTCCAGCTGTGCCGCCACGTCGCCGGATTGACTTTTCACTTTTCCTTTTCGCCCTGGCCGGTTGTGTACACGTCGTACGACATGCATGTTTGACCGTTTAGCTAGACTAGAATCTCTCCGTAAGCTGCCGAAAGGATCATACACTAATCAATTAATAATGAAGCCACGACGGATGATGGATCCAAGCACTAACACACAAGCTGCGTTGAAGTGGCGACACCTGTCCGGAGATAACCACAGTGGCGAGATTTAATAGCCGGTCACGTCAAATAATAACCCCGATTTTGATCCTCGACATGTGGTGCATGTGTTGCATACATAGGCCAGGCGCACTTGACGGATCCATCCGTCTGGTCCGAGATAGATCCTCGCTGTTAAAATTATATAGAGGCCCGGCCCTACACGGAGCACCACAGGCGGATCAACTGGAGCACGTAGTTTCCCTGCGATCTGGGGGAAATGAGAGGCCAATGATTAATTGTAGCCATCAACTTTATTCGCCGGCCAAGAACAGGATGCATGCATGCATGGGCAGGATCAGATCAGATTGCCTGGGTCAAAGGGAACTACGTACTCTGATAGTGTACTCACTAGCTAATCACGTCCTGCGTACCGTGACAGCATGCACTAGGCTATACAATACGTCGACGTACTAGCTAGCCATAGCCGGGGGCAGGCCGTGATGGGCTTGATTCGGCCTACCCATGCCATGCGTAGGCTGCTAATTCGATCGCTAGCTCGGATTAAGTGGTCGTGGTCCGGTGACGGTGAGGCAACAATATCCATGTTGCGTTTTTTCTCTTATTCGTGTGTTATATACGTCACCCCGGGACCCTGACATGTGGGCCGTCAGGAGACTTTTCGCTAGGGCCGGCGTGTAAAAACGTGCGTCGTTTATATATGGGCGTGATGGGTGCGGGTGTGTACGACGTAGAGGGTACAGGGACGTGAGTGGTGGAACATAATTGCACGCGAGAAAACGATTAGTATAACGGTCGCTATGCGCGGTCGTTTGCATCAGTAACCGTTCGACACAGGGCATGTTTCCATGGTCCAGTTGTGTTGACGCACATTTTGTCCGTCCAATCATGATAGCAAGCAAATCATGCAAAAGAAGCAGCTAAAGTGCAGTCACTGCAGTGGCGGAGCTAGGAGAAACTGTGCAAGCAAAAAAAAAACCTTCATTTCAAAAGACAAAGGACTACATCTCTTACAGTGCGTAACCAACCTTCATTTCAAAAAAAAAAAAAAACTAATTTGGCGGCCGCAAGCGAACAAAGCCGCCCACCCGAACAACCCCCCGGGGGCGACAGGCAATCCGATTCCGTGGCGCCCCCCGGTGTGTGTGCGCGCGATCTCGTTCTGGCGGCCGCCTGGCCAATCCGCCGCCGCCCTGACCGTCCCGTCAGGCACGCACGCACCACTCGCCTGACCCGATCCCCGGGTTACCATCGATCGCACAAGATCTTCTTTGCCTTCCTTGTGTTGTGTGCGCGATGATGCCACGACACGATTGGACTAATCCTTGGCCACCACCATATGCTAAAGCACTTCCGGGTCTCTGAGCCGTGGCATCTGTCCTGTCTACATCAGTTGGACCCTTTCTTTTTGTTGTTGTTGTTGGAAATGGAATCAGCCGATCGATAGCCAAGAGAATGGGCATGGGGCATGGGCCGGTGGGAGAGATAGGCGGGCACGCGACCCTTCATAACCTCACTGTCTCACGTATCAAGCATCTGCTTATCTTGACCTCACTTAATCGAAGCGTAGTTAGTTGTAGCCCACTGCATGCAGTGGCACAAGCTAGGACTAGAGTCAGGAGATACATACATAAGTACAATAAACAAACAAACACTAGGTGTAGATTATCTAGCCATAATTTTGTCACTGGCGACCTGCGAGGGCAAGGTGACCCGGCGGGTGGTTGGCCGAGGCGTGCCGGTGTTCGTGGATGGATTTCAGGAGAGCACACCCCAACGGCCCGGCTGGGCAACGACAAGATCGTTGAGGCCACCGGCCAGGGGCAAGTTGCCGCGCGCGCCAACCACGTTGTTGGCCGGCGTATCGTCTCGCTGGGCGTGGGTGGGGGCAGACTGACTGACGCGCACGTCGCGTATCATATCATCGGACGCCAGTGCTGGCCTCTCTCGTATCGGTGTCAGTCACGCACGTACATGACCGGAAGACCCGGTGCGGGCCGGGGAGACCCTAGCCTCCTCCTCGTCCGGTGATGATGGCCGGGGGTACCTGGAGGGTGGTGGTGGTTTGGCCGGGACCAGACGGAGAGAGCGACCGTGCGTGCGTGCCGCGTCGACCCTCGTCTCCGGAACTCTGGAGTTCGGTTCGGTGCTGGCTCTCTACTACCAAACCCCGGATGGAGCACTTGTTGGCATGCGGTCCATGATCCATGCCCGCACGAAAGGAACCCAGAGGGAGGGGCGCATGTGGGTGGCTACCATCAAATTTTGCCTCTCCAGTTGCCACTTGTTTGGTGCTGCGATGGGCTAATTATAACCACTTGATCATCCACCGTACTCCTCGCAGTGGTGCTTCAAGACGCCTAGGCTAGTTGCACCTGTGCATCACACGCTGGCCGCTTGCTTTCCGACCTCAAGATCCGCAACGATCACATGCTCGCTGTTTGACCATGCAAAGTCAGCCTCCCAATCCTTCGGAAACCAAGCATTGCTGTCCCCCCTTTGGCCATGCTTTTTTTTTGTAGTCAACGCTGACCGAAAACAAAGCAAATATTTTGGACAACAACCCAACGGGATGGCGCCGTCGCCGGTCAAACAGCTAGCTCTATCTGCAGTGGGTCGGTGTCCTCTCCTTCGCTTTGTAATCGAGCTCACGGACCATGCCCAAAGCGACCTAGCGCACGGGCGGCCGGCCGGCCACAAGTAGCACGGCGCCCACTTGCCTGGTCCTCGGAACTTTATCGCTTTCTATTACTCGATGCAAGTTTTTGCCAAATCTTTCGACTTGATAACCTGATATGTTGACTGCAACTAGTTCTCCATCTAATCATGTCGTAGCAATGCAACTAAGCATAAAATGTTTTTTTGAGAAGAATGTAATTATTCCACGAAAAAAAAGAGAAGAATGCAATTATGCAAGGTTTTTTTTTTGAGGGCATGCAATTATGCAAGCAGTGTTTGTACTCTGTACTAGTAGTACGTTTTATTTTTGAGACAATGTAGTACACCTCGTCGGCGGCTGCGCATGTGCTGGACGATGCTTCGGTGCCTTAAGGCACCTACCTTTGTGTCTATGACATGTGGGCCCAACAGGTGGCTGGCCCACATGTCAGTGACCCAAAGGCAGGTGCCTTTAAGGCACCGAAGCTGCGTCCGCATGTGCTCCCCTCGTCGGCGGCTGCGCATGTGCTCCCGGACAATGTAGTACTACTTCATCTTCATGTGACCGATGTTTTTTTTTTTTTGGGATTAGCGAATGGCAGAGAAATGCGTAGTATTTTGGATCAGGCCCGGAACGTATGGGCCAATGGCCTACAGGCCTACACCAAGATATATCAAGCATATTTGTTTGGACAAGCCCACTTAATTTTATACACTAGGAAATTTTCATTCCGTTTGGTGCATTTCTGAGCGCAATAGAAAGCTGATGTTTGAATGTTCGCGATGGCGCGCAGGGTTTGGTGGTGCTGACTATCCAGGCGCGGTCACCGTCGCTGATGCCGCCGGAGTGCGCCAAGTCTGCCGGCCCGCTGCCGTGCGAGCCGGTGGCCGGGGGTAAGAAGGCGATGCTGTTCGTGGGGCTGTACCTGACGGCTCTGGGCATCGGCGGTATCAAGGGCTCCCTGCCGTCGCACGGCGCGGAGCAGTTCGACGAGCACACGCCGCGGGGCCGCAAGGGCCGCTCCACCTTCTTCAACTACTTCGTCTTCTGCCTCTCCTGCGGCGCGCTCATCGCCGTCACCTTCGCCGTGTGGGTGGAGGACAACAAGGGGTGGCAGTGGGGGTTCGGCATCTCCACCATCGCCATCCTGCTCTCCATCCCGGTCTTCGCCGCCGGCTCCAAGTTCTACCGCAGCAAGGTGCCCACGGGCAGCCCGCTCGTCACCATCGGCAAGGTCCTGCTCGCTGCCGCGTCCGCGCGCCGCGGGGGCACGCAGAGCGCCAGCAACGGTGCCGTCATCGACCGCGCGCCCAGCCCGACGGGGAGCACCGACATGAAGGAGTACTGCAAGCCCGGGAGCACATGCGCAGCCGCCGACGAGGTGACGGAGCCGTCCCAGGAGCTGAGCGGCTTGAACCGAGCGGTGCAGTGCCAGCCGCGGCACAGGACCCTGGCGTGCACGGTGCAGGAGGTGGAGGACGTCAAGATCGTGCTCATGGTGCTCCCCATCTTCCTCTCCACCATCATGCTCAACTGCTGCCTGGCCCAGCTCTCGACCTTCTCCGTGGAGCAGGCGGCCACGATGAACACCCACGTCGGGGGCCTGAAGGTGCCGCCGGCGTCTCTGCCGGTGTTCCCCGTCACGTTCATCATACTCCTGGCGCCCATCTACGACCACATCATCGTCCCGTTCGCGCGGCGAGTAACCGGGACGGAGATGGGCATCACCCACCTCCAGCGCATCGGCACCGGGCTGGTCCTCTCCATCGTGGCGATGGCCGTGGCCGCCGTCGTCGAGGTGAAGCGCAAGAACGTGGCCACCGACGCCGGCATGATGGACTCCACGGCGCCGCTGCCCATCACATTCTTCTGGATCGCGTTCCAGTACCTGTTCCTGGGGTCTGCGGACCTGTTCACGCTGGCGGGCCTGCTGGAGTTCTTCTTCAGCGAGGCGCCGCCGAGGATGCGGTCGCTGGCGACGTCGCTGTCGTGGGCGTCGCTGGCGCTGGGGTACTACCTGAGCTCCGTGCTGGTGACGGTGGTGAACAGCGCGACGGGGCGCGGCGGGCACCGGGCGTGGCTGGAGGGGGCGAGCCTGAACCACTACCACCTCGAGCGGTTCTACTGGCTCATGTGCGTGCTCAGCGCGCTCAACTACGTCTTCTTCCTGGTGCTGGCCATCCGGTACAAGTACAGAAACGCTGGGGTGATCAAGGGGTGATGAGAATGAGATAACAGCTTGTAATGTAGGGCCTCGGTGAAGGTGCTCAATTATCTGGCAAGGTAAATTTATGGAGGTTTTGAGATGGTGTTGCCGTGTGCCGGGTCGATGGGTTTCAGGGTGTTCATTGTTGTGGATTTGGTTGGTTGGTTGGCTGAAGAAGAAACTCAAAACGAGTTTGGCGTGGCAGGCGAATGTATGGAGATAGGTTTCGGCTGATTAAAGATGAACAAGAGACAAGCACCATCTGCATATAGAGATAACTTATTAGTTCGTTTATATGGAAATGATTTTCTGATCTGTGCTGCTCGCTTGTTTGAGTCTGATAAATTCCCGTCCTAGGAGGGTTGTGGTGGCTCGGGGCTTTGGGGGTTATTGGTGGAGCACATTTCTAAGAGTGAGCTTAGGCATCTCCAACGCTGACCCCAAATCGGATACCGTAACCGTCTTCGGACCTATGGGGATCAGTCCACGAACGCTGATGCGGGAGCCGGTCATCCAAAGCTAGCCGAAAACATCTAGCATCTTCTAAAGCCCGCAAGCTCAAAATAACTACATATCAAGTCCTAGTTTATCTAATTTAAATATTACAATCCAATAAAATTTTCAAACTAAAGTAGTTCAAACTTGAATTCAACTAGCACATATGTGTAGTAGTTGTCCCTTTTAACTGCCCAGAGATGCTAAATCAAATCTTCCTACAGTTGCTCGATGTCAAATTTGTTGATGCATTTGAACAAACTCATCAAACGTGGTCGGACTCTGCTCCGGAAGTTCGATAGGATCACCCATGTTCTCAAATTCAAGAGTCGCATCAGCATCCTCACCCTCATCCTCCACAATCATGTTGTTCATGATCACAAGACATATCATCACCTCCCACAAGGTATCTGGATCACATTGTTTAGCAGGTCCATGAACAACTGCAAAAATAGAGGAGAAATGTGGACCAGCATCGTCGGCGGTGGAAAAGCGGCATAGGAGCAAGTGTAACAGTGGAGGTCGCGAAGTTCATATAGCTCTAGGAAGCGTTTGGCAGGCGGCCTAGGAGGTGTTGCAACACCATTGGCGAGAGAGAAAAAGAATGCAGAGAAAGAGGGAAGGACGGAGATGTGGGGTCCCGAAGGAGTTTTGGGTGGGGTGGGGTGTCAGAGTTCTACGTGGTTGCAGTTCGGACTCCCGCAAAGCCTCCCTAGTTTGCTTCCATCTTACGAAAACAAGGACGCCCGGACAAGCCAACTGGCAGATACATGGCCGTGTTGGATGGCAAAACACGTCTGAACCGCGTGATCCGATTTGGCGATTGAGATAGGGCTGATGTCTACATCATTGATAAATTTGGAGAAGCTTCATGTTTCAGTACACAACTTACTGTTAGTTGGTCAAGTATCGTCATGCCTTTCATAACTGGATCTTGCCTAAATTGCACTAATTATGCTCTATAGTTTCATGGTGCCATATGTAATGTATACTCTATTGGATGGTATGATACCACTCATCAAGATATGCTATGTCAGGACCCCGACTCAATGCACATCGATCTAGCATGTAACACCTCATATCACTTTGAGGCCTCACGCCGGTATCCCCACGGGTGTCGCCTTACCAGGCCCGGGACCGTTTGCGCCTTTCGGCACACGTAATAATAGTGATGCTAGCATCCATATGACAAGGAGCCCGGGCTGACATGGCTAGTCGTGAACCTAAAGTGGCACTAACTTACAGGAATAGGCATACATGACCCAGCAACGAACGTGTCGGTCATCAGCGAGTGAATCCGGGCTGTAGCAGCCGGGCTAGCAGGACTCCGGAGAATCTGGGCTGTAGCAGGCTAACAGGACTCCGGTAGACACCGCGCGACATTTCCCCGAAGTGACAGACACAAGAACGAAGAAGGACACATGCCGGCCAGCCTAAGTGTTCCGGAGTAGTAGCAAGCTACCATGGCTCAGTGGAAGCACTAGGAGACATTTCCCGGTAAGAGAGGCTACCAAGGATAAACAACTAGATAGTCAGATCCCACACATACCAAGCGTTTCAATAACATACACACAATATGCTCGATATGTGCAAATACAACATGGCATAACAACATGACTCTACAGCCCAAGTATTTTATTCAATAGGCTCCGAGGAGCGAGATATTACAAACATGGGTCTCATGACCCAACATTCAGAGCATACAAGTCAAAACACATGCGGAAGCTTAACATGTCTGAGTACAGACATCTACAAATGAAAAAGGCTGAGAAGCCTGACTATCTACCAGATCCTGCCGAGGGCACAAGATCGTAGCCGAGCTAACAAGATAAATGTCAAAGTCCATGCAGAACTACTAGTGAGACATGAGTCTCTCTGGAAAAACATAAAATAGGCAAACATGAGTACAAATGTACAACCCAGCAAGACTTACATCAGACCTAACTACATTTGCATCGTTATCAACAAAGGGGGTGGTGGGGTTTAACTGCAGCAAGCCAGCTTTGACTCAGTGGCTATCCTAAACTACGACTGCAAGTAACTCTTTTGAGGTGGCGCACACGAGTCCACATATTCACATATCAATACACCACTATGGATCCGCTCCCATCTCCCTACGAGAACGCCATCCATAGCACTCACGCTTATCTTGCGCATTTTAGAGTATCCACTTTCACTTGTCTATGAAATGTATAGGCAACCCAGAGGTCCTTTACCGTGGACGAGGCTATTTGAATAGATCATTTATAACCCTGCAGGGGTGTACTTCTTCATACATGTTTCCACCGCTTAGCGTCTGCACACGACATGTGCTCGGCAGACTTCAAGTGAAAGCCGACGTGGGTGTAGACCATGACCTACCGAAATACTAAAGTCTCTAGTCCAGGTTTATCGCCTATTCAGGTTCCATCCGCAGGGAGTCCGACCGAGGTTTCCACATACGGCCCCGAACGATGTGTACAGGGTTCTGCGACACCAAACGGGCGCCCGGCATACCCGGCCACGTGCCTACCGCATCACAGCCCACCCCTCGAGTTAGTGCTGCGCACGACCTCCAGCATACTACAAACACCAGAAACTACTTGCAACTCCTGGATAGAGGACTAGGGTGGTTAAGAAGTCGAGCGGGGTCATATTTCAGGGCCCAATGCATGGTAGTAGCTGCTTCATGGATCACAAACACAGAACTCAGTTCCTGAGGATGGCTTCAATGAGACAACCCACCATGTACTCCTACATGGCCTCTCACCGCTACCTTTACCAAATCGTGTTCACACACTTAGCTTACACACAGTAGGACATGTTCATCACCATTCTGATTCATCCTCGATGAATCAGACCTGACTCAACTCTAAGCAGTAGTAGGCATGGCAAACAGGCATGAATGAGTAGGCACATCAAGGCTCAAACAACTCCTACTCATACTAGTGGGTTTCATCTATTCACTATGGCAACGACAGGTCATGCAGAGGAAAAGGGGGTTCAACTACTGCAGCAAGTAACAGATGAATCGTTGTTGTCCTAATGCAGTAAAAGAGAGCAGAAGCGAGAGAGTGGGATTGTATCGAAATGAACAAGGGGGGTGCTTGCCTGGCACTTCTGAAGATAGTAATAGCTCTTCATCGGTGTCATCGAACTCATCGTCGAAACCATGTCTATCGAGAGGGGACAAATATCGGCAACAGAGAAGGAAACACAATCAATGCAATGCACAATACGATGCATGCTCATGACATGGCAATATGAGTGTGTTGGCCTAATGCAACTACAACCAGATGGATTTGGTTCATTTTGAACCAAAGGTTCAACCCCAAATTCAAATTATAAATTTAAATAGTCCCTTATCATGTTTTGATATAAACAGCAGGTTTAAGTTGCTTTAACATGCATGAAACCAGTGCAGATGGATAGATTGGATTTTTCTGATCATTTTTCATATATAACTTTTTACATTCTGAGTCATTGTTGAAGTTCTATGAATTTTAGAAGTTTTGGGCATTTTCTGGAATTTCCTGAATTAATTTAAATCCAGAAAATGACTTATTGCGTCAGCACTGCGCCACTGTGATGTCAGCTGGTCAACAGACCGGGTCCAGGTCAAACCTGACCAGTGGGTCCCACTGGTCAGTGTCACGGTGCTAGTTAGGGTCACTGACATGTGGACCCAGTTAATGGCCACGTCAGCATGGTCAATGCTCACGCGTGGGGCCATTATGATTAGTTAATACTAAGCAGAAACTAATCTAGGTTTAATTAGTCAGTGGGGCCCTGCTATCAGTGTCACTAGGTGTTGGCTAAGTGTGTCATTAGCCCTAAACTATTCTGCCACATCACCCTCGCCGGAGTTACGCCGGCGGCGACCAAAACACGGCAGAGGCGCACTAGAGTGGCTCGGGTTTCGCCTACAGGCCACCGTTTGACGCGCGGAAGGGCGCATTTGAAAGAGGGAAGCGAGGCGCATCTGTGGGTGGCCGTGGTTCGAGCGGGGGTGGACGGAGTCAACGGTGACGAGCTCTTTTGCGGCCGCCGGAGTTCGGGCGCCAATGAAAACGACGACATGGTGCACGGGAGGAACAACTGTTAGTTCCTACGGGTGCTACATGCGCTCACGAAGACGACAGGCATATGCACGGGGCCATTTGGTCGCCGGAGGCTCGTCGACGACGAGCTTGTGCGGCGGCGTGCTACAGTCAGCAAGGGGGTGGCTTCTACAGCGAGCAAATGAAGCAGAGGAGAGGGGGGGGGGGGGTTCGACGCAGGGGCTCAGAGCGGTTGCAGCAAGCGTCGAAGCGGGCTCAGGGAAAGGCCGGACAGCGACGGAAGGTCGCCGGCGATCTCGGCGGCCGAACGACGAAGGCGAGGTCGGGGACGGCGTTTTGAGGCGTCCGGCATCGTGCGAGTCAATGGGAAGAACGAGGGCGTCGAGGCGGAGGCCATGGACACGTCGGCAAGGCGAGGGAGGGCCTTCGGGCGTGGCTACGGCAAGCAGTGGCGACGGCAGCGCTCGGGTGTGCTCGGGAGAGGGGCTAGAGGTTGAGGGAGGGAGCAGAGAGCGAGGGGAGAGGCATAGGGGGCTGCAGGGCGTCTCCAGACGCTTCAGGGGCGCCTCGGTGGCAAGCAGGAGGTGGCCAGGGGCGGCGCGCAGGTGACAGGCAGCAGCCTGCCTGCTCTGGCAAGAGGAGGAAGATGACATGGAGCCCCTGGTGGGCTGGGCTGGCTTTGCCCAGCTGGGCTGGTACAGTGGTGGGCCGGTTGGGGCGCCAGGTAAGTTCTCTCTCTCCTTTCGATTGTTTTCTGTTTTTGATTTTACTGCAACTTTGTGGCTTTTCTAAAAATAGTTAAACTCTTCCGAAGATCATGAAACTGCTCATGCCCACTGTTTGAAATATATTCAGCAGTAAACATTTTAGTTTACGATTATTTGGACATTTAAAATATTTTATAGCATTTAAATGCCCAAATGCAAAAAGAATATGATTTAATTTAGAGCCCAAATATGTCATGGAAAAATGTGCATCACCTCTGGTTACTGTTTATAGTATTTTCCATAAATGATGAACATTTTTGAAAACCATTTGGATTTACTGAAAATATTTTAGGTGAACCTAGTGAATTCCTTTGATGCTAGGGTTTAGGCAATCCCTATTTCAAGTTCATTTGAAACTTAAACATGATGACACTCATGAGGCCAGCCTAGTTCATTGCCAGAAGCTAGGGATGTGACAACTCACCCCCACTAAACAAGAATCTCGTCCCGAGATTCAAGCGTAGGGTAAGATGAAGGGGGAACACAAACTAACACAATCTTCACGATCCAGGTTGCACTTCATAAGAACATTGATTTGATCACCAACATTGTCTCGATGTCTTGCTCTGAGAATTCCAACCAACATAACAACGAGAGGAAAGGAAAAACTCTAGAAGGATCGATCTTCTCGAAGATCGAACAACTCAGGATCAACTCACGGAGTGAGACATTAAAACATCTCGCGAGTTGATACACAAAGAAAACATCCAAAGGGATGGAGTGGAACAGATGACGAAGGTTCACTAGGTAGGCAACAATTCCATACTTAAGAAGGTGGTGAACTGTTATCAATGTAGCGAGGAGTTGAGTTGCCATGATACCATAACAAGACATGTTGGAGGAGGGTGATTCATAGAATTATTACCTTAAGTAGCAAAAAGAATTACCTTTGATACATAGATCATTGAAACTCTTCATACCAGCTTGAGGCAATCACAATCGATCGTTTGAAAGAGTTCGAGGGAACGACATACTCGGACTAGAATGAACGATGTGGATTACCTTGTTGAAGACAACGCAATGGATGATTTTGCTTATCATCGGAGATGGATGGAACCCATGGTAGGACCACTTGGAAATGATCCTGATCAGTAATTACTGAGAAGGGTAGTCCATGGTAGGGTGGCACAAGGGCGGTGCAAGCTGGGAGCAAAATACAAATGCTGGGAATGATTCTAGTAACTGGGAAGAAGCTTAGCAGTAGAGAGTGAATCCACGGTTTGAAAAGTTATAGCATAACCGAGGAAACTGAGAGCAATCCTAGTTAGTGTCGGTGATAACACCTTAGTTCTTGTGCGTGCTCTCAAGAACTTGAGCATTTCCATATTCATCAAGGTTTTACCAATATCCGTGACAAGGATCCTGGAAACACAACATACCACCATGATGGATATTGGTGGAGGATGCAGATGCAAAGAAAGATAACACTTTCTCAGATTTCACCATAGAAAGGCCAAGGAAACAGAATCTGGATGATCGACCGGGAGACATTTAGCACTCCGCTTGTAATGTTCTCCTGGATGTGCTAGCGTATCGCATTCATAGATATGATTTGATATCTAGAACATCAAGTAAAAGGTCGGACTTCGGGAACATGAAAATCCATAAGGGACAACTAGGAAGTAAATCCTACGAAATCCTTATGGGGAGGTGGCCAACTTCCTCAATCAAGATTTACTACAATAACGGGTCTTCCAGCTGGGTGTGTTGGCCACGACATCCACTTTACCGGGTTACAGAGAGACTAGTAATGTAGTTCTTGGAAAACATTCCAACCATCATATCTGCCTGAGATTCTGATCTGGTTGATGTCAATATTCTAGACTCATCGAGTCTAGAAAGAAAAATGATAGTTTGCAACACAAATCAACGATATGACGTTGCGAGATTCTCGAGGAATGAACTACGATAGCAAGCTCCAAAACATGAGTTGGTTCCGCTACACACATGTGAACACGTTGTCACAGACAAGCATGAACACATAGTAGCCTTACGATAAAACACTACCGAGTTCAGGTAGGGAACCCTCATCGAGGATAACGAAGTCTTTATGCAAGTCCATGGATTAGATCCCAATCATAGACTTCTCTTCCTTGAACAAGTCAATCAGTGGCTTGGTGTGCTAGGGATACATATAGAATGAAGATGATCAGTCTATCAGACCATAGAATACTTCGCACATACATGACTGACTTGGGATGATTCCAAAGAAAACAAAAAAATCTTTATCAAACTCACGGTGGCAACTTGCACCAGATGCATGTGAATCCGAGGAAGTCACTTCTTTCATCCAAGATATGCCTCATGAACGGGACATGAAGATAATGGCTATAGAAGTTTCCAATACTAGCTGGATGTTCAACATGAATCATGGAGAAGATAGAAATGTTGCTGATGGGCTCAATAACAATTCATCCAGGTTTCCATATAAGTGGAATTCCACAATTATGTGAACAAGGTGTTAGCATTGGTCAGACCCAAAAGATATAATGGTGTATGCTCAAGGAAGCAACCACGAGTAAGACAACATTACGAACATCCTTGGTTCTGACTTGATTTGACAATAGCCCATACACAAATCAAAGATTTGCTTAAGATGATAGATCCATTAACTGATCACGAGGGTCAATTGATGAAAATACCATCTTTCTTCAACACACACACGAGATATCCCTTAAAATGAGCTAGGTCGGACAAGTTTTTATCTTCCAACTCTCCAAGTTGTTGTTCGGCTTAGCCATCTAGCTCAGGGGTATCCAACACGGATTATTGGAGAAAGGGTGGTTTACGAGAAAACCAACTTGATCACGAACTCAACATAGCGGTCAGGTGACAACCTGGTGATACTTGCGAGAAGATGTTCGGAAAATCATGGACCACCGATATGTTACTAAGCTCGAGAACAATCTTACTTCTCAGGCTAGACGATATGACCAATAAGCAAGATTGATAATATCCTAACTCATTGATCGAAAAGTGCACCGGAAATAAGGACTAGGTAGCACGATCAACCTTAGGGTGAGTATCGGTGTCAAAACTGGCGGATCTCGGGTAGGGGGTACCGAACTGTGCGTCTAAGGCTAATGGTAACAGGAGGCAGGGGACACGATGTTTTACCCAGGTTCAGGACCTCTCGATGGAGGTAATACCCTACTTCCTGCTTCATTGATCTTGATGATATGAGTATTACAAGAGTTGATCTACAACGAGATCATAGAGGCTAAACCCTAGAAGCTAGCCCATGATTATGATTGTTCTTGTCCTACGGACTAAACCCTCTGGTTTATATAGACACCGGAGGGGCTAGCGTTACACAGATTCGGTTATAGAGGAGGAAATCTACATATCCGAATATCCAAGCTTGCCTTCCACGCAAAGGAGAGTCCCATCCGGACACGGGACGAAGTCTTCAATCCTATATCTTCATAGTCCAACAGTCCGGCCAAACTATATAGTCCGGCTGTCCGAGGACCCCTTAATCTAGGACTCCCTCAGTAGCCCCTGAACCAGGCTTCAATGACGATGAGTCTGGTGCGCAAATTGTCTTCGACATTGCAAGGTGGGTTCCTTCTCCGAATACTCCATAGAAGATTTAGAACACAAGGATCGTGTCCAGCTCTTCAAAACAAATTCCACATACCACCGTAGAGAGTATAATTTTCCACAAATCTAATCTACCGACAGCTTTTTATAGCATGACATCACGCCATGGCCCGGTCATTATTTGAACCGTTTTCATAACCTGCCGACGCACATATCGTGAGGCGGTTTTATCAGCACGTCTTGTCGAAGCAGAGATCGTGTCCCCCCATTGCGGGATTCTCATTAATACGGGTGCGGGTAACCCAACCGTGCCATCAATCGTGGCGCTTGGGGGAATAAGCGTTTTAGCGGGCAAGTGGGGAGGCGCTGGATCTTTACTGCCTTTATAAGGGGATAAGAACCTTCCCTTTCACCCATGCCCTTCTCTACTCATCCATTCCTTTTCGCTCGAGCCATAGTGCCCAAGCGCTCCTCTTCTCCACCCAAAAAGGCTTCCCGAAGATGTCCGGATCTGGAGTAGGAGGCAAGTGGATGGCCTCTACCGTCCGGGAGAAGGATATCAAGAAGCTTCGGGGGGCCGGGTATCTGGCCAAGAGAATTAGCCACCGTCTTCCGACGGCGGGACAGATCGTCCCCACCTCGGAACCCCACGAGAGGGTGGTATTTCTCCCTCATTTTGTCTGCGGGCTAGGGTTTCCCCTCCACCCATTTGTTCGCGGCATCATGTACTACTACGGGTTTGATTTCCACGATCTATTCCCAAATTCCTTCCTCAACATCTCGACATTCATAGTCGTGTGCGAGGCCTTTCTCCGCGTCCCGCCGCACTTCGGCTTATGGCTAAAGGTTTTTAATGTAAAGCCCAAGGCAGTGAGCGGCGAGCATACGAATGCGGAGGCGCCATGGTGAGAAAGATGCCCTATGTTACATGGCCGATAGGGACTTTCAATGATTCCGTCAAAGAGTGGCAGAAGCAGTGGTTCTACATCACTGAGCCGCGTGGCAAGGAGTGGACCGCCGCCCCGGAGTTCAGATCTGGTGCCCCCCTGCGACTTACATCCTGGCACAAGAAGGGCCTGAACTGGGCTTCGTCTGACGAGCTATCAGAACTCCAGATGCGCGTTCAAGACATGGAAGACAAGAGTGTCAAGCTCATCAATGTAGTCCAGGTGATGTTGGTTCACCGGATTCTACCATGTCAACAGCGAACTTGCAATCTATGGGAGTTCGACCCGGCCAAGCACCAGACCCTGCTAGAGCTCTTGGGCTCTATGCACAAGGACATCTGGAAGGTGCTTTTCAAGTCTGGAAAACCGTGGCCGGACTCCACCGAGGACCATGGGTACCAACTGTCCCGCCCCGCTAGTTCGTTAAGCAACTGAACTTTTGACAACTCATGTGTTCTATCCGTACATGCTCAGGAAAATACTTAACGTGTTTCCTATCATTTTCCTAGGGCTAGGCGAAGAAGGCGGGGCGGATCTACTGTCCAGCCCCTCTGCCAGAAGAACCGGTCGGCTCATTTCTGATGAAGATGCTGGTCCCGGTGCCATATAAGGCGCCGAAGAAGAAGACCAAAAAGTAGGCCAAGAAGACCAGGGGCGGCCTCTGTCGCTGTGGTGCCCCGGACACGAAATCCGGAGACTCCAGTGCCCATTCTTCCGCCGAAGAGGACGGGGAGGAGGAGGACGAATCCCCCGCAGAGGGAAAGAAGAAAAGAACGTCCTCCAACTCCTTGGAGGCCGATTCACCTAAGAGGGGAAAAACTCCTCTTCAAGAGGAGTCCACCGGCGCCACCGATAGCAGCCCGGAGTGGATCCCAGGGCCGAGCCCCTGGTGAACTCGTAAGTATAAAATCCGAACACACTCATGCGTCCGGATTTTTCATGGCATCACATTCTAATCTGAGCCATGCTTTTCTTTTTTAGTCCGGCAAAGCCCCGCGCCGAACAATCCTCGTTAGAAGATCTGCTGGGTTCGGACGCTATGGGGAGTAGGACACCCCCGAAGGCCTCCTTCTCCAAATGTAGGAATGAAATCGAGGTTTCGTCCCAGAAGGACCTAGGCCACGGAGGAGGGGAGAAGGTCGCAAAGGCGGCGCCAGGAGGCCATACTTCTGGGGCCAGTCACACGGGAGAGAAAGCTCCCGTGGGTGTCGATGGCGGGGGTCATCTTGAATCCGGACCCAAGCCGGACATGATTCTAGACACCCCTAAGGTCCTCGAGTCAGACAGACAGCCTCCACCCACTGGAGGAGGTATGCCTACTCCACCGGCCGCCTCTGTCCAACCAGAGGTGTCGGATACTTTATTGGCGGCGCTGAAGGCTGCCTCCATCGTTGATGAACACCGTGCCCTCATGGGTGCGGTGATTGAGAAGATTCAGTCCGTTGAGAGTGGACTGAACGAATCCTGTATCAGCCTCCTAAGAGGCTTTGAGGTATGTTTTATGAGTTTTTTGGGAGAGTGTCATGGTATAGATAGTAGCCCCTGATACACTGTTCGGTGAAAGAAAGAACCGTACAGAGGATCAAATTCATGTTCGCAGGAGACTCACTTGATGACATGTATCACTCTTTTTAACCAGCAGGCATCTGTAGTGACTGCCGCCTCTCAAGCTACGGAAGTATCCGGACTGAGGCATAGCCTGGAGCGGGCCGAAGGAGAACTTGGCCAAGTGAAGAGACAGCTGGAGGATAATCAAGGTATGTAGAAACCTTGCTTATGTAGCACAAATGAATAAGTGTACATGATGGAAAGATTTTTATAATTTTCTCTAGGAGCGACGGCCGAAATTGAGGCTCTCAGGAGGGCTGTGGCCGAAGCCGAGAAGAAGGCAGCCGTGGAGTAGGCTCTTCGTGAGAAACACGAGGCTAGAGTTATTGAGGCTGAGCGAGAGCTTCAAGAGACCGTGCAGAAATGCGAGACCTTGGAGCAGAGTTTAGCAGGGAAAGAATCCAAACTCTCCCAGGCTCGCCAAGCCGCAAGTGATGCCCGGGGGGAAGCCCAAGGTGCCCTGAAGGCAATCCAGGAGGCGAGGAAGATTGCGGCTGGTAAGGCTTTTTCTGTACAAAGCAAGTATTGGAGATGAGAAAATCAAATTTGACAACTTGAGTTTTGATGTATACAGGGGTATTTGCAGAGCTGCCGCGCAGCATATCTGATGTCGCCCAATTCTACCGAGCCGAAGGGGGAATATTGCAGATAAGCTCTTCTGGATGCAATATCTGGCGCTGAATTATCCGGTGCCTTTCTCCGATCAGCTGAAGCAGCTGGTCAAGCTGCATAAGGCGGCCGAGTTAGCCATGAAGGATTTAATTATCCAGCTGTGGCCTGCTGAGCCGATTCCAACCAGCTACTTCGGGCTCATGAAGCGGCTTGTAAGTGCCTGCCCTCGACTCGAAGTCATCAAGCGGTCGGTCTGCATAGAAAGTGCGGGGATAGCCTTCGCCCGTGCCAAGGTGCGTTGGGGGAAGATGGATGCAGAAAAGCTGATGACCGAGGGACCGCTGGAGGGGAAGGACCACCGCAAGCCCGAACTGTATTATGAAGGTATCTTGAAAGGAGCCCGCCTTGCGGCAGAGCAATGCACCAAGGACATTATATTTCCATAAATACGATCATGTTTGTCCTTTGTAATATTTGATCAAGTTTTTCCTCCTGTGCGGCCGTTTTATATATTAATCCCGAGAGTCGGCTAGTCGTCGGCTTCCGCCCCCACATAGTGAGTACGGGGGTGTTCGGGATAAGCCTGAGCACTCTTTATCCCAATTTTGGGTCCCTAAAGGAGGTGTTCAGCACAGCGAACTAGGCAATCAGACTATAGGGCTTTATCGCTCTCACTTAGCCATAGGAGTTGTTACGAGGAAGGTAGGCGCAGCCCCTGGTGTTCCGATGACCGCACTAGGGGCTCTATAAGTGCCTGATCGGAAAAGGCCGATCCGTCACATGCTGCATTGGTTATAGCATTATGTGGAAGGAATCCTTAAAGATTTTAGAACCTCTCGAACAGCTGACCATCTCTCACTGCATCATGATAGTCAGTTTTTGGCTTTCTCTATTGAGGTGCTATTCTGAAAGAACTGGGACACAATCGCAGTAGTTCTCCCAGTGCTACCTTAGCCGATGTAGCGGAACGTAAGGTACCAAAACATAGGAGCCGGGCAAACCCAACTATTTACCTAAGACATGACTCGGAGTTGATGCATATAATGCTATAAGTTTGGGGTGCCGGACTACCGTGAAGGTGTTTGGACTTTTTTGTCGTAGTATGGGCGTGACGAAGCCCCTGGCATATTAAGGCATATCGCGATAAGTAGCCGCCTTTTAACAAAAGAGTTTTAAATAAGAAATAGCAGTAGGTGAGCATCACATAAATCCACATGTTGTATTTGAGTAATACGTCAATGCGTATGAGTACAGATAATGTGATAAAAAGAAATATGATTGCGGAGCCTGCTGATACCGGGCGTGAGGAAGTTGTGTTCGGATCCAGGGTGTAGTCGGATGATTATAGGGGAATATCTAGAGATTCCCTAACGCGCTCGAACTGTTCCCACGTCATCCATCATAGCCTACATAAAGGGGAACCCTTAAAGAAAACGTAAGAAATGGTTTTGCGCCACCTGGCGGTTGAGCCGCAGTATGTGGCTTGTATTATCCTTTTCCGGAGTGTTATTAATTATCTCCGGGCGGGCCGGGCTATCCTCCCGCGTAGTAGTTCGGACTCCTTTGATGGTGTCCGGGAGCTTGGTCTTCGACTCGAGGTTCAACTGTAAGGTCCCGTCCGTTGTTCTTGCTGTTAAAGCGGTGGTAGACTCTTCGGCCGTGGGGGGGGGGGGGGGGTTGGACCTGCCATTAACCATGATGACGCCACGTGGACCAGGCATCTTTAATTTACGGTAGGCATAATGTGGCACCGCGTTGAACCGAGCGAATGCGGTTCGTCCGAGCAGTGCCTGATGGTCACTGCAAAAGGGGACGATGTCGAAGACTAAGTCTGAGATCCGAAGACCACTTCTAGTGTGATTGAGCCCGTGTAACAGGCCTCTACACCTGGTATGATACCTTTAAAGGTAGTTTTTGTGGGCTTGATCCTTGAGGGGTTGATGCCCATTTTGCGCACTGTATCCTAGTAAAGCAGGTTCAGGTTGCTGCCTCCGTCCATAAGGACTTGTGTGAGGTGGAATCCGTCAATGATGGGGTCGAGGACCAATGCAGCCGAACCACTATGACGGATACTGGTAGGGTGGTCCCTGCGATCGAAAGTGATCGGCCAAGAGGACCATGGGTTGAACTTTGGGTCCATTGTATAGACCTCCCTTAGTGCACGTTTCCACTTGGGAATATGGCTTGCGCATATCATATTCACCGTTTTCACCTGGGGAGGGAATTTCATCTGTCCTCCTGTATTCGGTGATCAGGGCTCTTCGTCGTCGTCGTCACTTTGAGACCCATTCCCCTTGTTTTCGGCGTTTGTCCTGCCGGCTTGTCTGAAGACCCAACATTCTCTATTGGTGTGGTTGGCTGGTTTTCCAGGGGTGCCATGAATTTGGCATGGACGGTCGAGTATGCGGTCAAAACTGGACGGGCCTGAATTGTTTTTGTTGAATGGTTTCTTCCGCTGATCGGACTTGGAGCCGCTGAATCCGACATTGACTGATGTGTCTTCGGTATTATCGCCGTTTTTGCGGCGCTTGTGTTTGTTGCGCCGGGATTTGTCGTTGCTATCCTTGGCTTTTGATGTGCCGTGATTGCTTGTTGTTTTGTTGCTATGAGCCAACCAGCTATCCTCGCCCACACAAAAGCAAGTCATGAGTGTTGTGAGGGCTGCCATGGACTTTGGCTTTTCCTGGCTGAGATGTCGGGCAAGCCATTCGTCATGGATGTTATGCTTAAAGGACGCTAGGGCTTCGGCATCCCGGACAGTCGACAATTTGGTTCTTTTTGGTTAGGAACCGGGTCCAAAATTTCCTGGCCGACTCTCTGGGCTGCTGGGTTATGTGACTTAGATCATCAGCATCCGGTGGTCGCATGTAAGTGCCCTAGAAGTTGTCAACGAATGCGTCTGCCAGGTTCTCCCAACTCCCGATGGAGTTTGCCGGCAAGCTATTCAGCCAATGTCGAGCCGGTCCCTTTAGTTTTAGTGGGAGGTACTTGATGGCATGTAGATCATCTCCGCGGGCCATGTGAATGTGGAGGAAAAAATCTTCTATCCATACCACGGGGTCTGTGGTACCATCGTATGATTCAATATTCACGGGTTTAAATCCTTCCGGAAATTCATGATCCATTACTTCGTCAGTGAAGCATAGGGGATGTGCGGCGCCTCTTTGCCGGGCTTCATTGTATTCGGCCGACCGGATTTGTTAGTGTATCCGGCGTGACGATCCTTGTCCCGTGTTGGGGCGCGTCCCCATGATCCGTAGATCGATCTAGACTATCCTGCTTTGTTGTCCAATACATCTCGCAGGTCCTTCGTGTAGCCTCGTGCCTTAGTGTTATTGTTTGACTGGCCACGGGGTGCGGTCTGGGCTTCGGGCTGGTACGCCGTTTTGTCGCGGCCATGGGGTGGCCTGTCAGCTGCATCATGCGCTGGTAGCTTGGGTTTTAAAGCCTACTCCTCGAGTTGAGGTAGCAACCTGCGCTTCGGGTAACTTTTGCTAGGGCGCTCGAGTCTGTATTCCTCAGTAGCCAGGACCTTGGTCCATCTATCAGTTAGCAGATCTTGATCAGCTTGAAGCTGTTGTTGCTTTTTCTTCAGGCTTTTTGCAGTGGCAATAAGCCGGTGTTTGAAGCGCTCCTGCTCGACGGGATCATTCTTTGTCGCCAAGGCTTACTTCGTCTTCGGAGAGAGGCATGTAATTGTCATCCTCTGATTCTCCATCAGTTGCCTGCTCTTTAAGGCTAGCTTGCCCATCCTCCTGCTCGGCCTGCTCGAAGCCTGGGTAGGCAGGATTGTCTTCGTCTTCGGCACCATCCGGATTGTTATCTCTTGTGCCGGTATCACTATTTTTGCTATGGCGGGGCTTGGAGCGGCGCCGATGACGCCGGTGTCTAGATTGCTTCTCCAAGGGGTTATCTTCCGTTGCCTCATCGCCATTGTTTTCTTTAGGGGTGTCCACCATATAAATATCATATGATGAGGTGGCTGTCCAGCGCCCTATAGGCGGTGGTTCCTGTTCTTCTCCTGCATCATCGTCCATACCGTCGATGCCTTCAGAGTCGAAGTCAAGCACGTCGGTTAAGTCATCGACAGTGGCTACAAAGTGGGAGGTGGGTCGGAGAGGAATTTCTTCGTCGTCCGTCCCCCACTCGAGCCGGACATAGTTCGGCCAAGAATCTCCTGACAAGGAAAGAGACCTTAATGAGTTTAGCACGTCACCCAAGGGCGAGTGCTAAAAAATATCCACGGCGGTGAACTCCATGACCGGTGCCCAATCAGATTCGATAGACACGGACGCACGCGGTTCGGATCCTGTGGCCGGAGAGGAGTCCGAGGTTCCGATGACACCACTCTCACAGGAGGTGGAATCAGTGTTTGGCTCCGACGCCTGTGAGTGTGCGGCTTCCGTGGCGGGGTCCATCCACCGGCCCTCGGAAGGCACGATCTACTCCGGATTGATTCCCGGTGCCCGCGCAGGCGCGATCTCCCGAATACTGTGTGATGGCAGATCAAGGTCATGCCCGTCGTGACCTTTCGGCGCACCTGTCATGGGTTCGGATCCGTCGAAGATCAAGTCTCCGCGGATGTCGGCAATATAGTTTAAGCTTCCAAACCTGACCTGATGGCCAGGGGCATAGCTATCGATCTGCTCCAGATGGCCAAGCGAGTTGGCCCGCAGTACGAAGCCGCCGAATACGGAGATCTGTCCGGGAAGGAAACCCCCCCCCCCTGGACCGCATCATTGAAGATGATCGAAGGAGCCATCAAGTCTTACAACGATGGTACAGTGGAACTCTCAATGAAAGCACGAATGTCGGTGTCAAAACCGACGGATCTCGGGTAGGGGGTCCCGAACTGTGTGTCTAAGGCTAATGGTAACAGGAGGCAGGGGACACGATGTTTTACCCAGGTTCACGCCCTCTCGATGGAGGTAATACCCTACTTCCTGCTTGATTGATCTTGATGATATGAGTATTACAAGAGTTGATCTACCACGAGATCGTAGAGGCTAAACCCTAGAAGCTAGCCTATGATTATGATTGTTCTTGTCCTACGGACTAAACCATCCGGTTTATATAGACATCAGAGGGGGCTAGGGTTACACAGAGTCGGTTATAGAGAAGGAAATCTACATATCCGAATATCCAAGCTTGCCTTCCACGCAAAGGAGAGTCCCATCCGGACACGGGACGAAGTCTTCAATCTTGTATCTTCATAGTCCAATATTCCGACCAAAGTATATAGTCCGGCTATCCGAGGACCCCTTAATCCAGGACTCCCTCAATGAGGATTCAATAATCAACACGCTAAGAATGAAGTTATTGTCCATTTAACTAACAAGAAACGGAGTTGCTAGGAGTATAGATTTCACACATCACGATTCACTTGTCGGCGTTCCGGTTGCAATAACATGGGAACCGAGGAATGAATAATGATGGCGAGAAGTATCACTGTATCAAGAATTCATAAGAGGGTGTGCAATTCTCATGACATACTTGATATGGAAGAGGGAAACACTCCAAGGTAGAGCAGAACGAAAGCTGGATTGGCATTTGATCTGTGGAGTACAACTACTTTGACCCTATCCTGGAGATGGATAAGGTACTGGAGTTTGTTTCTCCTAGTCATTCCGAATAGAATGGCTTGACGGACGACAAGAATAATTGGCATCGATGAACATGAGTGCACGACTACTCCTGACTATCAAATGATAGAGGAGGGCTAGAAAACAACTAAAGAGGGACAACCCAAAAGAACATATGATTTTCTGAGTTATGGATGCATAGGTTAGCATGTCGAACGAGTTCAACATATTTCTTCCGGATAACCCATGCATAAAAGGTAGGACTGGCAGAGTCACAATATAGGATGGATAACTCATCGAGAGCACTCTTGTTGTGATCTTTTGGTTCAAAAGAACTTCTGCCATATTGGTCCATGGTATTGGAAGAACGATATACCACGGACCTCGAGAACTATCACAAAGGTTACTAATAACCTAAGGGAACTAGCAAATACTATCAACACGAAGTAACTAGGGTGAATCTCGGGTTCAGAGACCCAGGAGTAGAATACCTACTAACTAATTGGCATCACGGGATGCTTTCGAGAATGATGGCCAGAATCATCACAGTGGGAACACAAAACATGGATAGATTACTAGATGATTAGCTAAAACACCTAGGGTCATAATAATAACTCCAACATATATGTCGAGGCAATAGGGTACCTCAACTCAGCAATTAGTGTGATTGACCTGGCCTAAAAGAACATCGAAACTAGAGGGAAAGGACTTTGCAAGTGCATCAGATTGTTTAGAAACCTGAGATGACTGGGATAGCATAATGGCTGTAAATGCTCAAAAGGATTTAAGACATCCTGCAAAATGGTGGCATAGCCACTCAACATCACAATATCAAGGTTCCGATACCAACTATGAACACATGGAAGTAGTAGGAACTGAACCGAGGCTTAAGTCCAACAATTCTATAAGTTTACAGATTAGTAACACGTGATCCTGATAGAAAGAGGAGAAAGCCTAGTTCCTTAACCCCGTAGGAAAGATAAGATGACTCGGATCAGAGGGCATAAGGTATAAGGAGTAAAAGAGCCTTACGTTCCATCCCACAATCAATTTCCTTATATAACTAAAGAATTTCTAGACTCAACTTCGACCAGTTTGGCTTGGTAATCCTACATGCAGTCAGGCTCTGATACCAAAGCTGTCAGGACCCCGACTCAATGTCACACTGATCTAGCATGTAACACCTCATATCACTTTGCGGCCTCACGCACGGTATCCCCACGGGTGTCGGCTTACTAGGCCCGGGACCGTTTGCGCCTTTTGGCACACGTATATGATAGTGTCGCTAGCATCCATATGACAAGGAGCCCGAGCTGACATGGCTAGTCGTGAACCCAAAGTGGCACTAACTTACAGGAACATGCATACATGACCCAGCAACGAACGTGTCAGTTATCAGCGAGTGAATCCGGGCTGTAGCAGCTGGGCTAGTAGGACTCCGAAGAAAACGGGCTGTAGCAAGCTAACAGGACTCCGGTAGACACCGCGAGACATTTCCCCGAAGGGACAGACACATGAACGAACAAGGACACATGTCAGCCAGCCTAAGTATTCCGGAGCAGTAGCAAGCTACCATGGCTCAGTGGAAGCACTAGCAGACATTTCCCGGCAAGAGAGGCTACCAAGGATAAACAACTAGATAGTCAGATCCCACACATACCAAGCATTTCAATAACATACACACAATATGCTCGATATGTGTGCTACGTCTTGAGCTTGCGTTGGTTTTACTTGAAGAGGAAAGGGTGACGCAGCAATAGTAGTGTAAGTATTTCCCTCAGTTTTTGAGAACCAAGGTATCAATCCAGTAGGAGGTTCCTCAAAAGTCCCACACACCTACACAAACAAAGAAAGAACTCGCAACCAATGCAATAAAGGGGTTGTCAATCCCTTCACGGCCACTTGCGAAAGTGAGATCTGATAGAGATAGTATGATAAGATAAATATATTTTTGGTATTTTATAATATAGATTGGAAAAGTAAAGATGCAAATAAAAGTAGATTGAAAGCTTATATGATAAAAGATAGACCCGGGGGCCATAGGTTTCACTAGTGGCTTCTCTCAAGATAGTATAAGTATTACAGTGGGTGAACAAATTACTGTCGAGCAATTGATAGAAAAGCGAATAATTATGAGATTATCTAGGCATGATCATGTATATAGGCATCACGTCCGTGACAAGTAGACCGACTCATGCCTGCATCTACTACTATAACTCCACACATCGACCGCTCTCCAGCATGCATATAGAGTATTAAGTTCATAAGAACAGAGTAACGCATTAAGAAATATGACATGATGTAGAGGGATAAACTCATGCTATATGATATAAACCCCATCTTTTTATCCTCGATGGCAATAATACAATACGTGCCTTGCAACCCCTATTGTCACTGGGTAAGGACACCACAAGATTGAACCCAAAGCTAAGCACTTCTCCCATTGCAAGAAAGATCAATCTAGTAGGCCAAACTAAACTGATAATTCGAAGAGACTTGCAAAGATAACTCAATCATACATAAAAGAATTTAGAGGAGATTCAAATATTTCTCATAGATAAACTTGATCATAAACCCACAATTCACCGGATCTCAACAAACACACCGCAAAAAGAGTTACATCGAATAGATCTCCACAAGAGAGGGGGAGGACATGGTATTGAGATCCAAAAAGAGAGAAGAAGCCATCTAGCTAATAACTATGGACCCGAAGGTCTGTGGTAAACTACTGACAACTCATCAGAGGGGCTATGGTGTTGATGTAGAAGCCCTCCATGGTCGATTCCCCCTTTGGCGGAGCGTCGGCGAAGGCTCCAAGATGGGATCTCGCGGATACAGAAGGTTACGGCGGTGAAAATTGTTTTTCGTTGGCTCCCTGGATGTTTTCGGGGTACGTGGGTATATATAGGAGGAAGAAATAGGTCGGTGACCGCCCGAGGGGTCCACGAGATAGGGGCGCGCCCTGTAGGGGTGGGCGCGCCCTCCACCCTCATGGCCGCCTTGGCTGCTTCTTGGCTTGCACTCTCAGTCCCCTGGATCACGTTTGTTCCAAAAATCACGCTCCCGAAGGTTTCATTCCGTTTGGACTCCGTTTGATATTCCTTTTCTTCAAAATACTGAAATAGGCAAAAAAACAGCAATACGGGCTGGGCCTCCGGTTAGTAGGTTAGTCCAAAAAATGATATAAATGTGTAAAATAAAGCCCATAAACATCCAAAATGGGTAATATAATAGCATGGAACAATAAAAAATTATAGATACATTGGAGACGTATCAAGCATCCCCAAGCTTAATTCCTGCTCGTCCTCGAGTAGGTAAATGATAAAAACAGAATTTTTGATGTGGAATGCTACCTAACATAATTCTCAATGTAATTTTCTTTATTGTGGCATGAATGTTTAGATCCAAATGATTTAAAATAAAAGTTCATATTGACATAAGAAATAGTAATACTTCAAGCATACTAATAAAAGCAATCATGTCTTCTCAAAATAACATGGCTAAAGAAAGTTCATCCCTACAAAATCATATAGTTAGGCTATGCTTCATTTTCATCACACAAAAATGTTCCCAAATTCTACACCCCCGATGACAAGCCAAGCAATTGTTTCGTACTTAAATAATCTCAAACTTTTTCAACTTTCACGCAATACATGAGCGTGAGCCATGGATATAGCACTATGGGTGGAATAGAATATGATGATGGGGATTGTGTGGAGAAGACAAAAAAGGAGAAAGTCTCACATTGACGAGGATAATCAACGGGCTTATGGAGATGCCCGTTAATTGATGTCAACATGAGGAGTAGGGATTGCCATGCAACGGATGCACTAGAGCTATAAATGTATGAAAGCTCAACAAAAGAAACTAAGTGGGTGTGCATCCAACTTGCTTGCTCACGAAGACCTAGGGCATTTTGAGGAAGCCCATCGTAGGAATATACAATCCAAGTTCTATAATGAAAAATTCCCACTAGTATATGAAAGTGTCAACATATGAGACTCGCTACATGAAGAACATGGTGCTACTTTGAAGCACAAGTGTGGAAAAAGAGATAGTAACATTGCCCCTTTTTACTTGTTTTCTTTTTTTATCTTTTTATTTTTTTTGGCCTTTCTTTTTTTCTTTTGGCCTTTCTCCTTTTTTCTCTTTTTTTCTTTGTCCTTTTTTTTTCTTTTGGCCTTTTTTTCTTTGGGGACAATGCTCTAATAATGATGATCATCACACTTTTATTGATATACAACACATGAATTACAACTCAAAACTAGAACAAGATATGACTCTATATGAATGCTTCCGGTAGTGTACCGGGATGGTGCAATGAATCAAGAGTGACATGTATGAAAAATTATGCATGGTGGCTTTGCCACAAATACGATGTCAACTACATGATCATGCAATGGCAATATGACAAAAGTAATGCGTGTCATGATGATAAACGGAACGGTGGAAAGTTGCATGGCAATATATCTCGGAATGGCTATGGAAATGCCATAATAGGTAGGTATGATGGCTGTTTTGAGGAAGATATAAGGAGGTTTATGTGTGATAGAGCGTATCATATCACGGGGTTTGGATGCACCGTCGAAGTTTGCACCAACTCTCAAGGTGAGAAAGGGCAATGCACGGTACCGAAGAGGCTAGCAATGATGGAAAGGTAAAAGTGCGTATAATCCATGGACTCAACATTAGTCAAAAGAACTCATATACTTATTGCAAAAATTTAGAAGCCATCATAAACCAAGCACTACGCGCATGCTCCTAGAGGGATAGATTGGTAGGAAAAGACCATCGCTCGTCCCCGACCGCCACTCATAAGGATGCACAATCCAAGGACACTTCATGTTTCAAATTTGTCACACAACTTTACCATACGTGCATGCTACGGGGCTTGCTAACTTCAACACAAGCATTCTTTAAATTCATAATCACCCAACTAGCATGACTTTAATATCACTACCTCCATATCTCAAAACAATTATCAAGTATCAAATTGATCATAGCATCCAATTCACTTCCTATGATAGTTTTTATTATAGCCAACTTGGATGCCTACCATTTTAGGACCAATTTTATAACCATAGCAAATACCATGCTGTTCTAAGAGACTCTCAAAATAATATAAGTGAAGCATGAGATACTAGCAATTTCTACAAAATTAAGCCACCGCCGTGCTCTAAAAGATATAAGTGAAGCACTAGAGCAAAAACTATCTAGCTCAAAAGATATAAGTGAAGCACATAGAGTATTCTAATAAATTCCAATCATGTAAGCTTCTCACAAAAGGTGTGTACAGAAAGGATGACTGTGGTAAACTAAAAATCAAATACTAATATCATACACGACGCTCCAATCAAAACACATATCATGTGGCGAATAAAAATATAGCTTCAAGTAAAGTTACCAATGAACGAAGACGAAAGAGGGGATGCCTTCCGGGAGCATCCCCAAGCTTAGGATTTTGGCTACTCTTGAATATCTTGGGGTGCCAAGGGCATCCCCAAGCTTAGGCTTTTGCCACTCCTTATTCCATAGTCCATCAAATCTTTGCCCAAAACTTGAAAACTTCACAACACAAAACTCAACAGGAAATCTCATAAGCTCTGTTAGTGAAAGAAAGCAAAACCATCACATAAGGTACTGTAATGAACTCATTATTTATTTATATTGGTGTTAAACCTACTTTATTTCAAGTTCTCTATGGTTCATACCACTTAATACTAGCCATAGATGCATCAAAATAAGCAAACAACACACGAAAGACAGAATCTGTCAAAAACAGAATAGTCTGTAGCAATCTGTAACTAACGCAAACTTCTGGGACTCTAAAAATCCTACCAAAATAGGAAGTCCTGGAAATTTTATCTATTGATCTACAGCAAAATGAATCAACGCAAAAGAGCATTTCTGAGATTTAAAAAAACTAATTTCGTGCGTGCAAAGTTTCTGTTTTCCAGCAGAATCAAATTAACTATCACCGTAGGTTATCATATAGGTTCTACTTGGCACAAACACTAATCAAAACATAAAAAACATGTAAACAGAAGGTAGATGCAAAATTTATTACTAAACAGAAACAAAAACAAAAAACACAAATAAAATTGGGTTGCCTCCCAACTAGCGCTATCGTTTAACGCCCCTAGCTAGGCATAAAAGCGAAGATAGATCTAAGTAGTGCCATCTTTAATTTTAGTTTTTTAGCCGAGTCATGCTCGAATCCGGGAGGTTCTTTACGTTTCCCTTCATACTAGGAAATTTTTAGATCTAAAGAATTCAACCGCTTATTGCGAAGAGTAATCAACATATTCATGCGGTGAAAATTTCCGCTAAAACTTTTAAGAGGCTCAAGAGACTTTTGTAATATTTTTGTTACTTCGCGAATCTTTCCAAACACTTGTGTTTCTTCTTGGGTAGGATGTGGTCCCCCTTTTTAAGGTAGTGTTCCCACTATTCCCTCTATAATTTTAGGCGCAATACTGGGATCAATTTCAATAAAATTTCCCTTGGCAATGCAATCCAAGAGTTGTCTATGCGACATATCTAGCCCAACATAAAAATTGTGAACTAGAATTCTAAAATTCACCTCTAGGGTGCAATTACGATAAGATTCCATCATCCTATACCAAGCATCTTTTAAGTTTTCTGCTTGCCATTGCTTGAAGTGAAGAACTTCAAACTTGGGAGACATAGGAGCGGACAAGGAACTAGCCCTAACGACAAGGTAAACGATCTAACACACGAGCAAACAGAAAAAGGCAAGCGAAAAAGAGAGGAGAAGTTGGGAAAGAGAGGGCAAATAAAACGGCAAGGGTGAAGTGGGGGAGAGGAAAACAAGAGGCAAATGGCAAATAAACTAAATGCGAGGGAGATGAGTTTTTGTGATGGGTACTTGGTATGTCTTGACTTGAGCGAAGACCTCCCCGGCAACGGTGCCAGAAATCCTTCTTGCAACGTCTTGAGCTTGCGTTGGTTTTCCTTGGAGAGGAAAGGGTGATGCAGCAATAGTAGCGTAAGTATTTCCCTCAGTTTTTGAGAACCAAAGTATCAATCCAGTAGGAGGCTCCTCAAAAGTCCCACGCACCTACACAAACAAACAAAGAACTCGCAACCAACGCAATAAAGGGGTTGTCAATCCCTTCACGGCCACTTGTGAAAGTGAGATCTGATAGAGATAGTATGATAAGATAAATATATTTTTGGAATTTTATAATATAGATTGGAAAAGTAAAGATGCAAATAGAAGTAGATTGAAAGCTTATATGATAAAAGATAGACCCGGGGGCCATAGGTTTCACTAGTGGCTTCTCTCAAGATAGCATAAGTATTACGGTGGGTGAACAAATTACTATCGAGCAATTGATAGAAAAACGAATAATTATGAGATTATCTAGGCATGATGATGCATATAGGCATCACATCCGTGACAAGTAGACCGACTCCTGCCTGCATCTACTACTATTACTCCACACATCGACTGCTATCCAGCATGCATCTAAAGTATTAACTTCATAAGAACAGAGTAACGCATTAAGAAAGATGACATGATGTACAGGGATAAATTCATGCAATATGATATAAACCCCATCCTTTTATCCTTGATGGCAAAAATACAATACGTGCCTTGCAACCCCTATTGTCACTGGGTAAGGACACCGCAAGATTGAACCCAAAGCTAAGCTCTTCTCCCATTGCAAGAAAGATCAATCTAGTAGGCCAAACCAAACTGATAATTCGAAGAGACTTGCAAAGATAACTCAATCATACATAAAAGAATTCAGAGGAGATTCAAATATTTCTCATAGATAAACATGATCATAAACCCACAATTCATCGGATCTCGACAAACACACCGCAAAAAGAGTTACATCGAATAGATCTCCACAAGAGAGGGGGAGAACATGGTATTGAGATCCAAAAAGAGAGAAGAAGCCATCTAGCTAATAACTATGGACCCGAAGGTCTGTGGTAAACTACTCACAACTCATCGGAGGGGCTATTGTGTTGATGTAGAAGCCCTCCATGGACGATTCCTCCTCCGGCGGAGCGCTGGCGAAGGCTCCAAGATGGGATCTCGCGGATACAGAAGGTTACGGCGGTGGAAATTGTTTTTCGTTGGCTCCCTGGATGTTTTCGTGGTTCGTGGGTATATATAGGAGGAAGAAGTAGGTCGGTGGCCGCCCGAGGGGCCCACGAGATAGGGGGCGCTCCCTGTTGCGGTGGGCGCGCCCTCCACCCTCGTGGCCACCTCGGCTGCTTCTTGGCTTGCACTCCAAGTCCTCCGAATCACGTTTGTTCTAAAAATCACGCTCCCGAAGGTTTCATTCCGTTTGGACTCCATTTGATATTCCTTTTCTTCGAAATACTGAAATAGGCAAAAAACATCAATATGGGCTGGGCCTCCGGTTAGTAGGTTAGTCCCAAAATTGATATAAATGTGTAAAATAAAGCCCATAAACATCCAAAACGGGTAATATAATAGCATGAAACAATCAAAAATTATAGATACGTTGGAGACGTATCAATGTGCAAATACAACATGGCATCACAACATGACTCTACAACCCAAGTATTTTATTCAATATGCTCCGAGGAGCGAGATATTACAAACATGGGTCTCATGGCCCGACATTCAGAGCATACAAGTCAGAACACATGCGGAAGCTTAACATGTCTGAGTACAGACATCTATGATACATCCATTTTGAATCATGCTTTTATATCAATATTTATTGCATTATGGGATGTTATTACACATTATATCTCAATACTTATGGCTATTCTCTCGTATTCTACAAGGTTTACCATGAAGAGGGGGAGTGCCGGCAGCCAGAATTCTGGCTGGAAAAGGAGCAAATATTGGAAACCTATTCTGCACAGCTCCAAAAATCCTGAAACTCCACGAAAGTTATTTTTGGAATTAATAAGAATTATTGAGTGAAGAAACTACTAGAGGGGGCCCACACCCAGGCCAGGAGGGTGGGGGCGCGCCCATCTTCTGCTATATGAAGGCTTTTACCCTGGAAAAAAATCAGAGGCAAGCTTACGGGACGAAACTCCGCCGCCACGAGGCAGAACCTTGGCGGAACCAATCTAGGGCTCCGGCGGAGCTGTTCTGTCAGGGAAACTTTCCTCCGGGAGGGGGAAATCATCACCAATGATCCTCTCATCAGGAGGGGGTCAATCTCCATCAACATATTCACCAGCACCATATCCTCTCAAAACCCTAGTTCATCTCTTGTATCCAATCTTGTATCAAAACCACAAATTGGTACCTGTGGGTTGCTAGTAGTGTTGATTACTCCATGTAGTTGATGCTAATTGGTTTACTTTGTGGAAGATCATATGTTCAGATCCTTAATGCATATTAATACTCCTCTGATTATGAACATGAATATGCTTTGTGAGTAGTTATGTTTGTTCCTGAGGACATGGGTGAAGTCTTGCTATTATTAGTCATGTGAATTTGGTATTCGTTCGATATTTTGATGAGATGTATGTTGTCTCTCCTCTAGTGGTGTTATGTGAACGTCGACTACATGACACTTCACCATTATTTGGGCCTAGAGGAAGGCATTGGGAAGTAATAAGTAGATGATGGGTTGCTAGAGTGACAGAAGCTTAAACCCTAGTTTATGCGTTGCTTCGTAAGGGACTGATTTGGATCCATATGTCTAATGCTGTGGTTAGGTTTACCTTAATACTTCTCTTGTAGTTGCGGATGCTTGCAATAGGGGTTAATCATAAGTGGGATGTTTGTGCAAGTAAGGGCAGTACCCAAGCACCGGTCCACCCACATATCAAATTATCAAAGTACCGAACGCGAGTCATATGAGCGTGATGACAACTAGCTTGACGATAATTCCCATGTGTCCTCGGGAGCTCTTTTCTCATTATAAAAAATTACCCAGGCTTTTCCTTTGCTACAAAAAGGATTGGGCCACCTTGCTGCACTTTATTTACTTTCATTGCTTGTTACCCGTTACAATTTATCTTATCAGAAAACTATCTCTTACCTACAATTTCAGTGCTTGCACAGAAAACCTTACTGAAAACCACTTGTCACTTCCTTCTGCTCCTCGTTGGGTTCGACACTCTTACTTATAGAAAGGACTACGATAGATCCCCTATACTTGTGGGTCATCAAGACTCTTTTCTGGCGCCGTTGCCGGGGAGTGAAGCACCTTTGGTGAGTGGAACTTGGTAAGGAAATATTTATATAGTGTGCTGAAATTTTCTGTCACTTGTTACTATGGAAACTAATCCTTTGAGGGGCTTGTTCAGGGTATCTTCACCCCGACCAGAAGAGCAAAGAGTTTCTCCTCAACCTACTGAACCTACTTAAAATATTTAATTTGAGATTCCTTCGGGTATGATAGAGAAACTGCTAGCTAATCCTTTTGCAGGAGATGGAACATTGCATCCCGATTTACACCTTATCTTTGTGGATGAAATTTGTGGATTATTTAAGCTTGCAGGTATTCCCGATGATCTTGTCAAAAGGAAGGTTTTCCCTTTATCTTTAAAGGGAGATGCATTGATATGGTATAGGCTATGTGATGATACGGGATATTGGGATTGTAAACGATTGAAGTCAGAATTTCACAAGAAGTTCTATCCTATGCATCTTGTTCATCGTGATCGTAATTACATATATAATTTCTGGCCTCGCGAAGGAGAAAGCATCGCTCAAGCTTGTGGGAGGCTTAAGTCAATGTTATATTCATGCCCCAATCATGAGCTCTCAAGAGAAATGATTATTCAAAATTTTTATGCTCGGCTTTCTCCCAATGGTCGCAACATGCTCGATACTTCCTGTGCTGGTTCTTATATGCTGAAGACTATTGAATTCAAGTGGGATTTATTGGAAAGAATTAAACGCAACTCTAAAGATTGGGGTTCCGACGATGGTAAGGAGTCAGGTATAACACCTAAGTTTGATTGTGTTAAATCTTTTATGGATACCGATGCTTTTCGTGGATTTAGCACTAAGTATGGACTTGACTATGAGATAGTAGCTGCTTTTTGTGAATATTTTTCTACTCATGTTGATCTCCCTAAGGAGAAGTGGTTTAAATATAATCCTCCCATTGAAGTAAAAGCAGTTGCACCTATTACAGTTGAAGAAAAGACTGTCACTTATAGTGATCCTATTGTTCCTACTACTTATGTTGAGAAACCTCCTTTTCCTGTTAGGATAAAGGATCATGCTAAAACTTCAACTGTTGTTCGTAAGAGTAATACTAGAACTTATACACCTCCTGAGCAAATCAAAGTTGAACCTAGTGTTGCTATGGTTAAAGATCTCTTGGATGATAATTTAAATGGGCATGTTATTGATTTCTGTGGTGAGACTGCTAATATTGCTAGACCAGATGCTAAGATACATAGACATGTTGTAGGCATGCCTATTATTTCTGTTAAAATAGGAGATCATTGTTATCATGGCTTATGTGATATGGGTGCTAGTGCTAGTGCAATACCCTATGACTTATATAAAGAAATTATGCATGATATTGCACCTGCTGAATTAGAAGATATTGATGTTACCATTAAGCTTGCCAATAGGGACACCATTAAACCAGTTGGGATTGTTAGAGACGTCGAAGTCTTGTGTGGGAAGGTTAAATATCCTGCTGATTTTCTTGTTCTTTGTTCCCCACAAGATGAATTTTGTCCCATTATTTTTGGTAGACCCTTCTTGAATACTGTTAATGCTAGGATTGATTGTGAAAAGGATATTGTTGAAATTGGCTTAGGGGATATGTCTCATGAGTTTAATTTTGCTAAGTTTCATAGACAACCCCGTGATAAAGAACTACCTAGTAAGGATGAGATTATTGGTCTTGCTTCTATTGCCGTGCCTCCTACTGATCCGTTAGAACAATATTTGCTAGACCATGAAAATGATCTGTTTATGAATGAAAGAAGGGAAATAGATGAAGTGTTCCTTCAACAGGGTCCTATTCTGAAACACAACTTACTTGTTGAAATCCTAGGGGATCCTCCTCCACCCAAGGGTGATCTCGTGTTTGAGCTCAAACCGTTACCTGATAATCTTAAGTATGCTTATCTTGATGAAAAGAAAATATATCCTATTATTATTAGTGCTAACCTTTCAGAGCAAGAAGAAGAAAGATTATTGAAAACTCTGAAGAAGCACCGTGCTGCTATTGGATATACTCTGGATGATCTTAAGGGCATTAGTCCCACTTTATGCCAACAGAAAATTAAATTGGAGGAAGGTGCCAAACCAATTAGAGATCCTCAACGACGATTGAATCCTAAGATGAAGGAAGTGGTAAGAAAGGAGATACTAAAGCTCCTTGAGGCAGGAATAATTTATCCCTTTGCTGATCTCGGGTAAGTCCTATTGTCGGTGTCAAAACCGGCGGATCTCGGGTAGGGGATCCCGAACTGTGCGTCTAGGCGGATGGTAATAGGAGACAAGGGACACGATGTTTTACCCAGGTTCGGGCCCTCTCGATGGAGGTAAAACCCTACTCCTGCTTGATTGATATTGATGATATGGGTAGTACAAGAGTAGATCTACCACGAGATCAAAGAGGCTAAACCCTAGAAGCTAGCCTATGGTATGATTGTTGTTCGTCCTACGGACTAAAATCCTCCGGTTTATATAGGCACCGAAGAGGGTTAGGGTTACACAGAGTCGGTTACAATGGTAGGAGATCTACATATCCGTATCGCCAAGCTTGCCTTCCACGCCAAGGAAAGTCCCATCCGGACACGGGACGAAGTCTTCAATCTTGTATCTTCATAGTCCAGGAGTCCGGCCGAAGATTATAGTTCAGCTATCCGGACACCCCCTAGTCCGGGACTCCCTCAGTATCCCCTGAACCAGACTTCAATGACGACGAGTCCGGCGCGCATATTGTCTTCGGCATTGCAAGGCGGGTTCCTCCTCCAAATACTTCATAGAAGATTTTGAAAACAAGGATAGTGTCCGGCTCTGCAAAATAAGTTCCACATACCACCGTAGAGAGAATAATATTTACACAAATTCAATCTGCTGACGTATTCCGTGGCGTGACATCACACCACGGCCAAGCCTTTATTTGAATCGTTTTTACTGTTCCACCTCAGCGCGTTTAGCGAGGCGGTTTCCTTCCTTGGCATGTCTTGTCAAAGCAGAGATCGTGTCCCCTTATTCCGGGATTCTCATCAATACGGGCGTGGGTAACCCAACCATGCCATTGACTATGGACACATAGTTTCGCCCGTCCATATAAGGGGATAAGGATCCACTTTTTCACACACGCTTTCTTCCTCCTTTGCTCATCCATCTCCGCGTACTCGAGCTCCAGCGCCCAAGTCCGCACATCTCGCCTCGGCCTTCCCCAGCCATGTCCGGAGCGGGAGGCAAGTGGACAGAGGAGGGGCACATCAAAAAGTTGAGGAAAGCCGGATACCTGCACAACGACATTGTGCACCAGCTTCCAGACGAGGGACAACTCGTCCCCACCCCCAGGCCCCATGAGAGGGTGGTGTTCCTCGCCCATTTCCTCCGCGGACTGGGCTTCCCACTCCACCCATTTGTCCAGGGGCTCATGTTCTACTATGGCCTGGATTTCCACGATCTGGCCCCGAACTTCATCCTCAACATCTCGGCGTTTATCATTGTGTGCGAGGCCTTCCTCTGCATCAAGCCCCACTTCGGCTTATGGCTGAAGACCTTCAATGTCAAGCCGAAGGTAGTGGGCGGCCAGCAGGTGGAGTGTGAAGGCGCCATGGTGGGCAAGATGCCCAACGTTATATGGCTCGCGGGCTCCTTCGTGGAAACCATCAAAGGGTAGCAATTGGGTGGTTCTACATCACCGAGCCGCGTGACCCTGAATGGGCAGCGGCCCCCGAATTCCGATCTGGCATCCCCACACGGCTCACCTCCTAGAAAGAGAAGGGCCGGACATGGGGTAATTTGGAAGAGCTGACTGGACTCCAAACCTGCATCCAAAACCTTGTGAACAAGAAGATCAAGCTCTTCAACGTAGTCCAGGTCATGCTCATCCGCAGGATCCTCCCGTGCCAACAACGGGCCTTCAACTTGTGGGAGTTTGATCCGGCACATCACCAAACCTTGAGCAGGCTCTTCGACACTATGTACGAAGATGCCTGGAAGGTGCTATTCAAGGGCGCCGAGGCTCCCGCATCCGCTACCGAAGATCGCGGATTCAACTCACAGCGTCAAGCCGGCGAGGTAAGCTATTTTACCCTTTACAGGACACTTGTTTTTCATAGTTTGACTCTATGCAGGATCTAAACTCCCTTACCTTTGACAGGTTAACTGTCCGGCTCCCTTACCAGAAGACCCAGCGGACGCCCGATTGACGGGGCTGCTGGTTCCGGCACCTCACGTGGTGCCGGAGAAGAAGGCCAAGAAGAAGGCCACGGGAACCTGAAAGAGTTCCCGGCGTCAGGTGTTATCGCACTCATCATCTGATGACTCCGAGGCGGACTCCTCCCGCGAAGACGAGGAGGAGAAAAAGAGGCCTCTCCCCCAGCGGGGGGAGAGAAGAAAAGGAAGGCCTCCCCAACTGGGGAGGCCGAAGGGTCCAAGAAGGGAAGGACCCTTCATCTGGACTACTCTACCAATGCCGACGACGGTGAAGAGGAGTGGCCACCGAGGGCTAAGCCCCTGGCGACATCGTAAGTGTCCGGATACCAGAATAACTCATGGTGTTTCGTTTGTCGCATAGAATCTCCTAACGCCGAATACAACCCTGCAGCCCGCCTAAGGACGGGCTCAACACTTCAACGAGCGGCTCCTTGGCTCCGTCGGACGTGAATAGCACTTCACTTCCGGCCGCCTCCTCCCCTTGCGCCGCGGATGACGCTGAGCTGGGGTCCCAAAAGGGGCCCAGCCAGGAGGAGGAGGTTCCGGAGGCGCCACAAGGCAACCTCCCGGACTCCGGGCATAAGGGGGATCAAACCCCAAAGGGCTCTATGTCCGGCCCTGGGCCAGACTCCGCACCGGAACCTTCAGTGGTTCCGGAGTCCTGCAGGTGGCCCCTTCGTAAGAAGGGCGAGACTGCGACACCGGTGACCTCCGTCCAACCGGAGGCACCGGATAATTTGCTGGAGGCGCTTAACGGCGTCTCCATCGACGAGGAGCACCGCACTGTTATGAGTGTGGTGATCCAGAAAGTTCAGTCCGCCAAGAGCGGGCTGGCTGAAGCCTGTGCCAGCCTTCTAACAGGCTTTGTGGTATGTATTTAAGATATGTAAAAATATTACCGCATAGACAGTGGCCCCTGATGCTTAGTTTGGTGTTCGGAAAGAAAAGACGAACTGAGGATCTAAAAAGATATACGCAGGAGTCTAACATAAACATGTCGATATGGGAATGCAGGCTGCGCTGCTGACCTCTGCCGCACTGACTGTGGAGGTCAATGCATTGAAGCAGAGCCTCGAGCGGTCCGAGAACGAGCTCGGCCTTGCCAAGAAGCAGCTCGAGGACAAGGAAGGTAAGTAATACCTTATGGAAGTATATAAAAGATGCGGTTGCAAAAAATAACAGGAATAACGTGAGAATTGCAGGGGCCACGAACGAGGTGGCAACCCTGAAGGAAGCGGTGTCCAAGGCCGAAAGCAATGCGGCCGCGGAATGCACCGAGCGAGAGAAGCAGGAGGCGCGAGTGACGGAGGTGCGGCAAGAGCTCCAGGCTCTCGTGGAAAAACACGAGAGTTTGGAGCGTGACTCAAAGACTCGAGAGTCCGAGCTCGCCTCGGCTCTTGAGAGCGCCAAAGCCACTAAGGCCGAAGCCCAAAAAGCCCTCCAGGAAATTGAGGCAATAAAGAAGATAGCGGCGGGTAAGGCATTCTTCATGCAAGGCAAGCACGTGAAAGTGAATTACTTGTTACTTACCTGAATCCGGAGCTCTCCAGGAGCATTCACAGATCTGCCCTGCAGTGTGTCAGACGCTGTCGCGTTCTACCGGGCCGAGGAGGGGAGCTCGACGGAGAAGGTGTTCTGGTCTTAGTATGCTGAGGCCGGACACCCGGTGCCCTTGAGCGACTAGCTGAAGCAGCTAGTCGAGCTCCATAAGGTGGCCGAATAGGCCATGAAGGGCCTCATAGGTCGGCTGTGGCCTAAAGAAGCCATGCCTGGGAGCTACTTCGGGCTGGTGAGGCGGCTGGTGGGCGCCTGTCCATGGATTGAAGTCGTCAAGTGCTCCGTCTGCATCGAAGGTTCCCGTAGGGCTCTTGCCCGTGCTAAAGTGCACTGGGGCAAGATGGACGCTGAGAAGCTTGTGACGGACGCTCCACCGCCGGGCAGGGAGTATCGCACGCCCGAGATGTATTATGTGAGCGTCCTGAAGGGTGCCCGCCTTATAGCGGGCGAATGCTCCAAAGATGTAATATTTGAGTAAACTCGCATTTGTTATCCTGTATGCTTGAAAACTTGTTCATATGCGCTAAGCAACGCTTGTGAATTTAAAATATTACCTTCTGTGCGGCCGTTTATTAAATTTGAGAGATGGCGAGTCGTCGGCTTCTGCCCCCATGCCACGAGTGCTGGGGTGTTCGGGATAAACTTGAGCGCTCTTTTTCCCATTCTTGGGTCCTTCGAGGGAGGCACTCAACACAACGAACAAGGCAACCGGACTATAATGCTTGAACACTCCCACTTAGCCATAGAATTCTATAATTTTAAATTTCGGCGAAGCCCCTAGTATTCGGAAGACCGAATTCAGGGCGCTATCCACGCCTGGGCCGGACAAAGGCGACTCCTCGCTCTAAGCGGCATAAGTCTTTAGGGACTCGAAAAACCTCTCGAACAGCGACCGGCTCTCGCCCTATCATGACGGTCAGTTTTAGGTTTCTCCACTGAGGTGCTCAACCCAGCTCAACCGGGACACAATCATAGTGGTTCTCCCAGCACTACCTTAGCCGATATAACGGAACGTAAGGTACCAAAACATGGGAGCCGGGCAAACCCAACTATTGACCCAAGACATGATTCGGAGCCGATGCATATAATGCTATAAGTTCGGGGTGCCGCACTTGTGGAAGTATTCGGACTTATCACACCATATTTTGGGGTACTTAAGCCCCTGGTGTATTTGGCCGTACCAAAGCGTACGGATGCAACATGTCATAAGTGAACATATATAGATAGAAAAAGGAATGCAATAATAGGCAGAAGCTATGCATTGTTTATTCAAAAAAGCTGCGGTAAAAGCAGAACGATACAAATAGTGCGATAAGCAAGGGACGGGACTATTTGACATGTCTTCCTCCAGGAGCGAGCTGCAGGATGATATGTAAAACAAGTATACTGCTCGTTATAGAGACCACCTAGACACTCGACGTAGCTTTCTGCTTCCCTGGCTGTTGCATCGTGTGTTCGGCGATTCTACTGCCGGACAGGGCTTCTTGAGAAAGGAGTCCTGAAAGTAAGAAAAAAAGAAGAATGACACAATCGGGAGCCCCTGGTGCGGTTGAGCCGCATTCTAGGCCTACCGTGGTCGTGCCCCTCCCCCAATGCCCATGGTATCTCCAGAGCGTAGTTATGTACGCGTAGGACTGGTTTCGCAATTTCACGAGGGCTGGGGTTGGTGCCGCATTGCTACGCGTGCTCGGAACGTGCGAGGCGGTCTTGTTGTAGGTTACTCCGGGCGCGCTTGACGGTGTCCGGACGTTTAATAGCTGGACTCGATAATTGCCTTAAGAGGCTGCTTTGTACTTCTGCCGCTAGGGCCGTCGTATGCTCCTCCGTTCGGAGGGAGCGTTCGGTGTTTCCATTGACCGTAATGACTCCTCGAGGGCCTGACATCTTGAGCTTGAGGTATGCACAGTGCGGCACCGCGTTGAACTTTGCAAATGCGGTTCGTCCGAGCAGTGCGTGATAGCCGCTGCGGAACGGGACTATGTCGAAGATTAATTCCTCGCTTCGGAAGTTATCCGGTGATCCGAAGACCACTTCAAGTGTAACTGAGCCTGTACAGTTGGCCTCTACACATGGTATGACGCCTTTGAAGGTCGTCTTTGTGGGTTTAATCCTTGAAGGGTCTATGCCCATTTTATGCACTGTATCCTGATAAAGTAGGTTCAGGCTGCTGCCGCCGTCCATCAGGACTCTAGTGAGGTGAAATCCGTCAACGATTGGGTCTAGAACCAATGCGGCGAATTCGCCATGGCGGATACTAGTGGGGTGGTCCCTTCGATCAAAAGTGATTGGGCAGGAGGACCATGGATTGAACTTTGGGGCGACTGGCTCCATCGCATATACGTCCCTTAGTGCATGCTTCCGCTCCCTTTTGGGTATGTGGGTTGCGTATATCATGTTCACCGTCCGCACTTGTGGGGGGAAACCCTTCTGTCCTCTATTGTTCGGCGGCCGGGGCTCCTCCTCGTCGTCGCTATTCAGCCCCTTGTCATTGTTTTCGGCATTTAACTTGCCTGCCTGCTTGAACACCCAACAATCCCTGTTGGTGTGATTGGCTGGTTTTTCGGGGGTGCCGTGTATCTGGCACGAGCAATCGAGTATTCGGTCCAAATTGGACGGGCCCGGAGTATTTCTTTTGAATGGCTTTTTGCGCTGACCGGGTTTAGAGCCTCTGAATCCGGCATTGACTGCCGTATCTTCAGCATTATCGCCATTAATGTGGCGCTTGTGTTTGTTGCGACGCGACCTGTCGTTGCTGTCCTTGGTATCCGAACTACCAGGGCTCTTGGTCATGTTGTTACTACGAGCTAGCCAGCTGTCCTCTCCCGCGCAAAAGCGGGTCATGAGTGTTGTGAGGGATGCCATGGATTTTGGCTTTTCCTGTCCTAGGTGCCGGGCAAGCCACTCGTCACGGATGTTATGTTTGAAGGCTGCAAGGGCTTCTGCATCCGGACAGTCGACGATTTGATTTTTCTTGGTTAGGAACCGTGTCCTGAATTATCTGGCCAATTCTTCTGGCTGCTGAATTATGTGGCTTAGGTCATCGGCGTCTGGTGGTCGCACATAAATGCCCTGGAAATTGTCGAGGAATGCGGCTTCCAGGTCTTCCCAACAACCAATTGACTCTGCTGGCAAGTTGTTAAGCCAATGCCGAGCTGGCCCTTTAAGCTTGAGTGGGAGGTATTTGATGGCGTGTAGGTCATCACCGCGGGCCATGTGGATATTAAGGAGGTAGTCCTCGATCCAGACCGCAGGATCTGTTGTGCCATCGTGTGATTCAATGTTTACGGGTTTGAAACCCTCAGGGATTTGATGATCCATCACTTCGTCTGTGAATCATAGTGGGTGTCCGGCACCCCTGTATTGGGCTATATCATGACGTAGCTCAAATGACCTTTGTCTACTGTGTTCGGCCCAGCCGGAATTGCCATATCCGGCGTGACAGTTATCATCACGCATCGTGGGGTGCCCATGCGATCCGTAGATCGATCTTGTTTGTCTTGCCTTGTCCTCCAATATATCCCGCAGGTCTGGCGCATTTCCCCGCGCCTTGGTATTTTTTGAGCGGCGCCGGGGTGCGGCTTGAGTGGAGGGCCGAGAGGCCTCTCTGTCGCGGCCACGAGGTGGCCGGTCGGCCATATTATGCGCTGGTGATGTAGGTTTGGGTGCTTCCTCCTCTAATCGGGGTAGCAACCTGCATTTTGGGTAGCTCTTGGAGGGGCGTTCGAGTTCATACTCTTCGGCCGCTAGGACTTCAGTCCATCTGTCGGCTAGCAAGTCTTGGTCAGCTCTAAGTTGTTGCTGCTTTTTCTTGAGGCTGCTTGCCGTGGCCATAAGCCCGCGTTTGAAATGCTCTTGTTTGACGGGATCCTTAGGCACGACAAATTCGTCGTCATCGAGGCTTGCCTTGTATTCGGAGGGAGGCATGTAATTATCGTCCTCTACCTCTCTGTCTGCCGCTCTCTCATGAGGGCTGGCTTCTCCATCCTCCTGCGCTGAATCCTGCTGGAGGGGGTTGTCTTCGGCACTGTCCGGGGTGCTATTATCTCCCGTGCCGGAATTACCGTTTTTGCTGTGGCGGGATTTAGATCGGCGCCGCTGAAGCCGGCGCTTAGGCTGTTTCTTGGAGGGGTCATCCTCCATTGTTCCATCGCCATTCCCTTCTTTTGGGATGTCCACCATGTAAATGTCGTATGACGAGGTGGCCTTCCAGTGCCCTGTAGGCGCTGGTTCTTGGTCGTCTCCTGCATCATCGTCCATATGGATGATGTCTTCGGAGTCGAAGTCGATATTCGGTTAAGTCATCGACAGTGGTTACAAAGTGGGTGGTGGGTGGGCTTTGAATTTCTTCGTCATCCGCATCCCAACCATCCTGACCATAATCGGGCCAGGGCTCTCCTGATAAAGAGAGAAACTTCAGCGAATTCAGGATGTCGCCAAAGGGCGAGTGCTGAAAGATGTCTGCAGCAGTGAACTCCATGATCGGCGCCCAATTGGATTCGATTGGCAGGGGCGTGGAAGGTTTGGAGTCCGGAGAGGAGTCCGGCACCTTGGAGTCGCGAGCTTCGCAAAGGACAGGGTTGGTGTTCGGCTCAATCGCCGTAGGGATAGCAGCCCCCGAGGTGGTGTCCAGCCACCCATCCTCGATCGGTGCAGTCGGCTCCGAGCTAAGGGTCAGAGCGGACACTTGTGCGTCCTCCAGGGCACTATCCGGCAGTAGAGCTAGATCATGCCCATCGTGACAGTGCGGCGTGCTTGGCTGTGGCTCGAACCCGTCGAAGATCAAGTCTTCGCGGACGTCAGCCGTATAGTTCAAGCTTCCAAATCTGACCTGATGGCCAGGGGCGTAGCTTTCAATCCGCTCCAGATGGCCAAGCGAATTGGCCCGCAGTGCAAAGCCACCGAATACGAAGATCTGTCCGGGGAGAAAAGTCTCACCCTGGACCACATCATTGTTGATGATCAGAGGAGCCATCGGGCCTAAAGATGACGACACATAGGAACTCTCAATGAAAGCACCAATGTCGGTGTCAAAACCGGCGGATCTCGGGTAGGGGGTCCCGAACTGTGCGTCTAGGCAGATGGTAACAGGAGACAAGGGACACAATGTTTTTACCCAGGTTCGGGCCCTCTTGATGGAGGTAAAACCCTACTCCTGCTTGATTGATATTGATGCTATGGGTAGTACCAGAGTAGATCTACCACGAGATCAAAGAGGCTAAATCCTATAAGCTAGCCTATGGTATGATTGTTGTTCGTCCTACGGACTAAAACCCTCCGGTTTATATAGGCACCGAAGAGGGTTAGGGTTACACAGAGTCGGTTACAATGGTAGGAGATCTACATATCCGTATCGCCAAGCTTGCCTTCCACGCCAAGGAAAGTCCCATCCGGACACGGGACGAAGTCTTCAATCTTGTATCTTCATAGTCCAGGAGTCCGCCCGAAGATGATAGTTCGACTATCCGGACCCCCTAGTCCGGGACTCCCTCACCTGTCCATTGTGTTCCTAAAAAGGGAGGTATTACTGTCGTTCCTAATGATAAAGATGAATTGATCCCACAATGAATTATTACAGGTTATAGGATGGTAATTGATTTCCGCAAATTAAATAAAGCCACTAAGAAAGATCGTTACCCTTTACCTTTTATAGATCAAATGCTAGAAAGACTATCCAAACACAGACACTTTTGCTTTCTAGATGGTTATTCTGGTTTCTCTCAAATACTTGTGTCAGCAGGGGATCAATCAAAAACTACTTTTACCTGCCCTTTCGGTAATTTTGCTTATACACGTATGCCTTCTGGTTTATGTAATGCACCTGCTACCTTTCAAACATGTATGATGGCTATATTCTCTGACTTTTGTGAAAAGATTTGTGAGGTATTCATGGATGATTTCTCCGTTTATGGATCCTCTTTTGATGATTGCTTGAGCAACCTTGATCGAGTTTTGCAGAGATGTGAAGACACTAGTCTCGTCTTGAATTGGGAAAAGTGCCACTTTATGGTTAATGAATGCATTGTTGTCAGGACCGGTTTTCCAATAAAACATTTATTGAGAAACCGACCCTTTTATCGGACCAGTAAAGGAAAATCTTCCTTACTAGTAGACAAATCCTTGATACAGAAATCCAGAAGTACTAAATATTATACAAGGTTGAGCTGAGGCTGCTCAACAATTTATTACAAGCACGCCAATATTATACATAAAGGCGGATATGACACAAGGGTATGGTGGCATAACTACTGACTCACAAATAAAAGTGGTGGTGGAAATGTCACAGTGAAGTGGGTGACATGACTCCTAATCTTACAGCTCATCGAGCGTCGGAGTGAGGCTCGATGGTTTTATTCGGGTAGCGAAAGCATATATGGTACAAGTGACAATTTCCAGGATCGCACGGGACTGACTGGGACTCCTCTAGGCGTCGGACTCGCTATCGTACTCTTCATCCATAAGATCGCCTTCGTCAACATCTGGCCAAATCAACAAGCCAGGTGAGTACTTTGAATGTACTCGCAAGACAGTTCGGACATAAGATATAACAAATGCAAACATGATGCACATCAGAAGTTTAGTAATGCACACTGAGATAATAAATTTGCACAAAACGTTAAATAAAAAGGAAGTCAGGCGGTAGTCCTCCCGAAATCCCAATAAAATAACTAAAGACCGAATCTGAAGCGACTCCTCGAAAGGTAAAAATAAATTAACATGCCGCAGACGGGTGTCAGGGCGACACCGCATAAAGGGCTTATATTGAAAGGTAAATGACAGTGAGTGCCACAGTCGGACGTCTTAAGCGACATCTCGAAAAGGGCTTATAATGAAAGTAAATAACAGGGATGCCACAGTTGGACGTCTGAGCAACATCACATAAAGGGCTTATATTGAAAGTAAATAACAAGAATGCCACAGTCGGACGTCTGAGCAACATCACATAAAGGGCTTATATCGAAAGTAGATGACAAGAATGCCACAGTCGGACGTCTGAGTGACATCACATAAAGGGCTTATATCGAAAGTAAATAACAAGAGTGCCACAGTCGGACATCTTAGCGACATCACATAAAGGGCTTATATTGAAAGTAAACAACAAGAGTGCCACAGTCGAACGTCTGAGCGACATCACTAAGGGCTTATATTTCATCATTCGAATTCAAGCAGTTCACGAATTTAAATCATTCCAAGGAAATACTCAGTACATAGTAATAAACGGGTTAGTCCATCGACAGGGATAACACTCAGCCGGGTTTAACACTCATGTTAATTCACCGGAGATTGTCACTGAGACTGTCACTGAGACGGACATTGGGACTGACAATGACACTGCCATGGATAAGTTGATCACAGTCCTTGACCATAGATACGGTTACTCGAATGGTTTTGACTCTGCAGAGTTTGTACTCTTTAACCACAGCCCACGGATTTCAGTAGTCACAAAGGACTAGTTCCATTTACGGTGTTTTAGAAGAAACTCATCAAACCAGTACACACCCATTCCACATCCCGTTGCCAGGGATCACCCTAGGCAACGTTCAAGAAAAACTTTAAGACGGGGAGGCCACAACCTCGAATAACATGGGATCAAATTTATATCGCGCGCTCTAAGGGGTGCCCCCCTCTCGGTCCCAACGGAAACACCCATGCCCCCTGACCGGATGACGGGCTTTAATCCAGGGCCATGGAACCCTCATCACGGCCCCTCTATTTGGTGTGTACAAGGCAAGAGGTTTGCAACGTACTAAACCATATTCTTTGCAGAAAACATGTGGCAGCACAAAAGGGGACGGACGGTAACGTGACTTGATCCACGTTAACACTGGAGTTAAACGGTTTGACATAAGACTGGCATGCTTCAATAATACCATCTTACCACCTTTCATATCACCACATGATCATGTTATCTCCCATCAAGTGACACATCCAGTTTTGGAGCTCACGTGTAGTTGCCTTGCATGCAATATAACATTTATCGATGCTTATATAAACATGCCATGAAATAACTACTTAAGCAAACATGCAAAACACTCATCATATCAAAGGTTCAAACATGCTTCCTTGGTTCGGAGTAGTCGGAGTCTAGCTCGGCGAAGTTTGCGGCTCCGTCACCTCCTCCGGTATCTACGGTATAAAGAAATCGTATACTAACGTAAATACCGTGTGTGCATAAAAATTGTTCCAAATATTTTTCAAACAAATATGATAAAAAACTAGACAGAAAAATAAAGATGACAGAAAAAGAATCAATTCAAAATCATCTTCTGTTTAAAAGTTATTAAGGTTTTAGTCCAGGGACTCATCTGTAATGAAACAGAAAGTTTCCAGCGGGTAGTTTATAAAAAGACAGAAAAACGTTTCAGTTGGAAAGCATACTTTGTCCGAAGGCATTTTCAGAAAACGGTTCGAAAAAAAGAGAAAAAGCTGACGAGGGGGTCCCACCCGTCAGGTTTGAATTCAAAACAGAGCCCACCGGCGTCCGAGGGCTGCGGTGGTCGCCGGCGTCGATCCACGGCGAGGTAGAGGAAAAGGAGGGTACCTACAGACTCACGGTGCTCTTCCGCGTCTGTGGGTGGTGGAGTTGGTCGTCGGCGAGCACCACGTCGACGGTGGCCTTTACTCCGGCGGACGGCGGTTCGGGTGGTGGTGGATCTCGCCGAGGAGAGTTGCACGCGCCAAATTGAGGCTAGGGTCAGAAGAGTGGATGCACTAGGAGGTTGCTGACGCGGTTTGGTAGGCGGAGGTGCCCTCACTGGAGAGAATCGTGCCGGAGCCCGAAGCGGATCGGGGCGGCCGAAGTCGAGGAAGAAGGCCTCCCCGAGGTCTTCCTAGTGGTTGGGCGTCGCCCTGGTGGGCTGGAGGGGTGATGCCTGGTCGAAGGCGAGCTCGAGGTGCTATTTATTGTCGGCCCGAGGCGGTTGGCGAGAACAGGATAACTCCGGCGAGTGATTACGGCGAGGCAGTGGTCGGGCAGGTAGTTTAGGTGGTTGGGCATCGTCATATTGGTCTACTGGATCCGTTCAAGGGCTAAGCTTGGCCTGACTTGGGTGATACTCCAAGTTTCTGACGGAACAGCCTCGCGGGCACATCGGCGGCAGGGAGCGCGCTCTGCGCCTCTCAGGCCACGGCGACGGTGCTGCAGCGTGCACAGGCAAGCGGACAGCCACGCGGAGGTTTCTGGTGGCTTGGGCGGTGCTGGACGTCACCGAAAGGCAGGGCCGGCCTCTGCTGGCCCCCACGGGTGGTTCTGCCACCGCAAAAGACGCCGGCAATGAGGTGCCACGTCGCCACCGACACTTGTGCCCGTCCAAACGATCGTGCGGCGCACTGGATAAGAAGGAGGAGCAGTGACCAACGATCCAAGGTGGCTACTGGCAAGATTGTCGACGGGTTCTGACAAAAATGACACCGTCGACTGAAATTGAACACTGAAACCTGAACTTTCTGAATTTTGACAGAAACAGTGCATGCCAGGTGTTCGATGAAATGTTTTTGGCATGTGGAAAATTTTTCTGGAGTTGATCTTTGGTGAGGTGACTCTCAATGCATCTGGGGGCTGCCTGATTTATCTCAGAATTTCTGGAGAAGAAAAATAATGAATTTCATCCAAAATGGCAAATCTGGTTCAAACTTGCAACAAGCAAAATTTGAAAATTTTGAACTGTGGACAAGTGGATCTTGATGGATCTAGGTTGAGGGTACTAAGGACTAGTCAGAGGAGTTTATTTGGGACCAAAACTTAAAAGGAAACTTGTAGTTCCTTTGTAAGTCACCTAGGTCCAAAATAAATGACAGAAATTGTTTTGAGGATAAAATAAATAGGACAAAAATCAAAAATGGGTTGAAACTTGCTGGAGTTGGATACTTGACTTGATCCAAGGTAGGGAGGTTGGTTTGGAAGAAAATATCAACATGTGACATGGTAAAAGAGAAATCATTAAAATGTAAAGGAATAAAAACCAACATCCATAGGATTTCTTTTTAATAGAAATAATTGCAAAACCCTCCAATATTATTTGTGTTGAGCCAAAACAATTTTGAAAAACCTTTAAGACCAAAGATCAAGGTTGAGAAGGACCTTTCTTAAAAAAAAATTTGTCATAAAAAGAAAATATTTGAGAAGAAGAGTCCCTCTTAAAAAAAGAATTCAAATACCCTCCTTTAATTCAATTAAAGATTTTAATGAAACCCAAATCAAATTTTTTGGAGTGTTACAATTGTCTTGGGGCATAAGATTTCCGAGAGAGGTATTGAAGTTGATAAAGCTAAAGTTGATGCTATTGAAAAGATGCCATGTCCCAAGGACATAAAAGGTATAAGAAGTTTCTTTGGTCATGCCGGTTTTTATAGGAGGTTCATTAAGGACTTTTCAAAAATCTCTAGGCCTCTGACTAATTTATTGCAAAAAGATATTCCTTTTGTCTTTGATGATGATTGTGTAGTAGCATTTGAAATACTTAATAAAGCTTTGATCACTGCACCTATTGTTCAGCCACCCGATTGGAATATACCCTTTGAAATTATGTGTGATGCTAGTGATTATGCTGTAGTTGCTGTTCTAGGGCAAAGAGTTGATAAGAAATTGAATGTTATCCAGTATGCTAGCAAAACTCTTGATACTGCCCAGAGAAATTATGCTACTACTGAAAAAGAGTTCTTAGCAGTTGTGTTTGCATGTGATAAGTTTAGACCTTATATTGTTGATTCCAAAGTTACTATTCACACTGATCATGCTGCTATTAAATATCTTATGGAAAAGAAAGATGCTAAGCCTAGACTCATTAGATGGGTTCTCTTGCTTCAAAATTTTGATTTGCATATTATTGATAGAAAGGGAGCTGAGAACCCCGTTGCTGACAACTTGTCTAGGTAAGAGAATGTTCTTGATGACCCACTACCTATTGATGATAGCTTTCCTGATGAACAATTAGCGGTCATTAATGCTTCTTGTACTGCTCATTGGTATGCTGATTATGCTAATTACATTGTTGCTAAATTTATACCATCTAGTTTCACATACCAGTAAAAGAAAAAGTTCTTTTATGATTTAAGACATTACTTCTAGGATGACTCACACCTTTATAAGGAAGGAGTAGATGGTGTTATTAGATATTGTGTACCTGAGCATGAATAAGAATAGATCCTACGCAAGTGTCACTCCAAATCATATGGAGGGCACCACGCTGGAGATAGAACTGCATATAAGGTATTGCAATCCGGTTTTTATTGGCCTACTCTCTTCAACAAGATGCTCGTAAGTTTGTCTTATCTTGTGATGAATGTCAAAGAATAGGTAATATTAGTAGACGTCAAGAAATGCCTATGAATTATTCTCTTGTTATTGAACCATTTGACGTTTGGGGCTTTGATTATATGGGACCTTTTCCTGCCTCTAATGGTTACACACATATTTTAGTTGTTGTTGATTACGTTACTAAGTGGGTAGAAGCTATTCCAACTAGTAGTGTTGATAATAATACTTCTATTAAAGTGCTTAAAGAAGTTATTTTTTTGAGGTTTGGAGTCCCTAGATATCTTATGACTGATGGTGGTTCACATTTTATTCATGGTGCTTTTCGTAAGATGCTTGCTAAGTATGATGTTAATCATAGAATCGCATCTCCTTATCACCCGCAGTCTAGTGGTCAAGTAGAGTTGAGCAATAGAGAGCTCAAATTAATTTTGCAAAAGACTGTGAATAGATCTAGAAAGAATTGGTCCAAGAAACTTGATGATGCATTATGGGCCTATAGAACTGCATATAAAAATCCTATGGGTATGCCTCCGTATAAGATGGTTTACGAAAGCATGTCACTTACCTCTTGAACTTGAACATAAAGCATATTGGGATATTAAAGAGCTCAACTATGACTGCAAACTTGCCAGTGAGAAGAGGTTGTTTGATATTAGCTCACTTGATGAATGGAGAACACAAGCCTATGAGAATGCCAAGCTATTTAAAGAAAAAGTTAAACGATGGCATGACAAAAGGATACAAAAGCAAGAGATTATGTGTTATTATTCAATTCTCGTTTAAGATTTTTTGCAGGAAAACTTCTCTCTAAATGGGAAGGTCCTTACGTTATCGAGGAGGTCTATCGTTCCGGTGCCATAAAAATCAACAACTTCGAAGGCACAAGTCCGAGGGTGGTGAATGGTCAAAGAATCAAACATTATATCTCAGGTAATACTATAAATGTTGAATTCTGATGTAACTTTTCAAGTAGATGATTTTTCATATAAAAAACTTTTTAATCCGAGTTCGTATGCAAAAGTTATGCCCATTTTACAAATTCCACAGAGATTTTGCAAATAAATTCGAAATTCATATTTGTAAATTTTTCCCAACAACTAGACCACATATCACATGGGAAACTTATTTTATTTTTTTCTAACATTTCCATCATTTTCTTTTATTTTTTTAAACTAAAAAGGCGGTCCAAGGGGGGTGCATTCGGTGGAATTTTTGGGCAAAGTTAGTAATGGTGCACCGTGGGTGTGGTGCGCCATTACTAGTTTTTTAAAAAAATAGAAAAACAATTTGTTAGTAGTGGCGCACCGAGGGTGTGGTGCGCCATTACTTGTTAAAACTAGTAATGGTGCATTATCCCCTCGTGCGCCATTACTAGTTTAAAAAAAACAATTTTTTTTTGTTAGCGCACTATCCCCTGGTGCGCCATTACTAGTTTTGAAAAATAAAATATAAAAAATGTTAGTAGTGGCGTACCGTGGATGTGGTGCGCCATTAGTATTTGGACACTAATGGCATACCAACACATGGTGCACCACTGCTATATAGCAGTAGCACACCACATATGTGGTGCGCCATTAATGTCCATATTATCTATAGGCCTTTTCCTAGTAGTGCAAAGATGCTCGTAGGTTTGTCTTATCTTGTGATGAATGTCAAAGAATAGGCAATATTAGTAGACGTCAAGAAATGCCTATGAATTATTCTCTTGTTATTGAACCATTTGATGTTTGAGGCTTTGATTATATGGGACATTTTCCTGCCTCTAATGGTTACACACATATTTTAGTTGTTGTTGATTACATTACTTAGTGGGTATAAGCTATTCCAACTAGTAGTGCTGATCATAATACCTCTATTAAAATGCTTAAAGAAATTATTTTTCTGAGGTTTGAAGTCCCTAGATATCTTATGACTGATGGTGGTTCACATTTTATTGATGGTGCTTTCCGTAAGATGCTTGCTAAGTATGATGTTAATCATAGAATCACATCTCCTTATCACCGCAGTCTAGTGGTCAAGCAGTGTTGAGCAACAGAGAGCTCAAATTAATTTTGCAAAAGACTGTGAATAGATCTAGAAAGAATTGGTCCAAGAAACTTGATGATGTATTATGGGCCTATAGAACTGCATATAAAAATCCTATGGGTATGTCTCCGTATAAGATGGTTTATGGAAAAGCATGTCACTTACCTCTTGAACTTGAACATAAAGCATATTGGGCTATTAAAGAGATCAACTATGACTTCAAACTTGCCGGTGAGAAGAGGTTGTTTGATATTAGCTCACTTGATGAATGGAGAACCCAAGCCTATAAGAATGCCAAGCTATTTAAAGAAAAAATTAAACGATGGCATGACAAAAGGACACAAAAGCGAGAATTTAACGTAGGTGATTATGTGTTATTATTCAACTCTCGTTTAAGATTTTTTTGCAGGAAAACTTCTCTCTAAATGGGAAGGTCCTTACGTTATCGAGGAGGTCTATCGTTCTGGTGCCATAAAAATCAAAAAATTCGAAGGCACAAATCCGAGGGTGGTGAACGGTCAAAGAATCAAACATTATATCTCAAATAATCCTATCAATGTTGAATTCGGATGTAACTTTTCGAGTAGATGATTTTTCATATAGAAAACTTTTTAATCCGAGTTCGTATGCAAAAAGTTATGCCAATTTTACAAATTCCAGAGAGATTTTGCAAATAAAGTCGAAATTCATATTTGTAATTTTTCCCAACAACTAGACCACATATCACATGGGAAACTTATTTTATTTTATTTTAACATTTCCATCATTTTCTTTTATTTTTTAACACTGAAAAGGCGGTCCAGGGGGGGTGCATTCGGTGGAATTTTTCGGGAAAGTTAGTAATGGCGCACCGTGGGTGTGGTGCGCCATTACTAGTTTAATTAGTAACGGCGTAATGACGTACCACACCCACGGTGCGCCATTACTAGTTTTGAAAAAAAATTAGTAGTGGCGCACCGATGGTGTGGTGCGCCATTACTAGTTAAAACTAGTAATGACGCACTATCCTGTGGTGCGCCATTACTAGTTTTAAAAAAAATTAAAAAATTTGTTAGTAGTGGCGCACCGAGGGTGTGGTGCGGCATTACTAGTTAAACTAGTAATGACGCACTATCCCCTGGTGCGTCATTACTAGTTTTGAAAAAAATAAAGTAATTTTTTTTGTTACTAGTGGGGCACCGTGGATGTCGTGCGCCATTAGTATTTGGACACTAATGGCGTACCAACACATGGTGCGCCACTGCTATATAGAAGTAGCGCACCACATCCATTGATGTCCATGTTATGTATAAGCCTTTTCCTAGTAGTGCAAAGATGCTCGTAAGTTTGTCTTATCTTGTGATGAATGTCAAAGAATAGGTAATATTAGTATTAGTCAAGAAATGCCTATGAATTATTCTCTTGTTATTGAACCATTTGATGTTTGGGGCTTTGATTATATGGGACCTTTTCCTGCCTCTAATGGTTACACACATATTTTAGTTGCTGTTGATTACGTTACTAAGTGGGTAGAAGCTATTCCAACTAGTAGTGCTGATCATAATACTTCTATTAAAATGCTTAAATTTATTTTTCCGAGGTTTGGAGTCCCTAGATATCTTATGACTGATGGTGTTTCACATTTTATTTATGGTGCTTTCCGTAAGATGCTTGCTAAGTATGATGTTAATCATAGAATCACATCTCCTTATCACCTACAGTCTAGTGGTCAAGTAGAGTTGAGCAACAGAGAGCTCAAATTAATTTTGCAAAAGACTGTGAATAGATCTAGAAAGAATTGGTCCAAGAAACTTGATGATGCATTATGGGCCTATAGAACTACATATAAAAATGCTATGGGTATGTCTCCGTATAAGATGGTTTATGGAAAAGCATGTCACTTACCTCTTGAACTTGAACATAAAGCATATTGGACTATTAAAGAGCTCAACTATGACTTCAAACTTGCCAGTGAGAAGAGGTTGTTTGATATTAGCTCACTTGATGAATGGAGAACCCAAGCCTATGAGAATGCCAAGCTATTTAAAGAAAAAGTTAAACAATGGCATGACAAAAGGATACAAAAGCGAGAATTTAACGTAGGTGATTATGTGTTATTATTCAACTCTCGTTTAAGATTTTTTGCAGGAAAACTTCTCTCTAAATGGGAAGGTCCTTACGTTATCGAGGAGGTCTATCATTCCGGTGCCATAAAAATCAACAACTTCAAAGGCACAAGTCCGAGGGTGGTGAACGATCAAATAATCAAACATTATATCTTAGGTAATCCTATCAGTGTTGAAACTAATATTATTGAAACCGTAACCCCGGAGGAATACATAAGGGATACTTTCCAAAACGTTTCAGACTCCGAAAAGGAATAGGTATGTGGTACGGTAAGTAAACCGACTCCAAAACAATTCTAATGTCAATTTTCCTCCGTTTTGGAATATTTAAGAATTTTAAGAAGAAAGAAGTAATCCGGGAATGACACGAGGCCTCCATGAGGGTGGAGGGCGCGCCCACCCTTACTCGTCGCCCCCCCCCCTATCTTGTGGCCACCTCGTGTGCCTCCCGGACTCCATTTTCTAGCACATCATGTATATTGGTCGGTAAAAATTCATTATATAATCTCCCAAATGTTTTGACCACCGTATCACGCAAATATCCTCTGTTTTCGTTTCGAGCTATTTTTCTAACAGATCTAGAGCACCATGACGTCTCCAAGCGCTTGCAGGGACAAGTTTTTCGAGAGGGTTATCAAACCCTATCTCGCGGAGGTGCTGCAACACCCTCAAACCATTGAGATGCTTAAGGGGGTGCTGCACATCCGTGATGTGGAGGGACCAAGGCGTACCAGAAGCATGGAGACAAAGCTCGAAGTCATGGAGCAACAAGTTTTCAAGTGCCAAGGGATGGTGGAGCGTGGACTCAACACCAACCGGATGATGATCACGGAGTTTACCAACAACCACAAGCTAGATGCCAAGATCATTGGGGAGACCATCTTCAAGCTTCAAGAGAAAATCGAGCACCTCCAAGCCTAGATCTATGACCTGCAAAACCAAAACTGTGAGTATGAATATAGATTCAAGAGGATGAGTTTGGCTGCAGATTTGAGGATCCCGGGGACTCGATCATCCTTCAATGATGGTGAGCCTATGACTTGGAAGACGGACGACAGTCCTACATCATCAACAACTCCTACTTCACCACCTCCGAGGACATAATCACATGGGTATGGGCACTCCCCTTGGCAACTGCCAAGCTTGGGGGAGGTGCCCCGGTATCATATCACCATCACACTCCTATCTTTACCATTTTACTTAGTTTGATCCTTTTAGTAATATCTTGATCTAGTAGATTGAAGTTTTGGTATCAAGTAGTTTTGAGTTTTGCTTTGTGATCTCTTTATGTAATCGAGTCCGTGAGCTATCTATAATAAAGATTAGTTTTGAGTCTAGGGCTTTGCTATCTTGCTATGATCTTGAGTAAGTAGAAAGAATAAAAAGAATAAAAGAGTTCATATTGATCTTATGAATAGTAATGACTTCACACATAAAAAATATGAGGCATAAAAGTTGTTGAGAGTTGACAAACATAGTTTTGGTCATCGTTGCAATTAATAGGAAGTAATAAGGAAAGAGAGGTTTTCACATACAAATATACTATCTTGGACATCTTTTATGATTGTGAGCACTCATTAAGTATAACATGCTAAAAGAGTTGATGTTGGACAAGCAAGACAACGTAATGGTTTATGTTTTCTCACATCTCAGTTAAAGTATATTGTCATTGACCTTCCCAACATGTTGAGCTTGCCTTTCCCCCTCATGCTAGCCAAATTCCTTGCACCAAGTAGAGATACTACTTGTGCTTCCAACTATCCTTAAAACCAGTTTTGCCATGAGAGTCAACCATACCTACCTATGGATTGAGTAAGATCCTTCAAGTAAGTTGTCATGCTGCAAGCAATAAAAATTGCTCTCTAAATATGTATGACTTATTAGTGCAGAGAAAATAAGCTTTATACAATCTTGTTATGGAAGCAATAAAAGCGATGGAGTGCATAATAAAGGTCCATATACAAGTGGCAATATAAAGTGACGTTCTTTTGCATTAAGATTTTATGCATCCAACCCTAAAAGCACATGACAACCTCTGTTTCCCTCTGCGAAGGGCCTATCTTTTACTTTATGTTTTTATTTTATGCTTGAGTCAAGGTGATCTTCACCTTTCCCTTTTTTGTTTTATCCTTTGGCAAGCTCCTCGTGTTTGAAAGATCTTGATATATATATCCAATTGGATGTAAGTTAGCATGAATTATATTGTTGACATCACCCAAAGGTGAATATGTTGGGAGGCAACACAATAAGCCCCTATCTTTCTCAGTGTCCAGTTGAAACTCCATAATCACAAGTATTGCGCGAGTGTTAGCAATTGTAGAAGACTATATGATAGTTGAGTATGTGGACTTGCTGAAAAGCTCTATTCTTGACTCTTTCTGATGTTATGATAAATTGCAATTGCTTCAATGACTGAGATTATAGTTTTTTAGTTCTCAATGAAGTTTCTGAACCATACTTGACATTGTGAATTGATTGTTACTTGAGCATAAGAAATCATATGACAAAATCTATATATGTTGCTGTTATAAGAACAATCATGATACCCTCATGTCCGTATTTTATTTTTATCGACACCTCTATCTCTAAACATGTGGACATATTTTTCGATTTCGGCTTCCGCTTGAGGACAAGCGAGGTCTAAGCTTGGGGGAGTTGATACGTCCATTTTGCATCATGCTTTTATATCAATATTTATTGCATTATGGGCTGTTATTACACATTATATCTCAATACTTATGGCTATTCTCTCTTATTCTACAAGGTTTACCATGAAGAGGGGGAATGCCGACAGCTGGAATTCTGGCTGGAAAAGGAGCAAATATTGGAAACCTATTCTGCACAGCTCCAAAAATCCTGAAACTCCACGGAAGTTATTTTTGGAATTAATAAGAATTACTGAGCAAAGAAACTACCAGATGGGGCCCACACCCAGGCCAGGAGGGTGGGGGGCGCGCCTACCCCTACTAGGCGCGCCCCTATCTCCTGGGCCCCTGTTGGCCCTCCGGTGCCCATCTTCTGCTATATGAAGGCTTTTATCCTGAAAAAAAATCAGAGGCAAGCTTACGGGACGAAACTCCGCCGCCACGAGGCGGAACCTTGGCGGAACCAATCTAGGGCTCCGGTGGAGTTGTTCTGCCGGGGATACTTCCCTCCGGGAGGGGGAAATCATCACCAACGATCCTCTCACCGGGAGGGGGTCAATCTCCATCAACATCTTCACCAGCACCATCTCCTCTCAAAACCCTAGTTCATCTCTTGTATCCAATCTTGTATCAAAACCACAAATTAGTACTTGTGGGTTGCTAGTAGTGTTGATTACTCCTTGTAGTTGATGCTAATTGGTTTACTAGGTGGAAGATCATATGTTCAGATCCTTAATGCATATTAATACTCCTCTGATTATGAACATGAATATGCTTTGTGAGTAGTTACGTTTGTTCCTGAGGACATGGGTGAAGTCTTGCTATTAGTAGTCATGTGAATTTGGTATTCGTTCGATATTTTGATGAGATGTATGTTGTCTCTCCTCTAGTGGTGTTATGTGAACGTCGACTACATGACACTTCACCCTTATTTAGGTCTAGAGGAAGGCATTGGGAAGTAATAAGTAGATTATGGGTTGCTAGAGTGACAGAAGCTTAAACCCTAGTTTATGCGTTGCTTCGTAAGGGGTTGATTTGGATCCATATGTATAATGCTGTGGTTAGGTTTACCTTAATACTTCTCTTGTAGTTGCGGATGCTTGTAATAGGGGTTAATCATAAGTGGTATGCTTGTCCAAGTAAGGGCAGTACCCAAGCACCGGTCCACCCACATATCAAATTATCAACGTACCGAACGCGAGTCATATGAGCGTGATGAAAACTAGCTTGATGATAATTCCCATGTGTCCTCGGGAGCTCTTTTCTCATTATAAGAAATTATCCAGGCTTGTCCTTTGCTACAAAAAGGATTGGGCCACCTTTCTGCACTTTATTTACTTTCATTGCTTGTTACCTGTTACAATTTATCTTATCACAAAACTATCTGTTACCTACAGTTTCAGTGCTTGCAGAAAAAACGTTACTGAAAACCGCTTGTCATTTCCTTCTGCTCCTTGTTGGGTTCGACATTCTTACTTATCGAAAGGACTACGATAGATCCCTATACTTGTGGGTCATCAATCTACAAATGAAAAAGGCTGAGAAGCCTGACTATCTACCAGATCCTGCCGAGGGCACAAGATCGTAGTCGAGGTAACAAGCTAAACATCAAAGTCCACATAGAACTACTAGTGAGACAGGAGTCTCTCTGCAAAAACAGAAAATAGGCAAACATGAGTACAAATGTACCAAGCAAGACTTACATCAGACCTAACTACATATGCATCGTTATCAACAAAGGGTGTGGTGGGGTTTAACTGCAGCAAGCCAGCTTTGACTCAGTGGCTATCCTAAACTACGACTGCAAGTAACTCTTTTGAGGTGGCGCACACGAGTCCACATATTCACTTATCAATACACCACTATTGATCCGCTCCCATCTCCCTACGAGAACGCCATCCATAGCACTCACTCTTATCTTGCGCATTTTAGAGTATCCACTTTCACTTGCCTATGAATTGTATAGGCAACCTAGAGGTCCTTTATCGCGGACGCAGCTATTCGAATAGATCATTTATAACCCTGCAGGGTGTACTTCTTCATACCTGTTTCCACCACTTAGCGTCTGCAAACAACATGTGCTCGGCAGACTTCAAGTGAAAGCCGACGTGGGTGTAGACCATGACCTACCTAAACACTAAAGTCTCTAGTCCAGGTTTATCGCCTATTCAGGTTCCATCCGCAGGGAGTCCGGCCAAGGTTTCCACATACGGCCCTGAATGATGTGTACAGGGTTCCGCGACACCAAACGGGCACCCGGCATACCCGGCCACGTGCCTACCGCATCACAGCCCACCCCTCGGGTTAGCACTGCGCATGGCCTCTAGCATACTACAAACACCAGAAACTACTTGCAACTCCTGTACAGAGGACTAGGGTGGTTAATAAGTCGAGCGGGGTAATATTTCAGGGACCAATGCATGGTAGTAGCTGTTTCATGGATCACAAACACAAAACTCAGTTCCTGAGGGCGGCTTCAATGAGACAACCCACCATATACTCCTACATGGCCTCTCACCGCTACCTTTACCAAATCGTGTTCACACACTTAGCTCACACACAGTAGGACATGTTCATCACCATTCTGATTCATCCCCGATGAATCAGACCTGACTCAACTCTAAGCAGTAGTAGGCATGGCAAACAAGCATGAATGAGTAGGCACATCAAGGCTCAAACAACTCCTACTCTGATGAATGCCCGTCCTAGGAGGGTTGTGGTGGCTCGGGGCTTTGGTGGGTTATTGGTGGAGCACATTTCTAAGAGTGATCTTAGGCATCTCCAACGCTGACCCCAAATCGGATATCGTAACCGTCTTCGGACCAATGGGGACCAGTCCACGGACGCTGATGCGGGAACCGGTCATCCAAAGCTAGCCGAAAACATCCAGCATCTTCAAAAGCCCGCAAGTTCAAAATAACCACATATCAAGTCGTAGTTTATCTAATTTAAATATTGCAATCCAACAAAATTTTCAAACTAAAGTAGTTCAAACTTGAATTCAACTAGCACATATGTGTACTAGTTGTCCCTTTTAACTGCCCAGAGATGCTAAATCAAATCTTCCTACAGTTGCTCGATGTCAAATTTGTTGATGCATTTGAAAAAACTCATCAAATGTGGTCGGACTCTGCTCTGAAAGTTCGATAGGATCACCCATGTTCTCAAATTCAAGGGTCGCATCAGCATCCTCACCCTCATCCTCCACAATCATGTTGTTCATGATCACACGACATATCATCACCTCCCACAAGGTATCTGGATCACATTGTTTAGTAGGTCCACGAACAACTGCAAAAATAGAGGAGAAATGTGGACCAGCATCGGCGGCGGTGGAAAAGCGGCATACGAGCAAGTGTAACAGTAGAGGTCGCGAAGGTCATATAGCTCTAGGAAGCGTTTGGCAGGCGGCCTACGAGGTGTTGCAACACCATCAGCGAGAGAGAAAACGAATGCAGAGAAAGAGGGAAGCATGGAGATGTGGGGTCCCGAAGGAGTTTTGGGTGGGGTGGGGTGTCGGAGTTCTACGTGGTTGCAGTTCGGACTCCCACAAATTAAAGCCTCCCTAGTTTCTTCCATCTTACAAAAACAAGGACGCCCGGACAAGCCAGCTGGCAGATACATGGCCGCGTTGGATGGCAAAACACGTCTGAACCGCGTGATCCGATTTGGCAATTGAGATAGGGCTGATGTCTACATCATTGATAAATTTGGAGAAGCTTCATGTTCCAGTACACAACTCACTGTTAGTTGGTCAAGTATCGTCATGCCTTTCATAACTGGATCTTGCCTAAATTGCACTAATTATGCTCTATAATTTCATGGTGTGCCATATGTAATGTATACTCTATTGGATGATATGATACCACTCATCAAGATATGCTATGTCAGGACCCCGACACAATGCCACACCGATCTAGCATGTAACACCTCATATCACTTCGCGGCCTCACGCACGGTATCCCCACGGGTGTCGCCTTACAAGGCCCGGGACCGTTTGCACGTTTTGGCACACGTAATGATAGCGTCGCTACCATCCATATGACGAGGAGCCCGGGCTGACATGGCTAGTCGTGAACCCAAAGTGGCACTAACTTACAGGAATAGGCATACATGACGCAGCAACGAACGTGTCGGTCATCAGCGAGTGAATCCGGGCAGTAGCAGCCGGGATAGCAGGACTCCGGAGAATCCGGGCAGTAGCAGGCTAACAGGACTCCGGTAGAGACCACGTGACATTTCCCCAAAGGGACAGACACAGGAACAAAGAAGGACACATGCTGGCCAGCCTAAGTGTTCCTGAGAAGTAGCAAGCTACCATGGCTCAGTGGAAGCACTAGGAGACATTTCCCGGTAAGTGAGGCTACCAAGTCAAAGATCGTGGATGTCGCCTAGAGGAGGGTGAATAGGCGCTTTAAAATAATTACGGTTGAGGCTTGAACAAATGCGGAATAAACCTAGCGGTTAATTTGTCAAGCACAAAACCTACAACAACTAGGCTCACCTATGTGCACCAACGACTTATGCTAAGCAAGAAAAACTACTTAGGTGATAGCAAGATATATGACAAGAAACAATATGGCTATCACAAAGTAGAGTGCATAATTAAAGAGCTCGGGTAAGAGATAACCGACGCACGCGGAGACGACGATGTATCCCGAACTTCACACCCTTGCGGATGCTAATCTTCGTTTGGAGCGGTGTGGAGGCACAATGCTCCCCAAGAAGCCACTAGGGCCACCGTAATCTCCTCACGCCCTCGCACAATGCAAGATGCCGTGATTCCACTAAGGGACCCTTGAGGGCGGTCACCGAACCCGTACAAATGGCGACCCTTGGGGGCGGTCACCGAACCCGTACACTTTGGCAACCCTTGGGGGCGGTCACTGAAACCCGTCAAATTTCTCGGGGCGATCTCCACAACCTAATTGGAGACCCCGACACTTGCCCGGAGCTTTACACCACAATGATTGAGCTCCGAACACCACCAACCGTCTAGGGCGCCCAAGCACCCAAGAGGAACAAGCTCAAGGGCACCAAGCACCCAAGAGTAATAAGCTTCTCAACTTGTAACTTCCACGTATCACGTGGAGAACTCAAACCGTTGCACCAAATGCAATGGCAAGGGCACACGGGGTGCCCAAGTCCTTCTCTCCCAAATCCCACCGAAGCAACTAATGCTAGGGAGGAAAATGAGAGGAAGAACGAAAGAAGAACACGAAGAACTCCAAGATCTAGATCCAAGGGGTTCCCCTCAATTAGAGGAGAAAGTGATTGGTGGAAACGTGGATCTAGATCTCCTCTCTCTTTTCCCTCAAAAACTAGCAAGAATCCATGGAGGGATTGAGAGTTAGCAAGCTCAAAGAAGGTCAACAATGGGGGAAGACACGAGCTCAAAGGATAAGGTTCAATGGGGAAGAAGACCACCTTTTATAGGTGGGGAAAAATCCAACCGTTATGCTCACAACCCGCACAGAGCGGTACTACCGCTCGTCCTCACGGTACTACCACTAGGGATCGCGGTACTACTGCTTGCGGTACAAAAAATATACTTCCGTACCTACCTCTGCAGGTCTTGGAACGAGTTTTTTGGTCCGGAGAGGTACTACCGCTCTAGGAGCCGCGGTAGTACCGCTCTGGAGCGGTAGTAAAAAATTACATCCGCTCCAATTCGCGGTAGTACCGCTGCAGCCTTTTCAGAACACCAAAACTGCCACAACTTCTGCAAACGGACTCCGAATTCAATGAAACCAAGTTTGTTGGAAAGCTAGCGACAAGGGCTAACACAATCTTGAAAGAAATACCAATAATAAGCAAATGAGAAAAGGCCCAAAAGAAAATGGTGAGAACCCTTTCTCGGAGAAGACCGGTAAAACCTCCAACACCGAAAACATCATAGAAGACGCATGCAAACTCCGTTTTCGATGAACTCAAGCTTGTCATCAAGATGACCATAAGCTCTAAGACTCACAAAGAGAATCAAACAACCAAGAAACATGACACAAGGATGCAATGGTTTGAGCTCTCTATGAACAATACGATCAAGCAACTCATCAAGAGCCCCCGTTGATAGTACGACAATTGATCCTATAACCCGGTCTCCCACAACTACCATGAGACCGGTAAAATAGAAAACCTATCAAGGTCAAACCTTTGCCTTGCACATGCTCCACTTGAGCTAGATGATGACAATCTTCACTCCCTCAAGTTGGACCACCTTTCTTGATTGCGTTGGCTCGATGAAGACTAGATGATTGCTCCCCCATAGTCCACTATGGGTGAGCCACTCTTCGGCTCATCTTCACAAGTACATTGACACCACAATGGATGTCAAGATTCAAGCACTTGATCTCTTCGTGATGCTCCACTTGAACTTGCACACGGCAATCTTGATGACGATCACCACTTGATGTCATCCTTTCCATGGGTTGTATGATATCTTCCTCTTGATGCAAGCCCATGGATACGTACCTAACCCCACATAGAACTCTCACATAGACCATGGGTTAGTGCACAAAGTGAAATGGACAATGCTTACCATACCATGGGATCACTTGATCCCTCTCGGTACATCTTCTACGCTTTGTGAGTTAATCAACTTGATTCACTATTGACTTAGTCTTGATCAACCTTGAATCTTTGCAACTCTCTTCATTTGTATGATGTATTGAAGGTAAACATGAATGATCACACAACCTTCTTCTTCAAGACATGCTTGCAATAAGCTCAACACCCGCATGACCAATCTTTGGGTAATTCCTTAATAGCACCTTGGTCAACTCATAAACTCCTTGAAACCAACACATGGATTTCAAGAAAAGCCTATGGACAAATCCATCAAATATAACTCAAGACAATCATTAGTCCATAGAGATTGTCATCAATTACCAAAACCAAATATGGGGGCACCGCATGTTCTTTCAATCTCCCCCATTTTGGTAATTGATGACAATCACTTTCAAGAGAGTTTATACAAGGAATTATGCATCACCATGCAATGCAACAACCAATGATGCATGAGAATGAGATGCAAATGCTTAGGAACCAAAACCAAAGCAAGGAGAAAAATCAGAAGAATTCTCCACAAAACTCTCTGAAACTCCTCCCCCATTGGCATCGATTGCCAAAATGGGTGAAAAGCTAAGAAGGCCAAAATAAAAGGTGTTCCTCCATAAATTGTGTATTTCTCAACAAGAGAGTGGAATGCAATACACATATCCAACTGCCAATACTTGGAGGAAGACAAACTATATTGAGGCCCAAAGATTGCAACAAAAAGATATGACACAAAGACATAACAAAGAGAGACACAAGCAATCAGAAGATACCAATTGAAGCAAGCAATCAACGGATATCAATTGAACCAACTAGACCAATGATCCTACATGCCACAAGAATAAAGATATTATGATAAGCGCAAAGGAGTGTTCTAAAGGAACTAGAGAAGCTCCCCATGATTTGTGCACACATAAGAATTTTTGTATTTGAATACAAAGTGCACAAAATAGGATCATAGCTCCCCCAGAATCAATAGAAACTCACATCCAGTGCAAGTGAGCATATGGGAAACAAAGCCTAGCACTTGCAACAAGCACATGGTTGAGAAACATGTAAAAGAGGCAACTTAAGAATAGGCTCAACCAAAATGATGTGTGTGAGTCATGGCGAAGCACTTGAGAAGACTAAAATTAGGATGAGCATTAAGCATCAACATAGTCTTGAAAGAATGAGGCACACGGTGCAAGGCCTATAATTCCCACACACAACTAGCAAATGGGTTCACAAGCTTACTAATAAGCATATAAAGAACTTATGCTATTGACGACCTGTGGTGAAGATAGAAGATGAAAGCCTCATCAAGACGAGGGATGCCAATTAAGATGGCAAAAGCCTCGTAAAGATAAGCATGAGGAAAATAATCTTCACCACACAAGAGTGCATCAAGATGCAACGATAGAGGACACACACTCAAGGCAAAAGCTTTCACGGAGCCACCAAAGAAATAACATAAGAAATACAAGGTGGACGTGAAAGAAAGGATATCAACTAGAGATGTAATTTCTCTCAAGTGTATAAGGTTCTGTGTAGACGAAATCATGATGATATATATATATATATCTACAAAGAAGGATGTACACCCGAAATAGTTACAACACGAAGGAACAAGATATCCACAAGGAAGTCATAAATATACCAATAAGATATTTGCTTGAAAGCATAGCACTTGGCTAGATATGGTCTTATTGTATATAAATGAATTCCAATCACACATCCATCAAAGACATCACAACTAGCAACAAGAGATCATCGTTGGGATGCTTTGAGAAAGGAAACAAGTATCACAAGATATGAAATGAATATCATGCCAAGATGCAACCTACACAAGGTTGAAAGCAAGAGAGGAAAGCATGAATAGATACTTGTTACCGAGATATCATTGGGAGGATGTAGTAGATACCAATTGAAGGTAGATAGTAGTTCATTGATCATCCTAGCTTGACTCCAATATGCACATGGTGACAAGACCTTCCTTGTGAGTGAGCCGAGCATCCAATGTATCTCGAAATGTTCCTAGAAGAACAACACAAACTAAACGGTACCCAAACTCATTGGGACCACATAATTAGAAACACCAATACATAGGACAAACTACACATAAATATGTGCATATAGATATGAAAATAAATATCATGCACATCTCATCCAATTTGAGACTTGGTGGAGTTTCCCCTATATATTGGGTCAAAGAAAGAAAGCATGCCAAATAAAATACATGAAGTAAACATGCATGCTCAAAACTTTCAAGAACCGAAACGAAAAGACAAAGAAATGCCAAGCGAAAAGGATACCAAATGGAGAAATCATCACTTGGAAGATATCATTAAAGATACATCAAGGAATGAGATATCCATCGATACACACTAAAATAAAGATGTCAAACTCCCAATGAGAGGATGGTTCCAAACAAACCAAGCTCTCAACAAAGTTTCATGATGGCACAAGGTACCAAAAGAAAACGGCTTTCCTTCCACCAACACACACTTGATAAGGATCACAAGAAGAGTGTTCTAAAGAAAATAGGATAGCTCCCCCATGATTTGTGCACTATAGAGAATTTGCTTTGAATACCAAATGCACAAGGTGGGATCACCACTATCACTATATCTAGAAAACACTAGACAAGAACAAGAAATTAACAAGATCCACAAGTGGTATGGAAGACAACGGGAGTTGACACAAACCTTGGCTAGAGAAAAGGCAAATAAAAACAAAAGCCAATGTAAGATGATCAATTAAATTCTACCACACATAAATGACTACCAATTGTCAAAAGACAAGAAGTAGATGGAAAGAATTCCCGGTGGTAGATAGCAAGGATATCCAACATCATCTTCACAGCACACACGAGCAAATTGCAACTTGTAGAGCTAACATGCCACCTAGGAACAAGATAATCTACAATATCAACACTAGGTGACAACATCTCAAATGTACACATTTTCTAGGCTAGTAATATACATAGCATATTACTCCCCCATAATGTGATACCAATGAAGAAAACTTAACAAGAGGCAATAAGAGGATCCAACACGAGATAATCAATGGAATTTTTAGAATTTGAATTTCTCATGAGAGATATACCACCTAGCGACTAGATAATCTTGAAATATCAATACTAGATGGTATTACTCATGTGCACACATTTATAGGATTGTGAGGTGCACAAAGCACACCACTCCCCCATAATGGATATTCCATTAATCTCTCACAAGAGCCAACTGAGAAATAAACAAGATGCACTAAGGCTCAACGAACGACACACAAGTACATGATGTGCAAACCAACATACACAAAGGCAATTTGGAGACACATCATATACAAACACATGCAAGGAACAAAACCAAAACATGCAAAGGGGCAAGTAACTTTCAATGTAAACAATTTAAGTACAAGTTACCGCACGGAGGCACATTGGATATAAGTTATAAACTTGACGATTCAATAGACTTGGCTTGAGACAATAAGAGTGATGAAGTCCCCTTAATTCTTCATAATGTAGCCAAGTCTCCAATGCCCTCCAACAACACCTATTGATCAAGTTTGAGCTAGTTGGTCTCCAACCAAGTTGGGTCCTAAGAGGTTAGTCACAATAAGCTTGGCTACCCAAATGGTTCTTTGCTTCAAACCACTTTGAGTACCAACAAACTTGGCAAACACATTGCCAACCTTATCCTTCCCAAGAGAATAGACATCATCAATAACAATTCGGTTGGATAAGTTATCACTAGTGCATGAAGAAGCAAGGTGACCTTTCTCACGTCATAGATAGCAACGTCTACTCTTCACATTCTTCTCACTTGATTTCTCAACTTGAGAAGCATTAGCTTGAGTCTTCTTGGGAAGAGGCCTTTATTCAACTTGAGGTTGAGCATGAGAATGCACTTGTAGCCGCTTCCCTTGTTGCTTGACACTAATGGCCTTCTTCTTCAATGGGCAAGATCTAACATGATGCCCTTCAATTTTGCACTTGAAGCAAATAATCTTTGCCGAATTCTTGACTTGTTTTTGGCCCTTCTTCTTATTGATCTTGGACTTCTTCTTCTTGTTGGAGTTGAATCCAAGTCCACCTTTGTCATTGGGGGATTTTTGCACACTCAAGATATTGTTGAGTGAGAATTTTCCTTGATGACTCTTTTCCAAGTCTTTCTTCAAAGAAGTGACTTGGGCCTTGAGCTCTTTGATTTCCTCTACATAGTTAGTCTCAACACAAGTACTAGAGGAAGTATAAGCTTCACCGTTAGAGCAACAAGGCAAGGAAAGCAATTCATCACAAGATGTACCAACATTGTGAGTAGATGAATTACAAGGACTAGCACATGGCAATATACTATTTTGATTAGAAGTAGTGCTAGTATCCACATGAGGCTCACTAGATGTTACCTTAGCAATCATGGCCTCATGAGCTATCTTTAGCACACTATGGGATACTAGAAGATCATCATGAGAGCTTGAGAGCTTTTCATGACTTTCTTCCAATTTCCCATAATTGCTAGATAACACCTCAAGTTGAGCCCGTAGCTCAACATTCTCCTTCAAAATGGATGCTTCACAAGTAATAGAGTTAGTAGCACAAGCATCATAATTAACAACAAGAGGAGAAGGAAACTTGGCAAGCTCTTTTAAATAAGAAGCTTCAAGTTGAGCATGAGACTCGGTGAGTTTGATGAGCTCACCCTTGATGACCCTTGAGCCATTTTCGAGGTGCTCAAAATCCTCAAGGAGTCTAGCATGAGCAACTTCAAGCTTAGCATTTTTAGTTTGAAAAACATTGGCCACCTCAAGAGCTCTATCATTAGATTCCTTCATTCTAGATAATTCTAGAGCAAAAGTCTCCTCAAGAGATTCCTTGGTGGTTTGTTCAAGTTCAGGAGCTTGAGAGAGGTCCGCAATCTCATTAGCGTAATCACGCCCATGAGCTTCCATTTTCTCAATGGTGACCTCATGCTCCTCTAGATGAGATTCCAACTCCTCAATGTATTTCTTTCCATCAATGGCAATGGACATTATTTCCATGAAGTTGGAACGAGCAATTTTATTTTTATGAAGAGCTTTAAAAATCATTTTCCCCTTAGTTTTTAAGGAGACAACATTATCACTCTCTTCATCATTATCCTCATCATCATTAGCATCAACATCATCATCAAGAGACATATTGGGGTACAAAGTAGGAGATACCTTTGACGCCTTAGCCATAAGGCAAAAAGCAATAGATGATGATGTAGGATCCCTTGAGGCAACATTAAACACCACATCTTGTTCCATGGAGTGTTCGGTTTCCTCTACATTGTTAGCACAACAATTCGAGGAAATAGATGCATTTTTGTCATGGCAACAAGACATAGCAAGCATATCATCATGAGATTTAGTCAAGCAATTTCTACATGATATGCAAGGACTATCAACACAAGCATGTGGAACATTTGGAGTGCTCGAAGTGCTAGAGTCCAAAGATGAAGCATCGCAACAAGATAGTGATGAAGAGTCATCAACGATAAGCATACTATCATCATTGCAATGACCAACACTACTCACCATAACATTACCTTGTGGCAATCCACATGTAGGTGAAGTAGAAGAAGTTGAGAAGGCAACACGACCGGAGGTGGAGGGAGAACGATCATCCTTACAAATCTTGGACACACCATATTTATCTTGAAGCTTTGTCCACAACTCATGAGCATCCCGGAACGGCATGAGTTCAAATATAACTACATTTCTCAAAGCATCAAAAAGCACATTAGAAGCTTGAGCATTGAGATAAGAGTTTTTCTCATCCTCTAAAGATAAGCTTTGGGGATCCTTTGGAGGAGAAAAACCCATATCTACAATTCACTCTAAATTTGGGTCCATGACCCTAAAGAGATTAAGCATGTGAATTACCCAAACATCAAAATTTGTGCCATCGAAACTAAGAGTGTCAGAGAATCCTAATCCCCTAGTCGACATCTTTACTCTCTAGGCGGTTAAGCCCAACAAAGAGAGACGAGGCTTTGATACCAATTGAAAGATCGTGGATGTCGCCTAGAGGGGGGTGAATAGGCGCTTTAAAATAATTACGGTTGAGGCTTGAACAAATGCGGAATAAACCTAGTGGTTAATTTGTCAAGCACAAAACCTACAACAACTAGGCTCACCTATGTGCACCAACGACTTATGCTAAGCAAGAAAAACTACTTAGGTGATAGCAAGATATATGACAAGAAACAATATGGCTATCACAAAGTAAAGTGCATAAGTAAAGAGCTTGGGTAAGAGATAACCGAGGCACGCGGAGACGACGATGTATCCCGAAGTTCACACCCTTGCGGATGCTAATCTCCGTTTGGAGCGGTGTGGAGGCACAATGCTCCCTAAGAAGCCACTAGGGCCATCGTAATCTCCTCACGCCCTCGCACAATGCAAGATGCCGTGATTCCACTAAGGTACCCTTGAGGGAGGTCACCGAACCCGTAATGGCGACCCTTGGGGGCGGTCACCGAACCCGTACACTTTGGCAACCCTTGGGGGCGGTCACCAAAACCCGTCAAATTGCTCGGGGCGATCTCCACAACCTAATTGGAGACCCCGACGCTTGCCCGGAGCTTTACACCACAATGATTGAGCTCCGAACACCACCAACCGTCTAGGGCGCCCAAGCACCCAAGAGGAACAAGCTCAAGGGCACCAAGCACCCAAGAGTAATAATCTTCTTAACTTGTAACTTCCACGTATCACGCGGAGAACTCAAACCGATGCACCAAATGCAATGGCAAGGGCACACGGAGTGCCCAAGTCCTTCTCTCCCAAATCTCACCGAAGCAACTAATGCTAGGGAGGAAAATGAGAGGAAGAACGAAAGAAGAACACGAAGGACTCCAAGATCTAGATCCAAGGGGTTCCCCTCACTTAGAGGAGAAAGTGATTGGTGGAAACGTGGATCTAGATCTCCTCTCTCTTTTCCCTCAAAAACTAGCAAGAATCCATGGAGGGATTGAGAGTTAGCAAGCTCAAAGAAGGTCAACAATGGGGGAAGAACACGAGCTCAAAGGATAAGGTTCAATGGGGAAGAAGACCCCCTTTTATAGGTGGGGGAAAATCCAACCGTTATGCTCACAACCCGCACAGAGCGGTACTACCGCTCGTCCTCACAGTACTACCGCTAGGGATCGCGGTACTACTGCTTGCGGTACAAAAAATATACTTCCGTACCTACCTCCGCAGGTCTTGGGACGAGTTTTTTGGACCGGAGCGGTACTACCGCTCTAGGAGCCGCAGTAGTACCGCTCTGGAGCGGTAGTAAAAAATTACATCCGCTCCAATTCACGGTAGTACCGCTGCAGCCTTTTCAGAACACCAAAACTGCCACAACTTTTGCAAGCGGACTCCAAATTCGATGAAACCAAGTTTGTTGGAAAGCTAGCGACAAGGGCTAAGACAATATTGAAAGAAATACCAATAATAAGCAAATGAGAAAAGGCCCAAAAGAAAATGGTGAGAACCCTTCCTCGGAGAAGACCGGTAAAGCCTCCAACACCGAAAACATCATAGAAGACGCATGCAAACTCCGTTTTCGATGAACTCAAGCTTGTCATCAAGATGACCATAAGCTCTAAGACTCACAAAGAGAATCAAACAACCAAGAAACATGATACAAGGATGCAATGGTTTGAGCTCTCTACGAACGATACGATCAAGCAACTCATCGAGAGCCCCCCTTGATAGTACGGCAATCGATCATATAACCCGGTCTCCCACAACTACCATGAGACCGGTAAAATAGAAAACCTATCAAGGGCAAACCTTTGCCTTGCACATGGTCCACTTGAGCTAGATGATGACGATATTCACTCCCTCAAGTTGGACCACCTTTCTTGATTGCGTTGGCTCGATGAAGACTAGATGATTGCTCCCCCATAGTCCACTATGGGTGAGCCACTCTTCGGATCATCTTCACAAGTACATTGACACCACAATGGATGGCAAGATTCAAGCACTTTATCTCTTCGTGATGCTCCACTTGAACTTGCACACGGCAATCTTGATGACGATCACCACTTGATGTCATCCTTTCCATGGGTTGTATGATATCTTCCTCTTGATGCAAGCCCATGGATACGTACCTAACCCCACATAGAACTCTCACATAGACCATGGGTTAGTACACAAAGTGAAATGGACAATGCTTACCATACCATGGGATCACTTGATCCCTCTCGGTACATCTTCTACGCTTTGTGAGTTAATCAACTTGATTCACTATTGACTTAGTCTTGATCAACCTTGAATCTTTGCAACTCTCTTCATTTGAATGATGTATTGAAGGTAAACATGAATGATCACACAACCTTCTTCTTCAAGACATGCTTGCAATAAGCTCAACACCCGCATGACCAATCTTTGGATAATTCCTTAATAGCACCTTGGTCAACTCATAAACTCCTTGAAACCAACACATGGACTTCCAGAAAAGCCTATGGACAAATCCTTCAAATATAACTCAAGACAACCATTAGTCCATAGATATTGTCATCAATTACCAAAACCAAACATGGGGGCACCGCATGTTCTTTCACCAAGGATAAACAACTAGATAGTCAGATCCCACACATACCAAGCATTTCAATAACATACACACAATATGCTCGATATGTGCAAATACAACATGGCATCACAACATGACTCTACAGCCCAAGTATTTTATTCAATAGGCTCCGAGGAGCGAGATATTACAAACATGGGTCTCATGACCCAACATTCAGATCATACAAGTTAAAACACATGCGGAAGCTTAACATGTCTGGGTACAGACATCTACAAATGAAAAAGGCTGAGAAGCCTGACTATCTACCAGATCCTGCCGAGGGCACAAGATCGTAGCCGAGCTAACAAGCTAAACGTCAAAGTCCATGCAGAACTACTAGTGAGACAGGACTCTCTCTGCAAAAACATAAAATAGGAAAACATGAGTATAAATGTAACCAGCAAGACTTACATCAGACCTAACTACATATGCATCGTTATCAACAAAGGGGGTGGTGGGGTTTAACTGCAGCGAACCAGCTTTGACTCAGTGGCTATCCTAAACTACGACTGCAAGTAACTGTTTTGAGGTGGCGCACACGAGTCCACATATTCACATATCAATACACCACTATGGATCCGCTCCCATCTCCCTACGAGAACGCCATCTATAGCACTCACGCTTATCTTGCGCATTTTAGAGTATCCACTTTCACTTGTCTATGAAATGTATAGGCAACCCAGAGGTCCTTTACCGCGGACGCGGCTATTCGAATAGATCATTTATAACCCTGCAGGGGTGTACTTCTTCATACATGTTTCCACCACTTAGCATCTGCACACGACATATGCTCGGCAGACTTCAAGTGAAAGCCGACGTGGGTGTAGACCACGACCTACCTAAACACTAAAGTCTCTAGTCCAGGTTTATCGCCTATTCAGGTTCCATCCGCAGGGAGTCCGGTCGAGGTTTCCATATACGGCCCCGAACAATGTGTACAGGGTTCCGCGACACCAAACGGGCGCCCGGCATACCCGGCCACGTGCCTACCGCATCATAGCCCACCCCTCGGGTTAGCGCTGCGCACGGCCTCCAGCATACTACAAACACCAGAAACTACTTGCAACTCTTGGATAGAGGACTAGGGTGGTTAAGAAGTCGAGCGGGGTCATATTTCAGGGCCCAATGCATGGTAGTAGCTGTTTCATGGATCACAAACACAGAACTCAGTTCCTGAGGACGGCTTCAATGAGACAACCCACCATGTACTCCTACATGGCCTCTCACCGCTACCTTTACCAAATCGTGTTCACACACTTAGCTCACACACAGTAGGACATGTTCATCACCATTCTGATTCTTCCCCGATGAATCAGACCTGACTCAACTCTAAGTAGTAGCAGGCATGGCAAACAAGCATGAATGAGTAGGCACATCAAGGCTCAAACAATTCCTACACATACTAGTGGGTTTCATCTATTTACTGTGGCAACGACAGGTCATGCAGAGGAAAAGGGGGTTCAACTACCGCATCAAGTAACAGATGAATCGTTGTTGTCCTAGTGCAGTAAAAGAGAGCAGAAGCGAGAGAGTGGGATTGTATCGGAATGAACAAGGGGGATGCTTGCCTGGCACTTCTGAAGATAGTAATAGCTCTTCATCAGTGTCATCGAACTCATCGTCGAAACCACGTCTATCGAGAGGGGACAAATACCGGCAACAGAGAAGGAAACACAATCAATGCAATGCACAATATGATGCATGCTCATGACATGGCAATATGAGTGTGTTGGCCTAATGCAACTACAACCAGATGGATTTGGGTCATTTTGAACCAAATGTTCAACCCCAAATTCAAATTATAAATTTAAATAGTGCCTTATAATGTTTTGGTATGAACAACAGGTCTAAGTTGCTTTAACATGCATGAAACCAATGCATATGGATAGATTGGATTTTTCTGATCATTTTTCATGTATAATTTATTTCATTATGAGTTATTGTTGAATTTCTATGAATTTTAGAAGTTTTTGGCATTTTCTGGAATTTCCTGAATTACTTTAAATCCAGAAAATGACTTATTGCATCAGCACTACGCCACTGTGACGTCAGCTGGTCAATAGACCTGGTCCAGGTCAAACCTTACCAGTGGGTCCCACTGGTCAGTGTCACGGTGCTAGTTAGGGTCACTGACATGTGGACCCAGTCAATGGCCACGTGAGCATGGTCAATGCTTACACGTGGGGCCACTGTCATTAGTTAATACTAAGCAGAAACTAATCTAGGTTTAATTAGTCAGTGGGGCCTTGCTGTCAGTGTCACTAGGTGTTGACTAAGTGTGTCATTAGACCTAAACTAATTTGCCATGTCACCCTCACCGGAGTTACGCCGGCGGCGACCAAAATGCGGCAGAGGCGCACTAGAGTGGCTCGAGTTTCACCTACAGGCCACTGTTTGACGCGCGGAAGGGCGCGTTTGAAAGAGGGAAGCGAGGCACATCTGTGGGTGGCCGTGGTTCGAGCGGGGGTGGACGGAGTCAACGGCGGCGAGCTCTTTTGCGGCCGCCAGAATTCGGGCGCCGATGAAAACGACGACACGGTGCACGGGAGGAACAACAGTTACTTCCCACGAGTGCTACATGGGCTCATGAAGACGACGGACATATGCACGGGGCCATTTGGTCGCCGGAGCCTCGTCGGCGACGAGCTTGTGCGGCGGCGTGCTACGGCCAGCAAGGGGACGGCTTCTACGGTGAGCAAATGAAGCAGACGAGAGGGGGCTTCGAAGCAGGGACTCACAGTGGTTGCAGCAGGCGTCGAAGCTGGCCCGGGGAAGGCCGGACGGTAACGGAAGGTCGCCGGTGATCTCGGCGGCCGAATGACGAAGGCGAGGTCGGGGACAACGTTTTGAGGTGTCTGGCGTCGTGCGAGTCGACGGGGAGAACGAGGGCGTCGAGGCGGAGGCCATGGACACGTCGGCGAGGCGAGGGAGGGCCTGTGGGCATGGCTTCGGCAAGCGGAGGCGATAGCCGCGCTCGGGTGTGCTCGGGAGAAGTGCTAGAGGTCGAGGGAGAGATCAAAGAGCGAGGGGAGAGGCAGAGGGGGCTGCGGGCGTCTCCAGACGCATCAGGGGCGCCTCGGTGGCAAGCAGGAGGTGGCGAGGGGCAGCGCGCGGGCGATAGTCAGCAGCCTGCCTGCTCTGGAAAGAGGAGGAAGACGACAGGGATCCCCTGGTGGGCTGGGCTACTACAGTGGTGGGCCGGTTGGGGCGTCGGGTAAGTTCTCTCTCTCCTTTCTATTGTTTTCTGTTTTCTATTTTACTGCAACTTTGTGGATTTTCTAGAAATACTTAAACTCTTCCAAAAATCATGAAACTGCTCATGCCCACTGTTTGAAATATATTCAGCAGTAAACATTTCAGTTTACGATTATTTGGACATTTAAAATATTTTATAGCATTTAAATGCCTAAATGCAAATAGAGTATGATTTAATTCAGAGCCCAAATATGTCATCGAAAAAAAATATGCATCACCTCTGGTTACTGTTTACAGTATTTTCCACAAATGATGAACATTTTTGAAAGCCATTTGGGTTTACTGAAAATATTTTAGGTGAACCTAGTGAATTCCTTTGATGCTAGGGTTTAGGCAATCCCTATTTCAAGTTCATTTGAAACTTAAACATGATGACACTCATGAGGCTAGCCTAGTTCATTGCCAGAAGCTAGGAATGTGACATGCTAGCCTTTTTCTCTACATAGTAATATTTGGTACACGGGTTAAAGATGAAACCTTGAGCGACTTTGAACATTTCGATGTATGTCCTATGCATTTGACCCTAGAACATGTCTATATGCTAGAGTCCACTGTTTGGTGTTAAAAACAGATGATGCAGTTACAAGATACACCATGAACAACATTTGCAATATCTAAAGAATGTGAAAATAGGATAATGTGCCAACTTCAAGCACACATTATATGATCAGCTATACTAATAATAGCTCACACATCATATTCACAACTTGGTCAATTCTGTATTTCTCACTAATACAACTTGCTAATTTTCTTAGAGAAATCTGACTATTAGGTTTTATCTAAAATGAAGACTTCTAGCCTCAAATCAGTTGGGATGCTGGAAAGCATAGAAATCTTTGGGAAATCATGTAATTTTGGGAGTGTCACATTTGTATAGGAAGTTTGAAAGGTGGCAGAAAAATATTGGTTGGGGTCTTTTAGTTTATTGTTATTCATAGCATCCTAGAAAGAAATCGACCAGTCTATCTTTCAAGGATAGTGCTGTGAAGATTTCTTGAATGCATTTTTTATATGAAATATTGTTCTTGGATAATATTTAGTACCATGGAGCCTACGTAATGCGCTATAGTCCTTGAATAGATCCCGTGTTCAATGGGTATCATCTGTAACAAAAATTCCCATAAAAGTTCAGAGTATGGATAAGGTGCATGCAATATCTGAAAGATCATGAAGAAGTTAAGGGCATATCCAGAAGTTAGCTTCAAAGTAGACGCTCCTTATTGTTATCTCACGAGATTGGGCGATTTGTATGGCGAGTTCTCAATTGGCTCTTGCCTCCAGCACATGGTACGTTTAGGATCTCAGTGAGGCATATTGTATTTCGTAGTTATCATGTGCTTTGGATTTCGGTAATGCACCTGTAGCTCTATGATACGCCAACAGTAGCTTTAACTATATGTTTTCATGGCATGGTGAAAGACTGATGGTTTAACTCTCATAGCAAGAACTATATAAATGTCATATGGTGAAAGACTGATGGTTTAACTCTCATAGCAAGAACTATATAAATGTCTTATTTACCATTTAATCATTTTGGACACAGTTTTGTAGTCATAATGAGAACAAAAAGTATGATTGAGAATGCAATATACTCATGTGTCCACACTTTAAACTTTGGACTATTGTTGATCATACAAAAAGTATACACATTTTGTTGAGAATTAACAAAATGTTTTCATTTTAAAGTTTATTGTTGATCATTCTGGTTTAACACTTTAAACTTTATGTCCAACAAATGTATGACAAGAGTATCTCTTTGGATTATTGTTGATCATACATTTGTTGTTCATGCCTTAAAAATTAATTCACATGACAGTAACATCTTATGATGAGCCAACTTGTAAACTGTTGATGTCTAGAGCTACACTATTTGAACAACATCGCCATGATTTGATGAGTATTTCAAGCTTGAGTACTCCATAGTTATGTAGTACTTCCTCCGTGCTTAAAGAGGGCGTATACATTTTGTCTAAAGTCAAACGGTGCAAAATTTGACCAATTTTTTTGTTTTTCCTATATACTTGCGCAAATTTTGCTCCATCTGATTTCTGACAAAATCTTTGTGCCTTCTTTTCAAGCATGGAGGGAGTAGTTGTTTAAATGACCTGCATTAGTTGAACAATTGTCCATCATGTTAATGGATCACCAAAGGGCATAACCAGTGGTTTAGTATTTTTGTAACCTGCCATGGTAGCATAAATCTCTGAGAGAATATTTTACATGTTTCAGAGAAATGAAGAAGTGTTATTTGTTGAGCAAAAGATTCTCATTGATGTAGCTAGGGTTATCCACTCGCATGGTGTCGAGTTGGGAAGCCCAACCCCCCTGCAGATCTCGAGTTGCTGCTGGAAGCTGCTAGGGTTACCAAGTCTCGTTGCTATTAGGAATGCACCACTCACCGTTGATTCGATGAAATTGCAAGGGCACGGTGGCAACTGCGAGTTGTCATTTTTTTCTTTTGGATTGTGCGTTTTGGTTGAGCGCATCCTCGCCAAACAGCAAATACACAGTGACAACTACTTAAACGTTCTATAGTACAATAGTCAGTATACAGGATGCGTACATTCAGCTTGATCTCTACGACATCTGATGCGCTAGGATAGGGAAGGGAGATATATTGGTTGAGATTACATGTATGGTTTAAACAGCCTTATCTGCTAACAGAGTATACATTCATTTGTGCCGGTTTTGTCGTCATGGTGGTAGCTTGCTTTGCATTGTTCACTCGGTTTTTTGTCTGCATGTTGGCCATGGGATCTAGTAATGGCATCTTCAACCGGATTCTCGCTTCCCCCACGGCTAACCGAAATGTTGGGGCTGCCCGACATCCTCCATGTGCAACTCATGCGCGGGGCAAATTTAGGACGCGTTCGTCACGTCTAAAAAACCACTAGGAGCCATGAGAAAACTCATTAATACGCCATGGAGCTCACCAATGTGCTGCCTGCACTCATGGCTTTGTGCCAAGGTCAAGCACTAGCAATTTAAACCGAACGACAAGCCAAACCGCCGCCCTCGCATTCTTCACTTTTCCCTCTAGTTCACGTCGTTTTCGCATCCCTGTCCCGTCCGCGTCCAAGCTCGCCATCCGCCATGGTACGCCGAAAGGTTACACGGCACAAACAATTGACACCAGAGCACCATGCCTAGATCGCGGCTAAGGTGTGCGTCGTGGAGGCTAGGTGTAGTCGGCCAACCTTCCTTCAACCACAGCTAGGATGAGGACGGGGGCCCACACTCAGAGGAGGCAGTCCCCGACGGTTGACCCCATCGCCTTCGGGTTGGACATGCGGACACCACCAACGGCTTGGACTGCAGGCATCCCCCACCTCTTGATGGAGGAAGCGAGGGAGCAGTTTCGCCTCACCATGGAGGCGGAGCACCACGTGTTGGAGGAGTAGCTCAAGGCGGAGCACGCAGACGCCGCCGTCTTCACCGAGATTTTCGTCGACCTTCATTACGGAAAACCATACCACCCTCAAGTCCATCGAGGATGAGCATGTGGTGACGACAAAATCGCCATAGAATCTTCATCCGCGAGGGAGAGCAAGGCGAGACCTTTGCCGATGAGGACGAGTAGATGCCTCCCGCGCAGTGACCATAAGACCGGCGTCTCCGGCGAGGGGGTCACCGCAATTTCGTCAGATGAGTAGATAGAGTTTAGCTTGTACTTCCTCCGTCCCGCAATATAATATCATTTTTGACACTGCCGTGTAGTGCCAAAAACACTATTATATTATGAAAAGGAGGGAGTAGTTTGCGAACGTTATTTTTTTATGTAGTTGATATTCCTTCATAACTTAATATAAGACGTTCTTATATTAATATTAAGTTCAAGAAAAGAGAGTAGTTTGCAATTTATGAGTGGAATGTATTTTGTAATTATAGTTTGCGTGCTTTCGCGTGATTTTAAGGGTTGGAGACGATCCTTTGATTACGAAGACATCTCTGACAACTTCGTCAATCTTAAAATGACGTGCCGGCTCAGTCTCTCTAAAGTGCTCATAGAAATAGAGTGCACATGCGTATGTATGAGTGCATGCGTTTGCATCGTGTTAAAAAGGAAATGTTAAAAAGCAAGAGGCAAGGTTACCCCGCGGACAAATGGAGGCAGGTCCTCCTCTCCATAAACTTGTCCACAGACGTAAGAGAATCAAAATTAGCCCAATCCAGTTAAAGATGCTCTATCGTCTCTTCCGAATTCTTCGGTCAGGACACATGGCGCAAGCGACGGATTATATACAAATTCTAAAAGAAAAAGCGAAGTACTATTATTACTGCAGTGCAAGCAGAGAATTGACAGCGAACAACATGTTAAAAAAAGAGAGTTGCCAGTCCTTTACGCCCCCTAGCGCGGCCCGTGATCCATCTTCTTCTTCTTCTCTTCCTTGGCGCCGCCTGGAAGATGGCTGCCTGCAAGATGAAGCTGGCGCCAGCGCTCCGCCCGCTCCTTGGCATCCCTTATCAGCCAGCGCTCCTCCCGCTCCTCGGCCTCCCTCATCAGCCTCTCCTCGTGCGCCTTGTTGAGCTTGTACGTCGCGAACGCCAGCGTGACGCAGCAAGCGATACGCAGCGGCCGACTAATCACCATCGACCACCAAATCAATCGACTGTCGATAGGAGGCCCCTTGATTTAATTTATTATGGTGTGGATTTGGGGGCCGGAGTCTGATTTTGTATAGCGAAGAAGGGAAAAACACACAACGAATCGGATTGATGGGGACTTCGATTCAGATCCGGCTGGTTCCACACAGAAACAGGGCAGGCAGGCAGGCCAGTGTCCTCTTTTTTTTTTTTTTTTGAGTGGCTGGCCCGTGTCCTCCTATTCTTCGAATTCTCCCTAAAACACGCCCTCGGCTGGCGGCCCATCTGCAAATCTTGGGCTTCGTTCGCTCGGACGGTTCTAAATGTATAGTTTTATAAATGTTGACGAATTAAAATTAGGTTCCCCAAATTTATGAAATGCCCAAATACTTATTTATTTATGCGTTTTTGAAAAACTTCATGCATTTAAAATATCTTCATGAATTTACAAGAATGTTTCTGAATTTCAAAATTCTTCATGGAGCTTTTAAAACTACCGTATTAGTGAATTTTAAATAATGTTAATTTTCCATAGGAAAATCATGAATAAAATATATTCATGTATTTTGAAAATATAAGAATTTTTAAAAGTGTGTGGATTATTAAAATGTTTAGAAACTTTTTAAAAACGTCAAGGATTTTAAAAATGTTCATGGATTAAAAAACATGAACTATTAAATATTTTTAGAATTATAAAAAACAATGATTTTAAACAATATTCATGAATTGTAAAACAAAAAAACAATGAAGAAAAGGAAGCATGCGAAAATAAAACCCGATGAAATCCTCTAAAATAGGGATGGAGAAAATGAAACTAGAAAAAATCACAATTAAAAAGGAAAAGGTAGAACAAAGAAAAAACGGAGGAAAATACATGAACCGTAAAAAAATGTATATGTAGGAAAGTAGATTCGCCATTCCCCTCGCCATGAATAGGTAAAGACCCCCTTAGAGCATGTACAATGGGATATCTTTATACTACCATATAGGATAAACGATGAGGCGGGGAAAACTAAAACCATGAAAAGGCTTTGCCTTCTCTTATTTAAGAGTTTTTTTTGACTCTTTTTAATTAAGAGATGATATCTTAGCAACAAATCTCTCACCATATTTATAGGAATATCTAGTTACTAGACATCAGATTAAGAGACAACTCATCGTATGTCTCATTTTTTATCATCTCTAGAATGTGTGGCATGATTAAGATAAAATTGTCTTATCAATCACTATACATACCCTCAAATCGCATATGTTACCTTGCAGTTACCTTATCCTATTTTGCGCAAATGCCGCCGCCTATTGACACTAGAAAAATAGCAAATGCATGAATAAAGGTAAAAAGGGGAGCACACAATTGGAAGACCATCCCCTCGCATCGCTTCCGTGAGAGAATGAGGGACCAAACCATAGCCGCCCAAACCATGTTCCTTCTCCCCCTCCCCTCATTGCCGTCAGGCAAAGCTCGGTCGGTGCTGGCGGTGTCGGGGCCCTCTCTCTTCCCTGCATGGTGGCGCTCGGTGCGGGCCGATGATCCCGTTGTGGTGGCTCGGCATTGGTCCGAGGCGCAGCAACGCTTGGGTAGGCTTGGGCAGGACACATCACGGATTCTACCTGTGGTGGAGGCGGTCAGCTGGGCTTTGCCCAAATCCGGCCCTTCAGGGCCATGGGGCTCATGGCTACTGCTCGGAGAGTTGACCCGATCGTGGTGGCCATGCAGCGGTTACTAGTGTTCGACGACACGATGGTAGGGAATGGGCATGCCTGTGGCAGCTTTGGTGGCAGATTAGGCAGTTGGAGGCGGCGGCAGGGGGGCGTGGGCTGCAGATTAGTGACGATATGTGCTAGTGGCCACCGACATGGCGGCGATGGCATGGTGAAGGAAATGGTGTGGTGGGGCTTTCTCGTGGAGGCTTTGTGCGATTGGGCGGCAGTGTGGGCACTAGTACACCCGACCGCTATTCACACGGTTTTTATGCCCAATTGCAGACAATTTCAGAACCGTGTGGTCAAGTGGGTTGGTGATGGGGGGAGGGGGTTACAACGCTGACCAAACTTAAAACGGCTGGAATGACTATACCATCCCACATGTGTAGCTATGCGGGAATCATCTTCGATTAGCAGGGCAACCACAAACAATTTTTTTCAGAACCACTGTTTGCGGCGACCTCATAATACTGACACTAGTAACGTTGTTTGTAATACGGTCCCTGCTTTAGTTTTGGCTTCAACCTCCTTCTACCAGTTACCGAATATATTAGTAATACTGGTGGGTGGAGGTAATTTGAACGTCACATGAATCGTGCCCTATAATAGAGTGACAAATGGACATGCAATAAGCAAATGGTGTGGTGTTTCCATGTGACCACATAAGCATCATTGTTTATTGCTTGCCATTTACATTTCGTTATATTATCTTTAGTAAGAATAACTCCCCGATAAGCAAACCACGCGAAAATTTTAATTTTGAGTGGTACTCCCTCCGTAAACTAATATAAGAGCGTTTAGATAACTAAAATAGTGATCTAAACGCTCTTATATTAGTTTACAGAGGGAGTACTTATTTTCTAAATGTGCTGTGAATGGAAGACTGGTTCAAAGTTGATTAAATCATGTACACAGATTCGATCCTGAAAACACCAGATCAACTTTTGACAGAATGTGTCTGATACATTAGTGAGGTTTAAATGTATCAACCATCGAACTAAATGTGTACCCACACAATCCACTTATCTGTGCTCAGAGCACTCCTGAACAACTCGATATTCAACGGACTTCACCCTAATATAGTGCTTACATAGTCTTTCTAGAGGTTAACAATATTGTACAAAGAAAGATACTGTAAAGCCATGGGCATGTCTCAAGTCAAGTATCCTCCCAGGACCTAATTGTTCCGCCGTCATTAGTATGAAACCTTTTCTTATTCAAAAATCAATCTTAATTTTCATCAAACCCTTCTAAAAGGGTGAATCAAACGGTTACACAGTGACTTATATCTCTGAGTGTAAATATTTGTTACGCAATAATATGTCCACACTCCGTCGTCCTCCGAAGGGAGCTGGGTTATGGCTCCATCAGCAATCATATATAAATTGGAGAGGTGTTGCACAGTGATACTACGAACCATGTTCATATATAGACATAATCAATGTACAAGAGATCGAGCAACGTCACCATGATATGGAGTACTACACAGAAATGGTGCAGCGCAACCAACTAATAGCACTACTCACAAACGTGTAAGCAACCAAGCGAAAAAGGAAAACAAACAACTACTGTACATGACGTCCGGACTCCACATCAACCGTGATGAACAGCAGGAGCACTCGTCAGACCACGTGTCGTAACTGAGCACGGCGGATAAAATCGACTCGATCAGAAGCAGGCGTCGAGGAGGCAGCAACAGCACAGCGCGGCGCAGCTGCAACAACAGAAGAAGCAGACAAACATGATTAAGCATCTTGATGAACGAGGCCATGGATGGGGAGGATGCGAGGACAGAACTCAGAAAGCCAGAAGTGACGAACAAGACTTACCAGCCTCTCCAGAAGCCGCCGCCGTGGTGGTGTCCGTGTCCGCCGCGGCTCGTGGTGGTGTCGGCGGCGCCGGCGTCAGGATACTGCTGGTCCCGCTGCGGGTAGCCGGCCGGCGGCGGCGCTACGTAGGCCTGCTGCTCCTGGCCCGACGGAGGGTAGGCCGTGGCGCTGGCGCCCTGCTGCGGGTAGCCCTGCTGGTAGCTCATGATGGGATTACTGGTGTGTCTTCCTGAAGCGATCGAGAACAGTAGAGGAGGACGAGGAAAAGAGGCTTTGCTGCAAAGAAGATGAAGGGAGTGGGTAGGATTATGAAGACTGCTTTGCCGAGCGTCTGCCTTTATAGGAGCTGCACAGACACGGTTGCTTACCCGCGTCGGCCGACCTGGGGGTAGAAGAGAAAGCGAAAGGAAACCAGTATGAAGGAAACAGCTGAACTGCCCTGCCTGCCATGCCACCGTTCCACGGACGAACGCGCTTTCAGGTGCTGCGCTTGCATGCCGCCTCGGGCGCGCTCATGGTTCCGTTGGACGGTGGGTCTCGTGCGTGGTTGACCGCCATTGGACCAACTGGCAGGTCCCGGCTGGTGCACCACACCAAGCAGATGAACCTAGAGCAGAAATCCAAGACGCCACGACGTCGTCTCTGCCAATCACTAATCAGCGCGTGTAATTATGCCGGCGGCTCAACCGTGTTGGACTATACGTACTCCTCCGTCGTGGCATGCAGAGATTTGTCCCCGCGTGGCATCTCCTCTGCTCTTGATGCAGTTGACCAGCTACGGAATCGCGATTTAATTTGACAGATGCTAGGCTAGCATGTCGGCCCTAGTCGACGACGAAGGTTCGCCGCAGATAAGCACAGCGAGGAAGGAAGGAAGGACGGAACCGTCACCTGCAGCGTGCAGCCACCGACCCACGAGAGCGACGCGGCGCCGTTGCCGCGTGGATTTCTTCATTTAGTTTAAGGAATCCGTCAACCAGTCTCTGTCTGACTGTCTCAAGCAGGCAAGACGACGCGTCTAAGCAAACCGACCGGATGCCGGATGCCGCGTACGTGCATGCATCTCTTCTCTGTATAAGTAGACAAATCGAATGATGCAGTTTCCACTCCATTCCGTTCTGTCCAGTCACTAGCTAGTTCATCCTCCTCATCTCCTGTTTTTCATTTGGTCTCCGTTAATTGCGTCAGAACTAAGAGGAACAGAGCTACCTCTTCCTGCGACTCGATCATGAGCTACCAGCAGGGTACGTACCAGTTCCATTTTCTTTGCGGTTTCACATCTTTTGCCACGGTCAGTAGAAATCACCAGCTAGATTGTTTGGTTCTTGAATGAATTCTGAGTTTACCGCTCTGTTTCTTCCGGTTACGCAGGCTACCCGCCGCCCGGCACCGCAGCAACGTACCCTCCGCCGGGCCACCAGCAGCCGGCCTACGTCGCGCCGCCGCCGGCTGCGTACCAGCAGGGCCAACAGTACCCTCCTGCCGGCGCCGACACCACCAACCGCGGCGGACACGGCCACGGCGGCGATGGCTTCTTGAAAGGATGGTAATTTCTCTCCCTTGTTCTGAATTATCAGTCGTCTCCGTAGCCTCAGTTGCATGTAAACGAACTGATAATGATCGTCTTCCTCTTGTGTCGCTGCAGCTGCGCGGCGCTGTGCTGCTGCTGCCTCCTCGACGCGTGCTTCTGATCGACTTCGTCCCATGTTGTTCCACCGGCGCGATCAGGCGTGGCAGATACTCCCTCCGTTCCTAAATAATTGTCTTTTTAGAGATTTTAACAAGTGACTACATACGAAGCAAAATGAGTGAATCTACACTCTAAAACATATCTATATACATCTGTATGTTGTAACCATTTGAGATGGCTAGAAAGACAATTATTTAGGAACGGAGGGAGTAGATTATATAGAGTATTTCATACTTATTTTGCTTCTTTTTTAAACGTGGTTGATGTGTTGAGTACTAGTCCCAGAACAAGTTTTTTTTTTGCGAGGCAGAACAAGATTTCTTGTGTGTGATAATTTTTTTTAACAAGTTCCTGTGTGTGATAGATAGACATGTGAGATTGATCTGATAACCTCTTATGGAATGTAATATTTTCTAGGTGTTTTTCTTTCCACCCAAGAAACATTTTTTTTTAAACAGAGGCAAAAGATTTGCCTCATCCATTAACTAAGCAGAAGAGAGTTGCCCAGTTAATTAGTGAAAAACTGGGCGAAAACCATCACAGACCGCTGAGCGGCACACATAAAATACCCACACACGCTGCTTCACATAGAGGCTCGTCGAGACAATACAACGACGTCATCGTCATCACTTATCGCCTAAAGGTGTCATCGTCATCACTTATCGCCTAAAGGTATCATCGCCATCCTAATATCTGAGAAACGACTCCGACTTCGTCCAAGACGATCGTCGAACTAGTCAAAAAGAATTATTTGCCTCAGTGCTAGAACGAGAAACTGTGGGTTGCTTGAGAGAACTCCAAGAGACGAGGTTGGAGCCAAGAAAAATGGCAAAACCGCCCGTAGACCGACAATCATCAGGACAACCCGCCCAACCGACATCAGTAAAAATACTCAGTCCCATAGAAGCGGAGCGCCGGAAACGCAAGCCAGTAGACACAATACCTCGGATATAGCAAAGAATTCGCTTCACTGCCTCATAGTGAGCGGTAGTAGTCTGCGACAAGTATTGGCACACCTTGTTAACAGCAAAGGACAAGTCAGGACGTGTCAGAGTGAGATACTGGAGATCCCCCACAAGACTCATGTACTTGAAAACATCCTCAGAGCTCAACGGCTAGCCTTGATCTCGAGACTTTTTGTCGGAAGTAGACATGGGAGTAGTAACAGACCGACGCTGCTCCATGTTGGCCCGGTGCAAGAGATCAAGAGCATATTAGTGCTGTGACAAGACCAGACCCTCAGAATTATAAGTGGCCTCAATACCAAGAAAATACTCCAGTCGCCCAAAGTCTTTGACAGGAAAAGAACCAGAAAGAGTGGTAACCAGTTTCTCAACAGCAGCCGAAGAGGACCCAGCCAAAACAATATCGTCAACATAGACAAGCATATATATATATAATAACTCCATGATGATCAAAGATGAAAAGAGAGGTATCGGCCTTGCTAGCAACAAAACTGAGCTGATGAAGCTTGTCACTCAAACGAGCATATCAGGCACGAGGCTACTATTTGAGACCATAGAGAGCACGCTACAGTTTGCAAACATGCCGAGGGTACCGTGAATCCTCAAAACCGGGGGCTGCTGCATATACACTTCCTTAGACAGAAAACCATGAAGGAAGGCATTACTCACATCAATCTGACGAAGGCACCAACCACGAGAGACAGCAAGAGTAAGCACCAGGCAAACGGTGACTGGTTTAACCACAAGACTGAAAAGTATCATGATAATCTATACCGTACTGCTGTGTGAAGCCTTGAGCCACAAGCCGTACCTTGTATTTATCAACAGAACCATCGGGACGGAACTTCGTCTTGAAGATCCATTTGCTGCCAACAATGTTAGTGCCAGGTGGATGGGGTACCAATATCCACGTTTTGTTAGCCTGAAGTGCCTCGAACTCAGCCTCCATAGCAGCACGCCAAGCTGGCTCAGAGAGAGCAGTACGATGAGATGCAGGCACCACCATGAACGCACGGCGACGATAGGGATCATATCGAACCGTGCCATCCCGACACACCTTGGGACGAGAGATATCATTGCGCCGTCGCGTGACGATGACCCGAGCCGGTTCAGCAGTGGGAGGCGCTGGAGGCGGCGACGCTGGTGGTGTAGAAGACGTCGACGAGGGCGAGGAAGCGGCCTCGTCATGGGCTGGAGACAGGCCAGGCGAAGAAGCCCCGTTAGGAGCCGGCGAGGCAGACGACCGTGCTGGCGACAGAGTGCGAGACTGCGGGCCGTGGTCGACAACCGGGACCGCCGAATCGGCCTGGGCGGGGTCGGCACTAGAAGCGGCACGAGAAGCCGACCCAGGCGAGCGGGGCGTGCCTGTATGCGAGCCGGGCCCAGGCATGCCAGCCGAGGCATGCAGAGGCGGTGCCGAGCCGGGAGCAGCCTGCGTGCCTACATGCAAGCGGGCCCCTGGCGCGCCGCCTGAGGCATGCAGAGGAGAGGCGGAGCCGGGCGAACGGGGCGTGCCTACATGAGAGGCGGGCCCAGGCAGAGGCAGTGGCGCTGATGGAGCCGGGACACCGAGCAGCGAAGTTGACGTCGCGGGGACCTGCACAGGAGAACTAACAACAACACCATGTGCATTAACCGGTAACAAGGTAATGTCATAATTACGCGTGTTGGTACTCTGAGTAACTGGCTCATCTGATGGAAACGACACGGGAAGGAGTTGGGATACATCAACAGTGGCACCGGGAGTGGCATAGGGAAACACCATCTCGTCAAACCTGGGGACGAGAGTGACCAACATGTGTAACAGAAAACCTGCACCGTTGGCGACTTGCACTTGATCCGTGCCGTTGTAGCGCTCCTGGATGTTCATCCGGCTCATGTCGTTGGTGAGATGATCCGTGGCGCTGGTGTCAAAGAGCCAAGGTTGACTGGGGGCAGGTTGGAAAGAGGCAGAATTGCCAGCACGATTTTCGTCGTTGTGAAACGCGTGGTTGTAGCGTTGTTTGCACTGGAGAGCCTCATGCCCCCAGTACCGGCAAACTTGACAGCGGGGGCGCTCGCGCCGGTTGTTGCGACTGCCACCGCCGATGCCCTGTCCTCCTCGTCTGTCCTTGCCACCGCCACTGCCCCCTTGGTTGGGGCGGTTGTTACCGCGGGAGGCCTGCTGGCCGCCGTTGTACTGGCCGCCTCCGTGCGAGCCAGTAGGACGACCCCCGCTGCAGCCGTCGTTGGTGGTGTCGGCGAAGATGCGCCCCCCTCCACGGCCGTCGCCTTGCCGTGCCACGGCATTAGCGGAGGTGGAGAACTCGGGGGCAAAGGCATTCTGCTCCTTGAGGGATTCACAGGAGAGGAGCATGAGTAGAAATCCGACAGGCTGAGGTTGTCGGCGCCGGCGGCTGCCAACACCGTGAGAGAATGCTGGAGGGACTCGTACTGAGGCCCGAGGCCGACGATGATGTAGTCGATCACCTCAGCATCGGAGAGAGGCGCCCCCACCTGGGCCATGGTGTCCGCAAAACCCTTCATCTTGTGAAAGTAGGCGGCGGCGGTGAGGTCGTTCTTCTTCAGCGTCGAGAGTTGACGCCGCATCTGGCGCACCCCGGCCCTGTTCTGCGCCGAGAACATGGAGTCGAGGCACACCCACACAGAAGACGCGGTGGTGCGGCCGATGACATGGCCGAGGATCTCCTCTGTCATGGAGCCGACGAGGATGCTGAGAACACGCTGATCCGTGTAGAACCACAAGGCGTACTCCAGATTGGGCTTGGTCACGACCTTGGCACTGTCTCCTTCAGTGATCGTGGCAGGAGGGGCTCCGTAGGAGCCGTCCAGGAAGCCGTACCAGCCCTGGCCAGCGATGTTGGGGACGACCTGCATCTTCCAGAGAAGATAATTGGTGCGATCTAGACGCACCATGATGGTGTTGAGGTTCTGGCCGGTGGGGGCGGAGATGATGGCATCGGCGGGGATGGATGGTGCGGAGGACTGGGACGAGGTGCTCGAAGTGGAGAGGGCAAGCTGCAACGCGGCGGCGATGTCACCCATCGCATCGAGGTGCTGCTGCGGCGGCGCGTAGGCGGCGGCGACAGCGGGGAAAAGAGGCGGCGGAGGCGGAAGCGCGTGAGCGAGACCCTAGGTCGGATCGATCCGCTCTGTATACAATGTCAAAAATAATTATTTGCCGTGGTTAGCCCCAACCGGTTGACATCTCTTTATGTTGATTAGACCAACTTGTACAACAAGGAATACAATGGGTATACAACACATACACGTATATATATCTAATACAACTCTAACAGAACCAACCCACACTGAAAAGGCTGTGTGGCACATGAAGATCCCCGCCGGACCTCAGCCATCTTTCAGTCTTCTTAAGCACGCAGCATACCTTTAATTTCTTCTATCACCGGCCCTGCGACAGAGAGATTTCTCTCTTGATTATTGAGCATACCTACGACGGACTTGCAGTCCAGCTCGACGTGGATTCTTCTGCAATCCATCTCTATCGCCACCTTGATAGCTCTCCGACATGCCAGAATTTCAGAAGTGTGGGTTTTCACTTTTCAGAGCTCGAGCTTCACGGTACTCCGATGAACAGTAAAATCAGAAAATTTAGTAAAATCCAAAAAATTTGAAACTTTGTAAGAGTGATTGTGACCAAATGTCGTAATTTCTTGCAAATTTTTGTGGCCAAATAACATTCTAGGAGTCCGTACAGAAAATAAAAAATAGTTGGTACTTAAACTTGTGTGCGCTATTGAGCAGAACCTTTTTTTTTTGAGCTCATCAGATGTCATATAGGCACCAAAGTTTGCAAGCACTTAATTTTTTTGATCATAAACAATGGCACAAAATTTCAGAACTTTTTATATTTTTAACTATTTTCATTTTACTGTTCATGGGGGTACCATGGAACATGAGCTCCACTACCACTTTCTGGGATCTCAGTCATCTCTAAATCAAAGGAATGGCAAAATAAATGGCAAGCGGCGACATTGAAGGCGCCATTGTGATCTCTGATAACTACACCATCACTAACCTTCTTGCCAAATCTGGACACCGTCGCGTTAGAGTTGACCTTCACCCATCCAGGCATCGGTGTATTCCATCTCTCTGTCACCAGCGGCGTACTCAAAAGCACATGGCTCACTTGCACTGACCTCCATTCTTCCATGTGTGTGCACACCAAATTGATTATTCCAAGTGGAGGAGCTATGCGCTTATCATCCTTTGCATCACTCTGGAGGGTCAACCACATGCCATAGACTGCCTACACCATCGCTTCCTTTTTATTGGCCATAGCTTCGCCAAACCAATCCAGAAGCTAACTCACAAGAGGGCTCTTGGAGTCATCCTACACAGGGGGATCACCACCGAGACTTCCTTTTTTGAACGCAAGAGTTTCCAAAATAAGGCAGACACTAGTGCAGAATCAATGCTTTAGTCCCGGTTCATAAGGACCTTTAGTGCCGGTACTAACCCCCCCCCCCCCCCCTCTTTAGTGCGGGTTCGTCACGAACCGGGACCAAAGGCCCACGACGTGACATGAGCTCGCGCCGGGGGGCTGGGGGCTTTTAGTCCCGGTTGATGTCACAAATCGGGACTAAAAGGCCTGAAATTTTTGTTTTTTTAAAGAAGGGGTTTTGGAGGGTTTATGGGTTTCATATTGTGTTAGCTAGCTACTACATATAGAGAGAAGTGACCTCTCTTTTTCCGTGCTTGGTCGATGCTAGGTACTACATGTAGAGAGAAGTGACTCTTTCTCCGTGCTTGGTCGACGCTAGCTACTACATATAGATCAAGAGAACTGGACGCTAGCTAGTAAGCAAATTAATGAAGGAACCATTAATCATCATCATCATCATAATAATAATAATAACAACTCATAATCATAGTCATATGTATCTGAAAATATAAAAATAACAAGGTAGCAAGTGATAAAACGGAGCACAAACGATATTGCAACGCTTGAAAACAAGGACTAGGGTTCATACTTTCACTAGTACAATCTCTCAATAGTGCTAACATAATTGAATCATATAACAACCCCTCAACGCGCGACAAAGAATCACTCCAAGGTTTCTATCAGAGAACATAGGATGAAAACGGGAATCAACCCATATGCATAGATCACCTCAATGTCACCATGGGAATCCGCAAGTTGAATACCAAAACATACATCAAGTAACTCAATAGAATACCCCATTCTCACCATAGGTATCCACACCGAAACTTCCCAAAACCATTCCGGTGTCCGAATGTAACCTTCCAATATATCAATCTTTACCTCTCGACCATTTCGAGACTCCTTGTCATGTCCGTGATCTCATCCGGGACTCCGAACAATCTTTGGTCACCAAAACACATAACTCATATAATACCAATCGTCATCGAGCGTTAAGCGTGCGGACCCTACGGGTTCGAGAACTATGTAGACATGACCGAGACACCTCTCCGGTCAATAACCAATAGTGGAACCAGGATGATCATATTGGTTCCCACATATTCTACGAAGATCTTTATCGGTCAAACCGCAATGTCTACATAGCTATTCCCTTTGTCATTGGTATTTTGCGGCACGTGGGGAGCGTAAACTTGAAGAACTCGTGTGCAGCAGGCATCGCTGCTGCGCAGGACAACGTTGTGCGAGGCCATGGCCATGGATGATGTGTTGTTGGAGAATGACGCAGGACTATGTGAATGACCACTGGGTATGTAATGGTTTAGTCCTCCTGAATTTGCACTCTGTTTTTTAGTCCCTTGTAGTGTTGTTCAATTTGGGCAGGGCTTACATTCTCTCATAGGATCAGACCAAACAAGGTCTTATAAGCTTTGCCGTTGTTTTGTTCGAAACATAAAAACAATCATTATTGAGGAAAGAGTCATTCTCACATAGCGATTTGATTGCCTCCTTGCGGAATTGTGTGCTGCATTCTTGCTGCTTCCAGTAGATGTACTATCTTTTCAGTGTTGACTTTTAAAATGTTTTTGCTGACAAGAAGCTTATCCGTCGTAATGTTCAGCACCTATATTACCTGATGGTCATGTAGTGCTAGGGATTGGCGATTAAAGAAACATCGAGCATATTAATGTGGGAAATAGATATACAATATGTTATAAAGGATAAGACAAGTAATTATTGGGTGTGAAAGATCAGGATGGAAGCATTTTTTTGCTATCATATGAATTATTGAATACAATCTGGTTTGCAACCCCTCAAAATTAGATTTAAATCATGCCCGTACACCATCACTTAAGTAGGAAAAGAGAAGTATTTCTAAGGCTACTCTTTATCTTATTTTTCTTTCACAGCATATACATTATTAGTTATATGTTTGCCCGGGTAGGAAAGTAACTATCAATCCATCAAAATAAAAGGAAACTAATGATCAAGACCTTAGCTGGCTGACGGTAACTCCATTCATTCTCTTCCTATTATTATTATTTTAGTTATTTTTCTATTCTCATGGGTAGGTTTCTTCTGTGTTGTTTTGCTTTAGTTTCGTAGTTGTCACTCCCGTGTATTTCTTCAAGGAGGAGGCGTGGACACGAGGCCTAACTATCCGGTATAAATTGGTTTTCCCACTGCCGCTGTGGGATTGGATTGTTGTTCCCATTTCTGCACATGATTGTTCCACTTGTGATTTATCACACATATCACACACATCCGGTCTATTCTGCTAATGTTAGCAGAATAACTATTCTGATAACACTTCCGCATTGCACGCTCAACGCAAGTGCACATCATTCTTTGAACCAAGTGTGCTGCGGTACTCACACGAGTGAACTTCTCGTCGGAAAAAACTGCACCCGTTGTTTTTTCGGTACTGTTTTCGCTCTAATTTTTAACCGTTTATCGGAACGATGCGTATGATATACCGTTGGAAAGCTATGGATTAGGCGCAACTTCACCATGTTGAACACTTTTCGAGGTTCCTCGCGGTTTAAGAGCAGTTTCCAAAACGGTGCGGCGGATGACGAGTGGCAGCGAGCGTATTTTCGTGATTTTTTTCTAAATCGCTCATCGGAATAAAGCAAATGATATGCCATTGGAAAGGTATCGTCGAGGCGCATCTTTTTTATATCTATTAAGTTTTCTAATTCGTTACGGTTTAGGAGCAGTATCAAATTTACTAAATTGCCGAATTACTTTTTTTTTGAATTTTTTTTCAATTTTTGGTACTGTTTTAGCTCCAGTTTTTGAACCGTTTGTTGAAACAAGGCGTATGATACGCCGTTGGGAAGCTACGGACAAGGCGCAACTTTCATATGTTGGAATATTTTTGAGATTCCTTACGGTTTTTTGTTAATTTTAAAAATCGTGCGGCTGACGACGGGATTCAGCGGCCGTTTTTTGTGATTTTTTTGCAAATCTCTGGTCGAAATGATTCTAATTATACGCTGTTGGAAAGATATCGACGAGGCACAACTTTTTCATGTAGAACACTCTCTCTAATTCTTTACGGTTTAAGAGGAATTTTGAATTTACCGAAATGCGGACACTCTGTTTTTTGCGACACCCAAATCGACGTGGGTACTTCATCCGACTGAAAACCGCACTGCATCGGACGAAAAACCGCACTCCATCAGACGGGTAAGAGATTTGCATGGTTTCTTTTTTGTGGGGCGTAAATTTTTGAAGACGAGGAAGAAAACCGCTCTGCTTTTAGACTGAAAACCGCACTGCATCAGACGGGCTAGCGGACTGCATGATTTCTTTTTTGTGGGACGTAAATTTTTGAAGACGAGGAAGAAAACCGCACTGCTTTTAGACTGAAAACCGCACTGCATCAGACGGGCTAGCGGACTGCATGATTTCTTTTTGTGGGGCGTATCCCAAACGAGATGGAGTGCACTTCATGTCGAGCCGTAAACGGACCGCGACACTACCAAAAGTGAACCGTGTGAGTTTTTTTTCAAATTCAATATTTTTTATGTGTGCAGTCCTGACGAATGGACCACAATGACTGAGCGAGTGAACTACATGTAATGAGAAGTGAGCTTCTTCCGACGTGTTTTCGTTTCGGATCACCAAGTGAACCTTGAAGGAGTTTTATGGCGAACTTCGTGAGAGAACAAAGTGAGCTTCAAAACATACATATCCATTCATTATTTTGACATAGCCACACTCACATCTTTAATCCTTTTTTTCACAAATAGTGACCAACAAAGCTATACGCAGTGAACTCCATCCTATGAAAAACAGATAGTGAGCCGCGCGAGGCACCTAGCCGAACTGGACCAGACCCAGGATGCAATCCCAACATCGCTAGAGTGTACTGCAAGTGCACTCACTGCCGGAGTGACAAACCTTAGCGAACTTCAAAGATGTTTATACAAAACCTTTATACAGTGCACTGCAACACACATCTAGAGAATTGCAAACAATATTAAAACAGAAAGGCTCTATAGCCCACGGACTCACACGCGAATTACACCGAGCACAGAGTTAATTGCAACGATACTCTTCAAAAGCAAAAACAAAACTACCAGGGGGAAAACAACACTTGGTCATGGGACGGAGGCAACCTGTGGTGAGGGGAAGCAGCAATGATACAGAGCCAGTGGAGGCGTCAACGACCCTCCTTGCCGCACCCCCATCAGTTGCTCTGCTCCCGTACCTACGCGCCGCGACACATGCAAGCGAGCTGCAAACATACACGCAGGCGAGCTGCAGCTCTAGAAAGGAGTAGTAACCAAGAAAGACAAAAACCGCACTGCACTTCAGCGCCCACAGATTGCATACACGCACCCGCCTACTGCACACACGCCCGCGTCGCACTGCACGCGATGCACTGCATGCCCACACCAACGGACAGCGACGCGCCATACCACGGACTGCACGACCGTGCCGCAGATTCCACGACCACGCCAACGGATCTGGCAGCCGTCGCCACCATGCCCGACAGGATCCAAGCACAGGTGGTGGTGGCCAGCACCTTGAGCCGGCCTTGAAGACGCAGATGGGGAGGAAGAACCGGCGACCGTCCCTACTGCGGCCATGGTTTCTCTACTGTGGCTCCTTGGCATGGAGGACGAAGAAGCGCGGGTGGATCCGGTGGATGTGTCGGTTGCTGGCGAAGAGGATCAAGTCCAGAGCGGTAGTGGGATGGCCCGGGACGTAAACCGGCGGCGGCCGGATCCGTCGCCTGGGCTGCACGGCGGGTCCCGATCCGTAGCCTGGGCGGTGCGGAGGCGCGCGATGGACGGGTGCGTCTGGTCGGCGGAGTGGGGACTGGAGGAAGAGGGTGTTGGGCGACGCATGGTGATAGGCGGATCCGGTGGTGGAGTCGTCGCCGGGGACCGATGGCGGCCAGATATATATATATATATATATATATATATATATATATATATATATATATATATATATATATATATATATATATATATATACATAGCTACTTGACATCATCTTGTTGACTGCTGGTTGTGTTTGTTCTCTCGCCGAAGGCCGGGACTTTGAGTTGCCTGCAATGGTGGAGCTCGGGATGTTGGTAGATCTGACCGGACTGGTGAGCACACTGCCCACACCTGACGAGGTCGCCCTGCTCTGTGCCATGCTAGGTAACTCGCCCTCGCTGATGGGAATGTTATGCACAAAATGCTGATGAAGTTGTGAACTGATTCAATGAACTGAATTTTAATTAGTTGATGGTGATGATATATTTTTTGTGAACTAAAAAAAGCGTATCCCCATATTCGTTCCTTTAGGAAATGGTGAATTTACGTATCCTTATCAGCCTTATACTAATACATGTATTTGTATCGGTGCATTCTTGGATTTCATGTATTAGCCGCTCAAGAGAAATTTAAATAAGGTTGTTATGTTTCAGCATACTATACATGCTTTCCCGTAGACAATGCTGCAATACTGTCATGTGATAACTGGTACTGATATAAGGACCTTTAGCTTCAGTGCCATTTGGAGTAACAGTCTACAATGCCACAACACTTTGTTGGACCTATTTTTGGCGTTTCTTCTGCCAGGTATCTCTATAATTTAAGTAGATAGAAGTTATTAATTACACGTTCATTGTGGTCGATTGACTGTCTCTCTTCTACAATTGGAAATCTATTATGTTCTGATGAGATGCTATCGTATGACTAATATGTAACTGGTGATGTTCTATGTCTCACAGTTAAACTTTGTTTCATATTTCGAATTGGTTGAAAACGCCGAGTCTTCTACCAATGAAGCAGGGTGACATCGATGATTAGGGGCGACCGCGGGGGCGACGTATGCGCCCGACTACGGCTGCGCCGTCCGGCGCCGGCGATCGCCGGCGGGTGGGCGGCCGGTTTTGGGCGTTGATGGAATCTGACGAAGAGGACGCGGACGATGATGGGGAGGCGCCGCCGGTGGAGTCGCCGCCATCTCCATCCCCTTCAGATCTCATTTGCAAGTTTTTCCATTCAGGGTATTCCGAAGAGGAGGTGGCTACTACGGTCGATCGGGTTGTTCCTCCGGATGATCCGGCATGCGCGGGTCTGCACGCCGGCGAGAGGATCGAGATGATCCGACGGATCGTTCATCGGAAGGCGGCGGCAACGGCACTCCGGCCGTGGAAAGGACCTTTGCCTAAGGTTAGTCTACCAAAGCTTACTTTGTTTGATTTGATTCGACCGGAGGATTGGGTTACGGTGAAGCGAAGAAAGAATGCGCGGCGATCGGCCAGGCGTCTGGGATCGCCGGCGCCGGTCATGGCGGCCGCGGCGACCTCGATTCAAACGACGAGGGAGGCCAGGTTGGAACAGCTGCTGGGTGCGGCTGGGCCAGCGCTGCCGGTTTTGGGCCCAGTGGGAATTGGGCCCGAGCTACATGGGTATGAGGCCCATGATGCTTCTGGGGTCCATCCCGATACGGTCGATGCCCCACGCACGTACGAACTCGTTCGTGAAACTTACCCTACGCCGTCGCTGGGTAGAGCTAGGGTTCGTAGGTGCGGGCGTCGCGGCTATCCGGTGTGCGGGGATTGTCGGGCGAGGAGGATCTCGCCGCTGCGAGTGATGGCTGGCCGGGGTGCCGCCCCGCCACCTGCTGCGAAGAACGGCGCGGTGGGGAGGGGCGGGGTAGCTCCGCCGCCGGCGGAGGGAACGGGCCGTGGCGCCCCTGTACCGCCCGGGCAGCAGCCTCCGGCGCCGGCTGCGGGTGCTGCGGGACGGGGAGGGGCGGCTCCCACGCAGCACCGCGGAGCTCCGCCTCCTCCCGGTATGAGGCAACCGGCGGGGGTCGCCGCGAACCAGGGAGCCCAGCCTCCGGCTAAGCTGCCACATGCGGCTGGGCGAGGCAGGCTAAGGCCCCCGGCGCCGGGAGCGGCTCCGTCAACTGCTGGACGGGGAGGGCAACGACCACCTGCTTCGGTGGTGCCAACCGCTGTGACTGCGGCGGCGGGTTCTGTAGGTCACCGACCTCCTGCGCCGGGTGTGGCTACGGCTGGGCGTGGAGGTGTTACCCCCGAGACCGTGCAGGCGCCTTCGGGAGGACAGCAACGTGCACCTCCGCCACATCTTGTCGCACGGCCGGCGCAGAACCGCATTGGGCAGACGCAGACTCAGGCGAGACAGACTAATAATAACGGAGGTCCAAATGATCCACCCCGAGGCCAGTGGGGGGATGACGGGTATGATGCATATGGTGTTGGTCAGCATCGAGGATCCTCTTCCACGGGAGGAGGCCGTGGATATGCATGGCAGAGTGACGGGTCTGCGGAGAGACCGTTTCTCGGCCCAGCTGGAAGTTTTGTTGAGGGGGCCTCAGGACCGGATAATCGACAGAGAGGTGGTTTTCGTGGTTATCGTGGCCGTGGCGGGGGCCGTGGGAGGTTTCGCCGACCGCCTCCGCCCAGGGTAGCAGACCCTACCGTATCGGCAATGGAGACTGACCATGTTCCCCCTGAGCTACCACCCCAGGCGATGGAGGTGGTGAATGCATTGGCCGTTGTTGACGTTCCTGAGACTGGGAAGGGGACTGAGGTCGCTGATAGGGCCGATGCTGAGCGGGCATCCAAATATGCGCGCAAGAAAGAGAGGATGCTTTGTTACCGGTGCGGGGAGAAAGGTCACTTCATTGCTGAATGTGTGGCTCAGCTATGTGAGTCTTGTGGCAAGCCAGCGCATACCTCGGGGGAGTGCCCTCTTTTGCGGGAGCAGATTCCAGCTCTTACAGTGTACGGAGTATATTGTGCTGAGCTGATGTTTTTTGAGTCCGCAGCTGTGAGAGAGATTCCAGTTGATACTCAGAGCCTCACTACTAGATTGGTGAAGGTCACCCAGGGAGATGTCTCTCAGGCTCAGATTTTGCAGAGGCTTCAGGAGTTGGCCCCGGGTGATTTTCAGTGGGACCTTGTTTTCATTGAAGAAAGAGTGTTCAGAGTTGAGTTTCCATCGGTTGAGGACTTGCAGCGCTTGCTGAGCTTTGGGATGTGTAAGGTGCCAGGCACCAATTGTATTTTGGAGTTTCAGGAGTTGAACAAAGTAGAGCCTAAGGGGAAGCCTCTCACTCAGGTGTGGTTACGCTTCTCTGGGGCACCATCTGAGGCCCTGACAGATGTTCGCGTTGTGGCTAGTCTGGGTATCATGGTTGGTAAAACGAAAAAGGTTGATATGGCATTCACTCGGGCCCAGGGGGTGGCCAGATTGCGAGTCAGTATTTTGGACATAGAGTACGCCCCGGACGTGGTCAACTGGACTTATAGGGGAGAGGTGTTCCCCCTTGAGATTGAGTTTGAGGACGCCGAGTTGTTTGCTGAGGTGGCTACTGGTACTGATGTGGATATGCACGAGGGGGACGATAATGCTGGTGCTAGGAGGGAACCGACTGATGAGGCTGGACAGGAGTCCAACGGATCGGGACCTATGACTCAGGGGCCCGAGACTGGATCCGGAGTTGAGCCGTCCCCTACTTCGTCTGTGCCTAAGAGCACACTGCGGTTTGGATCTTTTCAGCCTGCGTCTGCTCCTCCTAGGCTTTGGAGCGATTGGGTAGACTCTGATGATGCTTTCGAGCGCTCGCTCCTGGCATTGGAATTTGGATCGGCTGTCCGTCCTACGGACGGAGTCCGTGATACGGGTGTGTCCGAGTCGACCTTGGGGAGGATTGGCGATGTGGAGCCTCAGGTGGCTCCGTTGCTCCCAGGGTCCTTGGTGCCTTCGTGCAGCCGGACAGAGGTGGACTTGGTGGCTGCACCGAGGGGGGGGGGGGGCGTCGGGGCAGGCGGCCACGACTTCCTCTCCTTCTACCTTGTCACCAGTGCTGGCGGCTTTGGCGCCGGTGGCCGGCTGTGGTGGATCATGTCTGGGGCAGGTGGCCCCGGATGTGCGCTACGCGGGAGCTTTGCCTGCGGATGTATCGCCGGAGGCGCTAGGCGGGCGTCAGGGGCAGGTGGCCCCGGCACCTCTGGTATCTACGGCGGTCGGGACGGCGGCGCACTCGGGTTCGAGGGTGATGGCAGGGGGGCGGCCTAGGGCAGGCGGCCTTGGCACCCACTTCCCCCGGCCTTCCTCCCATCGTACGGAGGTCTCCCTCGTCTCAGCATCCTCCGAGTGCCGCTACTCGGGAGGAGGTCATTGCTTTCGGAGGGATCCCAGACCCGGTCTCCGAGGGGAGACGGATGAGCTCTCGTCTCCAGGACCTTCCGGAGGTTGATGATATGCAGCAGCGGTGCGCTATGCGGGCGACCAATCTTCGTGACATTGAGTTCACAACCGGTATGTCAGTAAACTTATCCAATTCCATTTTGCATTATTCTAAGGATGAGATTATTAATAATGCAAACCAAGTAGGGGTTTTGCTTGGGAATAACAATTCTGAAATTACAAACTCAGTTAACGATCTCCTAGATTTGGAAGCGGAACGTGCTTTAGAAACCATTAGAAACCTAGCGGCAGTAAGACCTATGAATGATGCTGAGATTGATGCGTTGGGGGTAAGAGTGCTTGACCATTTTTGTGCGGATCTTGTTCCTCCATCTGCGGAGTCTGAGGAGGAGGAACTCAGTGTGGATAATGTAGTAATTCCACAACCGGAGCCCGATTATGAGGACCGGACAGCGGGGAATAATATTCCAAAACGTAAGTGGAAGCAGAAGGTGTACCCTGCATCCGCGGTACGTAGGAGCGCTAGGATTCGTACGGTCAAAAAATTCCATGATGACCTATGAAAGGAATATTCTGGAATAGCAGAGGTCTCAAGGACTTGGCTAAACGAAGGTTTCTCGCTGAGGCGTCTTTGGAGCACCGATTAGATTTCATTGCCCTTTCTGAAACTGGTCGGGATAATTTTGCGCCACAGTTTCTTAACACGCTTTCGGGAGGTGTAGATTTCGATTGGCACTGCCTTCCTCCAAGAGGGAGATCAGGTGGCATTTTGCTTGGTGTGAGATGTGATTCCCTTGAAGTACGTAGCATTGTGATGGGTGACTTCGCGGTCAAATTTCGAGTTAGGTCTAAAGCAGATGGGTTTAACTGGGTTCTGGTGGCGGTGTATGGGGCCGCACAACCTGAGCTTAAACCGGAATTTCTGGCTGACCTGGTTCGTATTTGCGGGTCTGATCAACTCCCAATTTTGGTTGGAGGGGGACTTCAACATCATTCGGAGGAGGGACGAAAAGAATAACGATAACTTTGACGGAAGATGGTCGTTTATGTTTAACACCATCATTGAGAGTTTGGATCTGAGAGAGATCGAGCTTTCTGGTCGACAATTCACCTGGGCTAACTCTTTACCTAATCCGACGTATGAGAAGTTGGATTGGGTACTAGCAAGTGCCGAGTTGGAACAGAAGTTCCCTCTCGTGAAGATTCAGGCTCTCACGCGCGGGATATCGGACCACACGCCTTTGTTCGTAGACTCAGGCGAGCCCAGGCATGTGGGAAACAAAAATACCTTCTCCTTCGAAATGGCGTGGTTTGAACGAGAAGGTTTCCTAGATCTCGTAGCCAGGGAGTGGGCTACAGACACAGGGGGAAGATCGTCTGTCGAGAGATGGCAGAATAAGATCAGGCATTTGAGGAGTTTTCTCCGGGGATGGGCCAAGCACCTTAGTGGAGCTTATAAGATTGAGAAGGACAGACTTCTTGCTCTTGTACAATCCCTAGATATTAAAGCTGAATCAACAATTTTGCAACCTGCTGAATTGAATTTTAAGCTTGATGCGGAGAAGAGGTTGAAGGAACTTCTCCGCAAAGAAGAGTTGAAGTGGGCGCTCAGAGCAAAGGTTCGAAAAGTAATCCAGGGGGATGCGAACACTCAATTCTTTCATCTCATTGCTAATGGCAAACACAGAAAGAAGAGAATTTTCCAGCTTGAGCAAGATGAAGGCACAATTGTTGGTCATGATAATCCAAAACTTTACATCACCGAATACTACAAGCAGTTATTTGGACCTCCGGAGGATAGTGCTGTGTCCCTCGATGAGTCCAGGAATGAGGATGTGCCTCAACTAACTGCTTCCGATAATGCTATTCTGGTTGCTCCGTTTACGGAAAAGGAGGTTTTTGATGCCATCTCTCAGATGGAGAACAATAAGGCTCCCGGGCCTGATGGGTTTTCGGCGGAGTTCTATAAAAAATGCTGGCATATTATCAAGGGGGATTTATTACCTATGTTTCATGACCTTTTTGCTGGACGGCTTCAACTTTTTCACTTGAATTTTGGAACTATAACACTGCTGCCAAAAAAGATCGATGCTCTGAGGATTGAGCAGTTCAGGCCTATATGCCTCTTGAATGTTAGTTTCAAATTTTTTACCAAGGTGGGGACTAATAGGCTCACACAGATTGCGCACTCTGTGGTGCAGCAGTCCCAGACTGCTTTCATGCCGGATAGAAACATCCTAGAGGGGGTGGTGGTCTTGCATGAAACGCTCCATGAAATCCACTCAAAGAAACTAGATGGAGTTATCTTTAAAGTGGATTTCGAGAAAGCGTACAATAAAGTTAAGTGGCCTTTCCTACAACAAGCATTGCGTATGAGAGGTTTCGACGAGGTCTGGAGAAGCCAGGTTGAATCTTTTACGCAAAAGGGGAGTGTTGGCATTAAAGTGAATGACGACATTGGTCATTACTTCCAGACACACAAGGGCCTACGGCAAGGGGATCCAATGTCCCCTATTTTGTTCAACATTGTTGTGGACATGTTGGCAATTTTGTTAGGAAGAGCCAAGGAGGCTGGCCAAGTGGGAGGCTTGGTGCCTCATTTAGTGGATGGAGGAATTTCCATTCTTTAGTACGCTGATGATACTATCATCTTTATGGAGCATGACTTGGTAAAAGCAAGAAATATGAAGCTGCTGCTATGTTTGTTTGAGCAATTGAGTGGGCTCAAAATTAATTTCCACAAAAGCGAGTTGTTCTGCTTTGGTAGAGCCAAGGAGGAACAAGAGGCCTACAAACAATTGTTTGGGTGTGGTTTGGGGGAGTTGCCTTTCACATACTTAGGAATTCCTATCCACCACCGTAGGCTTACGAACAACGAATGGAAGTGTATTGAGGATCAATTCGAAAAGAAACTAAGTTGCTGGAAGGGTAAGCTCATGTCCTATGGAGGCCGTTTAATTCTTATTAATTCGGTTCTCACGAGCATGCCTATGTTTCTTTTGTCTTTTTTCGAAGTCCTAGTTGGTGTAAGGAAAAGACTGGACTTCTATCGATCGTGTTTCTTTTGGCAGGGAGATGAGCTAAAAATAAAATCCCGTTTAGTGAAGTGCGATATCATCTGTAGACCGAAAGACCAAGGGGGTCTCGGGATTGAAAATCTTGAAGTTAAGAACCGATGCCTTCTCAGTAAGTGGTTGTGGAAGTTATCTTCTGGAACTGACGCCACTTGGGCACAAATCCTTCGTAATAAGTATCTTCAAACCAAAACGTTGTCTCAGGTCACGGTTAGACCAACTGATTCACCCTTTTGGAAAGGGCTTATGAAAGTTAAGCTTTCATTGTTTCAGAGGACAAAGCATATTGTGGGTAATGGTGCCAGCACGAGATTCTGGGAGGATACTTGGCTCGGAGGTGCACCCCTTGCAATCCAGTATCCGTCGTTGTATCGCATTGTCCAAAGACGTGACGCTCTGGTTGCAACGGTCTTTCATTCGATCCCCCTTAATATTCAGTTTAGAAGGTCGTTAGTGGGCAATCGTTGGGAAGATTGGCAACATCTAGTTAGGAGACTGATGAATGTCCAACTTTCACAACAACCTGATAAACTACGCTAGAATCTCACTAGGTCGGGTGAATTTACAGTTAAATCAATGTATGTTGATGTCATCAATTCGAGCTCGATTCCTAGCTCCAAGCATGTGTGGGATGTCAAAGTTCCTTTGAAGATCAAAGTGTTTATGTGGTTTCTACACAAACAAGTTATCTTAACAAAGGACAATTTGACAAAGCGTAATTGGACAGGCCTACTAGGTGTAGTTTCTGTGATCAGGGTGAAACTATTAAACATCTGTTCTTTGATTGCCCACTAGCTAGAACTCTTTGGACGACTATTCATATTGCTTTCAATATTCCTCCACCGAATTCGGTTAACATGTTATTTGGAACATGGCTAAATATGGTAGAGCCCGGGTTAGCAAGACATATTCGCGTGGGGGTGTGCGCTTTAGTGTGGGCACTTTGGAATTGCAGAAATGATCTGGTCTTTAACAGAACAACAAACATTCATTTTTTGCAGGTTATCTTCAGAGCTACGGCGCTAATACGTTCCTGGTCGCTACTCACTCTGATGGAGGCCAGGGAGCGTTTGGTTACTGGATCTACCCGATGGGAGACGGTAGCTCGGGATATCTTCAACCGGTTTGGACGGCGGTCATGTAATAGGATAGGCAATTAGTTTACCTGTCTATTTTCGAGCCAACCGGTTGTGGTTTATCCTTTGTGGCTAGCTTGTGTATCTAGCCTTCTGGTTCTGTGTGAGCCGTTATCTTCTTTTTTTGTTATTATGGAGATTTTGAGACATTGTTGAAACTATTTATTAATAAAATGGCCGTATGCATCATGCTGATGCAGAGGCCGGGGATCACCCCTTTTCGAAAAATATATTTCGAATTGGTTATACTTTTGTCCAGTTTTTTTCGTCCTCCTACCACCTCTCTCGCACCCAAGCACGATGCCTCCTCGCACGAGAAAAAAAAATGAACGACGACCACCCTCGCTAAAAAGAACCATACGACGACCCGTCGCACGAAGAAAAAAACTAACATCTCTCCCCGTGTTTGGGAGCTCGATCTGGATCTCGGCGGCAGCTCATCTCTCTCTCTCTCTCTCTCTCTCTCTCTCTACGCACCGACGCATCCCCCGGAACCCTCCCCACCTCGTCCCTTTTCAGCGCCCACATCGCAACCCCTGTGGCTACTCCACACTTGAGGCGTCGTGGACGTGACGGAATCCCGATGGCGTTGGCTTGCCGAAGATGAAGAAGATAGCCAGGTGATATGGTACTCAGGAGGTGGAACTGGCGATGGAGGTGGATCCACCTGGATGTCGCGAACCTCCCACTGGATGGAATGGAAGTGGGACTATGTGCTTCGGTGGTCAACGGCGGCTGAGCGGGATGTAGTATGGTATGGATCGGGCATCTTGAGGATGGGCTCTCTTTGCAAGACCTCCTCCATGCCAGTACATTCTCTGATCCGAACCTTCTTCTCTTTTCTCATGCACACACAGACGTAGCTGACCCGTCGTTGAACATCAACGGAGGTGTTTGAGGAGTCTATCCCGGGGCTACGCGTGAAGTACGTCGATGTCTCCGCCTTGCCATTGCTCAACACCGCCCTGCTGGCGGGGGTCTGATATGTCTCCAATGTATCTATAATTTTTGATTGTTCCATGCTATTATATTATCTATTTTGGATGTTTTATATGTATTAATATGCTATTTTATATTATTTTTGGGACTAACCTATTAACCTATAGCACAGTGCCAATTCCTGTTTTTTCCTTGTTTTTGAGTTTCGTAGAAAAGGAATACCAAACGAAGTCCAAACGAAATTAAACCTTCGTGATGATTTTTCTTGGACCAGAAGACAACCAGGAGACTTGGATATAAAGTCGGAGGAGCCACGAGCCGACCACAAGGATGGAGGGCGCGCCCCCACCTTGTGGCCCCCCTGACCCTCCTGACCTAATTCTTTCGCCTATATATTCCCATATATCCCCAAACCATCAGAGGCATCCACGAAAACACTTTTCCGCCGCCGCAACCTTCTGTACCTGTGACATTCCATCTAGGGACCTTTTTCGGCACCCTTCCGGAGGGGGATTCGATCACGGAGGGCTTATACATCAACTCTATTGCCCTTCCGATGAAGCGTGACTAGTTTACCACAGACCTACGGGTCCATAGCTAGCAGCTAGATGGCTTCTTCTCTCTCTTTGATTCTCAATACCATATGTTCTCCTCGATGTTCTTGGAGATCTATTCGATGTAGTAATTTTTTGCGTATTTGCCGAGATCCGATGAATTGTGGATTTATGATCAGCTTATCTACGAATATTATTAGAATCTTCTCTGAATTCTTATACGCATGATTTGATATCTTTGTAATTCTCTTCGAACTATCGGTTTGGTTTGGCCAACTAGATTGGTTTTTATTGCAATGGGAGAAGTGCTTAGCATTGGGTTCAATCTTGCGGTGTCCTTTCCCAGTTATAGTAGGGGCAGCAAGGCATGTATTGTATTGTTGCCATCGAGGATAAAAATATGGGGTTTTCATCATATTGCTTGAGTTAATTCCTCTACATCATGTCATCTTACTTAATGCGTTACTCTGTTCTTCATGAACTTACTCTAGATGCAGGCAGGAGTCGGTCGATGTGTGGAGTAATAGTAGTAGATGCAGAATCATTTCGGTCTACTTGACACGAACGTGATGCCTATATTCATGATCATTGCTTTAGATATCGTCATAACTTTGCGATTTTTTATCAGTTGCTCGGCAGTAATTTGTTCACCCACCATATTATTTTCTATCTTGAGAGAAGCCTCTAGTGAAACCTATGGCCCCCGGGTCTATTTTCCATCATATTAGTTTTCGATCTACTATTTTGCAATCTTTTACTTTCGGATCTATAAACCAAAAATACCAGAAATATTTACTTTATCATTTATCTATCTCTATCAGATCTCACGTTTGCAAGTAACTGTGAAGGGATTGACAACCCCTTTATCACGTTGGGTGCAAATTGTTTGATTGTTTGTGCAGGTATTCGGTGATTTGTGCGCTGTCTCCTACTGGATTGATACCTTAGTTCTTAAACTAAGGGAAATACTTATCTCTACTTTCCTGCATCACCCTTTCCTCTTCAAAGGAAAAACAACGCAAGCTCAAGAAGTAGCAGGAAGAATTTCTGGCGCCGTTACCACGGAGATCTACGCCAAGTCAAGACATACCAAGTACCCATCATAAACTCTCATATCTTGCATTACATTATTCGCCATTCTCCTCTTGTTTTTCCTCTCCCCCACTTCTGAAATGATTTTCAAAAGGATTTGCTTTTTATTTGCCCTCTTTTCGTTCATCTTTTCGTGTGCCTTTTTCTCGTTTGCTATCTTTGCTTGTGTTTCCATATGCCTTCTATTTGCTTGCGTCTTTGCTTGCTAAAAATCTATTGATATGGATCCACTTAAAGTGTTCTACTTGGATCATCTTCGATCTATTTGTGCTTGTGCCGAAACCCCAACTAGTTTAGTTGAGGGAAAATCTTTAGATGAGCATGCTCATTTTGTGCGTCCCCGTTTGTCTGAAAAAGGGAGACTCTTATGGAATCAAATAAACAATTTGCTGTGTTATGCTTGGAATCTTTGTGAAATTTATGATTTTACTTGTTGCTCTAAGAACCCTAAAAAACACCTTCCCTCCCTATGTGGGTTTAATGATAATGAAATCTTATCTTCTTATGAAAAGGGTGTTTGTAGTTACTATGATATCGAACAAATTGAAGAATTTGTTGCTTTAAAGGGTGCTCATGAAGTTGCTTCTTTGATTGAAAAGTATGATATTACTCTCTACAAATCAGAAAATTCTGACATACTTAAATATTGCTAGGAAAACTATGCTCACAATTCTTATGTTAAGGAGTTTATTGAGAGAATAACCGTTGCTTTGGAAGAAAATAATGATATGCATGAATCTATAGATAATTATGATTCCGATGATTTGATTGAAATATCCCTTGATGATCATGATGCTTGCTATTCTTATGGGCGTGAAGCCAATATTTATGGAGATGAATTTGCTATAGTTCCTTATGTTAAACATGAGATTGTTGCTATTGCACCCATACTTTATAGTTCCTTGAATCAAAAGCATGATTGCAATGATGTTATTATAAATTCTATTAATGTCAATTATGCTAAAAAATATGAAAAACCCTAAGCTTGGGGATGCTAGTTTTGCTATGTCCACTACTTGTTGCAATGATCATGATTGGGCCAATTCTTCTTATGATCTTGAAAATTCATTTAATCCCCATGACGAATATGAGATTGATAATAATGCTTGCAATAATAATGAAAGTGGGTTTGGAAGAGTGTCAACTTTAGATCCCACATATTTGGAGAATGTTCAATCTTATAGAATTTTTGATAAAACTGGGTTTGGAGAGGTCATGACTTTAGCTAATGTTAATCCCGCTATTTTGGAAGAGTGTCAACTTCACATGCATGTGGATCATGTTGAGAATATGTCTTGTGATAGCTATATTGTTGAATTTGCTTATGATCCTACATGTAATTATTATGAGAGAGGAAAATTTGGTTGTAGAAATTTTCATGTTACTAAATTACCTCTCTTCATGTTGAGATGTCATGTTTACAACAATTTCATATGGTTTTGGTGCATTTTTACATGAGTTTTATGGACTAACATATTGACATAGTGCCCAGTGTCAATTATTGTTTTCTGCTACTTTTTGGTTTTCTAGAAAATCCCTATCAAATGAAGTCCAAATGCAACGAAACTTTTTGACGATTTTTTCTGGAAGGAAAGGGACCTTGAAAGCTTTGGGAGAATACCAGAAGACCCAAAGGGGCCCGCAAGGCACTTGGGCGTCGCCAGGGGTGGTCACGCCCAAGTACCTCGTGGGCCCCATGTGGCCCCTCTTCACGTGATTCCAACTCTAAAAATTAATATAAATACCAAAAACCGCGAAAGTTAACCTAGAACTTCAACTCCGCTGCCACTAGCCTTTATACTTCCGCGATCTCATCTAGAGCCCTTTTCCGGCACTCTACCGGAGGGCAAAATCATCGCCGGAGGCCATCTTCATCATCCCAGCGGTCTCCATGACAAGGAGGGAGTAGTTCGCCCTCGGGGCTGGGGGTATGTACAAGAATGAGAATAAAACAAATTGCAGTGACTGTGGGTACGAACATTTTCAGCAATCAGCAGTCATGCATTTAAAATGTTTGAGATGCTTCCGATTCCCGCACCAATTGAAACACCCTGATAAAAGCTCTAATCAGATCCAACGAACTTGGCAAAAATACAAAAAAGGAAAAGAGCTTCCACTAAAAGCATTTGGTACCGTTCTTTCCTTCTTCTTACTTTCCGAAGGCAACCAATTTTCATCTCTCAAAGCTTCTTGGGCTGCACATAGAGCATATATGTTATAAATCCCATTATTTCATTCTTCTGATTTTCCGAAGGCAGATAATTTGCATCGCTGAAAGACTCATCAGCTGCATATATAGCATATGGAATAAATCCCGATATAGATCTATTGTTATGGAAAAAATGTTCAATAACCAATTTGAAATATGAAACAAAGTTTAACTATGAGACATAAAACATAACCAGTTACATATTAATCATACGATAGCATCTCATCAGAACATAATAGATTTCCAATTGTAGAAGAGAGACAGTCGGTCGACCACAATGAACGTGTAATTAATAACTTATATCTACTTAAATCATAGAGATACCTGGCAGAAGAAACGCCAAAAACAGGTCCAACAAAGTGTTGTAGCGTTGTAGACTGTTACACCAAATGGCACTGAAGATAAAGGTCCTTATATCAGTACCAGTTATCACATGACAGTATTGCAGCATTGTCTACAGGAAAGCATGTATAGTATGATGAAACATAACAACCTTATTTAAATTTCTCTTGAGCGGCTTATACATGAAATCCAAGAATGCACCGATACAGATACATGTATTAGTATAAGGCTGATAACGAACGTAAATTCGCCATTTCCTAAAAGCACCAATATGGTTATACACTTCTTTTAGTTCACAAAAAATATATCATCACCATCAGCTACTGGAAGCAGCAAGAATGCAGCACACAATTCCGCAAGGAGGCAATCAAATCGCTATGTGAGAATGACTCTTTCCTCAATAATGGTTGTTTTTATGTTTCGAACAGAACAACAATAGAGCTTATGAGACCTTGTTTGGTATGATCCTATGAGAGAATGTAAGCCCTGACCAAATTGAACAACACTACAAGGGACTAAAAACAGAGTGCAAATTTAGTAGGACTAAACCATTACATACCGAGTGGTCATTCACATAGTCCTGCGCCGTTCTCCAACAACACATCGTCCATGACAATGGCCTTGCACAACATTGTCTTGCGCAGCAGTGATGCCTGCGGCACATGTTCTTCGAGTTTACACTCCACACATGTAGCAAAAGACCAACGAAATACATGCGTGCATGAATCATTCAACAAGGTGGCCCAAATCAATGCCAATTCAAGGCCAGCAGTAGCAAAAAGCATGCACATAATGAGAATTTCAAAAGGAAAGATCATGCATATATATAGAAGAAACACTAATAGACATGATTTTGAGGAATCCAAGAATCTGGTAAAAGTTAAATGTCAAATGTATAGGGATTATTAGTATTATCCTTCTCATACCTTCTCTTCATTCTGGAAAAGACAATGATTAGAGATATATATACCATGCAGATAATTTAGACTTTGTTAACACATGCTACACACATCAACCTGCACTGTGTTAGTAAATTATTCAGAAAAAAAATTGACATACAGCAGGAAGAAATCATATTTCAATCTTGAAATAAAAATAGTATACCTATTATCCCATCTCAGTAAATATTTGCCACTCAGGACAGTAGTACAATAATCTGTACCAACATAATAGGGCAGGTCATAACCAGAAACTCAAGACGAGTTTGAGCTCTTTATTGAGAATTAGACCAAGAACCTTAGAAAATTTAAGAAAGAAGACGGAAGATGAGGCATAGCTTACTGTGTGGTTGGACCCCGATCCAACCGAAGAGGAAGCAATCAGGCATCATGGAACCTGTTGCGGAAAGCCTTGATCGCAAATAAGGACCCTTCTACTTCTTGAGTTTGCATTGGTTTTTCCCTTGAAGATGAAAGGGTGATGCAGGAAAGTGGAGATAAGTATTTCCCTCAGTTTGAGAACCAAGGTACCAATCCAATAGGAGACAACGTGCAAATCACCGAATACATGCACAACAATCA